>OU015539.1:11740815-13003315 GCA_907165065.1 Caprimulgus europaeus
GTGTTAGTGTATAAAAGGAAGCAGAAAGATAGACTTCTGTCAGAAAAGGAAAGGACTGAGAATCAAACTTGATGCTTGGCATTGGCACGTATTTATGTCCGGGGCAAGTCACTTGTCTTCCTCATGCCATGCCTCATTGGGCAAAGTACTCACAAAAGCAGGGTGGAACCTGTGTTCTAATCCTTCTTCCCAAGATACCCAAACCTCCATCTCCCAAGAGACCTTCCTCCCTGGGCTATTAAGCAGCCTAGGTGGAAGGACTTTCTCCATCCTTCTTCTGAATGGAGCTCTCCCTATTTAAACCACCATGAATGCAAACATAGAGAAGGGGAGAAAAAGACCTTATTTTCTAGTTATCTGAGGGTGATGTGGGCTCAAATCCCTATGCCAGTGGTGACAGTTTAGCCAAAGATTGTTTAATGTAAAACACAAACAGAATCTCCAAAGCAGGGAGTGGAAACCAGGATGAGTAACCTATTCCATCACCTGGAGTAATGCTTTCTCCTCCAGCACAATGATTTATTAATGATTACATATAAATTAAACAGAAGAAGTTGCAGGAGCACACCCTAAGCTAGAAGACTGTTTAGTTAGTTAGGTGGTCCAGGTGACAACCGCTCAGGCACATGAAAGAATTATACCAGCTCTCCCATCTGCCAGGGCATGATCTCACAGGTCATGCTGGTGTATTTTATTACAAGAAAGAGAAGTCAAACCTTTCCCCCATATTTTGAAGAAAGATGGACACTCATACTTTTTGTGCCAAATGTATTTTTGCTTTCCCCCATGGGGTTGTAGTGTGGGGTACGCAGGTATGAGGAGCTACACATTGGTCACATGTGATCAGCAAAGCCAGCCCAAAATATTCCCACTCTTTCCCTTCAACACACTAAGGGCTGCCCTTGAAGTTGTGCTCTAGTTATTGGACTATTCCTTGGCCCCAGTTACTGACATTGTCCATATAAATAGATACATAAATAAATAGTAATAAAAACAACAAACCTTCCAAAAGAGGGCATGGGGAGGCATGGCCAGGGTTGGGTTTGTCTGGGATTAATTTATGTCTATTTAGCCATATAGTCTCTATTTTCTAAAAAAATGTTTGTTCCAAGGGCACCTAAACATCTATGAAAATACTTATCAGCCACCTGACTTTTGCCTTGGTGCCCAAGAGGCTTGCTAGGAGTTGTATGGAAAACATACCAGATCTGGAATAAATTCCAAGTCTCCCTAGTTCTGGTCTAGTGCTTCAGCTGCAAGACCTCCTGCCTCATTCCCAAATGTTTTATTATATCCCCTTTTCCCCAAAATTTGTCAAAGTCATATTTGCTTAAGAAAAGCACTCATCAGAGAATGTGAATCATTATATAATCTTATTACATGTGGCAAATTAACTTGTCACATGTTGGAGAAAGAAAAACCTGGGTTTTATTGCTCTTGCCTGAAAATGGAACAAACTCACTTAACATCCTTGTGCAGACCGAGTCTCTCTTGACTGAGACCCCCTCATGTGAAGCCACCTGCATTATTCTGGTCTTAATTGCAATACTTTTGATGTTGTTATTTGCGTTTATTTGCTCTTGAGCATGTCAGATTTCCCTCGTGTGGGTTTTTTGTCAGAGTTCTACAGTGTTCCTGAAGCCAGTTTAACAGAGACTGTTCTACTGAAAGCTTTCTGAAATAATTCTTGAAATATGATGCATAATCTCTTGAGATTAAGTCAATGGCAAAATTCAAATGTAAGTTTAATTTGGCACCTTCCACTTAACGGATTCCTAGCGTATAAAAAATACTTCAGTTAAGTACTTAAGATGACATTTAATTGGTCCTGAGCATCATGCTACTCTGTGTAAAAATCTCTACTCTTTAAAAACTTTAATCACTGTCTTTCAGGAGGGCTAGACTTCTTAGGTATATAAAGGCTTTAAAGTGGGACTGACTGAGAATTTTGTTCCAAACTACACAGCTGTCCTCAGTGCGTCTTCGTACCTCTTCATAAGTCAAGAGATTCTTAGTTGGAAAGAGTTTTAAAAAACTATTAGGGACAGTTGTCGCTGTTGGTTTTTTAGCTCTAATTAAATGAAAGCAGGGAAGCACTAGTAAATAAGCAGCTGGAGGAAATAAGGAATTATCCTTGCTTCTGAGGAGACCTTTTTTAAATGTGCAAGAGGGTTAGCAGCCTCTTTTCCTGCTTTCTGCTTATCCTGCACAGTTATAGCTCGCTAGGCTGAAACTGGAGTACCAGACAAAGAAGTGGAAAGTTATCCAAAATTGCTCACTTGTTTAAAAGTAATATATACATTATTGTTAGTCATTCCATGGCATTAGATCTTACAGCTACATTTCAGTTAAGTGTTCTATGGGCACGTTCTCTCTTGTGTTTTTTGGCAGTAGTGTTCCTTTCTAACAGTATTTTAGTGCTTAGAATTGATGGCAAGCTATATTTTATCCATATAATGTTTAATTTAATAAGGCAAAATGTGATTATTTGAATTAATTAGAGAGTCTGTAAGAACTCTGTGTAATGCACTTTTGATATTCACTTTTAAATGCATGCTTAGATCTATTGATTTATAAATATTTGAGGTATATTTATGCAAATTTGATATACTAGCAATGCAAGGTATTATAGATCATTTGCAAGAGTGTTGTAGTGTGATTCACATGTAAGCAGTGAGTGGTGTTCATTAAATGCCTGTGCTTCAGCCGTGTGTTTGGATGGCGGTATTTTTCTTTTAAGGCGTAGCTATTAAATCCATTGTAAAATACTGCAGAGTTGTATCTCAGCCTTTTTAAGTGATTGCTTGACTCCAATGACTGTTTGCTATGGAAGCTATAGTCAAAATATGTCTATTTAAAACAGATGTAGTCATTAGCAGGCCCTCTAAACTGTGCTTCCCAGCTTCTTCTAAGTCAAACCATCCCCTAAGCAGGTTAGGAGATAGATGATTATCACTGCTTCCTCACAAGTGGAGCCACACTGCTGGAGGGGCAAGGGGCTAGTGCAGTAGAAACAGGACTTGTTACTTAGTTAACTGGCAAGTTTGCTGCCATCCATGCTCCTCATTCTCTCATTGATGCTATTTAAAAATGAAGCTAAAAATAAATATTAGTGTTTGCTTATCAATAGGCACAGTAAGGAATTTTACTCCCCTGAACGCTGCCCAGGCTTAGCTTCAGTTGGATATTTGTCACATCACGTTGCAGCACTATGGACTGCTGCAGGGAAGGTCCTTTGGGCCACTGTGATCCCAGAGAAGCTGAATGTCAACGCCTAGGGTGAATTTAACCATAGCATGATGAGCAGGAGGAGCGGGCTGTAATAATCTGCTGTGAGAGAGTGAAATAGCAGAGCCTGAGTAAGGCCTTGCCAGGAACAGAAAAGCAACAAGATTGTTTTCCAGGCTGCCCTAACCATGACCTTAGGATAGGGAATTCTGACTGACCCTGAGCCATGAAGCATTAAAAACGCAACAAATGATCCACTGGGCTCTCACATCTTGACCTCCCTGTGAGCAGAGAAGCTTTTCTAGCTCTCACTGAGAGAATGATATCATTTCTGTAGTTATCTTTACAGCTTTCAGACTGAGTTTCTCACCTGCTTAAAGAGAACTGTAGCAACCATTGCCATTTCACTCCAGTTATTTTCTTGTTTTAGGTTCAGTTCTTGCACTTCTGTCCTTTGCTGATGGAACAGAAGAATGTGAACCTGCCCGCCTGATTGCAGTAGTCCTTTCCTGATTTGGCAAGGTAATTTGTCGTTTTGGTGAGATACTCAACACATAACCCTTCTTTAGGACTAGAGGAGCTGCCACCATCATGTACACGGAGTAGGCAAAAAAAGAGGAACAGTTTTTTGTGGGGAATGGACTTGGTGGTCTACAAGCACAAAATCTTCCAGTCTCTCAGCTGTGACCCTGTTGCTGCGATTGCACACACTCCCTTCCCCAGTGGCTGGCATCCCAAGAGAACAGAGGCAGTAGGGGTGGGGTTACATAGGTGTAGACAGAGGTGTTTGGTGCTCTTCCCAAAGTGCCTCTGTAGGTAATGATACAAACAGGTGTTACCTGCAAATGGGTGTTACAGGTGTGTTACAAGTGTGCCACAGTTCTGGTTCTGATGTGCATCCTCCATCACTAAGCAGAGCAAACAGTGTGTCTGTCTTGAAGCCAGGCGTACCACTGCAGCAGAGTTTTGGTGGTTCTTCTCTTTGGGTTGCATCCCTACATAATAAGCTAGAGTTAGTCAGCACCACTCTGATGGGTTGCATGCTGCCTGTTATATTATGGTTATTCTGTGGTACTGTACTATAGACGATTGTAATCAGCCTCTGGATGCTCCTAAATTAAGGCAGATCATCTTTGACTCCTAAGAAACCTCCAGAACCCAGCTGCATCAATAAGGCTGCTATCAAATGCAAGCTGGCTGCAGTTCAGAATTGGTGCCAATATTTTTAACAGCGTGAAATTTTGTTGTAGGCCCCCTGGAAGGATTCTGTATATGAAATGTTGAACTGGAGCAAAATCAAAACTGAAGTCCCCTGGGTGGAAAAACAGGTGAAGAAAAGGTTGGCTATGTTTGAGAAGGGAGATGCATCTCTCATATGTACTACAGATAGTATCTGATAACATTAATTTGGAATGAGGTGAATCTTTCTTTACTGTTGGTTTATGTTAACAAAGGCATTATAATGTCATGACCGCCTGTGTCTGAGCTGGCGTCTAGTAGAACATACTGGTCATATTAATCTAATCAACATAATCAGAAAATAACTTGATACTTTATGTTAGGAATTGAATCATAAACTCTACCTACTCTGCATGGGCCTGTCCTTCTACATGTACTGTCATATTGCCACTGGTGGCTTTTTGTTTGCATTACAGCAACCTGAGGGTAAACGCGAGGCAAGATCCAAGATAGGAAGGCAAATTGTTTTTGCAAACATGGCAGAGAAAGTGTGTGGAATCAAATGCCAATATTAATGCATGACATCTGCTCTCTGCTCCAGTTCTGAGTAAAGTAATCCAGTCCTAATTACACACTGCTGTGCCCTCTACCAGCTAAGGAGAATGGTGCAGCCATTCTTCGTACCGGTATATAAATTTCTTTCTGGATCTGATAGATACATTAGATGCCGGGCAGGCTTTTCATTTTTTGGCTGTCAGTTGCTTTGGGTAGCACAAAGAGAGGGGAGGAGAAAGGTTGCAGCAGGAAAAGATCAAAATCTTCCAAAAAGGACTCTGCTCCAAGAATATTTTTTTTTCCTAGAGAACTTTCCCTGCAGACCTCAATCAATATTATTCTCATCTGAGTGCACATATTATTCATTAAGAAATGTTGGCAAGATGTGCACTATAGTGTATGCCTTCATTAGAGCCTCCACCTGCCTGCTTTTATCAGAAGATCTTCAGTAACTTTCATCTTCATTGAACTTGTTTCTGTCTTTGGATTGGGAAAGAATCTTGTAATTTCACAGGATGGGTTTATTTAAAAATATGAAAGTAAAATATTCATCTCTCTGGTTTGTGGATGTGTTTTCTCTTCTCCCACATTAATAGATAAAGAAGATTAGCACCATTAGATTCAGACTGAACTGGATGCTGATGAAATCATGTGCAAAGCATATTCCAGTGCAACAGACCCTCACTGGCTATGTGACATGGGAATAGCTGGAATTCCTCCATTGTGTATTCAGCAGCCATGCTGTATCCTTTGTGTGCACCTATTGCTACTGTGCCAGCAGCCATTTTCCTACAGAATCAACATTTTTAGATTATATGTTATTAGAATGATGCTATGAAGACCTGGCAAATGTCACCCTTGCCAAGTAGAGTCAGAGAGAGCCACAAAACATGGGGGCAGTGGCAGCATCTTAGGGTATTGTCATCACAAAGCAATGTGAGCCTGACATTGCGTTTTATCTTTTCAGTTCATGTATTTCCATCTCTGACTATTCTGTGTTAATTCTGTCTGGTCTCTTTAGCAGCAAAACAGTGAAAAAAGAAAGAATCTTACTGGAGAAAGGCACTGAGATTTTTGGACAGTGTATTATGGTCTAGCTTCATGACTGGGACCCCTGTGTGCTGCTGCAGTATAAAGAAGAACTGATAGTAACAGATTCTGAAGAGCCAGCTCCGTGGCTCTGCCATGGGGGTTCACCCATCTCACATTTCATTAGTCTCTGCTTGACATCAGGCTGGGAGCAATAAGCTCTGATCAGACCAGTGGATGTAGCAACAAGCCCGAGAGCTTCATGTGTCACTCCAGAACTAGACACTGTCTCACGGGATTCCTCCATGAAACAACAGAGGCAGATGTGTGGACAGCAGATTTGTCCTTCAGGTCTACCTACAGCACCCACCAAGGTAAGGAATAAAAGGCAGGACTGGTTGCAGGAAAATACTGCAGTAGCAATGAACTTTGAAGTAGAGAAGGACATACAGAAAAGTCAATTATTGGTCCAGATGAAAGTGAGAGGCATTATAGAAACAGTCACCAGAATTTACTCATGAAGTTTGGGGTGGTTTTTGTTGGGTTTTTGTTGTTTGGGTTTTTGGGGGTTTTTTAAGGATTCTTTTCCACTTACTTTAAAGGACTCTGGAAACTCTGCACAGATACTGCTGTGTGAAGAGGTGGCAAAGTCAGAGTCCACATGTTGACTTGCTCAGAGAGGTTGGGCTAAATGTGCACTCCTGAACTTTTGCTTAACTTCAATGTGAATTGAAATTTTACATCACTGTTGGGAACTGACTGACCATGCAAGTGAAAGAACACATCTCACCTGAGCCTGGGAAAGTTTTGAGAAGTAGAAGCAAGGAGGCTTTTCCAGGAAAAGATGTATCTCCTCTAAGTACGTTTTCCCTGGAGCCCACGGGAAGCCAGCCTGACCCAGCTCCTAGTCTGGACCTCCTCTAAAGTTATTCACTTGGGTCATAGCTTCCTCTGCTCCAGACCTGCCCTCTTCCCCAGCTGTGTTGGTACTGGGGAGGCACTGATGCATCTGCAGTGTATGAAACCCAACCTGATCCTCCAGTGGTTTATACCCACTCACAAAACCATTCTGATGCTAGTTTCTCCTGTAGAAAGAGACTTTATGGTAGAGTTCATGGCAGCTGAGCTGTTCTGGGAGGGCAGGGTCTGTCTGCTAAACTTCTTACGAAACAAGAAGCGGATGAAGAATTTAGGTCTTGCTACGTTTATTTTTGAAAAAAATAATTTTATTTTTAACTTTGTGCTATGGAGAGCAGCAGCAAAACTTCTGAATAACTAATTTATCCACTGCAGATTTCTCTAAAAGGTCATTACAGATTGTAAAGCCTAATGGCTTAAAGTGCCAGCCTTATATCACAGTGGTAAAGAACTCATTCTTTAGAGGCAGTATTTTTGAAGCTTTGCCATTTTTCTTCTTTCAAAGGAAATGCTGTATTTTTAACACACTATTTTCTTTTTTAAAAATAGCCTATATTTACAAAAATATTTAATATTCCTCTCACACAAAACATAGTAACAGAATCGAGTCATTTATTTTTACAATGTATAGGCAGAGCAGTTAAGTAGATCAAGCAGGAGTTTAGAAATAATTGAGGTCTGTAGATTTCAGATATATATTTAAGTGGTCTTTTGAACTGCAGCCCATGTTCTGTGTGAACATAACTTTTTAGAGCACTTGTGATTTTCCTCCTTTACAGGACTGCTGAATTGTGGTATAAGGTCAGGCCCATGGTCACTCTCTTCTGACACTAGCAAGGTAGGTGCAAGTGATTCCAAAATGGGTAATAACATAGAGATCTTTTGTAGCTAATCTAGTATAGAGCTGTGCAAATTGACTTGGTTATTGGTGTGAATTCAAGAAATAAAACCCATGTGTCTAAACTGGCAGACAAAAGCCTCATCTGTTCAGATTTCTGACTTTGGAAGTCGCTGCTAAATTCACCATGTGCAGCAGTGGTCTTTGGTGTGGCCTGATACTGCCTTCCCTGTGAGATTCTGACTGGCACATGACTTAATCACCTCGCTTTTCTTTTTTGTTTTGATATTTTTTTTCCTCCTGTCAGCTGAAAGATAAAATAAAAAACATATTAACCTTCCTGATGAAGCTTTATAATTCCCAACACTGAAACATTAACCAACTCCTTAATTAAGAGAGGCTGAAAGTAGAAGAATGCTTTTATGTCATTAGCTGGTTTTTGCTCCAGTCATCTGCCTCATTCAAGCATAGGATAATATGAAACCTCATGGGTCTGCTAAAGGCTTGACTTAAGTATATTGCAGACTTCCTTTGCAATTTAATAAGAACAGCACGATGTTCTTAAGAAACTTCATTTTCTCTTGCTTGTGCTCAAGAAGAAAAGTGAGAGCAGGTGGTGAGCAAGGACCTGAAGTTGGACCCAGGGGTCTGAGCCCTAGCCCTTGCCGCAGCGCATAGGTGTTTTTATTCCTGTGTGCCTCTTCCCTCCTGCACCAGGAATTAGTTATTAGACCAGAAGCTTTCCTAGGCAGAGCACAGCTGTTCTCTTTTATCTGAGGTTTCTGCAGTATTGAGCACGATGACTTTTCAGTACTGCCTAGACAGGGCATGTGTGAGTTATCATAACTGAATGAGTAACAGTGCCCATAAATGATAAACTGGCACCTCAGCACCGGTGTCATCTAGTCCTCCGCCAGCAGCGAGCTGCTTCAGCGCTTTGTCCCAGAGAGCGGAGGGTCGGGGAACTGAGGCTTATTCCCGGTGCTGCTGCTGATCTGGGTCAAGTTTTCCCAGTCACTCGTTACGGTGCCCGTTACAGACGTAAGCATTTTTTGAAGGAGTGATCTAGCTGTGCCACTCTAGTGTCGAGGTACCAAAAAACAAGTGTGGTAAGATTCTTTGTATGGGATTTCCAATCTACTGGGTGAAGGAGGCTCAAAAATTACTGAAACTTGCTCACTTCTCTGAAATGAATTGCTGAACAGATATAATTGAAAACCATGCAGAACAATGCTTCACCACACTGTAAAAAAGTCATTTACCTAAAGTGGGGACCTTTACACTGGGGTTCATCCCTTCATTTTATTAAAGTTGTAATCTCCATAACTGTAGGATTACAGCAGACTGTTCAACTGCAGGATGTGTACTTGGGAATGGAATATTCTGGGGGTTGTACCTTTTTGCATTGTTTTTCTCCCCTTGTGACAGTCCCACATGTGCAAATTCCTCTCTTTTTCCTTCCACTTCTTTCTTTTTCATCTCTAGTGACCACGTCTCTCTCAGCTCAAGTGTGAACATCACTTCTTAACAGCGATACCAAAGTCAACATCTGGTTCCTCAGCTTCTTCCTGTTCTACCCTTGACATCCCAACAGTGACCTTGAGCTTCAGTGCATGAAGACAAGCACCTGCTACTGGGTAAGTCTGTGTTTAGATGAAACTGCATCACCCCTGTAGCAAACTCAGAATTAAAGCTCAAGAGTTACATACTGAGATCCTTGAGATTCTGGCTTTGCACCCAAAAGGTTTTCTCAGCCACAGTGAGAAAAGGAACGGGCTCGGGGACCAAAGGTACACTCAGAAATGAGTTGATGCATAATGTTCTCCAGGGTCAGTATTTTTGAGGTGCTCCTGTGTTCTTTTGGGGGGGGGAAATCATCGAGTTAGATAGACCAAGTTCCTGTGGGTGCAGTATGTGCCATAGAGCGGAAATTTAAGACCAGAGAATTAACAGGGTTTGTTGTGTTACAAAGCTGAAGGCATTTCTGTCCTTACATGTATGTGCTCACAGAAGAACATACTGCATTAATGAAACACAACTTTACTTTCCCATTCATATTTATGCTTGTGAAGAATGAACGTAGCAAGGTTAGCTTTGGTTTTGGTTTGGCTTTTGCTTTTTTTGGTGGGGGAGAAGAAGAGGTGTTTGTGGGGTTTTTTCTTCCCTTGTCTTTAAGCAGTGGGTCCAAAGTGTGCTTTAAAGAGACTGGGTAGTTGCCAAACAAGCAAGTTTAATCATGGCGGTCTTGACATGGGTGACTGTGAGGATGGAGAATTGGGGAGGACAGTGTTCCCATAAGATGATGCACACAGCATTTTCTTCCCTGAAATCTATCAAAAATTGTCTGTCTCCCCTCAAGGGGAACCAGCTTGAACAAAAGTCCAAAAAAAGGCAACATGGGGGGACCTAAATAAAAGCTAATAGATGAGCTGAGCTAATATTAGTTTCCTGATACATAAAGCCAAATGGATTAATGGATCAGCTCAGGCATTGCCTAAGGAAACAAAAAGAAAATCTTCAATACTTCTGTGCACATTGAGGACATGAACAATAAAGGTCTTTAGAAAGTAAAAACCTAATTTGGGGGAATCAATTACTACTTCTTTTTTCTTACCCTTTTTTATTTAAAAGAGGTTCACACAGAGGTAAAATTTGGGTAACACACAAGTCAGAAGTCATGCGTCTCAGATACTACAATGATGGTTGATCTCGGTTTGCATCAGTCTTGCCTAGGCTCTTTTTAGCATTCCAGCTTCAGCTAATGGAAATCAAGCCCATTATGGTAAATGTAGGAAGCAAGTGCATTAATAGTGGGCACTGACATTCATTCAAATGGTAAACAATTCAGAACCGTTCCCAGTACGTACTGGATTATGTATCATCTTACCCGCTGCTTCAGAGGGCCACTTCTTTCACCAGTTTTTAAAGTACAGCAGATTGTCTGCCACGGAGTTTTCTGCTTTGGTAAACAGAACTATTTGCAGATTCTGCTTTGCAGAATCAGACCTATATACACGTTTCTTTTTCTATTTGGTTGCAAGCACTTTCACTCCAGAGCTGCCACTATTGCAGTGCTGTAAGTAAAGTCCCTTACTTTAAAAACAAAAAGGGAGGCAGACAAGGCGAGTTTAGCGAAGGGGAGATGTGGGGAATAGTCTAACGCAAAGGCAGAAAGAAAATTGAGCTTATTTATACAGTAACACGTGTGGTAGAGTAATGCCTCCCTGCCTCGGCTATACGCTCCCCCATTTTCTCTCTCACCCACGTATATACACACACACTTTAACTGTGCTTTTGTGTTTTGTCAGAATTAATGAGAAAAGTTCCCTTGCCCTAGGGGTAATTAGTGTCCTTGGAGTTAAATAAGCTAATACTTAGACACCTCTGGCACAGGCAATTATGTTTGTGTATTGAATAATTGATTCAAAGAGGGGGGGAAGGGGCTGCTAATCAGATCTGAGCATAATGAATTGATTTAATTAACAGGGGAATCTGAGGGTCCCTGGGAAATGTGTGCATTTATTCAGCAGCAGGAGAGAGTGCAAAGCACATAAATTGAGAGAGAGAGCGAGCGAGAGAGGCAGGCAGGCGGCGAGTGCTTTTGCTTTCAGTGATAGGTTCACATCTTTCCTCCCTCCCACCCCCCTTCCTTTGAATATAATTTTAGATTTAGAGTGAAATCAAGAGAAAAGCACTTTAGAAGCCTGGAAAGCTCTTGCAGTAGCAACAGCAAAGCGGGGAAGAGGCTGTGAGCTACCACACGCGATTACATTGAGACAATTTGTGACGGCGCAGGTTGGGAAAGGACAGCGCCGGGGCAGCAGCCCCCGGTCCCGTTCCTCCCGCACCTCGCCTCTCCCCCCCCGCCGCCGCCGCCTTTTTTGACACGGACGCTGGCACTCGCGCTGCGGCGGCGGGGCCGGGGCCGAGGCGGCGGGAGCGCCAGCCCGGCTCCAGCTCTCCGGCGCCCAGCGCGGCCGTAGCCCCGCTCCGAACTCGCGTCCCAGGGCGGCAGCTCGGCTGCCCCCTGCCTCGGCAGCGCCCCGCTCCCCGGCCCGGCCCGGCGCGGCCCCTCGCCTCCCCGGAGCCGCGCGGCGGCGGCTGGAGGGGGAGCGCCCCACCGAGCCGGAGCGGCAGCGGCCGCCCTCGGCCCCCGGGACAATGGTGCTGGACAAGGAGGACGGTAGGTGGGAGCGGCAGCGCGGGGACCCGCCGCCGGCAACTCCGCCCGGGCGGCCCGGCAGTGGGGAGGGAGGGAGAGAGGGCGGGAGGGCCGGGGGCCGGAGGGAGCTGTGCCGCGGCAGGGCGCTGCTGCTGCCCGGCCTGTCCCGCATCGCCCCGCCGGTGCCGCGGGGAGCGCAGCCCCTCAGCCGCCGCCTCGCGAAGGGCTCTCGGGGCCGGGTGCGTGCGGCCGGGACGGTGCCCCCGGGGCAGCTTCCCCTCAGCGCTGCCTCCGCCGTTTCGGGGCCGGGGGGTGGTTGCGGGGTGTCTCCGCCCGGGCGTACCCAGCCGGCGGCCCGCGCTCGGTCCCCTCTGTGCGGCGCCGTGTGGCGGTGACTGCGCTGGGGACACCGGCAGCGGCGGCTTGTCCCGGCGCCCCGGTGAGTGCCGTGGCCAGGGGGGCAGTGCCCGGCGCCTGCAGCCCTGTCACCGGGCCCGCCATCGGCTCTGGTGGCCTCAGCCCCTGTCATTCCCGGGACAGCTCCGGCGGCCCCCGAGGCCGTGCCGTGCCGACAGCCGCCCCGCTCCCACTTGCGGCCAGCGCTGCCTTCCGCGGCTCCGTAAATCGCCATGGCTGGCGGGGGCTTGAACTCGGCGAAGTGGACACCGGGCTGACGAGGCAAGCGGGAGATGCTCTCTTGTGCTCTTTTTTTTCCCCCTGTTTCTCTACCCCTTCTCTCTCTCCCCTCCCCTTTGCTTTTGATCTGAAGTTTCTGCTTCAGAAAGGTGCGGGTCCGCCTGCCACGGCCCCACGAAGAGCAGTGACGGGCTCGCCTGTGCGACCCGGCTGTGTGGGAGGGGGCCGGGGCGCTGGCCCCCCGAAGGTTAAATGCTCGCTGCCCCAGCGAGGTGTGTGGGGAGGGAGCCCGCTGCAAACTCCTCACGTGCCTCTGGGCCCAGAATCCCTCTCCCGGCATCTTTTCTTCCTCCAGTTTCTTGAAACCCTCTGAAGTGAGCTGATGTAGTGTTATTAATGGGGTCTATAATGCTCCGGTCAAAAGCGCGTGTGTTGGAGAGGAGGGAATGAACTTAATCTAACTGGTCAGTGAGAGATAACAGTAGAAAGAGTTTTCTCATCCCTCACAGCTTGTGCACAAAGGTAAAAGGGTCAAGTAATGACGGAGGAATTCAGCAAGGTTAGTTTCGTACTGCTGTACGTGTGTGGAACAAGGTTTGTGTTTCTCTCTGACCTCACTTTTGGGGGTGATGTGCCTTGCGAGGGTCCTCTGCATTTTGCTCAACTGTTGGAGGAAAAGGGAGGAAAGGCTTCTTTTAACATCTCCATTAATACCCTTTAATAATCACAGTAACTGGGTGACATCTCAATCCCAGTGCCTCTGTCAGAGGGTGCCTGCCAGCCTGTGTCCCTTGCACTCTGAGTGACGGGCTAACAGCAGGATGCTGCCTCGTCGATGCTGCCTCGTCGCAGGAGCGAGAGGCACAGGTGAGCTGGGAGGAAAAACTTGAGATCTGAAGAGGGTTTCCTAATAGGGGTATTTGGGTTCTTTCAAGTGTCGCAGACATACTCATTAAACACAAGGAGCTTGGGGCCGGCGCAATGGTGGTGTAAGGAAATGAAACTAGACCCATTGATTATCCAGACAGTTCTCAACAGCCTCCTTCCAGGAGATCTCACCAGCGGCTGTATAAAAGGGAATAATGGTGGCAATGGTAGAGGTAAAGAGGAAATTAGTGCAAGGTGCACTTAAAAAGGAGTAAAGTAGGAAACAAACCCCTGATGAGAGAGATGTGGAGATCAGAGCAACAAACTGTGGTAATACCTGGGATTCTCCTGTGCTGCTGATGGAGCAGTTATGCTCAGGGAGAAATTATGCTCACTTTTAAAAGTGCACTGGAGAAATTGGGGACAGGAGGTGAGATTGAGAGAAGAAACTCTTCTAATGAAGAGGTTATTTTACCTTTATACGTTTCTTTCTGCCCGATTCAAATGGGCTCCACTTGCCCACTCATCTGTGAATGTTAAAAGGAGATGCTGGACCTGCGTAGGTTACAAATGGACTAAAATGGAAGCTTTTGCAAACTAAACAGATTCCTTTTGAAATCAAGCTTGAATGAGCTTGTTAATAAAAATAGGTCTGTTTTACTCCTGTAAATGGCTTTTTCTCTCTTTTATTTTTTATTTCCCAGAAGCCAGTCTGATTTCTACCACCTTAAAAATCCCAGTGTTGTGGCTACTATCTAATTCTCCCCTTGATTTTAAGAGGCTTTGCCATGCAGTGGGGGGGTATTTTTCTGAGGAGTTTTCTTCTTTTGAGGTCTCTGCCAGCAGTGGGGGTATTCATATTTATCACTGTGTGGGGAAGGCAGAGTTTCAGAAACATTCTCCCCCTCAATAGTCCTGGTGCATCGCAAGGGGGACACTTGCTGCCTGGTAGGTAGAGGTTGCAATGTGCTCCTTGCTTTTGCAACCCTGAAGGCTACTTGGGGAGCTGGGCCATGGCCATGGCCTCCGAGGCAGCTGCCCACTCCTCCCTTCTCCGGGTTGGGGCTGCAAGGGAGCCTCAGGGACATGTGCTAGCCCCGGTGTGACACCAGTGTCACTTGAGAAGTCTAATAACCGCTGTACAGCTTGGTGAGTGGAGAGCTTCCTTGGCAAACACTCTCTGTGGTGCCGAGAGAAGTCGTAGAGATGCAGTAATACTTTTCTGTGGTCTTTACAGCTATCATTGAGCATGAAGGGGCAGACTGAAAAAATAACAGCAATCATAATGTTTTTGACTTGATGTATGGTGGCATCGTGTCGAGTTATGTCGGGGAGGTAACATCATTTTGTGTGTTTGAAGTGACATAATATAACTTGACTGATGCAACATGACTTGATATTAGAAAATACCATTTTACAGTGGAACTTTGGCAAGTATCTTCCTGAAACAAATGTTAGGAAGTGAGAGAAGAGATGGGGAAGAAAGAGAAAGGTTGAGAGGGAAAAACTTCAAGGCTTGCATTTTAGTGAGTTCCACTGCATAAATCACTGCCGAATTTGCTGTGGGCAAGCCAACCTACGCACCATGCAGCGCATTTATAAATTTCAAGATAATGAGAGTTATGATATTTCTCAAATACATAAATGTTTTGATTGCAAAGACCAGATTTCTGCTTAAAAAAAATAAACTGACATCAGGTATCATGATTAATATGAACAGATTGTGTTAATTGTAGTTGACTTTAATTGTTGTACAAATGTGTTGGGGGCTAGAAAACTTTTTTTATTGTTGGTGTGTGAAATGAGTAAGCAAATAAAGTGTTTAAAAATACCCATCTGCAAAGAGAGTAATCCAGCCTCTATGACATGCTGAAGCGGTAGAGGAATAAAACCTACATTGATCCGGTACTGCGTATTTTTTACAAGCGCATTATGTCTGCTAATTTGTTCTGCTACAGAAGTCACCTGTGATAGACAATGACTAACTTCAGTTTTCTTAAAAAGCTGCCTTTCTTGTAATTATCAAACAGTCTAAGCTTTAAATATACCATGTACTTTGGGGTAAGTTTGTCCTTTTTGAAGGTGATAGGGTTGAAAAGTACGCCAACAGAAAGATGGAGCGGTTTTGGTGTTCACCATTTTCTAATGGAGGCCAATAGTATATTAGAAGTATTAAAATACCTGAAATTTAGGAAGCCTGTGGGTTTCTTACTTTTTGCACTTTTTAACTCTTAGACTTTAATCTTTGGGATAAAGTCCTCTTCCTTTTTAGCTTGTGATACTTCTTAAAATAAAATGATTATTTCTGGTGGTTGCACTCTTATGCGAAAATACATATTCAGCACTTGCAAACTAGTATCACTAGGAAACAGGAGTTGTTCCAAGTACTAGATGAAACTGGTTCAATGTAAAATGATACATTTAACATCAAATATGCTCAAGGACTGTTAGGATTAAGTATTCTGAATGAAGGGGGAAGGAAAAGCCACTTCAGCTGGGGATAAGGAATCTAATTAAAAATCGGTATTAAGGATATATAACTTGAGCGCGCTATCATGCTTTTTAGAGTACGGTTTTATCAGTTGTAAAGGGGAGGAAGAAGTATTGTATGAGCAGGAATGAAACGTTTTCTCGGATTAAAAGAGATGAGTGAAATGGTGCTGTTGATCTTGGTAGCAGAGCTCTGATCCCGCAATCCTTACGAGCGCCGTCGGAGACAACAGCTGACTTGTCTGAATAAGGATTGTGAGTTGCGAGAGGAAGGATAAAAGACGCGGTCCCCCAACTTGTCACTTTATATGTGGGCATTGATGGCATCTCTGAAAAACAGAGCAAACCTGTAAGGGTTTGTACCGCATTTGATTTGTTAAATTTATTTTCATACCGACCTAGTGACACTGGGGCCATATTCTCCAGAGCGTTCCCTGAAATTAATACCTAAGTGTGAAAACAAACCCCAGATGTTGGCACAGAAAGTCAGGACCGAGCTGTCGGGCCGAAGGGACGCGTGGGGTCTGGCTGCGAGTGGCGGGGCTGGTGCCAGGAAGCCCCTGCGCGGGGTGCGGGGGTCTCTGACCTGCCGAGTGGCTCCAGACGGGGCCGATCTGGACGAACCGCCCCGCTCTGCCGTTCCCCGGGGAGGGGAAGGGCCGGGCCGGGCTGCAGGTGGTGCTGCTGAGCCGGGCAGCGGGCGGGCCGCGGGCGGGGGGGTCCGTGGGACGCAGCCCCGCGCGTGCTGCTCGCCAGCGGAGAGCCGGGCAGCGCTGGGCAGGCTGGGGTGCTCTGCCCGCTCCGGAGAGAATTCTAGATTTAGATTCGGCTGAAACCCGAAGGGAAAACACTTTGTAAGGCTGAAAGCTGCGTAGTTGCAACAGCCGGGGTGATGAGCTATCAAATGCAATTACATTAAAATAGATTATACTGTGTAAATTGAGCCATTTAGAAGGTGAGAACCAAGGAAACAGCTCTGATCCCCCTTCTTTCTAAATTGCAGTTTTAGTTCCTTGTAATTCTGAGGCACAAAAGTAGGTGAGACAGCTTTTGTATCTGCCAAGCGCTTTATTTCTGAGTGTAATTCTAACTGAGTGCAATCTAGGTTAAAAGCTGGACAACTGGGTAATTAGAGCTCACTCGCTGCTAAAGGACGATCAGCTGTACCATAGCTCATTTGTGTTCCCAGAGACTTGCTCTCCTCTCCCCTGAGCGGAGGCTGCTGGAGAAGAAGCATCCGTCCCCGGACTTTTCTTGATTGCAGAGATGATGGTGCTGGACAAGGAGGACGGTAGGTGGGCTGAGATTGTGTAAGCCTGTGCTTGGTGTCTTCTGTGTGCTGCTAACATAGAAATAAATAGTTTTGAAACAGGTGCACGCTGTGCGTATCAGAGTGCTCTGCTTTCAGCTTCTGATATTTTTCTCTTGTGTTGGTAAAAGCATGCTTGCTCTCTTTATTTTATTTTTTAAAAAATTTCTTCTCTGGCATGATCGAACTAGTCAAGAAGGACATAGTAGAAACTGCTTGATTTGGGTTTTTTTATGTGTATTTAGGTTTTTCTTTCTACAAGTTACTCCAATACTTCTATTTCAGCCTATTTATTGTAACAGCTTTTATTGTAAATCTAATTTTGAGATTTTCTTTCCTTTCTGTTGCATGTCATTTGGGTCTCTTTAATGTGCGCCTTTAATATCTATTTCTCGCAGCTTTTCTTTATAGCTATAAACATAATGACAACAAGCTAATAGGCTGCTCTGGCAAATAAACCATTGCCTTATTCTAGGAATTTACTCCCTTCTCTAAATGGCAGAAGTGGAGGTTCATTTGGGAGGTAATTTAATGAAAGAAGATGAAGGAGAGCTTGATTTGTTTTAGGACTTTGCATATACTTATTATTTTAAAGCTGACTAGTCCTTATCAAGGGTGACCAAGTGGTACAAGTTGGCGTCAAGAATAGTACACAGAGTTGGTTAGCAGTCGGAATGACCTGATGCCTTCTCTTGCACGTTGCCTACCAGGCGTGCAGCTTAATTGCTCAGGCCCAGTGGTTTCTGGGACGAATATGGTAAGTCTAATCACAACTTTTTAATGAGGTTTTTCTAAGGCTGGTTTGTGGTCTTCCCTCATAGCTCATGCATTGAAAGGAAAGACTAAAACTGAGGCAGAGTAGGACGCTTCTCTAGCCATGCAGATGGACGTCCGTTGATGGCGTTGCCTCTTGCCAAAGACCTCCGCCTTGGCGGCACTTTGTGTACTGAAAGTGGGAACTTTGTCTTAACTTCTAGCGCACATCTGTAGATACTGCCTCATTGTTTCACCTTTATAAATGGATGGAGTGTGCTATGCAATGGGTGTGTTGCTGGATTCTTTGATCTTTAAAAATTTTTTTCAGATGTTTCTTTTACTTGTTAAAAAAAGAAAGTCATAGGCAGTTGTCATTTGGAAGTAGAAGAAATTACTGAATATTTGCAAGGCTGTAGACAGGAAACTGCTTTTCACAGGGAGCCAAAGAGCTTGAAGAAATTGGATATTGAACATTTTGGCAGTAGCATTGATTTAACTTGAATATATGTATTGCTTTTTAAAATATTAATGAGAAAAAGAACTTGTAATTCAAAGTCACTTGCTTTCCTCTGTCAGTTTGGTGCTAATCGTGTTTTGTGAATAGCACTGAACGCTATCCAATGCTAATAAGTTGGAGTGTTATGACTTTTGTTCCCTGACCCATACCTGTCTTCTGGTATTTTAAAACTGAATTAATACTGTACTGGAGAATAGTTAGGAAAGAAGGCTTGACTACTGAAAATAATAGATGGATGCTCACCTTTAACCAAAGGTCTTCTACTGAAGTTTCACTTCTCTCTATCCCATACTTGCCTCCCAAAAAAAGGATGAGAGTGGAATACTACCCAGTGTTTCACATCTAGCATTTTGAGGTCCTGATCTTATAAGTTTGATTTCTAAAATTATCAGTCTGGGGTATTCGTGTGCATAGAATTTGAATCTAGTTTCTGGGATAGGATGTGAGGTTTTCTTTCATTCTGATGTGAAGCACTTGGGACAATGAAAAAATGTGAATGGACTTTTCACAAAGATTTTATGCCTTTAAAATATGAGACCAAGCAGAAATGCATGATTATCAGTGTGCTCTTGTATGCAGGTTTGATTAAATTTTGACTGAGTTGACCAATATGGGGTCAGTGCCCATGTATAAGTTGTCTCACCCTTCTGAATTCATTCTGTGCTAATTAAGTTGGCATCCTAAACCAGTGAAATAAACTTATTCAGGGAACAACAAACAAACAAACAAATAAAGCCCAGGTTTTGTTTCTGTTGAGATCTAGTAAGTTTCTTTGTTAACACAGTAAAACTTTAAAAAAAAAAGTAAATGTGAAGCATCTGTTACACATCTTCTAGATCAGCTTTGCAGTTGACTGGACTGTGGATAAAAGACACACTAAGTGGTTGACTGTTGCTTATGCTGAGAAAACAAATGAAGCTAACAGGGTTTCAAAGGCTTTGAAGCAGTGTGGCTCTCAGAGGTGTTCAGTTGTTTTCTTTGGCAATTTAAGTTGAAGCAAGCTAGTTTACTTTATTAGAGGCATAAGGCTACTCTTGTAACCTTCCTCTGACTAAGATGAATTTGGCTGACTGACCTTGTTTCTTTCTGGACCACACGTGTTGAGCTGGGTTTTGGTGGTTTTGGTTTTTCCTCTCTTTAGGATTCATCTCTTAAAAGGCAGCAGCATTTTCCATATTTTGTTAAATCTTCCTTTTCACTTTGTCTTTCCCTATAGAACTATGTTCTGCAATGATGGAGCAATGCAAATCAAGCAGAATAGCCCAAATTAATTCTTCACATTGGCAGCAGTATGATTGCCTGCATGGAATCAATAATACATCATGGAGGGATCAAATTTTGGAGTATAATGTGTGAATAATGCTTGACACAAAACAAAAATTCAGTCATCATAATAGCAATTAGGAAAAAGCTGCAGCTTATCCCAGCTGTAATCTCTGCTAACAATGAAGCACAGCCTGGTAATCAGCATGTATGGTGTGAAATGCACTAATAGAAATCATGGCTCTTTGTTATGTGGGGAGGGGGGTGAAAGTTTCCTTTTAGCTAACTTGTGCTGTGTTAACTGCCATAGTATCCTTCAACCAAATTATTGAGTGTGTGTGCACTTGTAAAGACACTGATCAGCTGTGTGTTTGTCCCAATGTTTGCATAGACAGTAGCGCCCCAAATCACGGATCCTTTGTGTTTTCAAGTAGAACTCTGATTAAATAGATCACAAGTGTAGGCCAAGTAAATAATATATCGGAGGACTCCATTAAGCATGTACCCACATACAGACCTTGGGTTTTATATTTTTAAAAAGTCCATAATTTCTTTAAAAATTAAAAGAAAAATACGGATACTCAGTGGTTGTGTACATTGGGGTTGGAGAATGGGTCTAAGGTTGATGGGAGGTATTTAGGGCAGTGAATATTAGGTAATTTGAAAGTGGATTAGTAGCAGCAGTTGGGTTCCCTGTTGTGTAAGAGCCCATCTTACCCTGCACAGAATGAAAGAAAAGCAGCATTTGGAATTAGAAAAGCAGTGAAATTGATTGTATGGTAGCAGTTACACGAATGGTGCCACAGTGCCCTAGCCAGGGCAGCAGAGCTGGGGGCTGACTTCACCATTGAGTACACCAGCTGCCGTAGAGGGGTACCTATAGGTAGGTAGATGGATACAAAGGGCTGTCTTCCTCCAGCAAGACAGGTCCTGACAGGCTGCTTCTGTTGGGAAAAATCATTATATGCACAAAAATAAGGCAGGTCCAGGTTGTTCACAAGCCTAATGCGGAAATAGTGCCATATAGGAAGAAGAGCGGTTCTACGTGTTGCTGGTATCGCTTGTTTTTTAACGTACCCTTCTCAGATATACCTACTGAAGAATCATGCAAAGAGAGACTAGGGGAAATGGCAGGATGGCTTTTTCTTTACATGACATGGAAGTGAGTTTTTCTGTTGCCTACTATTCCTGAAGCTGCCTCTTTTAATTTTATTTTTCTTTTTTTCTCCTATGCCCTTCTACCTTGGAACTTCTCTTTGGTCCATCATTGTCTAACTTCTCATTAATAAAGAAACTCTATACAACTTCCTAGACATCAGCTTATACTAATAATGCTTGATTCAGTTCACCAATGACTCTTTATTTACCTATTTAGCTGGGTTACCTGTTGTTTTTTTGAGGGCTTGGTCTTGACACACATGGTCTTGGTGTAATTTCAGAGTTTTGGTCTGACTCTAGTTGATTACACTGTGTCCTTTTGTGACTTAAATGTACAGCAATGGGAGTGGGTTAATATATTTATGAAGGGAAGGCAGAAGGTTGTAAAAGCAGGAATCTGAATAAGACCAGGGCCCACTTGGCAGCAGAATAAACTGTGAGACTCGGTTTGGCCAGAAAGGACAAAAAAAAAAATCTGGACTGTTTCTCCAAAGCTGCCCGAGTGTGGAGCTAGAGATAGTCTTCCTAGATGTGGCCCCTGTTCCTGGAAATGGCAAATACAGAGGCATGAGAGTACGACAAGAGAGTAAATTAATTGCCTAAACCCTTTCAAGAATGGAGGGTGCTGTGGTTGGAGCACTGACCACCTAGGTCTCTAATGCAGACTCATCCTGTGGGAAGAAGAGGGGTGAAAGGAGTTAGCGGGCCAAATAGGAGCAAACTACTTTGTATAAGTGTATTCCAGGCATCAACCAGTTCTTAGTGTTTGCTCAGACTGGATGGCTGAGGGATCTGGGTAGGCATCTGCACGGAGTGTCATTGTTCTTCGTCCCCAGATGCTGGCGAGATGCAATAGTTGTCTGGTTGACATAACAGGCGTTAAAACAGTGTTGGAACACTTTTCAGCTGGGGTAATAGGGCAAAAGAAGCAGCTGGTTCTTGGAAATTAGCTTGCTCTAATTTTGGTTTAATACTGTAGAAAGAATACTTGATAACCTGTCAGTGGAACATAATTTGTCTTCTTTGGAGTTAGTGTTAAATTTTATTATCTTTCACAGATACGATGTGAACGTGTCAGCCTGTTTGTCATAGCCATTCTGAAAATGCTCTCATATGGTAGAATCTTTGGAAAAATTCCTTTTAAGAGCAGTGCATTATTAATAAAGTAATCCATTAGGTCTGGTGATAAAGGGTCACAGCAGAGTCTGAAATACGTTTCTTAAATGGTTAAGAAATTTATCATGGTTGGAGGATTAATTGATTTCATTTGGAGGCTTTCTTAAGGTTTTCAGGCTTTGTGTTTAGAGATGGTTTTGCTCTCTTTGCAAATGTGCTTGCTGCTCAAACTTTTGCTTCGCTGTCATTAGCATGAGCTATTACATTTCTGCTAAAGGCAAACTGTTCTTTTAACATTATGACTGATTGCATCTGTGAGGAGTCTTACTTAGGTAAAGAATATGAAAGTTTATGGCATATAAGGTATTTTACTTGAAATCAATTCAAAATCAGAATAACGGTATCAGGCATTAAGTGTTGCGGTGTAAGAATAAAAAAGGCACTGCAGATGCTGCTAAATGCTGAACTATAAAACTCTAATGGGTCTATATCTTTTTAAAATTGAACAGAACTGTCATCATTTAGAATAAATAGACGTTGTTTTAAACCGTATAGAAATCACTGCCCCCAACTTCAATAATGTGCGTAACTGTTGCCAGGGAATGATTTATTCAGTGAATGTAGCTCCTATTCACTGAAGACTTGGGGGTGGAGGGAAGGGCGATTTAAAATGAAAGTTGTTCACTATTAGATTAACATAATTAAACCTATAGATGGTCTGAGAACAATCACCGCAGCGACTGTTTTTAGTTCTCTGTGTGTAAGCGTGTGTGTGTTTTCTCTGTCCTCCCAACAGGATGACTCCCGCGTCCAAGTTTTCAAGCGCAATGTTGGGTGCTATCTGTGCAAACAGATGCTCAACTCTCCTTTCCAGTGAATGTTCTTGCAAACTAGTTTCTTCAAATAGTGCACATCAAAGCAGATAATGGATGCTGTTGTCCAAATTTAAAGGGTTTTCTTAATTTCACTGAACATTTCTGAATTCTTTATGCCAGTGTTCAGAGTTCTTTGCATGCTAATCAGACTCTGAAAGGGCGATTTGGGCAGTGAAAGTAATATTTGTTTTCTTTTTAAACTATTGGTTTCAACAGTTCTTGTTTTTCTTAAAGAAAAAGTGGATGATTGTTGCATATTCATGACTGAACTGCGGAGAACTTGGACCAGAATTAAACAATTAACCCTCTCACCAATGTAAACATCCATTTGAGCGGAAGCCAGGGATGTTCCTACTTGGTTTATTATGGATCTGAGATATAGAAATGTATTCCGGAGGACTGTGTTTCTAATAAATAAAAAGGCATAATGAGAATGTAACTGGGAAGGAAGACAAAAGCAGCCATGCTTTAAATTGTTAATGATGGTGCCAGTGGCTGCAGCTTTACCACAGCTGTTTAAATTGATCAGCTAGTGAAAATGTTTTGTTTTGGCATTTTCCCTGCATGTGCAACTCTTTTGAAGGGACTTCTGGAAGCTTTTCAAAGGGGAACCATGATCTTTTTTTAAACCAGGCTTAGAACACCAGAGTTTCCAGTATTTTGGAATCCAGTATTGAAGGATGCAGTTCAGTTTTTCTTTTGTAAAGTTTTTGGCTGATGAGCCCTCACTTCCCCTGAATTTCCTTTACCATTCTCTTTTTTTTTTTTTTTTCTTCTGTCTTCCCCCTCCAAAAATATTGCAGGTTACTCATTAGTCCGTAAGAGATGAGGCAGCACACACTTCCTAGCTGTGCTTTTTTCCTCCATCTCCTCTATTTTCCCGGCGCTACGGAGCTTGATCAGAAAAGCAGAAAGGTGCTATGTCAATTTGCTATGCATCTTTTGGTCAAGCATCCAGTGTGAAATTGTTCTGTAAAATGTACTTTTTTCAGAGGGAACTTGCTACTAATTTGTTTCCTGTTTGGCTCTGCCGTGCAGCTGATGTGAGTTAACCAATACCTCTTTAATGCTTGTATCGTTTCCCTCTGTTCCAGAGAGATGGGTGCACATTTCCAAAGGATGCAGTCCCTTCAAGTTGAGTAGGAAGGGGAAGGCCATTCTTTCTGTGTATTAACAAGTGACGCAGTAGGGGTCTGTGGGTGAAGGTCTGGCCTGAGCCGGTGAGGCTTGCTGTGTTTTGCAGAACACTCCTGCCTTGGGTTCCCACCTGAGAGAGCTCGTGAGCAGCCTTTGTGTGAAGCCTCTTCCTGGCACTCTTGACGGCAGGTGACTGGTGGATAGGCCATGCCTTAGATAACATTGGGCAACCTCCGTTCTGCCTGATGTACTTGCAGTGAGGGTGGGTATGGAACTTTATTCAGAATCCATTATATATTTATCTTTATACTCCTTTGTGGAAAATGATTTCTGTAAGTACCCCGTTATGGTTATGAAAGCCCAAACCAAGCATCAGTCTCAAACCCTTTGACCTGTCTGCACAGAATGGAGATCTGTTTTGAAAAGGACCCCTTTATATCTGGTTTTACTCCATGCCCTTCCATTCATTTGCCTATACAAAGCAATAAAGGGTAAAACCGAAGTAACATAAATTGGTCTGTCTTCCTGAATCCATGTCTCGCTAATGTACCCAGATTAACTCAACTGTAAATTGTCTCCTTTGGATGTCGTGTCTTGCTAAAAGTTTCCTATATGATTCATGATTTGGATTGCTTTTAACAGCTATTGGCTAAGCAATATGGTAAATGTACAAGGTGATGCAATTGGCATTAGTGAGAGGATGCACAGGAGCATGTAATGCAGTCAATACTACATTAACTACTGATGCCCAATTACAGAAACTGGAAGAGTGGCTTTTAGGAGCATTAGGACTTGCAGAAGAGCTGAGATCACCTGCCGCTCCTTGCCTAAAAGCTTCACCCTTTATGCGCTGGGATCAAAGCAAACATTTAGTTGCTATTTTGTCATGTATAACAACGAAGGTATTTCCCACCCCCCCAACCCCCCTTTTTTTTTCCCCCAAAAAAAGTGTCACACTGATGCTTTTAGCACATGTAAAATCCTATCTCCATATTTCAAGAATATCCCTCCATCTCCTGGGGCGAGACTTTATTTGAATAAAGACTCTTTAACTACCCCTGTATTTACTGTTTCGCTGAAGCTTACTACTTTAGCCATTTTTTTCTTTTAAAGAAATACTAAGTGCAATTTACAGTGTCCTATTTCAGTGTGTCAGACAAGGCTCCCCTTTGCTCCTGCCAGCTCCTTCCCTTTTCTAATCTGTATATGATTGTTTGTGACCTCAGCTGGCTTGAAGTCTCTAGAAAGAGTGTTTTAAAATACAACCAGATACCACATAAAACAGGATATTTGAGAGTGTGACCTCTCTGCAGTCCACGTTCAGATTAAGCACACATTGTTTCCACCATTACTTTTAAAACCCATTTGCAGTAGACAGCAAAGGACCACATTACACTAAAAGACAGTGCATACTTTTAGATTGAGCTGAGTGTGATCACAGCTTCTAAATCTATTTTAAAAATAATGAGCAGTGTCACTGCTGCATGGTGAAACTAGCAAGCCACCAAGTTCCTCTGGACTTGGAGCGAGATGGGAAATTAAGCAGCTCCAAGAACGCTGAAATATTTTAATATAAAAGACAGCTGGCAGGTGGCTTATTGCTCTTGTTGCAGCGTTTGTCTTTACTTCCAGCTCCGATACTTGGCACGTCGCTGCCGCTTTTCATCCTCAGAGCGTTTTGATGGTATTAAGGAATTTGCGCGCTCCAAGTTAGCGTTCCCTGGAACTGAGGTCTGGGTACTGGGGGGGATGTCCCTGACCCCCTGAGGCATGAGTGGGCTTGTGTGCAAGGTGTCCCAGGTTTGTTCAGCTCTGCTGTCTCTCTGCATAGTCCTTGCTGCCCTGCCCAGCCAAAGAGGAGGGTGGGATCTCCAACTCCGTCTCTTGCTGTGTCCCAGTGCTGGGCCTGGGCCCCACCTGGCCTGCTCTCCCACACTGGGTTTGGAGGTCAGAGCTCTGCAGAAGAAAGGAGAAGTAACTTCTGGCTCTCCTGGGAAGAGAGCGCTATTGCAACACTTGCTCTCCTCTCTCCTTGACTGTTGTTGGGGCAGTTGTGTCGATCCCTTCTCAACAGACAATTTTTAATTTTTTTTTATGTCCCTGAGGTTCAGTTGAAGTAATTGCAAATTGCTGAGGAAAAGCCTTCGCTAACCTATCTTCCTGCCATAATTATGAGCATCGGTCACCTTCCCATCCTGTTCCTGCCATTATTATTAGTGTCGGTCACGTTCCCCTATGCTGTTCCATGCGTGCGACAGAAAAATGAGGTAACCCTGTGCTGCAAAGCATCCTGACAGTCTACAGGTGCCTCCTTAGGGACTCTTTTTCGGCAGATGGAGCCTTAACTTCTTAGCCTGCCGGTGTGCTGGTTCTCTGTGTGATTGCCCCAAGGTCCTGTGGAGCTCTGCCCCATATCCAGTGACTGTCTCGGTGTTCAGCTGGTCCGGGGGGTTTGCCGGGGCTGGAGGAAGGAGGCACTGAAGGGCCAGAGGCCGAGGAGGAGCACAGTTATTTTTAAGAGGACTGTTGCTTTCAGTTCCTGATTGATGCTCTTCTGGATGTCTAGGGGGAGGGAGCAGAAGGTGACCTGCTGGTTTTCTCCTTGCACTAATGTGTTTGAAAGGTGGCACCAGCAGCGGAGGCGTGGGGGAACTTGACTGAGCTCTGCCTGTAGCGTGGCTTCAGCACAGGCAAGTGTCCTGTGCTTGATGCACTTTCCAAGCTGTACAAACAACGCTCTAAATGTCTGAAGTACCCAGCAGGGCAAGTTAAAATGTCCTTGAGCAACTTAATATTTAGACAGTGTTTTCTCTGTTCCTTTGATGAGGAGGTAGCAGATGTGTCTCTTCTCCTGTGTGTGTTCGCGCACAGCCCCTGATGCACACGCGTTCCTGTCCTTGTGCAGGGGCTGCAGCATTTAGGGTAGGCTGTCACTCCTCTTTGTTCTGTATTGGTACTGTTTTGTTTTGGGTTTTTTTATTTCCAGGAAATCTAAGTTGGAATTTAGAGATGTCAGACTAAACAAGGTTTTAACTTACTCTCACTCATTCCCTTCTCTCTCTTTAATTTGGATAGAGTAAAAAAAAAAAAAGAAAAAGCTCCCTTTAAAAAAAAACGTTTGCGTATGTATAATCGATTCATTGACTAGTCTTTTTGGGGGTTTTTAAGCATTCAGTCTAAGTGGGCTGCTCAGTGAAATTTGTACATTCATAAAATAGCTGATTGAAAAGCAATATTTCAGATAAATACAAGCCAGCGATCTATCAGCAGTTGTAATAAAAGCTGGGCTTCAGGCTGTGATTTTATTTTGAAATAATAAGAATTGCTTTATTCTTTTTACTTGAGTTACCATGGTAATTCTGTCGTGTAGCAGTGTTATATTGATTTA
Organism: Caprimulgus europaeus; assembly: GCA_907165065.1. Next base: position 11,768,237 of record OU015539.1, read on the forward strand.
GAAAGTGGACAGTAATATTTCTTTTGTGTTATTCTGTTTCTAGGGGTTGATTTCTAATTTCCACTTGGAGATTACTTTTATAAATTTCTTAAGTCCTTCCACTTTTTTCTCTAGCAGTGTAATTTTCCTCTCACACATTGCTATTTTCTGAGCTTATTGGTTTGCTCTTATTTTAAATTAAACTTGCTGGTTTCAAATATTGAAATGACATCTTTGTCTGTGTCTGTACTTTGGTTTAGCAAAATATTACAGTCTGCTATTTTATGCTTAATAATTTTAGGGAAGTTTTATGTCTGCCATCACTGGTTGTTGGTAACTTATGACTAAACCAACACAGAGCTTAAACCTCTGATGTTTTAATATTGTGTAATGGTGCTTTCACCCTATACACCATTTATTTTTTTTAATCCGCCTTGTGTGTGCGCTAAAGAAAATGACAATTAAATTCTCAGGAGATCAGGGGAGGAGGTTTTGGGTGGAGCTGGCTCTTGGCCACTGCAGGTCTTCATTGCACGTGAGAGATCCACTGGTTTTGTCCATCCCTGGTTACCCATCTTCCTCACGCAGTTAAGAAGCTTCAAGTTTTCTGAAAGCCTAAACAGGATGCGACTGTTCCTGGTGGCATCCCTTTCTTTGTGAACGAGAAATAATCCACCTGTGCCCAATGTAGGAGATGAGGGGAAACAGACCTGAAGCATCACTGTTTTCAGAAGTGATAGTTTAGATCCTGAAACCAAAGCCATGAATTCCACTTTTGGAGAAGTCATTCAACTTACCTTTCAGTTTAGAGAGTAGGAAAGCTCCTTTGTGAGCACTAAGTTCAGATTTCCCCACCTCACGAAAACGCCACTGCGAGCTTTTGCAGTGCAAGTAGCTGACGGGAGGGAACTGAAGTCTTGTTCTGTTGCCCTTTGGTTTTATTCCTGTGAAGCTGAAAACAGTAAGAAAAAGAGTCCGGGAGCCCCAGCTGATCTGTTGGGATGGCTAAAAGCAGGAGTTCCCATCAGCTGGAAATGGCAGAAGAAGAGGGGAAGGGTGACATGGACATGTGGTGGTTGACCTCAGAAGGCCTGAGGCATGAGCTGGCTGGAAAAAGGCAAATGCAATCCTGGAATGAATTGAACGAGAAACTGCTAATAGTGGTCACTGTTAATAATGATGGGGAGAAGCACTCATGGACCTTGTCTATCGCAGGTAAACCACGGACCACTCATTCTCAGGGACAGTAAATCCATGTAGAGGAGATACTCATGAGGATAGAGGGGTCTGTGCTTCAGCTTTTCTACCTTTTCCAAGTAAAGGCTGACTGGTCTGCCCTGTATGAGGACACTGGGAGGGGAAACACCAGGGAGGAAGGAAAACAGGCTTTTTACCCCTAAATATTTTATTGTCATTAGAACCAGTAGTTGGAAATGGCTAAGGATATTTCTAGGCTAGCAGCTTGAAAGCTTCTGAGCTTTAGTAGAGTTTGTCTCTTTTCCAGAGAACAGTGGAGGCATGAAGCTGAGTTGTTTGGGTTAGAGGAGGAGATGATAGCCTAGTATCATGGTACGATAGCCTCCAGCTGCAGGAGGACTCGCTAGTCCTTCTCCGTCGTCAGTCCATGCTGAGGCATTTATGTCACAGTATATGAAGCTCTGTCACTGTTTCCATATAAAACCCATATTTTCATGAACATTCATTTATGGTGAAAGTCTGCACATAAGATCCTGCCTGAGGATACCTTTTTCTTTCCTATTAAAATTTTATAAACCCGTCACTGGGCTGGGATTTTTAGTTCTCTATGAAAGTAAAATAGAAGGGGGGCCCTGATGGGGGAGTGTGGAGGGTATAGTGTCATTTTATTCCTCAATGCTCCCTTTTTATTTAAAAAAAAAAAAGGCACAAGCTACAAACTTAGGGGTGAACTCCTAGACGGGAATGGCAAAAGCCATGTCTGCAGGTTCCAGACTTCCTTTCAGTGATGTGATTTGGTTTGATCCAAGTGTGCAAGTGCACAAGTAGCTGCTGTTCCCAGAAGTCTTCCCTGCCTTTTCTGCATGTGTGGTGGTGTGCAGGTGTTGCCTGTGCTGTTCAGCTTGAGAGCAGCAATCCACAAACTTTAAAATCTTCAAATAGGTCTTGACCTGTCAGGCTGTAATGGCCCTTGGAGCCTTTACGGCCCATCGGGTGATGTCTGTTACACATTAGTCTGTAATAGCTCCAGAATAAATAACTTGATTTTTTTTTTTTTTTTAAGTCAGTAATTATCTCTCTCCACAATGGACTGCAGTGGCTCCTCATGCTAAAATGCAGTTTTAAAGTAAAGCAACAAGAGACTGTTTAATGTCTCTGACAGTCTTGGTGATGAGCACAAGTCCTCTGCTTTCTTTCTCCAACATTTTCTTTCTCATTGCTTGCCCATATTACAGCACATCCATGCTACCAGGAGCTGACATCTCGCCCCAGATTCTCTGTAATGTGGCAAACAAGTACCTGATACTATGGGTCTCCTCAAAATAATGCTTTGGTCTTTCCCCATCACACCTGCTTTTCAAGAAGAGCTTCAGCTGATAATTTGCACTCAGTATAGGGCTCTGTGCTCAAGAGAGCAATCTTGCCCTGGTAGAAGAAAGGACTAGGTGATTTAATAGACTTTTTTTTTTATAAGCATTTCTCTCTGTGTCTAATCTTTCCACAGGATACAGTGCTGCCTGCATCCTAAGTTGGGATTTGGGTTTGCTACCCCCTACCTGAAATATATTTTCTTTCCCTCTAGTTCATTCAATTATAACTCTAGGATATATCTTCTGGGACTGAGTAATTGGCTAGGTCAGGAGTAATCTTTATTTTCACTAGAGAGATGTTTACAAACTGATGCTGTAGTATCTCTTTAAAACCCACTGAGAATCTGATTAAAGGCCTGAGGATCTTCTGCAAAGATTGCCTGCTCCCAGTTGACTTGAAAGGGTCAGCATGCTGTCACAGTTTCGACGACTAAGAATTAACTTAAAGCTGATTCAAATGCTCCTCTCTGTGTATAGCATTGATTGGACTGCTTTCAGATGGCGAGAGGTAACTTTATACTGTAGCATGTGTGAACTCCATTTAGTTAAATAGGAAAGCAGAATGAATATGGTTCTTGTGGCACAGGAACTCAAAGGTGAGCGTGTTCTACCCCTTCTGCCCCGAATTAAATACTTTGGGGAGGGTGGGAGAGAAACATAATTCTCATGGTAACATACTTGGGATATTGACTGCTGCAGCTGTTCTTCACCAAGTGTAGCTCCCAAGTTTCATGTAATCTTTTCTTCTTCTCTTCCCCTGCGCATGGGCCACCCTGTAGGGTTCACCTTAATGAGATAGGACGGCTTGTAGTGGAAACAGCAGCAGAGTGCTTTTTTTGAATGGGGGGGGCACCAGACCAAGTAAAATGAGTTTGGTGCATCATTATTGCTGCCCCTTTTTCAGGAATTGTAGCAGCACTAAGATTTTTAACCTGGTTTCATGTGCGCACCAGTGCTCAAAGGCATGGAGCATTAATGTGGGAAACAGCTGGTGCTGACTCGCACAGAGCTGTGGGGTTTGTGGTGCCACGCTTCCAGCAGCTTTTGAACAGGCCCTGCTGAATGCAACTCCCTGCCACAGTGATGTGCTCTGTGGGAAGCGATGCCAGGCTGCACACTGGTGTCTTCTAGCGCTGTTGGTGCGTGCACCAAAGCAGGCAGTGCTGCTGCTCCTGCTGCAGCTGAGACCATCATGTGGAAGTTCTGCTGAGCACCTTATGGAAAGAAGATGGGCAGAGCTCAGGTGTGCTCCTGAGGACCTGCTTCTGCCTGCTATCCTCTCCAGCAAGCCAGCAGTTGCCTCTAGTTGATGAAGCAGCCAGGGAAGGTGTCCCACTAGCATTAAACCTTCAGCCAGGATGCAGGGGCCAGCTGGTGTAAGTCAGCATCTTGCTGCTTCAAAGCAAAGGTGGAGCTTCCTGATTTCTTGCCTCCCATAATGTCTGGTAAGCTAAAGGCTTTTTTGGTGATAGAGACACAGCACCTGGGTCCCTCCTGGATTTTCACAGATGCATCAGTACTGTCCATGAGTGAACAATCTCAAGAGTTTGGTGCATCGGTGTTAAAGGGTTCAGATTTCCCTGGGCAATTTCTTGGGGATTCTCCCTAGGAGTGAGTGTGACATAGCTGTAGGCGAAGACTTTAGGCTAACCTAAAGCTTTGGTGTGGTTTTTTGCTTTTCCTTGTTTTTTGTTTTTTTTTTTTTCTTAAAACTGTTGTAATTAGTCCAGGAGGAAAAGATACTGGAAATGCTGACAGGCTCTGCGTTAGAGCAGCCAGAGAGGCCGTGCTGCAATAATGGACTGCTCTGTTTAATTGTGCCCAGCACAATTTCTGTGTTCCCCATGGGCAGTTACTGTGCAGTGCTCCTGCGTGGTGACCACGCTTGCATCCAGAGTTACAAATTGTCACTGGTCACTCTCGGAAGAAATATGTGCCCTTGTGGGGTTCTGAGTGAGCTGAAGGCAATAGCAACTGCACAAGCCAAGGTAGTGGAAAGAAGAATGATTCTGACATCTCCTGTAGGTGACCATCACGACATCAGACAGTTCTCTATCTGCAAGACTTGAAAAATGACACCAGACACCGACAATCTCATCCCTCCTCCCACCACCTCCCCTCCCAGGCTGGAGGGAACCTTGTGGTCACTCTAGTTTAGTTTTGGTATGTTTCACTGTATACCACTGTATCCATTTTCTGTCAGTAAACAAAGCTCAGGTTGCCTCCTGGGACAAATATTTTGACCATCTTTTGCCATTATAAACTTGTTACCAAATTAACCAGTGCATTGAGCTGAGGCGCTGTGGACATGTGGCAGTAGCCGCAGTGCTGCACTTGATGCATACTCAGTGTTTGCTTTTGCTTCTTTTCATCCTGTCGTCTTTCTGCTTGGGATGGTTGGCTTCTTTCTCATCACTAAGCAAGCTCCATGTGTTTAAGTCTCAAATTATGACTTGTTTCCCACTGCCATCCCAAGGAACTAGATAAAAATTTGGGCTCACCAAAACCCTTGCCAAATCCTGTTCTGTACTTAGGGTTTCTCATGTGTGCTGTTCTCATTTAGCTTATAAGCTTACAGCACTGACTCCCCAAAGAATGCTCCTTGGTGATGCTTAATCAAAGAAAGCAAATATTTCTTGGTCTTGGCTTAAGTTTCCATTAGATCTACAGAGCAAGCCAGTTGTGAAGATTATTATGCTGGTTCCTGCTAAGAGAGAGTCATGTGAGTTGTTACTACAGTACCAGCTGTGCACACTGTGACAAGTCTCATTTTGTTTCAGTTAAATGAATACTCTTCAAATGGTATTAACCTAGTTAAAATTTTGCTTATCAAAGCAAGATCTGTAAAGCAAGCCAGGTAAGTGTGTATTACTTTTTGAAGTTGTTTGAGAATGCAGGAGGAGGAGTTGATTTTGAACTTTCCTCACGCTGCATATCCTGATCAAGCGCTTGAGGCAACTTTAACATCTGAATGAGCTCCTCATTAAAGGAGGAGTGTTGATAGCAGGCTGTGTTTACTCAGCATTTGCCTGCAAGCTCTCCAAGCACTCCTTCCACTTAAGTGTTTACCCTTGAGTTTAGCAGAGATGCCTACCCAGCGAAGGAAGGGTCTTGCACGTCCTGTGGATGCTCAGTGACAGTATTTCCATGAAATAAATGCTGAAGATACTTTTTATGTCCTGGAAAACATCACTAAGACATCATGTAGGGGAAAAAAAAACCAAAAGGACTTGACCCTGCTTGTGTTTGTTTGGTACTATGCTATGTAAGGCAGTGTATGCATACAAAATAGCAAGAAGTAATCTCTACATTAGAATGTTTGAATTAACCATCCAAAAAAAAGGTTGAGAAGGCCAATGAAAGTAAAGTAACTTTCCCAAAATAACAGCATTTTGGTAATCTGTGATGGGATGAAATTCTGGGCTCCAGGTCTCAGAGATGAACAGGATATGGTGAATTGCACAAACCCCATGTAAGTTTATGTGAGCATTGCTTGAGTACCATACCCAAGGGCAGATCAGCATGGGTGCTGACTGTCAGTCTGTTTCCAGTTTACTTTGGGAGTAAGATTTTGTGTTATACTGTGTCAAATGCTAATCTGGCTCAGGCTTTCTGTATCGCTTATGCAATTTAGTATGTCATCCTCATCTTCCCCCTTGCTGGATTTACTGTGCTATATAATAGGCATTATGGCAAAGTGTTTTTCCTCTAAAAATAGAGAGAAACAATTTGGGAACAATGTGAGAATCAAATGAAACACATGCTCTACTGGAAGATTGGTTGACAATGATGTTTTAAAAATATTGGTAGGGAGATATGCAATAAAGCACAGAGTATCTTTGGAAATGTTAAAATAAACTGGATTTTTGTGTATGGGAGGAGTTACTAGGTAGTAACCTAGCAGGGGAAAAGGAGGAGAAGGGCATGCAGGGGTTGGGAGCAGGACACACTGGGGGTTTTTTGTGAGTTTCAGGTATTACTGCCTGTAAATCAGAAAAACTGATACAGAGGTAAACAGAAGTTGTGTGGAACCTGCTGATTTAAAATGTACACAGAAAAATATTCCTAACTAGTTAAGGGTTTGTTAATATTTTAGTCTTTATTTTACATGACTGATCAACTAGTGTTCTCCTGGGTCTTGTGTGGTTTTGGCTGGTTTTGCAGAGGGTGCCCCATGGGAGCAGGGTGGGAAGAGGTGGCGAGGGTAGCATTGCTCCTCTCGGTGCCGCAGTCCTGCGCAGAGGGCTCACAGGGGCTGTTTCAGGGCCAGCTCTGCAGCAGGGGAGTGGTGGGGTGCTTGCAAGGACTCGGTGCCTTCAGCCCTCGCTGGGCGACCTGCGGTGCAGAGGGAGCTGATGGTGTGTGCTGGCACAGAGCTGGGAGCCGTGGGCAGCTGCTGGCCAGGGTGACCATACCCCGACTGGCTCTGCCTCGCCTGAGGGGCTTTGCATGGAGGCAGTGCCATGCTCCTGTTGTGAAACTGTGTGGATAAAGGCATGGTTGATGTGTGAAACGAAGAGAGGAAGAGCAGAGCCCTCCTCCTGTTCGCCCCTGTGCCCAGTGCGGTGCAAACCCACTGTCTGTGCTTCACCTGGAGCTGCAGCCATTCGCCTTTGGCACCTGAGGAGCATGTCCTGCTTTATACCTCCATCTCCCTCACTTCTTTCACACATCCATGTGGCTCTGTACTCATCCTGCCTCTTCAAAAGATAGAAATCTTCATTTCTCCCTCCATTTTTGAAGAACTGAGATTCTTGAGCCCTTGAATCATTTGACTTGCCCTCTGCTATGCTGCCTTTGCAGCATCTCTTTTATATAATCGCTGCTGCTCGCAGTATTCTGTAATGCAGCCCCACTCCTCTCTCTAATGGACTGCTATGATGTCCATGACTTACATCCCTGAATTTTCATTACTGCTACAAAGACTTTTATGCACTTTAAAAGGGAACAGATGGATTCTTCCCTATTTTGGAAGAGATCATTCGTGCCTGTCCACCTTCTCAAGTTCACCTATTTTCATTACTTTAACTTAAAATGATTTGTGGAGCCTTCTGAGCTCTCAGAATTAAACTGGAGCCTGAATAAGATTTGAACCTAGATTTTCCTCATCTAACCTAAAGCAGATTATAGCTTCAAGGGAGGACCTAGAGAATAGTTCATTTTGGTTGTAGTTCAAAACAGTAGTCAGTCTGTTCTTTCGGACGGTGCTCTTTCAACATTGCTCCAAGGAAGCTCAGAAAGAGCCCTTCTGAGATTGAAGTGGGAACAAAGTGCTAATTGTTAAATTTATTGTTTGCCCCAAAAAACCTAAGGAAAATCATCTGAAGGATATTAGTTGCATACAGAGTATTTCTGTCTCCATCAGGTGTTAAGTAGTCTGGTTTAAAAACGCTTTATGGTCTGTCCTTGGCAGTTCTCAATAGGCTTTTGCGTTCAAACAATATGGACTCTAGCAGGTGGCATTTTTGGCAGATGACCTCTTCTCAATACCAGGGTGTTCAGAAGTTGACCTTTCTCATCTTTTTCAGAACTATTAAAATAGGAGGTGAAGGGCAAATGTACTGCTAATAGGGTGAAGATGCACTAAGATCTTGGACTAGAAGAAAATCAGAATATCAATTTCCAAAGAATTGGGTAACCGGTGAGGAGCACGGTCTCGTAGCAGACACAGTGACTAGCAGCGCTTCTCCCTAGAAACAAATGACGCAAACTTACCAGAGCGGGTCTTCTGCTGTGGCAGAGGTTAATTGTACCAGTGGTTCTGCGACGTGCAGGCGTTTTCTTCTGTGCTCTGCTCACATTTGCCTTTCTGACGTGAACTGCAGTAATATGCACAATTTGTGTGTCTCTGTCTGATTTTGGTTAATTGTAGTAGTAATTACTAATTTCCAACCCTTGACCTGCTTTTTTAATCACAATTTTTAAACAATCTTTTTGTGCCATTTTAGAATTTGGTGTTAGGTTTTTAATTTAGATAAATTATGCTAAAGTGTTCTTGAGAGAGCCGCACGCTGAGGTCAAAAGCTTTATCTGCACAGTGCCCATTTACTTTAACCTATTTTAATAATCGTTGCTGCTTCCTTTAATGGGTAGCTGTTGTCTGAACTATGCTAAATCAGTCCTGTTTAGACCAGGCTGCTGATGTTGCAGTAAAACAAAGTGCTGTGGAGCAGCCCTGAGGCTTTGGGATCACCACTGGGGTCGGGGAGGTTCTAGGGCCAGGTTACCCCCGCCTCCCCGCACAGCTCTCAGCACACCAGGTCCTCTCATTTTCCCCAGGTTCCAAGGGGAGGTGGCAGCTCATCCCATGGAAGAGTGATGGCCAGATGTGAATGGCTAGGGCTCATTGTCAGCCTTCTTATGGGAGAGCTCTCAGTGTTGTCAGAAAGGTGTGGTGGTCTCACTTGGCTAGCAGACAAACACAGCTGCTTGCTCACTCCCCCTCTCCCCCTCCAGGGGACAGGGGAGAGAATTGGGGGTAAGGTAAGGAGACTCGTAGTGAGATAAGAACAAGTCAATAATTGAAATAAAATAAAAGTTAAAATTATAATAATAAAATATGCAAATGGGTGTTACACAGTGCAGTTGCTCACCACTCGCTGACCAAACCCGTCCTGTTCTTGGATAACAATCCCGGACCAGCGACAGTCCTGAAACTGCAGTCCCAGAGGAGCGAGAGCCTGAGTGAAAGCCAGGGAGAGAGCAAACCCACACAAGAGAGAGACCCTCATTAATGTGCTGAACATGATGTTATATGATATGGAATATCCCATTTGCATATCTAAATGCCAATCTAGCTTATTAATTTTTACTATTTCTTGCCCCCCTAGACCTTGCACCTGTAGGCTAGCAAAACACAAAGTCCTTTGACTTCCAGTGACAACTGAAAACATTAGCATGTTATCTGCATTCTCATAACAAACCCCACGATGAAACCAAAACACAGCACTATTCTGGCTACTAAAAAGAAACCTAGCTCTGTCCCAGCTAAAAACCAGGAAAAAGGGACATTTTTTATTGCTCGGCTCTCCTCAGACACAAAAAAGGATCTGTGTGTGCAGGCAGGGAGGCGGTTTGCTTTGGCTGTGTGTGGCAACCTGGGCTAGATTTTACACAGACCGGTTTTCCTACCTTTCTCTCCTCCTCCTCCTCCTTTTGCTTTCGATGGGGACAGTTTAACAGGGTGTGACATTTTCGAACTTGGAAACAGGTATTAAAGAGCAATTAGCTGCCCAGCCTCTCTGGATTTAAAAAACAACAACAACAAAAAAACTTGTCAAAGATCTCCTTGTTTTTAAACATTGGTACAAATCTTTTGTCAAATATAGAAGTAATTACCTTTCCCCCCCTTTCTTTCTCCTCTCTCCTCAACCTCTTTCAGTCTTGCATCTGGTTTAATATAATGGGTGTTTGCATGAATGGCTTAGTTAGCCAGGGTGGTAATAAAACACTTTAAAATTTATTGTGACATTTGGATTTAATTAAAAAGTACACACTTAGAAAAGTAAAACATAATATGTAGAGGGAGCCAGGATGGTTTTTCTCCTTTTCTTCCAAAAAGCTAATTAGAGTTGTATTTTAAATTGTTTATGTGCTGCTAATCATTGTAATAAATCATTTATACTGAGAAAGACACACTCTAATGTGCTTGTGTAACTGTTTATGCTCTCAAGTTTCTATCATGAACAAATTGATCTGGAAGTGAATTTATTAACCACTAGGGAAGAAATCATTAGTGCTTTCTCTAAATATTCCCCAAGTACACTTTTATTATAGTAGTTTACTGTTTTAACTAAAAGTAACATTACAGGGCCTTGGTTGTAATTATGATGCAAATTGACTTTCCATCACTTAAAAGGAGAGAAAACTGCCTTTTTGCTGGTAATATATATCCAAGTCGTATATGCCAGAGAACCTCACAGCTTCCAAACGTTTTTTGCTAAGCAAAATTTGAAGTATTGTTTTCAGAGGAGCTAGTTGTGGGGACTTCATGTAAGTTTTAAAGTAATCCAGTGGAAAATTTCATCTCTTTAATCTACCTGGCCTTTGCTGAAGGATTTTAGGACGAGGTAAGTGTAGCCAGTCACGTTCAATCTGGCAGCACGCTTACACTTACACAGCAGCTCGGTGCTTTCAGAGTGCTGGAGACCACTCGAAGTCTCCTGGAGGTAACTGGCATTGCTGGTTCCCTGTCACCGGTGAAGACATGAACGCAGAGATTTTCATGCGGAAAATCAGTAGCAGAACTGCAGCTATAATCTTAGATTTTCTGGTTTGTGATGCTGTTCTTAATCCAGACTGGGGAGCTGCTGACATCCCACCTCTTCTTTTTAAGCTGGGCTTGTCCTGCGGGTGTGGAGGTGGCCACGGTGCGACGTGTGAGGGCGCAGGGAGCTGCGGTCCGTGGCGATTTGTAGCCCGAGGGCTGGGGTGAAGGAACAGCTTTCATATTTGAAAGTGTTGCTGAATTAGTTTTCAACACCCATACTTTCCTCGTGGTAGTAAATTGCTTTTCCCACCCTGCCCAAGAAACTAAACCTGACCATCAAAAGCTCCAGTTAATGCTAGCAGGTTTTGTGGGTGCTTTTTAAATTTAGATGCTATTATTTGAGTGCTGAATTATTTATTTACAGGTCTAACATCAGGCCACCAGGCAGGAATACCCACAACGTGTTGATTTATGTAGTTGAATAGATGGTTAAGCATTTTTATATGAAGTCCTCAAAACTGTGAACTATGGTGTAACTTGACTGAGAGGTTTTATTTTCTATTTAAAATTTTAAATTTTAAAATTCTATTTAAATTTTTTAAATGAACAAACAAAAATCCCAACAACCAACCCACAAAACTAACCAATGTCTCAATTTCTGGTAAAGCAAACAACCTGCAGTTCTTTACTGCAGAGAAAGGAGAGTCAATATAAGTAAAATTCTGCTTCTTAATATCTCTGTTACTTGGAGAAGATGACTGAAAAAGGAGTGCTGGGAGGATGCACGTGGAGTCCGTGAGAGGCGGCTGCAGAACACGGTGACACCAGGAGCGGAGTGGAGACGGGATTTGGTTGGGACCAAGAGTAAGGACTGCTGGCACCTTCACGCAGGAGCTTTTCAAAATCACTTATTGTGGAAGTTGCAACTTCTGTGCTGAACAGCTTCTGGGATCTCAGCTTATTTCTCCTGCAAGCCCTTCCTCTGGCTGCGTGCACGCTCCCACCCTTCCCACGTACGGGGGGTTCAGAGCTGGTTCCCCCGTGAGCCGTCCCTGGCGCGCGGTGAAGGGATACTGACTGATGAACAATCCACGTCGGCGCTGCCACAGCTGGGGGTGTTTGAAGGGTTTGATGGCTGGTGCGTGTGTGCACGTACGTGAGAAAGATGTCCTTTTGCCTCGGGGAGACAGACACTGCAATAGCTTTGGGCCTTAAGTATCTGCACTTTTATTTTTACTGTTTTGTTTTTAATATGGTCCTTAGCTGCTCACAGCTGAGTTAATGTTCTTTTTTCTCTTTAGCCTTAGGGAGGTTCAGAAGTGACAAACGCTTGTGTATCTGTCCCAGCCACGTGCACAACGTGCCACCAGCAACCTGTGGGCAAGTGTGTGTGTGTGAAGAATTCATTGGTGCTTCAGTTACACAAATGTCACTGAAGTGGCTTTCCATTTCTAGATTTCCCGCCAGGCAAATAGTTTTCTCTCACAAGATCAAGGTGTTTATTCTCTGTCTCCTTTTAGACAATATTTATGACATGTTGGTTTAAAATTCAGTAAAATTTTACACATTTTGCTTGCAAAGTGTGAAATTTTTTTGCAACTTCTAGCTATTCTTTTTTCCAGAAACCTACTATACAGTGTTCTGCCACATTAGGTTTCCCTAATAATCCATGGGAAGATGTGATCAAGATCTGTTACTGCCTCTCAGTGTGGATGTCACCAAATTCTGTGAAGGAGCTGTAGTGGCAGTTTGCTTTGCTGTTAGCAAGCATTTCAATCTGTATTTGGAAGTCCTTGCTGTACTAACCAGGCTTCAGAACTGTGAGGAATCAAAGGACATCTTGTGTCTCCTAGCAAATGCAGATTTTTTTTGTTGTCTTTAGATCCTTTTATGGCCATTTTCAGAGCAAAATAAGAGACCTTCAGTCATTTTGAATTCTGCTGAATCTGGCACTTAGAAATGTAAACGTGTCTATCAGAATGCCATTAATTGAGAATAATAAATGTCCCTTTATATGCAAAGTTTTTATATAGAGGTGACTCCTGCTGTGATTCCTGAAGGCATTTTTCCTTCAAAGCACAAATATATCGGCACTTAAAGCAGTATTTGATATCCTCTTGCCATGCCTGTGGCCTGAGCTCTGCATTGCCATGCCTTATTTTTCTTCTTTCAACACTCCATAAGGTGTGTTGTATCCAAACGTGGACCTTCTCTACAGAAGTGTCCATGAATTAATGGAACTGAAAAATAGCCAGTGGCAGTTTTACAGAAAGTCCCAGAATTTGGAACTGGCTTATCCTTGGGCAAAAAGAGGGAGAAGGAAAGGGACCAACACAGCCATGTAATAAATGTAGTGGGAACAAAGTTGGTGCCCATTTCGCCCATGGAGCCGATGAGGACAAGTTGTTCTCTGCCACCACTTGCTACGTAGGAACAGCTTTTGTGTGCCGTCTGCCCGTGCAGTTTTGGGCTTGTGTAAAAGTGTTAAAGCATCTTTAATGTAATATGTTTAATATGTAACCTTGGAGAACCAGATCTGTAGGTTTTTAAGTAGAGCTCTGTTTTGTAATTTCAAACTCTTAACAACCTTGGTGCATAGTGGCCTGGCAAGATTTAATACCTCCTGTTTAAGCTTAGTTTTTCTCCTTCCTTGTTAAAAATTCCTCGCAGCTGGGTAAGAAATTACCCAGGTTGACCCTTCTACTTGTAAGACTTTCAAGATGTTGGCATCCTGAAACGGGAACAGGGGCTCTTGTGTGACATGGCAGGAGCTTGTCCTGGGCTGCAGAAGTGCTGGAGGAAATTGCCGCTTCATAGTTTAGGATGAAAATGAGGTAAACCCTGTTCATGACAAGTAAAAGTGAGCAGTGATCTTAATATATTAAGGCTATGTGAGAGTTGGGGGCACAGGATTGTTCCGATGATGTGGAAGAACTGGTCCCTTGGTTTAACTCTTCGCTGCCCTCAGAAGAGGGTAACGTGCAGGTACCCATGCTGATTCAGGCCTTAAGAGTGTGATATATAGTGTTGCTGGGTATTGGTTCAAGTAAAGCCACCAAATGGAGCTGTGATGAAGCCATCCTTGAACTGCATATCAAAGACTGATCATTCTCTGGGGTGTATAATGCAGAGCATCTGTCTTAAATGCTATCTTCCAAAATATTTCTCGGTGCACTGATGATGTGATGCTAACTGTGGGATGCAGCTTTACCATTTTCTAGGCTCTATAACAAAATTATGAGCTCAGGATATATTAGTATGATAATACAATAACATAAAGTATGCCTTTTTCCTGTAAAAATAGGCATTCCCTGCACCACAACTGAAGAGCGGAGAAGGCACTGTCTGTGGAGGTTTGTATATTGTACTGCAAGTGTATTTTGACACTAGAAACTGAAGAAACGGGAAACTAGATATGTCTGGGGAGTAACTACTAATCTAAGTGTCAGGTTTGATACTGGCAGACTCTGTGGAACCAGTAGCTCGGATCTCTGGAGGGCTGGCGGAGCCCTTGACCTTCATAGCAGGAGATAAACTGTTGTTATTGCTGAGGGTTGATCTCGGAGAGAGGGATGGGCAAATCTTAAACATGGAAGTGGTGCCTGGTTTGCATATCTGCAGGAGCACTAATACATGGGAAGAGTTTCCCCTGGGTTTCTTGGCCGTTTAAACAGTGCTGTCTGTTCTCTGGAGATGGCCATGTTTCATCCCTCCAGTTGCCTGCATGGAGAGGAGAAGGCAGGAGGGAGACATCGCTGCCAGGGAGTTGAGACACGACTGAGCCCAAGTCTTCTCAGAGGGGAGCAGACGCTCTCACCTGGGATGGCAGGCACTTCCACGGGAAAACAACCCCGGCCCCAGGCAGCTGCGGGCGGGGGCACGGTGGGATGGGTGGTGGGTGATGCAGTGGTGGTCCCACTGCAGTGCTCAGAGGAGAAACTGGCTCTCAGCTTCCTGGGCACTGCGCTGGCTTTCAGCACAGCCCTGCCACTCCTCTGGTGTTGCCTCATGGACCTGTTTGGGACTGGGCTGGATTTCAACTGTGGTAGGTTTGGGAATGAAGTGAAAATAAGGCTGAACCTGCATAAAAAGTGAGAAGTCTCTGGAGAAGTCTTCTGCTGTTTAATTCTCTGAAAACAGGATGGTGATTGCACACCCAGCAGTTGCTGTGAAATTGCTGCTATGGATAATCAAAAATGGGATAGGTTTTTTTACTTGAACTTTGGGGTGCCTGAAAGACAGATATCTATTCTTTTTCGCCCAGTTCCTGTTTGTAAGCAGTTCGGTTAAAAACTCAAGTGGATCTTGGGTTTTGCAAATACTCATTCACACACTTCCATTAGGTATTAGATCCAGACCAGATGTTATTTTTCCTTATTAGATTTTGGTTCACTGTGAATTGGGAATAAGTACACTAGTGGTATATAAAGATGAAGCAAAATAAATTAAGATTTCTGCATGCACATTGCCACTTCAAATACTGTTGGCACTCAAAAAACCCCCACCACATCTCCTAACACTTGAAGTAACAAATTACTCATCTTACGCTTTGCTGTGGCAGATCATGGCTTGCTTTAAAGTAACATTCTTTTTTCCTGCGCTTCAATAATTTAGCCGCTCCTCTGAAAAGAGGTACCACATGGAGTGCAGTAGAGTTGAGGTAGACTGGAGAAAAGGATTACATTTTGCATGTGGAAGCAATGAATGTAGGCTGTAGATAAACGACATGGGTTTAGAGCGATCATTGCTGCTACAGCTTGATTATTTTTCTCAGGGACAGGCGCTGGCTCTCTCTTTCCTTTGAAGAACTACTGTACTCATGTCTGCACCATGTTTTATGTAGCGTTTGTGCTGACTTCTGTTCTTCCACTTCCTATCTGCCTCCCTTTCTTACCCAAAAGTGTGTTGCTTCGACCATGTAACTTCCGAGTCTTCAGCAGCGGCAACAGGCGGCTGCCACAGGTTATGAGAAGGGCCCCCCATGGCCCGTGAAAATACCCATGTCACGTACTTCGTGGACAGGAAAACATCTGTTCCAGAGCTTGAAAATGGAGGATTGCAGAGAGGCTGACGTGGTCTTGGGAGCAACCAGAGCTGGGAATAATGTAGAGTTGTTCAGGAGCTCTTTAGATAAATAAGCACATGTTTGTGGCTGTTTCATCACTGTGAGGTGTACCGACAGCAGGGCTGGAGATGTGTGCTGGGAAACCAAAGCTTGCTTCTGTCTCCCAGCTAGGTAGCCAGCCATATTTTTCAAGTACTGTACTAGCTTTATGAAAAGACAAGGTGGGAAAGAAGGAATCTAATACAATTTGGAAGTAATAAGATGGACTTTGCAGCAGCCCTGTCCTTAATGACTTTTATTCTCACAAACCTGGTTTCTAGATATTTATAGTCTGTGAACTTTTTCTTTAAATATCAAAATATTTGTAGCCATTTTTTTTTTTCCTTTTGAGGGGGAATAAATTACTTGGTGTCATTTCACACTGGTGGATATGTTTCTTTCTTTGATAAAGTGCAAATTTTCTTTAGATTCAGTTTCTTGAACTCATAGGAAATCTCTACAGCATTGAAACGCTAAGAATTCATCTGAATAGCCAGTGTGAGGTAAAAATGCTCCCTTCACTCTAATTGGCGTGGCCTGGTGAAAGCCAGCTCACGGGCTGCCTCCCTCGCTAACCGCCCAGCCTTGTGGCAGATTGACATAATTCCCCCGTCCCTGGGGAACCATAATAGAGTGCTCCCTGAAGTGCTCAAAATTCTGAAGGGAAATTAGGATTTTTTTTTTTTTTTTTTTTTTCAAATGGGCTTTCTGGAGTGCTTATGTTCATCCAAAGGACTGTGGGCTATTAAATAGAGGGGGTTTTAAAGGCTTTTCTAATTGTCACACTTCCTCCCTCTCCCCCCTTTTAAGCAACTTTGGACGTTTGCAGAACTTTGATTTAAAATTTGTCTAATCTCTTGAGATGTCTAGGTAGGGAAAACTATTGTAACTGAAAATGGCTCTGGTTTTTTTTTTTCCCCCTTTCTTCTGTTTTAATAGATATGTTTAGTCTACTTTAAAAGCTTTCTAGGGAACCTTTTATAACTGCCTAATTTAAGCTTGTCAGGTTTTAATTGTAATCTCTCTATACACAAGTTAAGATGCTTAATGCTAGTGAAAAGTTCTGAATACAAAGCAAACCTGTGTCAAGTTGCAGAGCACTCTTACCCGTCTTAATTGCTTCTGGTCTGAACTTTAACCTTAACCCTCCCATCTGTCTTACACGTTCCCTTCTCTCATCACAACCACTTTCTTTCCATAGAGTGCTGAGGATCTGTCTTAATTCTGCAGGATTTTTAGTCTGGCAAGACCCTGCCATCAGGCTGTGGATGTTCAGCTCCTTCTTCACCCCGCTGTGGTGTGAGGGACGTTCCTGGAGTGCAGCCCTGGGTAGCTCAGAGCATGCCCTTACCCCGCTGGAATGGGGCTGCTTCTGGAAGGTGGGGTACCTCAGCTAGAGGGGAAGTGCCTTGGATCCCAAACGTCATGATGGCTTCTGGTCTCAGTGAAAATCTCTTCCCAACAGCATCTGTAGTGGTTTTTGTCTGCAGTTTTATGGATGCTTTCTTAGGTAGTTTATGCTTTCCTAGACTGTTGTCTGCCTGATTTTCTAGCTATGACCCAGCCTTTGTGGCAAAGGTTAGTTGCGTCTTTTTCTTAGATAAGAATGAGTTTCATTCAAGCTTAGAAAATTAGCCTTGAAAATACTCAGTCAGTGCAGATTCCTTCTGGAGAGTGCATTTAAAAGTTTGAATCCAAAATTGATTTGGAAGTACTCTAATCTAAAATAACCCTGATGTTAGCATTGTTATCTGCAACTCCTGCTAGCCCTGGCGTTCCGGTTCAGTGCGTTGGCACACAGTTCCCTGATGCTGTGAAATTGAGACTCATCTGGAGATACAGACTTTTCTAAAAAGGATTGCAGGGCACTTAAGACTCCTTATTTCATTAGTTCAGTGAAGGAGTTCTTTTCAGCAGTCAGGAATCTTATGATGAGGTGGATGAAAACTGAGAAAATCAAGCGGTAGAGACTCCCATGGAATGGAGCGGAGGAAAAGCTGCTCAGTAAGTTTTTGGCCCGGAAGCGTAGCGTTTTTGGTGCTGAAGGTTAGTGGTTTAGAATTTATTTTTAGTCTGAGGTTTCATGCAAAGCATTAGTAGATACATACCCAGGCCAGACTTCAGGAGGTACATTTCAGGAGGCTTTCAGTTTTGCATGCTGGGCTAGGTCATATGGATTTTTTTTTCATTGTTTTAACCAGACATACCTAACTTTTAACCAAGTGCATCTTCATGTATGCTGGTGAGAATTAAATGGAGCATAAATAACTGAATTGAAGATCAGACTTCCACTTTAAGGGGATCAGTTGTTGCATGGAGCAGTGGTAACGATCCAGAGGAGCAGGCTGCATTGAAGAAAAGAGTAAAGTGTGAGCACCATCCAAAGTGCAGGCAGCAGGTCGTAAATTCTTGTAGTGGTGGTGGTCTGAAATTCAAGGAATAGGATCGGAGAGCTGCTGTAGGTTAATGAGAACGGCTCCCTTAGGATCAGCTTGAATTCAATTCAGTGGTCAACCATAAGAAGAGGAATGTCTTGGGCAATTCCAACTTCTCATCCATATTCTGAATACTGTGATGCTCCTGAATGCTTAATAGAGTAGAACATGCTCTGTTATTTCATATGAATTTCAAGATGCTTTAATGCAAACTAAACATCATGCTAACTTGCCCCAAACCCTTCGTGCTCACTTTATTCTGAAATATATGGTGAATTACAGCAGAGTTTTCAAAGCCATTCTGCAGCATTTCACAAAAAAGAAACAAAGAGGAAAAAAGTCTTGCTATTTTTCTTGAGTCTTTCTTGCTTTCCAAGGTAATAGTGCTCAAATCCTGTCTCGGTACGTCACCTCGAAGGAATTCATTATAGAATGAGTATACAACAACTAATGCCAAGAAACCACTTTTAATTCTTATCAGAATAATAATAATTTCTTGTAAAGAAGGGTAGCATTAATGGCCAGCTGTGGCTTGTGAGCCCTGACTTAATCAGTGGTGAATAACAGTTGGTTTGAGCAATACAGTTACTAGCTAACTGCAGCTATAACGAGTGTTTCATGAACAGTGTTGCACTGGGGTCTGCATACCTTTCCCTGTGAGTGAAAGGGGAAATGGCCAAGAACTGCACTTCCTCTGCCCTAATTGTAATAGTGAAATGGAGTAGAGTAAAATCTGTGGAAGCAAACTGTGTCTGAGTAAGGCTTAAGCTAAACCTCAGTAAAGAGAGAACAAAAGCAGTGAAAGTATTTAGCCTCTACTTCCTCTGTCTTCTCTATCTTTATGGCATTAAGCGAACAACAACTGCAGCTGATATTATTTGTAAGGTACAGCAAGTTCTTTTTGACAAGCTTCACCCTGCCCTTGTTCTAGTTTTGAAATACTAAACTGCCTTTGCCAGAGCAGTCGAGTGAGAAGGATGCTGTGCTCTTTGGGGTCAGTGGTGGGGTGGGAAGGATCATTCCAATTTTTAGCGGGCTAAACTTTGTATAAACATCTAGGGTCTTTGTTAAACTGCATTCAAGGCCAGGATATCTAGGGACCTCCTGTAATCTGAGCATCTGCATTACAGAAGTTGCACACTTTTGTCTGGTCATCCTCAGATAGGAGCTGGAGCTGAGCAAAATGCACTCTCATCCTCTTTCTGGCTCCTGCTAGAAAGGGCAAGCCAGTGCTGGTTACCTTCATGCTCAAACCCTTCTCTGCCTCCCAACCACTTCCAGGTGGGCAGAGGAGTTTGGAAAGGAGCAAGACAAAACTTTTGGGACCTGGTAGTAGGACTTTCAAGGTAATTTCAGGCCCCTGAAGTTTGCCTAAGCATTCCTGTGTTGACTGCATGTGTGGTCCAGATAAATCCGGTAAAGTTGCACTAGATGTGAACCATTTTTTGGCACCTCTTCTGAGACTTATTCATGTACAGCTGAAGCTTACCAAAGCAACTCCACAGATTCCATGGCTTTCCTAAGTTGCCAGCCTTTCAGGAGGTTGTATAGTGTCATTCAAAACTTCAGGGCTTGCAAAAGGTATGAGTGTTGTTTATCTCCGAGATTATACAAATTCCACTTCCTGAATCAGTAAATATTTACTGGTTACTTGTACAATGATCACCAGTGCAAAACTGAGATTGAGAGTCTCCACACCCAGAGACTTAACACAGAAACTTGGAACTGTGACCATTTCAGCTCTCTCTTATATGACAGGAAAAACCTTCCACTTTGAAATATTGGGGCGGGGGGAGGCGCAATGCTCTCTTAACCTTGGTTTTTCTTTGCTACTTTTCATGAGACAAAATTCTAGTCTGCTTTATTTTGTAAGTCAGCAAACTGATTATATATTGTAAAAGATCAGTGTTTTCATGGGTGAGTAGTAATTACTGAGTAATGGCTTAAAACATTTCCTGAAGGAACATAAAGCTGTTTTTAAAAGTCAAGAGTACATTAAAAGGATTACCATGTAGATTTGATTTTTAGATAACACTAAAATGGATCCCAAATGGACTTATGAAAAGGGATGCTATCTCTTTAATGGAAAGTGCATGGTCTGACAGCTCAGCATGCAAATGGTCCTGCAAAGGACTGTGTGTTGTGTTTTTCCCTTTCAACAAGAGAAGGAAATTGCTCTCCTTGCCCTTCTCCTTTCAACTTTTAATAGCAGATGGGTTGGTCTGGTTTTGCTAGGAAAGGGAGAAGAGGCTAGGTTTTGGGGATAACTGCATCTTTCTGAATGACTAGAGAGGTGCATTTCATGACTCCTAGAAGGTCAGCAGCAATTTTAGATCTTACATGGATTGCATTAAGTAGATATACTCCCTCTGCATTCTCTATAGGTGAATCTCTTGGAAATGAAGAAAATATGCAAATAAATTATAGGCCATGTATATATATATTGTACTAATCCTGTGCAGAGCATGAGCATCAATGTTTGCAGTAAGTTTGGACAGGGGCAGGAGGGGCTGTTATTTTCATACTCCAATAACTTGCAATCACTATAGTGTTTGCTATTTCAGAGTTGCCAGCACAACTTTCTGGTGATGGATGGTGTAAAATATGCTTTTGGCCTGAGTAGGATTTCTTCTAGAAACATTTTAAAGAGTGTATTCATATTTCATTAAACACAGAGCACCAGGATTCCAAATTATTTTGTGGTATTGCACAAATTATTATAGGCTCCAAAAGTCTTGAGAAATCTCTATAAGCCTGTGAAAGCTTTAGATTGGATAGTCATCATTGCCTGCATTAAGGCCTGTGACAGATTGCTTCATCAGTGTACACAGAGCAGAACATCAAATGGCCATTTGGCAGTGGGCACTGAAATTCTATTAAGGTTGCCGAAAGCTTAGGTTGACATTGTATATGTCTGCAAAGAGGCAGAAGAAAAGATGATGATGATGATGATTGTGCAATGATATAGTTCTATTCTCCTTAAAATATTCACATATATAGTGTACCAAATCTGTCAGGGTGATGTTAATGTTTCACTGCTAAACCTGAGCTCTGCTGTATCACACATCTTTGCACATGTCTTGAAACCTCAGTAGTAATAACATTAAACAGGGTATTTTAACTGGAAGGAGAGAATTGTGTAGTATTACACATGTGCCTGGAAATAACTGACTTGTGTTTTTACTTCTTCAACACTCTTTGGGATTTTTAACTTGATATAGGATTTTTCTATGGGATTTTCTTTCCTTTTTGGAAGAGGGGGGCACAAAAACCTCCTTGTGTTTAACATTGGTATGTAGCTTATTCCTAAAGGAGCTGAAAAGTGAGGGATGAGTTCTTACCTCATTTGACTTAGAGACTCTTCTTCCATTCATTTGCTTTGATATCCAAACCCTCCAATGGAAAACTTTGGAGCTCAGTGTCTTTTCAGTGGTCACCTGCAAATCAGTGGAATATTGAAGAATTTGGGAAGAATTCCAGGCTAGTCATCTCTCATAATAATTTTCTCATCTGTGATGTTCTCAGGCTGCTGAAAAGGTGGTTTGAGGGTAATCTCTCTGTTGCCAGATTTTTTTCTACTACAGAGATTGAAGGAGGGAACTGGACACCTAAAATCAGGACCTTCGCCAGACTGTAGGATGCTAAATTGTGAGCAGTACTGAAGGGAACCTACAGAAAGGCCGGGGAGGGACTTTTTACAAGGGCAGTAGTGATAGAACAAGGGGTAATGGCTTTAAACTGAAAGAGGGTAGCTTTAGATCAGATACTAGAAATAAATTCTTTCCTGTGGGGGTGGTGAGACACTGTCACAGGTTGGCCAAAGAAGGTGTGGATGGCCCCTCCCTGGAAGTGTTCGAGGCCAGGTTGGATGAGGCTTTGAGCAACCTGGTCTAGTGGAAGGTGTCCCTGCTGATGGCAGGGGGGTTGGAACTGGAAGATCTTTAAGGTCCCTCCCAACCCAAACCATTCTAGGATTCTATGACTAATGGAGAAAACCCAGCTCAGAATGTTCTCAGACTGAAGGTGGAGGAAACCTGCGTATCTTTTCACTGTTCCAAGGGCTTCAAACAGTAGAAATGGATTTTACTGAAACACTACATATGCTAAGAACAAGCTTTGGACATATGCCAATTATGAAAAATTAAAGCTTAAACAAGCATATTTTATGAACACAGAGAAAATGTTGCTTACCAGAATGATTTATAGAAACTGTTTTGCAGCAACAATTATTCTGGTTTGCATTCTGTCCCACTGCCATGTGTTTCTTTATAGCTACAGGTCATGGTCTGGTAGGAGCAACTCTGTAACAGAGTCTTAAAAAATCTAGGTTCTAACCCTAAAGGTTGTGTCCTGAATCAGCACCTACCTCGGTACAAATTATCTTGGTCTATCTGAGCAAATGGCTTGAGAATAGGGTTTCTGCAGAAGAGATTGGAAGAGGGGTTATGCCACCCATGAAGCTCTGGGTCACTGCCAGGGGACACTAGACTCTAAAATACGTTTCTCTAAAGCTTGTTCTGAACTGTAGGGCCGAAAAAAATGCTGTGTTACTGGGAGGAAGACTGTAGCATAGTTATAGCAGAAGCTATATTATAGCATTGATCAAAATGTTGTTTCTCCTATTAACTGCCCTTTCCAGCCACTTTTTTTGCCATGCTTGGGAAATTTGTTCAGTAATGATACAGAAGAAAGAATACCACAAATGAATTGCTAAAGCCACTGTAAAAGTCACCTGCTGTATATTGCAGCATGAAACTGGAAATGAAAAAAGATTGTGGTTACTCATTGAATAATTTTGATGAATGGTCTGAGGCTTGATTATAAGCATTTAGTTGCGAGTACTCGGTGTTCCAAACGTAACGTTTTAATTGGATATACAGATGACATGATGAGTTTCACCTTGCTGGCCATAATTCTTCAAATGAAATTCTTGGTGAAGATGCCCGAGACGATGTGCTCTTGAGTTCAATGGAAGTGCATGGTTTAACTTGTGTCACGGGGTGTAATATTCATAGAAGGTGAGTAATACAATACTGAGAACACAAAGTGAGTTTCTTTTTAAGGAAATGAAATTCACTGCATCTTTTTGGCAGTGACTGTCTGCATTTACTTAAATGGGTGATGCAAGGCTCTAATGCTTTTAAATGATATCAGATCCTCTGATAAAAGACATAAGACTGCAGCTTATTTATTGTGATGAGACAGGAGTTAATAAGATTACTCCTACTCTTCAGTTACTTTTTCATCTTTTGCAGCCAAATGCTGGGGGTTTTGTTAGCAGGCAAAAGGAGGTCAGCTCATTTAAAGAGTGTTGATCCTAGAAATAAACATTTTTTTCCCCTCAAGTGGAACTCTGAAACCTAGGCTCAATTGCCCAACTGCCAAAACTCTGGTCTTTAAACCAGAATTGCTTTTAGCACTGGAATGCTGCATCTCTATAATAATCACTTACATAAATTACAAAACAAACAAACAAAAAAACCTCTTATTTTTTTTTAAAAGAAGTAGTGTAACATAAACCTGCGTTGTGGTCTTTGGCAGAGGGGTTGTTCAGAAATGTGGTAACTGTATCTGAAAGGCATTGCTCAAGCAAGAATTTGTGGTGGAGAATAAAACTATAATTCCAGTACTGTGTTGTGCAAGGTGCTGTACAACTTTATAGGAAGCACTGCTCTGGAGTGGTTGTCACAAACCTTGTGGGGAGTAGATATATTTTGTGCTTGTGTGCGTAGTTAACTGCTTAGTTTTTGAGCAAGTTTTTATGGTAAAAGTAGTTAATCTGAGGAAAAGTTGTGGGTTGTTGGTTTGTTGGGTTTTTTTTAAACCAACCAAACAAAAACCACCTTGCAGAGGGAAAGAGTTAAAGCCATCTGCCCGAAAGCATTGTGTAAAACATACACACAGTGTTGGGGAAATAAGCCAATTATGTGTGCTTCACAGGAGGTGGGGGACTGACCTTTGTGTATAATTAGTTCTTTTATTTAAAGCAAAGATTTTGAATAGAATAACTAATTAGCTGTCATAAATGGCAAATTGAAGATTTTGGCCAGATTCCTTGGGGAGTGTGGGAGGAGGTCCCTCCTCCCAGCCCGTACTGTACGCTCTGGCTCTCCTCATTAGGGCTGGTGTGGGTTCTCCGCAGCGGTAATGAGGAGTCAGTGGCGGCTCTGCTCCGAGCCCCCTCTAACAAGGCAGGAAATGCAGGTGGAGAGGAACCGCCTTCAGCTCCCGCCGCTTTCCTCGGCACACGGCGTCGCGGAGGGCTGGGGTGGGAGAGGGGGAGGCCGAGGGGGGTCTGAAAAGTCCCAGAGATATCACCTGTGTGTTACGCTCTGGACTTGACCGTATAAAATACAGGCAAGCTGCAGAGCCTTGAGGCATATATCATTAGCCAGCAGTCCCGCATTACTCTTTCAGACCAATTAACCTTTAGAGTTGCATTAAAGAAATTAGGTGGTGAACTTCCATGCTTTCAGAGGGGACCAGCAGCTCTCTTGCAGACCAGAGCACTAAGGAGCCGTACGCCACAGGACCATCGCAGATAACTGTTATTTAAAAGGTCTGCCATTTATAGAAAGTTCCCAGGCTCTCTTGGAAGCGAGCCTTTATGAACAGTGCCCTTAGAGGAAGTGCAGCTGATTGCCATGTGAATAGAAATATCAGTAAAATGGCTAAGAAAAATTTAGAGGTGTACTTAGTGGACACTTGTGTTATAAAGCCAGCTGAATAATTTTACAGAAAGACCCTGACTGAGAAGATACGGGCTGATTAAAGCTAGTTTGTCTGACTGTGAATAGAGGTAAAGTTTAGATTACTGACTACAATAACAGCCTCTTTAGACACAGCCATAAATTTCAGTATGTCCAGAGGTGGTGTCTATAATTTTTTAATGTGCATTGGAGCTCTGAGCACTCAGAACAGATTTTGTTTTGTATTTACCAGCAGCAAGTCTATTAAGTTGTAAAGGGCAAAGACAGGAGTGTAGGTAGCCAAAAATAGAAAGGCTTCATCTACTGTTTCTAAGAAAAGATAGCAATGGACGGCTAGCAACAGGAGAGGAGAGAAGAGAGCAACTTGATGGCACTTTCAGAATTTGGTAATCAATCAGCATTCCTTTTGTGATCATATATTTAAATGGGTGAATATCCAGCTGTTAATTTTCCTACCTCTGCAACACTACTTCTCATTTTCTAATAGTTGCCTGCAGAGCACACATGGAATTTGTTGAAGGTGAGCCCTTTGTCTCTTGACAGCTCTGGTTAGACACCACGTGCCCCTGATCAAATGGAACTAGGTATCTTGGCATTTTTTGGTAAATACTGCAGAAAAATCGCAGTCTTGCAGCAGGGAAATTTCCAAACAGAAAGGAAATTCCTTTTGCAGCTGTCCAGGTGTTTCCTGCCTGCAAAACCCAGACTGCTTGGGATTTGCTGGAAGGGAGGCAGGAGGAGGAAAGAGGGGTTTGGTGTTGGCTGTGTCCTTTCTCTGCAAGCCTCTGACCATGAAAGGGGTTAAGCTTCTGAGATGCTGCTCTCTTGTTGCTTGGAAATGACACGGCAAGCATGTGAAGAACCCTTGCTGATCAAGTTTGGCAGTTTCTGAAGTTTTGTTTCACGCCTTGCCTGCTGTGTCAACTCAGCAGCTAATTGCAGCTGCAACTTTCCGTAGTGGTGTGCGTGCTCCGTGCAGACCGGTTGGTTGGGATGTCAGAGGGAAGCCTCACAGACCAAAATGTAATTTCAAAACACTGAACCTGACCAGCAGAGGCTGACCTTGCTCGTTATTATCTGAGTGGGAATAGCAGCTTTGAACATCGTATGATCTCTGAAATGGTACCTTTTTTCATTAGAAAGCCCCCTGCTGAACGCTGACCAAATACATAGCTTTTTTCTTGCTTAAGGTACTGTTTAAATATATATATATATCTGTTCCTTTGCCTGTTATTAGAAGAAAATCAAAGTGTTATATTCCCCTTATTCGCAGAAGCTTGTCCTAAGACAATGGTGTGCTTGCAGTAGCGGGGAACTGAGATGGTGGCGGCGATGAGGGCTGCGAGGGCCCCAGATGGAACAAGAACCACCACTACAGCCAGCCCTCTGGGCCTGCTTACAGCCTCAGGAGACCCTCCAAACCTGCCAGCCCACCCTTACCCATCAAACCAGCCTCTCCTAATGGTCCAGCCAGGGTTTTGTCCCTGCACAGCCGCCCTTGCGCTCAGCTGTGGTGCTGATACAGTGGACCCCTTCTCTGGGTGAGGGCAGCTGTGACTCCAAAAGGGTGCTGATTTCAAAAGTGCTCAAGGGGCTTGGGAAGTCCTGTGTGGCTAAAGAGCTTGTATTTCTGAATCACAAGGATGATCTCAGACCCCTCTCATGCAGCAGTTCTTTGTGAGGGGGTTTAAGGGGCTGCAGTTATCTAGAATCTGCATTTTGAAATCTGCAGCACCTCCAGACAAGGGATCCTCAAGTTTACCTAGAGGAACCCTGGAAAGAATTATATTATGACCCGCCTTGTACAAAATCCTCTTCTGTCTCTAAAGGTACGCAGCTCACTTCTAGAGGGCCTGTTTGGGCGGGTTGGTGATTCACCAGTGTCTAAGGCTTCTATCTTAAAATATTATTTGCACATCTGGGTCTTAGTTTTCATAGGTACAATCTATTTTCTTTCATTCATGTGTGTGCCCTTGTCTGGCTCAGAATAAGGCAATCTCTTCTCAAGATGGACTGTTTTCTGGCGTGGAGTTGGAGAGAGCATGGGATGGACGTTTTAAGTTTTCTGGAAAATAAATTAGTTAAAAAGTGAAGCTTCTCTTTGCTCCTAAAGTGTACTCTGGGAAAAAAAAGAAGAAAAAAAAAAAGTGCTGTGTCCAGAAACATGGGGCTGCTTCCTCTCACTGTTCTCAGAAACTCTCACCAGGAGCACGGGAGTTCTGCAGCCTGGCCTCCAGCACCCGCAGTACGTTCATTCCACTTCTCGCACTTCTCTCTTTTCCCTCTCTCCGAACGTGCGGGTGTTTCTCTGTGGCTGCCTACGGAGAATTTCTCTCAGGAGCGTTACAGGTTGTGTATGTGGCAGGCAAACACGGATTTAAGTTTTCATTTAATTATTGCATATTTGTCCTGGTGTCAAAAGTTTGCTTGTATCAACTTTGGAAGCGGGTTTCAAGTGTGCCACAGCAAAGAGCAGGAGGGCTCTTTAAACCTGAAGAGTTTTTGACTGTTACTTGACCTGTCTCTGTGCTGCTGAGACCACTTTGATAACAAATGGATCAATAACTCACTGTTTGTGTAGAAGTGTCTTAAGTGCTATTGTCGTCTGCTTGCAGCTCTGACAAAGCAATTATTACTGTAGGAGTGGTGGGTTTTACATGTGCTGAGCATTAGCCACCGTCAGGTCACCCTGGCTTTTAAGGAAAGCAGCAAATGTCACTTATTACAGTGGCACTGACTGTCCTCTCTGGTTAAGGGACTGTTAATAATTCCATTACCAAGCTGCTACTTTTTGGGACATCTAGTGCTTCCTACAGAAAGGGTGGCCTAACTTTGTGTAAGAGTCTGTCACCAGTGACACCTGCTACTGTAGCCAGTGCCCCCTCTCATCTTCTCTGCATCACTTAAGCCCACGGCATGCTCATTACAGGCCCAGCATTGTCATTTTTAGTGACTGACACTAGTAAAAATAAAAATCAGTAACAAAGTAAAATCAAGGCTCCAGAGAAAATGGGAATCTGGCATTTCAGTGAGTTCATTTCTACTTTTGTCATCTCCTGTCCCCTTCCTCCCCCACAGTAAAATCCTTGTTTATTTTTCCATCTTACCTTTTGATTCCATAAAATCCTCTCCTGCCTCCCTCTTAAACTGAGAAGGGTAACAGGTCTCATGCCCATGTCCATGCTCACCATGGGAGGAGAGGAAGAAGCTGGAGACAGCAGTCCGAGGAAGGTGGCCACAGCAAGTCTCCATCAGCCTCCTGACTTGAGTGTGCTGTCCCCACCTCATACCCAGCTAGCTCATGTTTGCTTTGCAGTCCCAGCAGGGGTTTCCAGGGAGAAAAAATCTCCGGGATTTTTATTACCTTCTCCAGCCGTACAAGAGGACAAGGAAAGCTCTGATTTACTTAAGGACTGTGGCTTCACTAGCGGTAGAGGGGCACTGATTGGGTTATTCTCAGCAGTTCTCGAGGGCTTTTGAATGACATTTATTTTAGAGCAGCCCCTGGGCTACTCTGGCTTTCGCACTGAGGCCTCTGTGACCAGCAGTGGCATACTGCATCTTTTTATACCCACTCCTCTCCTTTCCCCATCAAGCTTGATCCAGTCAAGATGTTGGACTGGTGGGTACATACAGTGATGGCCCTTCTGAATTTCGTAATTGCCTGTGGCAGGTAATTAACAACACAAGGGTACTGATAGTGAGGGGAAAAGCAAATACTGATATTGCAGCCAGCTTATTCTTCTGCAAGATGTTAATTAGAAGTAAGTCTGATGCTTTGTTTCAGCCCTACCCTTAGGAAAAAAGGGCTGTGTTCCTGCAAGTGTCACACTCCCACTTACCCTGCAACAGCAAATGAGGTTTAAGTACCTTTCACCATCAGCTTCTTGCAATGTGAACTCCTTGTGATGAAATGAGCAGCAGTGTTTGCTGACAGATCTGCCTGTAGCTCACAGTGCTACCCTGCGTGCAGGAAGCCCATTCAGGCTGTTTGGTAGTTCTAAAGGACATGCTTTGTTTGCGTTGCAGGTGTGCCGATGCTATCCGTACAGCCCAAGGGGAAGCAGAAGGGTTGTGCTGGCTGCAACCGGAAGATCAAGGACCGGTACCTGCTGAAGGCTCTGGATAAGTATTGGCATGAAGACTGTCTAAAGTGTGCCTGCTGTGACTGTCGTCTTGGAGAGGTTGGATCAACTCTTTACACAAAAGCAAATCTCATTCTTTGTCGCAGAGATTACCTGAGGTAAATAGAGGAACGTACTGTGGGCTCTCCCCAAAGCCTCTCAGTGTGCTGCCAGCTGTTTGTCTTTCTAAACCTCTGCTATGAAAACGTGTCCTTGTGCATGGTCAGCTCTGCCCAGGAGCAGCTGGAGTTTTTTCCTCTGTCTAAGCATGGCTTTTTATTTACACTTAACGGATTTTGAAGTCAGGGAGATGGCATCCTATTTTTAGGTCAAGGTAGAAGGAGGGCATGACTTAAGTCTTTGTTATTATGAACCAACAGAACAAACAGCGCTTGCTGAGAAAATTAGGAAAAGGCTGTTAATTCTTCTTGCATATCTTTGATGTTATACTCCTGCATATTGACTGAGATCTGACCAAACCTTTACCCTTTATTTTTCAGTGACAGCTTTTAGATAGACTTCTAGTGCTTATATTGAGTGAGGTTCCCCCTGAGAGGCTCTTGTCTCTTCCCTAAGTAAACAGAGCAAAACACTCCAAAATTACAGATCAGCTTCAAAAAATTTTTCTTCAAGAGGAAGTCTGCAGAGACCATCACTAACTCTGAGTTAGAACTACCCTGTCAGTGTGCATTTGCAATACATAACAACAAATTAGATTTTTTTGCCTGGTGCATATGGAGGTTTTGTACAAAATACTTTATATAAACACAAATTAATTTTAATAAGATGACAGGCCTAATGCAAACATTCTTATGAGGGTCACACTGCAATACACTCTGAGTTTTGCTTTGTTTTTCCTTGGGAAGAATGTACTTGATCTCCAGCTAATGTATGTTTTCTTTTTTTTTCCTTAAGCACTGATGGCATTGCCTTTGCAACCTCAACCAGAAAACACATCCGAAGCAAAACAAAAGCAACATGCTGTTTTAAGATAGAGGGGTAAAATGCCATCTAAACCTGTGGTGTCCAGAGGCTGGCTAGATTAGTCTCAATTATTAGATGCTTCATGTCTTTCAATGTAAAACATATTCCTGAAAATCTTTAGTAAATATTTTGTTAGTAAACTTGAACAAGCAGGCTTCTCCTTCTAAAGATGAGAGCTTAAGCACTGAGCCAAATAGAAGAAATGTCTATTAGCTGCCATATGGGAGCTGCCACGTTGCTTTTCAGCCAGACAGTGTACCAGAGCATCCTGCCCACATGAGGATTTTTGCTCCTGTTTGAGCTGAAACTCTCCAGGGCACACAGGAAATGTCTCAGCTGAAATTCTGCCACACAGGCAGGAGTCCTCACTGAGTTAGGTTGGATGCGTCCCCAAAATATAAGTGAGGAGAAGCTAGGGTAGGGTGGAACACACCTGAAGGGAGAATGACAGGATAAGCAGCCTTTGGAAAGGTGGAAAGGATGTGATGCAGAAAGAATTAACTATCTTCACTATCATGAAATAATTTTTGTACATTGTCTTAAGTCTGAGTATTTACTAATGCCACAAGTCACTTACTCTGGAAGTATCCTTAACCCTGTCTCTGCTAAGCTGAAGAAAATTAGCTCCAGAGGGTTCTTTAACACACAGATTTATAAACCCAAATAACATTTTGGTTCTCTACTGACCCTCCTTCAGCTCAGCTGTATTCTTTCTGTGTTGTGGTCATCATTCTGATGTGTCAGTGAAGGATATAACAGCTCTTGATCTTCCTTTGTCAAGGATTGTATTGTTTCTTTCCATCATAGTATCACAATTGGGTCATGCTAGGTGCTAATCACAAGCATTCCCAAAACCTTTCATGAGAGCTTCTTCCAGGGATAGTCTTCCTTACAGAAATCATAGGCTGCTTCCCTTCATTATTTATCACTTCTCTAGACTTTGTTATTTATGCACTTGGTAAACAGTGGTGTGTGTTTTTGTTATTTTTGTGGTGGGTTTTTTTTTCTTTAATCTGACCTGAAAGATAGATATTCGGTGTCATTCTACATGTTGCAGAACCCTACTAGAAATACTTAGCTGGGTGGTGACTCCCATTTACATTTAGTTTTTTAGACCTATGAGCTACCCCATGTTTTGTCCATCTAATGAGCACTTCATTGATTTTGATTTGTTCTAGTTTCATAACAAAAATAATGTGCTGCATCAAATCAGGCATGTTGAAGTGCCAAAGGAGAGCAGTACTGATGCTGTTAAACTTAGAAGAACCTTCTTATCACTGCAGTTGTAGAGCATTTCTTTCTTTCCTTAGTTTATCCTGAGAATGCTTCTTTGAGGTGAAAAAGCTTAATCTGTGATTTCTCCCTGGCTCCCAGGTGACACGACTTTCTGGGGCACACCAGAGGTCTGTGCTAGAGATGGGAAAGAAGCCAGGCGCTGCAGACCTCAGGAAACAGCCCATGTCCTGTCCTTGAGAAGAGAGGGCAATTTGTGACATGAAATATGGAAAGCAGCAGTTAGGCCAGCATTTGACTGTCGACACGCAGCTTCTGCCCCAGCAGCAGTCCAGCAGGGTCTCTGCAGCAAACTCGTTCTGTGCCTGACAGGGGTCTCGTAGCCCCTCTGCCTCCACTTGTTGGGTTGGAATAATCCCGGGTCCACCAAGGGGGAAGCCTGTTGCTGTTTGTGCAGCCGGTTAAGTTGTGGAGAGAAGGTGTGTGCGGGCAGGTCAGACAGGGCCAGGCATTCTCTGTGCTGAAGAAATCGCAGGCGTTGTGCATAAAAATGGGGGGCATCTGCCTGTGTTGCAGTAGGGTGCCAAACACTGCAGCTGGCTGCACAGTCTGTGCTGGGTCTCAGGCAGGCAGCCTCCTCAGGTGATGGCCATGTGTACATACGTTATGTTAGTGGATAATTTCAGGGCAGGGGGTTACTACTCCCTACTTTAAATATTTTCCCCTATCTGAATTTAGTCCATTACAACAGCTTTGACCACTAGAAATATTTCTTACTTTTTTTTTTTAATTGGGAAGAACAATATAATTGTCATGTCCCAGGGAATTTAGCCAGCTTTACAGCTGGGATGTTTTGTGTTCTCACTAATAAATAAATTTAGGTTTATACTATTTTTTTGAGGGGGTTCTGCTACGCTCCAGGATTCTCTTCTCCTGATGCTGCGGAACCATTTCAGGGTCCTAGGGCGGGAATAAGGGTGTTGGTATGCAGTCTTGTATTTATGGAAGTTTAAAGCTTTTTTAATTTTTACTTTAAAACATCTTCTACACATAATATTTCTTTCTCTCTCAATTTTAACTATTAGTTCTATTAATAGAAGGAACTAAAGTTGCCATCACAATCTTCTCTACTGTCTGTTCACTCCTGGTAATTTGAATTTTTCTTCTTGGAGAATTACCCATTCCCATCATTATATAATTCCTGCCCTTTAATAGTTCTAGAGCCTCTACCCACATCTTTTTTGTCTTGTTCAACAACTCACAGTATTTGTTCTACTAGTCAATTTTTAGCAGAATTCATTCCTAAAAATAAGTTTTCATACTTCACACTGTACTCACACCAAAAAGGGAGTGCTTTCTCTGGAGTACAAAGGAATTTATTGTTGGCCACCTCTTCTGTATACTTTTGAATAAGAATGGGGTGAATATTGCACCGATATTTAGTAGGTCAGCCATCCAGTGAAAGATTAAAAGCTAGACTGATTTTGTGCCCATAAATGTACATACATATACCTTTTATATCTGAAGTCCAAAAGGAATATTGTTTTGTAATGACCAGGAGAAAAAAAAATATAGACCAATGTTTCTTTGAATTTGCCAATGAGCTGAGCTGGGAATAAGCGCATCGTCACCCAGTGAGACGTGCTTTCCCCTCCCCTCGCTCAGTCTCCATCCACCAGCACGCAGCAGGCTTGCTCATGGCTGTGGAGGCAGCAATGTGTGGGTGCTTACCTACAGACAGAAAGGACGTCTGGAATGGTTTGGGCAGCTTAGAAACTCGGGAGTTTGCAGGTCTGGGCCCTGGCAGGTGTTGTTGTGCCAAGAACCCTGTGCCACGGGTGTGGGCAAAGAGAGTCTCTGCCGTGCTGGAGCAGCTGCGGCCGCCGCAGGGATTGGGACAGGAATGAATTTCTGGCCGTTTTCCATCGGTGTGGGGCAGGGCACTGGGACAGGGCACAGGGACAGGGCGCAGGGACAGGACACAGGGGCAGGCGTGCGGCTGGCTCCCGTCCCGCCGTGCCAGCGTTGCTTCGGAGCCAGCTCTGTCCGAGGTGTGGGCAGCACGGTGGGCTGCCGGCCGCGTGCGCTGGTCCTTAGTGGGCTTTTAGAAGAAATCTTTCAAGTGTATTTTCAGGAGCTGCTAGCAGCCCATAGCCTGATCATTTGTTTCAAAAGATAAACTGTCGTCATTGCTTGTGAAGGAACATTTGTTAACCTTCACATTTCATAAAACACTTTCTTGCTCATTTTTTAATCATGAAAGATGAAATTGGATCTGGAGTTGTTATCCTTGCGGTATCACCTCAGTCTCCAGCTGTGTCTAGATGTATCTTTCGATACATTTCATCTGAGCAAATAGATTTACCATTTGTTTCATAATCACAATTCCAGCTTTCCTACCTCTAATTATTTTTGATAAGCAAATGCTATTGAAGAAGCTGCTTCTGGGACACAGAAGCTTAGCGTGCAGCTCAGATGGCTCCTTGCAGCCCCCACGCAGCAACATGTGTTTGTTCCTAGGCGTAATTAAACATTCACCAAGCCCCGGTTCACAGGGATGGTTTGGGTGTTGGATCAGAATTTCCCGGGAGGAACTGACAACTTAAATTTCACTGTGAAGTGCTGATGAAGAATGTGATTTTTTCCTTTTTACTCTGCATGGTTCCCTCACACAAGCAAAGGGGAGAGTCAGGCTCGCTTTGACAGGAGCAGAACTGTCACCTCTGCATGTTTGATATACTGGTGTAGTAAAGTTTTTCATCATTTAAACTGATTAGGGCCTTAATTAGACTCCAAAGAAAGTTCAAAACCTGCATTAAAAAATAATGGTGAATCAGTAAGAGAGAAGGGCTTTCCAGGAAGCCTTGATGCTCTTCTTGGTGAACTTCGTGAAAGTTTCTTTTCACCCAACTTCCCACATTTTGATCAGTGCCGCGGCCTCAGCCCAGCATCAGTGCCAGGGGCCGAGCGTGGCGTCCGGACCTCTGGCAGCTGGATCAGCCCTGCACGCCCAACCATGACGTCCCGGCTAGATGATCTTTAAGGTCCCTTCCAACCCTAAACATTCTGTGATTGAGTGTCACCCCCTGGCACTGGTGCCCCTCAACACTCTCTGTCACAGAGGCTTGAACTCCACCTTGGGCAGCTCCTTGTCCAAACCGACTGCCCGCTCCTGGGCTTTAAAGGTGTTCAGTACTGGCTTCTGCTCTGCTCTGGTTCGTTCCGTCAGTGAATCGCTTTGGGAGCCCTTTCAGTGAAGTGCTCTGGATCCAGCAAATGGGCAGGGTTTCGTTTTGTTGTGGGATGTGGAAGGCGATGTTGCACAAACACAGGAGCCCTGCTCTCTGGCACAGGAGTGCGCAAGCAAATCCCCTCCTTCCGGTGGGCTCTGTTGGTAACGGAGGCCCCGAGCCAAACAGTTAAACCATGGTTGGACGTGTAAGCACAAGTCTTCAGGAACCGAGAAGTGCATACTGAAACTAGCAGAATTTAAGTTAATCTGCCAGAGACATTGCTAATACTCTGAATGCAGCTTCAGCCTGCCGCAGCTGCAGCAGCTTTGAAGCAGCAAGGAAAGTGTCGGGGTTTCCTCCACTGGAGGAGCGCAGTGTGCATACGTGCCTGCACCCAGAGCCTGCCCTGCCTGCTTGTCAAAGGATGCGCTCAGCGTGGGGAGGAGAGGTGTAAATGTGATGTGGCTGAACAAATGGTACCTGCTTGGAGCCTAAAAACGTTGCAAAACTGAACTGCTGTGCTTGCATTGCAACAGGGAATGTCTTGCATGCTGTGTAGGGTACCCTCGCTTCTCCAGTTGGGATCTATGCAGATTAAGAAGGATTAATTAGGCTAAAAATACTATGTGTCTTCACAACATTGCTGTGCTTTGTGTAGTTAAAGCAGAGATATTTTTTTTTTCTCTATAGTAGCTATTCCAAGCTTTCCTCACAGCTTGTGCCTTTTAGGATAAACAAGCAATGTTTAGTTTGTTCACTTGCTTCCCCCCTGCCCCGTGTCTCTAGCACTTTCAGCCTTTCAGTTTTCTGACTCCTGTTTTTAAACTCCCCTAAGAGCATGTTGTTGCAGGTGTGTTCAACAGTGCCAGGGACAACCAAGATGGGTTTTAAGGTTGGCAGCTTCGGTTATACAGTAAGGAAGACTGGGGCAGGGGAGGAGGACTTGTACTTCTCCTGCCTGCTAAAAGTCCCAAGCCCAGTCTAAGTGGAGTAAAAATAAGTGAACATTCAGATGTGTTCTTCAGCTGAAAACAGATGCCCTTGAGCAACCTTGAAGTTCATGCCCAGTAATCTCTGAACTCGTGCAGTCACTCGACCAGAGGGCTTTTTTGTACCGTGCTGGTTCAGTTCTTCCCGTTATGCTGTCCATGAATGCCAAACCCTTTGGCTTGCAAGATGTAAATTCTTTGGGATGGAACTTGAAGGCTTCATGAGAGGACAGCTTGACCAACTTCATTAGTATCAAAATGCATTCCTTTTCTTTCAGCTGACCTGATTTCCCACATCAGGACTGACAACGGTGTCCTGGAAAGGTGGGCACACCAGCTAATAGGTGTTTACCATGCTGAAACACCTGTCACTGGGGCTTACTCTGAATATTGCACAAAGGTTCATTACGAGGAAGTTGGAAACCTTGAGTCTCAAGTTGCTTTTAAGCTTACTCTTTTTATCTTTTTAAGTGGTGTTGAGGCTTTCCCTGCAATTATTGGCATATTCAGTACTTTTGCCAAATCAGACTTGTTGCTCAGCATATTTCTAGTATCCATAGATGGGAAGAATTGCAAGCTGTTAAGAGCCATCCTCACTGGAAGACTTAGTTGTTGGTTTGTTTCAAATGGTAGGGGCAAAACCTTTTATTTTCATGACAATGAGTTTCAGGTATGTAAAACAACTCTTGTTGTACAGCAGGTCCTGATGGAGCAAGGAAATAAACAGCAGCAGGCGTATAGGGAAGGTGTATGGGAAAACCGGTTTCAGCTACAAGCTGGAGAAGGTATGAGCATGAGGTTTGGTAGCTCTTCAAAAACTTGTATATCTGGATAATGTAGATATACAAATATAGGGAGAAATATGTAGCTGTACACAGTATCTACAAATGTAGATATTTATCTTGTAGATAAGTGTTTAGTCCTCTTTCAACTCAGAATTCTTACCTTTCAGCATTGACAAAGCCTCTTGTTTTGGGGAGTTATCAGTCTCTACTCAGCTGTTTCGTTTTGAACTTGTCTTGTTCTTGTGTTGTTCTAAAAAAATCCAATTGTCACTCCCAACCTTTCCTTTCTGTACTACTCATTATTTATATGTGCATATCCTGGTTCCTCTTTTTTTTTGTCTCCTGTGAAGACAGCAGCTCCAAAGTTTTCACTCTTTCTGTGGAGGGAATATTTCCTCCGTCTCTCAATTGCGAGCTGCTAGGCTAGAGAGAGAAGAAATGGGCACTCTTTTCTTGTAGGCAATGACTAAAACAGATTGTGGTTTCTACTGGTGACATAAATAAGCAATCAAGTTCTCAGTTTAGCCACCATGTACATTTTGGTTGGAGAAGGAACAATCTGTTAAAAGGTGCTAAACTTAATGTGTTCATATGAGAAGATTCTTCCTGTTTTCCCTTCAGTAAGGACCCTTTACCATTCTTTTTTCCCACAAAACCTGCAGGGTGTTGTTGTCTTTACTATAGTTTAAATTAACTTCAGGTGTAGTCACAAAGCTGATGAGGTCTGGATCAACATGCAGAAGACTACTCTTCCACCCAGACAAGACTAAAAAGCATCCTTCGACAGTCGCCTGCTGCTTCCCGGAGCGCTCCCTTCTTTTCCCATTAATTCATTTGCATTCAGTGCTGCTCGTGTATGCCAATTAGCTTTAATTTTTACTATACACACTGACATCAGTGGCCAATGAGAACAGTGCATAGCAGGGTTTTTAGTGTGCCTATAAACTACAGAAAATTGTCCTTGGACAAACTCCTGCTTTTAGACTGGCTGACAACAATAGACATGGTTAAGTTCAGGCTAAGAGCCATTAAACATAATTACTACCACAGGGTAAAAGTTTAATTGTGCTAAATTTTAAATCTGCATAGTCTATTCTTATTTACAAGCTGACTAGGTTTTCTTGTTACATAAGGGGGAATAAATCTGTACTTAAAAATTGTTGCCTTTTAACTTCAAAGGCAGATGAACAAAATGGGGTTTTTTAGAAGAAGCAAAATAACTCCAAACTGAAACCTTTCTGTATTTCCAGCTTCTTTTATGCCAATGGCTCCAAGCTGGTAAGTAGATGCTGAGCATCTTCCGAGAGATTTTTCTAATGCACTTCAACTTTGTGTGTGTGAATGCGAGAGAGTATTGCATCTGTTATGAAGGTGTCTGGGGACAGAATGCAGATCAGTTTGTTCATGTGGGGTTATTTTAAATTTAACCACAGATGGGGCTTAGGGTGGAAGATTTTCCTCCTGTTCCTTGTCTTCTCTCCCTCCTCCAACAACGTTAAGCTCCCCACCTCAGAAAGTTTCAGCTCAAGTACCTTCTGGGTAAGTAGGTATCAGAGGTGGCAGGTTTTTTACAAGCAAACAAAAAAAGGCAAAATTCTGTGTTCATTTTGCTTTTTATTCCAGCAGATTTAAAAAAAAAAAAATCCCGTTCACTGAGCTACAAGTTGCAGCATATTTTTAGAAGCATGGTGAATATACAGGGCTCTAAATCACTCCCTGAAAAGCAGATTAAAATTAGGAAGTGGTAGAATAAGTGTGAAATGTTCATCTGTTGGGAAAGGGAGGGTATGGAGGACTGTGAAACTTGATAGAAGAGAAAAAGATTAGCACACTGACTAGCTGGAAGCTACATTTATGTAGACATTAGAAGGCAACACGATTTCAGCTGGACAGAACATAAGCTTCAGATCTTATGCAAACAGTCAAAGCTGTTTAACAATTGGTTTACCCCCAGAACCCCTGAAAGGAGACAGGTGAATACGATGCCAAATACATTTTTCATGTTTCTTAAGCTAACTGTTTAAATAGTTAAGTGAACATCTGTCCAAATTTCCCCATCATTTCCATTTAGAAAAGTCTCCTATTTGAAGGCTGAAGAAAAGCGGCTGCTTAACAATGCAAATGGTGCTGTCTGGGGCCCCTTTATTTTGTTTAATCTAGATTGAGCTCCACACAACTGTGATGCTAATGAATAATGGATATTTTATACTTGTGCATGTAGCAGTGCTGGGCAGAGAGCAAATCTAGGATTAACCTCCCAGTTTCCCTGCCTAGTGTACTAGACTCATTTTTTTTAGTTTACTGGGACTTGGGTACTCTAAAATCGGATGCCTGGTTTTATGGAAAATGGCAAAACCCTGACAAAAGCTGTCAGGTTTTGCTGTGCCCTGGTGAGGTGCCGTAGAAGGAGGCAGCTACGCTGTGGGGAGGCAGGGAGGGGTGTCTGTGTTAATGGCTTGATTTGTGAGCGGGTGCTGAAGGCGAGCCAGGGCGTTTCAGGGTGCAGACCTGTACACTTTCCAGTGCCACGTTATTTCAGTCCTGCCTGCCGGTGTTGGGCAGCCAAGCACCGTGCTCAGCTGCCTCCCCTGCCTGCCGGCTTCTCTGCGGGAGCAGGGGCAAGCCAGAGCCAGCTTGCAGGGAGAAAGGGGCTGTCCCATTACCGATTACATGGTCTGGGTTTGCCATTGCAGAATATGTAGCTGGGATTTTACTCTGCCTTTCAGCCCTCATATGATGGAGTCGTAAGGGAAGAAATTTTGGTTCTCTTTGCAGTTTTTCTGTGCTGCACGAGTGTTGCTGTTTGATTTGTGTTGTTTAACTTCCAGGGAAAACACAGTGCTGTTTCTTCATAGGAAGTCTTGGGGGTTTTCCAGCCAGGCCTGATGAAAGACCACTGATACCACTTCTAATGAAAAATAAGGGCAGCCTTTTTTAATAGCTGAAGAGCAAGCTGACTTTGGAAGCACAGCAGTGTGTGAGGGTGGGAGAGTTCTGTGGAGGTTTCTATAACATTGCTGGGTGTTTTAATTTACAATTACTGGCCAGTAATAATTAGTATTGATTAGCTTGGCAAATTGCAGGTTTAGAAATTGGTTATAGATTTTCCTGATGCTTCTCATCTGCGTGTTGTGGAATCAGCCAGAACCAATGGCTTGAAACAAACCACGAGCCCAAATTGGTCTGCGGGCAGTGACGCGTTGCACGCACGCAGCTAACGGTCAGCAGGAACTGTCTGTCTTGAGGCTCGTCGCCCCAAGAATACAATTTTTATCATCTCCTCAGCAAAGTACCTAACCACATGCGTACTGACCGCAGTCTTGGTGGAACTTGGTTCTGTCGGCCTGTTGATTCACGGCCCGGCTGGTTCACGTGGCTTTATCGTGGCAGTGGCGATGCAGAGGGGTCTGCAGGGACATGCTGCAGAGGGGGCCAGGGGAAGGATGCTGCAGTCCTGGCTGAGTCCCCCGGCGGGAGCTTTAACAGCAGCAGACATCTGGGGAGACAGATAGTGAAAGCCAAGATGAAAACGGCAAAGCTTCCAGCGCTGAAGGGCTGTCCTCGAGGAGCGGGGAGCTGAAGTGGAACGGCTGAGCATGCTGTTCAGGCCTCGGCGGAAGGGCTTAGCTGGCTCCCGGGAGGGACGTGGAGGCGGGAGGAGGGGGGCGCAGCCAGGGAGGAGGGCTTGCTCGCGGAGATGCCTTGCGAAATGCTGTCGTACTCATCATGAGTGAAATTGTGCTTTTTTGTTTCGGACAGCAGGTAAGTGAAGTTCTTCCTGAGCTATATTACAGCGTTGCCTGCCAGGTTTGACAAAGTTTGCAGGTCTTCTGCATCTTGCTGTGGGAGGCTGCCAGCCCAGCCCTCCCTTAGGTTCTGGCCAAGCACGGCATGGAGGAGGACGGGCGGCTCCGAGCACTTACCCCACCACCACAGAGAGGCAGATAGTTTTTGACTGAAATTTTGTGAGCCCCAAAATAGTGCTTTAAGTGTTTAATGCTTTTCTCCATTAGCCAGCAAATTAGCCCTAGGCTCGCAAACCAAATGGAGTTTCATCTCGACAATCGGAGCCTGCTCACCAGGCACTTTTATTCCAAGTTCCTGCACACTGGTTGGTCAGCGAAATGGAGACTGCAACTTCTATTTATTGGTGCAATACAGTATTTGATACTGCTAATTACACTTAATTAGTCCTTCCACCATTTAATTAAAATGGCTTCTAATGACTGTGCTTCTTTGGCAGGCTCTTTGGTACCACCGGGAATTGTGCTGCCTGCAGTAAACTGATCCCTGCCTTTGAGATGGTGATGAGGGCCAGAGATAATGTTTACCATTTGGACTGCTTTGCCTGTCAGCTCTGCAACCAGCGGTGAGGACACAGTTATTATACACACAAACACAAACTTATTTATACCTTTGCCCGCAAAACAGGGGAAATCTTTGATCTGTGCTACCTGCCTGGGGCTCACAGCCTGCTGGCCTGGCTTGGGCTGGTGTGTCAGGCTGACCTGGGTGATGCACGTAAGTACCTGTAGCCTCTTTACTGCAAATCCCCCTGGAGCTGGTGGGAGTTGGGGGGCAGGGGGGCACGCAGACGGAAGATCTGGCTGTGGTTGTGCACAGCACAGCTGCTGCTGAATAAAACAAACTGCTTCAGCGTCCTTTCAGGATCTACCCTCCTTGCAGAACACAGGCAATGGAGAATGGACCTCCTTTGGCACACTGATGTTATTTTGCTTGAATCAGGTTTCTGACAGGCTCAAAACTGGGGGTGGCAAAGAAAAGTGAGAAAGAGAGAGACAGGAAGAAGAAGACTCTAGATAAGCCCTTCCCAACACTAGGAACAAGTCCCTGTAGTTGTTGTATAATTAACAGGGGATCTTGGTGGTGTAATG
This sequence comes from Caprimulgus europaeus, assembly GCA_907165065.1. The sequence goes on from OU015539.1 coordinate 11,809,484, forward strand.
TTGATTGGGGCTTGTGTATTTCTGCTTTTTTCCCCAGTGAAAAATGCATGTCAAGGAGGATAATAAAAGATCATGCACAGAGTTTTCCCTCAGGCTACCTGTTGATACCAGAATTTGGGAGAGCTCTGAAAAGTCTTCCCAGCACCCTGTTTGTTGGTGATTGTAGGCAGAATGGAAGCCCACAGAGCCAGACATGATAGTGTCACCTTCTGATGCTGTCCTTGTCCAAGTCAGGCCCGAAAGAGGTTGTTCTTACTGCTTGTTTAGTGGGGCTGTGGCGACTGCCCAGGGGCCAAGGGCTGTGCTGGGGTGTGTGTGATTGTGTTTCCCAGAGATGAAATTAGGAAGCAATGCTTCATCCTGTGAGATGGTGTAAGAGAGAGTGATGGGAGAGAGATGACAAAACTCATGGGAAGATGGAGAACCTAATTTTGTAAAGGTCAAGTTAAAAGCCTGATTTAAAAATTCATCACTCTCTTGCCATAAAGCAGAAGTCCCAGTGGGATCTCTAATGAAGTAGCCATACTTGGTGTGTGTGGATGCAAACCCCTGCCACCTTTCCCACTAAACTTAAAGGGACTGTGCAAACTGGGGCCTGATTCTCCTTCCATGCCCTCTGACAGTGGCTCAGCTCATGGGGACGGATGGGTTTGCGACTGCTTGGTGCCAGAGCATCCAAGAGGAGAATCGAGCAAGCAGTCTGTAGCTCAGGTGGCTTTACTCGATCAGGTTATTGAAGGCGGAGGCGGTGTTTGTTCGCGGTAGAAAACGCCTATTAATATTGGTGGCGTCCCCAGGCGCGGTGGCAGCGCCGAGGCGGCAGTGACATCTAGTGGCACCCGGCCCCGGGCTCCTTTCCAGCAGCCCTGTGAATCTTCCAGTTGCCCAGTCTTGTTTTGCCACTCTCGGATATGCTCCTCGGACAGCCCAGGTTCCCCTTCAGCAGCGTGTGACTCTGCAGAGCTCATACGTTCCCGCCCCGAGATGGTCTGGCTTCGCACAATGGGAACTGCTGGCTGGCTCTTGGGTTTGTCTCCAGACTCTGAAGCATGGCAGGGTGCTGCCAGGCTCAGCCCTCAGGCTCCACTTTCTTCAGCCTGCCAATGGATGACAGCCAGGCAGGAGAAGGATGCTCCTGAACTCCACACCAGTACTTGGATGAGAACATCTCAAATGTCCATTCTGGCAGAAGCAACCTCTGGGCTGCACAAGCAGAGGTGCTGGGTTGACCTTGGAGTCTGTAGGATGAGTATTTGTTGTCAAGCCTCTACTTTGCCCGAGCTTCTCTCATGGAAAAGCATAGTACAGACTAGTTTTTATTTTCAGGAATTTCATTTAAATTTCAGGTTCTGAAGCACCTCTCTCCCTCTCTTCCCTCTGCGCTTGCTTCTCCCAAAACTTCACAGGGTTTCAGGGTATCAAACCGGCTTTGGCAAGAGCCAGGTGTTGATGATGCTGGTGGCAAGAGTAATTTTTGCATTTCTCTTCCTGGAGATTTATATTGTACTTAAGGCAGGGATAAGTAGCAAAAAGCAAGCAGCTGTGTCTGTTATTTATAGTGAGTAAACCTACTGGTGGGGAAGGTGGTATTAAGAAGAGTGTGTGCAGTACAGTTTTTAGCATAAAAGCTGTTAATTTAAATTGAGATTAATTTTTAGCTTTTTAATGTACAAAAAAGGTTGAATTTCAGAACTACTAAAGCATGTGTCACAGAGGGAAGAAGATGGAAGGTCTCCAGTGAAATCATATAAAGTGAGAACCAATGCCCAGTTCTCTCTGTACTGACTTGGCAAATTAATCAGCTTATTTGCAGATGTCCAGTTGGAGAAAACTTGTGCCCATGTTGGACCTGTAAAGGAGCTTTAAAATACTCAGTTTTATGGAAATGCTCTGCCTGAAGCTGCCTGAGTTACAAATCTAGAAAGCATTTTAAACAAGGAGAAGGCAATGTTCCTGCCAAAGCTCTGCCTGGGAGCTGAGGAAATGGGCATTTGAGGTCTGCTAAGTCTCCTGAGGACCAGGTCATCTCCATTGATCTTTCTTCAAAGCCCAGTAAATATTCAGCCTCACCAGAGCTGGTACCTAACGCTTCCTCTCAGTTCAGAGCTGCCTGGGTGCCTCTTCTGCTTTAGGGACCTGAGGCTGATTTAAGACTCAGGCTTGGGGCAGGGAGGCTCAGCCCTGGGCTCTGGTCTGTCATTGCCCTGTTAGTGTGATGGACAAAACCCAGCCCCTGAATTGGGTGCAAAGAGCATTATTTGTTATCTTAAGAAGTAAAGATTAGCTTCTGATTCTTGAGCAAGCAGGCAGGGTGGAAAAAGCTATTGGCTGTCAGTTCACACTTCTCAGATCTTGTATGTGGAACTTTTCTGACCTTAATGGTCAAATAAAATTGTTAAATATCACAAGCCTCTCTGTCAACTTCAATACAAACAGAACAATTTACATGGTATATAGAGAGCAGTGCCCTTCGCTCAATGAAGAGAAAGGTTAGGAGTCCAGCCACCGGGAAATTTCTGTTTATTGTTCCGCACTGTACACAAGGGGGTGAGGACGGACTTAATAGCCAGCCCGTGCCTGGAAATTAGTGCAAATACTGCTGCGCCCCAGGGAACCCTGGAGATGTGGATGCTGGCAAAAACTTCACCTAGTCGCTGTGCAACATCGCCCATTTGATTTCCCGGCTGTGGAGCTGACAAATCTTGTCTGCTGCAGGGACAGATCCCTCCACTGCTCCCAGCCTCCTCCAGCCACGGGACCTGGCAGGGACTGGGACCAGCCCCCTGAGCTTCTTCGAGCCACCACGGCCTGGGAGCCGGGCACCACCGTGCCAGGAAAGGAGACAGCAAAAGGGACGGGGAGCCGGGGGAGAAGCACGCAGGCCTTCCTGGGGTCCCACACCACTGGCAGAGATGGAAATCAAACTGCTCCCCAGAGTCACCTTCAGACCCAAACTGCTTCAGATTTCCCCTGTTCTAACCGCTGTTCATACTTACACTCGTTAATGCTTTTTCTCTTCCAGATTCTGTGTGGGAGACAAATTTTTCCTGAAGAACAACATGATCTTGTGTCAGATGGACTATGAGGAAGGGCAGCTGAACGGGAGCTTCGAGTCCCAGGTTCAATAACAAACCCTGCTTCACAGAAGCACTGTGGGATGGGCGTTCGGCCGCGCGAGCAGCGAGGGCGCCTGTCAGCTTGCCTGCAATATTTTTTTAATTCTTGGTCCAGAGAGGACTATATACATTGTAGTACTTCCCCCCCCCCAACACAAAGCAGTTACAATTTTAGATGTACAGTTGTGCCTGCTTAGCCAAGCACTGCATTGCCTGTATGTTTGTGAGTTTTTGGGGTCTGGGGAAGGGCTCTGTACAGTCTGTTTTCTGTATATAAACTGGAACATTTATTTTATGAAAAATGTAATGCAATTTTATTACTGGTGTGAATTAAAAATTATGAATGTTTCCTGGTTATCTTAGCTGTGATTTGTTGCCCATGTAATGGCCTCAAGTTGTGCCAGGGAAGGTTCAGGTTGGATATTAGGAAAAATCTCTTCTCTGAAAGAGCGCTCAGACACTGGAACAGGCTGCCCAGGAGGTGGTGGAGTCGCCATCCCTGGAGGTGTTCAAGAAACGTGTAGGTGTAGCACTCAGGGATGTGGTTTGGTGGGCATGGTGGTGATGAGTTGACGGTTGGACTGGGTGATCTTTTCAACCTTAATGATTCTGTGATTCCTGTGCTTGGTGTTGAGCAGACTATTAGAAATACATATTCAGACCCCTGGAAGCTGCGTGAATAAAAACAGGCAGGAGTTCACACACAGAAACTGGAGGAAGAAATGCTGCTGCAGAGTTAGACCTCTTTGCTTGAACCCTGCAGAGATTTGTCTCCAAAAACCTGCTGCACGGTATGAAGGGAGGAAGCGAGGTGTGGGTGGGTGATGGCTGGCAACCTCTGGTGTTGCTGGCTGGGTCCCGCCAAGGCTGCTGTGCAGTGCTGGATTGCTGGCTGGGAGGCATCTCGCTTCTCACCTCTATCAATTTAGGCCTATGAATTTGGCTGGGAGTGCTTGTTGGCCGGCATGTATGGTGTCTCTAGTCTGGGCTGCGAGGAACAGGCTCCCTTCTGCCCAAACAGGTGCCAGGCATTGATCAGAATATTAATTTCAAGGCTTTGATAGGCAGTGGGGATTTCCTGCAGGGCATCGCTTGTCCAGGTCTGAGCTGCTGCGAGAGCTGATGTCAGGGTTCAAACGTGAGCAGGCGCTGAGGCAGCATCCCTTTCTGCAGCCCTTTTTGCTTACTGTGTGCCAGGTGCTTTGACCTCCCACGTAACGAAAGCCATTGGATTTGAAGCATCTCCTGTAGAAAAGCTCTGAACTGTGTTCCTGCTGCGATGCTTTGTGCAATGATTTTCAAGGTTATGCGATTCATGTGCAACCCGCTGGACTGTACCAAACACGTTTCTTTGTACTGTGAGTGTCGCTTTAATACAGGGCACCAGTAGCTGTAAAGGATGGCTGCAATTCTATTTATTTTGTCATCTTGCTTTTTCTTAGATTTACCTTGCTTTCCTCTAATAAATAGACACAAATTACTTTTTTTCTGAGGTGACTTAATCAGTTACTGGCCCCGGGTCGTGTGTGTGTTCTGTGAATTGCAAACGCCACGTGCAGTGCAGCTTGGTGCAGCTCTGCCTGTTGCATGAACTGCTTTTATGTACATCTGTACTGAGTAATGGCTAAACAGAAGCAAAACACCACCAGACACTTCATATGCCCCAAAATGTTACCTGTCATCTGAAACTACCTCAGACATGTGGATTGATAGATTTTTCTTCACAAACAGATGTTTTGGGTTGGGAGACCCATTATAAAATGTGTGGCCCCATCCCCTTTATTCCTATAAAAATGGAATAGCAATTTAAAAGATATCCATAGCTGCCTATGGATAGGTGGCATTTTAATTGCCATTCCATTTTAGTGCCTTTTGAGGTAGGAGGGAGCAGAAGGTGTCCCTTGAGAAAGTGTAGAGTTAATGCTGGTTTTGTAGAGGCTGTTGCAGGTGTCCACACTGGGGCTACTGAAGGAGCAGCTTGTTACCCAAATGTTTTGATTCCTTGCTTTGAAATGGGCTGCCAGCCTGCTGCTCCCTTGGCCTGTGCTCCAGAGTGACGGGTACCCGCCTGCCCGTGGGGTTTGGTGTAATTCAACACACAATGGCAACGTGTGGGTGTCATCCCATGGTGAGGATGGGAGCAGTAAAAACAAACCCCTCACCAAACAAACTGGGGGGAGGGGTTTATTCAGATTTAGTTCAGATTCTTAAGAAGAGTTTTGGCAACAGTTTAAAGAACAAAAAAGTCCTTCAGCAAATGGTGCTTAAACCTCCTAGAAAGCAACTTTCTTGGCTTAGATGGTCTCCTTTCTTCAGAAGAAAGGGAAGAAGAAAGTGTAACTTTTCAGAACTGCTTGGCTAATGGCTCCACTTCTGCCACATCTCTCATAAGTGTTGGGAAAGGTGCAGAAATGTCACCCCAGAGGTAGGAGCATGCAGGAGGAGAGGGTCACTTGTGCGGGAAATCCCACTCTACGTTGGATGAACGAAAATGGCCTTTGGTTGGTGTGAGCCATGTCTTGCTCTGTAGGTGACTCCCCACACAGGCTCTGCAGCCCAAGCGGCTCGGCTGCGCATGTCTGGGTGTTTCTGGAGATAGGGGTGGTTTGGTGGGTTTTTTGATGTCTGGCAATGCAACAGGCTGAGTTGGCAAACCCAAGCAGAAGACAGCCCAGGAACTTGGAGAAGAAAATGTGTCATGAGCTGGTAAATGGGACAAAACAACTGGTAAGTTGAAACAGCTGCAGTAATGTCTAGCCTTGGTAGCTGCCATCTACCCGGTGCTGGCAGCACAGCAGCGTGGTGCAGAGGAAGCCCGGAGCCAAGGGTGATGCATGGTTAGCAGTGTCAGCTGAGGGCAGGTAGCAGATGCGAGAGCAGGGTGCACACAGAGGTCCAGCAGTCACTGGGGATGTTACCAGAACAGCATGGGCCTCTGCTGCTGGGGAGCAAACATCAGGGTGTTGTGGTCTCCCTGCATGCCCCAGCTGGAGCCTGGGAGGAGTCTGATCTGGTACCAGCCTGAAAGAACAACTGCCCTTGCAGTCATGCACACTGAACACAAGGCCCGGCAGCGTGCTGCTTGGATGCCAACAGCTCGGGTTTGCTCCATGGTCCCCAACACGGGTCTGTTGAAGCCCTCCCTCCCTACTGCTATGGCAACACAGGCCCCTTGCCAAAACACCCTCGGTCCAGGGAAGAGGGGTTTGTTACACCTCGGGCTGACTCACACGTGATGGCCCTTTGGGCATCTCGTTGCCTCCTTGCACTTCTTGCTGTGAAATGCAGGCACTGCTCCCCCACAGGGGTGCAGGAGCTTCACTTCTGATGGGCAGCCCTCTTGATTTGTCACCGTGGCTTAGAGCTGATTCCTTGCACCTAGTGAGGAATTTCATCACGCTGTTTTGTGCAAAAGCTCCAGCTTCTGGGTGGGAGGAAAGCCTGGGACAGGCACAGCTTCTTGCTGTTGAATGGGGTGCAGTATATGTCCAGTCATCTTACATTAAAGAAAAGAAAAAGAAAAAAAAAGAAGAAAAAGAAAGAAAATACAAGGGAGAAATGGTGCAGCATCTGTATCCTCCTTTTCTGTGTCTGCACAGCAGACAAGGCCCACCTGCCACAGCCCATGCCCTGGAGAGCACTGGAAGTGGGATTTCTTTAAATATAAAAATCCCAGGAGGACAGTGCAATCATGAATTTTTGTCTGAACGCTGCAGATTTGCTTAATAGAAACAAGTGCTGAAGTGCAGACCTGCTGTTGAATAATCACTTCCACTCTACGGAGCAGAGCATGGAAACCTTTTGATGGTGTTATAGTCATCACTTGGCATAAATATTCATTCAAGGAATCAGAGTAGAGTAAATGGCATTTTAGACTCTAATCATTTAGCATTAGCAGATAGCCCTTTTACTGCTAAAGATAACTGCTGCTTAATCAGTTTAGTGACCACTGGCATACAGTATGACATTAAAGCTTGTGCCTCGGTCCCCGTGTTGAGGACACGGCAGCCGGTGACCTCTCTGCCCAAGTCTCTGTCGCTCCCAGTCAGCCCAGCTGCTGCCAGCTGCCAAATGCACGCAACTGGCTTCAACTTCTGAATTACCTGCTATTTGCCTCCTTATCTTAGACCAAAGTGGTATTTTAGGTTCAGACTACAAATGTTAAAATCTAGGACCTTTTTTCTCTTTTTTTTGGTAGTCAGAGCTAATGGCTGATCACAGCACAGTCTGATTTTGAGATTAAAAACAAGACAGTATTTAAAGGCAATCAAAATCTCAAGCAGCTCTCCATTCATCTTTAATGCTGCTGTAATTGCTGCACAGATTCTGGCTCTTCCTCCACTCTTAATTTTTTTTTTTGGTGCGTGCCTCTATCTCTCAGGGCAATGTTATCCTTCCCTGAGCAGTGTTAGCGCTATGGAGCACTCTGCTACCAACAATCCAGCTCGCCCCATTTCATATCTTGCCAAACAAGTTAATCTAATATTAGCAGTGGTTTGTTACCTCGCTGTTAGCTTAATTTACTTTACAAGAAATGCTATATTTGCATTTCATCCCTCTGTCTTTGGCTTGCAGACCATGCTTCCCAGAGCCAGGAAGGGATGGGTGGCTGACACAGTTTTGCAGGAGTCTCTCAGCATGGCGTTGCCACACGGAGAAGGCGACCACCACCCCAACCAGGCGTTTCCACTAATTGGCCAGGGGGGAAGTGGGGAGTTGGAAGGAGGATCTCAAAAGTCATCGAGCAGGTCCTGGAAATGCAATATTCAGAGTAGCACAAATACCGCTGCTGCTCTTCCAGTAATAGAGCTGAGCCGTAGACAGTAGTTTTCCCTGGTGGCAAACATATACAGTAAATGTCTTTAGTATGGAAATCAGCAGACATATGGGCACAGCAGCAGACGTCTGCAACACCCGCAGGTTCCTCAGGCTTTTAGGGGATGCTCCCGCGCCAGGACTCCTCGATGTCTCTCTGCAGGATGCTGCACTTGACTTCCAAAGTGCTGGGGAGGAGAGGGGGGCACTGGCTTTGGGGGAAGCCTCAGTTTGCACAGCTCGATTTAGGTACCTCAGCTTACAGGAAGCAAATGACTCCATTTGTCTGTCCATCTCGCTCTGGTTTTAATAGCAAAACCCTGGAGGGTGCCAAGGATGGCTCTGGCCAGGCTGAGATGCCTGGCAGGGCGGCTGCTTTGTGATGCTGAAGGAAGTTTTCAGTGAAGGTCTGAGAGAAAGCAGGGCTGAGGGAGGAGGAGCAGTGGCTGGGATCAGAGTTTGGTCCTGGAGAAGCACCAGGAGCCGGAGAGGTGGATCCAAGTGGGGGATCAGCTGCAGACAAAAGCACCAAATATTGGTAGATTATTGTGAACAACTGAAGGGCAAATGCCCAAAACAGTGACCAATTTTGCCACAGAAGCACTCTGAAACATATCAGAAGTTATATAAATGTCAGTATATGTGTAAATAGAAATAATAGAAATATAAATATGTTCCACCAACCACAGCCCTGCGGCTTTGGTGGCCGGTGTGGGCTCCCACAGCTATCCCAGCAAAACCTCTCTGGCCAAGGCTTCGGGCAGGCGGGACAGTGTGTGGGGGATTATTTAAGTTGCTGCTGCAAGATTTGCCTCTGCTTTTCACTCATCCCTCCTGATGGCAAACCCTCTCTCCACCTCAGGCCTGAAATTTCCCTCTCCCCGGGGCCTTTGTGAGCAGCTGAGCACCAAGGCTGGGGTCTCCCATGCCGGTGCCCGGTGCCGAATCGGCTCCCACCGCTGCCTTCAGCACCGTCAGCTCAATTCGTACGGACAAATGCTGCCAAGGAGGCAAACGGGTTGGATGTTGGAAAAGGAGCATGAATCAGACCCAGGTACAGACACACATCCTCCCTAAGCCATGGGCAATATTTCCCTCCAGGTGACGGAGGAGAGACAGTGTGGGCTCAGCCGGGCCAGCGGCTTCGGCTGTGCAGTAAAATGAAGGTGCTCTGGAGCTTCGCTTTTCATTAACTGAAAGAAATTCATTTTGCAAAGAGCAAGAAGTTGTTGGCTGGACTGCTCCTTTTGTTTCTTTGCCACTGCAAAACACACGTTGCTTGCACCTCTTTTGATCGCCAAGCCGTGCGGAAGCCAGGCCAGCTGGGCAAACGGATTCCCCCAAGCAGGCCGAGGAGGCCAGGTCTGGCGGGCAGGCGGTGCCGGCGGGAGAGCAGGCGGTGCCGGCGGGAGAGCAGGCCGGGCTGGCGGCTCCCGTCAGCCCTCACTGCTAATCCTGCCGGAAAGAGATGTTGCTAATGCAACCCACGCTTTTATGGGCAATTTTACTATGAAAATGACCTTGGGAATAGCTTTATTGTTATTAAATAGAATCAGGTATTTACTTAAAGGTCTCGACATCCCTGTAGAAACCATAGAAATTGTGGTTTTATTTAATGAAAACCTTGTTGTTCCAAACTGACGTTTCACCTCAGGGCTGATCCTGCGGCCCGGCAGCGAGTGCCTGTGTGCTGCAGGAGGGCTGAGGCAGGGAAAGCACCGACTCTCCCCAGTCTGCCTCCCTCTCTGCAGCTCCCTGGGCTCTCCTCACCCCCTGACATGTTTCCCTGCACGCTTTGCCATCAGTGTCTGTCCCAGCACAGGGGTGGGCTGACCCTGTCCGCAGCAGGGTGCTGGGGCAGAGGGCGTGCGTACAGCCGCACTGCCGCACCCCGGGGCTTTCGGGCACGTGTGCAAATCGCGCTGGGCAGAGACCACGGCACTGTGACCACCAGTCTCGAAGAAAGGCTTTTCAATAATCTATTCTTTAACATGTTAATGCCCTCCCTTCTGCTTGATGCTGCGGAGAAGGAGGAGGGGGAAAGGTGTCCTAAAAGTCCTGATGGGAACACAAAGGTTCAGAACACAACATCCTCCAGAGCAGCTCGACTTGCCTCTGCACTCCAGAGGAGGCTCTGGGAAAGCTCCAGCCTTTGGCAAGAGAGAAATGCCAAAGTCACTGCTGAGCCCCAGCCACACCAGCAGGCCCAGGAGCCACTGCTGGCCATGCCACTCTGTGTCCCTTTGCCCCAGTGAGGTACAGCAGCCTCATAAATAATTCCTCAGTGTAATGGCAATGTTGTAAAACATTAATATTTAGTGCATGCATAATAGTTGTTTATTCATACTTAAATGTCAGCTGGTGAAAACATGTTTAAAAGGCTCCCTTCCTGGGGAAGCACAAGCCGCCGGAGGAGACAGGCAGCAAAGGCAGCTCCGAAAAGTCACACAGTGTCTTGCAGGGTGGAGCCCAGGGTTGGGGTGACACACGCCAACACACTCTGCAGCTGCAGTGACACACGCCAACACACTCTGCAGCTGCGGGGACACACGCCAACACACGCCAACACACGCTGCAGCTGCACCGTGTCCCCCTTGCTGGGGACCAGACCTGGGGAGTAAGTGCTGTCCTGCTCTCAACAGGACCATCACCCACCAACAGAAGGTTTCACACTTGTGCTGGGGCCAAATTTGGCCAGATCAGTCCCAGTTCTCCTGGTACATCTGTGTAACCCCTGTGTCCGAGCCGCAGGGACCCCAGCATGGGCAGTGGCACTTTGCAGGACAGGGCTGCTCTGCCGGTGGATGCGGAGATGCAGTTGCGGCTGCAAGGCGAGGTGGGAGCATCTGCCCGCTGCCTGCCTGCTCATGCTCACTAGTGCAAATGTTCAACACTTGGGGTGGGAAACAACCCAGAGAGAAATAAATTATCAGTAAAGCAACACAAACTTATGAAGGACATTTTTTTTTTGCTGTCAATACACACAAAGAGGCAAAAATTGGAAGCTTTTGAAGAAAAGAAATGCATCTGAACTTCTGAGCAAATGAGAAAGTACTGAAAAGCCCTGTACTGCTGAGCTCCTCTGAGGTAACTTCTGTGCTGGGAGAGAATATTTCAGAAGACATTTTATTCTTTAGAAGATGCCAAAAATGCAAGACTTGGCACTTTAACAAAACAGAAAAAGGAAAACACATAATCTTCTTAACTAGTAAGTCTTTGAGCCCAGGATCACATTGTTGCCATATAATAAAAAGGGATGTTATGCAGTAATTTGGGCAGTTAAGAATTCTGTGCATACTCAAAATCATGACATTTCAAGGACAATAAAGTTGGCTGGCTCGTGGCCATTGCCCATACGAAGAGAAAACAAAAAACCAGATTGTCAGCTGGTTATTCATACCGCATTACAAAACAAGCCTCCCAACAGGCAAACACTCTTTATTGCTTGTGTTTTTGCTCCAGAAATATATTTTTTAATTTAAAAAAAAAAAAAAGTTCTTGCAGCATTCATCTTACAAATGTTAACCCCTTAAAAGACAATTCTGACATACTTTGCCGCTGGCTTTTCTACTTTATAAATGTTCTACAGAAAATGAGAAAATAAGAAAGAAAAATTTATTTCTCACACGGCATGGGCTGTCTGTTTCTTTATGGGGAAAAAAAACCAATCAAGACATTCAAGACAGCTTTTATGCTATTAATCAAGTGGGATGTGATTAATCATGTGGGATGCTTTGATTTTTGTGGCTTCTGACTTGAAATAATGTCTAGGGAGTCTTTTCCAGATAAAACATGAAATCCATGAGCGTGTGCCAAGTGGTGCCCCCAGACCCGCAGCCAGGGTTGAGGATGGCCCCGGTTTCGCGAGGGGCTGCTGCACGGAGCCGGCAGCACCGGTGTGCCAGGCAGGCACAGGGGTCAGCCCTGGCTGGAAGGGCACCCGCCATGGAAATGGGGTTATTTTGGCTTGTGGTGGCACAATGCCACCTTAGCTGGGTCACACAGGCTCCGCTATGGCTGTGTTGTACCACAGCATGTCCTCGTGCACAAATGGTGATTTCTTCTGCTTTCACAGGTGCTTTACGCCGCTGCCGAGCACTGCCGCTTGCCGGCCCTGCTGCCCGCGCTCTCGGCTCCTGCTTCGGTGAGTTCAGCCAGGAGCTGGGAAAGCCAAGCTCTGAGCCACACGCTGCTTAGCCCCGCAATTTTATCCTCTCATGGCTCCTTACTTGCATGATTTAATTTCTCCCCAAATAACTTTATTCTGGCTTTTAAATAAAGGATGAGCTTTCTAATAAGTCTTCTTCTCGCAGAGCCACTGTCCTCCTTAGACACAGCTGAAGCACCAGGATTATTACATCACTGGATAAAATTATGAAGTACGAAATCCTGAAAAACTGCAAAGTACCTACCCTGAGCTTGGTCAAAGCCCTGACTACTGCTCTGTGAGCCCCACTGACACACCGGTGAAGGTGGACACCCTCTCCTGACCCAAGCTCAGGGGACAGGCTTGGCCAACAGGATTCTGTAAGTGCTTTTGGGGGAATTGCTTGTTTTTCCTCTGTGGACAGAGCCTGAACTGATGCGAATTAGCTCATCTCCCGTCCAGTCACCCTGTTTTTCTCACCCTCTGCGTCCTGGGCCAGCTCCCTGTCCCTATGCAGTAGCTCATGGGTTCTGTGCCTCTGGTTTCCACCCATCCTCGCTCACTCCTTGTGTTTCTCCCTCTCCTCCCAAGTACTCAAGCATCTTTATTCATGGTGTGATTCGCTCAGCCTTCATTTTGTGTTTTAATCCACGTCGGTCTCTTCCTTGGCCCTGCCTGTGTCTGTCCTTGCCCATATTTACCCCAGTGTGACCGCACGTTCTGCGGGACAAAGCGCAATAATGCCGTTCTGTAGCTAATTAAATTTGCCTGGGTGTGGTCCAGCCAGCGGGGCGACCCGCGCTGTGCCGTGCAGGGGGGTATAAACTGCCTGGATCTGCATGCAGAGCCTGTCATCTGCTGTGAATCATTTTGGGATGCTTTCGCATGAGAGAAGCTGTTTAAAAATAAATTGTATTGTATTAGACTAATGGAAGACAATAAATTCGGCTGGCCTTTTAGCTTAAAATTCATCAATGTCTGGAGCTGGAAGAGGGGAAGGAGCCGGAGGACATTGAGCCACTGGGCAATTAATGGCCAGGAGCTTGGCACTTGCCAGGCTGCTGCAGTGCCCAGCTGTGTCGGGGCTCTGGCAGCATCAGCATTAAACCCCTCTTAAAAAAGCAAAAACTACAAAAAACACCTCTTTTAAGCATCTGTTAACAAAATATCTCTTAATCAAAGTCTGCTCTAAGTTGCACTGTGCAAAGGGATTATTGAAAGATTAAAAACCTTTGAATTACTGAATCCTTTCCACTCTGATGGTGTTTGCTGTCCCCTGCGCTATGGCCGAGAGAGCCCCTTTTTGGGCATAATTCCCCCAAGATCAGAACCTGTCAGCCCCGTGCTGATTTTGGGCAGCAGCATGGGACAGGGATGGCAGAACCCATCCGGAAGCTCAAGCAGACTTTCACTGGGCAGTTTTGGGGAGGTGACAGCACACAGAGTACATGACCTGTCTCTGCACTGAGCTGCAGTGGAGGCCAGGGCTCCTGGGACAGTGTCACCTTGCAGGGCTGCTGCAGCCCCGTCCTGGTCATGGGGCACCACAGGGAATGAACCTGCAACTGGGATGATTCACCATCCGAACCCCAGCCTGGGAAACCCATAGGACGAAGCACACTGGCTGTAAAGTCAGCTTTATTGTTATTTCTGGGCATCACCACCTGCTCTGAGCACCAGCATCCTGCCCCCCATCCCCTCCCATCCCCTGGCATATGGTCCCCTTGGTTTCGTGCTGTGAAGCCGTGGTGGACAGCCGGCAGCAGCGGCTGGCTCCGGTGTAGCTCCAGGAGAGCATCCCTGCAGTGTGCCGGCTCCCTGGGCAGGCCTGGGGCTGCCACAGAGGCTCCTGGCTCCTCGCTTGTGTAAAGGTCCAGGGGCTTCTTCCCTCAGCCCCTGCATGTGGGTGATGCCTCCTTGCCCCAGCACTGCTGCAAATTCTGGGTGATTCTGGTAACTTCTGCAGAGCAAGGCCTGATTGATACCCACGTATGTGGGAGGAGAGGTGAGTGTGAGACACGGAGAGAAAGCAGCTGGTTAGTAGAGCAAATAATTCACAGTGAATAATTTCTTCAACAAACACAGATCCTATTTCTGAGTGTCTGTGAAGGGGCTGTGCTTTTCCTGAATCTGCCAGTGTCCAAAATTAATGGATTTTCCATTTTTCCTTTTGGTTTGGGCTGGGCAAGAGCATGCTGGCTGTGCTCGGGCTGTCCTGGGGAGCTGTGACTGCTCACACCAATTCCTGACTCTGGTACCTCACCAGTGTGCCCCAACACTCTCCCTCTGCCTGGCCACAGCCACTCCTGGAAACTCAACTCCCTTATTGCTGGTAACATGACTGAGCAGCACTATGGAAACCCGCCTCCCTCACACCCCCAAAACCTTGCATTTACAGCAGGAGATACTGATTGTGAGTAAGATAAAGGCCAGGAGACAGCTGCAGGTACAAATACACCGTCCTTTGAGCTGTCGTTTTCTTTCCTCTCATACTGACCACTGGCAGGGCTGACCTGGCCTCAGTAAACTCTGCCCATCAACACCCACCCTGTCCCAAATCAAGGTCCTAAGGAGGTAACTTGGGCAGTTGGTTATTCACAGCAGCAAGGTGTGATGGGTGTCCTGGTCTGCCTTGGATAGAGTTCATTTTCTTCTGATTAGCTAGAATAGCCGGGGTTTGGTTCCAGTGTGGGATTTGTTATGAGAAGAATGTTGACAAGGTACTAATGTTATGTCGGCAGGTGGTGAGCAATTGTGCTGTGTTGCTCATTTGCATGTTCTGTTATTGCTGGTTTCATCATTATCATTTTATTTCAATTAGTAAATTGTTTTTATCTCAACCCACCAGTCTTCTTACTTTTACCCTTCCAGTTCTTTCCCCTACTTCCTGGGAGGGAGGAGTGAGAGAGCGACTGTGTTTGGCTGCAGCCAAAGGAGTGAAACACCACGATGGGCACCACCTACTTGTGTACATGTGATGGCTGACTACCCTGGGCACGTAAAGTAACCTCAGATGTTATCCCCACTACCACTGACCACTCGGCTCCGATCTGCGGCCGAGCCGCCTGCCACAGCTGCTGAGAGCAGGGATTAGGGATGAGAGCTCTGGTCCCCTCAGCATCCAGCTCCCAGCCTGCCTCCCCTCACACCGTCCCTGCCCGGGGTTTTGCAGGGCTGTTCTGCTGAGTCCCTCCTGGTGACTTCTCTGCCCCAGACCAGCACTCAGCAGGGCGGCTGCTCCCTCCCCAGTGCTGGAGAGCGGCACCCAGGGCCCGTGCTCAGCACCCTGCAGCAGATACATCTGTACCTGCGAGGGGCATGGGCTGCCCTGGTAAATCACCCTGCTCAGGAGTTCAGTAAATTAACTTTCTAGTCATCCCAGGTCTTTTAAAGGGCTCTTCTTTTTTTTATTATCCAATTAACTATAAAAGTTAATAAGAAATTTTCTTTTATATAAAACTGAGAAAACTTTTTTCCTCTGCCTGGAGTGACATAAATAGAGCTTTTTGCATATAGCTTCAGTGTCCTGGGACTGATTTGTGGATATATATTGCTGCTTAGAAAGACTGTAATTTACAGGTGATTGTTTGGAGAACTTCAAATTACCACCACTCATATATATGGATATATAAATAAAAAATGAAGCTCCTTGGGAGATTCTGCATAAACAATTTTCTTGGGAAGAAAAAGGATTCTCAATAAAAAAACCACCGTATTTTTTATATCTATGCCACTGCATAAAGTATGGGTAGATTATTTCCAACCTTCATTTCTATTTCAGCATTTCTGGACCATTTCCTCTAACATTTTATCTTTTTTTTCTTCCATCATATAAATCCTCATATATTCCTCTCTCAGAGCAACCAGCCAGTTTGGGGTCTGGAGGCAGCGGGAGCCGTGTCGCCCCAGCTCTGCCCACCTGCACCACCTCTGAGAAGAATAGGGACAGGAAGGATTAGCTCTGGTTACTTTAATGAAATATCACTTCAGCTCCTAAGTCTCTCTCAGAGAAAAATACAGGCACACAGAAAGAGCAATACTTCTGAAAGCTGCTTGTGATTTTATTGCCTTGCTGCTGGGGAAGCTCAGCTGGCATCAGCCCATGGGCACCCCTGCTGCGGGGAGCTGCTGACAGGTCTGCTCTCAGCAATCAGGCTTTCTGCCTTTTTTTAAAGCTGGATACCCTGAAGTCAATATTTCACTTTGGAAGATATGTAGATAAAGTTTGTTGGCTCTCCCAGCCCATGGCAAAGCCATGGCTCACCCGAACTGTGCCCATGGGTCTGCTGCAGTGGCTGAGGGCATGTCTGCAAGGGCAGCAATGCCAGACGGGCACCCAGGGCTGTGCACCCAACTGCGATGGTGTTCCAGCCTCTGGCAGCCTGAGCTTTGGGGGCAGCTGTAAGGGACCATCATATCTCAGCCCTTGAGGCACCTTTTATGCCATGAATTTGTCCAGTTGCTTTTTTCTTTTTTTTTTTTCTTTTTTTTAATTAACTCGGATGAACTCTCAGGCATCTGCAATATTTATTCCATGTTTTTGTGATTTTTCAAAGTTATAAGCACATTAATGCAAGTTTAGATGACTTTATGTGACCCAATAGTAGATCATTTAGTGGTAATTAACACTCCTTCTCACCCATTAGAAAACAAGTTGATTCTAGTCCTTTTCTTATGGCTAGCAGCAAAATCTGCCTTCAGCTACCAGTGTGCATTTCCAGTATAATTAAGGAGTCTGAATATGAGCACAACCTGTGTGAAGAAAAAGGGATCTCTACATCAAAGGAACAAGCTCTTAATTGAGATTAGTTGATCCATATCCCATTAAGAAATCCTGTCCAGTGGACACCGTCTCCTGCAGCCAAGTGGGATTTATTGGCCTCGGTGCTCGCAGGGTCTGTTATGCTGCTGCTCTGCCAGGGAGCCGGGAGAGGAGCGAGGGCGGGACGGGTGCTGTACATCACCCATCTCCTGGGCACCACATGGTGATTCAGGTTCACAATGAGATCCATAAAAGTCAGTGGTTTATTACCGTCTTGTATTTCTGTATTAACCACCTCATTATCGTCCCAAATGGAGTATAAATCCAAGGGTATCCAGTTGCTCGAGCCTGCGTGCAAGCGCTCCCTCCCCTCCTGCTGTGTAAATCTCTGCTCTGGGTAACGGGAGGGACCCTGCAGTTTCTGAGCTCGGGAGCAGGCAGCGTTTATAAAGGAGGAGTCTCCTCTGCCCGGGGACAGGCCAGGCAGCACTCCGTGTTTCTCTTGAGCCCCGCATACCCCAGTCTGGGCAGCACATTGCCTGCTGTGGGCACTCGCTGTCTTCCTTTTGTGATGGAGGAAGCCTGGAATAAGTAACTAGGCTGGACTAGGCTGGGTTAGGTCACTTTGCAAGCAGCAGCAGGTAGTGAGGGACAGGGACCTCTCCGGGATGTGCCCGAGGTGTACGGGGGATTCGCTGCTTTGGAAAACCCTGAGGCTGGCCAGTCAACTTGCCCCAATACATTGAAAAGAGGTTTCATGCCAGGTCCATAGTTCACCCCGTGTCAGGGGCAGAAATAATTGCCACAGCAGGCACGTGAGCTTCTGAGCTTTGCCATGGTCATGAGGTCTCGTCCCCGGGAGTATGTGCCGTTAGCAGGAGACAACTTTGCCCGTAGTTCAAGGCTAACAAATGTGCTTTTAAGCGTCGGTGAGGAACGTTGCTCTTAACAATGAGATATAATTGTCCTAAAATAAATCAGGAAAAAATGCAACCTTTGGACCAAGCTCTCTCAGAGCTCTGTTGGTCTCGGTAGGTGACGTGGGTGTCAGCAGCCAGGACACTTGTCCCGCAGATGAGAACGTGTGCATGCTCAGCTACATACTGGGTAAGGACAGGCTGGCTCGTGTGGTTGTGAATTGGGGCAGCTCAGAGCGGGTGAGTGCAGCCTGGCATCACTGCTTCCTGCGCCATCTCTGTCTCATGTCAAAACAGTAGTTTCCCACATTTTACTAAACAAATGCTTTTTTCCATTCTATTTTCATTATGAAATAATGAACCAGTTATTTAACATCTCCAAAGTACTTTGACTGAGCCACCTCAAATCTGATGCAACTCTTAAAAATATATTTTTTTTAAAAACTCCTCTCTTCTCACGTGGTCTTTCCCTTAGTTTAGTGCTAGCTGCTGGAAAACTCACGTCTCAGCAGGAGCTTGGTTTGCTGTCCCTCCTTCTGCCCAGCTGCTTGGTGTTTGCGTTATTACAATGTGATGTGGTGGAAACTGCAGGTGAAGAAAAAGACTGAAGCTGCTGGTATTACAATTACCTGAATCTATATGATTCTGCATGTAAACAGTGGGCCAAGGCACGTTGTTTTTCTCAAAGAGGTTGTGGGGTTTTTTGGTCTGGTTTATTTAGTGGGAGAAGACCAAATGAATGATGGGGAAATAAAATTATTCTTAAATTAAAATTATTTTCTGTTTCTGCATAATACAGGGCACTGAGTTGCTGCCTCTTTTAAAACATGCACATCGCCACTGGCTATTTTTGCTGCAAGTTCCTGTCCAATATGAAGTGATGAGTTTCCCAGAACTTGATAAATTACACCCCTCCTTTGCAAATTATTCTCCTTCAATGTTACACTACCTCTGTTCTTGACGTACTGGAGAGGAGGACAAGCTTTTAAACCTCATTTAATGCTCATACCCAAAAGTTGCAGGGTTCTCTGGGTTTCTCAGAGGTTGGGCATACTTCTCACACTCTGCATGCATGCTTTTTAAAAAAAATTGTTACTACTTTAATCACAATGCTGCTGCTCCTGAGCAGATTCATGTACCCAGATCATGTATATTCTAAAGCAAAGCTTTTGAGGGGAGAAAAATACCAGGCATGGATAAATTAGGAATAAAATAGAATAGAATTTAATTGAATCATAGTGGTTGGAAAAGACCTTTAAGATCATTGAGTCCAACCACAAGCCTAACACTGCCAATTCCACCTCTAAACCATGTCCCCGAGCACCTCACCTACCCATCTGTTAAATACCACCAGGGAAGGTGACTCCCATGCAGTCTGACTGACATGGTAAATATAGGTGGGTTTTATTCTCCTCATATTAAAAATAAATAAATAATTTAGTTGAAGCAGAAGGATAGCAGTGCCCGTGCTGGACACGGGTGTATGCTGCTCCTGCACCCCTGTGGACAGATGATCACATGTGACAGCACCCTGTGCTGGAAATGCCGGGGAAGGATGTGAGGGGGTGTGCTGACCTTTGGGAATTTGGAGTTTAACTGGGAGATATTATTTGAGAGAGTCTTTTGGAAATTCATGCTCACAGGTACAATCTCATACATTTCAAAGCCCTGGTCTGGCTGCTCTAATGTAATTTTAGTCTCCTGAGCCCAAGTCAGCACCAGAAGAGGGTGAGAAGAAAGGAATTTAATCAGAAATGAAGAAATTTGCCCCAACCTTCATTCATTTTTGGGGTATACATTGGCTGGAGGGTGCCCACCAACAGGCTCAGCATTGCTCGGGTCATTGCAGACTCCTCCAGACCAAGATGACTTACGCTGACTTTGGAGCCATTGCAAATGCAAGGCACTTAACAAATGTTTCTGAAATGAGAAAACCTCTGTATCCTCTCCTCGTCATTCATTTTCAAATTGATAAGTTAAATACTGTACTCCAGCATAAACATTTCTCAGGGACAAAGTAGAAACGTTTCTTGTGGAGTGCACTTAATACAATTTTGTTTGCCAAGTGGCGCTGTCTCCTCCCAAGCTATGACTATGAGAGGGTTTTATTTAAATGGAGATATAAATTAATTGCACTCAGCACAGCCTCTCATCCCAGCTCTCTCCTGCATCCCTACCCTTGGACTCCCTGAAGGAAAGGGCAGGTGGGAGCTGCCGCAGCGCAGCCTTGTTGAACCTCTGGCAGGACCCCGCTGCAGCCGCTCCCCGCCTGCTGCCTCCCCACGCTCCCCTGGACAACTTTGTGTTCCACGAGAAGAGCCGTGACTGGATTTGCTGTAGTTGGAGGGATGCAGGTGCAATCCCATAAAAGATCTCCTTCCCAAGGCAAGGGGTAATGCAATGTTTTGTGACTCCCACATAGCACGGGGAGAAACCAGCTCTGAGACACCTGGATTAGATTAATACACGTTAGATATTTTAAGGTCTCATTCAATAGAAGAAAGACTAATTTTAGACTTTGATTGAAAGCCCATCTTGGTACTAGCATGGCTAATTTCCTTTCAAACCTGACAAAACTTCAGTTTCGTCAATGTCAGCTGGGCCCAGCTACTAATGAGTCTGAACTTTCTGACATCTGTCTGTCTCTCTGTCTGTCCCTTCTCTACCTGAATTCCCACTTGGGTGAAAATTATACAGAAATTGGTGAAACCTGACTCTTCTCCAATTCATTCTTGGTTATCTGTGTATATATATATGTATATATTAAACTCCCTGAGATTGTAGTGAGGTGGGTGTCGGTCTCTTCTGCCAAGTAACAGTTGATAGGACAAGAAGAAAAGGCCACAAGTTGCTCCAGGGGAGGTTTAGATTGGATATTAGGAAAAATTTCTTTACTGAAAGGGTTATCAAGCACTGGAACAGGCTGCCCAGGGAAGTGGTTGGGTCACCATCCCTGGAGGTATTTAAAGGACGTGTAGATGTGGCACTTAGGGACATGGTTTGGTGGGCATGGTAGTGTTGGATTGATGGTTGGACTTGATGATATTAGAGGTCCATTTCCAACCTTATTGATTCTATGATTCTGTGTTATGCTTTGTTGCTTCCTGAAATACTTTGGAGGAAAATGAGGAAGAGTGCTCCCCTTGTGAATGGAAATCAATTGTGCATTCCAGACTGGAACCCCTGTGTTTCACAAAGAACTGCGCTACGGCAGCCGCGCTGGGTGTAGGGCGCGCTGCGAAGCCTCTCTGCCTCCCTCACCCCAAAGGAAGGCAGGCAGCCCTAAGGTCATTAACTGTTTGGGGTTTGTTTTGTTTTCTGTGAGATGCCAAAATTGCTATGTGGAGGATGTTGTAGGTAAAAAGGTTTCCTCCACAGCAATGTGATCTGCTTGTTATGAAAGGCAAGGGGAGGCTCGGGATGGAGGGCCCCATGGACCCCAGCCCACCCAAGGCCCTTCTGAAGCTCTGCCCTACACCAGCCCCACTCTTCTCTATGAGGAGATGCAATTTGTCAAGTCTGCAGAAACAAACTTGTTCTCATAAAATATGCAGCAGTAATTTTATGGTATATGAGGAGAGATGTACAGCCAGGGTCTTGCTGCTCATCACAAAAATGGCAGCTACCTTTGTACGACTATTGCTTTCTTTCACTTCTTTTTGCTTCTTTTTTTTTCCCTTTAAGATTAAAAACCTCCTGAAGAAGGCTTTACAAGCTTTATGGCAGAGGTATATAAGAAGCAAATTAAAATTCCATAAATATATTTTCTGGCTAAAATTTATACATCCTGTATTCCTCGGGTATCTAATTAGACCCAAAAAGAAAATAGCCCTGCAAAGGATAGACATTTTGTTCAAATAATTTTTAAAAATTGAGCTAAATAATGGCCACTTTATACTGCACACAATATAATTGTTCTTCTTGTATTGGGGAGCAGTTATAAATTATCTGGTATCCCATTCAGTCTCGTTGCCACGCCGAGTACCAAACAATTGTGAGTGTAGTTACCGGGCATGTAAATTCACGGCTCTCTGACAGCTATACCGCTATTGCCGCTGCTAACTAACCTTCTGCATAAAAAATGCAATCCCTGGGAAAGAAGGAGCATTTATCTAAGTGCTGACATTGAAACATTCTGAATAACTCTTTGAATCATTTGTACTATTATGGGTAGAAAATGTAATTATTTTAATCAGCCTTGAGTCTGAGGCCATGTTGTTTTTTAAAAAACGTGAGGGGGGGGAAACCAGATCTGAACAACGAAAATGAACCTTGATAATGGAGCAGCCTTGAATTCCACTTCATTTATCACACTAATGGATGTCAAGATGACCTCAATCAAACATTTTGTTTTCCAGTTTTAAGCAACGGAAAATTATTTTCTTTTTTTTTTTTTTTTTAGGAAAAAATAAAGTTATTTAAATTGTTCCTAGTAATTACATTAGAGTAGAAGGTCAAAGTCAATATGAAATAATATTCACCAACCTTTTGCTGAGACTAGTCCAGGCTGTTTATTGACACAGTTCACATATCTCTATATAATCCTAGTGCAAGCTTTGTGTTTCTCCTTCCCTATCCCTTGTGGTTTTGTACTTACATAGAAATCATATTTCTTGGTGTTTTTATTAGTTCTCATTTGAAGCCCCAGTAGTATTTCATCTAATATTTTTAAGTAAATGATCATGTGGTTTAAACACTACCTCCCTCACTAGTGTATTTCAGGACAGGCTATAGCTGTAAAAAAGGTACAGAAATCTAAACAAAAAGAAGTTTATGCCAACAGCAGTTCATTAAAGTGTCTTGATTCACGTAGGCCAACCTCGTGAAGAACATCACATGGGACCTGAGCTATGCCCTGGGCAAAACACTGAGCGTGAACCCTATATCCAGATTTGAATATTTCAGTTCAGTTACATCTCTGTGACAGACAAAAACATCCAGATACCAAGACTTCTGCTCCCCATGACTGGTAAAACTGTGGGTTGGATACAAATTTAACAAGACCCAGAGCTGCCTCTGGTGGCTTGTCTTCTTCTGGGTCATAGTACTTGGTTCTAAATCTTGTGTCAAAGCATCAGTCTAGCCCTCAGCAATGGGGTTACAAGCTGGGTTTTTTATGTCACTGTGCAGTATAGTCCATAATCTGCACCAGTGTCATCTGTAACAGTTGAAAGAGATACTCGATGGATGCATTTTGACTCATTTAATTTGGCAGCACAGCACTTCTGTGGATCTTGAGTCACGGCGGACCCATTTCACAGATTTCCAAACATGACTGCGAGGTGTAGAAATATTAATTGTTTAGAAGCTACAAATGAATTATTTCATTGCACACTAGCAGTTTTATTAAAAAGAAAAGAAAAAAAGGAAAAGAAAAATAACAGAAAAATAATCAGTCTGAGAAGGAAAGCAAGGAGGAACTTGTAATTTTTAACCAAACACTTAATATATAGCTGTCAGTGCATTTACAAGACAGTCAGAGAAGGAAGATACGTGCCCTAAAAGAAGACACTGTCAGAAGAGCCAGGTCTGTTTTGAGGCACACTTGCTACAGCAGATTATGCAAATCCTGGATTTGGACACAAGAAATGGCCCTAAACCCAGGTGTATGGATTTAAGAGATCTGCATGCTCTCTTGCACCATATAAATCGCATGGATTTTGTTCTTGACTGCAAAATTATTTCAGTCTTTTCTACTTTTAATGGGATAATGATGTTCTCTGTTGACATTTTCCACTACAGCTTGTAGCATTATAAGAATATCTTGACTTTGAACTCTGGAACTTTAAAGAGTGCTTACATTAGTGTCTTTGGACAGCACTCGCAAAAAATACCACATTTTATTGTGGAGACAGACTGCTTCTTTAGGAAAGGATATGATAAAGTAAATGATTTGTAAGAAATCTGCAACGAATTCCCCCGCCCTGGTAATGGCATCACGCGACAGAGCGCCGCGGGCCCGTGCTCCCTCACGTGTGAAGCTCTTGGAGTGGGTCTGTGCCAAATACACTTCTGTGGAATGGTCAGAAATCGGCCACACGGTAAAATGTAATCCCGCCTCTCTTTACCAATAACTCGGTATTTAGAAAAATATGTTCCCAAATAAATGTGAACTGTGTCGGTCCATGCCAGGGACCTCTTGCAGGAAGGGCAGAGACGGGCTCACCCAAGTCCCCTGCCCTCTCCAGCTGGGCAGAAAGGAGTTATGTGGCAGAAAAGAGCGGGAGCAGACAGGTAAGAAGCACAACGCTTAACAGGATGTAAAACGAGAGGCAGGGCCAGACCTCCGTGTCTGCCCTGGGAATAATAGTGCGCTGTGTAGTAACCTCAGGCTAAAAGATAGACCAGTGAATCATAATAGGAAAAAAAAAGTGTGGACATTTTTAAGTTAAGCTTTTAAGAATAAATAAATCTGTAGAATGCAACATAAATCAGCTGCCTCTTTCCAGCTCCCTTCCTCCCCCACCCCCAAATACTCGCTGAAGTGACTGGAAAACATTTGGGTCTGGGAAGGGGAAAAAAAAAAAAAAAAAAAAAAAAGAGAAAGCCGTAAGTGCTTTTCCTTTTTTTTTTTTTTTTTTTTTTTTTTGCCAAATCATGCAGAAGATGCTGGCAGCTGCAAAGATTCAATTATACACAATGCAAAAAAATAATTTAAAAAAATAATGGCACTTGAAAAAAAATTGCCTCTCCAGAAATTGCGTGGAACAATAAATCTGTTAATTAGCTAATTAATATTCAATTGGGGTCAGTGGGCTTAATAGAACCTTTTTCTGAGACCCAAGAAATTTTCCAATCACAATGTTAAGTCTGCCCACTGTCATTATCATCTAAGCGCAGGCAGCCCTTATCGGGCCGCCAGGCGCCCGGGAACAATGCAGCACCATTATCGCCGCCGCGCAGCGGGTGCGGGCACCACCGCCGCGCGTTGCAGGCTGCGAGGTAAAAATGCTTGAGCATTTAGGGTAATTGATATATGGCTTCTGCCGTATTGTTTAGGGCTGTTTGTTTGCTCTGCTGGTATTTAAGGCAGCCGAGCATCAGAAGATTGATTTTCATTGGTTGCCATTTTTTATTTTTTCTGACCAAACTCGATGACAAGTTGTCAGTGTGGGACCAGGACCAATAGCATCCGGCAGGCCCTCCCCAGGGTGCCAGGGCTGCCGTCGGCCGGCGTGTGCCGAGGTGCCAGGGCAGCACGCTCCCCATGCAGTCCTCTGGATCTTGTCCGGCAGAGACGCTGCGGCAACGCTTGCCTCTGCGGGGTGGGCATCCAAACCCACCTCACTGTAAAGAAGGACACATTTAAACAGGCATCACTATAAAAAGGACAACCTGAGAGATCCATGTTATTAAAGGTGACAGCTGCTTTTATTTGTTTTTCCAAGGGACTGCCATTTTCTGCTGTAAGACCTGCTCTCCATTTCTTCCCTTCATATCAAAGTATGGAAGAGGGGGTGGTTGGGTTTGAGTCCCACCACTGCCCCCCAGGTTAAGAGGAAGCTGTAGATGACAACTTTTGGAGTTCACTGGACTGAACACCATTGTTTATGGTATTCCACAACATTTCATAAACCAGTTTGTGACCAAAATTACATTTGTTGTTTAACTGGTAGTAAATCCTCTAGGTTAGCTTAGGAAGGCTATCTAGGTCCAAGCAGTTTGACCCAGACTCCTTAGATCATTGTCCCAGGCCCCTGACATCTACCATACTCTTCTGATGATTAGGTTGTAAATGGAAAATATGGTTGGTGTTAACTCTACAGAACGGGGACATGATCTACAGGACATACCAGCCCCTCCACTTCTTCACCCCCACGTGCTATTGTAAGTCATGCCAAAGAGGGTAGAAGTTACCGGAATGCTTTGCAGTTGCCTAATTCAACTGTGTAAAGTTTCTCCAAAAACTTCTCCATCAAGGAGCAACTCTTGTTTTCCCCTTTTGCATGACTCCCTCACCAGCCCTAGGTTTGCCTGGGAGATGATCTTGGAGAGCTGAAGAAGAGAAAGAGGTTTTTCACTGGACACTTGGAGACCTGGAAATCCTTTTTCTGTTCTTCTTTCTCCCTTTCCCTTTCTTGCACAGGATCCCAGTTGCTGGTATTCATGGGAGAATATAATTACTTAAAAAGAAAAATAGCCAATTTTGCAGTATTTCCCAGGTGACGTGCCTGTCGGTCATTTGTGAACCTAACTTGAAACTAGAGACTCCTGGTGATGGATGGCATAACCCTGAATCTGCTGGTAAAGTGTTTCAGGTGATTTCTTGCCAACAAAGCTATAAGTTAAATGATTTACGGGCACTGGCCTTTCGTTGTGGTGGCTCCTCTGCCTGGTGCACCCCAGGAAGTTTTCTCCCGGAGCGGCGGGGAGGACGTGGGTGTTTCTCGGACAGGCAGATTTCTGGATGAGAAGGTGGTGTACCTGGGGACACCATTGGCCCTTCCCAGCCATCAGCCAAATGCTTGTATTTTCACTCCAGTCTTGCTGTGTTTTTGGGTTTTTTTTAGTTAGCTTTTTCAGCTCGACTTCAAAGGGCTCACATTTTATTTTAGGGGCGCAGGCTGGGGAGGGGAAAATAATTTTTTTTTCTTTCTCCTTCAACTTTCTTGCAAGTCACTGGACTTTTATATTTATTTCCCGGGTAGCCTATGTGCAATTATTGTGATTAGATCCCACTTGCCACCTCTCTGCTATAGCCTGCACATTCCCTAAACCTTAAAAGGAAAATAAAAGCTGCTATTTCCTATTTTCATAAATGAAAAGATGTTTCAAGTATTGGGAGACACTGAAAGAAATTCTGCAGTTTGAAGATACTTCAACTTAACTACTAATTGCAGAGGACCAGTGGGCGTAATTTTGGCACTATATTAGCTTTGCCACTCCATGAATAATTTGCATACAAAATGCTTTATTTTGGCAATCTATTAAAGAGCTATACAGTATTTGTGGCTTATCGCATTCACGCAGGAAGCAGGATCCTTGGCCATCTCGTTAAATTCTGTTGATGCATAACAATTTAAAGCATGGCACAAGCTGGTATGACATTTAAAGATGCCTTCACTTAATTATATTACACAAATATTGGGTTGTTTATCCTTGGGAATAAAGTCTTTTTGAAGTCAAAGTTGGCATGCGTATAAAGGAGTAAATTTTAACTGATCCCTCAAGTGGGCCTCCTAGCTGCAAATTGGGGTTCTTGCATTTTTTAAATTATTTGTGATAAGAAGCATTACACTTTGAATACAGCCACTGGAGTTTGGTTGGTACTCCCCCCCTTCTTCTGCTCTAATGAAAAATAGGCTCTTTAGCAATAAATCGTCACATGAAACCAGAGGGGTAAGTGTAGGCTGGGGGCAGAAATGAGACAAACAGTGGCGGTTGTAACAGTTTGTGGCTGCAAAAAATCCTCACTTTTGTCTTCAACAGGAGGAAAAAGTCATGTAACAGTGTCTACAGACTGCCTGCATAGAAGCGGTGGGGAAATTGGGGTAAAAGAAAAATGGATGCTTTTTTTTTTTAAATATCCCCAGAAGGATCATCAGCATGAAGCAAACACTGGAGTTTGGGTTTCTCTGTAGATAATAAATCAAAATGCTGCAAATTTAAAACTCACATTGTTCCCTTTAGTGGTGTGATCACATTTTCTTCAGTGGTAAAGATACTTTTATATACATCACACGCAGAAACTGAAGGGGAAAAAGACTGAGAACAGGCTGGGCAGAGGGGTCTCCAGCCCAGTAAAAGGCACATGTGTGGAGACCCTAGATGAGGAAATTGAAACAATCCATTTTCTAGTGTTGGGAAGAAAGTGTGACCATTTTGCTCAGTAGATGATGTTATTAGTAGATATCAAAGTTTGGCTCACTGGACAGTAAAAGGGAAGACTGGTGTGTGATGAAAACCCTGGATTGGAGCAGGAGCTTCCTTCCATTTCCTGCCCCACTTTGGCCAGCAAAAAAGGAAAAAGGAAAAAAAAAATTAAAAACCCAAATAACTCCCAAACAAACAAAAAAACCCAACCCAAACTAGGGACCAATCCTATCCAACCTTACTTGTAAATAAGGGAGATGACCTCCAGGTGCAGACAGACCTCACTGAGAGGGCTACTGTGCATCAGCTGCGCTGCATTTATCAGCCTTGTGTCCCCTTCTAAGCATATTTTAAAAGCAAAATGTAGTGGCATGAAATGCCTTTATGTTGTTGTGCTGGGTAATCAGAAACATTCAGTGTACCAGATTCTTGCCTAACATAAGAAAAATATATGGTATCTCACTCTCACCAAAAACAGTCCTACAGAATGTGTTAGCTAAACACAGCTCAGGGTGCTTGTCTGGGGAGTTAGAACTAATATTTTTCTCCTCTAGTTTAGCAGAGATATTCACCCTCATAGAAAAGCTAGCTTTATATCTCATTTCTTAACATACTCATTCAGCTATTTAGAGGGTTTAAAAAAAAACCTGGTGTGTATATATATAAATTTTAATTCTATAGTTTCTCTTATTCAGCCACAGTTCTGCCAGCTGCAGCTCTGAGTTGCAGTTCACCTGGGAACTTCTTTGCCCCTAAAGGTAAAGTCTCAAAAAGCTGAAAAGAAGGGCTGGTGCTGGCGTGGTGGCCTCATCTCCTTCTTGCCTGTACTTTGCAATGCTGCATTGCTGTAAATACATGACTTGACAAACATGCAGGCCAGGGGGAATTAGCACCACGGCACCAGAGGCAGAGCTGCTCCTTTCACTCAAGGAGAAGTTTGGGTCCTCAGTCTACTTTTGGCTTTGTTGTTCCCCCCTCCCCTCCTAATTAATTAACTAATGAGCTGATATGAAGTAATTTTATATATCATGGACTATTGATAAAATCAATGTTTAGAATATTAGCAATTAGGAAAGTAAGAGGATGTTAGGAATCCTTACATCCAATTAAGTACTATGATTTAAATTACTGTCCTCCCATTATCCTTCGTTTCAATCTATAAACTGTCCCTTATTGATGATGGATGTGTACAGATGAACTCCTGGAGAAGCTGCACCACATCTTGGATTATCTGGCAGAGCAGCAGGACGGAACTGTGCACAAGCTCTGCTTCCCGAGCCCCAACTAGCCGGTCAGCCAGGCTGAGGCACCTGAATCTCTTCAGACACAGAGGCCTCCTTAGCCTGAACCCTACTGATTTTTGGTAAGGTTCAAGGGCCCCAGCTTTGTCCTCAGATCACTGCAGCTTCATGACAGCTGGCACATCTGGTTACTGCCAGTGTCCACAGCCAAAAATGTGGGGATGTGCTCCCAAAACAGGCAGATGCGGAGCAGGGTCCGAGTCCTGCTGATGTCCCCAAGTGGTACAGCCCACTGAAGTGGCCTGAAAGCCAGTGCAGGGCTGCCCTTGGGGTGCTCTGTAAGTGAGCCAGGCACATCAACAGCTTCTAAAATCTGGTCTTAAGGCTTTGGTCCTCAAGGTGTTGTGACACCTGCCTTTAACTGGTTATGGCATTTCCAATGACCAGAGCATGAGTGAGCAGCTCCCACTGGTGTAATTTTTTCTCAGGAGTTGGACATTACCTAACTTTAAGGATCTGCACCAACGGACTGGCTCAAGTTGCTGTCTGAAAGTACATGAGTAGTTTCAACCGCTCTTCTGCCCTATAGACTACCAGGAGACTAATCTGTTACTATAAGGAACAGGTACTAATTTTTAATCTTTCTAAACAAAAACCAAAGTAAGTTCTGCACAGAAATAGTGTTAGGTATCAGAGAGGAAAAGTCTGCTTAAAAGCTGTGCTTTGTGGCAATGCAGTGAGGTCTCCCCCTGCAGCCACTTCCAGCACAAATTAAACAGCATTTGTATCTACTCTGGTAAAGAACATATCCTTTACTGTTTCTACCAAGTGCAGCCTGGATATTTATATTACACTTTCTATTAGTTGTGAGATTCAGCTGAATAAATTTTAGCTTGATAATAAACATTTCCCAGAGTTAATGGACCAGCAGCAGGGCTGCTGAGCTCCAAGCCGCACCAGCCACGCCAGCGACTCCCGGGGAATTACTTGCAGGTGCAGGTGCTTGGCGATGCCCAGGGCTTGCCAAATGCAAGCAGTAATGGCTGGCACAAAAAGTTTGGCTGGTGCGTTAGACAAACTGGGCACGCCGCAAAGCCACGGCTCGCCGATCTCCTGTGCCCAGTTCCGCAGCGGTTCCACCAGTTATCCATCTGCAGTCAGGACAAGAGCCTCAGCGCTGGAGTTGTAACACCCCGAAAAGCAGGCGCTGCACAGCACGATGCTCTGCTGCACGGCCAAAGGACGCAACGGGAATGACTGGGGAGAGCAAGGAAAACCTGCAGCATCAGCTCATACTCATTAATAACTCCTTGGGTTTTTCCCTTTCTTTTTTTTTTTCTTTTTTCTTCTTCTTCTTTCTTTTTCCTTTTCTATCTTTTATCACTTAATGTAAAATTGAGAGCACTGATTTTCATACCTACATCAGTTTTCAGTCATGTAAGAAGTTAGGAAACACAGGATGTATCCACTGTAGTTATGTGTTAATGATGTGTGCGCCCACAATCCCACCCCTCAGCCATACCTAGCCAAAAGGTGGCTGCTCTGCCTTCCCAGGTTTTCGAGAGCAGCTCTGTCAGGCACACCCCTGCCATGCTACCACAAGCCTCAGTCCTCTCGAGATGAGCTGACCTCGGCATTTCTCAAAGCCTGCTGGGGTACGTGAGCAGAACCACGAGCGTGAGAGCTGGCTGTCCTGGTGGCCAGGACCAGAGCTGAACAGAGCGGGTAGGACAGGAGGGAGGGGTTGAGGGGACAACACAAGCATGGGGCTGGTCTGATCTTGCGCTCTTCAGGGGCTTTTCAGTTTCAGTGGATAATGCCTGATTTACAGGTAGAATTTGGGCCTTTGGGCTTATTTTACTTAATCTTGCAAGGTCTCCTGAGAGATTTTTAATGGGAACTCTGTATTAACTGTCCCTACAGCTGCATATCCAAAGCTTATTTAAACTTGAATGTCTTCTCAGCCTTTTTCATTGAATATCACAAGCTATCATTTCTACCCTTTTGCCAGGCCCTTCATTCTTCCTTCACCCCTCTGCTGTGGCAGCTGCAGTGTCTCTCTTTGAGACTGTCTCTTCCTCTTACAGTTTCTGAGAGTGGGACTTTCTACAGCAAGACATACTCAAGTTGTTCTTCCTTTTCTCATTTGTGGGAATCACCTGCCAGCAGTAGCAATACTGTTGTGCCCAGAGGCCTCCACCAAGCTCTAAACATGGAAAATGAGCACCATAGCTGAAGTCCTGGTAGCGATCGGAGGAGTCCAGCTGAGCAGAAAAAAAAAGGCACAGAGAGGTTGAATGACTTAAGTAAAGACACATGGAAATTAAGTAGCTGCCTCAGAAATAACAAGTCAGGATTGTTCAGCCTGGAGAAAAGAAGGGTCCAGGGAGACCTGACTGCAGCCTTCCAGTAGTTAAAGGGGGCTTATAAGAAAGATGGAGACAAACTTTTTAGTAGGGCCTTTAGCAATAGGACAAGGGAAATGGTTTTAAACTAAAAGAGGGGAGATTTAGACTGGATATAAGGAAGATATTTTCACAGTGAGTGTGATGAAACACTGGCACAAGGTTGCCCAGAGAGGTAGTAGCTGCCCCATCCCTGGAAATATCCAAGGCCAGGCTGGACGGGGCTCTGAGCAACCTGATGTAGCTGAAGATGTCCCTGCTCATTGCAGAGGATTGGACTAGATGGCCTTTAAAGGTCCCTTCCAACCCAAACCATTCTGTGATTCTGTGAAGTCCCCTATGACCTTGGTTAAGGTTCTGCTCTCTGATCTTTTGGTCACTACTTCTACCTGGCACTGCAGAGCTGCAGAGGGATGGATGTGCTGTACGGAGTTGGGCTGTCCATGCATTTCTTGCATGAGAAGAGTGGCATTTGCATCACACCCAAAGCAGGCTGCACTTGAGTGTGTGTGGGAGGTGCATGTGCCTTCCAAGGCATAGTGCTTTGCTTCTGAAAATTACCTTGGTGGCAAGGGATTACTAGGAACACCCTAGTCTTATTCTTCTAGTTTGCTTCCAGCTCAATCATTTCTGGAGGGAGGGTTCCTACAAGATCTGGTTGGAGGTTTATGGTCTGTGCCATTTGTGTGCTGTTGGGGTGCTGCTGCTGCTGTTACAACCAACGACAGTGCTGTTGACATGGCTTTCCACAAGCTCCTATGACTTGCAAAAGATGACGCTGACCAGACAGCTTTGTTATATTACTGCTGACTACGAAACAAGGATCAAGTCTGAATCTCACTGATGCTAACGAACATTTTTACACTGATTTCAAAAGGTGCTGTTGGATGAAGCAGCAAATTATTTTCCTTCAGGGTATTAACATTTTGCTTGTGTCCCACAAAACTAGTTCTTGGGTCTAATGAGCAGCACCTAACTCTTGCCCTGTTACAAGGAATATGTAGAGGCTGACACTGATGAAACAAGGTGGATCTTTCCTTCCGCCAGCTATTTGACAGTTGCGACAAATTGCCTTCTGCCGTGAGCTCCTACTGGAGACCCGGTTGTTGGTACGAGGGCAGGGTCAGCAGTATAAACTTTTAGAGCTTCAAAAAAAAAACCCCAACTGCAAGGTGTTTCTATAAAGCACATATTTCTGGCCTACTTGAATCCAGCTGTGTGACTTTCAGGTCAGGAAGAGGAATTACAATACAATCTTCGCTAACTTTTGATTCTCCACAAAAGGTCTTAACAAAATTGGATGAGTTTTATATGAATACGTTAGCAGGGTACAGAATAACTCTTTGCTTGCCTTCTTCTCACTGAACTGGTAGGTAGCCTTTCTAGTGTGAATAGAGCCCTTTTTTTTGTAATGAAAGTCTTATGAAAATATAATAAATGAATGGAAAGAGAAGCATGCCAAGTTCTGCATCTTTTCACTGGTCTGTTATCTTTAGTAAATCACAATCATAACACAAAATCCTTGAAATAAGATGTGACAAAAATAATCAGAAATCAAGCTCAATCTGAAAATTAAAGGCATCACCTCACAGTTCATGAAAGCAAGAATATATTTTTCGATGGTCTCGTTGGCATATTGCAATCTCTTTAGCAATGTAGTTAGCATGCCACTGCATCTGGTGCAGCGCTGTGCTCCTTATTAATTTGTGATAAGTTTATTTGCCTGCTTTATGCCCCAGATCTGCCGGGTGCTGTCAGATGTGCGATGCCATTTCCTCGGGCTGAGTCCAGGGTTTTGCCATCTACCTGCCTGCTACTGCAACTCCTGCAACACCTGCGCTTACCCCCGGTGTGGGCACAGGAGATGGGTGTTAGGAGGGCAGTTCAACATCCAGTGTGAACATGCAAAGCAAAAATTAATTATAGCATATATTTTCTGTGATAGAAATTAGTTACTGCCTAATTATGTCTCCTGTTTCCATTCAGATGAATTAACGTTTGTTGTGAGCCCTTGGGAAACCAGACACACTTTAAAGTTGTAATGAGTGCTATCATTATTACTTTTGACAGTCATTGAAGTATAATTATCTGATCATCTATTTAAAAAAAAAAATCAAAACCTGTTATATACTAGTTCTGAGCTGGCAAATTACAGAACAGTCACCTTAGGAGCTAAACTGCTCAGCTATTTTCTGTAGTGGCACTGCCATCTCCTGGAAAAACAGACGTTGTGCTTCCAAATTTTTCACCTTGAGATGAAAGAAACTTTTCAAGAGCAAGAGGTTAAGTACAAAAGCTAACAACCCCTTAAATTTCAGGGGCTAAGAGTTGCTGAGATACCTGGTGTCAATATTAGAAATGGTTGCATGGCTCTGAGGAACAAGAATGGATGCGACGTTTGGAGTGTTGTGGGCTGTTCTTATCAAAAGGAGATGGTGAGGGCAGCTGGGTGCTCCAGCAATCTGGTGCTTCTTTACAAAACAAGTTCCCTAAACACATCATGAATTGTCCACCAAGAAATGGTGCAATATTGCCCAACTTAATGTCCCCAGCAGTCAGTAACCCAGAAACAGATACTTTCAGATAATGGAATTTGAGCAGTAAAGAGGTTTGTATTGCAGTTTTCACACAAAAGGAGATGGTATGATATTTTTTGTCTGCTTTCTTGGCCTTTCCTGAGCCACTCTGTGATAATTAGCATTGACCATCCTACCAGCTTACTGCTGCTGAAGGATTTCCCCCAACTCCAAACACAATTCTTTTGCACTTCCTGAGTGAACAGATGTGCTTCACAGACAGGGGTTTGTATTGCTTCTCAGTTGGTGGCATTCATTTGACTCAATACTCACATCTACGGGGAGCCCATCTGTCTTTGGGCAAGGCACCCCATGCATCCTTTATTGTCAAAGAAGGAAAATACAGTGTAATCTATCACATCTGAAAGTAGACCTCCACCTGTGATGAGGTGAATTATATGTTAAAAGTACCGATTTCCACTGATCAATACAAACATGGCTCAGATATAAATGCGTATGTCATGGGTTTCTGAAGCTAGTGACATGAATCAGCTTCTCCAGTCTAAATCTTACACAGCTCTCAGCTTTTCCAGTGCCTTGTTCTCCTTGGCTTCCCACAGCAAAGGATGCTCCCTATAACTGGCAATCTGGACTCAAAATAATTTCCACCTTTTGAACAGTGGTAGTCTTGCCACTGACTCAGTCTCCCCAAGCAAGGAACGTGCCTTTAGAGAGCACACTAGAAATGCTGACCCCAAGTATCTCTGTACTGGAGTTCTGTTGACTTCTGTGAGAATTTACATGTACCCCAAGTGTGCTGGGGTCCACCCAGGTGCACCTCATGAGGACAGCGGAGCTCCTCATACATGTCACTGTGCCTACAGCCACCAAGAGACAGCCTTTATGAGGGCAGCACCATCTCCTTCCCACACAGCATCTTCTCCAAGGGAGGCTTTGCATCGTAGTCAGCACAGTAAACACTCCCTAAATTATCTGTACCTGAGCCACAATGAAACCGAATTAGGATGAAAAACTTTTATTTCTAAGTAAAGTGAAAGTTTTGCCTGGTAATGGATAAAATTATAGTTTAACTGACCCTAAAGGTGGCTGGCATGTAGTAAATAGGACACGTTCCCTGGTTCCTACTGTACTAAATGCATCTCTAGCTGAAAGAAAACAGTGATTATCAGAAAGTCAATTGTCATTCTGCCTCTTTAGAAAAATTCCCATTAAAGATAAAGCCAATTTTAATTAGATTAAGTATCCAATTACTGTAATTACATTTTTAAAAAATTCACATCATGAGGATGACCCTTTTAAAAAGGGTTACAAGAATAATTAGTGTATTCATATTAACCAAAATGTATTGGATAATATTTATACCCAGAAGGCAAAGTACATTACACATATTTCACCTTTGGGGAAAGCTTGCAAATGTTTTGGCAGTGGTATGAATATTTATAGGCAAGAGCGTGCTTTAGCAAGATTATATGAGAAAGCATTTATACGCTCACAAATTTTTACCCAAGGGTGAAGTATACATAAAATGTAGTGCAGAGATTATGGATATGCAAAGCGTGATTTAAGGGGGGGATTTATATCAGTTTGTTTAATTAATTGGAGCAGGGTACTACTTCCCTTATTTTCCTGGTGACAGAAGGGCCTGCAGAATTCAGGTTTGAGCAAGACAACAAGAAAGATGCAGGGAAAGGGTCTTCCCTCTGTAAGGCATCACCTGGTCCATAGGTCAGAGCATCCCCGTCCATGTGTTCCCGATCACATTGTGTAAGCAATCCCATCTGTTACCTAACGTTACCTTAGCAACTCACCTCGGAGTTGGAAAACGCGCAGGCAGCCTCTAGTCAGCACTGCTTATTTAGGGGCAAATCCTCCAATTCTCAGTATGGGGAAGACTTGAAGATGTGCCAAATAGGTTTGCTTATGCACAGAGACAAGAAACTACATCCTTGTTCCAGGCTACCCACAGAAGGCACAGAGGATGTGACCCATTTTTACTGCATAGGTGCAACACTGGCTTAGGGTACAGCGAGGCTGCCAGCTGTGCCAGCGCTGTGCTGTGCTCAAAATCCTCGCTGCAGACGAGCGAGCACCACACACCGCAGAGGGCTTCCCAGCAAGTGCTGCTGGCGCAGCCTCACCACTGACTTCTGTCTGCTCTACCACCAACCAACAGATCTGTGAATTACCA
Organism: Caprimulgus europaeus; assembly: GCA_907165065.1. The sequence continues at coordinate 11,845,425 of OU015539.1, forward strand.
GGGCATTGCATTCTGCCCCAGAAAAAAGCTCTCAGGCTTTGGTGCTTGCATTTACCTAATACTGCAGCATTTGGCCCTTAACTCCTAAAACACTCTGCAACGAGACGTACGCTTGCAGCGTGCACGTAGACACCTTCCTAAGTGCGGTGAGAGAAGCTGTGCTGGCACAGCTCTTGGCAAGACTTAGACATATGAGAAGGCTCTTCAGTAATTTGTTAGTTTGATTAAGTTAGGAAATTCATTCCTAATTTACATTTCTATCAAAGATTGTTCATTTTTATATTAATTTATACATTACCATTCATAAATGAGCAGACAAAAAAAAGAGACAGGCTTGAAATGATTCGTTCTACTTCTTTCACATTAATTTTCTCTTCAGCAATCATACTTGAGCATTCATGCCTTTCCTGTTTTTCAGAATTGTTGAATTTTGCTTTAGATAATCCGTAGTTTGGTATTCATTAAGCTATAGACGGTGGCTTCGAGTAGTTGCTCTTTGTGCAGACCTTTACCTACACACGTGAGTAAGGTTCTAGCTTCTGAAGATGACCCTTCCCTTGTGGAAGGAAAAAGTTACAGTAAGTTGCAAATATTTGTGCAAATGGATGGTTGCTTCGATGTCGATATTGCCAGCATGGATAGTAGCATAAACATGTACAACGTCCACAACTCCCACCGTCATTTCCTGGCTTTTGAACTTTCTTGCAAAATAAAGTAGCCCAAGAACATACTTAGGAAAAAAAAAAAAACATTAAAAAAAGAAAAACTAAAAAGTCTGATTCATACTGGATAAATTGTCTTTAAAACCTTTTTCAACATTTGGCCCACAATAAGGAGAGACTGGGAGAGGTAAGCACAGGATAGCAAAGAGGCAGGTAAGTGGGAAAATATCAGGGTTAGATAAATAAGAAGAAAATTAAATTATTTTCTATTGTTTCTTTACAGAAGTTCAAAATAAATAATTTGTTGGCGATTGCTACCCATACCTGCTGAATATCTATTATACTACCTGGAAGGTATTTTGCTATGTGTTTCTGAATACTATAAAGGTTGTATTTATATGAGTTTGGAAACATAAATCAAATATTTATGAATATTAGCACTTATGAGGACATCATTCTGGGAAAACAACTCTTTCTCTGTGATGGCAAACCCAGTTCAAAGCAATCTAAATACAGCAAAGTGCACTCCAGGAGGCTGACTCTTTGGAGCAATGTAAGCGGTCACTGCATTTGTGGCACTCAGCCTGTGGTCTGAAAAACACATATTCAGATCAGAATATATTTATGGTATTTTCCCTTTCCAGAAGGTAAAATCCTCTAAAACATCCTCTTGATCTTCTTTGTTAGGATGCTGTTTTCACGGTTGTTTTGTACAATTAGAAACGGGTTCCACAGCAAGCTGAAGCAGAAGGATTTCACCTGCGACTTCCACAAAGGACGGGACCTGTCCTTTTTGTGAAGCCCAAGACTTGTACCCTAGGCTTCCCTGGCAGGAGTTCTGTATTGGGTTGTAGAAAAAAAAATGGGTTTTATCAAGTCCTTTTTTAAAAAATATAAGTCACTTATAAGGTGAAACCACCCTTGGACAGTTGCAGCTAATGCCTGAAAGGCACTGGGGGTGGTGCTGCTCTCCCAGCGGCTGTTTGTCCTTCCTGCACATCCCAAGAGTTACAATGGAAAGAGAAGCGATCCCCAGGAGCGCTGTGCCGGGCCAGTGGTGGTCTCCCTCTGTTTAGAGGAGGTTGTTTTGCTTTTGGATTAAGGACTGATGCTTTGGGTAACTTCAGCACCCTCAGATGCTGAAAATGACTGTCCTAAGCAACTGCAAAACCTCACCACTGTACTATGCTCAAAAGCTTTTTCTCTTTAATGGAGAGACCAAAGCCGCTGCTCAGGGTAGTATATCATTGACAGAGAACAATATACTTTCCATAACAGATTGAGTGAATTTTTGTTGTTAGTGGACTGATGACACATTTCTGATCAGGGAGATGCTCGTTTTGGTGGCCCTACCTGCTAACTTTGCCACTGCAGGCACCAAGAGCTGCTGGCAAGTTTGGAAAAGGTGTGTAGACACTAAACTGATAGTTTCTACAATTCTTATTTCCAGGAGCAGAGTGGGGAGTCCCAGAAGTCCTCCTGTGAGGTGCCTGAGAACTGGTGAATGAGTGGTGGGTGAAGGAGCTGTGGAAGGAGACAGTCCAGCCAGCTGAACCTGGTAATGGTTGGTGGGACGTGGCCAAGGGCTGCCGTCTCCCTTGGGCAGAGGCGCTCAGTAATAATGGTTTCTGGAATTGTCCTCCCAGTTCCAGTTGTTCAGGCGGTAAATATCTCTTTTGTAGTCATTTAAGAGACCATGGTATTCTGCTGCCATAGAGGTCTGCAGCGTGAGTCAAAGCAATTCTGCTCACAGCTCAAGTCTAATTAAGGGTAGCTCTTGCGTAAAGTGAGTTAAATTCAGTAGTCACAGCCCAGACCCCATGGAAAATAGTCTAATTCAACTACAGTGATACAGTGTAATATAAATATAATGGAAATACAAAACCATATAATTTAATTTGACATGACTGGCAGTTTTTTGCTTAAGTCGGTGAAAATGAATAAGTACAAACAATGAACTTCCCTCTTTACTTTAGTCTTTTATTGTTAGTATAGTGGGAAGGTGGTTTCAGGATGGCTTTGTATGGCAGCAACCTAAACAAATGCATTGACAGTACACAAATTTCAAACTCTTTCTTGAAAATATATGCATATGTATAATTTTAAAAATTTTTAGATAGTTGCAGTAAATTGAATTAATTTAAAATATGCTTTGGACTCTTCTGCGTATGTCCCGTGTGCTCAAAGAGGGGAAACAGGAAGGCTGGGGAGGGAGTTTTTACATGGTTAGTGATAGAACAAGGGGTGATGGCTTTAAACTGGAAGAAGGGAAATTTAGATGAGATATGGGGAAGAAAATCTTTCCTGTGAGGGTGGTGAGACACTGGCCCAGGTTGCCCAGAGAAGCTGTGGCTGCTCCACCCTAGAAGTGTTCTCGGCCAGGTTGGATGAGGCTTTGAGCAACCTGGTCTAGTGGAAGGTGTCCCTGCTGATGGCAGGGGGGCTGGAACTGGATGAGCTTTAAGGTCCCTCCCAACCCAAACCCTTCTGTCACTCTATGGAATGCAGAACCCAGGTGAGCCATAGCCTCAACCAGGTTTTTTAGCCAAGGCACTTTCCTACCCCTACAGTGTCTTACTGCCGGGTCAAGCCCTGGCGCCTTCCCAGGCTGGGGAAGGCACTGGTAACCACACACACTGCCGCTGCCGCAGTCGGCTCGCAGCACGGGGCAGGGCAGAGCTTATGGCACCCAGGGGCTACCTGCCCCGTCCTGCCGTCACTGCCACCAGCAGAGACCAGCTGTGACACCACTGACCCCTTCACAGGGGAGAAGAGAGGCACCATGTCGATCTCCTTTTCGCCCGTCAGTAAGTTCACAGAGCTGCAGGCAAGGGAGAACTCGGAGTCCAGGAACCGAGGTGGCATGAGGGAGAGGGGACCCAACCGCCCCCTCCTGCCCTGGCCTGCGCCATGGAGGTGAAGGGCTACTTCCCTGAGGACCTAACCGAGACCAGGCTCTGCGGATCCCACTCCCCAACACCTCCAAGTACTGGGGGGCACCGCCGAGTCCCCTCTCGGGGCCGAGGCCGTCCCGCCCACTGCCCCTCAGGCGCCTGGGCCGCTCGCGCCTCCTTCAGGCTCCCGCCACCCTCAGGCTCCCGCCCGGCCTCGCTGGCACAGGGCGCGTGCGCGCACTGCTCGCGCCGGCGCAGCGGGCAGCGGTGAGGGCTGGGCGCGAGCCGCCATGGCGTACTGGACGTGCTGCCGGGTGGCCGCGGTCTCCTGCCTGGTGCTCTGCGTCTCCCTCCTCCTGCCGCGGACCTTCCTGTCTCGGGGCGGCGGGAGGCAGGAGCCCGGGGCTGCGCCGCCCGCAGCGCCCGCGCCGCCCGAGGGTAAGAGGCCGCTGCGGGCCCCGCCGGTGGCGGCTCCGCTGAGGCGAGGGCGGGTCGCTCCGCTACGCCGGCGTCCGTGTTGCGGCTGCTGCTCGGGGACCGAGCGGAAAAGGTGGCGGGGCGGGCGGGCGGGCTGTCGCCTCCGGCTGCTGGGCCGCGCTGGGCCCGGCCCGTGAGCTCCCCTCCCCGGGGGTGCCGCTGCTGGCGGTGTGCGAGCGGGCCGGGGCTGCACGGCGCGCCGGGCAGGTGCTCTGCCGCCCGGGGAGAAGGCGGAGCGTGGTCAGGCCTTCCCGTAGGTGTTCACTGGGTCACTCTCATGCTCGGTCCTTGATGATATGTGGAGTGTCAAGAGGCCGAATTTGCTGTTCTCTCTGTGATTTACCTTTTCCCTTCACAAAGTGGTGGTTCTTCCAAACTTAATTTTATTTGTTTTATGTGAGTGGTGTTCCAAAACTACTCAAAAGAGACATACTCATCCCAGTTTTATTTTGTTGTTGCTGTGATACATCACTTTTTATTTGAAATCTTCATTATTTTGTTGTTTTCTATACAGAATGCTTTTGTTGTTGCATATGAAATAAAAGTTCATTTGAATCATTTTCATTGTTTATTTTCCTGTTCCAGTGTTTTAAACTTGCCTTTCATGCACCAGATTCCCCTAATAAATGTGCCACATGGTGACTCATTTACACTCAGATCCTGTCCTGATCACTTGAGCTGTGTCCTTTTTGCCTGCCTTCCCACCTTTCATGTCCCCTCTTAAGTTCTAGAGGCACAGGTTCATACAAGTGTCTCGTTCTTTTTATATCCATTGTCTTTTACTGTAGATTTTTCTCCTCAAGACACTTGACAAAAGTAGTTGGTATCAGAACCCCACATCTTGGCAGGGAAAGAGCTCTGCCCAGGGCTGCCCACAAGGCAGAGGTGAGGCTAATGGAATTACAGAGAACTTCTGGGTTGTGCTGGATGCTCTCCCACAGAGATTCATGTTCAGTGACTTTATCTTCTGCATCCTTCCAAGAGCCTGATTCTTATGTGACCATGCAGTTCAGTGACATTAATTTCATTTGACTAGCGTTTTTTAAGGACATTCAGGCTGAAATCACTGCTGAAACAATGTTCTGTTGAACCAAAATACATGACTTCTATACTAGGGCTACCTTGTTGTGGTTGCTATGTGTATTCTTGGTCTTCAGGAACTTGGATATAGGTTGCTCAGCATTAGATTTGCAGGTGTGTAGTTTCATCCCATAATCTCTTAACGCTGAAAACCTGAATGGTAGGTAGCTGATTATCTTGATAGCATGTCAAGAGCAGACTGTGAGGGCACAGTGCTGGGCCCCACAGAGGCCCAGCACAGCCCAGGAGCTCTGTGAGGACTGGAGTTCCCTGCCCGGAGCAAGGATGGGAGCAGGTTCTCTGGGAGGTGGTATCTGTCTGTTACCTTTTGTCCCTCTGCAGCTCCCGACTGATCCTGGTGTGATACCAGATGTGGAGTTTGACAAACTCTTTCCCTGCAGCAGTGCAGTCCTGGGCAGTTGTCAGGTAATGTTCTGGTGCTTCTTTCTTTGGCTGCAGGATGGACTGGATTGAATTGAGCTGACAGAAAAATTAGCTTAAAAAAAAAAAAACCATCCAAAAACCAAAAAACTTGGCTGCAAATTATTTTCAGTGGCATCTGTCTGCTGAGTGATGTTCATACCTGTTCTAGCACAGCCTCTTTAAGCAGTGCTGTTGTAAGCTGACTAATTAGCCCCAGTTAAATGCTTAAAATAGGTAAAATAAATACTCTTTCCATCATCAACAGGTAGCATAGGTACTCTTCCCATCACCCTGCAGGAGATCAAAGCACAGCATGAGTTAGTGTGTGCCTGGTGCCAAGCGAGCGCTCGGTGTGCTCCTCAGTTGCGCCCCAGCACCTGTCTTTGGGCGAGGCTGTCATACCTCACCTCAGCTGATCCATTTCAGATGAGAATTTATAGTCCACATTTACAATTTGATAGCAAGAATTTCATTACACCTGCTCTGTAGACCAAACTTTATTTCACCTGAAGTTATTTTTTTATTGGAAGAATAAATCTTGATGGAACGGTTCAATTCATGTCTCTGTCATTAGTCATCCTCTTCAGTGAACTGATAACTGCAGTTACCTGGTGGAAGTTTCAGGGACTTGAAGTAATCATGATATTCTTGAAGTTAATAAAGTGCTTATTGTAGTCTTGGGGGCAAAATGCCTCTGAATAAAACATTCTTAAAGTTTACTATCATTTGTTAGAACTCAGTGTTACCAGAAGGCTTTTCATCGAAGTAGGCTTTAAGCATGGGAATGGCACTTTCTCTAATAAAGCCATTTTCAGAGGTCTCTTAGGAAAATGGTGAACATAATACTATAAAAGTTAGTGTTATCTTTCAGGCAGGCAGGTTGTTCTTTTTCACAGTAACAGTTTCATGGATATGAAATAACTTATTTAAAGAACTTACTGTGAATGCGTCATGTTTCTAGTTTACTTCATGGGCAGGTGTTAGAAATTTTTTTTTAAATCTTTTGGAAAAGAGGAAAATAAAAGAGGTACTGGCAGTGTAGAAAGTACTTTTGAGTCTAGTGTTCATAAATACATTCCATGCATTTTACAAAACTACTCTCCAAGTTGGTGGTTTAAGAAAAACCTTCCAGCTCCATGGCAATAGGTATCTAGTCTGTCTGTGTTCTTACGGGTGATAAAGTGGCATCAGCTTTACAGGGGAAATCCCCGATCGTTCAGGTGATGCCTCTGCCCAGCTTGGCTTTGTGCAGTGCACATCGGTTGTCTGCAGGTGTCCTTACTTAAGAAAATTAAAATGTGTCCATTTTGGGTAGTTCTTGTGTTTTCCTTTTTAACCTCCACCTGTAATATTTAATCAAAAATTTTCCAGTGTTTGACTGTGTCCATTAGAAACACCTGTGTGGTGGTTTGAAGTAAGGATTTTAAATTGTCATTGCTTCTAACCTTTTTTGGTTAGATTTCTAAAGTTGTGTGGATGGGAATACAGCTGGAGCTATTTTGTAAATGTCAGTAAAAGAGCAAGAACTAAATGATTGCATACTATTCATCCAGTTTGTCTGGATGTTACACTGTCTGCCAAAATCAGAAATATTTATAAAAAGATTTAGAAGGGCAGCATATAAATGACTGCATGTGTAAATCTAAACCATGGGTCTTGTGATAGTGTGTGATACTGAAATAGAGAGTGGCCTCAACAGTGAACCAAATGGGAATTTGTAGTGTTATAAAAAGGATTAATTACTTGGGCTTTCTGTGGGCAGAAGTGTTTGGGAAATTAGGTGTTAAAGAATAGCAGCAGAATTTATACATGGGCATGGAAGACAATTTAGATTAAATGTGAAGAAAACAGTTTCTGTATAGATTATTCTAAGCTATTATGCTAAATATGGAGGGTATGCAAGAAAACCTAGGAGGACTCTCAGTCTAGAGAAGATCAAGTTACTTTATCATGGAGTCCATGTGTGTTCCCATTCACAGCTTTAGAACCCTTTGGTCAATTCATCTCATTGGACAGAGACAGAGAGATAAAATAAATGTTTTATGAAAATACATTGCTGAGAGGGGCTGAAGTGATTTATTCAGGCATCCTGAGACAAAAGCTTCAGTATAAATGCTTATTTATTGGCATCTGCCAGAGAGGGAGGTCTTGCATATCCTACTTAGCAAAAGCTTTGCTTAGAGCACACTTTGTCTTTAAATAATCAAGTCCAACAGAGCAGGAGAAAAATGTACATAACTCCTGAGTTTTGGTTTTCACAGAAGTGTTACTTCATTTCTGATCCCTGTGACTGTCAGAAAAAGCATTGGTTTTCTTTTTCAGTCATTACAATGAACAGTTTACCAGGAAAATGTAAAAGGCACCTAAGAATCCATAAACGTGGGAGTCAGAGTACAGTTGGAAGATAGGTCTGAGGACTGGAGTTGGCATTGCTGAGGCAGGATAGTTCTGTATCCCACTGTCACATGGGTTTTTTTGATAAAGCTTTTGCAAAACATCTAGCTGGTTTGTTCTTGCTTTGGTTTTTTGTTTGGTTGAGTTTGCATGCACAGTAAGGAATAGTAAATGTCTTTGTTGGAAAAAACACACTTAATCTTGTCATTTCCAAACCAAAGTAGTGTAACCATGGTTTTGGGATGGAAATGAAGAAAAAAGGCAGAGCACCCGCTGCAGAGTATGAGCAGAACCGTGGGTGCTGTCCTGCTCAGGAGCAGCTTGGTTGAGATTTGAGGAGCAGTGAGTACAGCAACCTTTGCTTTGCTGTCGGCGTGGACAAGTCACACGCACTTCCCAGGCTGCCATTGCCCATCTCCAGGCCTCCTCCTGCGCCTCCTGGGCTCTGAGGGCCGTACACGTCTCAGAAATGGAGTCACGGATGGCAAATCTCCCGGTGAATGCAGTGCCAGCTTCATGTAGCAACAGTCCCTATGTACTGTCTGTCCAACTCTGGGGTTTTAAATTGTATGTGTGTGTATCTATCCCAGCATTTTACAGCTGGTAAGATGTTGCAGAAGGAAATATGTAGACTAAGAGTTGCAGAGTTGTATAATAACTTAAGTCTAATTAACTTTATAGTCAAATTGGGCTCAATAGCAATTCCTAAACCCATTAGGTAGAACACATAAGAGCTTTCTTGGAAAAAAGATACTTGGATGGTCTGAATATTATCAGCTGGTTGGCTGTTGTATTAGATATGCTATAAATATACTTTTTGAGATTTGCTTTTTTCAGTTGAGTGTTAATATTGTTAAAAGACTGAAAAACCACATCCAAGGCCTCCCACTGCCTGGCTCGGTGGTGGAGTAGCTGAGTAATTGATTCAGTCCCAAACCGTGCAAGGGAGTGCAGCGGCAAGTCCAGGCTGGACATGGAGATAAAAGCAGGATGTCACATACATGCAGGAGTAAAATAGTGAATTTCACAGCAAAATTGTTGAACTGATGGCAGCAAGAAAACAGAATAACACAGGAGCTTAGATTTATTGAGATTCCAGTGCCTTTCAGTTGAATTAAATTGTCCCCAGCACCATTTCAGGCTCTCTGCAGTCTTACTCTAGCATCCATGCATCCATTTAATGCTCACTCCCCTTTCTTGTTTTAAATTATCTTTGCCTCTCTCAAGACTAGAAACCATTTATTTCCCTCTAAGACGACAGACTGTATGTCCCAAGCTGTATTCAGTCTCCACTCTTACGTTGCTTTATCCAACACCTTTTTAAGGAGAATAGTTTGAGGTGCTACCACTTTATCTTTCATTACTCGTTTGGTAGAATCAGGCAAAATGCTGCTACTTGTGGCAGTAGCTGAAAATCTGATCTGAGCAGACACTGCAGCCGTGGGTCAGGGTGGGCAGGCATTAACACGCCTTTGGAGGACACTGGAAGAGCAGGCTCACGGTAGAAAACCGGTATGTTGGGGGGGTTTTAAGCAGAGAACCAGAAGAGTTTGGATTTTCATCCTGCTAGGGATGGTGATTCATAGGGTCTTTGGACAAGTATATAGCTGGTAAATTCCATGTTTTGTTAATTGCCCTGCCAGCTTTTTCTCTTCTTAAAATCAAGAGAGTAACTGTGCATACCTGACTCCTAGCACTGCGTGTGTAAGTGTCTGGGGACTGAGCTTACAGGCTTAATTACAGTCCAGCAAGTTACTTCATTCATCAGTGGTGGTACATTTAAAAGTAGAGAAAATAAAAGTCAGCCACACCTGCTGCAGTTTTAGGCTGCATGTAAAAGGGAGAAAAATAATAGACGAGAAGTAACCATTGTGTGGGTTTTTGCAGGGAAGCTTGGTCGCTTTCCACCGAAGATGCATTACCAGGCCGCTCCTGACAGCCGAGCTGCCCCTCATTTCCCGAGGTCTCACCTTGCTGAAGCAGTTGCCAAAGCCAAGGCAGGTGGAGGTGGTGGTGGAAGCACTGGTGGAACTGGGAGAGGTCTTGTGGGGCAGATCATCCCTATATATGGATTTGGCATCTTCTTATATATCCTGTACATTTTATTTAAGGTAAGACCAACATAAATTGAATAGTGAGGGAAATAACAACTGAAAAAAAAAAGTCAAAACAGAAACAATAATCCCATTTCTGTGCCTGGTTCCATTTTAGCTTTGCTCAAAAAAAAAAGCTTGTGCTGGCCCTTTGACTGGGAGTTGAAAGATTGGTGTGTCCTGTGCTTTTTGCTATTGCAAAGACTGTAGCTATGAATGCAGGGATGGGTCGCTGTGATTCTGTGTTGCCCTCTGACCACTTACAATTTTTTTAAGGATTATTTTTTCCCCATGGAAAATGTGTGTCTAGAACAATGTTAGATTAATTTTGAATGTAAGAATACACAGTATTGTTTTGTATAATATGTGACTACATATTATATATACTGTATATGTCATGTACACAGAGAAGACGAGGGAAATAGGGAGCCTGCAGCTTCTGTACAGAGCCAGCCAGTATCTTTGCTGCAGGTACAAAGTTGGTGAGGAATAGTGGCAAAAAGCACTGCCAGAGGGACAAGTGGGGTCACCTGTAATTCCTTCAGAGCCTGTCCTTTATTTCACAATAATTGCCCAATGCACTGTTGTTTTTTTCACTCCTATACATAGAAACATTAAAACATCAGGCTGGAACAGATAAATATTCTAAAATTAAAATGTTACTTTTGATGAGTTGGGCTTTCACTGTGCTTGAAAATATCATTTGTTCCAAGTGTCTTTCAGGAGTTTTCAGCTGGCAGGATCTCCCAAGCATCTTTCATGGTTGTCTGGTTTTGCTGCTGGGCATGCTTTTCTGTGGTTAATTTCTGGCATATTTTAGTTTTCTGTCCTTTTTTCTGTTGCCTTTGGGGCTTATATATTACTATTGCTGTAACTCAGAGAAGAGTCGTCTTTTTTCACTCATCAGCTGGCTTCCAAGGGAAAAACTACTGCTGCAGAGCGGAAATGCCCTACTGCTGCACCTGGAAACATGAAGAGGAAAATCAGTGAGTATGACTTCTGAGCCATAGCTTTTGACTCTGTAGAGGCACGTTCAAGTTTTGAGCACAGTGTAAAGCTGCTGTTTCCCCCATAAAGAACAAGCCAGAAGCTTCTGTGTTGGAATGAGCAAGAGTTAAAGTGAATTACTGCACCGTCACTTTCTAATCTCATTTGGCTAATGAGACTGTGCATAGTAGCTTGATCCCAAGCCCCTCTGGAAGCAATGGCTTTTTGTGAGGTTCACTGAATTAACTCTATGGATTTGCTGAAAAGCTATGTAGCTAGTGATTAAAAATGGATAAGAGGATGTCCATCTGTAATTATTCTATAATCCATAATATTCTAGTAATAGTATATAAAGATATTATTAAAAGTTAGCTTCATTTTTTTTAATTTGTGAATTCTTAGCCATCACCAGGCACTTCCCTACATTTTCCCTTTCCTTTTTGCAGTGCTCAAAGTTTTGATGAGTGCAATAAAGAAAGCAAACAGTATTCTGAAATGTTACTTGTGATTTTACCTAAGCATCAGTGGGATAGATTCAACTATTTGTAGACATTTATTAGATAAATTAATAAGCTTACTATTGAAGATTGGATCAGTAGTTACTGTAACAGTATTTAAATGTGCTGTGTTTAGTTGTAATAGGAAAGAAAAGTACTTAGGGCTTTATAGAAAGCGCTAGCAGTAAGGCAATTCTCCTAACACAGCTGCAATTATCTTGACATTAATGCCTATATTAGGGATATCTGATGTACTCAGTGCTATAGATTGTATTTTCAGTGCACTTGTACCGCATTGTGCCTGATGATTTTGTGCAATTTATTAGCAGCAGTAATTGTATTTTTTCCTCTAATGCTTGCTAAGAGAAACTAACTTGGCAGTCCGTTAAACATTTACCGTCATTATAACCCAAAGGACTAGTGATGAAAATTATTCTGCCTTTTTCTAGAGCTCTTTATTTGTATTCCTAAAACATTCGTGGTGAGCTGTAGCAGAGCAGGGGACAGGTCACTGGGCTAGGAACCCGAAGACTGAGCCTCCACTTACATAGTGACTTGGAGGGTGTAACTTCCTTTCTCTTTGCCAGTTTCCCTTCCACTATTTTTAAAAGTCTCAGGCGTGCAAAATAATGTCATCAGTGATACATGAAGTAATGACATTCTCTGCAGAAGAGAGGTCTTTCCAAAAGCAGGATGTTTGTGGATGGCTTTCTCCATTCCTGCTGTGTTGGATTTCCATGGTGCCTTTGTGCTGCTTAAAGAGGTGTGCCTGAGGAGCCGAATGTTTAACTCACCCAGGCTGCCTTCATGTTGTTCTGCAGTGGGAAACAATGAAGTCTCAGCTGTAGGATTTTGAGCATGAGCTACAAAAGCCAAACAAGGAGCTCCAGCATTTTTGTTGATGTCCATGCTGTTGTATCTTTACTCTTAACCCTTTTGGCTAAGTTAAAGGCAGTGTGGGTGTTCCTGCGTGCATACACGTGTGCCCACTCCTGTACCACACACGTGGTTTTTTGAGAAGTGCCTCCGTGGCAATACAGTGCTTTGCTCCCCAGCCACACCATGTGTGTCGCTGTTGTGCGTCCCAGGAAGCCTGGCAGACCATTAGCACTTGCTGCCTACCCTGGTACACCTGTGTGGGGTTGGATGCCATCAAGCCCATGAACTTTAATCACTTTGATAAAGATGTGGTTTCTCAAACCTTAGACTCATTAGAAAATGCTCAAGTGACCTTTTGTCTCTGTTCTCAAGGACTTAACAGGGAAATTCCATGAGAACTATTAATTCTGCAGTACACAGTAAACCATTATAGTTTCCTTAGGGGTAAAAAAAAAGAAAAATATTATTTATTTTCCCAATCTCTAGGGCCTTTAGAGGAGTCCACTCACTCTGCTTATTGGGAGGTTGCTTGGGAGCCTTTGAAGGAAGGTGCTTTCTGTGTATCCTATTGCTATTGGCAGTAATCTTCACCTTCTAACACCAGGAGAAGGGGGTAGACCTCTTCACGCTGAACGTTTTAGTTCCCTCACAGATAGTTTGGTTTGGTACAGCATATGCCACCTGTGATACATTGTCAAAGCTCCTACTGACAGCTCTTGGGATTGTGTTTGTTTCACAGCTGACTATGAGCTCACCCAACTCCAGGAAAAACTGAGAGAGACAGAAGAAGCTATGGAAAAATTAATCAACAGAGTAGGACCTAACTGTGACAGGTATGTTTCACAGCCTTTTAAGGAGGGATTCTGCTCTGAGTGGAAATTAAAATTTCTTACATTTGCCATATTAAAATAGCATTTTTATTACTACTTCAAGTGCTGGAAATTTGATTTTACACATCATGCTTTTTGTTCTGCAGCTTTTTTCAGTATATGTATTTAAAGTAAATCAGTTTTCCAGCTTTGTTTTCATTAAACAGAAAAGCAACTATCCGTACCCTCCCTCTTAGTCTAGTGTGTTATTTGGAAGATAATGACAGGTCTGTGTAAACAGAAAATAAAGTGCCTACATTTCAGGTATATAAAACAACCTGGTTTATGTGACAAAAGTAATATTCTGAACGATTCCTAAGAGACCCATTTGTTTTATGTTATTTTCCAATGCTGTGGATTAGTTTTCTAAATAGAAATGCTGTTATAATCTATGTAAATGCCTGTTAGAATATCCATAAAATATTTCTTTAAGGGCAGAATTGGATAATAATCTGATTACATAACTTAGTTCCACCCTGTAACCAGTAAATCCATGCATTTGCTTCTAAATGTAAAAGAAAAAAGGAGTTGTAGAATCAGGGTTTAAAAATTTATTATTTTTATTAATGTTTGCTATAAATCTGAGATCACTATTGTACATTATAAAGCAACACTGGAAGCAAGTCTGTGTTTTTCACAAGGAGTATAACAGCACATCAATAGGACAATGCATAACTGCAGTGTTTGAAAACTTAAACACCATGAATATCAAGGTGACATTTGCAAACAAAAAGAAGGTGGCTGTTCAGGTTGTAATGGATGTGAACTTTGGCTGGATCAGTCAGTGCCTGTTTGAACCCATTCTGCAGGAACAGGGCTGTGCCCAGCTTGCCCAGGATGTCCAGGTACCCTTCATGTCATTCTCTTTGAGTGGGCAGTCCAGCCCTGCCCGCGTTGCACCGCGCCCTCTGTTGCGGCTGCACTCATCTCAGCAAGGCGAGGTGCCAGACTTGCCCACGTTAGGCTGGGTTAGGCTAAGCCAAGCTGCCCTGGTTTTGTTAGTGAAACAGAAGGATACTTTATTGACTGTTACTCATCCCTGTTTTGGAGAGCTAATGCAGTGCTCTACACGTACCTTTAAGCTGCCAGAAATAGGCTTCTGAGCTGCCCAGATACTGTGCTGGCTCTCAGAATAGGATATTTTTTACTGAGAAAATGGGTTTAGGGTCTGATCCAATATTTGTTCCACTCCTGTGTTATTGGCTCAGAGCCTTCATTTAGTAGAACTTCCCTTCTTTGTTCCACCAAACTATTTATATAGATGGCTCTAAAGGCTTCAGGGGAAATCAGAATTGGAATCTAATAAAAAATTTTGTATGTAGCCTCTTTAAAGAGAGGGGGGAAAGCACCTCTAGATGGAGCAAGTAGCTGTTTTTCAAATATACACAGACTGAAGCTTCTTAATCTACACTGTGGTACTCATTAAGTTCGGTAATATTAGATGAATGTCTTAAAATAAAACATATTGTTAGAAAGTGTAATTAGAGCATGGAGTACAGTGCTAGGCTTATTCAATTTGGATGTTGATAGATTTAAATAAAAGGAAAGAGAGCAAAAAAGTATTTGAGCTCCATTAATTAATATGCAGTTAAACAGAAATCCTTACATCAGAGAAGTCAGAGAAAGAAATATCAGGTATCAAATTTAAAGCAATACTGAACAACCCTAAGTGAGACCATGGCCCATTACACCAGATATGGCAGAGAGACTCCCAGCCTGCCGAGTGAGACATTAGTAACCAGACCAAAGGACGTATTTTGCATCATCACAAAACCCAGTGTATCGTCCTAACACACAGTGTTTGTAATAGTGCTGAGTCTGAGCTCCTGCCTCAGTGTCCTCTCACTGTGCTGCAGAAGTGTTCTCCTCCCAGCTGAACTGCTCCAGGTTTCATTCTGGCTTTCTCCTTCTGGTGAAGATTCTTAGAATCCAAAGACATTGGAATTTTGTATATTTTCTTAAAAAAACGCCGCTGCTTTTGAAATCTGGAGCAGTTTGGAAGGACAGCTTATTCCCAGGTAACGCTGTACCATGGAAAGAAGACCTGTTCCGAAGGAATAATACATATTGTGCTGTGTGATTTTATTCTGCTTTCTTCTGTAGCAAGTGTATGTGTTTTCTTGCTGTGGCTTGTCCTGCTCTTTTCTTTTCCTTTCAAAAGCGCTTGATTGAGGTGAGGCTGGAAGACCTCTCAATACTATTGGCTGGTGTTCTCAGCTGGGGTAGCTAATGTTATCTAACCCCGTGTTGCAGAAGGGAGGCAGGCAGGAACTCTGGTTTGCTTTTTTTTTTTTTTGAGGCTTGAAGACCAAAGCAACCAAGGAGATCTCCTTCCAAACCAGTGTACTAGTTGGAATTGCTACAGCCTTGAGTTCAGAAAACCCCTTGCAGAAATGCAGAACTTTCAAAAAATACAAGTATGGATACTTTTAATAAAGCCTAGCATGTATCAGCAAGAGCTAGAAGCAAGGTAAAGCAAGCAAGAGGAAGAAGGAACCACCTGGCTGGGTCCCCAGCAACATAGCCAAACCTAAACTGAGAGACAGGCAAGGGTAATGGTTGCCTAGTGCACACACTTCAGTGGTGACACTACACCTAGTACCTAAGGATATAATGATTTACAGCTCTGAGAAAATCTCACATTCTTCCTATCTCTTTTTTAAAAAGATTATAAATTTAAATTGTGTGGTTTTGTAATTTATCATCATATCCTATCACTAAGGAGATTGCAGGATCTCCAGTTTCTAAATGTAGACCTTTATGGTCCAGTATCTACCAGTCGAGATGAGGAGCCTTGCTGGGAAGTTGATGATTCAGAAATAAAGACTTGATTGATGGTTATATAGGGCTCTCTGTATTAAAAGCATGCATATTACTTTTTTCTAGGCTTTTGGCAGTGTTTCAGTGTTGGGACAGTGATATAATGGGTACAGAAGATTTCCCTACCCATTCTCACAGATGTCTTACCCGTATTCTTTTCACTACTGTTTGTAAAATTTGATATTTTGAAACCACTTTAAATTGAAGAATACTTGTAATTATTTTTCTCAATGGGATCATTGTACAATACTCTCTTGTAAAAAAATCTCAATTTCTGGTAATTAGGTAAGAGGTGGAAACAATGCAGCTCGATTACCTGTTTTTAAAGTGCTGTTTACCAGGCTGTCAATTGGAAAAACTTACCTTTTTACCATAAACTGAGCAAATGTGATAGAGAAGAGAGAGAGGCCATACTCTGTGGGGTGCCATTTTTGGGCTATAGCTGCATTTTAATAGTGATTACTTTAAGATTATAAAGCAAAAAAATACTGGTTGATATGCCTGAGATATCATGTTAGATTATGGAGTTTCACTGCAGTCATGATAGCTCTTGAGGAAACATTCTGATCTCAGTGTAAGAAAACTTTACCTGTTAGTGAGCATTTTGGGATTCTACAGAATATAAACATTGCCACCATGAAAAGTAGTAGCTGTGTTAGAGCTGCAAATGCACAGAGCAAAAATAATAACCTTTTCTTACACTGTAAACCTTTTGCATCTGTTGTCCTCTTAGTATTTGTAAGAGCATTATACCCTGGTAAATCTCCCATATGCAGGCAGTCAGATGTCTTACACATTGCCAGCATCCTACAGTAGGTCTTCCCAGAGGCCTTAAATTAGTTAAAAATAGTGCATGGGCTTTGGTTTCTCCCTGGCTATAGGAAAATGGTCTTTTAAGCAAGGTATCTGGAGCAGGAGTACTCTGAAACCGAGAGACCTTGTGTTGCAGTAAGACAGTAGTGCTTTCCAGTGAGAGTATCCAGCACATTAGGAATTTTCCTATGTGAAATGCCAGAGCAGTGCAGCAGCATTGATTGATCCTGTTCTCTGAGCTGGCATATCTCCCCATTGTGTTAAACAGACAGGCCTCTCTGTCTTTATCCAGGTGATATATATTAAAATAACATACACTTTTGCCTATCAAAGGAGGATTAGTTTGGCAGTTCTATTACAGCTTCTGTCAAAGGCAGCTAGCTGATGAAACAATTTTTTTTTTGTGTGCCTATTAATTCACATCTCAAATTCGACATCTGCATAACCAGGCTTTTGAGAAGATGCTGTCTCACACCTTCAGTTGTTCTGTGGAACAAACTGCCACTGCAACTTCAGGGGACTCAGTGCAACCTCCATAAAGCGCTGGGACCATATCAGCTTTCCAGACTGTGGGGCCATGTGCCCCTCAGGGTCAGTGCAGAGAGGTGCTGTTTAGCCTCGTGATCTCAGTTGAACAGTTCAATCTGGGGAGCTGCTCATGAAACCCGTGGGGCTGCTCCTGAGCTAAGTTCAGGTACAGACAGCCACATGTGCAGCTGTGCACAGAATCCTGCTCACTGTCAGCACTTTGATTACCATCACACAGACCAGCAGAAGGAAGCTAATCTCTTTGGCTTTAAACCAGTGTGACTGCTGCTTCTAGTGGAGTAACTCTCCTGTCACTGTCATTCCCATAAATGTAGAGCAGCACAAAATACCCATCACGTGCTGCTCTAGTCACAGCAGTTAGTAAGAGGAAAAACTGAAGATGGATGCTGCAAGTTTTCAAGTTTATGAGAATTCAGGTACCTGATACAAGGTTTAGATAGATACTAATCACCTAAATCCAAAATCATTAATCTATTTCCAGCTCCCCTCTTCCCATCTCACCCCTAAGAGTCAGTGAGCAGCTGTCTAATCTTGGAGATTATCTGTCTATCTGATGGTCTGGAGATCACCAGAGATCATCTGTCTCACCAGAGATCATCTGTCTCACCTCACTGTCTCACTGCACTGAGTGCAGTGCAGCTCAGCACTCTGCACGTGCCCAGGGCCACCCTCTCTCAGTAACTAGGGGTGGTGGGTCCTGCCTAAAACACAGCAAGATTTAAGAGACTGCCAGAGCAGTGCCTCAGTCCCCTGAGAGGCTTCAACTGGCACTTTGACACAGAGATCAAACACTTGCTCAAGAACAACTTGAAACTCAAGGGGAAACAAGCACAACAGTCAGAACCATTTTCACCCTTAAGTACAGCCAGTGTCTTATTCTGACCTACTGAGTGAGATAGTAGAGCTCAGATCAACACCCTCTAAATAGTTCTTTTTTGTCCATAAGATTTTTAGGAAACTTGGTTTTGGTTTTGTTTTTTTCCAGAGAAAGTAACATGTAATGACTTGTCCTGGTTTTTCTTAAAATGCTTCAAACAAGGCATGGCCCTCTAATTCTCACCTGACATTCTTTTAAAGGCCAGAAATCTCTAGTGTCTTTTGTACCAGAACTTTTGCTTGTTTGTCACTTTTGTCTTGCTCTCACATTGGCTGTACCTTCCTCCTTTACTTAAGTTTGCAGGCTTTGTGGCTAGATGGAACAACCTTTATACCGAGCTGAAGTGCAGACCACATGCAGATGTTGCATAGCCATCATACTGCAGCCAGATTTCTTCAGACTCTGCTGCTGGGATGGACCAGACAGTTGGGTTCAAACTCTGTTAATAGTCTGTAATAATAGTGGACTGAATTCTGGTGTCTAATGTTTTCTAGCAGGACTCAAAATGTTACAACAGACCAAGAAAAAAGGTTACTACAGCAGCTCCGAGAAATTACTAGAGTTATGAAAGAAGGAAAATTCATAGATGGCATCTCTCCTGAGAAGGAAGCTGAAGAAGCTCCTTACATGGAGGATTGGGAAGGTAAGCAAGAGCCTTTGTCACCATTACCCTGACCAGAAAAAATGAATAAGGATTACTTATAGTCCCAGATACTTAAAAATTTTTTTGTTAACTTTATCCTTTTTCAGAAGTCAGTGTACAAAACTTTGCAAGAGGTGGTTTGTTTTCCCAACCATAATAGAAAGACAATAGATTTTGAGGCATCCAGCATTTCCTTTAGTGTTACACTACACTATCTGCTGCCAAAAGTGGCATATGAACAGTCACATAAGCTCCATCTGCTGCCAGGGCTTGGCTGCTGTAGGTTTATAGCTTTCCCAGGCTAGATTTCCTGCAAAATTGTAAAATTCTTGGAAATCAGAATCAGTATGTTTTGGATAACTGACAGTTTTTACTTTTGATTAGTCATTCTTTGTTTGCTCCAGTGTTGTAAAAGTCAACTCCAGGAAGTCTGGCTTTTAAAAAATCTTTATTTTAATATCCTTTCTGTTCCGTGGTGTTTATTTGTTACATAAATATGTTTTCAAGATACCCTAGTTGAGCTGCTCACTATTGTAATTTTAAATGCAGATTTAATTCCTTGCTCTTTAAGAAGCTTCCAAAAATGATTCAAAACATAAAGCATAAACAGTGGCCTTGAGCTCTGTTTTCTTAAGTTCATGATGCATTTTCTAAAATGAAATGCACAAAGTCATTGACATATCTGGGTTTTTTTTCTACTTTATAAATAATGCTGTTTACAGCACAAGTCTTCAAAATGTGTATCAGCCAACCTGTAGACAGAAACGAAAAAGTTGATCTATTTAAAGATCTAAGACATGCAATTTTCACCTGTTAGCTCCTAAAGCTTTCAACAAAGCTCAGATATTCACTCCTGAAAGTCAGGGTTGATATCCTGGCTCCTGAAAAACAAGTAGAATTTTCTCATCTTCTCCCAAGAAGTCTTGTTTTGCACATTCTTGCCATGGATTTAATACTGTGATGTATACATGGCATTAAATAGATGACACTTACACTGGCAGTGCTCAAAACAAGTGTTCTACCAAACTTGTGCATCCATCACTGAAGTCAGTGCTACTTTTGAATGCTGGCAACACTTCAAGCTGCGTATCACTTTATTCCTAAGGTTATCCAGAAGAGACCTATCCTGTCTATGACAATTCCGATTGCTCCAAGCGCAGACAGGACACAATCCTCGTAGATTACCCTGACCTGAGCCAGCCCTCTGCAGAAGAGCTCGCAGAAAGAATGGAGAGCATGGAAGATGAGGAGCATCTGTGCAGTGAAACCCTGCTAACTCATCTCACCATGGGAAGGGGCAGTCATGATTTAATGCAGGAAAAGGACGAGGTAACTGGCATCAGTGAAGAGGAGAGGGGCCTTCATTGCAGCCAACACATTGAGGAGTGCTGCTGTGGTTATGAGGATGATGATCCTGCTGTCATAGCGGAGAATGCTGGGTTCCACTCTGAGAGCTGCAGCGAAGCAGAAGAGTCAAGCCAAGAGGACCTGTCTGTGGAGTCAGAAAGTGAAAATGCAACACTGCAAAAGCAAAAAGCCAGTGATTCAGATGAAACAGGCACAGTGAGAAAGCGCAACATGAAAGGACTTGAGTAACAGAGACGATAGTGGATGGTACCTAGATGGTGAAAGTAGAGGTCATGAACTGTCATTCCCGTGGTTTTTTTGTTCTCAATGTAGACTCCTCTGTGTTCATCTCCTTGTACCAATTTCATTCCCGTGTTTACAATCAGTCACATAATTTACCTGAACTGGAAGCCAGTGTCTTCTTTCATGTGGTCTTGTCATGGCTTACCATGATGTTGCCAAAAGTGCTCTGTCTTTGGTTTTTGGAAACTGGTGTCTTGGAGCAGATTATTCAGTTCCAATATTTGTGATTCTTTCCAATTCTGAAGAACAGATCCTTGGCTTTGCCCTTGGACATCCTGAATGTCTCTTCTGGCTTTCTCAAAAACATCTGTGTGCTACCAGTTATGAAAATTAATCAAATTCATATATGTGTATGAGATTCCCAGGAAGCTGGCAGCATGCCTTCTTTCTCTTACCTGAACATTAACTGATCAGCAGAACAGACCATAGTCACACACTTGACTCTTTCTCAACCATGTCATTGCTGCTGTATGCCCGTGAAACTGTTGTCATTAGCATCCACAAAATTCCTATCCTTCCCCAACCCACAGCCCATTTCCCAGCTTATTCCACGCTGCAGGACCAGTCACCAAATCCATGTTGTGTTCCAGAAAGAGCGTGAGCAAGACTGAAGTGTCAGGAATTGGTCTTTGTCTTTGCTTTAGTGTAGTGAAATGTCTTGGTGAAACTGGCAGATGAGTGCAGGAATCAGACCATGCTTTGTGTTAGGGAAGAACACTAAAATATCCCTGGTGATTAATAAAAAAGGCAGCAAGAAAGTTGTCCTTACAAGTAGAGACAAGAGCCAGAGTGAACCTCAGACTGAAAGGAAACCCTGCCACACCCAGACCTCAAGGACCTCCCTTGTTGGCCTCCAACAGACTCTTTGTGTACCATGAGGCTGATGGTGTGGAGCTCGTGGAGGTGGATCCACCAACAGAAAGAACTGAGGGGAGTCGCTCTGCCTCCAGCATGGCTCCTCTGGCAGCACTACACCCTACCAGGGCTCCCCTCCATGGCACCACGGCAGCAGCATCGCAGGAGCACCCGCCCCAGCCTCCACACCTGGCCGTCCTGCGGGCTCACCCATTCTTGTGTTGATTGCCACGGGTGGGGTGAGCCCTTCCTTCCCATCCCCCACACCCACCCCTCCTGACAAGGTGCCATCTCCACTGCTCTGAGCCCCAAGAAAAGGGGAGGAGATGACCTGGCTTCCACCAGGCTGCTGTGCTTGGGCAACAGGAGCTGTTCAGCCCGGGGAAGAGAAGGCTCCAGGGACACCTGATTGCAGCCTTTCAGTAGTTAAAGGGGGCCTATTAGAAAGATGGGGACAGACTTTTCAGCAGGGCTTGCAGCAACAGGACAAGGGAAATGTTTTTAAACTAAAAGAGGGGAGATTTAGGCTGGATATAAGGAAGAGATTTTCACAGTGAGTGTGGTGGAACCCTGGCACAGGTTGCCCAGGTTCTCCTTAAAACATCTATGTGTAACCACTACCTACCAGCTGTCTTCCCAGATCACCAGGGTCAATCTTCTTGAGTGTTTTTGAAAAAAAAAAGAGCATCTTGCCCTACACACTCACATTGGGTTTGCTGTTCAGTGGGCGTCTGCCCGTGAGAGATCTCTGCGTCTTCTTTTGGCTGGTTGTTTTTCCAGGTTATAACTGTAGCCCAATGTTTACGTTGCTTATGTTATTTATAAAAAATTCCTACTGCAAAAATTAATTTATGGTAAAGGAAGAGAGAAAATAGAGAAAACATACTGAATACTTACTCTGTTTTATTAGGAGTGTCTTTCTTTTTGAATAATTTTGTAAGCCAACATTTATTTTGGTTTTGTTGCAACACATTCTGGATTCCCTCATCACAGTCCTTCTCTTTTAACCATGACAGTAGTCTGACCTCTCCCTACGAGCAGGGCTGGTGTTTTCCTCACAGGGAACCCCACTGCCTCTGCAGCACCCAGGAGCTGATTCGCAGTGTTTCTGTGTACCACGCTTTATTTAGAGAATTCGTGAACAGCAAGACAGCTGTTCAAAGGACTGCCCTCATTTCCCTGCAAGGGACATCGCCTGTCCATCCCTCTGTCCCTGGAACAGTGTTCTCACCGGTTAAACACTCTGAAAAGCCACACGAATGGAGAGACTGAGTGGAAAGGGTGGGCTGATGGGCAGTTCTGGTTCTTATCTAGAAACAGTCAGGCTGGATGGATTGACTTGCCAGGCACACAGCCCTTGCTTGTGACTTGCCGGTGGTACTTGATCTCCATATGCCACAGCTGTGGATATGGCAGCAGTCCAACCCATTGCCATGAGAAACAAGGATGCCATCTCAGGTCTACTGCCACCACAGAAACGTGGACTTACAGAATGTTACCTGTCTGTACAAGTATGTGCTTATAATGTATTTCAAAATCCTGCTGCTTATAAAGGTATGTGAAATTTAAAAAGTTCACCATTTTCATTTGAATTGGGGAAATTTGTGCATTTAATTTTGTGCAAGACATTGTAAACACATGAAAAAGTGGTGTTATTCATGAAGTACAAGGTAGAGTTTTTAAACAGCTGTTTTCATACATTAAGAAGCTAAAGTGTAGTAAATGGTTGTGAATAACAAAATCAATGCTCCAAAGTGCGATCATCTTAAGACTACTACAGGCTGCATCCGGATAACCGTGCTGCTAAGGACGGCTCAGCTCGTGGCAGTACCCAGCGAGCTGCTGTCTGTGCACGTTGTGCCCTCACACCCACAAACACGGGACACGGGTGAAGGTTTCTGTTGGCCTTTCGATGCTCAGCGTGTCTGCACTGAGTGAGCACTGGCCCAGGCCTTGCTGCAGCACTGACTGTGAAGACAGACACACATTTTATTGTCGGCTAAAGGCAGCCTGCTGTGTTAATGCTGTGTTAATGTGGACACGCACTGCAGTAGTGGAGGCGTTTGTAGATCCTCACACTGCGATGTGGAGCAAGGACCACCAGCCTCAGTTGTCCCCAGGGGTGGCCTAGCCAGCAGGTTATCGACTGGTGTCCATCAGCATGTCCTTTGGAGCTGCTCCTCTTTGCACAGGGAGTTAAATTCTCCTTGTATCAGCAAGAGAAATATAAAGCAATTAATTTGTGTGTGACATACTAAGCTTCCCAATTAATAACAAAAGTTTAATTCCTAAGTCCAGTCTGGTTTTTGAGCTTGTTGTCTTCCACCATCCCATGGTCCTCACTGAAAAGTCATTTTTGGCAGACAAGTACAAGTCCAGTATTTCTTTTCAGGCCCCTTAGTGCAGGTAACTACAGAATTCAGCTACGTCCTGTGAGCTAGTCTGGTGCGCCAGCACAGTCCCCCCACAGACACACCAAGCACACGCTGCACTGGAGTGTGAGTTGAGAAATAATTCTACCACAGCACTAGTGAAAAAACAAACCAAAACTGAAACCCAAGGAGTTTTCCCCTGCTAACAAGTGCAAGCTGACTGTAGTGCCAGAGTCTCAGCAGCTCAGTCCTGAGGTCTCCATCGCCTCGGCAGCCCCACCCCAGGTACCAGTAAGTGCTCTCTGAATGTAGTCAGCCATACCTCATACAGCAGCTTACCAGCAGCCTTCAAACTCATTCCTTCTGCTTATATGACACTTCCTTTGCTCTCTGGGCTTCAGCTTTCCCCCCTCTGAAACAGAAATGTCTGTTTAGATAAGCATTTTAGAAAGGATCATCTCACAGGTCCACCCAGCATTCTTAACTGTTCACTTTTAGCAGTGAGCATTCATAAGAAGAACATATCTGAGTAAAATCAGGATTCTCAAACAACTTAACTTCTATTAAATAAGTAAATTAATTAAATAGGTCAGAACATCAACAACCCTTGGACTTTGGAAAAAAATTGTAGAAGCTCAGGTGGACTCCCAGTGGAAGCAGTCAGGCTTATTAAAAGCACATGCTCCTTTACTTATGTTTCCCACCTAGCAAATTAAATGGGTATACTTTTCTATTAAAGCTACAAGAAACAACATGTGGTGTTTAAATTAAATATTCTGATAAAATCAGATTTAAAAACCCACACAAGTGCTTAATTCTTCCAGGATATTTGTTAATGGTTACAGATCATTTCAGGCATTCCATGGGAACAGAAGTACCGAGTATAAGATCAGTGTGGGTCCCAAAAATACTGTAAAGAGGATTAGTTATCAAATAGTATTGGGAAAACAGATAAACATGTAAGAAGTTTATGACCTAACTCATTGGATTAGCAATTAGTGTTCCTGTGTTGGATTCTTTCCTTTTCCAGCTGACTAAGAAAATGGAGTAACTTTGAGGTCACAGAACAATCTAGTGCAATAATCCTCTATTTAAATGTTTTTTACTTGCACATCCTAATAAAAATGTTGTCTCTAACCTCACGTATCACAAACACAGGATAAGAGAACCCAGGTAAGAGTTAGAACATTATCTGGTTTTTCAGTGGGTTTATGCCAACCACATATTTCAAAGCAAATGAATGAATGCAACATCAGGTCAGACAGACAGCATCCCACGTACAAATACAGCTGGAAAGGTTGCTCTAGTCAAGTGGTTTTCCTTGGCTTTAGAGCTTCATCAGTTTTCAGGAGGGGCACAGATTCCTAGAGAGCAAACTGACACCTGACAATAGGCTCATTTTTCTCAGTGATCTTCCCAGGATGGCTTACATAGTGCCTAGAGACCACTCCTCCTCTCTGCTGGGAACTCCTGGTGTGATCAGCCACCCACCAAAATGCGAGATCATCCAAACCGGTACTGTTCCCGACAGAGGAGATGACAGGTCTCCTGCCACTCAGAGTTTCTCAGATGAAAAAGGTCTGTTCGCTACCCTTGTACTCAGAAAATCTTCTGATGTCTAACCTGACCACAGCTGGAGTCACTTCTGTCTGTCAGAGGTAGGGAGGACAGATGCTTCTCTTCTGCTTTCCAATAGCTTTTTTACGTACGTGGAGCTTGTTTTGTTGTTTGGGGTTTTTTGGTAATTGTGCAGTTGATCATTCCTGCCTAGGCAGAGTTCTTTGCTCTTGTCCTTACTGAACTGCATCCCAGGTTTTTCTGACCATTTTCCAGACTGTGGTAGAAATGAGCAGGACAAAAAGGCATTCCTTAACAAGAGCGAGCCTTGGAAAGAGCTGGTTTAGCTCACTGCGAACGGCGCTGAGGTAGCAGGAACGGGAGGCGATGGTCGGCGGTGGGGACCTAAGGCAGCAAACAACTGGGCCTCTGCTCTGCCTGTGTGCACCAGCAATCCCACTGTCCTCCTGATGAAAATGGGTAAGAAAGAGCAGTATTCCTACAGTGTGTACCAATTTCAAGTCTTTGAGCTCACAGTTTGAGAAAACTTACAGACTGAAAATTACTGCAGTTCTGGTAAAGTTAGGACTGATGGTATAATTTTCCATGGCTATGTGTTTTGTTTTGAATTCACATTAGCTTTAAAAGTAAAAATTCAGTTTAAACAGCACTGGAAACTCCTTATGTTAAATACATGCTCTGTGTAGATCATTTATCAAGGTATTTCTGACCTTGGGTAGGGAAAGACATAGTTGTTTCAAACAAGTTTAATATTTCTGCACAGTGTTCTGTATTGAAAAACACCAGAACCCCTATGACATACACAAGGTAAATTATATGAAAATACAAATATTCAGTCATTGCACATACTGGTAAATACATTTACTCCAGAATGCCAAAGAGTTTCTTTAAAAAAATTTACTTTGTAAAAGCACATTCTTGCAGGTTTATCTAAAACTCCACATAGGTCTGAACAGAACTGAGATGTTTGACTACTCAGAACAGGTCGAGACAGTCTTGTGTGCAAACAAGCATTACATATTACTGGCATTATGAAAAAACATGACTGGTTAAATATTAGTTCTCAAGATTAAGACTTTTTTTGTCAGTTTTGATATTTTCCATTCTTTAAACCCCATATAATGTAAAGGAAATCTAGACCATAACACACTCAAATTCTACTGTGTATCACTGGTTTATTTAAGAAAGGCAAAGAGATGAATTAGATTATGTTTATTGGGGGAATAAAAAACAAAACAAAACACCCAAACCCTGAACTAAACTGTTTTTTTAATTTTATGGGGACAGAAACACTCAAGTAGCACCTACATTTTCTGCTTCTTGACATTTAAGTAAACAAGTCAGGTGTATTTTTTTTTTTACAGGCAGATACAGTCCCAACACTTTCTAAAATGGGTATTTCTACAGCTGCTCCCAGCCCCTGTTCGATTAAGTGTTAGGACCTGTAAAAACAGCTCAGTGTCTAGTAGGAACTTTCAGAAATTAACACCTCAAAAGTATTTACTTTCTGAGATACTTCTAAAGGTGTATCAAATTGCAAAACATCCTCCACAGATATTTTTTCCCTTGTTCTCCTGCTCTTGCATATAAAAAAATGTTCAAAAAGGAGAAAGACAAGCCCCAGTCTGTAATCAGGGGGTACGGATTGACTCACTGCATGGATCAGTCCCACTGAACAGTCAGCTGAGAGGAAAAAGGAGCAGCAGATGGCTATTTGCAATAAATACAGACACTTACATGGAGAGCACTTCAGAGATTTTTTTTTTTTAACCTTTTCCACATAAAGATTTTATGTGTTCAAAAGTGTTTTAAAATGAGTTTCAAATAACAGCATCTTTTAGAGCTATTTTGCAATAATTAATGTCAAGACAAATTAATGTCATGGTTCAAGCTGTCAGTGTGAACAGAGGGAAAGACGACTGAGTAGACCCCAGATATCACCAATGGACATTGTTAAAGACTATATATGTATTCAGATGTGCATGTGCACGGCACATACCTTTGCACATCTCACACTGGAAAATGTCAGGGGAAGATATAAATTAAACCTACTCCTAACACTGCGGATCCTGCCGTCCTGGTCATGTGCACGTGCCCCCGCTGTCCTCTGTCTATAACTTCCAGATGACCTTATTTTCCCGTCACCCAAGTACAAGATTTTTTATTTGAAGTAAACTGACAGTTTCAGTCACAAGAAAAGAATTTTACACTTTTAAGATGCCAACAAAACTAACAAAGCTCCAGCATTTGTGGTTTTTCATACACGTTTACAGCAGCCCAGTGTTAGGAGGTTTGCTTCTTACAGAAACTCCCTGTGTGATTTCCTGATTCTTGTCCACGGTCAGTTATCCAGTATTACCCCTTAAAACATGGGCAACTGTTAGCCATGCTTTGTTCTTCTAAATGCCCTGTTTAATTGCAGTGATGACATCGTTGAGTTTGACAGTATATTTAATAGAAAAGGTCACGTTTTCCACCGATGAGACATTTCAGACCCCCCTTTGAGTGTCAACAAGGCTCCATGGGATATATGTAAGAACAAAATTTGGCCTCCCTTCCAAATCCACTTTTTGAAGTATTCATGCCAATACTGCCCAATTTTTGAGATCCAGATAAGCCCACTTGTCAACAGAGGCAGACAAGAAGGCATTAGGACTATTGCAGAGACACACAGGTGTGGCATTGTGCAGGCACGGCAGAAGGTAGAAAGAAATTGTCAGTTATGTCAGCAGGCTTTGGATTAGGCCCTAAATAGAAATAAATGGGTGAAAATGTAATAATGAAGAAATCTGCACATAAATCAAGCTGTTTAGGAGAGGAACAAATGGTATGGGCAGAGTTCCTACCAATATAATGCAGCATAACCAGCGACCATCATAGTCTGTCAACGAACACTGAAATCCATTACTCGCTCTAAGCGATGCCAGGCAGCGTGCCGGTTCTCCGGCAAGAAACCACCACCCTGCTGTCATTCCCCAGCACATCCCACTGCCCTGCTGGCACGCTGGAGTTCCTCCACCTCTGTAAATAGAGCTTGTGTGCACTTTGCTCCTCTGTGACTGCACTCCTTGGGTCGTCTATTCCTTTTTCTGGGCTTAGGGCTCAATATAGTGCAAGTACAATAAAAAAGTGTTGTCTTCTTATATGCAATGCAAACACATGGGAGGTTCAAATAACTTAAAGAGCCACAGGTCCCAGTTTTTGCCTTCAGGAGGAGCTCTTTCTTCAGTATTAGGAGAGCTGCATCTTAGTGGCTTAGGTTGTTTCTTTGCTGAGCTTCCATGCACATCTTTGCAGCAGTGTCCTCTGACTGGTGACAAGCACACAGGGTGGGAAATGGCACACGACGAAAAACAAGCACAGGTACATGGCAGGCTGACAGTAAATGTGCAGTGGTCACATTGCTTAGTGATAAACCTGTCCATAATAAACCTGTCGTGTGTGTTTGTCTTACGCGGTGGCTGCTTGCATGAATGCTAGAATGGACTCTCATCCTTCAGATCCAGGCAGGTATAAATGAAGAAGAAAAAGAGAAAGGAAGATTATTTTCTGAGAAATAAGCATATTCCTGATGGGTGCTTTAAAAATAAACCTGGTTTTACTGGTATCATTTACACCATGCTCTGCTATACTAGTAAAGCAGTTGCTTTTAGCATACAGTCCCCAAATCCCTGGCATCCATAAAATCCAAAGGAAGCACAGTGTTGTCAGGAAGCTTAAATTCATCATATTGGTGTCAATAAATCAGAGAGGGCTGAACACCACTGCAGTAGAAAAACAGGACTTCAGAAACGTGGCCTCTAGTGTGTAGGTGCTGAGCTTTGCCAGCAGGATTCAGGGAGCCAGCTGTCTGAAATGCTGTCCTGTGAGCCAGAACTGCCACCCTGAGAACAGGGAAGGGTCACTCCCCTTTACATATGCTCTCCAGTATGTTGTTCAGAAACCTGTTCTGCACTTTAAAATTCACCAACAACCTTGAACTGTGCAATGTCATGAATACCCCCGCTGAGGATTATGCAACCAGAACTGAAGGCCACCCTACTTTGAAATGAGAACATATACACAGGGATTTAACACACTTTAATTCACAGACACTAACTTTATAGGTTTCACTGGCTTTCTGGAGCATCCCTATATGGAAAAACCTGTACATGTTTGAAACAAGAAAAAGTTATAGATGGAAAAAAAAATAAAAATCAGGGGGCTGAAAACAAAAGAAGGCAATTGCAGTAACACAGATGGCCAAGAAGCTGAAAAGCATCTACCACCGGCACTGAAGTATTTGAAGTGATACCAGATAGGAATTCATCCTTGTGGACTTGTGCTATGTAGTCCAAAAGACAGAATAACCAGTGCTTTTGAAAACACTGTTGGGTTTTTTCTAAAGAAAAACAACAAAAAACCTTGTCACAGTGTCACTGAATTCACTAACTCTTGAGAACCCACCATGAAGAGCCATATTCCACAATCAGCTTTTTAAGAAAAAAATGTTGTTACAAATCTGGTAAGAGTAAGCATCACTGCTGTAGCCCTACTTTAAACCACAAGTTAGAATTAACAGTACACAGCATTTTTACATTTCCAGCCCATGTTATAAAACACTAAATCTCCAAATAGATACAATTGGGAATGAAATGTAGCCCCATTGGTTTTCTTACTTAGGAAAACTCAATGCGCCTGATTTCAGTTACTTGCTGAGCAACTTTTCAGTCCTTGACACTTGCACAGCACCCTTCTTGTTTGTTCTGAGCCATCCTCATAAATTATTATGCATGAAACTTGATTTCAGTGTATGTTCAATTGCCTGATGAGAACTCTCTGTAGTTCCAAACTGAAGTGAAACAGTTTAGTCTTCACAACGAAGTTCAGAACAGAGACCACCTGCCTACTAGCTGGTCACCCATGGCAACAGCTAGAACACAGGTGTAGGGACTAAGAACTTGGTTCTAGTGCCAGCTCTAAAAATAACTCTTTGCTTGCTTTTATAAACTGCAAATCACAGCTTCACTGCCATTAAAAGGATAATAATACTTACCTGCTGCTCCTGGACTTTACTAGCTGCTGTGTAGCATCTTTGTGAAGTGCTGTTTTTAGTTTGGGGATGTTGGTGAAGGCTGATATTTACTAATTAATATTTACTAATTAACCTAATCACAGATTGGCCCAAGATACTGCACAAAGCATAGAGGTATCAACAGAAAGCCTCTGAGAAAGGGAAGTGGTGCCATTTTGGTGAGAGGGGGCTGTATTTTTGGACCAGGTCCTAATGCTACATCCCAGATGTAGCATGCAACAGGGTATCACAGGATGTTTCATGGCACACACTAGTCTGCCAGAAATAAGATTCCTGGTTGGAAAAAAAGCCCTCTCAATCCAGGTATGTAGCACTAAAAGTTAATGATTTTGCCTAGAAATCCTGTTATTTTCTTAGATAAAACTTTTTATTTTTAGTGTCAAATCTCCACATGTAAGGCAACAGAAAATAAGGCAGAGACTTTAGCAGAAAACACTGCTCTGTTACTGTTTAGCACTGGAAGTACTGACCTTTGGAAATAAACACAGTGGTGCACAAAAAAGCTGTATCATAAGGCAAAACCCAGGAAAGCATATTATAGCTTTGTTATGTCTTTTCCAGCAGGAATATCAAGCACTGCTCATACATCAACTGAGAAAATTGCTGGAAAAGGCAGCTGTCTCTGAACCAAATCAACTTGGTACACCTATAGCTACTTCAAAGACTATTTTCTTTGAGCTCAAACTACATCTTTGAAAACGTTTTTAAAATAGCTAAAAATACCATAATGTTTAAAGACACATCAGGATCAACATAGTTCCACTTCTAGCCACTGAGGACAGGAATTGTCCCTAAGGAGGAGAACAGGATGGTAATAATTGGGTTATCTCTGGTGTCCCCAGTCGGGACTGGAAACCTCCTGTTAGGAGGTGCCGGAGCTCACAAACACTGAACTTCACAGCACGGAGCAGCCCACTGTCACAAAACACACTCTGCTTTTGTGTACTTGGGAGATTTTCTGCACTGGCAAAATAGCCCATCTCATGACATAGTTTTCCAAGACATCAAGATGAAATGTCTGGTAAAGTTACACTTGCCCAGACAGTCAGCATGGCTTTAAAAAAAAAAACCAAAGAGAGTGAGAATATTCCTGCTGTTCTTTGGCAGGTCAGCACAGGCAAGGTACATGAGTTCCTAGGTGATGTTCAAGAGTGTGTAAGAGAGTTGGGATGTGCACTCCTGTTAGGACTGTGGGGATCCCACCGTGCCTGTGTCCTGATCGCACTGGCAGTTCCTGCAGCCAAAGTCTGGCAGCCTGCATAGGCCAAACTATTCTGCTTGCACAGATGGAGCTACAGCATCAGGAGCTTACAGCTTAAATGAGAGCTCAAACCTCAAGACAAGCTTAAGGAAAGAAAATTTTGAACAAATAATTTCCTTGTAATTTCACCCAACTTGTAAGCATTGAAATCAGCTAGATTTTAATGTTAAAAACTATAAAAATGTTTATAAATTACATTCTGTTACTTTGAAAGAGTTCACTTTATAAATTACAGATACTTCTAATGCCCTTGTGCCAACTGGGATAACCTCAGTAAGAAGCCACAGATACAGGGTCAGATGTGAGAAACAGTGCATTGTAAACATCCCATGTGAGTATAAAGGTAGTCATAAATCATGAGACTCGTTGTTTTTAGATCAGATGTGCACGACCAAGTCAAAGCCTGCAGTAACAGTTTTGAGTAGTGAGTCACATCCAAGAAGAAAAAACAAAAAAACAACCAAAACCACAAAAAGCCACAACGGTACAAAAAGGCAATTTGCAGCACAATCGCCAAGAGTCTCAGTTTGCTACATAAAAGCATAAACAGGCAGCTGCATTAACTGAGCTCCTGCAACATGCTCAGGAATAATCATTTTAAAACAACTGAAGGTGCAAACTAAACCACAACCAACCACATATCACTGCGAGATGGAAAAGTGTATCAGATGGTTTGCCTTACTGGTTTTTCTGCACATTTAGTGACCAGAAATGACACAAGGTAAAAAATTCAAGCCTCACTAAAATAATTGGCAAGATTTCCATAGAATTCAACAGTGTCAATATTTTATCCTAAGGGACTGGTTAGCTATTCAGTTTCTATACAGGTGGCAGAAAACTGCTCATACATTACTGCAGTTCCTTCAGGGAGAATTAAACAGGGCACCTAGCACGCCAACACCACCTGCCATCCACCAGCCTCAAAACACTCCTAAGAAGCCTCTCAGCAGAGCAGGGACATAGGCAGGTCTGAAAACTATTATTTCCATTCAGCTCATTGGAACTGAGGCACAAAGAGGTTACAAGATTTGCACAAAGTCATACAGTCAGCTGGGATTAAAAGCCAGGTGACCTGATCCCCAGCCCTGTGTTCTAACAGCTGCCGGACAGCTTAAAAGATCAGGCTGATTTAATACCGATTTGTGACTCTTCAGGACGTTTTTCCACGCAAGCAGTACCTAAGCACCGAGCAGATGCAGGAGCACTCACTGGCACTTGCTAGGTTCTGACTCCCAAGTAGGACTTCATTCGAGTTCACGTGCTAGCAAGCTTTTGTCAGAGTATTTTTCAAACTGCCATTGTACACTTAAACCCAGGATAAGCTCTGGGTGTTACTGAGTAATCCAATTATAGTGAATAGAAAGGTCGGGGGGTTTTTTTCTCAAAAAACATAAGCATCATTTTTCTGAACTGTGTCCTCTTCCTAAAGCTGTTTAGCAAACCAGTGCATTGGTTTCATTAAACAGTTTCAAGAGAGCCAGTTATTTCAAGCCTTCCCAGTGATATATGGATAAACATACCCTTACTGAAAAAGAGGAATATAACATTTCTAGGCAGTTAAATAAAATGCAACATATAAAATAAGTTTTAATGCATTTTCATTCAATATACAGGCATTTGTGAGTATCAGCTACTGAGCTATAGTTCATAGCAAAATACCAAAACATCGAGATAGTTGTGCAAATCCTTTTCTTAGTTTCTTGGTGAGCAATAGAAAGAACTGAAAAGTACGTAATTAATTTCAAACACACACAGAGGAGAACCCTGGAGGGTACATAAAGAACAACAGAAACCCATTTTCATTAAGTAGCACATACAAGAGAGGCCTGCATCTACAGTTAGACTAATGCCAGTGCAAGATTTATCTGTACAAAACTACTTTCTTCTAGTAATCAAAATGAGGCCTTTTTCAGAAATCCCAAGAGTCATCAGTTCGTAATTCCAATGCAGGTGACTGCTGTTGTATCACATGTGCTGTCCTTACTTGCCAAGCAAAGATATTTTATTGGTGAGCACATGCTCCAAAATCAGGAAAAATCTTGCAAATGATGTTGTAAGAGAGCAACAGGATAGTGTGGGGGAACTAGTTAGAATGCCACAGGATCAACCCCAAAGTCTTCCCTCTGACACCTGCCACTCATCAGGAGAAACTCTCTCTGCCAAAACCACAAGGCAACCCCCTGTCTTATCCTACTAAAATGATCAAAGACAAAATATTCTGATACTAGTCAAAGTCATCATGTCTTCAGGGTAAGAACTCCTTTGCTGTGTGACATCCAGTCCTTGGTTTATCCTTATGTGAAATCACTAATAAACTAGTAACAATATCTGTAAAAAGCTAAGATACAAGAACTGGGAGTGATCTCCTTCTTTTTTAATGGGCAGCACTCAGGTAGGGGTAAGATTTTTACAGGTAGAAAAGCAGGTCTAATGCTTAGTACTTCTAGAGACCTCACTGACGTCTCTGCTTGTTGAAAGTTCTCCCTTCTGTTCATCAAAAGGGAGTAAAACACTAGAAAGTTCAAATTGATGGCACTGGTTCACCATGACCAATAAAACTCAGTGGTGTCATTTGACTCCACAATGACATTTTTGATCGTGCAGCTACCAGATCTTATCAGAGTCCTTTTCACTAAAGCTCCTTCAGTTCCAGTGCCTCATGAGGACAGCCAGCTGGGAACTCCAGCACCATTGTAAGGCAACGTGAATAGCAAGAGATTTGCCCAGTAATTATTACAAAACCATTTGCACAGACATCTTAGCATCAGAAATTTTAACAATGGCCATGACATTACTGGTTTATGTGCCATATACTGTCCTACAAAAGTAGTGGAGTGATGTCTAGCTTCTAAAAAATAAACTCTATTTTTGGGGATCAGCACATTTCGGCCCACAAAATCACTTTGAACCTTTTGCAAAAGGAGAAGTAAGGCAGCACTACAAAGGAAGTCTGTCTGACAGTCTGCCTCCAGGCTCGTGGACAGCTCTGCTCATTGATTTGCAACCAATGGTTTTGAAACTCTGGTTACCAAATGTTTACTGAGAAAAATTCTGATTATATTTTAGGCAAGCTTTTTATCTGCTACCTTTTAATGTGTTAATTTACTCTACTGAAAAGCCAAAGGGCCAAATTCACCGCTCTGATAAAGCCTCTATGGTAGCAGCATGACTGGATGTGCACCGAGGGCATTATTCATCTGTGGAGAGATCACTGAGTAATATTGTCAAAATAAACACTTTTGAGTTGCACATCCTTGAAGAAAAGATAAAGGGATTGTGAAGAGAATGAGAAGGAAAAGAACATTAGAGATGAAGAAAATTAGATAAAGGGCCAGGAAGAAACTGTTTGATGTAAACAGGGTGACAAGTTAGATTAAGAACTCTCATTAAAGCATGCGGTATTTGCCTATAAGCAATTCAGGCAAGGAATTTGTTTACAACTCCCTGCCAAAAATCAACAGCACATGCAAAAATCATCAATACTGGGATTTTAAATAATATTAAATCTACTGTATCCAAACACTCACTAGGACTCTGTGAAGGAAATACACAGCTTGGTGCCATTATATTCTTTGTCACACTAAGTAAACAAGGCAATGCCCTGTTGCACGTTGACATGCAGGCCCTGCAGAAGCTACCACAAATAAAGAGTGTGCCACTAACTACTCCTCAGTTACTTCAGTATGCATGTATCTCTAAAAACACATGCTGGTGCCAAGGCTTTATTGCTGCTGTGGAGGAAGATCTAACTTTGTGAGGACTGTGTATCTCAGGTATGGCTGTATGTTAAGACAGCCAAGTTAGGAAAACAAAATTTGGAGATGTGCTGGAAAATTTCTGATATCACCTTGCATTGACATGCAGTAGTGACTCTCACCAGAAAATGTCCATCAGTAATTATATAGATGCTACATTAAAAGCAACTGCATCTGGAGCAGATTGTGATGGTCAAGTGAATCAAAAGAACCCAGTTCCTTGCTCAACAACAGCGAGGAATTAGGGTTTTGGCAAAGGCCAGTAGGCACAAATCCTATTGTAACAACCAGCTTTAATGAGAGCTCCTCAATCCTCTTAGTTCCAGGTTAACATTCCCCTCTAGTGACCTCAATTTATGGTGGAGAATTTCTTCTTCAGCAGCTCGTTGGCTGAGGTCCCTGTATGATTCTGTAAGATGCTAGGAATTTGAGTCACCGCTTTCCTCCTGGCATGCTTACAGGTTAAAAAAATACCTGGCTGGGAAGAACATGCAGTGAGAGTGAAATTACACAATGAGCTGGCAGCAAAACTGTCCCAGGCAGCTGAACTTTCTCTGCCTTTCCCCAGCCCCCTCTTCTCACTCCTGTGCAGGAGTTCACTACACATGAGCTTCCTTTTCATGCCAGTTCCCTGTGGGGCCATGATGCAAGTCACACCATTGTTATGATCTGAGCTAAAAATAACCCTTCCTAAACCAACTCCACTTCTAAAGCCAATAGATTGTTTATTTGCACTATAAGACACTTAGTTCCTTTGACACAGTGTTGTGTGCACATAAAAAAAGCATAAAACTATGTCAGGAGCCACTTTCTCAGGCTCTACAGGAAACGTGTGACTGGTGAGCCACAGAATTGGAGCCATGCAGACTCACCCATTCCCATGCTGCAGAGCTCTTGAAATCCACATCACACCAAGTACCAGAGCTGGGAACTCCTGTCTGGTTTTGCAGTAGTTTAAAGAAAAAAATCTGATTATCACTGGAGCTGGAATTTAGAGACTGACATGAGATAACCAAAGGCCTAAGGCTGCTCTCTGTTAAAATTACAAGTGAGATCACAGATGGGGATGGGAAGTGGTGGGAAACCATCAACTACAGGGGAAAACAAAGCATCCATGTGCAAAGCCTATGTAGCACACTGCAGCTCATGACTCGTCATTTTGGTCACTCATGGAGGGAACTGACTGCTCATTTCTCTCACAAAAGGTGCCTTTCCATTTTAGACCATTGTATGGAAAGGCTTCTTGCAAAAAGATCTGAAAAAAATGACAGAGCCCCCCTGTTATTTAAAGATGACATTTGACAGGCTGAGTTTATCAACAAAATACTGTTCAAAGCCAGCAGACTTTTTGCCATAGATTTTAAAAAATATTATTAAAAATGCTGGCAATTACTTATTTTAATCTATTGTCTGAAATTTCCTTGTCTGTATACTGGGAAGGAAACCTGAAGGCAAATGTGAAGAAGAGAGCATATTTATTTTCTTTGTTGAAATTACACAGTCCAAATGGCACAACCTCTCCTTATGGCCTGTCCCCTATAGCTAAAAAGGGACTGACAGCTCTGAGACAAGCACATTTGATCTCATTTTCCCATTACATAATCTTTGGTTGTGCAAAGCAAGAGTCCAGAGAGAGTAAAAAGAGGATCTGAGTACACACAGTATAAAACACAACTCCTTCTCCACTCACATTTCAGTTCCCTTCTGGTGAACTACATATGAATTCTATTACTTTGTGTGCTGTTCAGGATCACACAGTACACAACAATGGCAGAAAGAGTCGTTATTTTTAAAGGTGTTTTACAGTGTGCTTTCAGTTGCAGCTCTTGGCTTTTGAGATGGTCAGAAAAGACTGACTTGTTCTTTGCTTGTGTTTTGAAATGGTATTTGTTTATATATTCCAGATAAATTAGAAAAAAAAAAAAAAGAACCCCCACACACTATTTTAAGCTATCCTGTGTCCTGCCAGTGTCGCATTTGTATGCAGCATACACTAGATTTGCCCAGAAGGATGTAGCTCAGTAGCTGGCACGTTTACATTAGAGAACAACATACACAATTTCAATCGATTTCGAGCGTTCTTACAATGGGAAATAAATATGAAAAGTGGTTGTTGCTGAAAGTTCAAAAAATGCAATCAACAAATTGTAAAATCGCAAAAGGCCAGACAGATTTAATAAAATATTTCCATTAACCTTCCCCAGCTTTACACAGCCTGTTCAAAATAATAAGATTCTCTGCAGAGAGCCTTTATCCAACTGTTTATATCACTTCATACAAAATATGTGTTTGAATTACCACAGCAATACAAGGATATAAATTCCCAACACACAACATGCCAAATTCAACATAAGTTACGCTTTCTTGGCATCTAGACGTTTTCCTTTCCCTTTGCTGTACTCCAAATACATTTCCATTTGAACCAAATTAAAAAGCATGTAGATGTTAAAACATAATGACAGCTTAGAATTCAAGTGACTTGTGCAACATTATTTTGTGCTTTCTACTTCTCCATTTCCCCCTACTGCAATTAAAATTCATCATGCCCTTCCACATACACAATAGCAATGCATCAAGTTCAGTCCAGTACAGGTTTTCAACCCTCAGACTTGGCTTTTTACTACACGAGATCCTCGCAAATTCAAAAAAAGTGCATCTTTTCTGTGATCTTTCTTTTACGTTGGATGCTGTGGAGCTCTGATTAGTCGATGTAGGAATGCAACCTTGAGGTATGATTGCAGCCTCAGAATAATTCTTAAACGTAAAAAGACATTTTCTGAGCACACACGCCCTTTCTGGATTTAAAAAAGACACCGTTATAATGGTGCTACTAGAGCCACGGTACAGTACATCATGGCACATCTCCATAGCATAATCAAGGACATGAAATAGAACTTCTATTTACACAGACTTGATGCCACTTCCAGAAAAATATGACAGGAAAAAAAAAAAAAAAGGAAAATATTATTTCCTGAATGTCCTGAATTTTTAAAAGATTCCTTTTACTTTCTCTTCAGCAATAGAGTGGTCCTCCACAACTGCATTTTCCCTGCCCTGTTTAGTATGGACCATAAGTGACACCAGCAGGAATTGGGAAACATATGGCAGACTGCTTCCTTTGAGAGGATGCTCACCCATGCCCCTTTACTCACAAGCCAGCTTGCTGTCAAAACTTGAAAGGGCAATAGCAAAGGCTTGTAGCGCGCACATCGGGTAGTTGTAGTCCATGGTGAACACATCCTCAGCCACGCGGCCAAACTGCATCACTATATAGTCAGCTGCAAGAGAGGTCATGAAAAGTGACAAAGCATTACTTTGGTTTGCAGCCCTTACTAAGGAAGTATGCATCCAACATCCTCCTCTGGCCCAGCTCAACAAACAAAATGCGCTCACTTGACAAACTCTGCAACGCTTATTCACGCAAGTGGGTGTGCTGATATCAGAGGGAGAAGCAAGGATAGCTTGAGTGAGGAATGGCTGAGTGATAAAGGATTGCACGGCTTGGTTCTGTCTTCAGAAAAGATTACACAGATAAAAAGTGTTTTTTTCAAACACAGAAAATTGCTCTGTATTTATAAAATGCTCAAGCCTTTTATATAAAGCTAGTGCTGAGTTTCATGTGTACCAAGAACCAATTAATCCTATTCCTACTTAACTTCAGGCAAGTGGACAAGCAAGGATAATGAGGGAAGAGAAGGCATGATGGTGACTTAGAGCTAATCATGTCTCCTTCTTTTATCATATTCAGAAATCCTTCCTCAATGCTCTTTCCCTTTTGTACTCATTGTCAGCAACAGGAAATCTCAGCCTCACTCACAGTTTGAATGTTTCATTGCAGAAGCAGGTGTAATTGTTTCACCTTATACAATGCAGCAGATGCATACACCAATGTTTCAAACTCAGTGTTGCTCTTGGAGGCTGACACAGCCGCTTTCACCAGTTTCCAATATTCCCTGCAGTGACACAGCCCAGTGTGCTCCAGCACCCAGTGACTACGCCTGCCCTAAGTGAGTGTAAGCTGAGGCAGTATCGCCCCACTCGGGCATTTGGCTTTATCCCTGCTCCAACAGCTGTACACAAGCCTGAGAAAAAGGAGGCTGTGCATTTCTGGCAGAAAGCAGCACATCGGTAAGGTCCCAGCAATGGTGTGAAAGCCAGTCCCAGCATTTTCAGGGTGTTCTGTAGGGCCAGTGCTGCAAAGAGTAGTAATGGCAAAGTGGTTGTGCATTGGGACTGGTCTGATCGCCACTGTCTCCAGCTGGGCAGTGTGTGGGGAACAGAGCAAACAGAAAAACAAGGAAGGATTGTGTGATACAAGTGCTTGAGCAGAGTGACACTGTCCCTCAGTCCTGCTCTCTGGAAGGACTGCAGCTCTCGGAGCAGAAATGACTAAATGGTTGCTCAGCTCACAAGCCGGGCAGCCAAAGGGGAAAGCTAGCACAGCACATAGCAGAACCACCGGTCTCAAGAGTGAGCATTTGAACACCCAACTCACATCAATGCCGTGACCACAAATCAGAGCAGCATGAAGCTGGGCCCACATAACTAAATTAAACTCACTCAGGTGCCCACATGAAGGGCTGAGTCCCTGCCAGGCTGTGTATGCAGTGCTGCTCCTACACATCACAGACATGAGCTATACTTACGATCATTATCATGAATAATTTGGAAGTTTTTCACTGACGCTTGTGTGACTCGACCATGGAAATTTAAAACGTAGGACTGGGTGTCATCATTCCAGACTGGTGTTTTGTTATGCAGCTCAATGACACTCTCTGTATTTTTGTTCTGCCATCTTGCCAGAAGTGTCTCATGTTCCTGCACACACCACAGATACACACTTCAGTTTAACATCTCACGAGACAAAAAACAAATTCACACAAAAAACCCCTGTTCTTAAATCCTAGCCCAAAGACTAACCTGTCACCCTAAACACTCAGAACAGTATCATCAAAGACAACTCTGAGTGTCTTAATACAAATGTGCATTCAAGTCCCTTTCACAGCTTGGAAAAGGTTAGTTGTACTTTTTGTTATCAAAATACCCTCTTACTTGCAGTGCTTTTGTGAGTCACAGAACTAGTCACGCACCCCATTGTTCTGCAATTGTTCAAAACCTGTTTTTTTAACCTCTAAACCTTCAGAAATGCAAAAAAAACAACTCCAACTGAAAAAGAATTCAAGAAATTTTTATCGTTGACTGATGGTATGACTTACATTTCGTGGTCTGATGGAAACTCTTTCATGGTCCATATTCATTCCTGGTATGATCACACTCATTTTACGAGGTCCTTTAAACCCCAAGACATTTGTTTCCTAAAAATGTTTAGAAAAGAATTCATCATGTTCTGTATTCTTAAAGTTAATTTCTTCAACAGAGAGACACAGTGGCAGCCCAGGGAACTTATTTGTTAGTCAACTCAAAAAACATCTTGAAACTCCTACCTTCACTGGCACTGCCAAACATTCTAGCTTTGTCTTAGAAGCTCTGACAACAGGAAAAATGAAAACAGAGAGGTTTCCAAAAACACTCCTGGCACTGGCTGCCAGCAACCTTCACACAATTTAAAAAAAAAATCCCTTTGTTAACAAAGGATATGAACTAACCAGATTGCTTGGCTATTGCTAGATCCCAAAATAAAGTAGTTGTAATTTAAAAATCATAAAATGCAGTCACACATTTTTATGAGAGACAAAATTAAATATATGGGACCAACTCCATTTATTCCAGAGCCAGCACAAAAGCAAACAAGAGGAAGCTGCCAGAAAGAGCATCTGTTAGCAGTGCTGTGGTTTTCAAAGTCTTCAGATATGTTATGCTTAGAGATGAGCATGGTAAAAAACAAACACATTAGCATGAATGCAAATTTCTGAGCTACGAAGACAGGGAAAGTGGAGAAATAACATGGGCAGCAAAGCCAAATCCATGGAAAATTCAAGTTCTTCCATTAAACATGATTTGATGCCTTTCTGACTGGCTTTCACAAAAGCATTCCAGTATTGCACTATCCTCTCAAAACACAACCACTAAAATCTAAATAGGCCTAAAGTCTTAGTTTTATCTGAGGCTTTTTTTTTTTCCACAGAAGCAACTAGGGCCAAGTATTTCAGTAACTCATCATCTGCTTTTGAAAAGGGTGATATTTTCCAATCCACTCAGTAAAACCTGATTGCCTGTTTCAGCATTAACTCCAGCAAATGAGACAGTGGCACCTTTGAAAGTCCATCTCCTCATGGTTTGTGCTACTTTCCCCCCATCCCCCGCCCCCTCCAGTCACATTCATTTTTTCTCCTTTATCTTTCCCAAATGAAGGGATGTGGACACACACTAAGGAATCTCAGGAAGGAAATTCCCATTGACAATATTCCCATCAATGTCCCACAAGATGCCAAGAACTGGACACCCCCAGGCTGCAGCTGATACAGCTCTACCACTGGGACATTCAGAAGTCTCTGCTTCTATATACTCAAAAAAAGTGTTCTGATTTTAAGGAACATGAAACTTTTAAAAATATATCTAATTTTACAAGCAAAAATCCACACAACTCACTAGGAACATCTGAAAATACCTGCCTAAAATTTGTGCAGAAGTTTTTCATATATCAGACTTTTGAAATATGGTTGTCTCAGCAAACCATCTGGAGATTTTACACAACTCATTAAAGATATTCATACATGCAAGAAAAATTCCAGTAAGTTATTTTACTGAATACCCTTGAAGCAATCCAGGTATATTCATATATCTTCATAGCTATACACATAAATGGGAAGATTATTCCTCTTTTCTGAATTATTTATGTCATGGCCTTTGGCAGAGTAAACAAATGTTATCAGTGCGGTTGAAAGTGTGTACTTGGTTCTGCATCATGGTGAGACTCGAACTAAAATGACTGCCAGCAGTTTTTATAAGCAGGAGAGAGTCAGCACAGCAGAGGACAATTTCGAGGAAAAGATTTATGCTTATGCTTATTTTCCACTAACTACTGACAATTTTGGTCTTCTCTGCAATGCCTTACAAGCTCTTCTCATCAAGCTGCAGTTATTGTATATACAATTAATTTAGATGCTGACTGGTTGAAGACAGTGTTCAAAGTAACATTAAATAATAGTGCTGAATCACTTCCCTCCTGAAGTGAAAAAATACTGAATATTTTTTTCAGTAGTATTCACTGAAAAAACAGGACTGTATTCTTTGGACTTAGAAACACTAAAATCAACACTTCTGTCAAATGATAAGGGAATGCTTTCTAGTTGCACATTACATCAATCACCAATTATATCAAACATTTCATTGGCAAATGCTACCCTTTGCTAAAATCAAACTGAAATTCTACAAACATGGAATATATGCAGAAAACAGTAGGGACAACAGAGGAGCTTTAATTAAGACAAACCTTTCCAATATACCTGCGTCCAAACAAAATGAAAATCCCTTACATCATCTCATTCCCAGCTTCTCTTTTATTTCTCTCCTCCACTATTTTGTGTGTGTAAATAGAAGGCTACAAATGGCATTATTAGGGGAATACAGGCCAAATTCTGATTTTACACCATTTTAATGCCATTGATAGTCTTGGTTTACACAGGAACTCAAAATAAAGAGCTCTGGCTCTACTGACACAACCAGCACACCAATGACTTAAATCAGCTAAGGACTCGGCCCAGTATTGCACTCCCTGCCTTAGCCCAACCAGGAACCTGTTCCTGTGAGCCTGTGTCACAATAAACTAGACTGAAAGAACACAGAGCCTCTCCCCAGGGTTGCTTGTAAAATCTTACACACTTTCATAAAAATATGTAAGCATTCTGCTATGGTGGCCATAGCTGCCATGATAAAAGCAGCCAGGTGTACACCCCAGCAGTTCCCAGGAGATTATTTAATTACTCCAATTTTCATTCCATCACTTCCCTTTCTGGACTTGATTCACACAGCTGTGCCGTGTCCTTAATATATCCTGCAGAAACTACCATCCCATGGAAAGCCCAGACCACAGAACCCACTCTGCTGGAGCACAATGCAAGTGACTGAGGCCTGAGTAGAAACATGACTCTTTACTGCTTTACTGAAACCTGAGTCACACCTCAGAGTATCAGCTGAGCTCCCTGCCTCAGACTCTGACACAAACTGAATTGTGAGATATGGCTCTAAGTAATCCAGCACAAATGGAACCGCTACACCTCCCTGCTTCTCAATAAATTTGCCCAGCGATTCTGCAATCAGCCGTTAGGTGCTGCTGCAGGTTTGCTAACATGCCAGCCTGCATCAGCAGGGAGAGCACAAATGGTTAACAGCACCTGCTAAAACTCGGGCCTTGCACTAACTTTATTCCTGTTGTGTGAAAGATGCCCTAAGGTGAGCTCCACAACAGAGTTCTCAGTGTGTTTATCCCACAGTTAACAGACGTCA
Source organism: Caprimulgus europaeus (assembly GCA_907165065.1). The sequence continues at coordinate 11,889,333 of OU015539.1, forward strand.
CCAGCTCCTGCGTGTATAAAACTAGCCCTGCTGAGACGATTCAGGTCAGGCTCAGTCAGTTGGTGAAAGCGGGTACAGCTTGCTCTCCAGATCGGATGAGCTGAGAGACAGTGAGAGCCACAGTGGTGCTTTCAAAGTATTGTTTATTATAGTTTTTGCTTCAGGAAATATCTCAAGGCAGGAATTAAAAGGTTACCTAAGGACAAGGGGTTTTCAAGAGTGCTCTTTCTGGCATTCTTTGCTGTGCTTCTGCTGCAGCCAGGAACAAAAAAATCACTTCAGCAAACCTGGCTAGTAATGAAGTATCATTCTGATTTCCTTTTGTCCTCTGGCCATAGCATACCCACAAGCCTGCTGCCTTTCTCCATGAGTACCAAAATATCAATGTAACAAGTCATTTTCTCACAGAAATGTAAAAGTTTTAAACTGCTGATCTCAAAACAGACACATAAAAGCAGCTTAGCTTGGCCACATTCTCCAGACAGTGGCCATACTTCTGTTCTTTCCAACACTCTCAGTGCTAATTACCTCTGCTGCCCACAACTCAGTTTTTTATTCAGCAACATTAATAGTTCAAATGTACTGTTGCTGACTTACACAAACAATGCCTAATTTTTTTTAATATATAACTTTTTTTCAACTACTTTTTGTTTTCTCCCTGTATTTCCAGTTTGCACCAGAAGACAAGTTGCCTAGCTGCAGAAAATTGCCATCCTATAAGGCAATTGCCTTCCTAAACCATTAAAATTACCTTTTCACAGAATCATGGAATGTATTGGGTTGGAAGGGACCTTCAAAGGTCAACTAGTCCAACCCCCATGCAGTAAGCAGGGACATCTTTACTAGAGTGGGTTGCTCAGAGCCCTGTCAAGCCTGACCTTGAATATCTCCAGGGATGGGGCCTCCACTACCTCTCTGGGCAATCTGTTTCAATGATCCACCACCCTCATACTGAAGAACTTATTAAACATGTAAGTTCTTTTATTAAACATGTAAGTTCTCCTAGGTTCCTACTGAAACTTCAGTCAAACTCTAAACTGACATAAAATCCTGGACTTTCTTGTTAAATCCTGCTAGCTGGATTGTCTGAAATTCTCACAGAGTTTCAAATCCAACAGGAATGGAGGGATATGTCTGCCTGCAACTGTAGGCCATGTGACTGAATAATAGCATGTGCAAACAAGCACACTATTTATACCATATTCACAGAAAAACTGCATCCTAAGCAGCAGGAAAAGAACAGGTTAGCAGTTAATACTGCCACCTCTCAGTGCTCTCAGTGCTCTCAGCACTCTGATGGAAAGGATGGTTCTCTGCTTTCCCTTCCATGTGCAGAAAGCTTCCAGAAGCATTGCTCCCTGCATCCTGAAGCTGAGCTTTCCAGGAACGCATTCTGTGTGTATGCAGAGGATATGCTGGGATGGCTGGAACTCAATCTGACAGAGCTCCAGGCATCCTTGATCAGAACTGGGCAGGAACTTTTCAGAAAAGTGGTTCTTGGTTATGTTTGTCAGAAGTTGCTGATTTGTGAAAACAGAAAACTTTCTGTAGCAGTGCATGTACCAATTCTGACTGGAAGAGTTTCTTGGGCCCAGAGATTTCTGGGCAGAAAGAACACTCTTGCCAAAGCAGTTAGTCATCCAGTAATCATGAAACAGCAGCAACTGTGCTTCAAGTCTTTATTGTCTGCACTGCCCCTGACAAATGCTATTTACTGTCCTGTAAGAGGCTGGTTTCTCTCATTCAATTGAATTTTGCATTTTGTTTGGGGTTTGTTTGGGTTTTTTTTTCCTGGCAAAGAGTTTTAGAGTTTTTATCCTAGTCTCTCAGTCACTACTGCAGACCTAGCTGTGCAGCTACCAGTGTTATGGATCAGAGAGGCCTCCTCCAAAATGCCATTACAAATGATCACACTTTAGTGCAGCAATTCCTTGTGCACAACACTTTCCAGTTCAGGAGGCTCCCTTGGATGGTGCCTGCAAGCTGTGAAGCATCCTACTCTACCCCTTCCCAAGGGTTATGTAAAAGCTCCAACACCTTCTGACCAAAGGTGAGAACTGGGCAACCTGGTTCTGTGCACAATGTTTTTCACCTCTACTTTCCACTGAATTTCCTGGTTTCTCTAGTGAAGATCAGCTGTTTGATTACATCAAAGTATGAATACTGATTTACATAATCATGAGTGAGAAGGAAATTCAGTGTGCTATTTCAGAAACTGCTCTGCCCCTTCTTGCACATCCTGCCTGTGAGCAGTACTTACGTAACAAATAGCAGCTAGCTCCTGACGCAGGATACTCGCCTCCAGGCTTGATGTTGTTTTCACTGGATTTACTCCATTGTCATAAACTGTAAACTTAGTTCCCATAAGATTTGATCTACCAAAAAAAAAAAAGGAAAATCCAGTCACCATTTGTCAGTAATGCTGCCTGACATCTATCCTTTACTGCACTGTAGTCCCAAAGGAAAGACAGATAATATTGACTAGAAATAGTTGTTAATTCTGATCCCAACTAAATGGCAACTCGTGGATTAAAGGCCATAAGAAAAATGTAAAGGTACAGTACAGCAGAGTATACTAAAGGTCTCGTTACACTGGACACTTCTCATGATATATTGCAAACTACTAAATTCAAGAAAGCAGTAAGGAAACACTGAGGTGGGGTTATTTTGTTTGTTTACTTGGTTTTTAAAATATGCTCACTCTCTGCAGAACTATCTGCTTTCTTACTTGACTACTAACTCCATTAGAATACAGAGAGTGGTTTTCATAAAGTTATAAATAAGATCAGTCTTTCCTAGTTAAATGGAAATCACACCAAGGAGCTCAAAATACAACTTAGAAGATACTAAAACCACATGATCCTCATTCTGTGCTTGCACTGCAATAGATAGCAATAGAAGTTCCGAGACCCACCCAGGCAAACAGCAGTTAGCAACACGGCCCCTTTCCTTGGGCAGAGACGATCTAAACACACATTGAGAGCTCCACATAGGTATCAACAGATGGATGTATGATGGGTGACAGAAAAGAAACAAATAGTTCTGAAAGAATTACACTACTTGTAAATAACTCTAATCAGGATCTTATGAAATGGGCAAAAACAAAGAGATTTTCAGATTGTCTAACAGACAGAACTTCCATTTCAATTATTTATACCAAAGGGGCTAGACACAATCTACTCATGCACTTACGAAAACCCCACTAAGACATGTTGTGCTCATGCACCCTTGAGAATCTTGCCATTGAGCATTTAAAGAGCTTCAGTTCTGCTGACTTTTAATAAAATTGGATCTTATAAGTACTTGGGATGTTTTGAAAACATGCCTTGGTTTCTAGTAAACTTTAAGACCATTACCACATCATGTAGTCAAGCCTCTATTTAAGAAGTCATAGTGGCTTACAGGCTTCTTAATTTCAAATGAACTTTCTATTATATAAAGAAAATTCTTAGAAGTATCAGCGTTTACCTCAGTTTTCCAATAAAACTCTCTCCACCCCGAGACAGGTCAGTTGGGTCTATGGAGATGAGGTAATTAGAGGTTTTACTCTTCTTTCGTTTCCTTCCAGCTAACAGAAACACCTAAGCAGTGCAAAAAAACATATTCTAGAATGCCAAAGGCGTTAGCACACACATAGCACTTCCTGCTTTGATATATGGAAACCATAAGCAATTTTTCTGTCTTCCAGCATCATTAGTGAAGTCACAGAAGGTCTCCTGGGACTTAGCAAAACCAGATAAAAATCTGGAAAGGCAAAGCAACTTCTCAACCATTCAGTCCATTATTTATAGTTTAAATAATTACATTTGAGCTATTTTTTTTAAATGTTTGATTCTAAGTTGCTCTGTCTCTTCCAGCTGAAGAGATGCTTCTCAGGCCACAGAATGCAGAGAGCCCCAACTGCTGCCTGTCACATAAAGGTGTCATGCATGGATTATTTAAGGCCAAAGATTAGACATATGAAGAAAGACAGTAGAATAAAGTGATACTATTGTTTTGCTTTTGGAAGACTGTAGGACAGATGTCAGTGAAAGTGAAAATATATTTAAAAGATAAGATTTATTTTCTTTGTAAGGCTTCTTCAGACTTCTAATATTTTTTTTTATATTCAGATGCAACTGGTATGCCATTCAAGTTATTTTATGACCTTTTTACCATGCTCCCTTTCCAAGTGGAGGTAATAAGTAGGGTACATCCCTCGGTCCATTCCCTTCTTGTCTCTTGTGATCCTGCATTTGACGGTGACACCCTGTGGAGCAGGTCTTGCAGCAAATTCCTCGAGGTCATCGACATCTATGAGAGGTTCATTTGTGGAAGGACTTGGGGCTGAGGCCGCTTCCTAAAATAGTAAGCAAAACTCAGGCTTCCTCGACTTTGATTAACAAGGTTATAAGTACAAAAGAATGAAATTTGATGGATGCTGCACTTAAAAAAATAAATACAAGGGACACATAGTCTTCCCCCTTCTGATTCCTCAGCAGCCTTGAAGGCAACATATCAAGCTAAGGATCTCTCCCCATCCAATTGGTCAAGCTCTTGGCTACCAAAGGCCCAGGGAGCAGTTCTCTGTGCCACTGATGCTCAGCATACAGACACAGCTGGTGAAGTGGAACAGGGTGGCTGCACAGGCAGAGTTCTGTAATGTCAGAAAGAAAACCCTGGTTCACACCTTCCCATCTCACCACACCTTCTCCTTTCAGAAAGACCATATGCAAGGACAGTGATGGTCTTTGATGAAAGGAAGAAATGGGATGAGGACAAATAGATTAAGCTAGATAGAGATATAACAGAGATGAGAAGTCAGTGCAGTGTATAAAAGAGTGGGACACCATCAACTGGTTTAGCAAGAGCTTGTGATTTAGAATATCTGAATAAGTCAAAGTCTTATTTTACGTTTGGATGGTAGCAGTGAGAACAGGGTGGGAAAATGCTCAGAAAAAGGCAATAGAAACAAAAGATCCTTCTGAGCACCTTCAAGAGACAGAAAGGTAAATATTTACTGTTTATCTTTCTCTTCATTCAAATTCAGACAATATTTCCTGTTCTTTTCTCCAAGTCATTATTTTCATTGCTTGCTTCTGTGAACCCTGAGAGCTATCACTAAATCACTTTGGAGATAACTCTAGTGCATATTAAAAACAGAACAAGAAAGCCAGGCCTATCATGACTGTGCTCTGAAATCACACAGGACGCAGCAGCCACATGCTCCTTCTTGGGCTCTCACCCCTTACCTTACTGGATTTCTTGCTCGTGGCAGAACCAGGCCGGGTGTTACTGTTTAACTGTGAAGAACTGGAGCTGTCTTCATCTTCCTCATCCTCTTCCTCATCAAAATTCATGCTGCTTGAAATGCCTGAGGAAAAAGCAGTGCACTTATATGAAATACTAATACAGTAAAGCTGTCCATACTTGCTGTAAAGCATCACTTATTGTAATGTTGCAGCCTTAGGCTCCCAGGTGAGAAAGGGTGTGTGTGAGGGGGGTTCACTGTGCGAGGCAGAGTGCAAATGTGTGGGTGAGAAGCCAAAACATTTCAGCAAATGAGAAAGGAAATATCATGGTTTCCATTCCACAGGGAGGATTGAGTTACTCAGTGATACAGGAGCAATATCCAGTTAGGAATTAAATTCAGATCTTCTTAATCCAATCAAGTACTTTGAACACAAAACAAAATCTTAAACCTGAAATTGGAGTTGAGTGGACAACCTACCGCAGCCATTTGGAAACCTTAATAATTAAAATGAGCACCCTTCTACAGCACACTTTTAACTGTTCCTACGTGATCTGATGAGGAGCAGATCTTAAGACTGAGAAGAAACATTCACATCAAGGAAATTTTCTCATGCATATTTATTTCATGAAAAAAATAGTATCAGCCCAGGCCAAAGAAACTGCCTTACAGCACTTAAAAATTTGACTTTACAAGAATTCAAAACCTCAGACATTTCAAAGGGAAACACAAATTTGGAACAAGCATCAGTGGTGGGACATTTGCCAGGCCTAGTTTTTCAAGGAGTATCATGCAGATGAAGCCATACAGGTGGCTCGGGTTCAAACTCTTAAGTTCCGCACATTAGAGGCTAACTATGCAATATTTTTTCCAAAAAAAAAAAAAAAAAAGGAAAACACTTAAACACTTGGTCCAGAATTTCCACTATTGGTAAGTCCAATGCAGAAGGATAAACAAAATGCAAAGATTTCCAGTGCCAAGCAGCATGGGCATAATTAACTTTTTCCTTCCGTACTTACCAGGAACATGATCCAGGGCGACAAGACTGGATTGGGAGGTGGAAGAGGACCAGGATGTATTTGCATGGGGATCTGGGAAAGGAAAAAATCCACGGGCTTGATTCTGCAAACCCTTAATTGAGTGAAGCCTAACTTGCCAACAGGACTCTGCACAGGGCTAAAGGCTTAGTGGCTGGGGTCATAATGCTGCTGCCAGAATTCTCAATTATGGGCATTTTATCTTTCTGCACAATCAATTTCACCTTCTACCTGCTTATACCTGCTGTCATCTTTTTTAGTACTTTGAATAAAGTAAAAAAGCCCTGAGTCACAGACCTGAAGCTTCAGAAAGCACCATCCCTGCTGAACCACAAACCCTTCTGTGCACAATGTTCCCTGCATGGTAGGTTTTTGCCCTACTTTTGAATTCTAACACACAAAAAAAAAAAAACTGATCAACACAAGTGATATAGACAGATTCTACACAAATACTTGCTCAATAGCATTGAAAGAAGTATTCAGACAGCCTACATTCTACCTAAGTCCCTGTCCCAGTGTGTCCTCATCATCTTTCTCAGGCTCTCTAAACTGTTCTGGGACTTCCAGGAATACACATAGAGATTTTCACGTAGCTTGGTCTTTCGGAATATGAGCTTGGTCTGCAACAGAGGCTGAACCAAACTAATATACAGAAATATAAACATTAGAGATAGTACCAGTAATGGTTTTCTTCAGTTCAAACTTTGTAATGGGATGAGAAAAAAAAAGAAACACCAAAAAAGGCATTTAAATACTTTTTATGTTATTGCTGCTTCCAATTAACTTCAATGTATGTCTCTTTAAAATAGCTTTTGACACCAGATGCACACTGGATAATGAAACAACACCAGAGCAGTAAGAGTGTACAGAAGTAAAACAGAAGCATACACAATGCTTGTATTTCATTCGGCTGCACCATGAATGGTCTCGTTATCAACTTCCTCGGTTCCCCCAATCTGACCACACAGCATGACAGCAAAAAGTTTCAATAGGATCTGGTTATGCAAGGGTGGCCTGAGTTCACAGCTCAACAGATATTGTCAAAGCCTGTAGAACTCACTCATTACTTATCACACACTCATTAATCAACAGCATTATTTCTTAGTAACAACAACCACCTAGTAACTGTGCACAGGTAACAGAGACAGTCCCTCTCCTCAGCTGGCAGCTGTGCAATGAAGCCACACTTGCATATGCACAGACGGAATCAGTTTATTTCTACATCCGTGCTTACTATTTCACCACCAATATTTTGGTGGTGAAAATTCTGTGCCAGCCTTAGAAAAGTCTGCACCCATGATCTGTGGGGAAGAATGCTTCAGAGAGCTCCTGTTTTGGTTCTAAACCCAGAATGCAGATCTATTCCTTCCCTAAATCTCAAAACACTTGTAACTTCAGGTGGCAAAGAAGAACTAAGACCAAACTGCTCATTCCACATCTTTAGAGAGACGTATAGGAAACTGATAAATGTGAGACTAAATGTTATTTATTCAGTGTTAAAACTCATGGAAGTCTGGCTGTGTCCTAGTGACTCATTTGCCAGAGAGGAACTCTAAACGTTAAGACTTCTGAAATCAAAAGGACAAATATTTCCTGCAGGAAGAAAATGATACTAGCATGGTAATTTTCAACAGATGGAGAAGTAAAAAAAAACATTTGGCATTTTCTTCCAAATGACATATTCTTTTCAAGCTCAGGTAGCCTATAACTTATTGTAACAAAACTTGACTTGCTGGGGAAGCAGAGACACATGCTGAGACAGGCTTCTCCACAAAGTTAGTGTCAGAGAGCAGAACAGGCATCAATCAGGGCCATGCAAATCTATTGAATTCCCATGAACACTGGGATACTCAAGACTTTCTAACAAGCTTCCTCTGCTGGTAGCAAGTGGCAAACCATACACACATAGTAAAAACATTTTATGGAGATGCTGCTAGTTGCAGTCTTGTCTTAATAACTTTCTTTGTGTCTCACAGAGTATAACTCTGTCATTAATAAAAATAAGCAAACCTCAGCAATCCTATTAAAACTCACCCCCCCAGACTTGGGGCATACTAGTGGTCCACCCTCAGCAGTGTCTGTTCTGATCAGGAATATACTCAGACCTTCATGAAAAAAGGTCACATCATATATTTAACAATATGAAGCAACAAAGCAAACAATATCAAATCAAAACAAAAAAAACCATCTAGTGCTCCCATTCAAATATAAACAAAAATTGGTAAGAATAAAAATATATCTTAACCTGGAAAAACATCAAAAATAGAAATGTTCCCCAGAGTAAAAATCTGAGTGCTCTGACCTAATTTGAGAAGTCTGTTGATAGTTTTTAAGTCAATCAGCTTTAGTAAGTAGTGTGCCTGATGATTAAATATTCTGAGCCATGTTCTGAGGCAACACAATCACCACACAGATCAGAACTTGTTAGTCATGCCAACATCCCTCTGACTCAAATGCCCAGGAAATACCACACTTGGAGAAAATCTGCCCATTTCAGTTGAAGTTGCTCACATCTGCAGAGTAACGTAGCAGAAAAAATGAATCTTAGTGAGAACTGCCCTGTGGACAAGAGGCAGGCATTTAGGTATGAATAGTCTATTCTAGATGAGTCAAGTTTGCACTTACATTTTGCTCTTTATACACAAAGAGTTTATTCTTAAAGCATCAGAGCACTCTTGGCTTGAGCCATCTTTGCTTCAAAAGCTGTACTCTGAAGAAGAACAACTCCAAAGCAAATGCCTTCAGAAAAAGCTTTGTGAGGATTTTAGGATTTTTTTTTTCCTTCCTCCAGTTAACATCTAGTGAGATATAATAACAGTGCAGGAAGGAAGAGACGGGTGCACGAATCTGTACATACAGAATCTCCCAAATCAGGCACGCCTCTGGAAAAAAAAATATATTCCAGAACATTTGAGGACTGTGCATGGGAAATGCTGCAAAATGCACAGTGCTGTAATTTTCACCTTTGCAAGGATGAATGCACATTGTGAAAACATGAACAATGTTTAACTGACAACACAACTAAAATTAATATTCTCGACTGAATGTTGTTATTCTGTATTCTTTTTTTAACCCTGAAGTAAGTGATTTCAGAGCTGTATAATATTAAAATGTGAACAGATGGATACGAGCATTAGCATCTGCCTGGTACCTCAGTGCAGTGCAGCAGCACTGCACTGCAGATGGAAAAGCCACATCCCTGAGAGCCTGGAGAGCACTTGTTCCTTGGGATGACCGAGAACTTTTTTTTTTTTTTGAGATAACAGAACGAAGCCTAACAGGCTCTGAGCAGAAGAAACACAGAATAACAATCCTGGCTTAGGCTAGGGCTGAGAGTGAGAATAGGAAAAGGAGTCAACACACATAAAGCAAACAATGAGAACGTGAAGGCAGCTTTGGCTACTTACCTTTTTTCTGCATTGCTGTTCTAAGATCTTGTTTGCTTTGCTGTTGTTGGCCACTAGCCACTTTCTCTCCATCATCTTCATCATGGCTAGACTGTCCAACAGTCAGAATCTGCACTTGACTTCCTATCTTCTGAACATCATCTTGAAAAGCAGCTGGGCCGTCAATCCCTGTCAGACAACAGCAGAAACCTTAGTTGTCGTAGTGTCAAGAAGTTACTGCAAAGAGAATTGCTCACTCAGAAAAAGCATCTTTTCTAACAATCAAAGATCAGAGGTTCACATTCAATAATATTTCTAGACTTAAACAAGGCTAAACTAACCTCCAAGGCAAACATCTTACTGCCCATATACTCCACTAAAGAATCTCCAAGAGGTGATCAGGATTTCACTGTTGCCCTCCTCACCCCCAAAGCACACCCATCCACACACCAGAAACACCGAAAACTAAACAGCGAAGAAAGTCACTGAGGAGGAGTGACAAAGCAAACATAAGGACACACAACTGGTCCAGAAGCAGCTAAGTCTGAGTCCCAAATTATGCCATATCCCCTAATAAACAAGACTGCTGTTATGAAACGATGCTTCAAAGTTTCAGAAACCTGGAAAATTCACAGGTAGGTCTAGCAGTGTATACAACAGGAAGAACAGCAGGTTAACAAGCCTAAGTATGCCTACTGAGTTAGTGAATTGCTACAGTTAAAACATCAGAGTGAAATTATAAAGATGATAATACATGTTCCCTGGAACCTCCACCCTCTGAGATGTTCAAACCAGGAACAGCCCTGGGCACCCTGCTCCGAGCAGGGGTGAGGGATCAGACAGTGCCCCGAGGTGCCTTCCAGCCTCACCATGCTGTGACACTGTGGCTTCTGATGACAGCCAGAAAGAAACTTCCTTACGGCTGTAAATTGCCTCTGAGGACAGAAATATGAAATACAAAGTGGGGTGGGGTGTGTTTTTATCACAAGCTAACTTCATGTTTTTTCTTCAGGATAGCAAGTTAAAACATCAGATTGCAAATACACTTCAGCTCTTAGCTAAAACTTAGTGCTGGTATATGGTACTAAATTAGCTATATAAATATGCACTTTTGCACCAATAAAAATGGTAATACTATCATATACAGATATAGTAAACAGCATAAGCCTGTATACTGCTGCTGTTCTGAAATTTTTGTTAATAAGCAATCAACATTGTGGAGAATTAGCAAGCATTACAAAGAGCTAGTGCAGTAAAAGAATATGGAGCTCCTCACAACAAACAGAGCAGCCTAAATCCTGTAAGAAGGAGCTGTAGGGATTGGGATTTTTTCAGACAGTGATCTGTAGCACAAGTCTCTGAGAACACCATTTCAACCCGCTTTGCCAGCAGCTGTCAACTTGCATTAAAAGACAACTGGATTATACATTTAGCATGCTTAACTGTACTTTGCCGTACTTGCTGTCACTGCTGCTGTGATAGGAAGCATAAGTGGAAAAGAGCGTGGTCCACACCCTCAGGAACAGGAACAGCACAGGCTGTGCAGTGACCTAACAAGATGCAGTCCAACACTGCAGAAGTATTGAATTCACAGAGTTCAAGATCACAAGGAATTACTGCACCACACAGACCCTTAATCTGGCAATTGCTGCACCAATCGTGTAAAATCTGATTTACTTACAGTAAAACTAACAACAGCTAACAACAAATAAACAACCTGTCCATCCAGCCTTGAAGTACTAAATAAAGTCCATGGAAATGTTCCCCTCATCTTGGTGGGATGACAAGTTCAAACAGGAGCTCTGTGTGATGCAGAAACAGCCTCATTTCCTATGCTGCAGGTATAACACGGCAGTGAACGGAACAGGTTTTTCTGAAACATTATCTCAGGATAAGGACTCCAGCAAAGGTGCTCTAGAACAGACAGGTAGCTGCTCAGATCCACTGGGGTATTTTTAACAGCTTTAGCCATATTAACCACCATCATTAAAGTGGTTGCCTAAAGTTAGACTTTTACCTTAATACTCTGAATTTCAAAAGAGTCAAGTATCCACACATTTAATAAGATGCTCATACCTTGTGCATATCTATCTAGCCCCTCATTAAGCTTTGGACAATTCAAACCTAATTTTGAGAATCCATTTCAAAAGGAACAAAACACCTTAATTATTCTGCTTCAAAGCAGACACTGATCTGCAGCAAATGAAATGCCTTCGACAGCATTAGACATTGTTTCTGATGCCCGCAGAACATCTGCGCTCACATCCCGTGCTGTCTGAACATCACGTATTATTAGGAGCTAGGACAAAGGCTACCCTGGCAGGTCACACTTTTAGAGAAGAAAAAATCAATTCTGATATTCTGAAGAGTGCATCACTGGTAGAGTGTGTTATTAAGCATTATGAATGGTTCCACTGGTGACCCCATTTAAGGGAATGGAAGATGTAGCCAGACAGAGAAAAAGAAGAACCTTTACTGCATTATAATATTGTGCAACAGTATTATAATGTGGCAAATGCAACATTAACTATTTAATATTTGTGTGTGTGCAGGCACCTCTGTAGATACATGTGCATGTGTAAAATAGTATTAAGCATTTTTTCCTATATCATGTGATATAAGTGTATCTTTATAAGTCACAGTTCAAAAAGCAGCTTTACCATCACCTGCCTAATGTCTGAGAACACTTCCAAGCTTGCGTAATCGTGATACTCAAGGTGGATTTCTCCCTATGTTCTCACTTTCTTTGCCTCACTGACTCCTTCCCACCCACATACTGGAAGGATGGCTCACTGTGCAATAAAATAAGCCATTCAGGTCTATAGTTATAAATTTCCCAGTTTAAGGACAGGGTCAAAAGAGGCAAAGAAGCTGAGTGGGCTGTGCCAAGAAGGAAGTGTTCATTGCTACAGTCAGCACTTTCTACAGCTTTTCCCAAAAATCAGGTAGAAAAAAAAAATTATGGAGATGTCCTTGAATACTTGCTAAGAAGAAAAGGGAATTTTTGAGAGGCAACTGTGAGGGAGGGCAGGGAGGAAAAAGCAAGACTGAAACAACTCCCAGAATACCAGTCCCTTTGAGCAAAAGCGTTCTGGTAAACTTTGACATGGTCATGTCTCAGATGAAACCCAGAGGTACCAGAAATTAAAACAAAGACATAATGAAAAAAATGCAACAGAAAATTGGCATTCACTGGCATTTCCATCCTATGAACTACTATTTATCAATGCCTGTATTTTGCTAGCACCTAAAATCTTCTAGATAATGTTTATAAATAGACAGAACCATGCTCTTAAAAGCTGGTAATTTAAACTACCATGTAGAATGCTTTTATAACCTGAATTCATCTAAATTCTAAGAAATTAAAAATATATTAAGCAGACATGCACTTAACTTTGATATCAGGTATGGGATTTTTAGGTAGGATTGTTTTCTTCTTTTGCTTTAAATACACAAAATGTTAACTATCTACCCAAAAAAAAAATTACAAGATCCAGGTCTGGAATGAGGGGAGAGAGAAAAAGGTATGGGATAAATAAAGAATTCATAAAGATAAATAAAGAACTGTTACTGAAAGCCATGGGAAAGTAGAATAAAGCATCAAATTTTTGCCTAGTGTTTATGACATATGAGAAACAAATCTAAGGTTTCATACATTTTATGATACAACATTATGCCTGTTTGAAATTTCAGCTTCTAAAGGATGGACCAACAACCCAAAATCCATTCATTCTCACTGGATTTAGTAATGACAACATATTTCATGGATATGAAGTTGAGACCTTGTTTTACTGTGCCAATCCAGCAATTAAAGGAAATCTCTTTATGGGAGGGTCACTAGACATACATTCCTCTATCCTGTATCCCCTGCAGCTTTCTGCTGAAGTTTCCAGTCATTTTGATATGTCCTATAGATAGATGCTAAAATGGATACAGATGAGCCATCTCAGTTCTACTGGACATAGCTATCAAAATTCTTTCTGACAAACTAAGCAAGTACAGACTACAGAGGATGGAAGCTATAGATCCTGACATATATCCCTCCACGTTGGCCCTACAGATCTAGAGGTTGGTTGTTTTGGTTTGGGTTTTTTTTTCCCCACAACAGCACTAGTAGAGCATTACAAGTGCTGTTCTGGGTATCCATTTGAGCTATTTTTATTTCAGCTTCAGAACCTTCAAAATTATTTTGCAGAAAAGAAATACAATTCCTAACCCTATTTCAAGTGGGAAACTAAGGGTATAGTCATGCTGAACACAAGGCTTAAATATCTGTTGAGTAGTCCTGTCTAAACCCAAAATCTCTAATGGAAAAGGTCTGAGTGGAACTTCCTTTTAAAACTGGACAGAACTTAAGCATTTGTAGACACCCCATTAGATAAATTCTCAAAGTCATCACAGTCTAACAATACTATAATATTACAGAAGAATAAGAAAATTAAAGAGGATGGGCCAGAACCACAATTTTGATTATTTCATTGCTCAAGAGATAATCAAGAAAGAGTCTTTAAATTTTCAGAGGATGAGGAGGGAGAAGGACAAATATGGGAGGTAAGACTACATGCCACCCAGCTATGTATGACTGGGGCAAGTTCAGAGAAGCAGCTGCTATGTGTGGCCCCCACTTACAGATGAGGACGAGACCAAACACGAGGAAAGCTTTTGCAATTTGACAGTAGTGCACGATGTACAATGGTGGTACTGAAAAAATTAGTTACAGATTAAATATGTGACAAACTACCCAGCAGCAAATTACAGGCGTAAGCATAGTGAGTCAGCTCTCCAAAACATTATTGAAGTATTTGACTATATACCACATGAATTCCCAGTAACTGGATCTTGCAGAAGAAGAATCTAATTGTATTTATGTACATCATGTTCCTCTCTATACATGCAAACATTTTGCTGTGAAAAGATTTTCAGGAAATGTTATTTCCTTTTGGTTCTTTTACATGAACTTGTAAGTACAGGAAAGAATGATTAACTGATTATTTACAGAGTCTTTATTGCACCTAGGACACCATGAAAAGACAGAAAATTATTTGAAAATAACTGTTATAATAAATTAAGGATTTCTTCGTAGGACATTTGCAAACTAAGAAAGAAACTAAAAAGAAAAGTATCATACATCAGAGAGAACTAACTGAGCTCAATGACTGAATGGTAAATGAGATTACATATCAGGAAAGGAACATAGCACAGAAAACAAGTATTTCTGTCCCTACTTTACAAACTGCAGGATTCAAAAATTCTTCACCACATTTTATAAAGCATTTAAGACACAAATTCAACATATGAAGTCAAGCATAAGACTAAGTTTTAAGAATATGCTTAAGCCCTTTGCAGATCAGATCTAAAGAACTGACCAAGGTCAAGCAGGAGGTCTCTGGAAGAGAAAATCTCAAGTCACATCTTCTGACCTCAGTAACACACAACAAGGGCTCTACACCAAGTACACCCTTCCTCTCCAAACATGCTGACAGCAAAGGTAGGCATATTAGAAAATTTCCCCCCCCCCTTTTTTTTTTTAGTGTGCCTTCAAAGGCAAGATACCAGGTTAGATAAGCCACCAGTCTGACACAGAAGTCACACCCACGTGGATAACAGTCACAAAGCTGTGGCCAGCAGCAATGCTGCAATTGCAAATTGCTCTTCAAGAACACTGCAGAGCAGCTCTTCCTCCAATTTAGGGATGGCACCATAACCCTTCAAAGGCTGGCTGGCCTACTCTGAGGTCAAGAACACAGAGTCTCTCCTCAGAGAAATCTGTGTTACTAGACTGACACCTGAACAAATAGAATTTCCATCCTTTAAAGAACCTGGCTTCAAGCAAACCCTGCTTCTGCTTTTCTTGTCTCAAATGATTTACATTTTAAGTTAAAAGGACAAAACAACAGTTGATGATATTTTTGAATTCTGCATTTATTAAGAAGTGTGACCACTGAGGATAGTAATGTTTACTTCAAGAACAGTGGTACAAGAAAGTAGTAGTGCACAAATCAATAAATGAAAAAGGTTCTTTCTCAAAATGTTTGCTTAGGAGGCTCTAATAAAATGGCTAGAACAAAATAAAATGAAATTACATCTTCTAGAAATTTAGAACTTCACTGCTTTTAAAAAAAAAATCTCTATCTATATATCACTGTTGGGTGAAACTCTCCTCAAAAGGAATTTACTGAAAAAGAATGTTTGAAGGGGAGGGATAAAGCATTTTTTGATCTGTTTTTTAGGACCAAATAACCTTAAGAATATTACAGCTGTCCATCTCTCGTAAGCCACTTCCCAGTACACGTCTGTTCTCATAAGAACTGCGCATCCACTGATACGGGCTCAAGCAACTGCAAAACCACAAAGGGATTTGTTTATAGGGAAAGCGTTCAAATAGAGAGGAGGAAAGGACCTCTGGAGGTGATTTAGTCCTAACTTCCATCAAAAGAAGGACTACTGCCAACACCAGATCAGGTCACTAAAAGCAAGTGCTCGAGCACCAAGCTCTACACTCACCTTGATGAACTCTAGAAAACCGTAGCAGGAACTGTACTTTCATAAATCTCTATCCTGAGGAGGCCAATATGACTTCTTCACAATCAAGTTCATGTGTTGCCAAAGCACAGCCTGAAAGGGTCGTTAGATCTGGAAATAACAGGACTTTTCTTGTTGGAAACTCACTTATTGTTCCTCTTTAATACACAGGGAAGCAGAGATAAATCTACTCTGCATGAACTTCCCTCCCCCATCAGAAAGGAAGTGTTAGAGTGAGAAATGGTACTTCTGATCCAACAAATGGTGCTGCTTTCTTAGTCAGCCAGCATTAATATAGTTGCTTGTTACATGTAAAAATGGAACAGGATGCATAAATCAAAACAGACAGACAGGCGTGAAAGAGAGAAAAGAAACATGGATGAAGCAAACCAAATTAAAATATGAAATAGCCATCCTGGCAGAAAAAGTGCTGTGTGCCAAAGCAGCTCGTTTGCTTTCTGACTCCCAATAAAGACAGCAGGGAATACCCAACATACTATAAACATTTAATATACAACATAAAATTGTTGGGAAGGTATTGTTTATTTGAACATTTTAAACACATGCAGATTCCTGACTTCAGTGACAAAAATCTTTGTTTATATTGCCCATGGCAGTGAGGGAATCTGTGCAGTTCATAGCAGGGTTTTCCTAAAAGGTACTTACATCTGTAAGTTCAAGAGTGTTAGGGAAAAAAAAAAACAAAAACAAAACCAACCAAACAACAACAACAGAAAACTTAAACCAAAAGAAAACAACTTTTCACAGAATGATTCCTGAATTTTCATATCAGATTTCACTTCGAATTAACTCCTGGTTTTACATGGGTTTTCTCATGGATTTTATTGTGTTTTGTTTTGGTTTCGGGTTTTTTTTAAGGTTCCATTTTATCTTTCTGTTTTGTTTTTGCCCCATTTATTGCACATAGCCAAAAAAGCACTTTATCAGGTGTATTTACTAATTTTTCCACAAACCTATACTGGAGGAAAAAGCCCAACCAAAAAAAACCCCACACCACTATGTACTTGTCATACTTTGAGGAATTTCAATTTTTAAAGAATCATCAAGGTATTTGATATTTAAAGATGCTCTTGTTTTGTATTTGTAATATCCTGCAACTGCATACTTTTAATTGGTTCATACTGCGATTATTTTCACTTGTTTGGATTATTTTTATGTTGAACCATTTAGAAAATACTGTGCACCAGGTTCACCAATATCCTTAATCACACCTTACTAGCATCACAAATCAAGCCAGAATTTGATCTACTATCTTCACTGGAAAGACAACCATTTTACATATTAATTTGTTACATTTTGGGTTTTTTTTCCAATACTGCATATTATGTCAAACAATAAACTGGGAGACCAAAGCTTTCAGAAATACCAGTTTAATGAGCTAAGCTACTACAAAATGTCATTAATTTACTGCATCTGCAGGCTCTGTCTCACAAAAATTATGTTTCTTTTTAAAAACAGGCACAGTGTATACTGGATAGTGCCATTAAGAATGAAATACCAGTAATAATCACAAATGTAGATACCATTGTGAAATACTATAGTGCCCATCACAGAATTACAAAATGCACTGACCCCTAACTTGAGAGGAACAATCAGCTCTACATGAGCAATTAGCTACATCCTTTTCTTGCCTTGTGTCAATGTCACCTCATTAAACCTAATATTTCCCTCGCGTTTGTCTTTAGCACATTGTTCTGATCATAGCTTCATCATTCTTTGAGCCACTTAAAAAACCATTACACATCTAAGACCAGAGTACAATCATTACACTACATCTTCAAGAGCAATTCATGTATAATTCAACGATTTTTGCTCTGAATTAGCTTATTATTCATAGGATCTGGTTTAAAGGCTCTTTTTTCTCAAAGCACAAACAACTCAGCTATGCTTCGAAAGGTCATACTCACTATAGCTAAATACTAACAGAAACCTTTAAAATGCTGTTTTAGCAAGTGAAGTGCATTCACCCCTCAGCAACCATGCTGCTGCTTTACAGGACATACCCAGGCTACAGTCAGAGTAGTCGGAGTGGAGGCAAAACCTGAAGCAATTACAAAGCTAAAAGCAGAACCTAAAACTTCCAAGATTTGGTCTAATTATCAATGAACTTCCTCCAACAAAATAACTTGTGCCACAAAATCGTATAAAATCATTTAACCTTCATCCATTTTCATTAGTTAGATAGGAAGTTATTAGCAAATCCATTCGACATTACAATAAAATATTTTCTTATGACCTACACTTACTCTTAAAAGTAACTGAAAAACTGATACAAGTTCCACTACAGGGTTCTGCTACCACAGGCATTTTTTTCATTCCCAAGTAACACAAGTTAGATATGTTTATAATGGATTGATCAGTAAAATCCCTCTGGAATTTTAAAGTTACATTACATTTCACTTTTCATCCAATAACAAACTATTTTGCAGCTTTGATAAGGATGGAAGACTGGAAATCCAGTTATAACCCCCTACAAACTCTCCAAGTTTACAACAACCATCAAAGGTAAACTAGATATAATTCCAATGGTGAAATTATACATGAATGAACAGTTAAATACCAGTGTGTGGAAAAAACAGATAAGCTGGATGAGCAGGTGCTACATGCTCACTCTGAACATACTTTAACTGTCAGGGATATTTGTTACTAACCATCAACATAAACTCCAGAAGAGGAGACACTCAACATTTTCTTTAGTGTAACTGATGAGTAACACCTCCACTCTATGGAAACATACACGTGAGATGCAATTGACGGACAAATGTTGAAGGCCAGGGAAGACCACGCATAGCACAGCAGGATAAGCAGTAAGAATTGCAGCAGAAGCAGAGGTTTCTACAGCTAGCAATATTAGTTTCCAACACATACCGCAGTATCAGAATGCAAAAGTTCTCTGTCTACATAAAGTGACGTTACTTTTACTGACACAACTTGCTTCTATTAAAAATATGCCAATATTTGCCTGCTTGGGTAATTTTTCAGAAAATGAATTAAAATGTTACTGGCATTTGAGAAAAATATAAGATTTTACCTGCTCAGAAGTAATAAAAAACTGTGCAACTTCTTCACAGTTGGCACACACTGCTCATGGAGTAACTGGCCTACATCTAGCAGGTAAGTTCAAAGAGAATTACCAAGCAAATTCAGCCCCAGCAGGCACACCCTGTGTCTGCAGAACAGCCCTGGAAATCACACACTCCCACGATCACTGCTTCTTGCTATGTGTCTCACCAGGCCTGCAGCTAAGATTTTGTTCATAGAATGTTTAGCCAAGAGCTTATCAGAAAGCTGCCTAGAAAACATGTGAATGTGTACATACGTTAGTGTTATACAAGACAGATTTGTCAAATAAAACCTTCTGGAGATGACTGGCACAATTATTTCAAGTTCTGAACACAGCACAGACACAGACACCCCATAAAGGCAAACAGGCGTTATGAGATGAAACAGAGACTCGTGGTTATGCAGTAACTGATGTAAGTATTACCCCACTCAATGCTCAGTTACCATCTAAGACAGGTTTTCTTTTAATCTAGTAAAATAATTTTTACTCTTCAGCAAGATGAACTTCAAAATAAAATTTGGCATCTGTATTTCTATGCTGGAGTGGCATTACTTTTTATGTTAAATTCAGAAACATTAGCTTTCTGTTCACTTACTTTGCTAACAATTTTTACATTCAGTTAATTTCACCATTGACTTTTACTTATTAAGCCTGGGTAGTGACACACATCATTTTTTTTTCAAATATATGAATAAAGTCCTTACTTCAGGACCAGACTCTAGTCTGTCTAACCCAGGGCTTCCTTTGCAGCCAGAGGGAGAGCAGAGCCACAGAAACCATAGATTCAGATCTCAACAGTTAAGCTGCAATACGGTACAAAGAGTTTTGATAAGGTAGGTTCATGTCCTGCAAAATCCCTATAGATAAAGTCCCAATATTCTGACCTCAATAATTACCCTCACTAGTCATTTATATTTTGAAATGGACTTGTCAAGGATACACACTATTTTCTCACTTAGGCAATTAATGGAGAGACTGTTGGACATGGACAAGACAGGAGCACAGGACAGTCCAGGCAGGACAGTGTTACAGTGGCCTTATCCAAGAACTGCAAATGACTGGAAAGATATTTATTGATTTCATTAACCATTTGCCATGAAATAAAAAAAAAAAAATCTGTATGTTCTGGTCCAAAAATGTCTCTCTTTTTTGGTGCATGCATATATATGTAAAATTTGCATAACTCTAAAGCAGCTCACATTACTTCTTCCATCTGTTCTCTATAGCTCAAACAGTAAATCTAATAACAGCAACATTATTTCTACCAACCCTTTTGTCATTATCAATAGTGTCTTTTTTCATCTACCTAATCTATCCAAAATTATTGTAGAAAATTTTTTCATACAAATACCTCATATGTTGACCAGGCAGGATAGACTAACACCAAAGTAACAACTGAAAGAGCCCCTTGAGGACATTTTTTTTTTAATTGATTTTCAAAATGCTCCTTTAACCTCTAATTTGTATAGCTTAAAACTCAGTAAGTCTGGATAGAAATGACTACAATATAAGGCTGTTTCTCCAAATTACATTACATGCAGATAGTCTTAAAAAACACCACATTGGTTTAAGATAGTTCTCATTTCTTTAACACAGCAGGAAAACACCAGCACCTTTCCATCAGTACGTTTTTCCTCCTCTGCAATTTAAGGAAACACGCTCCTCTGGAAAAGACTCAGTTTACAAATTTTAGCCCTCCTTCACTCACAGGTTGCACATGCCAAGAGAGGACCCACATTCCCCTATCTCAAAAAAATTTCAAGAAATTACTTTTAGGCAATTTTTAAAAATTCAAAGACATTAAATAAAAAAAAGAAAAAGAAGTATTATGCAGTCAACCGACATGTGACACTCAGCTGCATGCAGCTAACCTTTGTGTTTCCCTTTTTTCTCCTTTCTGGTGCTGCCAGTCTGACAGCTCGCAGCTGCTGCCTTGGTTTTTTTAGTTGGTTTCGGAGCTTGGGCATCCACTACCACCTTTACATCTTCCTGTTCGGCCTCCTGCACTGCTTGAGAGATTCAGGGTACCCCACCAAAAAGAAAAACAGAGAGAGAGAAGAAAGAAAGAGACAAAGAGAATGAATTGAGAACTCTGTGAAGGCATAAAAGAGCAAGCAGACATAGCAGAGTTTGTTTGGCATTTCAGACAATTCACACAGAGAAGAAAGTAAAATAAACCAGAATTTGCAAAGCTGCAGTAAAAACCTGAAAGCGTTAGGTTAGCTGGGATGCATTTCCTAACTTCCTCCTCCTTCCAATAATATATCAGCTCCTAACTTTCAGGTCAAAAGTAACATCAGAATATAATGTCTTGCTGAGCTATTGTATGAAGCACTTATCCTCATAGCAAAGCTCTGCCAGGCTGATCAACAGTGGCAGCATGAAGGCAGAAAAATTTTATTTAGAATTTTTAGTGCCCATCCTTAAAGCTACACTCTAAGCCCATAAACAAGGAATCATCGGAAGGTTATTTTCAAAACACATCTTGCACAATTGTGTATAACACAGCATGAAGAGTAGAATGGCCATGCATTCTATGGTGAAACTATACCCAAGATTAAATTTAAAACTCCTCCTACTTTGTAATATATACAAATTAATTAATTCCTCAGAAGTCTCAACATAATATGCATGGAATAAACTGTGAATGTCAGCATAACTCATGCAATTGTTCATAGTTGTTTTCAAAGTAAAAAGAGGCTTTATCATTTTCTGACACACTTTGAGGTCGATATTTAAATTGGGAAAGAAACATATACAATAACTCTTTTTTCTGGCCATGACAAGCCTTGAAGTTAAATAATGTTGAGTTTACAAAGGCATAAAAGCAATTACCTTTGTGAAATACATGAAGAAATAATCAAACTTCACACCCCAAACAAAACAACCTGGAGGTGGGCATTAAGAGATTTTGGTGCCTGCTGCTGGTTACTGTTAATTGTTGAGCCCCACTGGCTTCATATGCTGACTGTGGTTTATCTCCAAGGAATATCACCCTGGCACTTGGGGCCTTCCACCATCCCTTTCTTTTTCCCCAAATTAAAGTGCTTTCTGTAAAAGGATAAAAAAGTCCACTAGGAAACCTTATTGGAAAGATTGGTTGCCCATAAAATTACTTTTAAAATATCCCAACAAATTTCATAAACTCTCAAAAGACCAAAATGATGCTCAGTGACATGAGGACTGCCAGCAATCTCTTTTTTTAAGGGGGAAATTCTCCCTAAGCTTCTGCTCTGTGAGGCAGCTTTCCTGTTCACCAAATCCTTCATACAAATCAGTAACAATAGAAACACGAAGGAGATTCTCAGAAAAGTTAGATGAAATGGATTTAGCCCTGCCCATGTAGAACTGCAGCTTACAAAGCCACAGCTACCCTCCCCAGCACAGCAATCTGTTATGAATAGCATTACATTCACAACACAATGAGCATCTGAGGCACTCAATAAACACAGGCTCCTTTTCTCATTACACAGAGGAAGAGTTCAAGTCTTATAAAGAACATACAGTGAATTAGTAAAGGAGTGACTAAAAGCCAAATGAAACAGCTTGTCACTGCCCAACTCCTCACTCTTGTCTCTATCACACACTAATCACAAGCCTGCAGTCCCTTTGCTGAGTGTAAAGGAACACTGGAAATGAGTAAGATGTAACCAAAGGAGTGAAGTGCACAGGATGCCAGGAAAAATGGCACATAAAAAGGCAGTACACTGGGTCCTATTTCCACTGGCACAGCAGCCTCAGACTAAGCAGGGAACCAGGGAGTCCCTGCTCCACAGTCTTTAAATAGGTGTGATGTGCCAGCCCAGTAATCTGTCCTATGTTTGTAGCTCAGTCTCTCTTTAAAATCTAGGCTGTGTTCTTTTCATTGTTTTAAAGATAATCCACATAATAATTAAATTCAGTACTTCATAAATGACCTATATTAAATGACCAGACAGTTCTCTAAATCCTTTTATATATGTCCATATTCATTCAATCAGCTGAAGCTTTATTTATTTGGTCCAAAGCAATGACTTAGCAGCTAAGGATGAAATGCTGTTAATTGAAAAGTTAAAGACTTATCTTCACTATCTTGTCAGCCATCCTTTGATCTAACAAGTAAAAGCCTGAAGCTTTTTGAATTACTTTCGTCTCGGAACTTTCATCAAGAGATGTCTGATTGTAAGTACAGTGATGGAGCTCCAAAGGACAGAGCAATATTCCCACTGCTTTATCCTGTAAGGCAGAGAACAAGATTTAAGTCCAGCAGCCATTTTGAGCACAAACCATCACTGCTGTCTATGGTAAACAGGACTTTCAGACATAAGTGATGGAGGCTGCAAAATGAGATTTAAACCATAAATGTGCAGATACTGCAGCTGGGTTAATGACAGGAATTAGCACAGAATTTCTTGTTTCTAAAGGATGTTTTTCTGAGCTTTAACATTACATTTAAAGCACTACCTCCAAAATAAATCCAAATCAAATCCCAAAATACCATCTCCACCACAAAACCCCACCATCTTATTCTTAGCTATTATCGATTAAGCAAATAGCAGACCTCAGCTAAGGCTCATCCTCTCACTAATGTTTTCTCTGGTGACTGCAGATATCAAAGAAATTACGTAGTTCTGCTAATGACTCTACATATTCAGTTCAGGACAGTACTGAGTGCCAGGGGATTTGGCTACATACTCACAGTTAAGCACAGGGTAAGTTTGGGTCTTTCCCTGCCTTTAAGCACGTCCTGACCTCCCCCACTTACACCTCAGGTGTAAGTGCTGCCCACTGAAGTGTGGCAGGAAGTGAAGTTTATGCAGCACAGCAGTTCCTGTCAACAGGGCCAGTCAAGAGTTTGATCCTTGCAGAGGATGGGCAATGGGCTACCTCCTGAAGCCTGCTGATCTGCAGAGAGAGATCTGTGGACCCATCTTGCTCAGTGGGTCCCACAGATTTAGATGTGGAGCAAGGTTAAAAAAAAAAAAAGTGTTCTTTTCCAGTGCTTTCTCCTGTCCTGGAGAGTTGTAAGAACAACCATTTCTAACACCCTCTGTACTCGCTCTGCAGCTGGTCATTAGCATGTGGAGCTTTGAACTTACTGAACCAGCACTCCTAGCCTGTCTCTGTGGAGATGAGGGATAATTGAGCAATTCATAGAGGCAATGGTTATCCTCACACATGTTGTCAGGGGATCAAATGTCCTCCCTTCTGCCCTCTCCTACATCTCTGGGTCACTAAATAACAGTCTGACAAAAATTTCCTTCTCAGCAGGATGGGACCCTTCAGGCAAACTCTAACCTGCTATCTCCACAGACTTTAGATAACCCCATAAAACAATTTACAGCTCCCCACAAGAAAGCTTGAATAGGGAAAATGAAATAAACTGGCCTCCCTTGATAATTATATTGTCATATCAGTGAATGTTATGTCCTTAGTTGGATGTTAAAAAGTTAAAAACAATGACAGCAGTACCACAGGACAAATAAATTAAGAACCTTAAATGCAGCTATACAGGGATGTGGATTCAAAGACTGTCACTCAAAAATGCATTCATTTCAATGCAAAAAAGAAATTTAGGCAACTTTAAAAATCCTCATTGATGGTTTTCTTAACCAATAAGAAACTACATTTGAAAATCCAGCCCAATACACCATGTTCCCCACCCCAAAGTATTAAAATCTTCACTTAAAAAAAAAAATCACAGATTTTCCATTTCTATTACAATTATTTGTTTTTACTAGAATGTGTATTTAGACAAGACAAAAATGGAGGAGCATGTGTTGCGGTGAGAAAGAATTCCAAACAGCAAATAACAGTGGACTCTCACATTTGGTGTTTCATTCTCAAAAATGGTAATAAATGGTTTTGAGATAAATGGCAAGCTTTCAAATTAAACAATGATATTATCTTAATTTTAGTATTATTCATCCATGTTCATTAAATCAACTACTGCATTATCAAAAAATACTTTTGGGGAGACAGAAAAAAGCATAGATCGTGATATTAAGTCAGGATCTGACCTGAAAAGAGTAACAACAAACAAATAGTCTATTAACATAGTACAAGGTGAGTGCAGAAGGGCTTCTTAACCTCTAGGTATCTGCTCTCTGCCTGGGGAGGGGGGAAGAAAAGGGAGCATGTGAAATGGAGAGTTAATAGCAATGAATTAGACTCTGGGAAAGCAAGCAACAAATAAGGAAAGTGAAAAAGATCCATTAAAAACCTATGCCAGGACAGTAAGAAATTACATAATTATTTTGTGTATTAGGACCCTGAGGGCACGAGTAGGCTTTAATTGCCCTGACAAGCCTCCCTGGGGGCCTCCACTCAGCCCCTGCCCACAGGCTCTATTTCAGCTCAGCCCAGGGCTTTGCTGTCCCTACGCCGCTTCCCAGCTGTGTCTCTTGGGAGGACCCTGGCACTAGGCTGTGGGCAGCTCATCCGCTCGATGGACCCCTCATACGTACGCTGCTGCCCTGTCTCCTTTCTGCTCTGACTGGCACCCTGCGGAGCCCTGGCCCTGCTCCATCCCTTGCCACATCTGGGACTGCTGAGGATCCCGTTACAGCGGCCGGCTGTGCCTCTGGGATGGTGCCCCATCCGTGAGGGCATTGCCCGTGCTGGGTCACCCTCACCACCCCCCGGCCCCTCCTGCTCCCCAACAGTGAGATTGTCAGAGGACAGAAAATAACGGCTCATTGTGAAGCGGTAACTCAAAGTCAGTATATCTTAAGTGGAACTTTAAAGCAAAGAGAAGGGAGTTTCTCAAGGAATGATGAACTATTGCCTCTAAACTTCCTTTTCAAATCTTTCAGCACCAAGAACCACAAACAGAACTCTAAACCACTTGCTACCCGCTGCTCTCAGATCATTACTGCCGGGTTAGTTTGTTTATTCTGGCAATGTACTAGCACAGTAAGGACTGATGAGAAATCAGAAAGATGCTTTAAAAGATGAAGGTGAAGAGACTGCAGCTGAAAGGGAGATTCAGAATATATGCTTATTGGAAGTTAAGTATTTTGCCCACATGATACTTGGAGTGCTGCCTGATCTCTCAGTATTAATAGTCTTGTGCAAAGAACATTCCTCGCTATCTTCAAAAAATAAACTAATACCTTTTCAAGGTCAGTGGAAAACAGGGATGGCGAGACACTGTATTGATGAACACCCAAATACACAGTTTTTAAATGAATAGTTAACTGATGTCATCATATAAAGCTGACAGCTTGATAGGCATCAGAAAACTCTCTCATCATTCATGGTAAAGGAGCAGAATGACACATCAAATTTAATAATCCAGAGCTATGACTTGTCATCAGAAGTGTGCTCAACACACCACACAACCATTACATCGAGATGTGCTGCCAAATGTCAAAGAAGGAAAGTAAGAAAGTCATTTTGCCTTTTTACACATGGTTAATCTAAATCTCTAAACTGGAAGTTGCCATGAAAATTACTCTCAGAGCATCTAATTGAAAACACTTTTAATTTGAAGTTGTTTGGTTTTTTTTTTTAAAAAAAAAAGCCACAGCTGCAACAAAGTATGGTAATATTAATGAAAGCATATCTGGCACTTACTCAAATCACTGCCTTCCTCAGTGCTGCGAAAAGAAAAATCACTTCCCAATGGAAATTCACCATTTTCACAGAAGTAAAATTATTCTTCTCTGTACAAATGGGCTTTCGTCATTTGCATTAAATGTAATTAAATAATGTAATTAAATTGTTGCAGTAACTCGTGTATCTCTGCATGCTTCTTGGCTCCAGGAATGCTCATTTTGTATTTGCAATACAGATTGAAAAGAACTGTACTTACAGCAGAATTTTGCAATGTCATATCAGGCTAAAATGTTTGTTCAGGTTTTCAACAAACTTCAGAAAAGAAGTGGTGTAGAGATACAGGAAAACAAAGCAGCAGATGTGACTGTGAGGCATTACAGAATGGCAAGCAAAATTTAATAAAAACTTTAAACAGGTAGTAGTATGTCCTTATGAAGGACACCAAATCAAAAATAAAGAACACCAGAAAGAAGACAAAGCAATTTGTAAGTGATCTCCTGCACAGAAGGATTGAATTTATTCCAGTGAATAAATTCCTTTGCTGCCTTGTATATACAATGTAAATTTAATAGTAATACAAAATGTTGTTCTTGGTTCTTATTTTGCTATTTATAATGATGAAATAGTGATGAAGTTGTATCTGGTACTGCAAGAGAAAGAGGCATTATTTGTAACAGTAACAACTGGAGCCAAACGCCATGGAAGTTAATGGAAGGATATCTATTGCTTGAAATGGCAGGCAAATAATTTAGGGGGGGAAGACACTGCTTTCATCATTTTACATTAACACTTTCTATTACCTCCATTTACTCAGCTTTGTCCCAGACACATCTAGAAATTCTGCCATGAAACTACTTGTACTGCTGTGGCTATGTTCCTAGATGCCCAGATTATGCAACAAGAGGTTCTGTTCCCATTAAATATATCTTTATAAACCTTTCCAAGTAACAAAAGCAATTTCCTGCACGCTTGGTCCTACCTGATCTACAGATGCTGACAGGCAAGCAGTCTGTTACCACCAGCTAATACTCGAGCTCAAACTAACCACTCATGGACCAGGGTGCCAAGGATTCATTTTACCTTGGGTTAGCCTGGTTAACCTAATTAACGTCAGTTCCTGCAGGTAATTTAAATATTTTTGTTGTTATTAGTTAATTAGGCATTATGCCAACAACCAAAATGTTTTTAAAAGGTATACTACATGCAAGTCATTTAGGAGCTACAGGATCTGAAAACTTTTACCTGTAGGTGAAATATGGGCAGGAATTAAGAAATTATATGTCTGGAGACTTGTGCATGGTAAATTCTGCACAGCTACTTCCTCAGTGGAAGGGCACTCATCTCCTTAAAAGTGTCAGGACACCCAGAGGAACTGCTATCAACATTTGCAGAGAACAGAGATACCATTTCATCCTCACTACATGTCACCTCACTGCTCAGAGGGTACCTAGGAAAAAGTATGGTGATAGTGGCAATACTCCTCCTTACTCTGTGCAGACCAGCTTTCAGCAGAGCCATTGAGTTATTCATTAAACTAACAAAAAAAAAACCTCAGAAGAGCCCTGTACTAGCTCAATTTCATGCTGAATTAAACTGGTCCCAGCATTTTCAACCCTGAGCAACATAAGTGTAGGAAAGCCACATCTGTATTATCCCCTTGGTGAGCTGCCTCACCTGAGCTCAGTCACAGCCCTCAATTAACATCCCTCCATCCTACTGCTTCTTAGATTTATTTGCACTTCCCTTCGGCTGCAAGCTAGCTGAAACAAAATACATGTACTGCAATAGGACTAGCAGCAATCACCCTGCAACTCCTTGCCAAGGTTCAAAAGCAGCCAAGGACTCCTTTATGTGGAAAAAGTTATGATCAGCTTAACTAGTGAAATATGCTTTTTCACTGTAGCTACCTACAAACAGCTCACCAGGCTGATGTTCTATTCCAGAACAAAAGAAACTTTGACTTTTTACTCCACACTCTGATAATTATTCTGGAATTAAATGAATTTTTATTCCAGAGTAGAGTTGCCCATCAGGGAACCACTGCAGCACAGATAACTGCATCAGAATAAGCTATGGCAGTGTATGAAAGAAAATTTCGCAGTGCAGAATGCCTAACATCTCAGAATTGCCAAGATGTTATCTCTGACCTACTTTTCTCAAAGTACCATAGAGATATCTCCACACAGGCATTCAATTATTTGTTGAAATCAACAAGTACTTTTGTGCTACACAGAACTCGTATAAGGAAAAAAAAAAGAAGAGAGCAGAGGAGGATGATAGGTGGAAAGAAGTGTTCTTTTTGTAGCATTTGCAGTACAGGAATTGATTTCACAAACATGCTCATCCAAGCAATGTAGTTCATTCAGTAGATCATCAACTCCCATCAAAGAGTCATTCTTAACTTAAAATCAGCATGCCCATAACAGAAACAAACGAACGGAAAAGAGCAGAATAGTTCTTTAGAAACAGCCCAGCTGTCTCGTGCATCCGACACTCCCACATACAAATGTTTTCATTGAAGGGAAAAAAGTGCCAACCCTGAAGCTGAATACCATAGTTAAAAATGGCCATCAAAACCTAACTATGTACCATGCAAACAGTGTAACCTAAGACACTAAGCACTCTCCCAGAGAAGACCACACCAAAAAAGGACACTTCTGGAGTTCTTAAAATATTTTCAAAAGCAACGTTACTAACAAAGGATTTTACAAGGCAATAAAACACTTTACTAGGTAATTAAATTCTCCTAGGTTGGCTTTTGCTAACTGCATAGTTTATTACAAGGACAGCTGTCCCCAGGGATTAACAAACTCTGGGCTGAATATAAGAAACATTACTATATTTTTTTGCTTCTCTGCTTGTGAAATCTTGAAGGGATTTGAGAGACAAATTCAGAACAAACTGATTTAAGGAGAACAAATTAGTAAGTGTTCCAGTAAATGGTGTGGCATAACATTACAGGAAAGGTCACTTTTACCTTAAGAGCACAGTTTATCTCACTTACGTCAGAAAGTCCACTCTGGTGCAAACTATTGCAAAATTTGGCTCAGTTAGTGCAGATATGAAATTTGCTATCAGTTATGGGATGATAATGTCTCTTTCGCTGATCTGTGAAAATTAAAACCTTGTTCAACTGACAATACAGAAGGTTTAGTATATGATGGCACCTCTGTACCGTAAGATACTATTTCTCAGAACAGTTCTGTACCTTTGATAAGCTATTGAGTGAAAGAGGAAAGAGAAAAATTCTGTTTGTTGTAATTAAAAATAAACACCCACATCAAAATTCTAGGCTAAATCAAATTCTTAGGTCAGACTGGAAAGAAATTTAGTTTCATCTTAAAAATTTTCTTCCCAGACCCTGAGAAAAAGACAGTACAGAGGGAAATATTAGTAATGCTTTTAATATTTCTTAGAAAACCATAATCGAAATAATACTAAGAGAGTAATAATGGCAGCTAGTTACCCTGCTCTCTCCTGTTAGACTAGCATTGCAAGTTCTGATTTTTTTTACCCCGAAACATAAGTGAAGGATCTCAATTATTTACTAAAAAATCCAAACCAACCACCTTTGTTCTCATTAGCATAAACTTAACATGGAGAGTATCATACTATGACTTGCAGTAAATAGAGATGCAACAGATCCCATTCATATACCGTGATATATGGTGCTGCTGTTGCTGTTAAGATACGATTCAACCAGTGGTGCTTGTTCTTCCGAATGTTTCATTCTGCGCGTTCGTGTGCGACTGTCCACATTGGACTGAACCATTAACGGCTCCTGGCGCTTTTTCTTCTGTTTCTGTTCCAGCAGTGCTCGCTGAGGAAGATACAAAGAAAAGCATCTGTTACCAGACTCCAAACTGTAGCAATCTATAATGGAGAACAACTGATATCTTTACACCTTCTCCAGTTTTCCACTGTCAGCAGTTGGCAAGTGGGATATTGGGATAAGAGCTTATAGGAAATCTTCCCAAAAACCACAACCAACCCACTACTGAAACACCTTCTGCTGAAAACAGCAAATATTCAAAATATATCTTTCTGAGCAGTCTACCAGCTGTCAGAGCTTGCTTGGAAATAACCCTTGGGAAAACAACAGTGTGAGTACTGGCTGTGAAGCAATGGAGGGTAAGCAAGGGCAGGAGGCAGAGATGCCAATTTAAGTTTCTGTAAATTAAAAGCAAGAAACCTGCAAACTATAATCAAGTGATAAAGCTGGACATGAGCCTAATTTAACAACCACACAAGATGAACTTGGATTAAACACTTGAATTTCTCAGCTAGACCTGCTGAAAACGAAAACTTTCAGCATCTAATGGCACCACAGGCACCTCTCTATTTAAGCCCTCTTCCATAACTTCAGAGAGCTGAACTGTTCATTTTGCTCATCCACTACCTTATCATTTCCCTGCACCTGCAGAGTGTTTTTTTTTGCTTTTAGAAAGGAGATGGACTAAAACTGAAGAACAAGAATGGAGATTGGACTCTTTCAGCTCCAGAAGTTGCGTGGAACAACTCAACCAGACTTCCAAACAATCAGAATCTAGTACAGGATTATGACACAAATAGAAAGTATTTGAATTTGAAAACAGGATGCTGGTAGACATGCAAGCTGATAAAACAATGGGAAAATAAATATATAGAAAAACATAAAATTAAATTCACAAAGTTTAACTATAAACATGACAAAGTTTTGTTAAAAGGAGACCACAGGAAAAAAATTTAAAAAAAAAAAAGAAGTAGTGGAAACTTCAAACCCCATTAAAACTTGATGACAAAATTCTCTGAGATTTCATGGGAGAGATTCTGAATCACTTTCTTATACACGTCATGTAGGAATACAGTAGCAAAATAGGCAACATAGCACATAGTGACATGATTTTACAGCTACAATGGCTAAATCCATAGAATGAAAAGGAAAATATATGAAAACTTAGTGGTCATCCTCTACTAGCTGGCTTGTCTGCCAGAATCTTTTGTCCTTTCCAGTCCAACAAAGGGGTAGCAAATACATTGTAAATCAGCTTAAAACAAGTCCAAGGCAGTGGAAATGAGAATCACTCAAACTACAGTCATAAGAAAAACGTTAATGGAAGTTAGACTTCTAAGCAAGCTGTAACCTCCACGGACCTCTCTGTTGCATTTCCTAATGAGTGGATGCAATTTTCTATCAGTTACCAGGTATATGTGTCAGTGATTTCCTTACTCTAAGATCTAGACTTCGAGAGAACAAGTAGGACCCCCTCCAAAATCTTACCTGCCTGTCAAGCTTCTGCTGACGCAGGCTGCTCCCCTCATCATCCAGAACACTGCAGAGACAAAGAGTACATAATCAGAACAGATTTACATTCAAAACACCACCTAACAGCAATCACTGGAGTAAACTGTTACAGGAGTTATCCTTATGAAACTCCCACTATGTTCCATGGAAGTTTGCCTGCCCTAATCTGCAAAAGTTGGCTCAAGAGAATTTAAATGTAGTCCATTAAAAACTCTGGTTCACATAAACTTCAATAAAAATAGATATTCAGCCAGTTCACAAAGAAATGCAAAATCCACAGTCTATAGCTTGTCTTCTCCTCCACTGTCTTCTAATGCAAAACATCAATGTAACAGCAACAGGGTTTGGTTGAAAATTTGCACATAAAGCATATGATAAACTGAGGAGTGTAAGAAAGCTGCTTGGCAACTCAGCAGTATTTAAAATTACATTAGGAAAATTAACTGTCTAATCTTTTGCACACTGACAACTACGATTTATTCCTGAATATCTGAAAAGTCACACTGATTGCCATGCACATCAACTTTTAGAGACTGGCAAGACAAACAGTATTGTGCACTGCAGTATTTCTTTCTGCTAATTACTGCTAGTTGGGAGATTAGCTCCTGCACATTCAATTGTTTTCATTAATTAGATTTTAAAAACAAATGTCATTGAAATAAAAAATTACTTTTGTGAAGTATTTTATCAAACTCCTGACCACACTTTATTTTTCTGGAGAACGAAGGTCTCTATTGGAAGAACATTACAGTTAAACATTGAACATAGATAATTAAATATTTTAAACTGTAATATAACATCTACAAGGAAAATAGTTCTAAAGGAAAAAAAATGCCTCTTCAAGTAGAATTAATTTTCTTTTACAACACATTTTTATAAAAGATTAGCCCCTTTTTTATAATCACTCTTAACAATCAAAAAGAAAAAAAATCCAGGACAAACAAATCTGGGTTCTGACCTACATACAATCAAATTGTATAGCAATGGAAATTTCACAAAAAACCCCATGACTTCCCATGTATTAATATATATTATTTAGGAGACAGGAACATTATAGTAGAGTGAGACAGGACAGCTAATAAAGGCATGCAGAATGCCAGCATTATCAAAGATCTAGAATTAGGCATTATTGGTAGCATCAGCCTTTTACAATTTATACTCAGGTTATCTGTCTCAAAAAGCTGATGTTCCACAGAATGAAAATACACTGTGCAAGTACCTTGGGTATGAAATTACAGAGTCTCTTGGAGAGGTAATATATTACTCACAGTTGATTTAACAGAAAACAAAAGAAAAAAGAAAAAACCCTCGCACTCACAAAAGTGTTCTGCCTTACACCAAGCATTCTTCATTTGATAAATTACAGAAACAAGTTATAAAAAGAAGACACACATTCCTCCATGGTATTGGAGGAACAGCACTTCATGTTCGAAGAACAGTCTAGTCCAAATTCAGTTAACAAATCAGAGCTTGTATACATTTCCTCCAGGGAAGAGCCATTCATCTATATGTAACTCAAGCAACCCACCCATTAGAGCTTACTGGATGTTGGGCTTAAGAATTCAAGCCAATAGCTATGTATCTTAAAATATTCATACTGTCAGCCGGGACCAAGGCTCAGAGACTTCAATATTAAATTTAGATAGTGTATTTTCACATTTAAAACATGGCATTTGATTAAAATATTCTCATCTCCTATTTCCTAAAGGTGAATGCATTAAATGAACATTTTAGTCAAAATATTACTTTTCATACCACCTTTTTAAGACAAAAAAATCTTTTTACAGAGGCAGTTTCAACATTAAATTCAATTTACACAAAAATAACCAGGCTTTCTATACTGCTGCAAGTCATAATGAAGACAAAAATACAAGCAAGAATTTTAGTATCCTAAGCTCTTCATGATCTGTATTCCTTAAAAATCATTTAGAGAGAAATGCAGGACCAATTAGGTTTTAAGGATGAAGCTTCGTGATTACATGAAGCTACACAATTCACTTCTGAGATGAAGGCAGGAGCTTCTGTAAATCAACATCTTGCAACATTTTACTGTAATTCCACATGGACTGATTTCGATTTAACTAAAATTGGAAAAGCCTTAATTCAAGTAACAACACATTTCACAGCAAGTACTTCACCTTTACTCTTTGAACATGCAAACTGCTCACATTTCAGTAAGCCACTGCAAGAAAAAAATAACTAAGAAGTGTTTCAAATTAGAATGGGCAAGATGCATGTAGTCACTGATTTTATTTATTTTTTAAAAAGAAAAGGTCTGAGACAGTAAATCAGCTCCATTGTTTCTGCCTGACAAATGAGGCAATGTTTTTGTTCCTTCCTGACACTGCTTCATAAAAGAACATTTTCCATAACAATACCTTTTTTACCAGGACAAAGGTTCAAAATCACATCTATCACATCTCTGCAGTCCAGCACTAATTGCAGTGAGAAGTGTTCCTGGTCAAACAAGCAAAGACATATACCACCACTAAACTTTCAAACACTGTTTAAAAGTGTCACCCTTCCTTTTTCCCTTTCTGCTGCTTCATGGTAATACATTACTAACAGCAGCACCCAAAAACTCTATGTGAAATCAGGGACCTTTGCACAAGCAAAATGAATGTACATAGTCAGGGAAAATTCCTGAAACAAACAGTTCACACTATAAAAAGATGAAGAATTGGATAAGAAAATTTTACTCCCATTTACAACACTAAAGTAGAAGCAACGGAAAATTGGAGGAGATATTTTCATCTCAAATTCATTCTGACATATTGTTAACTGCAAAACCAATGGATGATCCAACCAGATAGAAAGAAAAAAAAATATGTATATAGGACTAATCTTCAAGATCACTCAGATCTCTTCCATGCACTCTTGCTGTGAAGAAAGCCAGTACATTGCTGTGTAAGAGGAGCAGGTTATAGGATCTTTTAGAACAAGGCTGACTCAAAAGGACAAGAATGGGTGTAATGCGCTATGTGAACATTACAGTCTCTAAAAACATATGAAATAAAATTCCTGTGAAGAGATAGCCCTTGGCTTATTGGATACCATCTGTCATATTCACCCAATTACACTTCTCTATAATCTCTATACTTCCATAAAGCCTCTGTAGTTCCATGAAACCCAACTGCTCTGGATAATGTTACTGCTAAGCCTTTAGGAACAAGCTTTCCAGCAGCACTGATGAAATACTACTGTAAAAGGCCATTAACAGGGTCAGGGACCTGCAAGCTGAAATCATGCTCCAGAGGGAATGGCACATAGTTAGGTTCTTCAAAGAAGTTAAAGCCAGAAATCTCTATAAAGTCCCAATACCTGCAAGTCCTCACATAAAATAAGGTCGGCTCCCTCATGTACACCATATGCCAAGTTCACCAGAAGCCTCTCGGGAAAATATTGTTGTATCAGACACACACCCTAATCAAAGACTTTTAAATTGAACAAATCACTCTGAAAAACTGTGAGGGCTCACCTCATGCTGGGAATCATCAAGGTTTCCTGACTCCAAAGCAGTTGCTCGGTCATCTGATTAGAGTAAAACCTACAGTTAGTATCTTTATGGTAAAATGCGTAACTTCTTTCCTGGGTCACCTAAGCAAGCAAAAGTCTGGCCATCTTCTTCATTGAGGAGCCATCCAAGGACACCGAATCTTAGTTTGCCCTTCTACTGCCAACAGCAGCAACAGCAGAAGCTCTTGGATTTCTTCCATGCCATCCTCATCCAGCAGAGAGGGCAACGGCCTGCCATTACTGGTACACCCACCAGTTACCCCAGAACTGACCAGTAACGTACAGACACCACAGCTGCTGCAGAAATGAATACTGCATTTCTTCATGTGAAGCTTCAGAGGAATAAAACTGTTTCACTGTGAATCTCACACAGCAAATAAAAGCACGACTGCCCAGGAACACAGCATTGCTTCCCCTGCCCGTGCGGCTGTTTTGAAAACCCTTAAAGCAACTAAAAGAGCTAAAGCGAAAGGATAGAGGCAAAAAGGCAGGAATATGAACACAGATCAGAATTATCAGCATCAAATCAGCCACAAAACACGAGAAGATGCAGAGGATAGCACACTGGTAAGGATCCAAATGGCACTAAAAGTAATGCCTGCAGGGCAGATGGTTGAAAGCAGAGACTGAACTTGTAGTTGCACAAATAATTACAGAACCAAATGCTTTATTTTCTTTTCAGATCCTGGCTGGCAAACTACCCTAAAAATCAGTAAATGAACAAAGGACCTTCCTGAATTGTTGGTCTGGCCAAACAGGACCCGGGTTCTTGGTGGACAGCGAGCTGGACATGAGCCAGCAGTGTGCCCTGGCAGCAAAGGCAGCCAACAGCATGGTGCACTGTATGGATGTCAGAGCGTGGCCATCAGATCAAGGGAAGTGATCAACAAACACCCTTCCTTTCTCTGCACTTGAGAGACCCCCATATAGAGACCTGCATCCAGTTTTGAGGCCCCTGGTACAAGAAAGATGTTGATCATGTTGAGCAAGCCCAAAGGAAGTAACTAAGGAGGTCTGGGAGCTGGAGCACTTGTCCTGTGAGGAGAGGTTGAGGGTCAGCCTGGAAAAGGGACAGCTTTGGAGAGACCTAATCACAGCCTTCAAATACCAGGCAGTCTGGAAAGGGTGTGTAGCCTCCGTTCTTGGTGTTTTCAAGACCCAAATGAATCAAGCCCTGAGCAACCTGGTCTGAGCTCACAGATGACCGTGCTGTGAGGAAGACACTGGACAGGAGAACACCAGAGGTCTCTTCCAGCCTCCAGAAGTCCCTTCCAGATTCTGTGTATTGTGTCCTTGCTTTGGATGTCATACAGAACTAAAACATCAGTGTCCCAACTGAGGTACATACAAGCAGATAGATTTGGTTTTTGGGGTTTTGGTTTGTTTTGGGTTTTGGTCTTTTTTTAGAAAATCTAACAACGGGAACACAGATCCACAGTTTTTTTCTTAATTCCACGTAGATAATTGTTAAGCTAAACTCCAGCCAAACCCTCAGCATGACTACACAATCGTATTTTTGTTCTGTTTTAATTAGCACAGTTCACAAAAATAGATCTCCAATTGTTACAACTTCAGGGGTATGTGAAACCAACATAAATTGTAGGAATCAAGTCTTCTACATGTTTCACTCAGAGTAATTTTTTTTTTTTTAAATAAATCATCAGAGGCAGGTAAAAATATATTGGAAGATGGGTGTATTAAAGGATATATTTAACAAAGCACTGTCCGAGGGCAAACAGCCCAACAGACTCAGTGCTGAAGGGACCAACAGGAGCTCTACAGACACTGTAGATATGCTTTGTATTAATGAGATCCAGCTTTGAGTTCAATCAGAAAACTGCTATTTACCTTCCAAGAAAAAAACTGGGAAAAAGCAACTACAGTTTAGGATCTGAAATGTCTAGGCTGACATCTTTCAGCGAGGATGGTAAGAAGCCAGGAAAAGATCTAATGAGAGGAAAAGTGAAACTATTCCCTAAAGCACATTGCATGTTTTAAATAACTGAAACTACAGGGCTGCCACTATTGCCCTGGAAAGATCAGTTAAACTAATATTTGTACAGATTCATTCTCTGCAGTCACACAGAGGTGAATAAGATAGCACACAGCAGTAAATTGCAGGTAATGAAAATAACACATAAGGGAAGAGTGGACGGCTGGGCTATTTCTTGCCCTCCCTCAACACAAACAAACTCCGAATGCAATATTAGAAAGAAAATCTATGTCCCAAAAGAGGGAAATTTAATAAACATGAATGATGGAGCACAAACACACAACAGCCTCTGGGTATTATGTGAGTTACGCTAAAATTATATTTAAAGTAGATCGATGAGAAGTGCCTGAAGAGGAGCAAATTGGGAAGGAAAAAAAACAAACAACCCAACAACCCAACCCTGGCCTGGAGATAAACTACCTGCAATGCAGATGGATCCAGATGACAAATGACATGACTTCCAGGAAGTGCATCACTGTCAGCCACAGGAAGGATCCAGCCCTAACAGGCTGATTTCTCTTTCAGTACCAAACTTCAACCAATCTCAAGCATTAAAACAGTAAAATACATGCACAAACTGAACCAGTCTGTTAATGTACAGAGCATCTGACCATAACAAACAGTAAATTAAATGAGCAGAAACTCAGGAAAAGTATTGTCTGGATAAGGAAACTGCACTTACACATACCCAGCAGAACAAGAGTTCTCTGCCAAAGAACTGGGATGACTCTTCCATTCCAGTACTGCTGCACTGGTAAGAGATGTCACCTACAACAGACCTCTGTGATTCTGATATGGGAAAGACTGTGAGCCACTGTGATCAAGAGAAAACCTGCGTAGATGACTTCTGGCTCCTTTCTCTCCCTCCTGTACCTGTTCTGTGAAACATGGTTTTGTCCAGCTGGCAGCACACTGGACCTATTTTACATCAAACTGTATAAATTCCAAAGCACCTCTAAACTGAGATTAACAAGGCTTCACACGCCTTGGAAATACCTCTGCAACGTAAGAATGAAGCGTTACAGGTAAAGTAACTAACCTAAAAACAATGCTGGCCTTTGTATTAACAGTATTACCGTGAAGTGTTTAACCAACACAACACCAATCCCAGTGATAGGGCAAATGCTGCAGGTGTTCAGCAAAGCTTCTCCCTGCAGCAGACGTTTAGGCACAAATATGCAGGTTAAATACACTGCTGCTGAAAGAGATGATATCTGAGGTAATTCACTAATGCGGCATCTTATTAACAGATCCCTCTGCCTACCTACGTGTTTAGGATAGGAAAAAGATACGGTTGTATTTACTGGATTTTTAAAGGAATAGTAAAATTAAGCTATCAATTGATTGAAAATGTACAGGTGAAAGAGAGCACCTAGTCTCCCTTAAGCTGCTTTAACAATTGAAACTGAAGAAAAATACAGTAAGAATTACAACTCTGACAGGAGATGTTAGTGAAGTGAAACAGCCAAGCTCCTTATTCCTTTTTAGAGGTGGTTTTACAGTTTCTATAGAATACAGTTTCTAAGGGAAGACACGTCATTTTGTGATAAACACTAACCCTGAAACAAAATATTTTGTCACTTTTTCCCCCCCACACATACTATCTTTATAATCCAATCTAGTATTCTTTTGCTGGAACTGAATAAAGTAGATTTTTCATTTTGGTTTGAGTTCATTCTCTGTCATTACCTTCCACACAAGTAGCAAAATCTGACAATCCTGAACAACATTTTCAGTGGAAAAATGAGATCAGATCCTGGTGCCTGAGTAGACAACACAGATCTCAAGGTCAGTAGGATGTTCATGGCTGGCAAAAGTAACAAACACCATTTGGCCTAGATTTTGGACTCTAATAATGAAAACTCAAGTCACTATTTCCAACAGTGCTCTATGCAGATGAGGTATTCCAGTCTGATCTGCATACTTGGGCCCTGTCCCAAACAACGTTAATTCAATCTCCTGAAAGTGTTCCCACTAATTTCACATGGCGTAATGAGATGCACGTCTGTCAACCCTTTCACGATGGGGTTTTTAACGACAAACTCCTGGAGACAGAGAATTGTTTTCACAATGTGCATATACAGTGTCTGCACCAAAGAGACTATTTTTCTGATGGAGTCTTACAGTATTAATACAATGTTAGAAAAGCACAGTAATAATAAGGTTGGGATGGTAATTATTTTTTTTTTTAACGATACAGAGGTGTTCACTCCTTTCTAGAACATAGTAATGTCTATAGTATTGAAAGATAATTTCAAAAGAACTTAAACATTCTTACACATTTAATCTTTTTAAACAGAAAATAAACAGGAGGAGGGAAAAGCATAACAAGGAATAATACTATATAGAATCTCATGTCACAAGACATTAGAATAATGAACAAATACCACTTTTTGACATGTTTTAGGAAAAAACCTAATTTGTGCCATTATACCATATTTTTGTATTCTGATCATACTTTATTTAATCCCAAATATGCTGGCATGCATTTCTGTGTTTCAAATCGGCAAAAAAATAGTCCTTTTAATAGTCAAATGCATTCACTACATTTACAAGCACTTGGAAGTGTCACGTCAAGTAACAGTCTCAACATTGTTATGCAACATACCTCTTTTCTGCATACTAAGATATGTACATTGCATAAATTTTAATCATCTGTGATTTTCATAAGTATTAACTGTGCTCACCAATTTAAATTTATATACCTAGTTTAGTATATCAGCTTTAAGTATTTCAAATAAATTAGTCAAATTTAAAACAGATCAAATATTTGTTATTGGAATATTTTTATTTCCATCTTCATTATGAATGTTCAGAGTCCCAGCTATACTTCTTCTTGACTACTCTGTGACCATTTTTGTTAGATCTGACAATCATGAGGCACCTTTTACCTAAGTAAGTGTACTGGAGGAAGTTATATTAGGAAGTAAAGACAAACCTGGGCTCTTCCTGTGCCACATAGCAGGAAGATTTCAGCTATTTAAGTCTCCTACTTCCAGCATCAAAATTCTGTCACAAAAATACAATCCAAAACAATACCTGTCCACTCAGAAAACTCCAGCAGTTAATGGAAATCTACCCTGTGATCTTCTGACTCCATTTCTGATACTTCCTCACACAAAGCTTTTGTTTCCAGGCTTGCAGTCATCTATCTATTTGATGTAAGAAATGTTCCAGCAATTAGAATGATCTGTCCTGATACAAATCATGAAAACACACAAATCCACCTGCTGTGTAAAGTTTTAAGTTCAAACCAACTATCAAGGTAATATGTTAAACCAGGAAGTCTTTAATCAAACCTTCAATCAGAATCTCATGGCAATGTAGCACACTTGAAAATGTTTAGTTCACAAAAAAGCACACATACATCACAAATTGAAAATTATGGGAAACTACACAAGGTAGAGCATATACAATACAGACAGGGGCTTACACCTTGGGATTTTCCTGCCCAGCTTGAGGTCTCAACAGATAATTGTAAAAGGTATTATTTCCTCATATTTAACGATATAGACACAGGTATGTGTGTGTGTGTGTGTGTGTATATATATATATATATATATATATATATATATATATGTATATATATAAAAAACTGGAAAAGAAAACCTGGAAAATGACTTTTTTTAATAGTTTGGAAAACTACCGTCATTAACTGGTGTGACTCCAATGTTGGATACTTTCAGCATTGGGCAGTATATTGATATAGCAATCCTTCATTTCAAGACATAAAATTTTGCTCTACAACATGTATGAGACATGTAAGAACACGTGCTGCCAGCAAGAACTGAGAACCGTGGGAGGCTGTGGCAGAGCCAGACCACACGCACACCCGCAGTTTCAGGGAACTGGGAACTGGTGTCCCTAGAAAGCTTTGGATTTCCAGCTGAAAGTCTCCTCTGTGTAAGTATACAGCTTATAGTTCACACAGTTACCAAATTATTGGAAAATTAAGAGCTAACTCTTATGACCCAATAATTTATATTTCTAACTGCGACTGTCTTCTCCAAATTACTGCGGTGTGCTTGGGAACTTCTGCAGGCGACCAGCCCGCGTGGTACTGTACGAGAGCCTCCACCGCTCCCCCGCGCAAGGCACTTCAACTCCAGAACACCATCTCGCTGCATTTGAAAATAGGGTCTGATACATGCACACCACCTAATCTTCAGGGTTCTGATCCTGAACAAAATAATAAAATTTGTTACTGCTGGACATAAATATTGACATTTGAGGCAGGGGATCACTCAAATGGCTACGTATTTACAAAATAAAAGCTTATAGCATGTGAAATTGTGAACAAGAAAAGAAAAGGCTGGTAATAAATCACTGATTTTTGTTTTCCAAACTGCTTGTCAAATATTCACCAGTTCCACCAAACAGTGAGCAAGGAGGAGGGGGGAAAAAAAAAAAAAGACAAAAAGAGTAAGATGCTTTTTCTGATTGTTTTGAAAACTCCTAGGATTAGCATAAACATTTTACATGCAAAAAGAGTAAGCTTTTCTTTAAAATAAAGCATACATAAGATAATTAGACTTTAAAAGATGTGTCAACTTTAGACATCTTTTTTCTTAAATTGGCAAGTAGCTGTCATCCATAACTGTAACAAAATATCCGAAACCATTAGATCAAAGAAAAATTCCAGCATTCATCCAATCTGCTATTTTTAAGCTGTTCCTACCTGAGTTAAGCATTATTTCTTTTTCACCATGTGACAGCTGCTAAGCAAATAGGGTTCCATGTTTTACAAACCAAAGAAGAACTATCACACAAAAACACAAGCATTCTTTGCTAGTCATATACTACTGCAGATTTTCAGCATAATTTGACCTCTCCAAGTAGATAAACAATAAAATACCAGCATGATATCCAAGGAATTAAGCAGTGTAATTCTCATTGAGGTTGTGTCATTAATCCCTGCACAGAGCGTACTGAAAATTTATGCTCAAATGATGTATTTCTAGATATTGGTAGAAATTACAGTTCTCTAGAATCAGATTATAATTATATAGGATTGCAAATTGTATGTTTATCAGTTCCCCAAAACAAAATAGATAGCAAAATCTGCAATTCTAATGGCTGTTTTCATGCTAAATATAGGTACCAAGAACACTGCAGTTCATTTACCAATTAAGAAAAAAAATGTTTCCCTTCTCTTTTCTTCTCTTTTCTCCAAGATTCAGGCACATAATGAAACCACAGAAAGATAAAGGTAAGTTCATTGGCCAGAAATAACATGGGAAAAATCTACTGACTCTTTACTTACTGTACAGAATAGACAGTAAAACATAATTCAGATGTACAGAAGATTGAGTATCACTGGGTTTGGGTTTTTTGTTTCTTATTCCCTTCGTTGTTTTTTAAGGGAAAGATGAATGGTAGTCCTACACTGAATTTCAACCTGTGGATTCAACCAGTGAAGCTTAAACAAATCTTCAGTACTCAATTATATCGTTAGAAGTACTGTTTCCTATGTGTTTACAACTTGGCAAAAACAGCTTCAAGACAGAAAGAATAAGCAGGATTTAGATTTCTGCAGATGTCACTTTCTTCCACTTATTCAGAAAAAGTGCAATTTGTTTCCCAAAACATCCCAAAGTTTTAATAATAAAATTTAAAAGTCAGTATAAAACCACCTCCGTTTCTAATTTCAGAACTGGTGCAGCTCTAGGAACGCATCACTAATGAGAGCCACGCTCTTTGTAGCAGATTTGTTTAAGCATGACAGAAATAGGTCCTGAGGTAATTCAAGATACTACAGGTCTTGGATTTTGTGCTTTCCATTTTTCAACAAAGAAAACAAGGGTAACTTAATTTGCTCCAGTGTGTTTTTTAAAAAGTCTAGAGATAAACCATCTTTGGTTTTGTGTAACTAAACAGATCACAGCTAAAACAGATCAGATTAACTGCGAAGGAAAGATTGTGTTGACAAACAGTACAGAAAAGTTTATCAGCACTTTTAGTGGCTACAGAAAGCACAGTAAAGCACACAAATCTATTTGCTAGGAGGCTGTCTTGAGCTTGTGTTTAACTTGATGTAAAGCTAAGGCTGGAAGAATAAGACATAAAGGGTTTTTATTGAACAAAGAGCTGTTCACGTGCTGTGCCATCAGTAGCAAACCATTACAGGAAAGGGCTTTTCACCATCCTTTCCATATTTTTTAATATGTGGCTGAAGTTGCCATTTTAATTATTCCACTTCACCTGCCAGAATGCCTGTTAGCAACAATTATAGCAAATGCAGTCTCCACTGGGGACTGAAGCACCACATACAGCCTTGTCAGTAGACACACTTCTAAGCTGGCTAGTCCCCTCCTATGAAACATTTTCAATTAAAATGTGAGTAAAATGTGAACAGAAATGTGTGATTATCAGACTCGTTGCTGATTTTCTAGAACAGGAAGCAAATAATACCATGCAAGTAAAATTAAATTAAAAACATTCAGGTCTTTGCCAGAGAAGTCTGAGTTTTCTTCTCTGTTTCACACAAAACACGCATGTCAGTGCTATGTTTTGCAACTGGAACCTTTTAAAATTCTCATTCATAGGGGTTCTGTAATAAAAATTGACCAGAGCACTCAGAATTCAAA
Organism: Caprimulgus europaeus; assembly: GCA_907165065.1. Next base: position 11,933,512 of record OU015539.1, read on the forward strand.
TTCTTTCACTGACAACTTAGTATCTGCATGAGAGGGGGACTTACACATTCATAAAGCCTGTAATTTTTTTTCTTCAGTTGATTAATTAAATTACAATTAAAGATGGGATAACTTCTAAGTCCAATACATTTAATGATGAAAGTGGTGGCTGGGTAGAGGCAAAGACCTTAAATAACCTCTCTGTGGAGAGGAAGGTGTTGGGCTCAGCTCAATAATATTATTAATGGGAGTCCATATAGGGAAACATTATGAATGACACCTATAGGAATTCCAGCTTCAGAAGTTGTACTGATCCTAGGATCACTTCTTACAGGTATATGCAAAAGATCCCTACCAACCCCAACAGACTGTGAAGAAAGTTTACTGGGTTCATTTTTTCTTGTCTACATATACATAGTTATTACTATCTTAAGTTGAATTTCTTATAAATAGACAAACAGAAATATAAAGGAAACAAAGAAGATAATCTGTTTTAGAGGCAGTAAGGGAGGAAGTGGAAGATAAAGGAGATATAATTCCTTCCCTGATCTCGCTACTGAGTTTTTTATCCTGGAAAAGCCACACTTCCGCTGTATGTGCAGTGTCTCCATCTGTGACGGAGGGGTAACACGCCTCTGCCCTGCCACAGCTCCCAGAGCTCCACAGACAGCGCAGCGAGGGACAGGACAGCAGTGCACTGCAGCACCACGCCAAGGTGCCTCCAGAGCACTGAGGGACCCGGCACACCGAGCTCTCAACCCACAGCCACACCGTACATCACCAGGTGCGTGCCAGGAGAAGGAGAGGACAGAAGGGCTAATAAGCCAGCACACGTACTCTCAGAGAGAAAGCTCTATCAGGCAAAGCTGGAGACTCCTTTTAACCGTATCAGATGTAATTAAACCACTTCTGGCACTGTGGGAACATATTTCCAAATGCATTTGAGTAAGGCAGAAAGTATCATTTTAGCTATTGGACTATTAAGAATGAAACTAAGATCCCCCTTTGGGTCTAATCAACACTCACACGCCAGCAGATGTTATTCTACTCCCCTCAGATAAATACATATGCCTGTGTATCTTCTGGTTTCTTTATTGAGCACTAATTGCCCAGTGCACAAAATTTCAAACTGATGTAGCACGTGGTCACTGTTATTTGCACATTTTTCATAGCTCCAGTATTTCAGCACACAACTGGCGAGTCTGTGTTATTGTAGGATGCAAGGTTACAAGGTGAGCCACGTCAGCCTGCAGGACCATCCACTCAATGTCCTTCCACTTCATTCCATCAGATTCAGAGGGATCCATTTCCTTTCAGGACTTAGCCAAAACTGGAACAGCAGGAGGAGGAGTTCAGCCTGGGAATTATGGAAAGAAAGCCGCTGGCACAAGCAAGCTGGAAATGCATCAGACAGCAGAGCTTCCCACCTGGCCCTTCCGAAGCGTTTCCCATTCTGGGACAGCACGGTACTGCTGCCCGTGCACACGCTCTTATCAAACCAGGAGCACGCAGCGTGCTTCTCTGGGCTGCCCACCTCACAACAGTGACCACAGCGGCAACCAGAGGCTGCTCGCCTGCATGGCTGAAGCTCTGTGCGCTTGCAAACCATGCTGCTCCCCAGGAAATACATTTTTATTATTATTTAGGTTGGAAAGGATCTTTAAGATCATTGAGTCCAACTGTTAACCTAACACTGCCAAGTGCACCACTAAAGCATGTCCCCAGGCACCACATCTACACAGCTTTTAAATACCTCCAGGGATGGTGACTCCACCACTTCCCTGGGCAGCCTGTTCCAATGCTTGAGAAACCTTTCAGTGAAGAAATTTTTCCTAATATCCAATCCAAACCTCCCCTGGAGCAACTTGAGGCTGTTTCATCTTGTCATATCATTTGTTACTTGGGAGAAGAGACCAACACCCACCTCACCACAACTTCGTTTCAGGTAGTTGTAGAGAGGCATAAGGTCTCCCCTCAGCCTTCTTTTCTCCAGACTAAACAACTCCAGATCCCTCAGCTACTGCTCAAAATACTTGTTCTCTTCATTGTTCTTCTCTGGACGTGCGCCAGCGCGTCAATGTAGTGAGGATGATCTGCTCCGTAACCTTCCTCAGCACCGAGGTCAGGCTGACAGGCCTGTAGTTCCCTGGATCCTCCTTATGGCCCTTCCTGTAGATGGGCATCACATTTACTAACCTCCAGTCAACTGGGACTTCCCTGGTTAGCCAGGACTGCTGATAAATAATGCAAAGTGGCTTGGTGAACCACATCTGCTCTCCTCTGCTCCCATGTGCTGACAGAAGGATCACTGCTTGAATCTGAAAGCTACTTTAGAAAGACTTTTGATGACAGTTCCTGGATGGGAGCATAGACCTGAAATCCTGATCAAATATTTATCTGCTTTATGATTATTAAAAGATTTAAGTTGAGAAGAACTGGAAGACTTTAAGGAAATACTGCCATTGATTTACTGACAAATTTAACTCAACCCATATCATGTCCAGGCACTCTCCCAGCAGCACATACACTATTGTCCCCAAAGCCAACATCAGTCATTTGACAGTGCTCTGGACAGAGTGCTACAGATCAAATTTCCAGGTACAGAGGACTCACATGAAAAGGGAAAGAACCACAGAAACAAGCTGAATAAGCTTCCTTAAGTATTGAGTATCATTACAATACAGAGGTAGGCATTTTGTGATGTAAAAAGAAAACAAATGTCTTTCATTTCACAAAGTAAATAACAGGGAATTATTAATGGTGAATCAACCATTGTTAGTTATAGACCTATTCTAATGGAGTGAAAATAAAAAAATACAGAAACAATATCATAGCCATTTTGATGAAAAATTAGCACCAAGACAGAAGTCATCACATGCAAAGTGAAAAGCAAAATCATACAGAACACCATCTTTCTATTTAGTATTTATTGCAATAGGCAGTCATGTTTGGCACTGTCAATGGCAGCCCACAGTAAATGCAACACTGCAGAGCTGGCTGCAAACTAAAACCCTTCGTGCTGAGTTTTATCCTAATGTACAGAGAGTGACTCTGAGGACTCCCCACGCTGTCAATTGGCTGTATTTACAATTCATTATGCGATGCAGTGAAACTTCTACACCTCTAATGTATCTTGGGTTTTTCTTCAGAATAAGCTTTTTCAGATGAGAATGAGTTGTTCTTGCCAAAGAACACACAAAAGCTGCAGTGTGATATATGCTGTTTGTCATTTTGACTACGCTGCACACTAGTCATTCTCCTCCCTTCTCTCTCCACCACATCAGGTATTTTCAACAGAAGCTTCAGATTTTCATATAGGGTCACGATCAAGAAATAATGAGAGCAGAGAATCAGAGTGACCCTGAGCACTCTTGGAAATCCAGCCATGGACTCTCCAAGGCTCCCTATGTAGTGTTACATCCTGACCCTCAGCACTCTTGGAAATCCAGCCATGGACTCTCCAAGGCTCCCTATGTAGTGTTACATCCTGACCCTCAGCACTCTTGGAAATCCAGCCATGGACTCTCCAAGGCTCCCTATGTAGTGTTACATTCCATCCTTTCGGAGCCTATACCAGCCTAACGCTACAATACAGCTCTTCTGCAATTATTCTTAAATCTTCTGTTTCAAAACCTTTGTATTTTAATGGCATGCACCAATCAATAAACAGAAAGTCCAGCAACTGGACAGTCATTTCCACTCAGGTCCTCCTAGCTTTTACTATCTTCTTTTTTTTTTTTTTTTTTTTTTTAATCTCTCGACTTTTATTATGGTTTATATTAATTGGTACCACTTCAGTGAAATGATGGCTCTCAAAAACTATAATTTATTGCAAGAAAAAATAATTATCTAAGCCCTAAAATCTTTCATACTAAGCCTAGAGTTCATTGGGTTCTTTTGCCAGAAGCCTTTGTAAAAGAACCCAAATTTATCAAATCCAAGTCTTGTAAACTCAGTGGCCTCCAGAATTTCAGGATAAAATTTCAGGGAGGTGGCGGGGACAGGCCCAGTCCACACCAACAAATAACCCAAAAGTTCAGGCACTCATCTGAGGTATTAGAAATACCTTCCTAAGGAATACAAAACACAGAGCAGAGATCTGAACACTTGAACTTGCATATCCTACTTTCCAGGCTATGCAAACATAATTTCACATTTTTTTCTAACAGAATAATCTGGAAATCATTCTGACACAGGGTGCAAGGATCAGAAAACTTTTTTTTTCTTCCAATACTACTCAGAACAGCCTCCATCTTGCAAAGCCTCAAGCATGTAGCATTAAATGAATAAGTAACAGAAGGTGCCTGAAAAAGGGGCAGAAGGAAGGGAGAAAGGAAGAACCTTTCATTTAATTTCATTTAAATTTCTCTTTTGCTGATTTTTCTTGATTTTTAAAAGTCTGTGAGCAATATGCAAGCCCCAAGGAAGTGATTAACAATTTTTCGAGCTGCATCAGTAGTGCCAGAAAACAACACTATATCATTATCTGAAGTAGTTAACATTTAAAAGGCATCTTCCAAGATGCCTCAAACTTCTAGCAATGTCATGATCTTTTTGCACTGATATGATGGCCCAGTTTCTCTGGGTATTAATATAGTATTCCATAATGAATGTATGTAGCATATCCAAGAAGAACTATCCTAGTATTCTGAAAAGCCAGAGCCTAGATTAGGTTGCTCATAGGTGACTAGTGGTCTTAAGAGCCAAAAATTAACATTCTCAGTTTAGACCAAATAATTAATTTTAATTAAAGGTTACAGTCGCACTGTGAACAGTGCTATGATAGATACCCAGGTAGCTGTAAATAAGCTAACAGATATACTGGAAACAGTTTAACTCTGGTAGTCTCTAGCTCCTCACAGACTGGACTGCACTGCTCCTCAAAGGAGTAAATCCCTTCTGCGTTCCCAATGTTGTTGTATGGCTTTCACTATCTGTGTTAGCTCACATGCAGCTCGCCCAAGTGCCTCTCTACTGCACTGCAGTATGCAGCATGGACATACCACAGAGATCAAATACAGAAGGAAAGAATTTAACCAATCTGACACCAAGCACAGCTACAGGGTTCTCTGTGTCCCCACCACTGCATACATTTAATGATACACAATATGCAGAGGCACCCAAGCTCTGCCTTAAGGACAGGCAATAAAACAAAGCTAGTGTTGCTAGGGCAAGCACAAAATCTTTCTCTAAAACCTTCGACCTCACTTTTTAAATCTTCAGCAACAGCCAGTAAAGTGATTTAAAACTCAGTAACCTGTAAGAACCAATTAATCAGGGTCTGACTCATTGGTGTGTAGAAACATCTTTCATGTCATTTCACACAGCTCTACAGATGCAGTGTCCCAAAAGATGCATTACATACCCACATAACTAACCTAAAGTTTTGGGTAGGTATGTAAGAGTTCATGCAATCCCTTGGTCTGCAAAAGATTGTTTAATAGAAAGTCACACTTCTGGCTTGAGTCTTGGGATTTCTATCTGCCAAAAATAGTGGGATTCATTCCAAGGTACAGTAAGCGTCTTAGTTTTTTAGTTGCCACTCAACGTGACCTGAGCAGTTAGCCATTGTCCAGACAAGTTATCTATTAATTTCTACAACACATCCAATAATTTCCTCAAATTTTCACAAGCAAGAATTGCAACATGATGCAATGTATTTTTTTTGTTACTGCAGACAAGTGAAAATGCTGCTGTAGTAGTATTGGTTAGCAACAACCTGCTCTGGAAAAACAGAGACCAATCCTCCTCACGCTTCTTGCTGTGGTACAAGTACCATTACTGGAAATACCTCGCCTTTAACTTAACTCACTTGCTTTCAAACTGGTATCAAACTTGAAAGATAGATCTGTTTTGATCCCTCGCCTAAATATAGATCAAATACTGACATATCTGTATTTCACTTGCAGACACAATTTCCAACTTAGTAATAATTTGAAGTTAATCAAGGAATTTCTTCAACTTGTAATTTCTCACCTGCAGGTAGTTAGAACTGTGATTACAATTAAAATTACCATTAAAAACTTCAAGCTGTGGTTTCATTACCTGTGTCAAATGAGTTATATTAATTATGATTTATGATATTCAGACTTGTGTTAACATGCATCTCAACAGGAACTACAAGGTTTCCATCGAAATCTGCAATTCAAGACTTAATTTTGGAAAACACCTGAGAACTCAAGCTAAAACTCACCTTCATGAAAGAATGACTTGGGCATTTGTGTTGTCAGAGAGCAAGGTAAGTAGGTCAGTCGCAAACAAAGTGCACTTGCACTTTCATATTAATGTACTATAGACTGCTGGCCATTATTTGCTCAGCTAAAACATGAGCTCAGAGAAGGTCGCGGAACCAATACAATTCCCTTTTTGGTGAATAGAAAGGATCTATTGGCACCTCTTTGTCACTGCCTTCTGCAAGCAACCACACAACTACGTGTAAGGCAGCAGGTAGCATTACTTTGCAGCACCCCTAGCTCCAGGTGTAAGGACAGTAGCCTGACTGCACCGAATCAGCATCCGAGATCTGAGAAGCTCCTGTATTGGCGGCAGCAGTTACTATCCTCTGCTGTGTAAGGCTCTACTGCATTTCCCCAAAGGAAGTGCTTTAAAATGGGTCACTTATTCCCTTTAAGGATAAATAATAGATAAATCTGTAATCTCTCAACTTATTAGCAATCCAAAAGTACGAAAGCTACTTCTGTTGTAACCACTGAAAGGGAAAGTAAAGATGTATTTCAGCTTCTTATTAATGTAAAAGAAGAAAATACAGATACTTCTGGTAAATTATTTAATTACAGAGCAAACTAAGCATTTAAAGACCTTTTTAAATGTCACAAAGCTACACAATGTAGACATAAACTACAGTTATTCAGTAGATGATCTGCATGGTTGCTGAACATGTATAAAGCAAAAAAAAGATACATTAACATCAAGTATTAGATAAAACAAGTTGATGTAAAACAACTATGTCAGCAAAAGAAGTGTGTTTCATCTTTTATCATGTGTGCTCATCCTGTTCCAAATAATAACTCCAGTCTTTTCACCTTCCCCCACAGTTATCTTTGCATGCTCTATACACCCTTTTCTGGGAGCATAATCTAAGTCACTATCCCCTTACTTCCCATTTTCTTAAGAGCAGGATAGTCAAAAGAAGCTGATGATCATATGTCTGTAAAAAAAATGAAGGCAAAAAGAAGTATGCCAACAATCACCTCAATCTTTTCGCTTGGATTTTGTGCCCTTCTCTTGTACCTATAGTCTAAACTGGACATTATTCAGACTGAAGACTGTCTCACTGTATACCTGCATGCTTATACAAACGATAACTGAGCCCAGAGAGGTGTTACATTCGCAACTGAGAGTCCTCAGAACTTGCTGGTATTGTTTTGCCACTACATCATGATAAAAGAGATTGCAAACCTGCGAGAGAACGATCAGTTCTTCCATTCCCTACTACTCCCCATTTGTGTGACACAGTCTGTCACCGAGAAGGGCATCTCCTAATCCCAGTTACTGGCCTTCACATACACTACAGTAACAAAGGCTTCAGCAGTGAGTACAAAATAAACACTGATTTTAACATCCATGCTTAAAGCAATAATCTTTGAATAATCTGCTGTAAATACTGAAATCAATTCTCAATAATCTGCAAAATAAATAAATTCAGCTTTAAAAAACTGCTAACAGTACCAACTACTAAAGTAATACAATGAGAAATTGGGAGGGATTTTTTTACAAGTTACAAACAATAAAATACAAATTAAATAGCAAACATTTACAGAGAAGGGTATCTTCTGCAGGCACCATCTAGCTGGCAAGATAGAATTATTTTCATGAATAAGGTCAAAGTGGAAAAGAGAAGAAAAGAAAAAAAGAGCCAAGGAGAGCAAGATGTAGGGACAAACAGCAAAAAGAAATCTGTTCATAAAAAGAACAGAAAAGTATGAATTAGAAAATAAGTCGCAAGTATGAGGGGAAGAAGGAGGAAGTGTGAAAAGAATCCAGCTCTCTAGAACAGCAGTTTTTAGTTACTAATAAGAAGTACCATCTTCCAGAAGAGCTGCTGCTTGCATGTCTAAATGGATGCCACTTTAAGGAAAGTCCAAAAACCCTCAGGCGTAAGAGTCAAAACTGCCCAACTCAGGGAACTGCATGAGGAGACATAACATTTCATATCCACTCTCTGGCTGTGATCCAAAGCTGGCAGAGATGGCTTGTAAATGATTGTCACTGCCAGAAACCTGCAGTAATTGTCACTACGAGAAACCCACTAGCCTATTATGAAATGAGTTTTAGTCTCGATCTGAATGTTGATACTGCAGGGGTGGTTGGGGGGGACAAGACTCTGGGACAGTTGGTGCAGCTGCTTATCTGTCATAAGGCCCCAAGCACACCCTGCAAGAGCTGGCAAAGCCCCTTCGGCCCCTCAATTAAATCCACCTTTGGTACACTGCAAAGTGACGACCAGGTTTCACTCCCAGCTCTGCGGCTGATCTCCCTTGAGCCTTGTCCCATTTCTATTTAAGCCAATTCCCTGCAACTTCCACAGGTCTCCATTTCCCTCGCTGGTAAAACTGAAGTGATGCTTTATTTTCCTCACCTCTCTTTTCTGCCTGGATGATTTAGGCTATCAGCTTCAGGGTAGCAATTGCCTCCGACGATGTGCTTGTACAGCTCCCTAACACTGGTGCTGGGCTAAACAGGACTTTGATCTCAGCTGGAGTCTTTATGCACCACAGCAGTAACCCCCTGCATAAGAGCGCAGACCCCCATCACGGGAGAGCTCAAACCTAAACGTTTTAAAAGCACACGACTACACTAATTTTATACACCGCAATAATTTGAGGCAAGACAGTCCAATTTAGAGACGAGGAGACACATGCTCTTTGTACCTTTTCCTTAGAAAAAGCAGCTCTCGTGAACTATCAATGCTGTTCCCCAGAGCAGGCAAGCCAGCGTGCCTGCATTGTGATGCGCTCGGTTACAAACAGTGCCCTGCAGCAGGCTGAGCACTCTACCTGCACTGCTGCCTTTAGAATGTCCAGGTTTAAGGGTAGATAATATTCCAATACCTCAAATAAAGGCACAGAAACACAGAAACACTTAGTCTTCAAGCCTGTTCCTGTTCCAGGACTTGTTTACATATCACACTTTCAGAAATCTTCTTATCTGCTTTAATTGCCACGATTCATGAATTTACAATGCTGCTGTGCTCCACAATTTTCAACCAGCTGTAATCCTTCACTTTGCAAATAACTAACTAGTGTCTGTTTATAGCTGCAGTATCTAAGCACAGTCCTAAAACTTCAGAGCAAATTCAAAAAAGCTACCAAAAAAACTGAACATAAGAAAAAATGTCACAAATGAAATCATGGACGTTATTACCATCATCACGTAGATATCGCGACGTATTACGCCACTGCAAACGCACGCTGCGCAATCCGCCCCCCGCACACAGTGCCAGACCCCCACTGCTCAGTTCACGGGTTCCCCCGGGTGTGGCAGGTTTATCTGCACGAGCTGTGTCCCAGGAGAATCACACAGAGGCTTCACGGAGAACTCGGGGACCTGCTGCGAATTTATTCCTAGGTGGACTGCGCTTTTCAGCTGACAACGTTTGTATATTTCTCATTAAACATGTTAGATGTTTTGTAAATGCTGGTTTTTAAGTTCTAGTACTAAAATTTATTGTTAAAGAAGTGAAAATATGAGAAATAATAATAGTAATAATAAGAATAATAGCAGCAACTAGGACCTTACTGTGATAGTATTGATATAGTTTTATCTCAGCTAGCAACAGTTTCGTTTAACTATACTTACGTAGTATGAGGAACGTGTTCGCTTATTCAAGACACACCATCATAAAATAAAAATATGTCAATTTCAGAAATTCTATAAATTAAAAATGAGTTCAGGAAAAAGATATGAAACCAAAATATATTTTTTAACAAAAAAACTGAACTACTGGAAACTGCTGAAAGATACCAAAGGAAAACACTGCTGTGCTTGAGAACGTAAACCCTCAAGAAGCTACATCTTACTCCTAACTGCCATTAGGAACCACCTTTGGAGCTGGAGGCAGCTACATGAACTGCAACTGATTTTTTTACTTGAGTCTAAACTATTTTGATTCATTATAATAAAGGACAGAAACAGTGTTAAAAATGGGTTTAATTTAAAGATTAATTCTTAGCTCACTGTATCTGGTGTGTAGCTTCATAGAAGTGCTTAATCATATGCCTGAATTTCTATCTATGAAACAGTTCCATGAAAATAAATGCAATATATTTGCCTTTAAAAAATAATTTCTCAATTGTATTTCATAACATTAGCAAGCACAAATCCCCTCATCCAACGACTATCACTGTTTCAAAAGCAGAATACATAAGAGAAGAAAAGACATTAAGGGCAAAATGCCAGAATCACAAACTCACAAATAATATGAACCTTTTATCCACCTCAGCATGAAAAAGCTAGCATTGACACGGAAAGAATTGCCTGCTATTTTTTGTTAACCCACCCAAAATGTTCTCAGCATCTTAAAAGTGGAAGTATAATCTGTTTTGTGAGTTTTCGACATGCAGGTGGATTGCTTAATGAGTTGTGCATGACACACACAGAACCGATTCCCTCTGGCTCATTTCACTTGTAAGGAAAAATATGACATCTTACTAAAAAAAATAAAAATAAAACCACTTCTCTGCTTGAATTAATTCAGGTATAAAGCTGCATGTGCGTTTGATTGTTAGGAGGAACGATGTAGGTTTAGCCATGCTAGCATTTTAAAGTCCATGACAAAGTTGAAACAGCTTCGCAAGCTCAGAGCAGGGCTTGCAGGATTTTCTAGCACGCTGTACATCAGAGAGGCTCAGGCTATGTCACATACATCTTTACAGACTTCAGCATGCCTGACAGCCTGTGCTCTGTCCCCCACGCCAGCAGCAGTGACTTTGTTGGCTGTCACATGCCACCCAGACCGTAAAGAAGGTGGAAAACAGGCCTCCAAGCTTTGAGAGTCAGCAACCATGGAACTCGCTACAGCAAACAAGAATCTGAAGCAACAGAGCAGATAAGCATGGGGCATTTTGCTCCTGGAGAGGAGATGAACTATTCCAAGGGGTGCACATCAAGCCTCGTGCATTTCACTCCTACAAAATGGTATTTTGACCTAATTTACAAACACAGTGTTTCACATGTAATTTCAGTCCCATACGCATCCAGAAACTGCTGTTTCCTGGATAAGTACATTTAGGCGATCCTGCTTTAAATGAGCAAGTTCAATGACATTTGCAATGATACATCTCTAACTCTGAAAACTGAAAAATAAATCAACTTCTCAAGAGAACTCTATGTTAGAAGCCTAAACAAAAACACTTCAGAGCAGAAGTGTGGTTTGTTTGCCTTTTCGGGCAGACCTCTGCAGTTTCTGGCCATAAACATGTGGTTAACATTCAAGAATAATATTATATTAGAAAGTTATGAGTATCATCGGATCTGTGTTTCTCGGAAGATCTACTGCTTTGTCTCACTTTGCTTCTCCGAACTGCACTGAGCAGAAACAGAAGAGGTCTTTTATTTCCTTCTTCAAGGCCACTGCTACAAAACCCCTCAGCAAACTTTTGGCATTGGCCTCCACAGAGCCTTGTGTACAGCGAGAGAGTGGAGGAACACTTCCTCTGCTGCCGGGAAAAGCCATGAACAGCTGCTCTTCTGGTATTTTGGCCTTCATTACAAGGCTTCAAATTGCATCAGAATGCACCCGCTAGTCACTCCTGAAGCCTTATTGCCAATTCCTTACGTCTTTTCAAAACACGTGGTCTGAAAGAGCTATCGGAGAGAGTGGCAATATCCTCAGGCTCACTGTAATCAGTTTTCTATCTGATTCTTCTATTGATTAGAAATATCACATGCACAGATTAAGACAGCAGACTTCCACCTCTGCATCCACTGTTTGTTTATTTCTCTCTGTATTAAGGAGTGATTTGTTTGTGTATATGTTGCACTCACTGTGGCATATGGTGCTACAAATACTGTCATTTAGAATGGGGCAAACTGCAACTGACCTGCTTAAACAGCTGTCTTCGTTTTGAAATGCACATTTTTAATTCCATTATTCTCTCTCTCTCAAAAAAAAAAAGCTTTATATTACTACCTTGTTTTATTTACAACCAAACAAATGAAACAAACGTGCTTTGCTGTCTTACCCAGAGCAAATGTTTAAAACTGTCGTGATTTCTCTCTGAAGTAACTCAGTCTGAAAAAGAGACCTTAAGGAAAACTAAAAAATCCCGTAACGTCAACGTCACTCTGAACAGCAGGTTCAGAAATGGCTTTAGTGCTGTTGCAGAGCCCAGCGCGTCCGCCCGGAGCTGAATCTCCCTGGGCTCGCTCGCCTCGCACCGGCAAGTCAGAAGCCAACTCTGCTCCTGTGCCCGCAGCAAACGCTCCCGCTCCAAAACCGGGCGCTCGGGGCGGGCACGGGGAAGCACTGCGAAGGCAGGCGGAGGGGTCCCGTCCGCGGGGCCGCCGGGCTCCGCTCACCCCGGTGCCGGGGCTGGCTCCCGCCGCCCGCTGACGCACGGGGCTCTCGGGCAGCAATCGCCGCGCGGCGGCTCCCGTAGCTTATGGCAACGGCGGAGCCAATGGCAGCCATCGCCCGGGCGCTGCCATGGCGATCCCGCTCCCCGCCGCGGCGGCACCGTCGCCTCCCGCCCCGCGTACCCTGGCACCCGGCGGAACGGGCAGAGAGCGCCCGGCGGGCCCGGGGTTCCCGCGGCCGAAGCGTGACGGCCGCCACCGACGGCGCAGCGCTCCGCCTGCCGCCGCTCGGCCCGCTGGAGAGGCGTGTGGCGGCGGCAGGGACGAGAAGGCTCCCGCTACAGGAGCGAGCGCGGCGCTCCCGCTCTCCGCGGGCCTGACAGCTCTCCCCGGAGAGCAGCCCCTGAACTTCGCGCAGCGGGACCGAACTGAAGTTGGGAGGCAGGACCGGGACCCCTTCCGAGAGCGGCCGCCAGCCTGCAGGCACGGGGCCGGCCCACGATTCGTTCCCCCAGGCGGGACCCACCACCTCCCCGCCGCCCCCCGGGCAGGGCAGCCCCGCCGCCCAGGCACCGGTTCCGGCAGCGACCCCCTGAGTGGCAGCGGCTGCAGCCCAGGAGCCCCAGTCCCTCCGGCCGGCCGCCCGCAACGCTCTACCCGCCGCCGCCCCCCGGGCGGGGTCCCCCTACCTGTAGGGGATCCAGTCCGCCTGGTGCCTTGAAGTCATCTCTCCCCGGCGACGCTGCCCGGAGCCGAGGAGGGGGACACGGCCGCTACTGCCCGAGTCGGAACCCGCCACAGCGCGGGCAGCATCCTCCGTCCGGGGCGGGGGCGGACGACGCGCCGGTTATCCCGGCAGCGGCCGCAGAAACATCCCCCCGGGGAGGGCTCCCAGCGGCGGGCCGGGCTGCATGGGGAGGGGGGCGGCCGGGGGCAGCGGGAGGCGGCTCCCAGCCCTTCCTCCCTGCCCCGAGCGGCGGCTGAGTCGGGCACCGGAGCGAGGGAGGGGGGCGCGGGAGGGGGCGGAGGAAGGGCCGGCGGCGGGCAGGGAAAGGCAGGGCAGCAGCGCCGCGTCCCCGCTGCCGCTACCCGCCCGCCCCCCCGCTGCCGCCGCCGCCGCCGCGCTGAGGCATCGCCCGGGCGAGGCGGGCTGGGCTGAGCTGAGCTGAGCTGAGCCGAGCCGAGCCGAGCCGCCCTCCGCGCCGGGCCCGCCCCTGCCCCGTCAGCCGCGCCGCCACTGACTCACGGCCGGCGCCCGCCCCACCACTGGGCATGTGCGGGCCGCCGCGGCCGCGAGGGACAGGCCAGGCTGGGCTCGCGCCGCCCCCGCGGCGGGAAATAGCGGGGCAGCCGTGGCACGCGACTGAGGCGGAGGCGAGGCGCGAGGGGAGCTGGGCGCGAGCTCGGGCTCTTCTGAGGGGAGCCCCGCCCGCGGAGCCCGAGCTTCTCAGCAACTCGACCCAAAATGGCTGAGGGGCCACGAGCTTCACCCGGTCCTTGATGGACAATGAATGTTTTCTGTTGGCCAGCACCAGACTGGTGCCTCATGGTGACGCAGACCCGCTGGGGCATGGTGGTTCGAGCCCATCTCCGCCAGCCCTGGCACAGCCCTCAGCACCAGCCGCCCTCCTGCAGAAACCATGGCGGAAGGCTAGGGCTGGCAGGGAGCAGAGCAGGGTCATGGCTCCCTGAAGAGCCCGGCTTGCTGCACAAGTGTATTACAGGCCCCTGCCAGCTTCTCCCAGCAAGACCAGCTCTGCAGCCACAGCAGAAGATAAACCCAATGTGTCAGACTGTATGCTTACAAAAATAGTTCCTGACTTCATGGAAAAAACAGAATCACAGAATCATTGAATGGTTTGGGTTGGAAGGGACCTTAAAGATGATCTAATTCCAACCCCACTGCTGTGAGGAGAGACACCTTCCACCAGACCAGGTTGCTCAAAGCCTCATCCAGCCTGGCCTTGAACACTTCCAGGAAGGGGGCATCCACAGCTTCTCTGGACAACCTGTTCCAATCATGATCTGAAGAAAGAAGGCATCAGTGAAAGATAGCGATTAATGAAAAATACAATCTCTATTTGCTTTAAATGATGGCAATCTGGCCCGTAATAGGTCAGAAATTTTGTTGTAGGTAACAGCTGTACTGCATATGGAGGAGAGATTTAAAGAAAGGTGTGTTAGGAGTTAACTGAAGTCAGCTTTTCACACAGAACAGGCATTGTGGAATAAACCATCAACGAGTTAAGTGTGGCAGCCACTGCACCTGGAAATGCTAAGATGGAGAGGGGCACCTAAGTGGCAACGACATGAAGCTCTGACCTGCTAAGCCATCCCCAAATTGCAACGTTGGTCTTCTGCTTGATGGTGTGAGCTCTTGCGGAAGTGGATAGAGTACAGGTTATCCCACCGCAAGATACTGCAGAGTTAGAAGGAACGATGGACAGTTAAGGCCGTGGAAAGGTGCACATCTGAGCAGAGAGTGAAAAAACCTGTGCGCCTAAGAAAATAGAGACAGGGCGTTTAAAAGCAAGTGTCTAGAAATAGTAGAACAGAACAGTTGAAAAAGAACTTTCATTCTCCTGGTTTTATAGTATAAAAAACAAGGAGACAGTATTAAAATTTAGCAAATTAAAAACAGATTGAAGGAGATACTTGTTCACACATCATAACTGAATGGTAGAGTACACTACTAGAGAACGTGGCTGGGGCCAGGAAGCCAGCAAGAGTCAAGACAAGATGGCATGCTTAACAAATAACAGAAATGTTACCCTACTGTTCACTGTCACGAACTTTGGAGAATCTATTTTGTTTTAAAGCCAGAAACCAGAATGTTAACATTTTCCAGGAGCTGAAATGAGATCTACTTTTAAGGAAGAATTATCTCACATACATGTGGATAAGACAGTTTGCTGCTTTCTTGGCCAGCATCGGACACTGGACTTGACAGACCGCAGTTCCAGTCGGGCACAATGTGGAACTGTGAAACAATGGGCTCCACCACTGCCTGGCAGTGTGGAGGCGGCTGCAGGAGAGAGATCCCATCTCCTGGTACTAAGCTGCATGCTTGATAAGCATGGCTATTTACTGAGGCTTCTGTAGATAAGAAGAAAGATGAAAACTAGAAGAGTTTCATGTCTTCAGAGTCACAAGCTCTCGAGACTGTCGATTAGAATATCTATTTTCAAAAAGCCGTAAGTGTGATAGATGAACTAATGCACACACATCAAAAAGATCCCTCCAAACCTTTGAGTGATATGAAATACGGAAGTGCTTTTCTGTCATTTAAATACAAACATCATCTTGGGCTGTTAACAAATACAAAGCATACAGGGTTATTAGATGTTCAAAATGGGAGACCGATAGGGTGTCCTGGAAGGTGGGGGTTCACAGAGCATAATGTCCATCTAGAGAGAGCTGACACAGAGAAGAAAGATCAGGAAAATTCTATGGGGAGAAGTAAAAATAATTCTCTGATATTTTATCTGCTTTTGTAGTGTTTACTTATGCTACCAGTGCTCTTCCTCATCCTCCCTGACTCTGATTCTCCCTCATCCCTTTACCATCTTGGGTCATTTGCGTTTACGCTGCCTTACTCTAGCTTTGGTTGTTTCTCACTGGCAATGCTCTGCTCCTATTTCTGAAGCAGGTGAGTGGAGCAGAAAGGTGAATACCAGCCTCCGCAGCTGGCAGCACTAAGAGCAGAGTTACTGCACATCTCTGACTCTGAGCAAGGTCCCGACTCACCAGTCTCCTACGGATGTCACTCTGCTTTGTCTGCATGGCTCACAGAGCTAATTCTGAATGACAGGGCGAGAGTTAAAGATAAATCCTTGCTGGGAGATGACCAAGGTGTTCATTTTGCTGTGTAACAAGCCTCGAGATTGCCCTTGAGGTGCAGAACTGTTCACTGACATTTCTAATAATTTCCAGGAGCTCAGAGAAGACCTGGCTTTTGCAGGTGCCAGTTCCCCCAAGTATTACTACAATAAATACTGGGGAAAAATAACAGCAGGTAACTAGTAATCCTTACATGCAATGATGATTTCTAGGTGCTATCTATAAAGAGAATTGTCCTTCTCAAAAGCCATGCTTAATTAGTTTGAGATACCAGCCTGATGGGCAAGATGGTGTGTTAGAAATACAGTGCTTTAAAAGTTCAACAATGGATATATGAAACAGATGGAAAGTAGCAACATAGATGCAAACCAAGCTCCGCTACTGTCAAACATGTCACACTGAGTCCCATCTATATAGAGTGTGCTACCCTTCCAATTATTCCTATTTTGTCCTCCATGTAAAATAAGTGTCCTAATAATACACTTTTTGATTGAGATTATGAATAATACAACACAGCTATATCTAACAGTTGAAAACACCTGCATTTGCAACTGAAAGCCTTCTGGCAATCTGGGTAGAGAGCAAGACATCAAAGCAGGAGGATTCTTTAGAAAGGGAGTTGGGAGAACCTAAGCAGGTAGTAACATAAGAAAGTGATGTAAGCTCTTTCCTAAATATACAGATTAATAACTTTTTAAAGTCTAATTTTGCCATGATGGGGGAATTCAGTTCTTATAAATTAGCTCATGAAAAAAGAAATCAGTAGTAAATTTATATACAGATTTGAAAAAGTGCACAGATTATCTTTTATAGAGATGTTTTAGTCTTGTTGTTCCTGTTTCTAAAGCCACTATACTAGTGAGCACAGCACTGTTCAGAGCTTGTGTGCTACAGATAGAAAGGTTTGCATGTTGTGTGGCTTAAAAGGTTTCCTACACCTTACAGCTGCTACAGTAGGCTCGGGATATGTATTGAATTAAATTCCTGTCTCATTTGCCTTTTTAACTGACCTGAAAGAAGGTTGATTTTAGGAAAAGGAGAAGTATAGTAATGAGCAGCATAAATTTTGTTATTTACAGCCCCATCCTGGTTTTATACCGTGGTGTAGTACACGTCCTAATGCACAGCTCCTAACCCATTCATAAGACATCTGAGAGACTGGTTTGATCTTTACTTCCTAGGTCTTTTAAAAGGGCAAAAGCTGACAGTTTGTCATCTCTGGATCAGCTCAAGCATAGTGCAGAAAACACTTCTGTCTGGCATTTTAAATCTTGTAATAGCACAACCAAGACAGATTTGGCATAAAAGTGTAAGGATTCTGGGTTTTCCTTTATTGGCTGGGACATTTCTAATGTTAAGCTCCAGATGACAAGGAATAGGGATGTATTTGTGCTGGCATAAGTACAGAAGTGGTTGTGGTTAGATTTTTCCATTCCAGTATATCTAAAATCAAGCTATCCTATTTGAAGTAAAACCACACCAAATAAAACTTATCTACATTCATTACAAGCCCAGCGTGCCTAACAAAGTTCATGAATACAGTTTCTGTATAAAGCTCAGGTCAGTTGTGAGTATATCTAGGATATTTTGTTTGTTTGTTTGTTTAAAAATCAAACTGTGCAGCTAACCAGAACCAGATGCAAAGGCTGAGGTTTTGTATAATGAGCTGAAATTCAGCAAGTTCAGTGGATTTCTTCCCAAGCAGTGAGCTCTGGCATGTGTTGAAACAAATGCAGAATAAAATCCAGGGATGATAGTAAGGGCATTAAAACTTTCATAAATCAAAAAGAAGAAAATGCTCACAAAAAGCAAATAAAATCAAAGCCCTGAATGGTAATTTTAACTGTAAACACTTCAGTCATGCCGAAAACATGGCAGAGAGAATTCTGCTCATTGTTGTGGGCTTTGGATGAGGCTTATGCCAAGTTCACTGTCCTTGTGCCTTGAACAGAAAGAAGCTCAGGTTAAATCTTGTTTCCCTAGTAAGGAAAAAAGGCATTATTTTTTATATCCCAATTTCAACTATAACAAGAAAATTTTGTGGTAAAGGTGAACAATTTGGAAATGAAACTCTGGGAAGGAGACAAATTGGTATATGAAAGATTTATTGCAGCCTTTACATGGTTGATCCTCTCCATCTCTCCATGAAAGCTCACTTACTGTATTTCATCTATTCTCATTCCAATAAGTACATTTCTGTTTCTTTATTGTGAGGCTGTCAAGCATAAATACCAATCCATAATACACTGAAATAAAATCTATTCTGCAATAACAGAATAGAGTTCCCTTGCCACCCAGGGTGATTTTTCACTTTAGTCACTTCAGTTTAAACTTGCCTAGCTCCACTGAGATCATGCCTAATACCAGGTTTTTGACAATTAAGCTGACACCTATATGTACATATTCCTATAAAATAAGTATGAGAAAATGTTAACTTTTGAGGAGTGGAAGTTGTTAAGCTTAGTTTGCCAGCACTAGAAATCAAACCTTGTACACCGCTGTCCTTACGTTTACCACTTGTGGCCTGCTTTCAAAACCAGCTAAGGTTTTTTGCTCAGTCTGATAACAGATCCTGTAACAACATTTAGCATTTCTCTGAAAATCTTGCACTGGTTATATCCAATACTCTGATTCTTTACTGTAACTAATAAACTCTGTTACTAGGTGAAAACAAAGTCTTTTGCACAGAGACAGACTAACCTATGCAAGTGCTGTACATAGAGTCACTGAAACGTGACTTAGAAACTACTATAATCATAATTAGAGCTCCTGTCATCTTTGCAATTGCTGTCCCATTGAACACTTATCTAAATCCAGTGGGACCGCTAGAAGTGGATTCTTCTATGCATTCTCTTCAGACTTCCCTTTTTACTGCCCTCTAACATTATTTCTACATCCTGATACCTAAATGGATTGTTCGTGAAGGATGAATTTTCTTATGATGGTGCTTAAATATAAAATTGGATAATCCTATCTCATTTCAGCATAATATTTCACATAGGTTTTGCTTTTAAAGGTTTCTTTTCCCTTTGAAGGTTATTGTTAAACCAAATTTTACACAGTAATTTTGCTCTCATCTCTTGCACTGAGGCTTTTTGAACTTTTCTGAACCATTCACACTATTTACGTGTCACTCAAGGCAGTCAAAGTACCAAATCAAAAAGACATATTTTCAAAAGGACTGCCCCCTACAAAGTACATCTCTCTTTTAAGACAGGCCTAAATTCATTGTAAACCAAATGCCACTTTGCTGCCCATGAAAATTATAAGTCACTTTTTATGTGTTCTTCCCTTCTAAAAATCAAGGGTAGTGTTCAGTTCTGGATGGTTTTTTTTTCACAGACTCATAGGATGGATGGCAATGGAAGGCACCTCTGGAGATCGCCTTGTCCAGCCCCTCTGCCTCGAGCCGCGCCAACCACAGCGGGTTCCTCAGGGCTTTGTTCAGGCAAGTTTTGACTGTCTCCAAGAATGGAGACTTTTCTCTGGGCAGTCTGTGCTGTTGTTTGACCAGTCTCACAGTCAAAAGGTGTTGTCTTATGTCTAAATGGAATTTCCTGTATCTCAATTTGTGCCTGTTACTCATTTTGTTCCCCTGAGCTAAGATGAACCATTTTGCACTCAACCAGCAGGAGTGGAATATATTGTATCTCCCTTTGTTCTCATGGCAAGTCCAGAAGACCCTGAGGTGTCATTTCAGGTCAAAGCCAGGCTCTTCCAACTCAGACTGGGAGAATCACACTGAAATTCTTGTAAGCCGTTAGCAAATGATAGGATGTCTTAACCTGCTGAAAGGATAAACCCCAAACTATTTCTTCATATTAAATAGACTTTTCTTTGCAGCATGGTGAGTAGACAACTCTACTTAATACTGCAAAACCTCAGGATTAATCTGAAGCTAAGTACATCCTTCATAACTGTTCTGTAAAACTGTGCATAGGCATTACTTCCAGTTAATGTAAAAAAAAAAAAAATCAATTTAAATTATAGATCTAAAACTGTCTATCCTAGCTGAGGGTATAGTTTTAAATCTTCATCCTTAGCTACTGGGGAGCTAAACAAAAAAAACAAACAAAATCCTATCTAATCTCAGAGATGTTTCCAACCCACAGATGTTTCAAACTCAGACATGACTTATCTGCCCTTAAAAGCAGTTAACTTCACCTGACAGTGAGCCAGAGAATTGAAATGCTCTCAGCAAAACTTGTAAGTAGAACCAGAAATGCTTGTCATAGGTGTTTGTTTGGAACATCATGATAATGACCTTCTCATTTTATACCCTCTAGATTTCTTTTTCCATCAAACATGATTACTCAAATAAGTCAGTTTATTTAGAAAAAAAGAAAAAAAATAGCCAGAGGTTTTGAAAGTAACGTTCCATTACACTTTAAGACAGAGTTGGAATCAGATTAAAATGATTTGAGTTCTGAGTTCACTGTATGAGGAAAAAAGATTTGAATAGTTTTGTTTGGAGTCAAAGCAGCTAGAAAAATAGGAAACTAGTTTTAGAATGGCTGAGCATTTTTATAACTAGAAAACATTCTGAAGTCTTCAAAGTTTTCAGATTGTATTTAAGATTAAATAGTATCAAGTTATTATTTTTATTTGCTTGCTTTAAAATGGTCTAGCTAGTAAAACTTTGTGAAAGGACCAGGAGTAAGTATTTATATATTGTTTTGCTGTTCTCTTTCCAGTACAATGGGTTAAATATATTTGAGCTTGCAATGGAAACACCTGATTTTTGTTCAGAAATTACATGATTTATTAGCTTGATTTACTGCAATCATCTGCACTTCTGACCAATATATGACACTATTCATAATACGACTGCTTTACATCATCTTTGTAATTCAATAAAATGCCACATTCACATTAGAGATGATAAACTGGGGTGAGAGCTAGATTATTCAGTTTGCCTACAGCTATATAGAAAGTCTCTGGATAAACAGGAATTGATAAATTGATCTTCACTGAAACATCCATCTACAGCGCATACAAATTATATTCTGGGTATCACACCCCAAGCACCGAGTCCTCCGTATTTGCCCGTACAAGGAAGGATGGGAGTGCATTGCTTACTCAGTGTTTTCCTGAATTACAACTAATGCAACCGACAGTAATTTCAAATCTGTCTATCTACTGTAGGTAGATATATCTGGATCTTCTTCTCTAATATTCGTCTCTGGAATTGCTACTTTGACTCCTTGGGATTTCTCTTTTCCTCCTTATCAATGGCAGTTCTGTGCTCCTCCTTTAAGCCAAATCCTGGTGCACCTTCCTTGCACTGGTACCACATTTTCCCCTTTATCCTTACAGTTGCATGGTCAGCTGGGTTCACGTGCTAAATACAGTTATTCAGGTCTGGATCATAACACTGGTAATGCGATTGAAACCACGTCCTTTAACCCCTCTTCAGGTGCAGCAAGTTATAAAGACAAAGTGACTGAGAGCAGGGATAATTCCAGGTTCACACAAAATCCATTCTTTACGACTAAATCAAAAGGAGACTGAGATCAGTGCAACATTCCTTCAGTGAATATGCAGATACAGTACATAATAGGGAGAAAGTGAAACCAGGCAGGTGATCTGAATTGGTAATAGATATAATACAGTCACTTGAAAAAAAAAAATTGTGGAAACTTAGTCACAAGGCCTGGATTTAGTGAGAGGTCTGGGGAGAGGAAAAAACTAAACAGCATGAGACAGTTCAGGACATCAGAGTCTGCTACTGCCTTGCTGCTGGTACCACTCATCGTTCCCATTCCTACATGAATGATGTGGCAGTGTTTCAGTTTACCTTTCTTCCTTCCACAGCTCTGTATCCTTTTCTTCTCTATTAAGATTCTTCAAGAAAGATCAAGGTTCAGGTCTTCAGGAAGAGATTTTTTTTACTATCTGCAGTATTGCCCCACCTGCCCCTGGACAGCACAGTTAATCTCTGAGGGTCAGCACATTTTGACTGGAAGATAAGCAAGAAGGAAACGTGAGACAGGGAAGCAGAAAAGAGCTGGGAGAAGAGAGTATTACAAAATGGGAGTGGAGATTTAAAAAAAACCCACCAGATTTTCTGCATTTAATAAAAGTCTGTTCCAAAACCACTGATGGCCCTTTTCCCAGAGAATACTGATATGTTTAGATACATTCTATATACATATAATATACATACATGTTGTACCTCTAGCAGCCATAGTGAAGCAATTATGCATGATGGATATTTGGCACAGGCTTTTTGCTGCTATACCTGCTGAGTGACTCTGCTCACTCTCACAGAGTCCTAACTGTAACAACGCCCTTGAGAATCCACTCTGTAAGAAGCACTGCCTCTTCCTCAGGAGCTGCAGAGCAGTTTCTTCATTCTGACATTTGTTATTTATTGATCCTTGTCTACACTGTCTTCCTTCACATTAGGAAGGTGGTAACGTAACAGCCCATTTACAACCAGTGCTGTATTGTACTGTAGTGTGAGAGAGATGTGTTGAGACGTACTGACTCAAAGACCTCGAGAAATTCCCTCCTGTGCCTCTCGGCACGTTTTCCAGTTTAACTCTCAAGCAGACCCAGTTAATAATAAGTCCCTTCCTTTATACAGGAATGTCGAAGCAAAACCAAAACTCAGTGAAGGAAATCAAGTCAAGGAGAAACAGAAAAAATACAGCCAATCCAGAAAACTGTCAAAAAGTTCACTAAGGGCTAATAGGCAAATTGATGTGGAAAAGGAGTGAACAAGACAGAGAGGAAAAAAAAATAAACCCAGAAAACAGGAGACTCAGGTCTAGAATACAGAGTTGGTGTTAATAGACTAAATACAGTCAGAGAAACTACACACAAAAGGTCCATATATCAGCAGGCTGGGAGGGGAAAAAACCAAAAACCAAACCAAACCAAAAAACACACAGCAAAACCAACCAACCCTACAAAAATGAAAAGCCTCCAAAAATCCCACGTATTGTAATAGGATATTGGAGTAAGTTGGTCAATTAGAAATGAGTCACAGATGAAATACGCAAAGGTGTGCAGCACCTGAAGTGGTACAGAAGCTGGTAGTGGGTATTGTTACTTTTTTTCTGTTTGACAAATTCTTACTGCTTGATAGAATGAATTTTTTTGCACAAAATATGACAGACATACAGTAAATGAACAACACTTGAAAGGAAACATACTGCATATTTTTCTGAACGGCAGATTTTACTTCAAATCATTTTTTACATACAAATTGGTCTGTAGAAAAATATATTCTACTGAAAGTACCCAACTGCACAGAGCACTGTTCCTGGAGATTATCTGTTTCCTTGCTATTTGCCCTAGCAGTCAAATACTAGTTGAAGAGTTCTTGGTTTGCCCTTTACTACTCTATGCACATACACTTCAACAGACCTAAATGTATTATTACATTGAGGTAAGATACTGTAGGGCAGTCTGTGGCTCAGTTGCAAATTGTGTTCTGGAAGTAAAAAATTGGCAATAAACATTTCCAGGAGTCCATTTGAAAGAGAAGTGTGGCCAGTGGGTCGAGGGAGGTGATTCTCCCCTTCTACTCCACTCTTGTAAGGTCCCACCTGCAGTGCTGTGTCCAGTTCTGGAGCCCCCAACACAAGAAAGACATGGACCAATGAGAACGAGTCCAGGGGAGGCCACAAGGATGATCCAAGGGCTGGAGCAGCTCTGCTGTGAGGACAGGCTGAGAGAGTTGGGGCTGTTCAGTCTGGAAAAGAGAAGGCTCCAGGGAGAACTTATAGCAGCCTCCCAGTACCTGAAGGGGCTACAAGAAAGCTGGGGAGGGACTTTTTGCAAAGGCACATAGTGATAGAACAAGGGGAAATGGCTTTGAACTGGAAGAGGGTAGGTTTAGATTAGATATTAGGAAGAAATTATTCACTGTGAGGGTGGTATGACACTTGCCCAGGTTGCCCAGAGAAGCTGTGGCTGCTCCTCCCTGGAAGTGTCCAAGGCCAGGTTGGATGAGGCTTTGAGCAACCTGGTCTAGTGGAAGGTGTCCCTGCTGATGGCAGGGGGGTTGGAACTGGATGATATGATTTATGCACATTTATTCTATGGTCAGCCTAATACGATAAAGGTAGGGATTCTGAGAGGAGGAAAACACAATTATACTAGCCAGCCTCAAGATGTGTTACACCATGCTCTCCTAATGTCAGTAAGTGCCATCTCTCCTTGATGAAATTTTTAATTATTTGCAATTAAGTCTAACTCTGGATATTTAGAAAAAACTGTTCATTAATTTAAGTATTTAGAAGAATCAGTGAATATATTTTCCTTTAAATGAAACCTTTGACTTAACTAAATCAGAAAATAATACTGGAAAAAATTTAGATTTTCATATTGGCATCCTGCTTAACAAAACTTCACTATCCACTGGAGACTTTAGGGTAGCAGTAAAAGAGAGGACGCCTCTGTGCATATTGCCCCTTCCCTGAGATAAGTCTACTTTCCTCCTTCAGTATAGCAGTTGTAAAATTATAAAGTGGTACGACTAGTCCTGCCTGATTGCATTTACAGATACACATTGACCAAACATAAAATGAAGACTCTGGGCTCTTTTAACATCTACCAATTAATTATCTGTGTTACTGCATATAAATTATTTTAATTCCCCACTGACATGAAATGAATTCCAGACAGGTACAAAGGGAGATGCACCTCTATCCCAATTACAATCTCAAGAGCAGAATTGATTAAATATATTTATCTTGAAAAATGTCAGGCTTTCAGCATCACAAGTTTATTTACAGAGATGCTCAAGTTACATTTCCTATTATGTGATCAGCTGCATCCCTGAAGCAACCTATTGCCTCTTTCTTTAAAAGAAAATATTCATGAACAAAGGTAGTGTTATGAACACCTGCAGCCCCTGAAGAACAAGAGAGCTCTGGGCATCAAAACAAAGCATCAAAAGAGGCAGCAAACTAGAAAACTGCAGATTAACAAGAGCACATGAGATAGATTGAATTTCAGCTGAGTGAGATTCTCAATCCAGGGCCTGGTTATCTGATTTTGAACAAGTCATTGCACCCTTAGGTTTCTCTTTCCTTATGCGATGTTTACAGTGTAAACACAGAAGGCAATCAAAGTGTGATGCAGGACAGCCCCAGATGTATTTGTCTGCCCTAGCAGTGCCGTTGTCTGGAGCTCTGCCAAAAAAAAAAAACCCAACAAACCTAAAAAGCAAACATGGAAAAAAAATCTAAATCAGTTTACACTAAGCTGAATTTGTAAACCATCATAACCTCAGCAAGTTAAAATCTGCAGTGTTTTTAAGAAGGCCAGGTCACTCAGTCTTGAGGTACTAAACATACTGTTTCCCATCACAGGAACATTTCTCACTTAGCCAGTCTTCATGGTCATGAGGAATTTCTCTCACTGCCTCCTAATAAGCATCTTCAGCAGAGAAGTTTAACAGAACAGAGCACAGAGGTCTAATCCAAAGTTTTATGCTCTAAACGAGAGTCAGTTAAATCTACTTACACCAGGTTGCATTCTGAAGTGGAAGAATTAAACTTACTTCATTAAACCAAAGAGAGTGCAATGGTTTTAATCGTATCCCCAAAGAACAGCCAGGCTGCTGACTGTTATGTAGTTTACCAGCACTGGAAACACCAGAGTTCAGAGGTTATTCTGGAATACATCCAGTTGAAAGCAGCAACTTCTATGAAGAAGCCTTGCAAAATTCCAGCAGCAGCCCCTGAGCACGTTGGACTGAACACAAGCTGGGATTTGACTCCACCCATACTTCATTTCAGTGACATACGTGCTGAAAATTCCTTCAGGTGAAAGATTAATGCATGCAATCCTCCATAGCAGTGTATATAAATTCCAGATTATGTGCATCAAAATCATATGGAAAACAAAGATAGAGATGTGACTTCTACAGAGTTGAAAATCCATTTTGCTGACAACACTTCTGATAATCTATAACTTTGCTAACTCATCTTAAAAGAAGAACAATCCCCTCCTGTTCCATTACATAAAAGCACACGGAAGCTATATGGGTCCCTAATTCCTCACATTTCTCCAGAGGAAAGATTGGTAGCTTAGCCTGATCTCTGCCATAGGTAAAAAGTGTCCTTAACGGTAGCAAAATGGAAGGTGCAGAGGGAACAAAAACCTTTCCTTTACAAAATGTCTCCTACCCCAAATGTCTCAGGGCATCTGAAGGAAGAGACCTGCCAGCCTTAATGTATGAGGATTTGTCTCACCTGGACACCTGGCTGTCTCAGTGGTTGCACCTGCTGCCCTTCTTATTGCAACATATCTGTCATTGGCCAAGACCTTGTCAAAGATGTATCTGGAGATACAGAGGGCCAAGGACCGAATGAACCCTTGTAAGTTGTATTTGCACTGTCGGATGGCAATTCCATGTGGTTACCACCCAACCTCCATCACCCTGTCACCCAGAGCTAATGCCACATACTTTCATTTATTTCATTCTCATCCTGCATTTAAAACTGATTTTTTAATAAAAAGTATTTCCCCATTATACATGCACAGGGAAAGAGAAAGAGCAGACTGACTTCAGCACAAGCAGAGATGTTCCAGGGCAAGATCATAATTTATTTATTGGTTTCAGTCTGAATAGCTTCATCTGAATTAATAGCTCTCCTAAGTTTGTTCTCTGTGTGATCTACTCTGGCAGACAAATTAGGAAGTGTAGAGATGGATAGAGCAGCCAAAATCTTTTCCATCTCAGTTCCAAAGGAATATAGCTGCTGCATGGTAGCAAAACATTGAATAAGAGAATAAAAGTTCAAAGCTAAATAATTGAAAACTTGGTTGGGTAAAATAATCTCTTTTGCTAACCAAGCCTGTGTAAGTATTTTATGAAAAATACAGAGCCGGGCTCGGTTCCTGGATAAAACCTATAATTATTTTATAAAGGCATATAGTAATTGAGGATGATTCAGAGATAGCTGAAGAAATAGCAGCTGTATCAATCTTCAGGGAAACAGTTCACAGAACTACGTTTTTAAAGACTCCTCAAGGGCAACTGCTAGCTATAGTCCATCTGTTCATAAAAATCAAAATGAGAAAAAAAAAATCAATTATGATTTAAATTTAAATCAGATTTCAAGCCCAAAGCTTTTAAATTTCTTTGTCTGAGATTGCCGGCACACAGGCTTTAGATTTCAGACCTGCGTGATCTGTTTGAAAGAGTGGCTGGGAGGTCACACCAGTACATGTTCAGGTCTCTCCTTTAGGTCAGATTTGTGTTATGAATTTTTCCCCCTCTTTCTCACAGTTAAAATGATATCCTAAACTTCAGTTTCCATAGCCCGGCCAGCCCATAGCACTTTTTTCTCCAGACTCCTCCAGGGAGGCAGTTTGCTGCCAAGCAGGCTCCTGTCCCCCAGGGAGACACCGTGGTGCCCTTCTGGCTGTGTATCTGTGCCCTCATATTTCAGAAGCAGAGCACCCTGAAAATCAAGTTCCACATTCCTAGCTCAGATTGATGAGCTGTAGGAAGAAGTTGGATGAAAAGATAATGACAAAAGTGAAACAGAGGTCACATCAAATATAATTTTGCTGATGCACAGATTGGTTCAAAGTCTCTCAGATCATAAGACACTGCACATAGATATTAGTAGGAAACAGAACTCATAAAGACAAATTGATGGGTATTCTCACATGCAAGGGCTGCAACTAGGGAATTAATAGAATTGAATTTGCTGTGGCAGCATAAACATCAAATTACATTTTTGCTGGGAGAGCTGCAATGCTGAGAGCTAGTACCATAGCAAGACCTCTTCAGAGTTTTTAATTGCATTAGCAATGCGGTGTCAGGTACTTGTCCTTTTGTGAGATCAACTTCATGTTATTCATCAGCAGAGAAAACTCTGCATTGAGATGGATTTATTAACATTGTCTGTGTTACTTGAAACATATAATGCAAACCCTGTGGAAGCAGGGAAAATATGGTATGTAACAGTAAAGAACTGCAAATCAAACTCCAAATTTGCAAGGAACTAGCAGAACTTCACTGAGTTGAAGTGAACAATTAAGATTTATATCAGGTGAGAACTTGGTCCATTATTTCTGTAGTACTACGTAAATCATCATAAAACATGACAGATGCAGTATTAATGATGATCATCTAAAACTTAACCAGGGTCTCCCTCAAACCTTGCTCCTTCAATCAGTGTTGTCTATGACACTTCTGGAATAAACTGCTCTTTCATTCTAAATCCATCAAATTTTATATTTTGCCTCTCCTTGAAGTGATGGATTTTTGGCTGGGACAAACTTTATAGTCAGGTGGGTCTAGCTAGAGGTGGTCCTGGGCTAGAGTTCACTTTGAGAGCACAGCCTTGCTCTGCTTCTGAGGATGTGTGAAATTTTGTGAGAGTCAGGTAATCTGATGGGCAAACAAGTTCCCTCTCAGTGAGCCTGGAGCGTGAACAAGCCGACACTAGATGAGGATGAAGGGGAAATCCAGAATACTGAAGAAGGTAACTCCCAGAACCAGCTTTGCCATCCTTCGCCCTCCAGGCAGTGAGGAGAAGGGTGTGCAGAGTGCGAGAATGGCGCTTTCGCACGCTTCACTAAGACAGTAGCTCTGCCTGCAGTATGGTAAATAAAGGATGGGCACCCATCAGTGCAGGAAGAAACACAGCACAGCTTTTGTGAGAAGCCACCACTTAAGCAGGCACCAACCATCTTAGAAAGTTAAAAAAAAAAACCCCTGCTTCTTAATGCTTTGAAGTAGAACTGCAGCACCCCTCAGACACAGCGTATTTCTCTCTCCTTCTCCCACCGCTCTCCATGAAGTCAGACAAGGAGTTTGGAGGGCACATGGTGAAACTGTCCTTTGGGGCAGACCTGCAACTTTCCATGCATCTATATGAAGACATGTAGGGGAAACAAGAGAATATGTAGCCTGCCCTCCAACATCTTGAGGGACACGCCCATCCCGTCTCACTGCTGTGCTTAGCCACAGCCTTTTCAAGACTTTGGATCTGCAGGTGGCTGAATAGACTCTCATGCAGAAGTTGTTCCCTTTTTCATAGGAGCTCAGGAGGCCCTGTGGAAATGGCACCTACACCAAGGATCCCATGCACCAGAAATCATGCCACGCTTCTCCAATGCTGCAGAATGGGCTTTAAAAAAATCACACTGTTCCTAAATAAATTGGAGTTATTCTAAGGTGCCTCTTGGATTTTAGTTTTAGGATTCTGGTTTCCATGTTTTCTCTACAACAGGGAGTGCTATAAGTATTTCCCTGTAAATGGACAGGCTCAAGTAATCATGTGTTGAGACTTTAGGCTCCATCTCAGGAGAGTCTCAAAAGTGCTGCAAAAGCAAGCAATGTTGAGCAGAGATATAAGTCCATCTGATTTCACTGAAACTATCAGTACGCAGCAGTGACTGGTGCACAGGTCACCACGAAACAGCACACGTTATAGCCATATGCATGCAGCATTAGCATATTAATTCTATTGCAGACAATGGTGCTAATGTGGTCTTGAGTCATTTACTGACCACTAAATAATTAACTTTTACCACCAATATACTTTTGATTTATCATTTTTTCCATAACAATTGAAAGTGGATCAGACCACAAATCATCAATATAGCAACTTTTTCCAGTACTTTGCATTTTCTTGTGAAATGAACGAGATAGATTAACTAGTCTTTTCTCAGCTACAGTATTCATCATTCAAATGAGTAAGTGACATTTAGATCAGCAACATTCTCCATTCTAATTGTTTATGTGAAAAAGAAAATTGAAATTAAAACATTTTTTCAAGTTGCTTGTTGTAAACAGTGTTGCCACTCTTGAGCTGAAAGATGCTGATTCAAAAGCACTTTCGTAGATGAGAATTTCCCAAAGAAATTGAGAAAAGTAGGGAATAGGGAGGAAAAAACCCACATCACAGGGCCAGATCCTGGCCAACAATAAAGTTGTTCTAAGACAACGTTGGTGATGAGCTGACCTAGGAGCACCAATTGTCAGAATGATGTTACCTTAGATTCTCACCAATGCCAGCATCTGAGGGTGCTTTAGCGTGCTGCCTGCGATCGGGAGGCTACGCCACCTATCCAGACCCAGTCAGGTGTGGCCCGTTTGGTAAAAGGCTGCATTTGCTGTCAACTCCAGGGTCTCCACATTGCACAAAGCTACACCAAAGGCCCAGGAAGATTCTTACTGTTTGTTGCAAGGTGTTTTGCTGCAATAGGCAAGCAGGTCCTGTAGCAACTGTACCTATGCCCTCCCAAATGTATGTGCTGTCTTTCTCCTCCAGCACAAAATGGAAATTTCACAAGTAACCCAGAGAAATGAAGCTTCTCCTAAAAACTGTTTTCTTAAAGGAAAACAGCATTGCTAGAAATTGTTGCTTGTGTGACTTGACCCACAAAGAACCCAAATGGTTGCAGATGGAGCAGACTTTGCATTTTCATTTGATTTCTCTTACAAGTTTGTAAGAGAAATATTAATAGCACACTAATGGTAGCAATTACTATAATGAATGTAACAGCTGGTACCAGCAGCTGAGCATGCGTTTCAGTTTTATACTTCTCACGTATGGCGTGAGGTGGCTCTGAGCAGTTGCAATCACTGTCTCTCACTTTTCCTCTCTGAGCATTCTATTTTCAGCAAGTCTGTGCTTGTGGCAAAAAGATGGAGAGCTACTTTTGTAAACATGTTGCCTCTCAGGAGGTTACTCACAGCTCTAAGAAATAGGTAACATTCAAATTATGGTCAGTCTCTCAATTAGTACAGTTTCACCACCAAAGCAAGTATATTTCAGTTGTGCATCAAGCAGTTTGTTCCTCCTCTTCCTGAAGAGAAAATTGGGTGGAGGGACACCTGCAGTAGAACTATGAAGCAAGAAATAATTCTACGCACTTGGAACCATTTACAAACAAAATGCATCTCTGCACTCCCAAGATTGCCACTCACCTGCTCCACTTCTGAACAGACCCCATAAGAGTAAATGAAACAGAAATGTATCACAGACACTAAGAAAAGGCAGAAAGGAACTAAGAAAATTGTTCTCGCCCATCCTCACTCAGATTAAAGCCAGAATTTTAATTAGGAATTAACTAGGCTCTTGCTCTGCAGGACATGGGCATCTAGCAGCCATTAGACTGACATGTTTTAGTCAAATCCATATGATGATGCCAACCTCCTGAAAGGCAATTCAGGGCTTTACCTCCAAATTCCCAAAGGTTGCCAAATTTGGCATTCAGCATTCCTGTTTTAAACTTGGAATCCAAGCCCATACAAATGCTTTACTGCATTCATGTGCTTTTCATGCTAACACAGACTAGGTACTAAGAAGCCTGAGGCACTTCCAAGCCTCAGTAAAAGCCTGCAGGAACTGAACTGAATGCAGGAAACAAAGGCAACATGAAAGGCAGTGGGCACTTCTGGTATTCACTTTACATGGTATGAAAACTTAAAAGGCTACAGTGACTGTGCCTGTCATCTGTTCTTCTACTGAACATTCAAGGATAATATTCATTGAATCAGAATTCTTTCCTGCCCTGTCTGAGGTAAGAAATTTCAGATTCCTCTTTAAACCAGGCCTCAGACTATTACCTAATCAATCAACCTAAATATTACAAAAATACTTTGTTTCTC
The DNA here is from genome assembly GCA_907165065.1 of Caprimulgus europaeus. The sequence continues at coordinate 11,965,463 of OU015539.1, forward strand.
CTGCAGATCTCTATGTTCTAAAATTACGTCAACTCTTGCTCAGAACAAAATGTTTCCAGAATTCACCAAGTTCCCAGGCTAACATCTACATCTGTTATCACATTTGGACTTTGCCTCTTGGAAACTTGGGTTGAAGTTGACTCTCATGGCCCCATCTTCTAAACCAATGGTACTGGTTACCCCATACCCTTGTCCTGAAGGACTATTCCAGATTACACAGCCATTATGAAATGTAATGACTGTATTTTTAAAACTCCTCTCTGTCAAATGCTTAGGGTCTGAACAAAACACAAGTTTACATTTAAATTTAAGTGCATTCAGCAGGACATTATGCAGCAATCCTCAATGTCAAAAGAAGAAAAAGGTACTATAAGGCAGAGAGCAGAAAGAATACAACAAGATGGTTGTTGAAGATAAATTATTTTCCTAGAAGCAACAGAGGACAAAATAGTTTTTCCATGCTAAAATGCAGCTTTAGGATTTTTACTGTTCTGACATTGCTGGAATGCAAATCTCAGAGAAAAACAAAGACAAGTAGCATATCCATTAAGGTCTGCAAAAAACAAATATATAACTTAAAAGTTGCTAACTTCAGCAAGGAAGCAGACAGCTGCATTTTGAACAAATGAGAAGTGCTGAAGAATTGCTGGCAGCTGTGTTAGAAGGACATTAGAATAATAAAATCCTGTGGTCAGAAGGGCAAGTGTTTCAGATGCAGGAGAGACTATTTCAGGACACAGGTGTTTGAACCTCACAACTATTAGGGACACCTACAACGTGGCCTCACATGTGTCTGTGGAAAACACATGATGAAAGAGAGAGACATCCTCAGATGACTCAGCTGCTACTGAGTATCATTTTTAGACACCTTTGTCTGGCTTGCTTAATCCCAAACAAGTTCTTTCAATGAAATGCAAAACTGAAGTCTTATTTCTGCTTAAATTGATGAGTGCCAGGTTGATAGCAATATAGCCCTAGAAAGTGAAGGCTAAAATGTCACCACTGCTAAAAAGTCTCTTTTGTTGAATTTTGTTTTCTTTAAAGATATGGAAGACAGACTATGTCCTTACTCAGATTGTAGAATATCATCCAGAAATGTCGTGGTAACGTGACCCCATTGCAAAATTGTGGTGAAAGCTGTACTACAACAACAGCAGGTATTCTGATAAGTCTTACATCGTTGAGAAAGTATAACAAGATCAATAAATACACTCTGAATTGCAACAGATCAAAAAATGCACTTGACATTAAAAATTAACATAAGCTTCAAGATGCTTCTGCATGGCCTTTTCTGTGATCTATTTTAAAAGTACCAGTTATAACACAAATATCTATGGCATGGGCAACTGTGTCACTGCATTGTTATGGGATTTTGCTATTCATTTTATGCTGAAAAGGAGGCAGCTCACAGTCCAGATGACATCATCCTTTTTTTTCCCCTTTTGATTTTTTTTTACTGCATTAGTTACACAACAGCTATGTCACAGCCTAGTGGAAAGGCACCGTATTGTGCATCAGGACACCTGGATTATTCTCTTGGCTCAGCCACTGGCAACCACTGATCTCGAGCAATTTTTTAATCTTTTAAACTTTATTCATTCAGGACTAGGTTGGTCTTTGCCACTGTTAATGTGGTCCCTAGCGCTTTCTGTAACCCAGCCTTCCTGTGACACATTAAGACACTCTGTAAATACGCAGGAGGAGAAACACTATACACATTACAGAGAGGAATGTACATACAAGCTCAGGGGGAAGAATTTGTGTCTCCTTCGTAAGCTGCTGCTGCTGCAGTTCTGCAGCTCGAGAGCCCCCTGTGATGTTGTACCTTGCATCCACAGCTAGGACAGGTAATTCATTCATCAGCTGTATTCTGGGCAGATTACAGTATTATCACTTCAGACCAAGTGGAAGAGGAGCTTGGTGGCAGAAATACAGTGTGCAAGGTCATGTTCAAAACCAGACTATTTCCTCTTTATTCAGGGACTTATGAATTTAATTGTCACAGTCCTAAAGAGTCAACACCGCTTCCAGACAGGTTTGTAGGGGTAGCACAACTTCCTACGGGCTAGAGGAGAAAGAATTACTGTGCATCATAATAACATAGTGAAAATCAAGTCCAATGTTTTGTTTAAAGGACTAATTCAAATGTAGCATTAGTACACTTGGTTGAGTTTTAAATTCTTTTTTAATAATTCCATATCCCAAACTGGAGACATAGTAACAAAAAGCACCAGAGAGATTGAGAGAGAGAGGGGGACTGGAAAGAGAGATGTCAATGCCACAGAGTTTAGCATTGATTCCGTTTTCCCAGCTACATCCTCAGAGTGAGTAGTAGGTGGGATGATGTTTCCTGTTCCTAAATGCAGCCATAGACCATACCCATGGGACTGTCCATTTCATTCTCTATTAAAAAAAAGTGGGGTGAAGAGTTCCTTCACATACTTTTCAGAGCCAGAAACATTTGCTGTACTGTGGCCCCAATATAGCTGTCTCTTATATTTTAAAATGCAGCTTAAAAGTATAGATCTTCCTTGCTTTTCCACAGTTGATTACTCCCAATGCCCTGCCATGTCTGCTGCTTTGCATAATACAATCAAATTTCGCCATGTCAAAAGATACTGTCCCAGTGAACCAAACAAAAAAATTCAATGAACCAAAAAAACCTCACCTAAGATATAAACACTGCAGGTTTCAGTCATGGTGTAAGAAACTGCTTTGTTGTACCTACCATCTACACTTAGTTTTCAGTATTCTTTACAAGTATTTATTTGTTCTTTACATCATTGTCAAACAAATCCCTCAAAAGGAACCTTTCTAACCTTGCAGTAAGATGATCTTGCTTTGTTCTTTAATACATTATTTTCTTGCTTGCACAGACAATTCCATTTCTTTTGGTCAATGACCTCCCATATCCTTTCCCATCAGTCTCACCTTTTCTGCAGAAACCAAAAAGGCAAAAACTAAAACAAAGCAATGTTTATTTAAATCATTAAAGCTGGGTTTCAGGCAATTTTGTGAAAATTATCATGAAGTGTAAAGTGGCTTTCTAATTAACAGAGAAAAACCATGAGAATATACCTCAAACAGCATGCTTTTTCACTCACCTATTCAGTCAATAGCAAAGCTCCTTGAGCTTTTTGTGTAAAAGATTAGGTCCCTGATATCATGACTACTATTTTTCATCATAGCACCTTGCTTCAGACTCTTAAGTAACAGCCTGAGAGGCGGGTAATATGCTATAGGCTGTCTAGTGTGAAGACAATTTTCAGTTTTCCAACATGTTTTCACAAAGAACCTCCTTGTTCCTGCAGTCAACATGTATTGGTGTTTATATTATTGAGGAAATAACTTTTAATGCCTGCTGGCAATCCTATCTGAGCTACCCACAGTGACCCACGGACTGTACCGTCTCTCAGAAAGTACTCTCACATCTGTAGACAAATATCTACTGTGATGTGTGAACCACCAGTCAAGATAAAAACAACATTGTACTACCTACAATAATAGTGCCACCCACTGAAGCAAATTAAGTTGCAAGCTATTTTTAGGTATATTCCTTCTGGACACAGACCTGTTTTAACCTTTGCTGACAGCAATGCCGTGACAGTCTGCTCAAAGGTGTCTGGATGTCTAGACTACCTATTTTTCTTTTTCATTGGTGTGAAGACTATGTACGACGTCACGTGGCTGTTTAAGAACAGGGTGGTTTTGGCAAGGTTACATCCAAAGGGAGTGGGTTTTGTCAAATATCCTCTAAGAGTCAAAGACCTCAAGCATATTTCACAGAAAAAGGAGCACAGCTACTTTTCTTACATACCAAATTTCACGAGGGATTGAGCTGAAAGCCCAGCTGATACGCTACTAAATCAACCCCATGTTCTTCATTGTGCAATTTATCCACTCCACTAAAGTCACCAATGAAAAAAAAAAAGTATTGTTTCAAAATTAAGTGACTTATTGATGTCTTAGTAACTAGCTATTTTTATAGCAGCCTAATGAATGTTCATAGTCAGCCTGCAGAGCTGAAGAGGAGAAAGGCAGTAAAAGCCCTATAAACTGGAACTCAAATGTCAAGGAGCACTTCAGGTTTTGGGACACAGTTATCCGAGCTGTGTGGTGCCTTCATTGCAGCCAGCACAGAACAGTGCAGAAGTCCACAGGACCACCAGTCTTGGAAATGAGAACATAACCCAGATTCTGCCCTGTTATGCAAGAAAAAAATCTCTCCAGGAAGCATACTGAAATCAATAAACTTTTTGCAGATTTACACAGAGATAAGAGGGTTTAAAAATTTGGCCTTCCATAGTATATGCTTCAGGAATGACCAGACATATAGTATCATATACAAATATCTGACTTGTTAGAACGAGGTTCAGCAATGCCAGGGATGTGATTTTGGTATTTAAGTATTTAGAATCAGGGTAACTATTCAGCACATTGCATTCAAAATGGCTCAGTATCCTGGTGCTTCCCTAGGGCTGACTCAGTGCGGAGCAGAGATCCTTTGCAAGGTAGTAAGCTTCTGCAAATAGAGAACCCCCAAATCACTGGAGCAAAATACAGCTTTTCCTACACTTTGTGGCAATGGCTGTAATTGATGTATTACCATAAGAATTTTCTTTTCTCCTTTACTTACATTTTTAAATGGGTTATTGTTAAATACTATGGATGGTACAATATTATACCAAGGCTGGAGGGGATGATTGGTGTGGGATTTTTTCAATATCACTTTCACTTAAGCAAGAAATCTAACTTGCATGGAATATTATTTTAGTACTTTTCTAGAAACACATAGATTTTCTGCCATGGATTGTGTGGTCAAAATCCAAATGCAAGAATATCTTTCCCTGAAAATCATTGTTTTAATTGTGTTCCAGTGACTTAATATTTACGCATTTAGAAAGTAAGTACTGTGGCATTTTAAAAGGTTCCTGTGAATAGCAAGCTGGCAAGTGCTTGCATATCATTCTAAGTAAAACTACTTCACATTGTTCTGCTGACTGTAACAACTGTAATTACCCTTTATTCAAAATGCTCAACATGTTTCAAGAAAGAATACAAAATCTTCCCTTAGTGTTCTAATGCTTTCCACTGAAGAGCAAATCCTTAAGTAGTAGAACATGTAAATTAACAGTATGCCAAGAGTTGCCCTAAATAAATATCACCCCGTCTCCTGCAGTTAATTTGACTCAGCCTGACAGTGCTGAGCTATCAGGCTTCTGGGTACTGAGCTTACAGTGAGGAAGGTAGCAGTGTCACAAGCTGCTGATTGTGCTCAGACATACAGTGATCTGTTGTACTCACTGGCCTTTGCTTGTTTTTGTCAGTAGGTCACTACAGAACTATGGAGAAGAAAGGTAAATCTGTGTATTTAGTTGAACTATTAGCCATTTCTTTGTTCAAAAGTTGCATTTTAAGATAGCCACATTGTTCTGAAACCTGTTCATTATTTTGAAATGATTCAGCAGCTCAGAGGGAATATATCACCGAGACCCATGGAAATATTACTGCTTATTTCATGGAGCCAAGAATTTCATTCCTGGTCTGTTAATTTCCTGTGGAAAAACTCATTATGAGTTTCTGCTGTTTGCATTAGCATTAGAAAAATACTTAATTGTTTTTACTTAAAAACAGTCACTTCACGTAAATCAAGCACAGGAACAAAAATTTTATGGACTAAATAATATTTTCAGAAATCAACAAGTTCATAGCCACGCTTTTAGTTCAATTAGACATAGAATAAAAATCTCATGTGAACACAAAATAAGATTTAGCAGTCTCTTCAATGTCAGAACAGCCTGTTCTGCTGGGAAGTGGTTCTGCCCCTCTACTCTGCTCTGGTGAGCCCACCTGGAATACTGCATCCAGCTCTGGAGTCCTCAGCACAAGAAAAACAGGGACCTGTTGGAGTGGGTCCAGAAGAGGCCACAGAAATGATCTGAGGGATGAGAACACATATGAGGAGAGGCTGAGAGAGTTGAGGTTCAGCCTGGAGAAGAGAAGGCTCCAGGAAGACCTGATTTGTCTTTCAATACTAAAATGGGGCTTATGAAAAAGATGGGGACAAACTTTTTAATCGCATCTGTAGCAATAGGGCAGGGGGGAATGGTTTTAAACTGAGAGTAGATTTAGACTGGATATAAGGAAGAAATGTTTTACAATGAGAGTAGTGAAACACTGGCACAGGTTGTCCAGAGAGGTGGTAGATGCCCCATCCCTGGAAACATCCAAGGTCAGGCTGGACAGAGCTCTGAGTAACCTGATCTAATTGAAGATGTCCCTGTTCACTGTAGGAGGGTTGGACTAGATGACCTCAAATGTCCCTTTCAACCCAAACCATTCTATGAAAAATATAGAACATTTCCTATGGAAAAATTCCATATGTCCTGGCTTCTGTAGCATGGAAAAAGGAGAGCTGAGGCTGCAATAAAAACAAGGTTTCCTAACTGTGATTGCTGTGCAGAAGATGAGTGGGGAAGGATGCATTTTTCTCTCCCTAGCATTAGGAGCAGCTAACTGGTGGCATTGCTTGCCTTGGGATACTGTGACTGCTAAAAGCTTGCATAAATTCAAAAAACTGGTTAGAGAAAGGGCAGGAAAATTCACTGTGTGTTACAAAGCTGCTGCCTCTGCTTCAAAAGTGCCTGAGGGTCAAATCACTGGAGGCTGGAAGAGCAGTGCAGTGTATGTGATGGGTGCAGTGTACAGGAGCAGAGACTGTTTTGGCCCATCACTCCAAGATGCTTATCTGCCCTCCAAAGAGCCACACCAAATTAAGCTTTCCCCTCACAACAAAAGAATGATGTTTCAGTTGAAAAATGTTAGTATTTGTTTCTGATCTCTGTCTCTGAAAATCTGATTAAGAAAAAAAGACTTTAATATTTGTGGTGAAGATTTCACTTGCCCTTGAAAATAGTGAAAAGCAGATGTGAAAAATAAATATATTTAGGGGTAAATTAATGCCCTTAACGTCTCAGAATAAGACATAGCAAAGTGGAGAATTTCTCCTGCCTCACTGTCATTTGTAAAAAAACAAACAGAAAAAAACCCAACAAACCCCACCCAAACCAAAACCCCAAATGTTTTACTTGTTACCTCAAGCCAAAAAAAAAGAAGTTACTGATTTTATATTTTTAAAATGGGTCAACTAATTATGGGAATGAATCACTATAAACGTATGTTTACAAAGTCTTCAGCATTGTTAGTAGTGTATTAATGTTTGAATCGTTTTTTACATTTCTCTTTTGCATACACTCTAAGATTTTTCATTGGCCTGTAGAAAGATTCTAGCTTTAAAACCTGTCTAGTCTAACCTCAGTATTTTCTATTTTTGCCACACTAAGCAATCCAGTTGAGTGGTTTAGAGACTAACAAGCTTTCAAAAATATCCAGATTAATTCATTCTGTGCTCCCCATTTATCACTGCCAGACTGCAAAGAGGAATAGGAACAAAAGAAAAAGTGTATTGCACAGAAGATTTAAGGATTGCTTGTAGGTTTTGCTTTCTTCTCCCAAACTCTATTGCATCTATAAAAAGTGAACAATCAAATGGCCTGATTACCTTCTTGAGCTACACTAATCTAATTAGCAAATCAAAATGATACATGCATGATAAAAATAAAATATGTGACAAGATCAGTGTTACAGAAGGGTGCCATACAAAAACAGTCCCTCCAGACAAAAGCTGAAACAAAAATACTTTCTCTGTTCCCAGCAACACTTGGTCTAATTTCCTTGCAGGACAAGGTAGCCTAATTAGCTCTAAATAAGGAACACCCAGAAGAGTTTGTTCTAGCATACATTTTTTAAAGCCTTTAAACACGTGATTCACTCAGCTGAACTCAGGAGTTTGAAATTCAGACTATTTTGGTGACCATAATACTGCCCTTTCCCTCAGAGGGAAAGGCATACCAGCTCTTGCAATACTCCAGCTCCTGGATGATGTTTCTTTTGAAATCTCTGTCTTGGTTTAAGCCCAATGAATAAGTACTTCTGTGGCATATTTTAATTGCACATCCTTCACAGCCTTTCAGCTCAGCCCTTATGCCTGATGAAGCACCATCAGGTGGCACAGCAGAAAAAAAACAGGCTGAATGCCAAATAGATGAAAGCATTTTTGGTGCCTGGATGAAATCAACACAGCACTTCCAATCTTGAAGCTTCTTCTGGAAAAGCAGCAAACAGGAACTCCCTTGCCCGACCTGCATGCTACACAACTGCTGCAGAGGATTCTGCGTTCTTTAGCAAAAGCACTTCCTTATCAGAAATATTCAGAGGTCTTGTAAGCAGCAAACAAGCAACAAAACCTCACTCTACATTTCCAAGTCTTCTGTGACAAGGTATCCACACAGCTGGCCCTGGTGGCCTTTGCAGTCATGACTGTCACCAGCAGGGCTGCTAGTTAAGGGCACAAATTTAGACACAAAGATGAGCCATGTTGTTTTTCTTCATTTGCCAAGGACAACTGCAAAATTCAGATGTATGGTATTTCAGGGAATGTTCATGCACACAATAAAATACTACACTGAGGAAAATAATCATATTCATTTCCATATACTGGTGTCTGCAATTTAAAAAAATGCACCAGACTGATAAAACTATTTCACATTTATAAAATATATCTAGAAGCATGATCCTAGAGCCAATAAACCAGTGGTAGTTAAATTGATATCTTCCAGCTCAGGCATCATCATGCAAATAAGCAAATGCTATATTTTAGTACTTGTGAAATGCTGACATGCATACATAAATCAGGAATCACTTTACCAAGCTGTTCTTGTGCTTTTTCACAGTTTAAAGTGGCAAGAGCCTTATCTAGGCAATCTTACAGTAAGTGTCACTGGCCACAAGTAAAACTGAATGTTTTCATAAATATGCAATATTTTGAAAAACATGGATATCCACCAAAGTGTGGCTTTTAAGTCCAAAGGCTTAGATGATTTTGGAAATAGCATACTAAAAGAAAGAAAACAACACGAGACATCTTGAAGAACCAGACATGAGCTTTCATAAGTGATTTTTGCTTTCATTCCTACATAGTGCTACTGGCTATTACTGGTTTATAAGGATGACTAAGGTCTCATCAGAAACCTTCTGGGGTTTTCCTCACATACTTTCTTTTAAACATTTCTCCATAGATTAAACAATTAAAATCTTTTTCAGGATGCTAATTTTTCCAATTTGCAACAGTGAAAATAAGTGTCTACATCCTTTGGTTATAATTCAGTTGATAGTGATCTGTAATTTTGGATATCCTTTAATATAAAATAAGTGCCATAATTCTCTGCACAGTTAAAATTTTCAGCAGGAGGATTATAGTTTGTCTGTTCAAACAATTACATGCAAGAATGGAACTCAAAAATAAAAGCTGAGAATAGCCAATTAGTATGTATTTCACATTTCTGTAATCGATAGGGAAAAAAAACCCCATCAAATCAGAAAGAATAACTTCTACTCTAAATTCCTATTGTTGTCCTTCCATCTAAACATCTAGAAGCTACATTATCAGATATTAACAGAATCACAGAAGGGTAGAGGTTGGAAGGAACCTCTGAAGGGCATCTAGTCCCACCCCCCTGCTCCAGCAGGGACTCCTACAGCACATGAACCAGGATTTTGTCCAGCCTGTCGAGGTCCCTCTGAGTGGCAGTGCAGCCATCTGGTATCCGACACTCCTCCCAGGTCAGTATCATCAGCACATTTGCTGAAGCATTCTGTTCCTTCATCTAAGTCACTGGTGAACAGGCTGAACAACACTGGACCCAGTATTGACCCCTGGGGGACACCACTAGATACAGGCCTCCAACTTGATTGCACACCACCAATGACAACCCTCCAAGCTGTTATTCATCCAGTTCTCAATCCACCATTGCTTGAAGAGGTATAAACTAAGTAAAAAAAAAAAAAAACAAAACATTTTTTTTCTGATCTGCAATGCAGCACCATTTTATGTTATATTCTTAGATGCAGAAAATTATAGAAACTACACAGCTTGATTTCTCAAGTATACTGTATTAGAGTGTCCCAGATAAGGATTTTCCCTCCTAGTATTTCAGTGCTGGTAGCCTACACAGCTTGCATGCATGCATGCAAAAATTCAGCTATTTCACTAACTGCTTTTAACCACTTTGTATTTCTAAATTAGCACAATCAAATCTCCCCAAATTTTCTTCGTTATTAGAATGGACTAAAGAAACTCTGCACCCAGTCAAATTTACTACAGTGTTTAAACCTAAGTTATGGTATTTAAACATGTTTAGATTTCTATCATCTGTCCATCACTGTAGCATCGATGCCTAGAGTAGCGTTTACACCTGGTTTCCACTCACATATACAGTAGAGTGGGAATAGATCTTTTGGATCCAGACAAGACTGAATAAAATAATTTTATCTGTATTTTCTGACTTTTAAAGTCTTTTCAAGCCACTGGTAACAAAACTAAATAACTTAGAGCATCGCTAATTTCCACTGTTTTCCAGTTTATGCAAAATGGGTAACAGAATCAGTAACACGATTTGAACCTGAACAGAAATAGAGCTCTATAAATTTCATCTCGTTCACCTCCTTTCTCTTTCCTGGTCATATTATCCTCCCCATTAACATGAATCACCACATTTGAACTGACATTAGCCAAATCAACTTCTTTACTGATACTTCTTAATAACCACGCTCAGCTTGATCCTTGCATCTTGCTTGTCTCTCTGGCACAGTTCTTCCAGTTCCAGACTCTCTGTAGAGGGCTTCTGCCTTCCTTCTCACATACTGCTGTCTGAACCAACATGTAAGCTCTTTATTCCCATGATACACCTTCCCCTTTGCTAGCCTGGGTGAATCTCTTTTCACACATTCCTCTCTTACTGATAGGCATCCTTCTGTCTGTGACAGCTTTTCTGTCTCACTGTCTTCATCTTGTTTGAAGCTTCAGATTAATTTCTTTTAACCCTTAATCATAGATTGTTCATTGTTAAATTAGAAAAGCAGATTAGGACTTTTAAAACATTCCTTCAGTACTTATCTGAGAGATGTCATTATTTAATTAAGTTCTACATTTAGCATTTGGAGTAGCCAGCAAATTGCTTAAGCAGGAGTTCTCAAAGAAAGTCTGTCCTTCCTCCAAAATCCAAGTTAAAAAATTATTTCTGCTCAAAAACATTCTTTAAGTTCCTTTGGATAAACACTAGGGAACTAAAACACGCAGCTTGTTCAAAAGCTGTTTACCTACAACTGGAAAGGGAAATCAGAGGAAGTCTATGTGACCAGACTTTGGAGAAATTTAAATCCTAGAACTGCAAGCTTATTTTATCAAACGGGATGAGACATCAGGATCCAGGTTTATTTGTAACAACTATTTATCCCTAGCTAGGGATCATTGTTTCTGGTGTCCCTGCTGCCCTGCTACACATCTGACTCCTGCCTGGACTGCAGGCTTAGAGACAAGCGCATGGGAACTCACCCAGCTGGGTGGTCCTTGCCCTGCACCAGCCTCCTCCTTCCTTTGTTGCTATTTTTTTATTGCAACCAGCATTTTCTACATATTTCCACTCTAGGTCCCTGTAACAGTTCTAGACAAGTCACCACTCCCCTCAAACCATCAGCTTTCCACCTGACAGGCACTTCCTTACCTAACATCAACCCCACAATCAATCTTTCTATTTCTCACTTAGACAGTTCATTAAAAGGTGCACTCAATAACCTGACATAAGGAATTTGCTTTACTTTTAAAGATATTCTCAGGCAGTACGAGTGCTGCATCCTATTCTCCAAGTTAAAACTAAGTATGTTTTGCTAGCAGAGATGATCAGAAATTTTTTCTAATGATTTAATCAAAAGTAAAACATTTCCAAAGCAACTAAAACCAGACAAGATGTCTAAAAGGATTCAGGACATTTGAAGTGAAGGATGTTGCATTGTTTAGGCAGCATATTGACGTGATGGGTGATGGAGTTTCCATTGCAGAAAAGCTGTCATCACACTTCTTTGAAACAAATAGTATTTGATTGACAGTTTGCTAACAGACCTATTACTACAAAAGAAGTAGCAAATTCTGAGTAGGCTATTTTCACATTCTGGCCATAACTCAGCTATGCTGATTACAGTACTGGAGATAAAATGATCAGGGGGGGTTTGGGGTGGGATTTTTTTGTTTCCTATTTTTTAGTTTTTTTTCTTTAAGAAGACAATTTAAGGCAGAGACAGGCTTTGAATCACAGACCACTGATAATTGTTCTCTGGCTACAGCATGGTCTGATAATCCACTCTTAGTTTTAAATCTGCACTTATGACTAAGAAGAGACTGGGCTTATGGGTTGAAATAGTTCAACACTCAACACGCTGCGAGCTGACCACACATTTGGAGGCAGCACTGCAGGAACTGCAGAGTGCTCCCACTGATCCCACATATTGGTTAGCCCCAGCCAAGCCTGCCTGTCGCTTTAGTCCAGCTAGAGTATTGTCCCAGTAATAAGCCTCTAGGCAACCTGGTCTGAATTCTCTGGCCAGTGTCCATGTCTCCTGCTGGTCTGGCTGGAAGAGGTTTTCAGAGATAAAAGCAATTATTTTTTCAGCCAGCATAATTTATTCTAAAGGAGAAAGAAAAATCTGTCTTCTGTTTCATGTATCTCCTTCATTTCTGTGAGGCATGGGAAAAATCTCCTTAGAAGAATGGGCTTGAATCCCTCTTTTGCTCCTCTTCCAGTGTGGAGGCCTAATGGGTGACTAGAAGAAAGGCAGAGCCCTGATGGAGAAGCAAAGTTTACAGCTTTGTGATAGCTGGAGAATCTCTACCATTAGAAGAAATCATAGTCATACACATGGGTCACTGAGCTAGCAGGCTGCAAAAAGTAAAACAGAGGTAAGCCTGTTGTATCCTACGAGTCACATAAGAGATGGTGGTGGCAGTGCCCCATGGAAAGGAGTGAGAGTTGCAGAATTCCTTGGCAGTTGCAATAGTGGTAACAGAGACAGGCAAGAAAGCTTCCCCTTTTCAAAATTTCCTAGTCAACAAACTAGGAACAAAACAAATTTAGATCTCTATTTTTTCTTTAGTGCTCTGCAAAATTTCCTTAGTCACAAATCACAGGCAAGCTCAGTAGGATTCCAGGGTACTTAGGCACCCAAGCTGCCAAAACAGTATTGGTCCTGTACCACAGGATCCTCCAGACTTACACACATCAGGACAAATGAGTCCTGGCAGCAAAGCCATGAATACTACTATCTTGTACAGTCATATCTAAGTTCTTTCGGTGCTCAATGACAGTCTCAGCACCGTATCACACAGACATACCCTCAGGATAGCATTGCCTCTTCCTTGCCCTGTGGAAGGGAGCTTTCTGTCTTGGGTTGTAGCAGCAGGAACTGGGTCCTTCCATGTGAGGATGAGACAAAAAGCTGATAAGCTGATAAATAAAGCAACTTTCTAAGACCCTTGGAGCCACCTTATAGGCCTGCTTAGTAAGCACACATCGCCCTTAACAGACAACTGCTGGTACGCAGAGCAATACATGGAGCAGGTTGGCTTCTCCATTCAGTATTTGCTACCATACCTTTCATGTTCTGCACTCCTTCCCATGAGCACACCTTCTGGCCAGGAGCCTACAACAGGGGCTTCCATCTTCTGTAGTCAAATAAATAAACAGCTTAATTTAACATTATTACATTTAAAGTGTTTTTGCCACCAGTGACTGTCAATCCCTTCTCCACTGAGGGGTGGTGTTTCAGTTTTGTCTTTTCTCAGGGAGTGGTCAGATAAAGTCCAGGTGCCTTTTATTACAGATAAATACAGACAGCTTCAAAAAATTTCAAGTTTGCAAAGGCTTAAGCATGAAAGTTCCTGATTTGGTCCCATCTTTCATAGTCCTCCAGACCCAAAATGCATCCACTGAACTGCCTGATAAGCCATGTGTGTGCTCTACTAATCCCAGTTTTCATCTTATCTTGCCAACAAAATAGCATCACTCTCAGAATGACAAATGCTATCTCACTTCTAGAAGTTGGCATTCAAGGTGACTGAGTGAGACACAAGGAGAATTAATTTTCTCCAGTATTGTTATGGCTGATTTCTAGCTCAGTGGTGGCATACAGATACCCAAGACACATATATAAATGCCCGATAAAGGAAATAAAATTCTTGCCTCAAAGAATGAGATATTTCTGAAGGTGGCAATAAGAGGTTGGATGGAAGACATCAGTAGAAACATCTGAGCAAATTAAATAATTTACAGACAAAACAACGAACTGATCATCTTTACAGTGACACTGTGTGCACCATGTATTCGTTATGCCTTTTTAAATAAAGTTACTCTTAAGTAGCATAACAATGGAACTACTCCAGGTAACTTTACAGATAGAAATTTATATTAATAATGTGTACTATTCTATGTTAAATTAGACTGGCTTTTCTCTGGACTCTGGTCTGTTTCAAACTTCCACGTGTTTCATGCTGCTCTAATGTTCGTTTTCTAACATGGCTTCATGTTAGAATACACAATAGTGTGACTTGGACTTTTTTGGGTTTTATAAAAGATCAATATGGCAGTAATGAGTAAACAAACATTTAAAACCAAACCTAATATTTACAGACAGCTCCTGTTCATAGAGTCAAATCAGAGTTTCTTGTAAACACGCCTGCAGTTTCTGAGGCTACTAATCAATGTTTTCTCCTTACAGTTGTTGAGAGTTGCTGACAGCTTAATGAACCCAAATTTCAAGTCAATCTGAACTGAAAGTATTTCTGGTAATACAGGCACACTGATACTGTATTTTGACCCAGCAAGAACTTTGCAGCATGTTATTAATTACCATGCACCTGTCACTTCATTACCAACAGTTAACTGAATGCTTTTCAAAGTACTGTTCCTTAGTGGCACGGAGTGCCACTGAAAAACATAGATTAGACCCCAAGATATTAAGTAACACTGCAACCAGTGTTTCACTAGGCTGAACATGATTTCCAGAATCAACAGCATGAAGATTATTTGGTTTGCAATTAGCATGACAGCTCATCAGGCAGGTCACATGGCCTCTTCTCCTGTAAGGAATCTATGTCTTCTAACACAGACAACAGGCATTGGGGTGAGTTTCAAACAGAAAGGAGCAGCGGGAGGATCTGAGGAGCAATCAGCTATGTGTGGCTTTAAGTGTTCCACCTCAGATTCAGCGATCTGACAGCAGATTTCCTTCAGGATACAGACATTCCGTTTGTCTGCAAGCCAGCCTGGTCTTCCAGAGACACTTCAGCGCTATTTCCCCACTTGTGTTTTCTCCAGCTCTTTTCTTTAGGATAAGCTTAAAATTAAAGCCTGAACCTGATGGTAAGGAGTGAAAAGAAGGTGGTTCTAGCACTTGTAAGTAGTGCGAACTGACATATGATTGATAACATTAACCTGATAAATTTCCCTGTGCTGAGCTATGCTCCGTGTGTGACTGATACAGAGATGCTGGAGTGCTGGGAAAGAAGACACGCATTTGTGACAGATGGGTGGATGTTTTGCAGTGTTGAAAAAGAAATTACATCCTTCTCAAAATGTCATTTTCCTTCTTGCACTGGCATCCCCGGGCGTCACGCTGCTGGCAGAATGGTCTCAGCAATGAATGACACCTTGACTGAAGGAAACTGCAGAATGCAAATAGGTGCTGCAAAACGTACGGCTGATTAGGTCAGGGCTGATTGGCGTGATGACAACTGATGCCAGTTACAGAGGTGATTTGTTACTCCACTGATGCTTTCTGATCTGGAAGGTACTTACAGACCTCCTGGCTTTCCATGAGGAGGCAACTTTGCCCCCCTGTAATTAGGAATGACCTTTGGAGATAACCTGCCAGGGTTCAAGGCACCACCTCTCTGCTCCACTGTGCTGAAGCCTGGGGCTGGACACAACCGTCAGGAGTTCAGCTGGCTACAGGCCAGGACTCCATCTGAAAGGTCACCTCTGCCAAGCAGCGCTGTCTTAATTCAGCCTTTTGAAAAAGGAATGGCAGAAAAAAGCTTCCATCTGGCACTTGGTTTCATTTGGAGCAATGCAGCAAGCAGCCAGGCCCACAGGAAGGATCATAGCATCAGAGAATGTTGTGAGCTGGAAGGGACCCACAAGGATCATCAAGTCCAACTCCTGTCCCTGCACAGGACAATCCCAAGATTCAGACCATGTGTCTGAGGGCCTTGGCCAAATGCTGCTGGAATCTTGTCAGGCTTGGTGCCATGAGCACCTCCCTGGGGAGCCTGTTCCAGTGCTCCACCACCCTCTGCCTCAAGAACCTTTTCCTCATGGCCAACCTCACCCTCCCCTGCCACATCTTCCTGCCATGTCCTCTGCTCCTGGCGTTGGTAGCCAGAGAGAAGAGCTCAGCGCCTGCCCCTCCTCTTCCCCTGGGGAGGAAGTTCCAGACCGCCATGAGATCTCCTCTCAGTGTCCTCTTCTCCAGGCTGAACAAACCAAGGGACTTCAGCCTCTCCCTGTACGGCTTCTCCTCTAAGCCCTTCACCAATTGTGTGGCCTCCTCTGGACACTCTCCAGCAGCTTTATATCCTCGGCACGCCTCAGCGGTGTCCCACCCCACAGCAGCTGCGTTTTGTTGGCAACGTTCTCTTTCTCTCCCTACTTTTAGCTCTTGTCTTTAGTCATTTCCAGCAGAGCCTGTGCTCAGTGTAACAGGGCCGGGCACCCCGCCCCGCCGGGGGGCGCTGCAGCTCCCGTTCCCATGGCAACAGCTCGGCGGCGCGGCGTTCCCGTGGCAACGCGGCACGCGAGCGCCCGTTACCGGCCCTCAGCGGCCGCCGCCTCACGGTTCTGCAGAGCAGAGCAGCGAGCGCCGGCTCGGTGCCACCACGGGCCCTTGGAAGAGACACGCTATTAAAGCCTGAAAATTAAAACTGAAATTCCTCGAGAAACAAATTGTAGGGCCAGGGAACTCCCCGGCTCGGTGCCCGGCAAGGCGCCCGAGCTCCTCCCGCACGGGGTGCGAACATGACCCTCCCTCACACGGGCTCTGCCCGCTGGTGCAGGGGGTGTGGGTGGAAATCAGTCACAAAACGAGTTACATCTTCCCAGTAACATCTGCTAATTCTTTCAATTCAGAAAAAGATCTTCCGGGTGCTCTCTATTGCCTCTCTGCCTAGTTGAGAAGGAAATGGACACTAAAAGCCATTAGAAGAGCAAATCCTGGCCTTTATTGAGATAAACCAGTTAATTTTAGCCTTAAGTGACTGTCTTATCACAGCCTTCCCTAAAAGCAGCTTTGCTATACAATTGTAAGTACCTCCTAAATCATATTTAGCATCTCTTCTCCTCCCAGACAAGAAGCTGGAGTAGTAGTACATTAGACTCTAACAAAGATAGCATCTAGGTTATTCTGTCTTTTGCAGAGAGTTAACAATGCTAAAAATAATTATAAGATTATATAATAAAATAAACTAACCTGCCTAAATTACACATGCATTCATCTTTGGGGATATTTTTAACCATTCAAAACCCTGTGCTGATCCAAAGAAGCAAACCACGATGAGCCAGAGACAGCTTTTGGTGTCAGGCAGTTACTTCAGAGAGCCTACCTCTGACTCACATCAGGTCCTGTCCAAAAGCAAAGCGGCCCCAACTCACCCTCTTGGAACATAAAACCAAGGCAATTCAATATCCCTGAAAAGATCTGTGAGCTGCTGGCCTAACTGCCTAATAACACATGAGTGCAGCTAAGCAGCTTTCCTTGAAAAATACAGTAAAAAAAGAACCACAGGTATCTAAGCTTTACCACAGTCAGACACGTTAGCCCTGGAGAGCCATTCTGACCTCCTGCCTAGAGACTTGGACTATCACCCCGTAATTGCTGCACCAAACCCAACTGTTTCTTGTTCAAATCAAATCTGTCTTTCAGGAAGACAGCTGAGTCTTGATCTTGGGCATGTAGTAACATGTGGGCCATTATACAATAGAAAATGATGTGCTGCTTCTTAACAGCTAGGATACTTCACTTTGATAGTGACATTAAAATTGCAACAATTAACTCTAATGAAATCGACAATTATGTCTTAATGCAATAACGGGCTGTAACACAATTAAGTAGAAGTTATCTGAGTGCTTTTCCCTAACATGCACATTCAGGCCTGTACTTTGATCTGTAATTTGGCAAGAGAAAGAAAAAAATGCAAAACTAGTGGCTTGGAATGAGTATCAGTAGCACTGCGCACTTGGCTCTCTGCCTCCCCTCCTACCTTTGTTGCACAGCAATACTCTCACAGGGCCAGCTTCTCACTTTTGTAAGCAAGCTGTATTTCCATCTATCTTCCATCAGGAGGAAAACACCCCCACACTAGCAATCTTTTCAAGTACAAAGGCAGAGCTTAGCATCACCTTTTTTACCAGGAGTCGGGAACAGGAGTCACAGACCAAGGCACAAGCAGCTGAGATACCAAAATGCCTTCTGCTACCGTAGTACAGAATCCTAGCTGTGTACCTCCTAAGACAAATCATCACAGAGTCTTCATCATAGCTGGGGTGACAAGCTCAGAAGACATAACTCTCACTCAGAAGCAGCTCTATTCTGTTTCCAGACACTCACATCATATACTTTGAAATAATGAGAGCTCCACCATGGACAATTTCCATGCACCCCAAAGCACTTAGTGCCACAGCCCAGCCAGCACTGCTCTTCTGGAAGATGGATATTCACATTCACATTCACCTGCCATTCAGTACGATCCAGGGGCCAGGGGGAGCACATGACCAACAGTGGCAGAGGAAAGGTGTCAGATAAATGGTTTGTCTCTTTCTCATGTTAAGCTTGACCTTATTTTAAAGTGTTATTACCTCCTCTCCTTGATTTGTCACAGTTCCAGTGATAAGGTTGCATGTTTCCTACCCTTCACTAGCATATCTTTTATAGCTTTTTGTGCTAATGCCTCCATCCAGCTAAAACTGTTTTGCTTTGAATTACATGCCAGGAGGTTGATTCTTGTCATGGATAAGTTATTTCTTTAACCCAACACCAGTCTTGTGTTTGTGAATATAGAAAAATACATGAATATGTCCACATTGCTCTTTTAATGTTAGACTTGATAATCTAAGTGGAAAAATGAGTGGTGACATAATCTTGGCTGCTTCTCACACTGTTCCCTTTACTGCCATCTTCTACTGGCTGCTGTCAGAAAAATTAGTGGACAAGTCAGACCTCTACCCTGACCTAAAACAACCCTAAACCTTAAGAAATCAGGATCCTGAAGCTTCTTTTTTGAGCACTATCTTTGCCCTATATCTTTTTTGAAACAGAAAGGAAGGTACTAAACAGGATATTGAAGAAATCCATTCCCCATTAAAATTAATCACTGTAGTTAACATGTACAAGTCTGAAGGATGCAGAACAGAGGGAAGGAGAAAAGCTCTTCCATTACGAAATCCACTACAGTTTCTGTATTTCCACAGATTCTTTCCTATAGACTCTGTCTCAAAGTTGAGATTTTTGTACGACAGAAAACTGTAGACATATTACGAAGCATGCACACAACCATAACTGCAGAAATATAGAATTCCTCTAAAATTAAGATACCACCATGATGTAACTAACATAAGCAGCACTCACTAGCACAGCAGAGATGGTTTTGAGAGGTGTGCAGTTAGTACTTCCTCCACATTCAGAGACCTGCAGTGAAGTCTTTCAGAGAACCAGCACAGAGTAACACCAATACCCCTTGCCTTCCCCAACTGTTCTGAATGTCCTGCCAATTACCGTTAGTATCTACACAGACAAGCAATTTTCTGAGAATATTCAGCGTTATCCGAGGATTTCACAGCATTCATGCATTTCAGGTTGCCAACCATCTCTTCTATGGGCAAAGAAGCTAGAACACAGGCACTCAGCAACAGGTTCAAAGTTAAACAGAAAGCCAGTGACCAGGTCAAGAGTGTAGGAGCTATAAAATTGCTCTCAGATGATCTTTTATTTTCATCTGGAGGTAAGCACTAAAAGCCTGCCTTAGAAGTATTGTCAAATTCTGTTGGACTTCAACCCCACATACATTGTGCCAAAACTATAAGCATTTTAAGAGCTAAAATTCAACATTTGTTTTCAATTTGTCCAACTAGGTCTTGCTTCATTTAATTCAATAACCTGAAGAGTTAGGAATAAGCATACATTTCAGATTACATTCCTCTGTTCCCTCAGCTTAGACCTTCAGAAAACAATCCCTACATATATAGTAGATCAGTGTCAGGGTGATAAAAAGTAGAATTGTAAGAAGTATTTCTGTATGTGGCTCTTGGCATAATAGAATTTACACACAGTTGCAGTTCTCAAAAGAGAATCAACCTGCACAATCAAAACACACAAAATGACATGTTAACAGTTACTAAGAACTTGAAGCTACTGTGGTGTTATACCTGCAAAAACAAATGCAGATTTTTTAACATGAAAGCACAAGCAGTATTTAGACTGTCTTAAAATTAAGAAAAATGTTTAAAATATCACTTGGACTTTTTTCCTTTAATTTAACAAAAGAACGCTTGGTATTTTGATAGGATTCTGACAGCCTGACAAACGCTACTCATCAATGTGTTTTTCTTTAGAAGAAAAGAGTGCAGCTAAGGAAAAATCAAGTTTTCGCTGTTGCAGTAACTTTATTTTTGTGCTCCACTAGACCCTTCAAGCAGAACTTAAGATATTTTCCTGTTAATTAGTAGTAGCTGAATACTTCCTGCATTACTTAACTTAATCACCATGCCGAATAGTAACCTCGAGATGGCGATATTTCTCCCTTTTTAGAGGCCGGGCTGACAGCGTGTACGACTGAAGCATTGTCCTTCATTCTGAAAGCAACAAGGTGGAATTTCTTTATCTTTAAGCACATTAAGGAGTAGCTGCCCCCCAGAAATAACTACAACCTCCTCTGTTAAACGTTCCTAATGTTCTTAACTGCCATTATCAAGTCTTGCACTTTACAGTAAATGAAAAGTGAACCTCAACTAGAAAATCATATTATTTCCAATAATTGAGAGATTTCAGAAATGTTTGTTTTCTCTTCATAATCTGAAGTCCAAAAAGCCAATATAATTTGGGTTTTTTGCAATTTCATCCATAGGCCTTTGTTTATCATACTAAAAATGAACACACAACAAAACTAAAAAAACACTAAAAACACTAAAAACACACAGGGTTGCAAAAAATATCAGATATTGAGGAAAAAATGTTATTATTAGATCTGGAGGAGGAGACAACCATTCCTGTGAACCTTTCCAAGACACAGGCAAGGCAGGCCTGAGGAGTTTTGCTGGGAAGACAGGTTCTTTACGTTGAGGATTTTTATTTGTGCTTAAGGTTTGCACTGACGAAGGGTGACAACACTGACAGGCTGTGGTCTGTAACATCCATGTACAAACCATGAGGTGATGAGTCAAATTTGTGCACGAGATATGAAAGAGCTGGTTTTAGTTCAAAGCCTTACTTTCAGACAGCACCTACTGTGAGCAATGCATGTCACACAGATAGTTTTGTACGTATGAGATACGGACTAGTTTTCTCCAGGAGCAGATTCACCTGGAACTCAAGTGCTGGAAACTTACAGTTTTGGAGCTTCCAAGGTCTGTTTGTAAACTACTGTTTGTCTGCAGGTTGTCCTTGTCCCCTGTACAAGGGCTCACTCTATCAAATATCCTCTAATGGAATTGTCATTCCTCCTGCTCCTTTGGATATTTTTGCTGTTTCTTTGTCAGTAGTTGTCTTGTTGATTCACTGTGGACTGCCTGCATTATCCTTTATAGCTGTGAGAAGACCATCTTTTGCATTAGAAGCAAACAAAATTTACTCAAGCCTGCCACAGAACAGGATGGCTTTATAGCTGTCATTTCCAGTTGCTCTTAGGAGGCACACGTTCAAGGAAGTCTATTGCCTGGTCATCTTTTATGGTCTGCAACAGTTTCACAGCTTTTCTTAGCTCAAGTACAGCATTGCCACAAGCCATCTTTCTTGTTTTAAAACAGTGTGCTATCAGGTGCTTTCAGGTGCTTTCATGTATGTGTGTTAATCAGATGCTTTCTGGCATAAGGTGTTAGGTTCTCTACCTTCACGTGAGTGTTTCTAGTACAAATTAGTAAAGTTGCCTTCAAGTCCTGAAGAGTTTTGGGGGTTTGCCTTAACTAAAGAGGTTTTTGTTTAAGGTTTCAGAACCTTGCTTTTAATAACATGACTGAACTGTTTGAAGAAAGCAAGCAGCTGAGGCACGCTTGCAATGTAGCAAAACCCTCTTGGAAAAGGACACTTGGGACTAGCATCATGTCAGGGACATTTGTTTAAGAACCTGATAAAATACTTGTTAGGATCAAGACAAACCAAGACAGAAGCTTTGTTTGTTCAGTCATACCTCACTTGGCTTTTCAGAGCTGCTCACAAAAGCACACAGGCAAGCTTCACTCAAGAGATGTTGCCATTGTGTTGTGCTATGGGCAAAATGGAGAGAGCAGTAATCTCTATTTCACACAGTCAATATTTTTATAATAGCAACAGGTTGACTCAGAAATACAAATACACAAAAAGTAGGTCAATAAACATAACAGGTTGATTCAGAAAATTAAGCAAGGTAAGGATCAAGGGCTGCTTCAGGATTATTAGCTACAACGTGGATTCATCCCACGTATGTTTATGTGGCTCAAGGGATCTGAGCTGGGGCATAGTTCTCAGGTCTGAATAGGACCTTGATCTATACTTCTCCCATAGCTACACAGGAAGCTGAAGGCAACTACTTTTCTCACTTGGATAAGTGCAGACCTGGACCTGACCATTCTCAGTGACCGTATGTATTTCTCAGTCTCCAAAGTTTCTCAAGCCTAACTGCAGCGTAATTTACTGAGTGCTCCAAAACTACTGTACAAAGTAGTCATGCTCTGATGTATGAAGATACTGTATCACAGTTGGAGACCAGTCCAACAGATGCTAAGCATCCCAAGCTCCTGGTAATGTCTACCAAGACTGAAGATGCTCATCACCTCAGCAGCACAAGCCTATTGAAAATAGGAGACAAAAGTCTGAGTAGGCAAACATCCCAATGCTGAGCAGTCTTTTAGTCTACAGGCATTCAGTATTACTTCTTAGATGTTCCACTCTGGTTCTGGTCATGGTACTGGAGGTAATTATATCACCTGAATCACTACAATTAGACCTGAACTTTATCTGAGTTTCCTCGTTCCTTAGCTTTATACTTTTGGTTTGATTCTTACTGCTAACTATTCAGACTCATATGAAGTTTAAACCCAGTTTAAACATCTTTAGATACCATTAAGCAAAAACGCAAAACAAAACAAAACCCACCACCCAGCAACAACAAAAAACACAACAAAAAAAAATCCCACAAGACAACAAAAAACAAAATACAGCAACAAAAAAACCCATTGGATATGGTGTTTTCATATTCAACAGAACACACATCTGGGACAATGAGGAATGGCAGAAAAGGAGCGATGTTGTTCAGACAGGGAGCAGGAACTTGTCCTGGGTCGAGGATGTCTGGTTAGTAATGCTCATGTCCTTGCATCACTCGGTGCATCTCCCATTCTCCTTGTAGGCACCTCTTAAGTCCTTCCATTTAGGAGACTAACTTTTAGTCCCATTTACTGCTTCCCAAATCTCTCTCCCTGCCTGGTGGGCTTATAAATTCCAGGCACCTTAGTGGACTTTAGTACTAATAGATTACTTTCTATTAGAACATGGACAAAAACTGTTTCTAATTTAATGTTTGCCAATCCACAAAAGAACCATTCTTCTTGAAAAACAAAGGAAATCCTCTATTTGAGGAGATGCTATGGAGAAAGTATAACAACAATAGAGTCAGTTACCCAAGAGTGCAATTTAGAGAAACAGCACTGGAATAATTGCTTTAATTAGCGTGTTTGTTATATGTTTCCATGCTTATACTGCAGATGCCTTCTGCCACGTAGTGTCTAAGAGCAAGAACTCCACACAGGGACTAGACCCAGGAAGTATTTAAAAAACAAAACAAAACAAAAAACCCCACAAAGGTGCAAAAGTTTGCTCTATCTGAGCTTGAGCCCTGGGGACCTAGCTGAAAGTCTCTGTGGAACACTTGACAGGGAGACAGGTAAGGAATGAAGATCAAAAAACCACAGCCAGCCAGGAAACAGAGCCCTTTACATAACCTGCAAAACAATCTCAAGCAACAGTGCACAATGCATAGTGCGTAAAAGCAGAGAGCCTGCAGTGGCAGCCAGAGGCAGCTAGTGAGGAATCACCTCCTTTGGAACTGGATCCAGCACTCTGGGTGCTGTCTCACCAGTGCCAAGTAGGTGAGGATAAACAACTCCCCTGGTCTGCTTGGGTACGTTCCTTCTAACACAGCCCAGAACACAGTTTGCCTTATCTGCGAAGAGAGCAAACTGTTACCATAGTGTCTCCTCATCAGAGCTGGTATTCAGCCTGCAGAGACTGGGACAGACCAGTCCTTCCTGAAAAACAGCCAAGGCGTGGGTGGGCATGGGCTATGACCTCCTCTAAATGGTGCATGATTTGAATCCATTCCCCATGTAGCCCAACCACCAGCACCTGTTGGTGTCTGGCCCAGGAGCTGTCCTGAGAATATTTTAAATCATCATCTCTCTTATGTATTTACAGTGCTATCTCATAGCTACTTTGTATGCTGAGGAAAGGCAGGTGCTCAGCTGCTCAGAAAGCAAGACCAGAGTTCAATTTGTCCAGCTCCTACATACTCTTGAAATACTGCCCTGTGGTTAGCAGCCTCGCACCAACAGAAGCAAATCCTGTTTGCTCCTTACTGCGAGGCATTTCCCACACCTTTTGGCTAAATGCTCACTCCTTCTTCCACCTCCTTTACTTCAGGCTCCAGCCAACTGTCAGCCCTTGGGAGCCAAACATTTACTGCGTAAAAAACCCAACACATGACAACTAACCTCTCAGTGCTTCCTGTCAAGGCAACTGCTGCCTTTCAAGCCAATTTCACTGACTAATTAAGCATAGAGACACACCAGAGTGCCGACACTGAATGGTGGCTGCAGCATCCATCACTCCAGCAGGATTCAATCTGATGGGCTGAACGCTACAGCTTGAGAGCTCAGAACAGCTTACTGGAATGGAAAACCCATTGTTTACTGTGCTCCAAAATTCCCCAAGTTATAAAGAAACAGAGAAAAAAAAGCAAAACCAAAAACCCTACCTTCTCCAGCCTTGAAAACATTAATTACGAATTACCAAGAGAGAAAAAACACCTGCTCTCCTTTTATCATTAATATTTTTTGTATGTGTATTTTGTGTACACCTTTCTGTTTCTTTAAAGCTCCCAAGGTCCTTCAGGAGTAGTTAAAAAGTACATGGCCACCCTAAGTCCCATTTGCCTACAAAAACATTTCACCTGTTGTTTCCACAGGGGTTAAGTTTGTTTTCCTCCTGCATGTGTGGTTGGCTTCCTTTGTGAATGTGCATGTGCACATGTATTTTGGATCAGGTGGCTTCCCTATGCATTTGGTAGAGCTTTCTCCTTCCTGTTGACTGAATAGTTCACACAGAAACTATGTAGAAAATGACTGTGAACCATAAGATGTTATTTGCATGGTTTCTTGCCTTCTTTAATGACTTAGACTATTGTGAAGACCTTGAGAAACAAGTCTGAATCTAAAAATGCATTTAGTGACACAAAATGTAAGTTAACTGGACCAAAAAGAAAAGGGAAGTCAGGGACAAGGATGCTCTGTATCAAAACAACTTGTAGCGCCCCACATAGCTCCATGCTCACATTCTCACTCCAACTACGTCTGAAATTGAAAAAAAAATTCTCTTCTCCCAGGGAGGAAATAAACAGCAACAAAGATAACACTACTTATGTTTATCCAGGACACTAGATTGTGAGATTAAGATCGTAACTGGCGATGCTTATCCTGATCAAATCTACCTCTGAACACATTTCTGATAACAAAAATCTCAACAGAGCAGACGTTTGTTTTAATGAGCATATTTTCAGACTAAAGTAGGAAGGAAGAATTCAATTACCCTGTTTGGCATAAAAGGACTAGAAGGCAAATTGCTTTAAATGTGTTTTAGTTGGAGCTCTATTTAAAGAGAAACACCACTGATGTTTACAGAATATAAAATAGAAATTCACTAAATACTGAAATCTGACCTCATTGTATAATTTCAAATCCTTTGAGACAGGTACAATATTACAAAAGTGTGTTTTTGATTAATCAGAGCCAAAGATTTTACAATCTGAAAAAAAACCCCTGACAACCTATTTTATATTTATATCCCAAATGAAACAGCAAACTAAATACTTCTTTCTTGAGCTCATAATATTGAGTTAAGCTCCAACAGAGTCAACCTCTAATGCCGAAATTCAGCTCTGTTAGCTGACAAAATAATTAGTGAATTTGGATTTTTAAGAGAAGAAATTTGAAAACTTCATCAAAAATATAATGTTTATAAGGGTCTGTTCCTAAGAAGACAGCCAAAGGACGCCTATCTGTATTGGGCAAGTTTTCACTGTAGACTGACTATAAAAAAAAAAAAAACAACAAAAAACACCAAAGCAACCCACAGAAAACACACAGAACTAAGGCAGTTTTGAACATCTCCTGCAATGGATTAATTTGTTACGAGAATTTTAAGTCATACTTACATGCATTTAAAAACAGACTCCCATATATATATCTATCTCCTGGATGTTGTTTTTTTTTTAATGGGACCCTATTTCCCAGTTGCAGTTTTGCAGACAGAAAGTGTACCCAGTGGTGTCACTCAGGGGACACTTACACAGATGGTGTTACACTGGAGAAGGGTCTGCACCTGGGGATGCATGGGAGCATGAGACACCATCGACCAGACAGGGAGCAAAGCCAGCTCAGCTTCTGCAGAAAAAAAGCCATAATCAGGAAGGTATCAGAGAATAGCTGTAAGAAAGTAGTTTTGACTGAACCTCTCCCTGTTTGTTCCAGCCTCCCTCAAGTCAACCTTCTTACCTGTTTTCAGCCCTTTATCATCCTCTTCTTCCTGTTCTCTTTACTCCCATTCCTGTTCCACCCTTCTGTGGGGCCTGCTGTAATTCTAACACCAGAAAAACTCAGATACACAATGCCCACTCATTTTCTCATCAGTGGGCTATTCCTTCTCCTGTGTCTTCTTGTACTGCATCTGTCCTCTCTATTCAACCAGCAACCTGCACAGGGCAGCAGCCACCTCTAGTCTTTCTTTCTGCACCACCAGGTGCAGTGGGGACAAATTCTTCTTGATACTCTCACAGTCACACTAGTGGGCAAGTAACAGAAGGTTAAAACCTGCAAGAGCTACGACTGTGAGAATCTCCAAGCAAGCTTCCAGAGTCACCATCACACTCTGTAAGGTGCCACTTAACAATGACCACAGCTAGAAAATGAGAATGTCTTAAAAGAGAGATGTTTCTTTCATTGAAGTGTTGCATATATTCATAATTGGAATTTTCCAAGTCACAAAATTTAAGAAAGTACATTTTTCAAAAAGTCAAGACATCCCAGCTTTTCCTGAAAAGTCTCTCCTGCCTCAGGGATGCAAAGCACCATGCCTTAGGATATATGCACATCCTTCCACCCTCCTGGTAAGGGCTGCTTTTCCAGTGCTTCCAGCTAATATTAGACAAGAAAATGCTGTTTGTTATGCTGGCTTCTAACACCAGGTCTCCACACTAAAGCATCTGCGTGCAGCATTATCATGCTGTTGTAATTTTGTAACCCGATCAATTTGCAATAGCCATTAAGCACAAACTCGGCTCTTGCAGAGCTCACTCCAGGCAGTCCTTTTGCCACGTAAGCTCATGGCACAAAAATACACTGCTGATTCATAAGCACCAACATTGCAACAACCAACAGCTAGAGAGTTTTTCTATACTTTGTGCAGCTTTAACAACTAGAAAGTACTGAAACACACAGCAGAAATGACCAAATCTTCAAACACTCTTTTACATCTGTGCCAACACCCTATGTTATAAGGACGTATCTTCACGGCCTGAAGTACCTCCCTCTTAGCAGTGTTTTTCCACCTCAGTTAATTAATACCTGTTAGATAACCAGAAATACACAATGCTTGGAAGCTGCCTGTGTTTGCTTGCCAACTCCAGCCTTTGATAAAAACATGGAACTGAACTGAGTTTATTTCACAGTAAAACAGAGAAAGCTTCTCTTCACTGAGTTTATATAACCTCATTAAGTTAAGATAAAGAAGGGAGAGTGTCTTTGGATAAATAAATTCCTAACAGGCATAAGCAGTAAGTCCATTAAAACCTAGAACATCTAAGTACAGAAATACCTTGTCTGGCAAGTTGATCTTTTTTCTCCAAAAATTTTTGCTGCTAAAATATTTTTCCAAAGAATGGTATGGTACAGGACAGTATTTCTGGAGTTTTTGTTCCCCAGGAGACTGCACACGACTTCTGAAGTAGGATATAGCCAAACAGTCCAGCCATTCTGCAAGTCTGAGCTTTTACAGACCAGCCACTCACCCCTACAGCCAACCCCCCTCTCATGATACCCTGACAGGAGCATTTCTCACCTACAGAAATTTTACTAGTTAAGTACCCATGCCTATCTGATCAGTGATACAAAGGCACTGTGCTCATGCCATAACCCAGACAGAAGAGTTGTATCTCAACGTTCAAGATCAAATAAATATTTACTTGCAGAGCAGATTTGTACTTTCTTCCTCCTCTTTGATTGCAGAATAGCCTTGCAATAAACACCTGTGTTTCTGCAGAACTGTATGAAGAAACAGCTACTCAGCTGCTATATATTGCCATTTGTCTAGAAAACATTGAAATCAGGGCTGCAACAGACTGGAAATCTAATTGTTGGTTGCTTAATCAAGATTGATAACATTTGGGCATTTTATGCCTTTTGATCCTAGTTTAGGAACACCTGGACTCACATACTTTAAGGTCTGCTAGGTCAGCAGCACATCTGATTGCTGTGGTGAGCTACACAAGCAAACCTCCTGCCTACCCACCCACACCAGAATGTATTCCCCTATTTTTTTCTTGTTCTGCTCTGTGTGGCTTTCGCTGGCGGGGTAACGTAGCACATATGCTGCTTAATGGACAAGTAGTTTATGCAGAAAGTTTGCTAGTTTTGTGACAGGCAAACACACGTGTTGATTAAATATCACTAAGAGTTCAAGTCAAGAGCAGATGGTGGTCAAAGGGGAGCCTGGGTACTTTTTGGCCACAATGTACCCTCAAGATGATGGAAAAACTCCTAATTTTTGTCTGTTGCATTCATCCTTACTTATATACAAGAGAAAGGAAAGCAAGGCCAGGCTACATGTAATCATTAACTCCTTTTATCTGTATATGGCACATCAGTTAATCACAGAGATTTAAGACAAAATGACTTCTTTAACACCTTTTGGGTTAGTGGGAAATAACTGTGGATGGGAGCATAGTCTTGCAGATGTGGTCCTGCTGAGTTTTGAGTAGTGCTGTAATTCCTTTCCCTCCAAAGGCAGGGCTATAGAACTCCTCTGGAATTGCCCTGAACAAGGAAGTGAGTGCCTTCCTGGCCTGAAACCAGGCTGCAAGTGAAAGGGGCAGAGAAGAAAAGGGTTCTTTTCTGGGACAGCAAGTTCCACCTCCACCTCATGACTTACTTCCTGACACTGGAAGAATTAGCTGGGAGTGAAGGAGCACATGGAGGCACTTAAAAAAACCCCAAGGAACTAGAAAGGAGATGCATTAATCAGCACTGCAGAACCCCTCACCGTCCATACCGTTTGTGTTTCTTCCCCAACTCTGACAGGTTCAATAGCTCTTTATGTTTGGAAAATGGGCACCTTTTATTGTCTATATAGAGATTTCCAGGTAAAAGTCTTATCAGTTTCAATTATTACTTCAGTGGGAGTTTTATGAGCTATAGAGAACAACACTTGTTTTCTTGAAGTGTGGATAGCTGCAAGAAAACAGCTAGCTGAGAGTTATTCACATTTATTGGTCTCTAAATCATTTCATCGTCTTATCAAAAGGACTAGGTTGGAGCATGACTTTGTATTTACTTATAGAGCTCCTTTCATCTCAAAGGGATTACATCAGCAAATGATGACATGAAGCTACCTCTGGGGTGTTAGTCTGTTTCCATAAAAGCCATGGAAACACTAACAGTGTGAAGTGTGAAATCCAGTGAGAACAGCAGGAGACTTGTACAGGCTCAGACCAAGGGGCTGCCTAGCTCAGTATCCTGTCTTCAGCAGAAGTGATATGTGGGCACCCAGGGAAAAGAATGAATAAGGCAAGTACATGCCTTGAAAAAACAAAACAAAACAAAATCCCCAAAAACCCTACCACTTCCTTTTCTAGCCTTCAAGTATTTTCAGTTCAGGGTATTTCCTGAGTCAAAGCTTCTCCTGAATCCCTATAAAAAACTCTTGGATCCACAGCTTTCTTTGGCAAGCAGCTACACGTCTGTCGCCTGCTGTGTGAAAAACTAACTCCTTTTCCTTGTTTTGATCGCGTCTCCCACTAGCTTCATTTGCTGGCTTCTAGTTCTTGTACTAGAAAATAGTTTGAGGCTTGAGGACACACTAAAAATGGGAGGCAAGAAGAAAGCTCATTATATCTAGAATTCTAATTTTTTTACCAAATAAGAGAGGAAAACAGACCTTGGCAAACCCCCCCCCCCCAAAACCTTTGAAACCATTTATATACTATTATTATGCTTTCTTAAAATACTGAGGGAAAAGAATGAGGAGAAAAATCCCCCTTCAAGTCCTTGAGCTGAAGTTTGTACAAACTGTTGCTTTCAGCAGCTTCAGACACAGAGAGTTTTTTGATATTCAGAATAATTACTGAGAATCCCAAATAAAACAAATAAATCCTTACACCCCTTCAAATTGCCAGGAGATGGATTCACTGCAATGGACAAGAAGAGTGCCACTTCTTGACCCCACAGCAGCTTTTCCTTCCTTCCTTTCCCTCTTCCTCCCTCCCCACCAGAAGTGTGGTTTCCAGTTCAATGGGCTTTAAAGATGGATACATCTGCCACAAACTTGTGATCACTAAGCTGCCTGACTGTTTACTTACAGGCACCTTCGACTGCCTCTTGACTGCGTCATGAAGTTAAAATTTTCTGGAAAGAGTGGCAAATGTTCTAGTAAAAAACCTTCTGGCAGCACATTCTGTCTGTAGTGACAGGTGCTGTTTATTTCAATTAGAAAAATCAATGAGCTTTCCTACTTCAAGTTGGAGCACTATGGGAAGACCTGGAGACATCAGGAGATTCAAAATATGGATATTAATTATTTGATATATTTCAATATGGCACCTCTGGTCCTCAGAAAGAAATTGGCACCATGTTTTCTCCCCTATTAATACAGTTGTTAACATCTTGAGATATTTTACAGCATATTACACACACATTCTTATCTGTTATCAGATCTTACCATTCTTCTTCTCCTCTTCCAATATGAGTTGCACCACTCATCTGTGCCTGTTATGAAATAAACATGACACTGTACAAAAAAAGGAGACTTCCCTGCTTTGCTTTCAGATCCTCTTGCAATAGAACAGGGAGCTCCAGCTGTGCTGGGAACCTGTGCCACAACAGGTTATATTTTCCTGATAAGGTAGTCAGCATCACATTTAAGAAGGTCTCTCTAGCATCTTTTCCTAGAGAAAAATGACGAGGTTAGAATTGGATTTATTTGATAAGCAGAATTAAAGTCTTTCTCAGCATCTCAGACATAGCACATTCCTAGGTAGGGTATCCAAAAGTTTCAGCAGATGTGATCAAAAGGATTAAGATTTTTCCCCCAAAATATGATAAACATATTATATTGATCCTCAGCATCAATTAAAATACCCAATACATTTTAAGGTATTAAATCTAGAGACAATAGTACATTCATATAGAGATTTTACAAACATCAATAATCACCATTTTAAGAAAAAGTTTTCTTTTATATACCTTGGATATATTTGGTTAAAATAGAAGCTAAAGAGGAAAGAAAACTGGATTCCATGAGCTGGAATCAATTAGGAACAATTTTCTATGTCAGAAATTCCAGGTTTTTTTGCTAAGAACTCATTTTAATGAAGAAAATAGAACATTAAATTTAAGACTTCAAAGTGTTTCAAGTACTAGTGGCTTGTTTTGACTTGCGTTCTATATTCCATATAAATCAAAACAAGCTGTTTTGATGGCATTCTGTCAAGATTATTAGCAGTAATTAATCTATTCCCTCAAAACATTTCAATTTCAGCAGGAAACTAGAACTGTCAAGATTGTTGATGGCTCTGGCAGAAGAACTGCAACAAAAAACCATTCTGTCACAGACATCTCAGGTGACTGCTTCTACATGTTTATACAAAATGTACTTCATCTTTCTGTACTGACACACATAAATTATTACTGTGGTTAGCAGTGGATAGGTTTTATATTATATATAATAACCTACAAAATTAACCATGGTAAGGGAAGAAGCTTCAGACAATTTTAGTAGTTATGTTAACAACTGCAACCCTCATATAATGTAGATTCACAGGATTCCAAGGAAAACTAGACAGAAGCAATGGTCTTCACTCTACTAGGAAACAAAACCAAACCCATTTTGATTATATTCTACACCCAAAGACTATCCTTTTCTAAATTTTTATTATTCTCTTCAGGCTCATTCTCCAGTGTCTGTCTGGCCACACAGATTTTCAATATAAATGTAGAAGACAGACATTTGGCAGCTCTCACAAATAAAGATACTTCATACTTAATGGGACAAAACACAATGAAAGCTTTTAAGTTCCACTTAGTAGCCAGATCAGTTTCTTAAAAAATGGCACTTCCTTTATTTCCAGCCATGCTCCCAGGGGACTGAAGTGAACAGCTGAGTCCCTGGAGATGGACCATGTGTGGAGCTCCCCCAGGGAGGAATCCAGTTTTAAACCTTTACCAGATGATGCTGGATATGTTTTTTTGGCTCTCACTTGCCTGCCTTGTTGTATTTCATTCCCTAGCCTACTGGCTTCCTTCAGCTTCTCTGCCCCAGCACCTCTGTTTTACTCCATCATCCCTAAATTCCCCAGTATATACCTCTCACAGTCCCCGCAGTTGCCTTCTCACAGATAAACACAGGCCTAGAAAAGACATCCTCACCGCAGCCACGGAGTCAGGAGAGGGAAGTAGTATTTTTCATCACTTACATAAATTCCTGAAATGATTACTTTGCCATTGGTGTACAGTTTAAAGCCAACCAGAGTTATCAAAGATCAACATATACACACACAGTCCCTGTAAATTTTCCAGGTTCAGTACTCCTGGTTCATGCTATTTAGCAGCTGCCCAGCTACACACTCAAGTATGTGCAATGAGGTTCTCACGCCAGAGCTGATTCCACATACTTCTGAATGAGCAGCTTTGCCACCACGTGTTAGAAGCAGCTAGTATGTTTGAAACCTTTTTGTAGATGTATGTATCCAAAAAGAAAAAGTAAATCTATTTGTGCCCTCTGTCATCTTCCTTTACACCCAGATGGCCCAAGACTGGGACTGGAACCTGCCACAAAGCACTGTATGTAACCAGGGTGCTGCATGCATCTATATTGAAAAGCCAGAAACAGCAGTTCTTTTTTGCTTTCTTTTTGAGAAACATACTAGCAATCCTTGAGAGTAACACCATCAGTCAGGTACAGCTGCTCCTAAATGGTCTCTTCTTCAAGCACTCTCTCTGCTGAACCTTGTAATAGGTTGCTCTGCCTAGCACAAAAATTTTAACAGAAGGGAAAGAGCTTGACATTTTGCGTCATTTAGTGAAATGCCAGACATCTGCAGGTCATGAGAGGGCACCTTCTGCATCCTCCTGTAGGGATTTGGAGTCCATGCCCAGGCATCAGACCTGTCCCCCCATCCCTGCACTGTGGAGGAGGCAGCAGCTCTCCACTGCAGCAAATCACCTGTCATTTCTTGTTGATGCCATGTTCCCCCTTATGTCCTCAGACTGCGTCTTTACAGCACATGCCTGTAAAGATTAAGGTTTAGAAGAGCCTTAAGTGTGATGAGACAGCCCTTGGAGGCCTCACAGTTTTAAGACTATGGTCTTAACTCATCATTTTCCAGTGAGAGCTGAAGGCAGTTGCCTAGACAACGTCTGATTCATCAGCAGTGAATTGTCAGGGCAACCATCCCTGGCCATACCTGGGATGTGCTGAACAGCACTGCTGTGCAGCAGAGACAGCTGTCAGACATGGAAGGCCACCCCGAAAACACTGCAAGTTAAAAAGGTAAAATCTTCCACTGGGGTATCTCTTTGTTAAGCCAAAAACTGATCCTTTGTACTTGTTCACATAAAAAAAAACTGAGTACAGCTGCTCCACATGAGGAAAGAAAAATATCTGGCAAAGCAAATAATCCTGTCTCAGCGTGCTATGTACCCACATAACATGACTATGTACAGCCCCCCAGTTTGTACGCAGCATCCTTTGTTTACATTAGCACCATATTTTTGGGGATATTACTGATGTAACATGGGAGGAAGTTCACTGTGTTGTTTCAGGAAGAATTTGTCTCCATTTCTGGTTGGCCTACAGCAAGGCACTCGTGTTGATTTCCAATGTAAAACATTTCTTCCACTGTGTTTTCTTTTAGAATATTTGCACTTTAGGAAAATGAATACATACTCCAAATATACTATGGAGTGTGTGGGAGAGGAATCACAGTAATGTGTAGTCTTCTTTTATTTAAAATACTTTATAGGCTCTGGAAAATATTTGAACTTTTTTTTTTTCTTTCAAATACAGCCAGTCTCATAAGATATCAATTATTCATTTTCCCAATGTATTTCAAACAGTACAATCATTTAACTCCATAGAACTAAAGGCAAGGATCCACATATTAACGTGTATTTTTGCTGGTCCAAGGATGTGGGACTTGGGACTAAGGCTTTTGCTTTATTTTGCTCTCCCAAACTTCAGACAAATTCTGCTCTCTGCTAAATTCCCCCATGTCTCTGCTTCCAAGCAGCCTAAAGAAAAGTCTATAGAGAGAAATTTTGTTTTTTCATATAGATCCTATTCTGCTATAATGGAGAATTTGGATTTAAATGTTCTCATTTCATCAGGGACTGCACAAACTCATTGAAACTTCTGGTATTAAAGTCTTGGTATTTTTAACGTGAGAGAGGGGCTGCTTTGTGAAACATTTTGCTATGTAGTTAGGGAATATCATCACATTCTAGACTAGTTTCACTTGCAATAATTTTTCATATCACTTATCACTATTTGGGTGTCAGAGTCCTATTTAAGTCACTTTTGGTTGTTCCAAAGTCTATTATAAGAAGATTGGCAGAGCTTGCAGGGCTCAGCCGTTCACTCTTCAACACAGGGTGATGCTTGTGAGAAAGCCTCCAACGCGGCCACCTGAGCAAAACGTACATAGGGCTGTGACTGCACCATTTCTGATGGCACCATTACCCTCAATTTATTCAATAGCTGTCAGAGCATGAAAAAACAGCATTGCTGGAGGTGCCTGGCTCTTTCCAGCTCTGTAAGAAGGATCTCCTTCAGGAATGCTCCCTTGCTAGCATGGGCAGGGAGGAGATGTGACACTGGGCACAGCAGCGAAGCAGTGTGCCCCGCCCGTATATAAGCCATTCGGCAATTGCTGCAAGGCAGACTGCCCTGGATTTCAAACAGCTCAGACTGCAATTTAAACCAAATGCTTGAAACCCAGGCATCAGGCAAGCCCAGCTCTGAAAATTCTAATGACATTCTGCTGGGCACTCGGCACTTCCATTTCTCTGCCAGCCTTTGCCAATATTGCAGAATGGCTGCATAACACAAATAAATGTTTCATAATAAAAACACACCCCTCCAACCCCTTCTGCACCTCTGAGCCCCAGGCCAGCTCGCTGCAGCCACAGCTTTGCTTCTGGCAGTGGGACTGTCTTCCTGCCTGTGTCCCTCAGGCACTCCCAGCACCTGGGGATAACCTGGAGGACTGGGGTCTTCTGTTTCAGAAGCAGTGATTCTTACTCAAAATCAAGATTTCTGATCAATATCAAGTATCTTAAGTGTCTCAGAAAAATATATGCCTACTTTCAAGGAACTGTTTGGGTTTTGTTGTGGTTTTTGTTTGTTTGTTTGTTTTTTAATAGGATCATTTTCTAGTCAATATTTTGTTGCCCAGTGGAGTACAAGAACCAGCCGCAGCATGAGGTTTTACCAACCAGGCTCAGGAGCCACAGGCAACCAAGCACAGCATCAGCCCCATCACTTCTCCTGCATGCCACAGGTCAGAGGAACCATTATGCTTTCAGTTCTCCATGAGGACCTGTGGCCATTTCTGTATTTCTCCTTCCTAGCCTGTGTGTGCAGTTATCAGGCTTATGTTTTCTTGATTAGAAGATCTGGAATGACATGGGAAAGAAAAGCTGCATGCAATATTTTAAGGAGGCCAAGGAATTTCAGCACTTCTCTAAACACATTGGGACTTTTTCAGCATTCAGACAAAATGTTACTAAATCCCTACACTTCTAAAATGCTAGATCTCCTATTAACTTATCTTTGGGGGTTTTTGTTTGTTTGTTTTTCCTAAATGGGCTTATTGTAACAAGGATTCTGAAGACTGGTCAACTAAGCTCACTCACAATACGCCAGGCTTATCATTTGAAAAACATAACTGGATTTATTAAGCAGACTGATGCTCTGCTTAAATCGTAGCTTAATCAGAACAAGACTGGAAATTTGGCCAATTGCAAACTTGTTGACTCAACTATTGTTAAAAAGAGCAGATTGAAGTAACCTGGGTTTAAACTCAATTCATCTGAAAAACCAAGTCAGAGAAAATAAGCAACATATCTCCCAGACGAAGTAATTACTTCATTATTGACAGTAAAGTAACTAGCATCTCCCCAGCTTGTTGTTTAAACAGCAAACAAGGCATCATTTATCTTTGGTAAACAGGTCTTGCTGAGTGGCGAGATATATTTATGATAAAAGATAACTCCTAATAACAGGATCTGTTTCACATTCAACATACGAGAGAGAAAAAGCTGAAAAAATATTTCAGAAGCATCTCAAATATTTTGAGACAGCTAAAACAAGATGTCATCAAGCCTTGAAGACAAAGCCCTGCTTCTTCTGCCTGCCCCAAGATTTCTGCCTGTTGCATCTAAAAACTTACAAGATATTTCAAGATGCATGTATGTGAGTTATCTTCAATCTCTTCCTGATGACTTGGTAACAAACAGCTTTTATGCAGACAGTGCAGAACTGGAGTTAGAAGACTGCTGCTTTGAAATCTAAAATACACAGAAACCTTGATCAAGGGAATAGTCCTTTATAGAATCTGCACCTTATGAGGGGCTTATAAAAACTCCTTGCTGGTCATACACACCAGAGTGGTAGCAAGTCCACAAAAAATGGTTGGTTCAGCTATTTTATCTGTCCTGTTCTTTGGTACATAGTGTAGGAAATGTCTGGTGTTTTACCAACATCAAAGTCAGCCAAATCAGGTTCAGCTACCTACAGCAGCAGGTGCATTAAACTGCTTATCCAAATCCCACGTGTCCAACTCACGGGATGCAAACCACACCCCACGCAATTACATCTTAAAAATCACAATGTACTGGGGCCAGTGTGCCACATGACGACAACACCACTAAGGGCAAGAGATGTAGCCCAGGCTGAAGGAGGTAACCTGGTCTCCACCATCCTTCCTCTGCCTTGTGGTTTAGTTCACCCAGCTGGAAACCCCACTCTGGGTATTCAGAAACAGGGAGGCAGCTTCAACTCCTGTGCATGTGCAATCTCCTGCAAACCACTTACTTATGTTCCCCAGCTACCTTTACTTTCAACCAGTGCTCATAAAAATCAGTTTCTACTTCTCTGTATTTTCTGTGGTTTGACTAACCCAGCCAAGGTGCTTGCACAGGATCTAGTGCAATGAGGCTCATTTTGACAGTGTTTCTGATGCCTTTTAGCACCAGCCAAGGGTTATGCAGTCACAAGAAGTGACGGAGGCTTGCTTGGTTTTTATAGAAAATATCGGCTAGAAAGCACTGGATAGGGCAGCTAAAAGTGTTGTCTGATTTAGCAAGGGGGATAAGCAGGCTCAGAATTGGTTAAATTACATACAGTGCTGCACTATCCTCACATTTCAATGTGATAGTCTCAATTATAGATGACAGTTTCTGAAGGGAAAAAATGCACAGAGTGAAAAAAAAAAAAAAGTTTCTGGATTCGGCAGGTCTCGGGAAGGAATTCCAGCCCCATGCTAGTACCCTCCTCATTCTTGCTCGTGAAGGCTTGACCTGCAGGGAGGGGCAAAAGCCTGCTATGTCATTAATCACTGTATCTTTCAGATAACTTGTTCTCAGAAGAAAAACAATTAATCTAGAGGCCTCTGAGAAGCAGGAGCAGCACACCATCATGCTTTAGCATGACTGCACGAGTATGACATAGTTGGACAAAAAAGCCTTTTTTTTCCCCCTCCTACAAGAGCCTCAGGGAATTCAGCTTCCTCTCAGTAACTCATGCAATCTACATAAAGCTATTTTTTGCCACAGGCGCTCAGTGCTGTGTGACTGAGTGCTCTGGAGTAGTGCTTCTTGGTAACACTTATTCTTGGCAACCAAGCAGCCGCTCAGGGGCTTGCTCATAAAACAGGCCTGAAACGGGGGGAAATGTGCAGGAAAACTGCCCAGGACTGGCTTCCCCAAAGCTTCACAACAGCTGGAGAGTAAAGGATAGTCCATTTTCAGTAGACCTATTTCCTCACTTTCCAGGCAACTCTGCTAGAAAGAGTGCTGAGCCGTTTCAGTGACAGCCGTGACATGTGGAAGAAGGGGGATGCCTGTCTTCTAGTCCATGGGGCTGCTGAAGACACGGACTGTACATTCATGATGCAAACTGCAGTGTTCTGATTTCCAGATTAAAGTAATGTTTCCTGATGAGTGCCTTAAGTCAGCAAGCAGGAATAAACTGTATTTATTCATTTAAATAGAACTTTGAAATTTATTTATTAAAAAATGTGAAGGAAATATGTTTTGCAATACCTAAAAAGGCTGCTGAATACAAAATATATTGGCAGGCTGAGAGGAAAAAAGAGAATGCACATGCAGGGTTTGAGGCAGGGGAGCTACCTAAGCTTACAGCAGCTGAATACACAAGCAGGACTTGGTTGCATGTTTGGGAGGAGAGTTCCCCCATTCCCTCTACCCTTTGGTAACAGGTATGTTGAGAGTAGGGAAGAGGAAAGGCGGGTGAACACCACCAGCACCTCTCCCTGCCTGATTGCCTAAGCAAGGTGCTGGTCTTTCCTTTGTACTTGTATGGAAGAAGCGCTCAGGATGCAGTCAGCACTCCCATCCAGACAGATTTCACAGCGGAGGGCAATGCTCAAGAGCAGAAAGCAGTATGCAGCTCTGCACATAAGCACAGGGGGAAATCTGGAACAAGTGGAGCTTGTTCCAGCTTCTGGAGCCAGGTCCTCAGGAGCCAGCTTTGCTGGCAGCATCTACACTGCTACTTGCCTTCACATGGCAGTCACTATTTGCTGGTACCTTTTTCTGCTTGTGCCGTATTTTAGATGGTGTAGTTAAAAGAAAAACAACAACAACAAGAAAAATACAAACTCACTTTGTGCAAACCTTACAGCTGATAATTCTTCACTTTGAGACTAAACCCTTCTGTATCAACAGAGACCATGCACCCTGGGAACAGGGGAACTATTCAAAGAATAGTATTGCAAAGAAAAGGTCCCAGTACACAGTGTCCCCCCTTTTCTGCAAAAGAGTTCATTTAAAAACAAGCTTCTCCTGGGGAAACAGTACCTGCAATGTAAGAAGGCAGCAAAGAGCAGGGTGAGTATGGTCCCAAGACCTACGAGGCATTTCCACCAAAAGAAAGCCTTCCTGGGAGAGCCTGTGCAACCCATCAGCACCATCACAGCATGCTGTCTGTTACTCACTACTACTAAATTTCATTATTTCAGATTAGATTTTAAAAAATAAGGCTTGCCAGTCTATCATGTCCAACAGTGCCCAGTCCCAGGCATTTCAGAGAGACATCGAGGGACCCTCCCTCCCAGGCCCTCTGCAGTACAGGATCTTGTGCTGGGTCAGTGCCTCATGATGCTCACCTGGAGCAGCTCCTGGCTCTCCCTGAGCCCCTGAGCATTTCCAGTTACTGTCACCTGCAAAGTTGGGCTGCTGGCATAAGGAGACCTCCTCCTCCTCCTCATCTAACCCAGGCCAAGGCAAGTGAGGGAGCGTGGCTCTACAAACTGTAATACAACATTTTTATCCTTATGATCTACGGCTTGTTTCTGAAATGAAATTAATTTGCTCTTTTAAGGAAAAGAAGCTTACTCCATATTTTAAAATATTTTCCATTAAAAGAATAAAATAATTACTTTTTGGTACTAAGTAATCAAGAAGCATCTCTAATTAAAAAAAACACACAAACAAATAAAACCCACAAAAAAAAGGTCAGTCATGATGTAAATCTCCCCTACTACAGAGACGCCTGTCTGTGACCCTACCATTGTACACGCAATGGCTTTCACTACTGCAAAGCTGTGCTCACTTCTCAGCCTCCACAAGGTAATACTGTTTCAGAACATCATTAATATCTGTCCTGGTTTCAATACAACAGCTCGTATTGTTCTGGCCAATTGTCAGATAGTACGCTGGTAAGACAGCACAGATGTAATTCAGAACGCAATTAAATCCTCCATGGGACAGCTCGGGCAAGAGCTAAGCCAGTTGAACAGCTGTGAAGACCCACCCTGGCTTTCTCTAGCCTCATCCACTGCTAAGGTGCAACAAAAATAATACCAGATTTTATTTCTCATGGTCCATCATCAGGGATGTAACTGCAGTAAAACTAGAAAGAAAAGACAAGACAGCAAAGTAGGAAAAAAACCACCACAGAATGCAAAGGAGAGGGCTTAAAAGAGATGGGAGAAAACAAGCCATCTTGCTTATCTTCATGTATTTTTAAAGGAGCATTTCCTGCACCAACACCTTTCCAGACTGAGGGATGAAAATATAGTTTTGGGAAAAAAAAAAACAGAAAAAAAAAAAAAAGAAAAGCTCATCTGGTGGTCCTAAAAGTCTGCTATGATACCCAGAGGGTGTCTGAAAAAGCATTGAAGGAAAGGTAAAGGTCACAGTTACAGGACAGGCTGGATGGCAGAGATAACACAGAGCATGGCAGCTCTCAGGGAGTGCCACAGAGTGACATCTAATTCCAGAGACTTCTAGCTTTCTGGTGTCCATTGGGAAACATCCCTCCTGTGCTGGACAAGCAAAAGAGAGAGTGGCTGGTTGACTTCAGCAACCAAATTCCCTAAATCATACTGGGTGACACTTCTTGCTTCCTCAGCAATGTTCTGTGCCTTATATTATGAGATTAT
This sequence comes from Caprimulgus europaeus, assembly GCA_907165065.1. The sequence goes on from OU015539.1 coordinate 12,006,816, forward strand.
TTTTCTTTTTAAATTCATACATCAGAGTACTCCTCAGCTCATCTGGGGCCAGGATGGAGAGCACAAAGCTGCAGTTAAATGTCAGCCCGCAAGGCTGTAACTAAAAGCTGAACTCAAATTTAAACAAATCAGTCCACTACAGCAAGATGTTCCCCTGATACCCTCGCTCTTCTCGCTTTTTCTGGCAGAGCCAGGCAGCGAGACCACCCTTGTGCGTAACATTCAGGTGAAAGTGAATTTTAAGTTATTCTAACAAGCATTTAAGAACACCCTCACCATATCCCAGTCAGTGGGAGCTGTGTATAGATTGAATAGTCTATTGCATAGGGAAGAGTTTTTCAGTTGTCCTAAACAAAAAAATAAGTTCTAACTTACAGAGCTGCTATAACTTATGCACGGAAAAATCTGACAGTGCATAAGTTATAACAGAGCATAATTTAAAACTTCGAGACCTCCTGCAACTTATCATGGAAAAATTTGGCGGTACACGTGGAGAGAATCCAAGTAACATTAGAAAACTTTTTCCATAATTTCTGCACCATATTAAAAGCCTGAATCTTAGATACTTCAGAAAAGGCTCATTAAAGGGATCTAATTTTATTCTCTGCTAAATAATCTGTTTTATCACTCCCTCTCTCCTTGCCTATTCTTATCAAAGTCACCTACCCTGACTTTTCAACTACCTACACAGGTAGGTAGTGGTGAAGAGAAACTTAGTAAAAAAAAGAAAAATCAATTCACTGTATTTTCAGCAGTGACATACATTATTTCATTTACCGTAACAATTCAGAATTTGTGTTCAGCTGTACCATGACTGAGAGAGCATCAAAGCCGGGAAGGTAACTGGTAAGATGCAAACTGATATTCATTGCAATGTTGTTCTTGGCAACATTCACAAGTTCCACAGAAAAGGGACTTGGGCACGTATTTCAAATCATGCAGACAATCCCACAGTTTAATGTGGGCAAAGTGAAAGCAAAGAGAGAGTTTTAGCAGAAAGATAATTGTCAGTGCCAAAAAAATCAAGCTGAGTCAAAGATAAATACACAGCTTCCTCTAAAAAGCAGGATTATCACAGCAGGAGCAGCACTCAGCATCACCCTGTGCCCACGCTCCAGGGCTCTTCCCACAGCACAGCTTCCCCAGGCTCGGCGGGAACACTTCACTCAGGACTAGCAGAGGCAGCACAGCAGAGCACCCATACTTGGTAATAAAAGAGGAGAGCTTACCTAAACAACTGCATTGCTGTGTGCTGAGACGGGAACAGACACGACTTGTCTCCCACACATACAGCATCCTTACATTTGACTCTTAATTCAGCACCTCATTGGATTACTTTAGCAATTCACGACAACTCAAAAGCTTCTCTGCAGCTGAAGAGAAAACAAACGCTTCTGCTTTTGCAGACAACAACCTATTAGTCCATACAGATTTTCCAGTGAATAAATCAAATGTACATAACATGTAGTAAGGACACTACAGTGAGCAAAACAGAGTTTGGTCACAACATTTGAGCTTCAGCTGCCCTGACAGGCATAGACACATTCGTTTGGGATGCCTGCAGCCCCAGCCTGCCTAGAAGGATGCCTGCTGGACAAATTTTGGGTTCACTTGCTCAGGAGCACAAGAGTGGCTGCACACAGCAAGGCCAGTGTTTCCTTTTGCCTTAGCAGCCAAGAGCTGATGCCCAGGAGAGACAGTAAGCACCAGGAAAATACCACTGCCTTCCCTCCCAGCCTCCCAAGCAAAAAGCAGTGCATTTGCATTTAATGATACCATATTTAAGATTATATACATAATAACCCCTGTAGTCAGACTGAAGCTCAACTCCAGGAGTTCAAAAGTGACAAACAGAAATAGCTGTGGCTTAGCCTCAGGTCCTTGCAAAGAGCAGCCCACCTGCACCAGGAGCTGATGGGAGAAGGGCACTTTTGCAGAAGGTACAACTCAGGCAGCAACAAAAGCAATGTAATATTATATGGTTGCTTATTATTTTTCATAAGAGAAAGTGAATAACATCTGTGTGATACAACCCTTTCCAAATTCAAGTGGACATTGGGAGCAAAAGCTCTGGATTTTTAACAAGCCTGGAACATTAAATCTCAGCTCTGACTTAAGGCCAGTTGTTATTTTTCAGTCTAAAGTTCCTTTTTTTGCTATATATACCTAGACATTGCCAGCATGAGTAAATTGCCTTGGATCTCAGTTCACCCTTTGTTTCAGGCATCATTTTATATTTGCAAACAGATGAATGAAAATAGCCACAGTCTGAAATGAACATCTTTGACTGTAGAATTCAACATCCCATGCTCCTCAAGCTAATCCTCTTTCTGTGATTAGCAGAAGAACAGAAGGGTTGTAAGGAGGGACTTAAATGGGCTTTGGCCTCAACCTGGGTTCATAGCCCAGACCGGCTCCAACACTTCTTGCGTGAATGGCCCAAGCTGAATTGCAAAATCCCCACCAATTAAATACATTCAAGGAACTGCTAGGAAGGAAAGAAGACAAATGAAGCATGCCAAAGAGAAAAAGAAGTATGTGCTCAGGGTGAAAGAAGTGAAATTTTAGGTGCTGATGGTAGTGGTGATGTACTTACTAGAAAAACGTGGCAGTGTGTTTGTGCACACTGAGAACACACCTGGGAAGCAAACCACTGCTGCCTTCAGTGTCCAGGGCAAAATCACAGCTTCCAAGAGAAGGTGACACTTGCCTATCAGCATCTGGGTATCAGACCTGTTTCAAGCACAGTATGCCATGCAAGGAGAGTTACTGAAAATACCTTAAAACCTTCTGTTCACACAGTATGTTGGAGCACAGCTCCCCAGTTCCCCCTCAGTATTTACCTATTACTCACTCGTTGCTAGTAAGAGAAGACTAAAAACTGATCTTTGTTTAGAAGGCTTTGTCTTCAGAAAGCTGCACTGCACAAGTTAGCTCTTCTGAGAGTCTTTTAGGCCCATCTAATTAAAACCAACTAAATCTACTGACCACACGTGTCATTCTTGATAGACAACAATGATTCACATGAACAGAAAAATCAACTCACCTGCTCTATGGTGAGACACAGCAGCTGTTTAATAATGAACAGCTACCAGTTTCACTACTGTCTCCCCTCTCTATTTACTCCTTCAAATTTACCTCCACCTCTGCACCAAAAAGACTGTCCGAGTCTGAATGCACTGTTCCATGATACAGATGATAACTTCATTCTGAAAACTGTTCAAAACTATTAATCCTGTTATGAAGCCCAAGTTTCATTACTTCTTGCTAAAGCTAGCCGAGTTATATTAAAAAGTAGAACACTTAATTTGTCCCACCAAAGACATTAAAAAATATGATGGAGTGTGAAATTAACTTTAACCAGTAACTTCAGCTTGAGAAAGTCCATGCAGTTGCATGTGGGGGGAAAAAATAAAGCAATAAAGTACAAATGCAGTTTTATTACTAGGAAATGAAGCATCTTGCAGACAGGCAAAATGGTCTGTGTGGAGCCAGTCTCTCCCAGAATTACTATCTGATTGATACCTCCTGCTAAGTCCCTCTGGACAGCTTCCTCACACAGCCCCAGACTCGCAGAGAAGCAGAGCTCCCCCGGCTCTCTGGGAGCACCTTTAACTGGACAGGCAAATTCCCTACTTTTTGGTAGGATTTTAGGTTACAGCTCTGCAAAATAACCTGCAAGAGCATACATTGAAAAGCCACTTTTTAAGAGTTAAGGAATTGGCTTTGATACTTCATGGGTCCCAGCAGAAGATGTTTGAACAGGATTTTTAAATAGGATTTTAAAGTTGGAAAAGTTTAACTTCAAGAAATACATTTCAAAGGATTGCCAGCAAGCTGCAAAGATGGGAGTGAATCTAAATAAGCTTGCACAATTACCCAAGAACAGATTGATAGTTTAACATTAATATCAATGTCATCAGTGCCCACAGGGACCTTAATGAACTATTGCATCCTGCAAAACATAGCTGTTTGTGTTCCCGGACTGCAAACATGCACAGCAGGAAGGAGGTGGTGCATGAAACAGTGAGACTGCAAAATAGACTGAACTTTCCAAAACAGAAGAGAGGTATCTCTGGAGTAACAGAGATAGTAACGTTTAAGTATGACTAGAAGACTATTACCCCACCTCTTGTCTCTCTAAGGACCCACAAATAGGTGCAGGAACTCGAACTGACACATTTACCTGAACACCAAGTAACTGGATGTTTGACAGACTGTGGCAGTTTGTCAGAGTAACGTGACCATAACATGACATAGCACCAGTAGGATGAAAGGAATCAAACACATATCACAGCAAGTTTATAAAAACAAGGAAATTTTTGTTTGTTTATTTAAGCAAGGTAACTTACCTGGCTGATTGTCCATGTAGTAGACTCCTAGAGACAAATGACAATTTAAGAAATACTTTTGAAATTGATTTTGAACTAATTTGTTGTCATTTTACACTTCAAAGACCTGCATTCCTCTGGGAGCATCTTTGTTTTCATGTCAGCCATTGAAGTCTTCCCCTGTTCTTGACCTCGGCATTCAAGCACTTCGGATGTACCTCTTTTACAAATACAGATGACTGCTGGCAGAACTCAGTCTGGTCATCTCAAAGCCTTGTGATATATTGATTTTTCAGAAACACAAAGAATAAACAAAACTCAACAGGTATAACTCAACATTATTTGCTGGCCTGGGACACCTGAGGTTAGCCAGGTGACTGGAATGCTTCCCCTGTGTGAGCAGCAAGGCCTCCTCCCCATGGACTACAGCCTTTGCTTGCTGGGACATCTCCAAGCTGGGCAGTGTCCCATGCTGGCTTGAAGTATGGCACTTGCCACTAGCCAGGAGCACAAAGACAAAGACAGTAGGCTTTCAGGGTGCTGTAAAGATAAACCAGCTGCCACCCTTGTTTCAGTCACCTCTAGGAAGTGATGGCTATGGATAAACCGAAACGAAGAAGTGCTTGTTAACTCGATGACCGGGACCGCGCGAGGCTGTGGTTTTAGCACAGTGATATGACATTTGAAGCAGACTGACAGACCCTGCCTATTTGGGTACGACAAAATAAAGATCAGCTTTGGCCTTTGGGAAGAACAGGACAAAGTGAATATTAATTTTTCCTCTTCTTGCAGAAACAGCCCCTAAACTCAGTGATGAACAAGCTTCCCCAGACCCCATCAACCTGCCACAGCCACGTGCGGTGCCGCTCGCCAGACAGCTGCATGTGCAGCACCCACTGCGTGTCACATTGGCAGCCGGGGTTGCCTTCTGTCCTGAGGCACTTCTGAAGGGGGAAGATCATTCCCTGTGTCTTGACTGAAGGAAGAAAACATTGTTCCCAAACTCTGGGTTCTCCTATGTAATTGATATTGTGATACTGTATTATGAAAGAAAAATAAAGAACAGATTTCCAGCAAATTAAATGCACAACGTTGATACATAAATCCTCATAAGTTTACCCTTTATATGAATGTTTTATTCTGGCTTCACTTGAGGGTTGGCTGATTCCAGTCCCTCCTTTTGTCCCACAGAACAGTTTCTACTTCTTGTATGCCCACGTGGTCCAATGACCACAGCTATAAAGGTGTCTACTCCAGGAGGAAACGCCTATGGACACAAGATGGCAGAGGAGAGAAGGGGAGTGGTGGTGGCTAAGGGACTCCCTCCTCAACCTGCTACCTCCCCTTAAGAGCAGACTTAGTCACCGCTGCCAACAGCGACTCAGGGCATCACGTGCTGTCGGTCTCCGGCTGGCAGATGAGCATACAGGGCTTGAGATGGCTCTGCTGCAAACAGAGAGAGAAGCTGCTCTTCGGAGTAATCAAAGTGGGCTCGCTACATCAAGCCTAGCAAGGTAAGAAGTGTACATGCTCTAGGATTTCACAGCTGCTACTTCAAAGAAGAAATTACAGATTTGCCTAAGACAGCCCTTTTGGATAAAGTTTGGAGGACAACTCCCCATCAACTCATCGATGACAGCACGTCCCAGAAAAGATCAAGGTATAGGAGTTTAAAACTTTCAAAAATGAGATCTAAGATCAAAACCCTCCAACACCATGACCCAAATGCACAGCCACAGCTTTTCAACACAGGATAAAAAAGGCAAAACAGAAATAGCAGCTTCAAAAGGAAGCCACGAGTAATGCTGATATCCAGAACAGACCAAAGAGACAGATCAACAGAAAAGTTTTCAGCTGTCTCCAACAGTTTAAACATCCCAGGAGTAAGTTCCCCAAAATATACTTCCAAATGCCAGCAGATACACCTATATTAATGACAAAGTGGTAATTCACGAGCCTGGTATGGCTAAAGCCCTCCAGGAAAAAAAATAGAAAATCGGCAGGGAAGTGAAGCAAAGAGGATAGAGGAGAAAGACTGTGAAGCATTGGTGTCGGGAAGAAACGTGACGAAGCACAGAAGCAACTGTGCTTTTACTGCTGCCACAGCTGGCATTTTGTTGTGGTTTGGGCTTGGGTTTGGTTTTGGGTTTTCTTGATTGTTTGTTTGTTTTTTAAAAAGCAACACTAACATCTTTGTTCATACATAGGTCTAATCTGCAGGTTGCACATTCCTTCTGCTGCAAAACTTTCTACTGTTCCTGCAGCAAATCCTTCTGGACTAGCCATTCAGTTGTGACCATCCTCATTAGAACTACACACCTGAAAAACTTTGCAAAATCATCCAGTCCTCCCCTGCCTTGCACAATTTTTCCAAATGTGTACCACAGATTCCCAGTCTGCTGTATTTGCACATATATTTGATTTCAAACTGGTCTCCTGTGTCCATGGGCTGACTGAAATGGACATGGAAATGCCACACACAGTCATCGAGAGCCTTTCCGTATTGTACCTGTTTCTTTTTCACGTACACATTGGTCTAGTTTGGGGAGAGGGAAAAAAAAAAGCTTTCCTTTGGTTAGGTGAGCAGCTGAGGTGAACTATCTTGAACAGTCTCTTCTCATGGCATGGGACTCCCTCACCTCAAGTTCCACAGTCTGTGTTTTGGCTAGCTCTTCATTACACAAACCACCTGCAGAAACAAGCAGTGGTTTTCCTGGAGACAAATCCTGTGCAGCAAGTCTAAGGAAAGGCCACAATTACAGGGCCAAAGGCTGAGATACGCAACAAATGCCAGATAAGCCCCACTAGAAAAATGCCTGTGTGCTGCACACAAGTGCATTCATCTGCAAGGCACATGCTTGGCCATTTAGAAGGGACATAGCAACTCCTCTTTTCTCCTGTGGGTTTCTACCATCATACATCTTAGGGAGTCCAGAGGCCAAAACATCTGTTTAATTCCCTTCATCTGATTTAAAAATGATGGATGCAACTGTATTTATGAGAGGCAGCACCTGCTCCATCAGCCCTGTTGCTCTATAACTGTGATGCTGATCCATGGAGGCCAATGCCCAGAGGAGAACCCTGGGTGTGCACCCAGAGGAGCAGCCACTGGCTTTCACAGAGCGCCTGGCTGTACCTGGTGCTGCCCCCCGTATCTGTGCAGACAGGTACGTGCCTAAACCCCTCCTGCCCCCCAGGGAAACAGAGAGATGGGACAAGTAAAAAAAGCACACTGGCTTCTGCAGGTCACACAGTAAGGACTAGCACAGCTAAGAATTGTAAATATTAGGGTTTCAGTCAAAAAAAAAAAAAAACCCAGTTATGCTCTCTTTCCTGACAGCTGATGTTGGAGGAACCCCAGCCAGGAACACTGCCACAGAGCAGCTACCCCAAGAGCAGCTGTGACGTTTTGTGGCCACTGGTGAGGAGGAACAGCCCAAGCATGATCACCTGGTTTCATGGGACTCATAAATAAGGTAAGTGTCATTAACTCTGCTTTACAAGCAGCAGCGCTCCTTGCCCAAGGTTACAAGTGGCCCTTGAGGAAGAGGCAGATTACATTTTTTTTAACTTGACTAGCAAAGCTCCTACAACCCACTACACTAGAGTGCAACTGTCATGAAATCTTGTAGTAACTTCGTGTTCTGTCCAAGCCCCAACAGCCACATAAGTAGTCATGGTCTCAGCTCGCAGGGGCTTCACATGTGCCTACAGGTCAGAAAGGCATCCCATGCACTGCCGGAGCGGAGCCTGGGCAGGAGCCCGTGTCCCCACACTTCCACACATGCTCAAAGATGCTCAGAACAAGCATCTCCTGTTTCCTTCCCTACCTGGCAGAAAGTTCCCCCAAACCTTTTTTCTGCTGTTGCTCAGTGAGACCAGAGAAGCTCCAACAGCAAACGGCAGCCAACAGGGTTTGGGACACCCAAGAGTGAGCTCCTTCCCTGCCACAGGCCTGGGCACAAGAAGCGGGTGGGAGGACAGGCTCGGTGGGCAAGAACAACTCTGCACCATCTTTCAGAAAGGGAAGACTGTGAGCAAAAGCAGCAATTCACTCCTCAGCCTCTCGGCACTGAAAATACATACAGTACACAGGCATCAGCTCATAGAGCTTGCATTTATGAGGAAAAGCCTCTAAATCTGGAAAGTGGCCACCAGAAACCCAGCCTGGGCACTGCAACACTGCATTTCTCCCCACAGATGCAGTATGAAAGCCAAGCAAGGCAGGCACACAAGTGCAGCACGCTTCCCCAGTGCAAGGCTAACAAACAGCAATCACAGCCTCCTCTCACGGTAAGACTGAAAACTAGAGAAACAGATACATAAGGATAAATCAAAAGGCAATAGCACGGGAGAAAGCATCCAAGAGGAGTTTTTGTGACATTTTTTGATTGTTTACTGTAGGGTTCAGATATCAAAACTGCTGCAAACTCAGACTGCATGGGACAGACCTGAGCCATGTGTCTCAATGCTGCTGTTTCTGAGGACGTGGCATCAGATGGAAAGCATCCTCTGTGTGGGAGGAGATCCGTATAAAAACACAGCTTGTTGTATAACTCAGCTTCGCATATACATCAACATATACACTTTTTTTTAAAGAAGACACCATTCCCTTTGCAACCCCTGTATGCATCTGTACGTATTTTCTACTAAGGCAGTATGAACGTACTTAAAATGAGTGAAACTCTAAATGCACATATAAACCCACACACTCAGGGAGTGTGGGCGACACTGAATCCGTGTTTAAGCACTGAAAACCACTTCCAAAGGTTATTTCTTCAGAATATTGTGGTGGCTTGTGGTAGCGATTCAGTGAGATGCTAATACTGCTTAGCATCTGGCTCCATTTCAGGGGTAATATTTGCACAGACAAAAAGTAAAGAGTATAAAGTTGGTATAGTTTTTTTTATCCAGGCTCAAAGAACCTGGCAATCACAATTGTGAATCACATAAAAGCAAAACTAAAGCTACAATCATCTTCCATTGCCCAGAAGAGAAAAAACACACATGCATAGTTGCATCTTGATACAGAACATGGTGTGAATATTTCAGCTGTCTCAGTGAGACACCTGATTCAGCCCCCTCAGCAGTGTGGTACCCAGGCTGTACACAGCACTCCTGGCAGCTTTTGCTTGAAAATATCACTCTTTAGCCACATCCTGGCTCCTGGCCCCTTCCTTGCCCAGGCTCTAGTTTACACCTGTAGAAAATGTCCAGGTGCTGGCTTTGAACAGTAGTGAGGTGACTGCTCAGGTAATCACCGCATCTCAGTCACCCACTCGGACAGCGCCAGAGAAACCTTTGTGCCGTCCTGCTCGGGGCTGGGAGCAGCCCTGCTCCTGCCATGACAGGGCAAAACGGCCACCCTGGTTTCCAGACAAATACCTGCTGAACAACTGCGACTGCCCCTGCTCCAGCTGCTGAGAAACCAGGGTGCCTCGAGTGTCTTTCAGGCTGTAAGAGCAGCACCAGGAAAGGTTTCTGCTTTCCTGAAGAGGGCTCTCCGTCTCCGCTCATATAAACAGCTTGCCAGTTCTACAGTATCAGGGAGGAAACGAGAAAAAAACAACCAACAAACCAAAACAAGATAGGCAGTACCTGTTGTAACTCCATCTACTGTAAGACATGGTCCTGTTGCTGCTGACACCATCCATCTCCAGCTCAGCTACGGCACTTCCAGCATCGCTCGCCTCCCGCAGGCACCGGCTGCCGGGCTTGGAGATCAAACTCCTGCTGAAGATGGGCCCACGGCGGGGATGCGGGCGGACGCCTCCGGCCTCGCACAGCAGGGCCAAAATTCACCGCCGAGCAGCGGCTTTGCACGGAGCTCTGGATGGCTGGAGCAAACCACCGCCCGCCGGGGAGGCAGGGATGGAGGGACGGGGGAGAGGGAGGCTCCCCGGTCCCTGCCGAAGGACGGACGGGTGGCAGGATGCTGCCAGCTGCCTGGCAGGCACAAAGGCGCTCAGGTAATGAACTGGAGCAAGGGTGCTAAGCTGCTTAAGAGATATTGGGCGAAGGCGTGCCGGGGAGCAGAGCCTTACGCGCCTCCTGCTCCAGCAGATGCGCTTGCTTCGTTTATTTATTTATTTATTTATTCTGGTTGCCACAGATACGAGTCTATCGCTCTGACATCAGCTGTCTCCGGGTCCCTGGGTCTCACTAACACGATCTTTCAGACAGACAGACAGTGATGATGTCCCCTGTGTGCAGGGGCAGCGCTGGGAGCGGCCGTGGGCAGGCAGCTCTGCATCGGGGACACAGAGCCGCTCATCGGACATCGGACCTCCCTATCGGGGACACAGCCCTGCCGCTCATCCCACCGCACCGCCCACTGCAGCCCCTGCGCCTGGCAGGGGGGCGTACAGACTTCTCCTGGTCACCTGGAGCATAGCAACAATGCTTTGCTTACCCCGTTTCAAGTCGCTGGTTTTGCACAGCACCAGTTTGCCCCAGAGCAGGGGAGTCAGTGTGACACCCATCCAGGCTAGAGGTGACTGAGCACAGGTCTCAGGTGTAGGACCGAGAGCCAAGCCACGCTTCGTGGCTCCCACCCATGTTTCCATGTTCATTGCTGGGACCTGTGCCCAGGACCTGCGGGTCTATCGCAGAGGCATTCCTCACCTCTGCCAGCTGCAGGCAGTGTGGGGTCTGCTCTGCTCCCAGGTGCCCACGCCTGTCCACTGGTGGGAACTGGACCTTCCTTGCTCACTGAATACTTTCTGATCAGTTCTGAGAACCTCATTACAAGAGGACTGTGCAACAGTTCAAACTAAACTACTTTAAACAAACAAACAAAAAACCCTAACAACAAAAACCTTCCTCCAAATTACCTTGTGGTAGTGAGGAGCTTCTAGAAGCTCCTAGAGCTCCAGAAGGCAGGGGAAGTTCCAAGAGCTCCACCCTGCAGAGAGCCAGACACCTTCCTGCTAATAGCTCAAAGGTATTCATGGACATCTGAGATCCACTTCAGTTCAAGTTAAACCCTCTTTCTCTTGAATATTGCCATCAACCTTTTCATTTCCAGTCTTTATTTTGGGAGGATGAATGGGCCAAACCTTTACTCCCTTCATGTCCAGATAGGCAGAACCAGCCTAAGAGCTTTTCTCATATACCAGTTTTAATCAAAATCAAATCTTCTCTAAATATGGGGGATATTTGGCCACACTTCTTTCAAACAGGGAAAGTATCATCCAGGTTTCCTGCTGCCTGGAGGGGATGATGCTCCTTGGTCTGCAGGTGCTGCCCTGTGACAAGTACCTGCACTATGGGCAGTGGGGCACTAACTGCCCTTCCCTGCTGTTTTGACAAAAAAATCCAACCTTCCCCCCCACTCCTCTTGAGGAGCTGCCCATGTTCAGCCCTGTGGTCAGCCAGTCTCCAGGTGATGAGGAGAGAAGGAGAGGAGAGGAGAGAGTGAGGACAGAGGACTCCAAGCCACAGGCAGAGCAGACCTGGCCTCCTAAGCACTGTCACAAGCAGGGGCTTTTTCAGAAAATCACTGTAGCATGCTTTGAGACACCCACTGCTGCCAGGGTGATGTGTACGAGATACCAGTGGTACACTGTTGCAACCCAGTGCGTGTGCCAGCTCCAGAGAGTCAGGCTGACTTAAACAAAACACATGTATTCTCCTTCAACAACCAGATTTTAGGACAGCAGCAGGAAAAAACCTCAAGAAAAAAACAGTTATAAACCCTTCAGCACCTGGGCAGACACCCTCACATCCCTCTGCAGAATAAATATCTGGGCCTTGCTTATAAACTTGGGTTTATACCTAAGCCCACAGCCAATAACCCCCCAGGGTTTGTGTGCCCCTGAGCGAGGTCCGTACAGCGAGTCAGCAGAGCCCCAAAGCTACTCACACCCGCTCCAGACAGACTGAGGAATTAAGAGCCTCGACCATTTGTCAGCACGACGCGCTGCTCCTGCAGCCAAAGGTACTTGCCCAGTACCAGTGCGAGACGCTGCGTGCACCCACGGGTACAAGAACAGCACCGCAGGGCCTGCCTCCCCTCGCAGGGCTTTGCTGCCCTCACAGAAGCACGTGGTGGCTGTGAAAAAATCTCCATCATTTTACAAAAACCAAAAACAAACAAACAAACAAAAAACAAACAAAAAAACCCCAACAACAAAACGACAAAAAAACCCCAAACAAACAACAAAACAAACCCCAAAACAGGCTGCATGGTACATTGTGCCCTACCACAGCTGAAGAAAACAGCATAAAAGCCATAATGAGGAGAAGTACGTACCAATGGGACAGCAGTGGAGACTCCAGGCCATCTGACATCTATGCCGGGGACTAACAAACTAGTATCTTGAATAACATAACATTTCATATTGGAGAACTAGGCAAGGAGGAATGCTGCTGTTTGTTTTTCCACGTGCTCTCGTACTACTCTGCCAAAATAAACTGCGTGAAAGTTGTGCTTAACAATTTTGTCTGAAAAGAGAGTATTTACATCCTTAAGAGCATCTGGCATATTTCTGTATTTCATCTCCTTTCAAAGGCTAATGCAGCTTCTAAAAATTCCCTCCAAGAGTCATTATAATTTTACTTTGCTCCTGATATATAAACAACCCATCCATCTCCAAGAACTTTTTGCAAAGAAGCCAGCGTCGCTATTTACATCTTACAGAAAGGAAACTGAAGCAGCACAACTTTCCCCACAGCTGCCAAGAAAGCACAGCAGCCCCCCAGAGCACCTGCAGCCCCCCGCGCCCCGCTCCAGCACCCTGTGCATTGCAATGGCCCAGGTCCTGCACCTGCGTGGGACCCCACCGACCCTCTGATCAGCTCTCACCTGGGAGTGCTCAGGAACCGGTCGTCCTTCCTGGCAGCCCTGCAGTCCCTGCTGCTTTCAAAGTCCCTCTCTTCAGGAACACAAGGAATGGGTGCTGCACTCACGAGAGCTCAACTTCTTTCTACCTTTTAAGAGATTAGAACACACTATATTTACTCTATACACTACAGATATGCTGTATTTACTATGTAGAAAATACTATACTTACTAAAGGACAGAAAGTAACACTGGAACAGGCTGCTCAGAGCTGTGGCTGCTCCTCCCTGGAAGTGTTCAAGGCCAGGTTGGATGAGGCTTTGAGCAACCTGGTCTAGTGGAAGGTGTCCCTGCTGCTGGCAAGGGGGTTGGGACTGGATGAGCTTTAAGGTCCCTCCCAACCCAAACCAGTCTGGGATTCTACAAAATACCCTGGTAGCAGGGGTGCCGATCTGTATTTTTTAGCAGGCTCTGCCTTCCTCAGGGAGCATATTACTGAAAGGACCACGTGCTGGTTTCATCCATTGGTACAGCCCTAACTGTGAAGGCCATCTCTTAGCAGTCATTAGCTCTTTCATCCCCGACACATCTTGTAATACCAATTTCCCACATCTACAGAAATTGTTGTACATCAAACTTGAGATTGTGCCGATGGATGCTTAAACTGGCCTTCAGTGAAGTGTTGATCTGTTAATCAGTACAAATAAATTAAATATAAAAATTGTTTTGACCATCCAGAATTTCCCTTGGGTTAAAGAAGGTACCAAGCAGCTCTGGATGCTGATGTTCCCCTGCTTTGGGGCAGTAGGAGCTCCCTGGTGTTTACCTCAGGCCACAGCTCGTGTCAGCCCTGAGGGAGCCAGCTCACAGCTCTGCTCTCTGGGAAAAAGCACAGAAAATTCAACATTCTGCATCTCTCCACTCCGCCGCTGGCTGCACACAGGCTTTGTGTTTCAGAAAGCTTTGTTTCTAGTAGTTAAGAGGCTCTCCTGGTGCCAGATTGTACCCTGGCATGCTATTTGAGAAGGCTCTGCTCCTGCAGATCTTATCATTCACATGGACCAGCTAGAGACAGAGAAACTAGAAAAAAGCCGGGAGAAGGGAGCAAACCGCGGTGTAAGAGAGGGCCCAGGAGAGGCAGAGGGAAGAGGTGTAACTGCAGAAGGCAGCTACACAGCCGGGCAGGTAATGCAGGACCCCAAAACACCACTCAGACCCAGCAGCCGTGTCAGATGCTTCAGCTCCAGAGACAGGTTGGGAAGAAATCATTCCTGAGTTTTAGAGGACTGAAAGTTATCTTTGTTCTTCATTTAAAAAAAAAAAAAAAAAAAAAAAAAAAGGGGGGGGGGGGAGAACAAGAAGGAAAGAAAATAAATTAGCTCGCTGCGAGTCTCCATCTGCCGGGGGGTTTTGGTATTGCAGCCACCTCTGGCATTCTCAGACCCTGACAAAGTTCTAGCTTTGCCAACAGAAATGCAGGTTCAACAAAAACACGGTAGCTTTTAAAAATACATATATTTTTAAGGAGCCTAGATAAAACAGCTACTATGCCAATAGCAATCCACATCATCTGTAAAGAACAGAAGTAATCTTTCCTCACGCTTAGATTTTTAACGACTTCCCTGCAGCCAGGTTGAAGCACACAGCCCGGGTATGGGCACACAGCAGATGGGTGTCTGTCAAGGCAGCCCAGGCAAAGGGCCGACCCCTGCCAAGCACAGGGGTGTCCTCTGCTCCATTCCTCAGCCCCCCGAGCTCCCGTGGGTGCCGGGTGCTCACCAAGCAAACCCCCTGCCAGTGCTGCTCCAGAGTAATTAAAACAGAAAATGGCCTGGCCGGAGCCCTGGACCCAGCACAGGGATGTCCCGCAGCAACAGTGAGGTCAAGGCCAAAGGAGAGCTCCCAGCAAGGGGAGGGCGCTGGCTTTCAGCCCTGCCTGCCCCCACCCCACGGGACACCGGCAGTTCAGAGCATCCCCAAACCTGGGGGACCTGAGGGAGTGACGGCATCGGCCCCGCTGCAGAGCCGGCTCTTACAGCCAAACGGTGTTTTACATCCCTGCCCTGCACTCTGCGTGTCACCCCCCTCACCATTCCCCCCCAGCTCCCCTCACCGTTCCCCCCCAGCTCCCCTCGCCATTTCCCCCCAGCTCCCCTCGCCGTTCACCCCCAGCTCCCCTCGCCGTTCCCCCCCAGCTCCCCTCGCCGTTCCCCCCCCAGCTCCCCTCGCCGTTCCCCCCCAGCTCCCCTCACCGTTCCCCCCCCAGCTCCCCTCACCGTTCCCCCCCCAGCTCCCCTCACCGTTCCCCCCCCAGCTCCCCTCACCGTTCGCCCCCCAGCTCCCCTCACCGTTCGCCCCCCGCTCCCCTCACTGTTCCCCCACAGATCCCCTCACCGTTCCCCCCCAGTTCCCCTCACTGTTCCCCCCCAGCTCCCCTCACCGTTCCCCCCCAGCTCCCCTCACCGTTCCCCCCCAGCTCCCCTCACCGTTCGCCCCCCGCTCCCCTCACTGTTCCCCCACAGATCCCCTCACCGTTCCCCCCCAGTTCCCCTCACTGTTCCCCCCCCAGCTCCCCTCACCGTTCCCCCCCAGCTCCCCTCACCGTTCGCCCCCAGCTCCCCTCACTGTTCCCCCCCAGCTCCCCTCACCGTTCGCCCCCCGCTCCCCTCACCGTTCCCCCACAGATCCCCTCACCGTTCTCCCCCAGCTCCCCTCACCGTTCCCCCACAGATCCCCTCACCGTTCGCCCCCCGCTCCCCTCACCGTTCTCCCCAGCTCCCCTCACTGTTCCCCCCCCAGCTCCCCTCACCGTTCGCCCCCAGCTCCCCTCACTGTTCCCCCCCCAGCTCCCCTCACCGTTCGCCCCCAGCTCCCCTCACTGTTCCCCCCCCAGTTCCCGCCAGTTTCAGCATTCAGAAGCCAACTGTTAATGCCTCCTTTGGTTGTGTTCGCAAATGCAGCTACGGACACACCTGCAGAGTTCTGTAACTGCTACAGTCAGCAGGTAAATTCACTAGCCAGGCAGCCCTGTCCTTAAAGCAGTGCAGGAATAAGGACTGTCACTGACTTGCTTCTAATATGGGAATTTTTAAGCAACTGTACATCTTGCAATAGAAGAAACTGAGTACCAGGAGCTTTAAAACTGGGCTCCTCAGGCTTTTTTCGATCAGAAACTTAAAAAAAAAAAAATTAAAAAAATTAAAAATTGTTTAACTGTGGAAACGGGAAATTGGGATTACAGAACATGAAGTACCTGAAAATATCCAAGTTAACTTGAGATTTTACAATGAAATCCAGACAGACACACACCTACATACTTCAGGCTGACCCCTCTGCTGGGCAGTGGGACTTTTGTCACCTCAGTGCAGTGACACAAGCCAAAAAGAAGGTGGCCACCACACCTCAAACAAATGCTGTCTTTGGGAGAGCTGACAAAAACCACCACCAGAGCTCCACACAGCTGTCAGCCCTGCTGCATCTCAGGCGGGTTTATGCAAAGCAATCACAGATTTCATGCTGGAAAACACCCCAATTACACTTTCCAGCTTTTTAATGTCATTCTGAAATGAGTAATATAATTTCCAGATATGGAAAAAAGTCACTTGATCCTGCTTTGGCTGAGAAGAACTTTGAATTGCAAAAGTTCTTCACTAGACCATAAAACCCTCACAGAGATTGGCTGTTGTGCAGGGCGTTGATTTCAGAGGACCCATATCTGGGTATTAAGTAGCAGAAACTTTTGGCAGGTGATCAGTTGGAAACCCAACTGCGAGGCTCATAACGTATTGATTTCCTGTTCATAATCAGCAGCTGCTCACAAAGACCGAAGCGCCTCATCCTTCCACACACAAGGTACAATACCTCTTTCATGGTTCCCTTAAAAATCTGAACCTGAGCTGCAAACCACTACTGTTCATCTCCTGGTCATCCCGCTCGACAAGATACTTCTTGTCAATAACCAACCAACTTCTCTGTAGTGGAAGCAGCATTTAACAGATTCAAAAATATAACAAAGGTACCAGATTATCCCTCTAAAACACTTTGGTTGCACAAGCCACTGCTCCCAGTTACCAGTTTTCTCTTCCTGGGTCTCTGACTCGAACCAGCGGCACAAGCCTGGCAGGCCCTGGGCAGCCACCTCCGTTACAACTGCCGTTGCCCAGTACAACTGCACCCTTCCCGACACGCACGTCACCGACCCGGCACCAGGGGCTGGCCCGGGCGCTCTGCTCAGCTGAAGCCGTGAGTTGCTTTAAGTGAAAACTCTGGTTTTAAATGGGGCTTTGCACTTATCTTTGTTAAATTCCATCAGGCTCCTGCTAAGCCATTCCTCCAGCCTGTCAGAGTCCCTCTGGGTGGCAGCTCCACCCCCAAGTTCACCGACTCATTCCCCACAACTTGATGTCACCTCCAAACATGATGAGATTGTGCTCCATTGTCTCCTTCAGGTCACCAACAAAATGTTTAACACAAGAGGTGCCAGGCTAGACCCCTGTAGCACTCTACCTGGAGGCCAACCTCCCAGTTTTTTACCCATCTGGTTGTCCATCCACCCAAACCACAAGTTCCTAACTTTGATACAAAAATATGGTGGGAGAAAGCGGTGAAAGCCTTGCTGAGTTGAAGTAAAAAACATCCACTGCCCTCCCCTCATCCAAATTCAGTCACTTTGTCATAGAAGGCAATCATGCTGGTCAGGTATGTCTTACCCTAGTAAACTGTTACATTCAGGTGGACCATTCCCAACTACTCTTTTATGTGCCCAGAAATGTGTCCCTGGAGGACTTGCTGTGTCTTTCCACAGACAGAAGCAAGGCTGACCCCCAACAGTTCCCTACGTTGCTCTTCAGGCCTTGCTTGAAAAGGGGTGCAACACTTGTTTTCCTCCAGTCAGCAGAAGTTTTCCTGATCTCCATTAAAGATGGTCATCCAAGATGACCAAGCAGCCTTGCAAGGACATCAGCTGGTCCTCTCACCACCTCGGATGGAGCCCATCAGGTTCTATTAATTTGTACGAGTTGAGCTCTCTGAAGCAACCCCCACCTCGATCCTCGTCCACTGCTGCTGGCTCTTCTCACCGTACCTTCTCGCCACTCACACAGGAAACCTTGCTAGTCAAGACTGAGGCAATGAAGGCTCTGGGTACCGTGTCTACTGTCACTGACTCACTCAGCAACAGTTCCCCATTCCCCTTATTCAGCAAGTCATACCTAACTCTTGAAAGGCAAAAACCAGAGGGGACTCATCTGCAACATCCTATTTATTAATAGTCGGGAGGAATAAGTCAGATTCAGACCTAGTAACATGAACAAGTCAAACAGCAGTTGCTAAGGGATCGCTCTGGTGCTACAAGTAGGAGAGAGATGTGTGTGTTCTCTCTTTCCACATCCAGAGTCCTCCAGAGACATTAGAAGTAACACTCCTGGGAAGAAGTCTCCACAGAGCAGCTCCTGGCAGCAACAATGAAACCCAGACCTTAGGACTTGACAGATGCCTTCCCAGACACCTTACAAAACCAACAAAAGGTGTTATCAGGCCCTGGGAGATGTTGATAGTACCATGAAGCTGGCTATTGTAACAAGGGTTTAAACGACCTCAAGCTGCTTGTTCAAGAGAAAGATAAACAGGAGAGGCCTCACTGCCTTTTAATTACAGAAACAGATCAAGAAGCTAGAGGCAACTAGTTCAAAGGCAACTGGAGCAGAGGGGTGAGTAACTTCACTGTGCAACTTCCACATTAGGAACCCACAAGACAAAAGCAAAAAGTACCAAAACATTCAGAATTCACGAGGTATTTTCCTTCCCGTTTCCCAGAAATACAAATGGCTGAATGGACATTTTAAAAGCAGTGGAAGGGAGGAACAGAACATTACAGCAAGCATGCAGTGCCTTCCAAAACCCTGAAAACATAGCCCTCAGAATGACCTGAAGTCAGCCTTTCAAATGACAGGGACAACCACGTAAGTAGAAGTATCAGTTCACATTGCCAGTGTGGTACTTGCATCAATGCAGTTGATAATTTTGCAAATAATAAAAATCAGCTGGAGACAGAAGGCTTAGGCATGGGGAAAGAGACAGGAAGGACAGAACGCCTTTTACAGTGAGCCAGGAAGCCAGGAGTTCAGGAACATGACATTCTTCCGACAGGCAGTGAAGGATGGGCAGATTTTACAGTTTGCAGGAGAAATATATCAGAGCACACATGAACTTTTACAGTTTAAAAATCCCAGCAGGTGTTGCCTGAAAGTTGCAATAGGAAGGAGAAAAGCATTAGAACGTTGTTTCACTTCCAAAGGTCAGCATCATGTTCAAGAGATCTCGGGGAAAGGCCAGGACTGGTGCCTAGACAAGAGGGACTACGTTTTTCTCGTGCTAACGGTAATCCTCATTTAGATATATTCTTTAGCTGAGCACAGAGTGTTTATACATAACCTCCTGACAGCAAATTGTAGATGTTACTGAAGATGTACAAATATTACTCGTTTTGTTTTGTCTCCTGTATTCCTGACACAGCTAGTGACACAATGCTCTTACCACTGTTTTTTTCTATACCACCTTTCATCCCTTGCTTAGAGGGAGATTCCCCCCCACAAGTCCACTGCTTTATAAATAAATAATCACAACAAAAAGATAACCCACCATTTTCTCACGGCAGATCCTTCTACAACACTGCTCGTCTCCCCTATTCAGCTTTTTACAGGGAAGACAAACCTGAGTTAGGTTTGTATGGTGGGCTGGATATATGGTCCCAGACAGGTCTCAAAATATCACCTTGTTGATTTGTCCCCATTTCCTACTGTTCCTCATACAGCCTGACAAAAGCCTAGAAAGATCCAGAAAGCAGCCTAGACAGCCACAAAGTTTACAGAACAAAACCCAATTCCTTTCAACCAAGTGTTCCCATGGCCAGAGCTCTTAATATCTGAATATCAAGACCATTCACAAGTTTTCTGTCCTTAGATGTGCCACACAACACAGGGATTAAGACCTTGAAGACACTTACCCCCACTTAAAACCCAGGACCTGCTTCAAGCCTGCAATATTAACTTAGCTTTCCAATAGAAGCAGGTAGGCACGGCAGAAAAGCCGTATTTAAGGTGGTGGGCACTGCATTTACCACTCGGGATGCCCTGAGCAAGGGCCCACCTCACCAACTTTCAGCCTTCGGGTTTTGGCAGAAACTGGTGCCCAACAGCAGGTCAGCAGAGGAACACAGGGAACACCACCGTGGCCCTGCACTTCCAGCTGGAGTGCTTTTCCAAACTCACTCTGAGTTTCTTTTATCATGGTTTTGGAACACGATAGTAATCAACTTCCAAAATCTATGCCTAAATTTAGTGAACAAACGCATTCTCTGCTCAGCAGATTCCTGAGCTTTTCCAGGCAACAAACATCTAAATCATAAGTGCAGATAACTTTTGGCAGTGCTTGGCTTGTGGCAACAGACTTCAGGAATCTTCTGTTTGGAATAAGCTCATTAAAGCTTGTAGCACGATTACGTGGCAAGCCCAGTCAATAATGGGCACAGCTACACCATAGGTGAAATGCTGTCACATAAAGTGATGTCAGAAGAGCGTTGGCTAGTATTCTTGTTTGAATCCAGACTTGAACTTTATCAGTGGTGACTAACCACAAGGCCAGGCATAAAGTCAGAGTTTTCCTTGGCGACAGTGGGTGTTCATTCCTTCCATATATATTTTGCTTTATTAACTCTTTCACAATAGCTCCTCTCATTATGTGCCACAGCATCTTGCAGGCCACACTGTGCAAAGCACCCTGGCAGTGCCCTCCCTCCTCCTGCAGAAGGAAGGCTCCTCACTCCATCCCTCCCGACACTGACTGGTACTGCTGGCCCCGTGGAAGGCAGCAGTGGGTGGGGTATCTGGCAAGAGACAATGAGATAAATGCCGGAAGCGAGCCTGCTAGCCCAGGGCAGGAGCAGGTAATGAGATGAGTTGAGGTTAGAGGAAGCAAATGCATTAACCAGGGCAGGTATAAGGAACTAGAGTGTACTTACATGGAAGTAATTCTTCCCCAGTTCTGGGCCACCCATAAAACCTCACCAAGGGCATAAAAAGGCTTTTACCTATGAGAAGGTCGATCATCCTCATCCAGTGGAGCAGCAGGCTCCACAGTGCAGGATTCCAGAAAGAGGCGAGTGATTTTGTGCTTTGAAACAAAGAACCAGACCCGCCTCTGTGCCCTAGGAAGAGCAGGAGGTCATTTGTAGATACATTTTAAGCATCCCAAATTCCTGAATGGTGAATTTAAATGACCTATGGATGAACTGGAGTGATGGCAAACACAAGCGACAGATCTTTAAGCACTTCTTATGCCAAGTAAAGTCATAAGAAACTCTCTCAGGCTGTAAGCTAAATTACAGCAAGGTGGCAATGTTGCAAATTCACACATACTCCAAGGCACACAGATCCTACTTCTGAGAAGACTAACCAGGTCCCTGTTGCACTTTGCAAGCTCCATCCTATGGACTTAAGCACCATTTTTCACCACTACCTTCAGATGCAACAATTAGAAAAGCAAATCATTTAAACACCTTAAGCTGCTTCAAAACTCAGGACCAGCTAGATCACCATTATAATAGTTACTTCAAGGCTAAAGAGTAGGATCAAAACACCTGCTTAAAGTCCCATATAGGAACCAGTCTCAAAAAGAGACCATAACATCACATGGACATTACCCTGCACATCCTCTGCAGCAGAAGCCTTAAAACCACACGCACAGGAATACACTGTCTTGGTTAATAAATTCAGAGCAGAGTACCACAGCAGCAGCTGGGGGTCCGACTTCCATTTAACTTGTTTATAAAGTTTACCATGTTTACGATGTGGCTTAGCAGACAGAAGCAGGTTGCTCAGCATCAACCACCTCAAAGCCATCCTGCCTTCCAAATGAGGAACAGCAAGGGTGTGGTGCTCTCCACCTTCTCCGTGAATTACAGTTACACATTAAAAGACGTATCCATATAATAGGCTATTTTAAAACCAATCTAGCATGAGTGAAAGGTTAAAAAAAGGCAAAAAAAATGATGTAACAGATATTTGTGCCTCACAAATTCAGTCTCAACACACGAGCTGTAATTTGCTGTCTTAACTCATTCAAATACCACACAGTTAGTGACTTAACTCCAGAGAGCTTTACATACTTAGGAAAACACGTGGTGCCTGCTACAGGCTGTAATGTCTTACATTTGGCTTGAAAAATGTAATCCATCTCCCAAATGTACTTCCACTGTAACTTCTTGTTTGAATCTTCCACACGTCACTCATAAGCAGCCTTTCACCAACCAGTAACTTTATTTAAAGGGCAGTGGAGGGGGGAAGCACCCACGCTCTCAAAAGAGTATTACACAGCCTAATCTATGCCACATAAAAAATTCCTCTGCCATGCATGGCACTGGTGTCACTTCTAGGTTTAATGCTTTGCTGCAGTAAAGGAACTTGTTTACGCTCTGTTTTGTCCACAGAAGTTTACAGATTTAGAGCAGAGCACGAGACAGAGCATAGCCTGAAAACACCAGAACTGGTGACTGGACCACTGATTACATATTTAAGTCACAGCACACATCAGCTTTTATCATCTGTCATGATTTAAACTGAAATAGCTTTTCTTTACTTCCAAGCTTGAAGAAAGGTCATGCAGATGTGCATATCTATCTCCTAACCAGGTTCCTTCACCTTCTTCTTCCCCCCTCACCCCCCAAAAATTCAGGTAGCATAAGAGCGTCAGAAAGAGGCAATGTGCTTACCCCCTGATAATGGTTAGATCATCTTTAATTCTAGCACCTGAAGTTATACAAGGGTTTGCTTAATAATCAAGTTTCAAAGAACTGTTGGACACATTCAGTAAGGTGACAACTGTGCAATACCACTCAGTATTTCAATATCAGGGAACATACTCTTGAATTGTTTAAACACAATCCACAGAACTCAAAATTAAACAACCATCCACAGTTTAACTAAACAATCAGTTAAAAGTCTTACAGTTTAATAGTTCACATAATAGTCAGTCTTTAGTAAGATACTGAAATTCATTAAAACACAACACTAGATTTTACTCTGTGGGTGTGTTGGGCAGGCGCGCAGTTGGCCATTCTTGGGTATAACTGGAAGAGTAAGGAGAAGTTTACCACAGTTTGGCAAATCCCACATTTTGTCAGTTAAAAGTGAACTGTGAGAATTAAATACTCATCTTTACATATACACAAGTTATGCTGTGAAAGCATATTTGCTTACAAACATATAAAAATACTTGTTAACTAGTTTGATAAGAAAATAATGTATAAAAGTATATAGCAAAAACATTTAATCATCTCTGACAATGGAAAGCTCAAATTCATTTTTATATCACATGAAACAAAAACAGCTACAATTTTAGTTTTCCTTAATCCCTTACCCAGAAATACAAAGGAAGACACAATTTGTTTCCAAACAAAGGATGTGAAATTTCTTAATAAGCTGAAATGCCTCAATCCAGAATGAGCTCAGGTATTTGGCCATATCCTAATAGTAGTAGTAATCATCCTGTAGCTGTTCTGGATTCAGAAAATAAATACAGTAGACTGTTTTGGCCACTGAAATAAAACTGCAGCATAAATGAGAGATGAAAAATTTTGCTGATAATGAAATTCAGTGTAGGCTTCTTAAGGCTAGCTGAATACTCAAGTCTAATTTAACTGAGGGCAAAAAAAGCCAATCCACCCCCTTTTTAAAAAGTATTCTCTATACTTCAATACAGGTCTTTGTAATAGCTAATGAAACATCAGAAGTAAAAATAAATTAATTCACAAGAGAACTTATGCATGACTTCAGCACCTTGTCCTACACGGTTTTGTTTCATCTCCTTTGCGAATAAAACTCCACAAGGTGCAAGCTCTTAAGGGAGAGAAGGAAGGAACTGTGGTATTAAAGAAGCAGCCTTAGTGTTTTGTTTTGAAGTCTGCCCCAGGACGACTGAGTCTTCTTCAAGAACTATTCTGCCAGCTCCTTGGACTAAGGCTATTCTGGTGACCACTTTTAGGACATGCACATATAAGGCTAGACCAATACCAGAAGTGACGTAAAACGATGGAAAGAAAAAAAAATAATAATCTGGCAGTTGATAGCTTGGTTCTTGGGATTCTCAGAAAATAACACAATGGCAGCCTTTCTTGTCTTTTTCTTTCCGTGTTGGCTCTGGTGAAGGAGGGCACTCTTGTTCCTGAAATTTCCTGGAAATAGATATTTCAAATTAAATTCACAGAATCATTTCCAGTTAAATAAAAATACTGTATTTAAAGTTATTGTTTTTACACTTTTATAAAGGATGGGCTTACTTTTGACACTCGAACTACTGATTAAAATGAGTGAGAGTTCTTTTGGGTTTGCTTTTCTATTTTTTTAAGAAACATCATTTTTTACAGTAGGTCAATCTCAGATTTAGTTTATCAGGCTTACTTACTGGGTGATCAATAAAATAGGAAAGATTAAGGTGAAGAAATTCTCTTTCAAATATATATTACATTACTGTAAACATTTTTCCTAGCACACACATTTTGTAACAGAGAGCGTTGGTTGAAGTTTACAACTAAGGGCAGGCAGAATTTTTCAGGGATCTCCTACTACATTTCAGTGCCTTTGCTGGAGCTACCCGCTAACGAAGGGGCATTGATTATCTGGTGTTAACTCATCATACCTTATAACTCTGACAAGTTCATGAAAAGCTTGGTCTACATTCAATCTGATTTTTGCAGAGGCTTCCATGTACGTTACTTTAAGTTGCCGTGCTAGCTGCTGACCTTCCTCTTGTGTCACCTGTAACAGACATCAGTCGTTAAATTCAAGGCTTCTGCAGGCACATTCATATCAGCAGACACTGCAAATACATGTTATGAGTCTATTTCTATCAAACAATAACACCTATTTGGCCACAGAATAGTTTCTACACTGGCCACATAATACAACTGGAAAACAAATCCACATAATACATCTTTTTAAATGTAAGTGAACACTTTTTAACTAAAGTTCCTGCAACAGACAAAGGCTGACCCTCTAAGGAACTCCCCTCACTGCAGCTGCCTCATCTTCATTTCTGCATAACAAGACCAAGTTTTCCTTCACAAGCAAACAAGTCTCTCATTCCTCCTCAAAGCAAGTGCTTCAGTCAACATCTGCAGGATTACTAACAGAACTGAGAACACTACTGCTAAATTCACCTCCTCCCTGTCCCAGCTAAACCGGTCTGCAAATATCCATATTCCAACGCTTATGAAGGCTACACTTTGAGAAATACTTATTGCTGTTTTCTGGCATGTCCATGGCATAGTAGAACTGCCCAAAGTTTGCATTAGGATCTCCAGAACCTTTTACACATCTCTGCCTCATTCACCAGACAAAACAAGTTAAAGTGGATACGGCAGCTTTCGCAAAACCAACCCCTTTCACTCTTCATCCTGGCACGGTCTGCTGTAGCCCCAGATAGCGACAGACGAAAGTCTAATAAAAATAAGTAACTAGGCAGGAATGTGTAGTCCTGAGGAGAAACCAAACCCAGCCTTCAAACATATGTGGTTACTACTTTAGCACAGCTGTACAAGTCAGACTAACACTGTAATAAAGTGAAGCTACATTTCTGCAGTATTCTGCATTTAAAAAATTAGAGATGCAACATTAAAGCCCTTACTGAATTTGCCAGAAGACCTGTAATTGCTTAATTCCGAACTAATCTTTTTGTCCATCTTACAAGTATGTTGTCAAGTAGCTTATGGTCAATTTTAGTGACCTCAACAAAGTGGGTTTAAAAAAAAAACAAAACAACTTGACTGCGGGCACACTACGGAAGCATTTGCAGTGCCCATGCTGTAAATTAGAGGCCAGAGCATACCAGTTCCATTTTCATAGCCGAGGGAAATGTAGTAAGTACAAACATAGAAATATTTGAAATAAAAAAAATGGGAAATTACATCTTATGTTCTCCCTTTCTCCCTCCATAAGTACGACAAAGCTGTGTCATGACAGACGTTTCAGTAAGTATGATGGGAGAGCTTATTAAACATCAGCAAAATAAAAACTTCATTCTTTTTCTTCAAAGAACATTGTATTTTCTTTTGACAGAAGTAAAGAAAACCACAGGTTTTCTGGTAGTAACTGTGTGTACACGTGTGTGTGTTGATTCTACAGTGAAAATATCTTAGTCTTGCTAAGTTCACCATAGCTAAGAAAAAGGCCAAACCGAAATGTTCATGGCTTTCGGGTAGGCCACCACCCAGGTACCTACCCACCCCTGGAATAAGTCATCTCAGGGCAAGCTACTTGTGAAGCAGCAAAGCTACCATATTAACTGCTTGTTTGCCAGCATCTAGGCTGATGCTGATCAAGGTCACAGCACAAGGCTGCTTGCCTTGGATCATCCGCTTTGCTCATCACTTGTCTACACATAAACTGAACTCACATGAACCTCTTTAAAACCTTGCTTTAAAGGTATCTAGCCACACAGATGATATTAGCACTAGGTCATTGTATGATTTCAGTCACAGTACAAAAGGAAAAACTAGCATTTAACTAAACCCAAGCACTCTCCTGCTGCAATCTGGATTCTCGTTGAAACTCGGCCATCTGGGGAATGATCAGACTTGCCCCAGTTTAAGCTAGCAGTTATCTACAAAAGGTCATACACATCCTGCACTGACAAGTCTCCTCCTCTGTTAGTAGTGGTTATTGCTAAAACATCTGGTGTTCTACTGAATTGTCTTACTGTAGAAACATCCAGCATTGCTTGAGTCGTACAGAATTAACCCATTTAAGAGAAAGAATGCCACAAAGCATTTACTTTAAGGAAAGAGCAATAAGAGATGATGCTTCAACTTTGGTTTCACGGTCATCAGTCTGTGACAAAGAAAAATGAGTTATTAGAGGACGAGCAACCATTAATTTTTAGAATGTCCTTATATGATAAGGAATAAAGTTACCAGTGTTTCCAGATTCCCAGATCAGTCAGTCTAATTGAGGACTTTTGTCTCACTTACCACAAAGGAGAGAAAAAATTACAAGCAGCCTGCTTAACTCCATTTAGCTTTTCAAACTGCTATTTCAAACTTCCTATTTCACCTCTCTTCCAAAAACACCTGTGAGTTGACCTACAGTATACTACATCCACCACCACTTTAGATTACACCTTTGTTATGCCCCTAGCACTTCAAGATCATACTATTGTCTGTGCACTTCTGTTGTACAACCCAGTTCATGCATTGCCTGAGAAACAGTTGCCACTACACAAGGATTATTAACCACACATCATCTGCTTCCACATAACGATAGTACTCTATGCTGTGTTTAACTGCAAAATACAGTTACCTGCCTAAAGGTGTGGTCAGGCCCTTGAGACATCCAAAACTTTTGTACACGTCTAACTTTTCTGGGCTCCAAGAAGATCTGTGTGCTAATTCTAGTGAGTATTGTTTGCTGATCAAAATACACACTAAATTACTTTCTTTAACTTTGTTTTACACTCTCAGAGGTAGCATGTGTTCTCTATTATTTCACGAGTTTGCCTCCTGCCTTTCAGAAAAAAAAGCAGATGCTTAGTACAAGTAGCTTTGCTCTAAAAACTCACACCCAGCTTCCTGAATTTCTAAAACTGCTACTTAAATTCTGAAGCTGAAAAATGTACATTTATGATTACACAAGTTAAGAGAGTAAGGTGACTTCTTGTAGAACTTCTACATAAGTAAAAGGACCGCAGTGTGACACTAGTCTGGCTGAGCAGGTTTACAGAGTAACTCAAGTGAGGTTTGACACACTAGAAGACTGAAAATGCAAAAATGCAGAGGACCAGCACTTCCCATGTTTTTGCCCACAAGTTACAGCCTGGGGACACCCCACAGTTCCCACTCACCCCAGCACTCCTAACCAAGGTGAGGGAGTCCTCTCACCTTTCCCCCAGACCTCCCATCACAGCTGCCTGAGCAGCAAACCTGTAGCAGAGCAGGATGACCTTGCTGGTCAGGCTGAAGTCTTTCCATACGTGGGCAGCCATGGTGGCAGGACCTGCTTTCAGCCAGATGGGCAAGCTGGTCCAACTCACTGAACAGATGCCTGCATCAAAAGTTCATGTGATGGAGCAGAACCAACCCCACTGACATAGCAGAGCCTCTGGCTGTGTTTAACATCCAGCTGATAACATCTAACTGCTTGCTGCTGCCAAAAGGCGAGGTCTCACTTTCTTGCCCCCACCCCAACTCCTCCCTGCTCTACTCCAAGCCACAGTCCCACCCCTTCCCAGGCTTCAGCGCTGGCACTCAATCTTTCTGTGAACTGATTTAAACCACAGAGGTCCCAGAAAGCCATTCCAGCTCATCTGTTTTATTCCCTGATTAGAGACATGATTCAACTCAAAGTGCTTCAAGTGAGGGCAGGAACGTGAAGTCAAGAGGGAGAGGACCGCTCCCTTCTGGGGACTGGTTATGTCAGCTCAGCATCCCCAAACCATTCCTTCAGACTGACTTAAGGCCAACTGAAACAGACCATGTGACAGGGAAGGGGCAGGGAAGAGTTAAGAACAGATAACTAGCCCTTTCAGCAAACCTAGAAATGCTACTTCAGCTACCGCTGTCTAAGCCCCAACTTATGATGGAAGCCACAAATTCACCAGTTTGAATGTAAATGGTGTGAGAGACAGCACCAAAAGTTGTGCTCATCAGCATCTCATCAATTAGGGCAATTAATATAGCCATAAAGCAAACTGAGCTTTTGGAGACATGGGCTTTATTTGTGCTCAGATATAAGCAGCAAAACTGTGAAGTTCCGCAGTCTGAAAACAGCGGCTTTGAGCTGGATGTGTACGAGCTCACTACCACCCGAACAAGCAGGGAGGATCAGGTACAGAGGGACTAACAGAACAGTTGACAGGCACCTCTTCTCTTTAAAAGAGAAACAGATGTGGTGCAATAACTTTAGGAGGGTGGAGGGGAGAGAACAAAGTTCATAACTTTGAACAAAGTTTCTAGAAATGGATCTATAGGATTACCAACTACATTTGCAGCTACCGTCTAAGAACTGGCAGCAATGATGTTATTTCCTTCCTAAAGCATCTGGATGTTTGTCCTTCAGCAATTACAGTTTGCAGAACAGTTCAGTTTCACCTACACAGTTTCCATGCCAACATTTGTACATGAGATAAGGTTCATTATCTTCCAGGACCTGCAAGGATAAATTTGGGAACTTTGATGGAGGCATGATGGTAACTGAAAAGTAAAAAACAGTTTCACCTCTGTCTCTGGGACAGGCTGATAATTCTGTGCACGTGTGAGTACATGAAGTTACTTCTGATGAGTTTGTGAGCTACTCTGAGAAAGCTCCTTTCAAGCCACTATCTTTCAGCATAGGCTTTAAATTTGTCATGACTTTTCTACTCAGATTCAGGGGTAAAGAGGCTGTGAAAATCAAGGCAGCACACTCACGAGAAACTTTTTTGTACTGAAGGTTTTATACAGTATTCAAGAAATTCATTCAACAACAACAACATAACAAACTAAACTCTCTAATGTTATTTGTTTTGAGCCTAATTCTTCCTTCTTCCAGCCAAGTTTGCTTTTTTGACACATAAAAGATTTTATTTAGCAAAGAACAAAACTTATGCAAGCATTTGTGAACAGAAACTAAGTCACGTCTTGGTACACAAATCTGATAACATATTACTGTTTAAAGCTGTGTTTTCCATGTGAAACTCTTAAAAAAGTTACAGCAGTTCTAGTAATATTTAGTTTACTCTCAGATTTTTTAAAATAAATAAATAAATAAATAAATAAATTGTGTTTGCTACCAAGCTTTAAGAGTGATCTTACTGTCTCAGGAGAAAATACTAAACTTCTGAAATAAGTTGCTGAAGACTAATACAAGTTTGACACCTGTTCCTTTCCTGCTGGTATAGCAAGATTAATCAAATTTCAGCTCAAATCAGTTTGATTCATGAAAATCAAGAGCAAGTAGAGAAAACAAATTCAAATCTCCTTCTTCAAATCATTCTAAACAAACCTTTTAAGCTCTCTTACAACTAGAGGTGAGGTTGAAATCTACTAGTTTCAAAACTTCTAATTTTAAGGTACGTAAATACAACAGTTATTGCATTGCTGCACCTCCAACTTCTAAAGCTTGAAGTCAGTTATGCAGAAGATGAGTGGCCAAATAGAAAACAGCAAATGGCTACTTATTTATATGTAAGAGCAGTGAATGGTAAAAGTAACAGCACTGAAGTCTCAGGATGGTTAGAGCTAGTGCTGGAATGCACTCTGCTTGGCACCGCGCGCTATGGTGAGTAACAGAACGGAGGAATTAGACACGTTCATGCCTGAGTAATCAAGTCATGACAGAAAGCTCTCAACTCTGTGAATAGACTTGGTCTCAACATAACACCACTGAGTCAGACAGAAGATGTGCTGTATGTGCAATGCCATCATGCTTCTAAGATTCTTCAAGTACAGAAACTGAGTGTAGCTGTGCTTTGTGCATTGGAATTAGTTTGATACAATTTATTTTTTAATTTATTTCTTGTTCCCACTCTATTTTTGGGAGGAAAACTGTAAAGTTTCTAGAAGAAAGTGAGCAGTAACTAACAGCAAATGAGTTACCTGTCTTTGGTGGTCCAGATCTGCTTTATTACCAACTAGAATCATAGGAAACTCATCGCGATCTTTCACTCTAAGAATTTGTCGCTGAAACTTATAGATTTCTTCAAAACTGTAAAAGAAAAGAAGTAGACCATGAGTGTACTAATTCATAGATTCTCAGGTTCTGCAGAAGTTCAGAAATTATGAGTCACTTATTCAAACTTGTCCTGCCATGCCACACAAGCAGACAGCTGCAGGCACTCCACCAAAGAGTCCACTGTCACAGCATGACCAGTTAGAGAACCATTCAACACTCAAACTGAAAAAATGCCCAAGTTATCACTGTGCTATGCACTGGACTTAGGTGGGGCTGCAGTGGTAAGCAAAACACTTACTGTGTCTCAATCCAGAGAGACCCAGATGCCAGTGTGTTGCAAAGAACCAAGCAATCACAGCCCATTCTGCAAACATTGACTTTGGAATTCAACTGAAATATTCAAGCTTCAGTCTAGAGACCCTGGTGATCAGTATTTCAGTTGGCAACCTCCACAGCTACTTCTAGGAATCTTGGAGGAAGCTATCAAGGCTGGAAAATTTTATTTCTTGAAGAACAGCAAAAAGGCAAAGCTAAATGATTAGAAAGCTTTCCAGTTACCAACTACGTTATATGAGGTACTGATGCTGTTCAACCAGTAAGGAATATTCCAGCAGTGCTTAAGGGAAGGTGAGCAAAGTAGAAAGCTTCTCCAAGAGCAGTATACTAAACCAGCTAATTCTGGCCTAAACAAAGTTGGGTTGGTTTTTTTTTGGGGGGTGGGAGGGGGGGGGCAGTGGGGAATCACTGCTTTCTAGTAAACACTGATGAAACTATATCACTATGTAAGGAGCTCCAGCACAGATGCTTGCAGACAACCATATACCCTTTGGAATAGACTTCCAAAGCACTGTATTTTATTCCAGGTGTATAGTCTGAAACCATTTACACTTGTATTTGCAAACTAAAATTAATTAAAAGCAAGATGATTATCAGTAAGAAAGTTGCATTAAAAAAATTATGTAGTCAGACATGACAGTGCCAATCCACCTCATCCATATAAAGCGATCATGAGAAGCAAGGTATGCCACTAAGCACAGCTGGACCTCCATTCAGACATGCTGTTTTAATACCCTCCTCAGAAGTCTGCACCAACTGGAGGAAGAGAATTTAGTTACCAACTAAGTCATCTACTCTTCACCTTGCTTCAGAATTACTTTCCACCACACAAGCAGGACAGACACCACCAGCAGATACTTCACTGGCAGGCAAGGTAAATCTTGAATCAAAGGGCTACCAGAACAAAAAGGAAACTCTGCTCTTCAGAACTTTGAAGGATTTCAGAGAAGAAAGGAATATGCAGGTTTAATGCGTTAACACCTGCTTAAAATCAAGGCAGACCTTTAGCCAGAAGAGCAAACAAAAACTTAAGATTTTTTAGACAAACCAAGGAGTTCACATGACAACTTCAAAACAACCTGCAGTCCTCTGTAAAAAAAATATTTATGTTAACACAAGTACTCGGTGTGTCTGAAATCCACAGACCTAGATCTCTGACAGAAGTTTGAGAGTCTTCTGGACTCTCTATGAAGATGAATTTATACATTTAGCAGCATTCTTAAGTGTAAGATACAGATCCAACAGAAACACGCTCATGCTCCACAGAATATTTATCTTAATTCTCATTATAGATAAAGTTGTTAACAAGAACAGAAGTGACTTATTAGAGACCAGATTGAATCTGTAAAGGGGGGCGGGGGAGGAATTATTTACAAATGTTTCTTGGTCATTTTATTGCTCTTCTGTTACAACTCAAAACAAGTGGAAGGACAGTTCCCTGAGCACTTCTCCTTTATTACTACATACCTGATACGCTCAGTGGAGGAAGATCACAGCCAAAACATTGTCTGTATATACATGGCAGTTTCCTACTCTGACAATGACCAGGAGCTACCTGACCAAGTTCTGTGAGCTTCTAAAAAGACATGTTTCATCTCAACTCTGCAGTCAGTTATGCAGGTTCCAGTCAACTCATGGGAGTGAGCACTGGCTGCAGAAGAGTGCAGAGACATACCCTGAACTGGATACACCCGTTCAGAAATCCAGAGCCAGCCACTCAGCGCTGCCGAGCACACGGAAATGGGATATTTCTAAGAACTGATCAGGCATCATAGTATGTTACCCTTAGTTTAAATTTCTGTCACTCCCAGGAAACTAGTATTCTGGACTGTAATGAAGTGCTTGAATAGAGCTGTCATTTTTTTTGTGTATGCTTTCAAATCATCTATTGCAAGAGACAGATACTTTCAGTAAGTGATTTGTTTAAAATGGGTTTTCATCAGTGCTGAAAGAGTGTCACACCACAGAATCAAAGAATGAATGCATAATTAATGGTTCTGTTTGAGATTATTTCAATAAAGGATAAGCAACAATTTAAGATTAATTACAGCTTGTTTTAATAACTTTACATCAGGCTTACCTTCCTCTATCAGTGACTGAGAAAACAAGCAGAAAACCCTCCCCTGTCCTCATGTACTGTTCACGCATGGCTCCAAATTCTTCTTGTCCTGCTGTATCCAGAACTGAACATAAGCAAAACACTGATTACTAAAGTCCACGTTTATAGAGTATAGACTGAAAAAAATATCATTCCTGATAGGATATTGCGAAGCCTCTCTTGTACATCATGCCTAAGCAGAAATCACTTTTCACAGATACTACTGAATTTTTGCCAAGATTCCTTACAAGTTCTTGGGCTGACTGAACAATTCAAGACCTACCAAACAAATTGAACAACAAAGTGTGGTGGAGTTTCGTTAACTCACAGCCAGCTGAAACAGCTGGAAAATGCTTAGAGAGACTTGGGGACGGGAGTTGGAATAGTTGCTGGTTTGTCCTTAAAGAAACCACTGACAAGGGAGAACCAAAACTTTTAAAGCAAAGCATTTATATTGCACTTGGGAGAGGCAGCACTCAAAAGCCAAGTGATGTGTTTTTCATTCCACCATGTCACCCCGATAACTGCCAGGAGTTACATAAATTCTCCTGGTTTTGTGGCACTAATGCTTCAGGAAAAATTCTTCAAAATGTCCAATTTACTTTAAAGAGAGACACTTGTACATACAGGAGGCACAAGCACTTCAAATCCTGGGTATCTCATTAGTTTAAAAAACAAAACAAAACTTTTTTTTTAAAGAAGCTCTTATCAGCCCCACACTTCCATAAAAGCCCTATGCTGCATGTTTCCCTGCGCTACGTTTCATGGATACAGATGTAAACATGGGCACCAACAGCTACAGGCTGCCAGCCCCACGCTGCAGGCTACTTACTGTCCAAACGCGCAGCTCTCTCATCGATCACACACTGCTTGGTGTAGGAGTCTTCAATCGTTGGGTCATAATCCGTCACAAAATAGGACTGCAGAAAGTAAGACAAATGCGTGTGTAAGACAAGCACATAGAGGGCACTCCATGAGTAAGATGCTAAATCTGTACGCTTGACAGCTTAGGAAAGATGAGCAGGTTTTACCCATGTACAACCACTTGCCACTTTATCCAAAGAGACAGTAGGTAATGGCTTTCCTAGTCCTAGTAAACACTCCTAAATTGTAGAAATGACTAGCAGAGTCACTGAATTTACTGAACTCACACAGGATTTCTAGCATTTTCTACAGGTTTCTGGTAACTCATAGAATTTCCCAGCAGGAATCCCTAGAAACTTTCAATTTCTAGTGGCTTTTAAGGTCTCTAGTAACTGCTAAGTTTCTCTGGACTTCTGGTAGGGTTGAGAAGTTTTTTTGAATTCTCAAAAATTTCCAGGATTTCCTCCCCCAGTCCCAGAGCCAGTAACTTCTAGGAAGTGCCAGGATCTTCCCAGCTGTTCCTAGAATCCTCTAGCAGTTTTGTAACAATTTCTAAAAGCAGCTCCACACAGCACAAATGGCACTTAATTTGTAAGATGAATAAAGTTTAGTGCCTCAACCTTGTTCCCAGGATTCAAAGACACCAACAAGTCGCTGTTCTGTTCCTCTAAACTTAAAGTCAAGCTAACAGATGTCATGGTAGGGAAAAGAAAAAAAAGACATAACTGAAATTACAGCACTAGCCCACTAATCTTCTCCAGACACATCACTGTCAGTGCAGAACACAATTAACTCTGCTCCTGCAGATACAGCTGTATTAACGTAGTTGTATTTGTTCTTGCTTTAAATCAGTTTGGATTTGGAGCTGCCCAGGAGGGCTGGCTGCAGGACTGTGTCCTCACTGCACCCAGCTGACTCCCACCGTTTGGACACATCCACACCAGGTTTCTGGTTTAATGAACTCATCAATGGAACTACAGCTGCCTTACTGGGAGCTGTAACACACTTCACCAGCTGTGCCTCCTATCTATCACCTATGCTCATACACCACCACCTCACCATCACGCAGCTGGCTACTGGCAGAGCATGTGCAGGTTGCTGATTACCTATTCATTTAGATTTGGCACCGTATTGACAACTGCTGACCCTACAGCAGAGACACTCAACTGCTCTGCACATCTCCTTTGGATTTTAGGGAGACATCAGGAAACTGTCCTCTTAGATACACACGCACAGCAGTCTAGGTAGCTCTGCATCAATGTCACTGCTGTGTAACAAGCCACCTCTAGGCAGCAGTAACATTAAAACAACCATGTTCCTCTCCAAGGAGGATAAAATCCCAGCAGCCTGTCCCACCAGAGATACCTGTGACACAGGAGATGCTGTAATTCACTCCTTTCTCACAGTGTCTGCTGTAAGACACTTGCTCATTTCTGGGTAAGAAATGGTTTCTCCATTGTTTTAGAGCATTCACCCAGGCTAAGCAATCTCCCCCTCTCAAAATCCCCACCCACCCAAAACAAAAACCCAAACAAACCAACAGGCATGGGATCACACAATGGAACATGTACACAAGTCCAAGTTTTGCAGAAGAAGAGCACCTATTTACAGACAGCAGAACATCTCACCACAGAACAAGCCTCCAGAAGATGCTGTTCCAACTGCAAGTTGTCCCTTTATTTTGCTTCTCTGAAAATTTAAGAGAGGAAAAAAATCCACAGCCTTCAAAACTGTTCTCGACTTTTCTTTTGCCTGTATCCATGATACAAAGTGCTATCCAGGAGCTCAAGAACAGACTTTTTGAGGAAGTAATTTATTCATAAGCTATAAATTAGGTCTCAAGTCTTCTGTGGCCTTTAATAATCTTTGAAAAATGGAAGAGAAATTCACTTACATGAACATACAAATGTGTAAATGAAATCATTTACAGAATCTGACTTTAGAAGCGACAATCACAAGGAAGGGGATTTATGTTTCATTAAGGAAACAGAAAGTGGTATTTACAAAAAAAACCCCATTAGGTGACTAAAATGTGGTGTTGCTATCAGCCTATCTCAAAATTCAGGGCTCTCATTTGGAAGATAAAGCATGCACACTGAAGTTATTCCCTATCCCTCTCCAGCTTCAACTTTCATTTCTTTATCCTGTGGAAGTCAAAGTTACTGTTTGACCCTTTAAATCTATAAAGCAGTAAAGTATGGCAAGTTTTAAATAAAAGGGAGAATTTGGAATGAATTTATTTCACACTCATGAATCAGTATTAGTAGACCACCTAAAACAGCAATTTTATATCCAACAAGGGCAATAATTTTCACTAAAAGAGGTCAGAAAAAGAAAGCTGTAATAACCTCAGACAGATTCCTGATATTTTCCTTATTACCTGTCCAAGAGCCAAGAACTGCAGCATGTTCTGTAATCTCCAGGGTATTTCTGTGCTTCCCTCCACCTTTTGGTTTGTTTTTTAAAATTATTTTTTGTTTGGGGTTTTTGGGGGGGTGTTAGTTTGTTTGATTTTTTCTTAAAAAAAAAAAAAAAAAAAAAAAAAAAAAAAAAAAAAAGGAAAACTACAAAGTGGGAGTGCCAGATTCGGTACAGAGACATGGAACATGGTTCTGCTTCAAAAAAGGGAACAAGACTAAGTTGCCCTGACCCAGCATCAGCCTCACCTCAAATTCAGAATGATCAGATGCCAGAGCTCCCCCATCTAACAAGCCTCTTACGAGCAATTTCTTCCCTGCTACAGAGTTGAGCTGCCAAATCTCGTGTCACAGCCACTACAGGAGAGGTTTACAAGGCAATTAGCCTCATGGTTCACCTCCAGGCACTGGACTAAACTAACATGCCCGAAATAGTTGCTGGTTTTGACAGAATCTTCCCAAATTACACTGGGACCATTTGCCACAGGGAGCACAACCGCAGCCTGCAGACATTACTCAGTCAGGGTTGATTTACAAAAATTAGATGTAGCAGATGCAGATTTATCAATCTGAGCAGAGAAGGACCTTACTGCTGCTATACAACCAGCATTCAAAGAACTAAGGGGTGGCAGAGCATATCCTGAAATGCTCTGTGAGGCTGTAACTTTACTTCTCAACGCCGTCCTGCAACAGTGGGAAGGTGCCTGTGCACCCAGCAAGACCGAGACCCAGCATAAGTAGTTTTGTAGAGGTCGAGGAGTTTGTGGTGGAACTGTGCAAACCACTGCCAGCCCACTGGGTTTAAACAGCTGCCAGGCCTGGACAAGTTAGAGGAGCACACACACCCCATGGTGTTTGAACACCCAGGCCTGCCCACCCGTGTGCCAGTCCCAGCCCTGCAAAGCAGTTGCCCAGCTGACCTACACAGGACTGGAAAGCTGCGGCCGGTGTGCGGGAGCCAGCTGGTACAACACACAGCCGACCACTCTCAAGGGTGACCCATTACAGACCAGGCTGCCAGACTCTCTCTCCCAGGAGCAGCTGAGTTTCCGTACCAATCGCAGGAGCTGAGCCTCACTCAGCTGGCTCCACTGAAGATGGTGACTGCCTGAAGGAAATAATTAGAAGAAACTAGATTTCTTCTACAAAGACAGTAACTGGAACATGCTCTTCTGTTATACCACTCCCTTAATCACTAGCAAAATCAAGGCACTTTCCACCCACCTCCTAGAAGGGAAATGAGAAGCTGAGCCCAGTAGCCTCATCAGCCATCCAATTTACCCAAAATATTATGCAACAAGTTTTCTAGGTTTTCTCTTTCTAAGACTGCTGAAGCAATCAAGTCCAGAGATGGGAAAGCCTGCCAAGGATGCAAGCCCTTCTGCAGAAGAAAAAGAACAAAAAATACAACAACCAAAAAGCCACCCCCCAAAAAAACACAAACCCCCCATCCCCACACCACCTACATCACTTGCAACTGGGCAACCCACCACCACAACCCCTTCCTATACACACGCTCACCACCTTAAAACCTATTTCAAACAAAATCTCCTGACCTTCGCAGAAGCCTCTGCCCGCAGTGCTCGGGAAATGACGACACTACTGCTCCATCAGTCTCTCTCCATTTAAAGCCCTAAATCATTGTTGCAATCACTCAAGCCTTTTGGCAAGGAGAACGTGTGAAAAATCTGCTTTCAGTTTATCATCTTCCCCCTTGGTTGTGCTGCCTTTAATACACATTTGGGAATTCCTCCATTAGCTGGACTCGCTTACAGGCTCAGGAGTCCCACTCCATAAATTAATAAAAACAACTATCTAAGTGAAGACATCTTACATGGAAAGATGGAGAACCCCCGTGAAGGTTCACAGCTTTTATGCAGCTTTTCTTATTTACTCTTCATTACGTTCATCAACAGTCCACAAAAGCCACTAGATTACTTTCTTTTGCACCAACATTTACATTTTAAGGCGAGAGAGAAGTCAAGACACTATCAACAGGGAGCTGCTAAAAGCTGCAGTCCAGATCTTTACACAAAGCTTGAAGGGCATGCAATGAAAGGCACCCAGCACAGCAGGAGCACACCACTACGAGTAAGTTAAAGGAGTGGTACATGCCAAAATGGATACTCATCCTTGCTGTGTCTATAATCTCCATTTGTATTTACTAAATATATACTTAATGTTTCAAAGAGTCACTAGTTGCTTATATTTTTTCCACATATTTAAAATTTTGGTTTCAACCCAGGGGAGGCAAGGAAATGGAAGGGTTTCCACCCTCCAGCTGAAGTTACAGACCAGCTCTGGATTTAAATAACATCTACAATTTCAGCATTGCAAGGAGCCCAAAAATCCTTCCCAGATGTAATTTGTAAATTGGAACTTTTAAAAAAAAAAAAACAAAACAGTTGGTGAATGCTACACATCAAAGCTTCAGCTTTAGACTTGAGTACATTCCCAAATACCTGCAGTACATTATCCCAAGGCACCTCCTGGTAAGTGCTCCTTGACAGAGTACTTATTTTGGCAGTTTCTCCTCTGACTGTCACTAATATCATCTCTTTTCCAGCTTCTTCCTTGTTCCCTCTACACCTCACCAACAGCATTTGTTTGCTCCTGTCCCAGTTGTCAGATTTAAAGTCCAACTCAGGATCTGTAGTGGCATGTCTTCACACCATGGGCACAGAACAAGTAACAGCATCAGCTATAGCCCTATCACATACCACATTGATCAGATCAAAAATGCTTAATCCAGAAAAACACAGAAACTTGACCAAGTTGTCTTCTAAACACCTTTCTTCATGTGAATTAGTATTTCTGACATTTGTTCCAAGTCGCAGACAAAGTCAGTGCTGGAGTTCAAGACCAGAACCACAGTGTCCTGGACTGTTAGTGGGACCATAAGCAAACACCTTTCTGTTTGAGGTACTCGGCTACATGGTAAAAGCTTTCTCAGAACATGATCAAGGTCTAAATGACTGACTGAATAAATTAGTGGGCAGCCTTCACTGCTTTGCCACCTATGGAAATCTGACAGCGGCTGCCTTCAGCTCTTCTGCCTAAGAGTAGTGACACAGCAGCCAAGTCTATACCAACATGACCAGCATCACATCGTGCCCTCCTCCAGGCTGCAGAGGAGGTTAGAGACTACTCCAAGGAGCTTTAATCCACATTTCCATCCCTGTCCCTAGAGGAGCACAAACAAGTTCAGTGTCACCACAGACATGTTCCTAGAGGACAGGTGGCAGTAATATGCCACCTCACTCAAGCACTACACTGGCCCCTATCCAGAATTAACCTGCCCAGCAGAACCGGGAATTAAGCAAAGCAGCTGCTATGGCCCTTAGCACCTGAAGAGATTTAACTAAAGAACATCCTTTCACATGACAAAAGAGGCTCCTAAAGTAATTTCTTTAGAAATATTTGAGTTGGCTGGCTAGAAAACAAGGAAATCATGTAGGAAAGCCTGAACTGACTTATGGAAGCGAACTTAAGCCCCGATTGCATTCCACAGTAAGGAACAGACACAGCAAAAGATAAAAGTTTTGTATTTTGTGGAGCCCCATGTATTTGGGTCACAGAAAAAACAAACAAACAAAAAC
This sequence comes from Caprimulgus europaeus, assembly GCA_907165065.1. The sequence continues at coordinate 12,046,939 of OU015539.1, forward strand.
AGCACACAACTGATTAGAGAGCCTTTGACAAGCTTGTTGAATGCTTAATATAGACCTCACCAAGAGCAGGTGGTTCACTAGGACCTGGGGTTTCCACACAGGTCTAACTGGTCAGTGTTGGAGCAGGTGCTGCTGGGGTGGAGGACAAGGAGTGTCACCTCTGCAAGGGGCTCAGGCACTGCACAAGCCACCCCCAGAGACACTGCCCGAGCCACCCCCAGCCACCCCGCACTGCTGAGAACAGGAGTGCTCCCGATAGCGCCGAGTGTGCCCTGCTGGCATGGACAGCCACACTGTAGAGCGAGGGGAAGTGCTCTGGTGCTGAACATCAGCGAGAGAGAGGGACCAAAGGTCTACAATAATGCTGATAAAGACCAGACTGCAGAGATAACAAATAAAACACTGGGTCATGCTATAGAAAGGCCAGGTGTGTCCTACTCCAATCATCCCATATTTAAGAGTTACTTTATTTTAATTATAAAAATAGTAAAAGGACCTGTTCCTCTCTTCCAAAAAAATTAATTAAAAGACACTAAGAGTTTGTAAGCAGTGATGCTTCCCTCAGTTTACATTGCTTCCCACTGTTCTAATGTATACTGCCAGCGTTGTTATGGCTGTCCGGGGAAATAGATGTTAGTTATAACTACAATTACAATTATCCAATGATGTGAAACACTTGGTGACTCCATGAACAGTGACAACTGAGAGAAAGAGAAAAGGATAAAACTGAAGAAAGTTATAGTGAAAGAAAGATGTCATGAGTTATATACAAGGCAAACCCTTTGGAAGTTAATACACAAGTTGAAAAGTTCTTTTATTTGTTCCTGAAGAATTAGCATTACAAATACATACAATATGGATATATATGATTAAGCACATGCTTAATCAAATCTTAATAGTTCTGTTGAAGAAGACTGTAACAAAGAATGGCAGCCTCAGAGTGCATCCATTAGATTATCACCCAACACATAATTCAAAGACAGAAGAGATACAAATCTTAAATTCTAAATAAGATATGGTAGGATACAAAAGCAAACATCTGACTTTGTTAAGTATATACAAACAAGTCTTCCCCTTAACTTCTTTATGCAATGCAAGGATTGTCAAGAGCTTGCGCTTGGTCTGGAAACACTAAACAAAGCACAAATTAGTCCCATTACTTGGCCACATAGTCCTCTCTCCCCATCTCCACTCCCTGCTCTTCCCTATACAGGGATCACTGAACAGGCACATCAGAAAAAGAAAACCATTACGAAATCTGCGTTCAGAGCGTGGGCGTATTTATTGCACACAGCCAAATATAACATCGCTCGTTTCTTTATGGGCTTTGTTGTGGTCACTACCCGAAGGACCTAAAAGCAAAACTAACTTTGCTGCCCTCATGGGTGTTGGGAAACCTGAGTTAGGACAGGGGGAGCGAGGGGAGAAAGGGTACAGAGGGTAATGTGTCTTCAATGTGAAGACTAATATCCAAATTCTGCCTACACACCATTAATTGTCGTACTTACTAAATGAAAACTTGAACTTTGTATCCATAAACACAGTTATTTCCAGTCATGTTTATCTAGACACCCGTATGCTAGGAAATTCCACAGATTTCATCCACAGTTCAGCAGGACTGGCTTGTGTTAGGGATTTAAGAGCCACATTGGTTCTACAGCATCAACTTACTGTGCAGGTCACACAGTAGACTAAGACTCAGGAAGATGAAAGACTGAAATCAAACTGACTCACATGCTCTGAAATGGAACATCCATCAGCTCTGCACCTTTCAAGACTCCCCAAAACTGTTTGTTTGGTTTTGGCCTTCCCCTAATTGCTACCTGTAATAAGGCAGCTTTACCTTCTTCAACCCTGCTTGAGCCACACCAGCAGGACAGCATCCCCTTTCCTTCCTCCTTCCTTTGTAAGGAGCTACTTACAAAACAGCTAGCTCGAGCTTACAGGTAGAAATCTGGAGAGTTTCTAACTACTAAACTGGTAATTACAAGATTCTGTGGGGAAAATAAAAAAAAACAACTAAGAATCCACCCAGAGACATCAGATTTGCTTGGGAAAAAGAAAACATCTTCAAAATATAACTCAGGCAGCCTCTCAGTGCATGTTCAAATCATGGAGGTTTAAAGAATAACTATTACAACTACTTTATTGAAAAAGATTACATGTCTTTTTGCTAAAATCCTGCCAAGCTTGAACATACTGTTAGGGCACTGTTGTAAAGTGTTAATGCAGCCTCAACACTTGAATTATGGACAGAGTGGGTACTGGTTACATGCATATAACATGAATACAGATCAGAGTGAGGTTTTTTAATCTATCTTTTTAAATGCATATTAACATCTTTTGAAATACTGTCTTCCTTAAGAAACAGCAGATTGATACTTTAAAAAACAACTTTCATTTTTAAACTCAAACTGGATCTGCACTATGCTTACATCTTCTTTCTGTTACTAGCTTACAGCTCTCCACCCTGTACATCAACTCAGTATTAGCAGTTCAGCGGCCTGGGAACATTTGCCTCCTATTTATAATTCTCAAATTCCTCAAAATCAAACCACACCAAACAGCGAGTACACTCACACAGAGACCTGTTTTAAGCAATACGTGCACTGAACTTTGGCCTTTTGACTGCTTCCTGGTGATGCAGTTCTCATTACTCAAGATCAGAGAACGTACACTTTCACTGTCTGTTAAGACTTCTTTGTAATGCCTCAAATTAATGCCTCTGAATGCCAGTAAACACCTACAAAGTTCTTTGAAGGCAGCTATGCAATTTCTCAAGTTAAAACATGTCTGACTATAAAATGCACTCTATACTGCAAGCATTGATGAGTCTTGGATTTAATTTTGTTTTTGTTTCCCAGTAAATATGTGCAAGAACTATGAACGTACCAAGTACTTAATCTTCCTGATCTTGCAGTTCAAGGAATGTTTAAAACAGTCACTAGATAATATTTTTTAGTCCATAAAATTTTATCATGTTCAGACAGTTTTCAACATTAGCAGCTCACACAAACTCTTCAGGATGAACTCAGTTTTTACCTCAAGAAGCCCACAGTCTCTTTTAAAAAGTGCATATCTGATTTTAGGATATGTGCATAACCAGAAAATGAGAATATATAGCTATAAGTGAAAGGAAAGTAAGGTTACTCAAAAAATCCCCTGTTTTTTTGCTTTTGAGGAGCAAAGTTACCAGAATACCTTTTTCTCATACACAAATACCGTTTTCTCATTAGAACACGTCAAGATATATGGTGTATAAGTATAGTAACAGGGTAAGACTTAGAATCAATTAAAATAGACCTAAAAAATAAATAAATGCATCTAAATAAATAATAAACTTACAGCTAACTAAAACATAATCAGCAATAGAATTCAGATTAGAGCCATGAGGTGACCACAGCTCAGCAGAAAGATTCAGGTAGAAAGCCTGAGGGAGGTAAGTTCTCCACATTCTTCCTCTTAAAACGTTTGCTTAACACTGAGATACAGCCAGGTTAACTAGTCCTTTAAACCCAGAGCCCACATTTTTCTAGCATGATTCAAGTTAGGATTAAATATTCAGAGATAGTACTTCACAACACAGTTGAACTACATTAACAACTTCTTGCCAGTGGAAGAGGAGGTTTTGCCACCCCCACTCCAGACCTTGTCTGCAGCACAATCAGGAGACCAAACACCTCAAACTGCTAACTAAAAATTTTTTTTAAATCCCCCACCCAAATACTAGTCAACTGCAACCACATTTAAATGTCCAGACACTTCAAGAAAGCTCACAGCACATCACTAAAAGATGCCTTTTCCCCCAGCTCATATGTGTATATACATACATATAAATACATATATGTAGTGCCAAACAGGGACTGAACCAAGAGTGAAAGCTTCTAGAAGTTTCCATCACACCACTTCTTCTATTAGAAAAGAGAGACACAGAATCATTAACACATATGTAATTAAAAGTTAGGATGACTCTTTCAGAGCCAGTAACACACCTCATTTATACTATGAGATCACTGTAGTCATAGGTAGCAATATACCAGTTCCTGTTCTGTATTTTTTTTTTCTATTACCACAGTTAATCCCACAAAATTTTTGAATGCCAGCTTGGACAATATCCAACATAAAAACATTCAGCTTCATTAGCAAAGTCTGGAGTACTTTATTTTTTCAAGATTTATTGACTGATCATTAGAAGCTAATTATTTAGGAAAAAACCTATAAAATAGCACCTATATCTAATAAGAACGATTGTGTCAGAAGATAAGCACAGTTCTAATAGCTTTATTTTCCCAAATTACGTATTTATTCAACTCCAACCTTTTGGCCTGAGACTACACTGTCTAGACTCATTTTGCAGAGTACAGACAATTACTATGATCTTTAAGGTTTGAAAGTGCCATAATGAGAAGTGCCAAGAATGCTGAAATGGCAGCTGTATTATTTAGCCATCTATTTTCATTAGCAAGGCTAATTATTACTAGCCTTCCCTCAAAATCCCTGCCCAGCTACATAAAACACACAAAGCAGCTATCTTTTTGAGTCATGAAAATTTTAAATGCTAATGAAAGATCTGGTTGCCTACCTATGAAATAATGGACCTCTTGAAAGTGTGATCATCATTCAGGAGTGCCAGTGGCTGAAGCCACACGATGCACATATTATAATGATAAAGCGTGCAGCAAAATCAACTAAAATGAAAACATACTAGGCGACTTCCCCTTCGAAAAGGGTATCTGAACAGCGTGCAGGTGGCAAGCTATCAACAAAAAGCTCATGCTAAAAAAGCTACAACAGTGATAGAGCTCTAAATGTGCACTTTTAACAAGGCAGTCACGGCGCGGAAGCCATACCAAGCCAGGCTGATGGACCCAGCGCCGGCGAGCCCACGCCACAGCCCTGCCAGCCGTGGCAGCTCTGCCGTCAGGACCCCCCACGCCAAAAATACACCAGGTATTTTTGCACATCCGTATCACTCATCACACTGCACTCTAAGATGAAAATGCGCCTTCCGCCTCCCAAAGCCATTTCTCAGAAGTTTGTGTCTAAGCAGTAAAACCTCAGTTCGGGGAGCATTTGTACTGGTCAACAAGTATTTTTTCCATGCAACCTGTACTTTCAGATTCAGCAGCTCTTGGCAGGGCCAGGAAGAAAAAAAAGAGCATTTATATGCCAGTCACTCCCAAGCCCAGCAATAAGGTCTGCAGCATTAATGTCTTCTCTGCAAAGAGAGGTTTTCCCAAGAGACTGACATTTCAGCATCAGGTTTTTAACCCAGATACATCAAGGAGAAGCACTCATAACCTTAGTCTGCGATTTACAGCCAAACAGCAAAAAGCTTAAGAGTATTCTTTTGTCTTGTGTCTAACCTAAGGTGTCAGGTTAACCCACCTAATTGTGAGAGTGAGAAGAAAGGAAGGGGATCTCTTCCTAGGCAGAGCAGGCTGTGTAAGCCTTTTTGCACTAGGGACAATGTGTTCAGACCTTCCTGGCACACAAGCCTCCTCTTTGTTTTGTTCAACTGCTTGGGCACAGCATTAAGCAGATTCGATTCTCACAGAGGGGAAATAAAAAAAAAGACTGGACTTGGTCATTGTCAACCAAATTTAGCAGAGTGATGTGAGAAGTTATTGCACCCCTGAGAATAGAGAAGACAGAGAAATCCTACCCCATCTCAGAAGAGCGATACCTGACACAGAGAGTTTCGTGATGCAGGCTGACCTGAAATCATGACGAGGCATGATGGCTCTCAAAAAGCACAAGTCTTTTAAAGAGAGGTTAGTCTCACACATATAGACATTACTGCTTCATAAGTAGTGGTTCAAATTAATACCACTAGTTCCAAAACCTCCAGGTTTCTATAAAAACAAAATATCAGAAATCCAATATACAGAGTTCAAGGAACCTGCACTGTGGAGTGTAACTGAAACGAAGCTTCAGCTGGACAAACCACTCCGAAAAAAGTAATACTGTGTATTTTCCATCAGATACCAGCAGAGTACAATGCCTTCTTTCAGGCCTAATCAGTGTTTGCAGAGAAGTTAAATCTTAATGCCCTTGGAGAATGTCTTCATGTGTCTCTCTTGCTACCACCAGCAACACATTTCCAGATCAAAGGTTACTACGCCTTCACATCTGACAACACTAATTCAGACTGGTTTTCTCATCAAGGGATAAGTTGCAGTACAATGCATGAGGATTGTTTATAACAGAAGATGTACCATTTCACTTCTGACCTTTCAGAAGCAAAGCCACGTGCATTGGAACTTTTATGTCAGAGGCAGCTAGCTGAAGTTCCTCGAAGAAATACAAGAGGTAAAAGGGAAAATTTTATCCTAAATAGAAGAAAAAACAACAACAAAAAAACCCCACCAGACTCATGGTTGTGAAGTCTTAGAAGTTACTGTTCTTGTGTCAGTGTCTCACAATTCAACCCAAACACACTGTCCTGCAGTAGCTCCAGCCCCTACAGTTTCTCTTTCAGGTCTGTGCCCACACCTGTGCTATACCTGCATCCATATTACAGTGGCACAAAGTTGCTCAGAATCAGCAAACTCACTTTTAAACCAGTGAATTTGCAAATTACCACCTGAAGTTTACATACAACCTGACATTTTCTGTGCACCTCACCCCCAACCTGTACTTGCTTATCCTTAGCTCAAGAATGCCAAACTGGGCCATATCTATTTTACTCAAATCATTTTCACATGTGCACAAAGTCACATCAATACCACAATTACATGACAAGCGAGGGGGAGACACTTTCCTGGCAGAGGATGTACGGGAGGATGGACCCTTTTGTTCTACCAGGCAAGCGGCTGCACACAGGCACACCCCAGCAGCGTGGCAGTCATGAAAACAAATGGGTCACAACAGGAACGTTTACAGGGGACCTTGACAGAACCAAGTTCTTGAGTGGAGTTATCCTCCCCGTTAAGGAAGGCTTTAAAAGCACAACATGATTAATACTGTTGCAAGTGATGTATAAGGAAAGGTGTACAGACTCAAATTCCAGGAACCAGAAACTACTGCGTGGTTTTACAGTGGCTATTCCTGCCAAGTAAGCAGGATTTCATAGCGCAGAACTGGTTACAAGCACTGTCATGATAAAGTCAGCTTGGGAGCTGATCAACAGGGAAAAGAACGAGATCCTAAAGCCCCAGTAAGCACAATTCAAACGCTCTCAAGCAGTGCCACGATTTTAAGTCTCAGCAACTTTAAAATCTAAAGTCTAAAAGAGTGTCAAATGGAAATACGCTTATGTTCTCAAACTTTATTAAAAACACTTTTGCATTCAGTATTCAGCCTACATATTTAAGCAAGCATCAATTTCCATCTAAAAAAAGCATATTTACCAGCAAAACATTTGCTTATACTAAAACCAACCACAGTGTTTCTTCCCCTTCATCTCTACACCTGCAGGTGTAATACCATTCTTAGTCAGCATCACCCCAAATCACAGGGCAGGGAAACACATGGGAAACCCAGAGGACGCTTACTTTTTGCTTGGAATTATCATAGACACTGCATGGAATAGAAAAAGATAGAGATAAATAACATTACTTAACATCCACAGCATTAACAGTGTTAGATTAATACTTCATGTGACCTTTAAGCTAGAGGACCTAAGCAGTCAGGTGTTAATCCTGTCTTATATACTTTTAGAGAATGTATTATCTTAATAGCAAGAACTGTTTTATCTCAGTGAGAATATAATTACCCCCAAACCAAGTGCTGTTATAACTAAGGCAAAAAAATAAATGCATCTCCCATAAGGCACCACAGTCATTCAATTAACAAAACCCAGTGACACAGTGTGCTAAAGACTAGCATGAGCAGACTTATTCTCATGTTAAGATGTGCTTCACACTATACCATGCCACAAACTGCAGTTTTATGTCTGAACTGAGGTGCTACATAACCAAACACCACACGCAGTCAACAACTGTTTTTACAGTATGGCCATTTATGGTAGTAGTAAAGAAGGCAAATGAAAGACTGGAGCAGTTTTACACCAAGCAGCATCACTTCCCATAGCAGCGCTGATTCTAACTAACAGATTAAAAACCCCTGATTTGCATTAAACACTACATCCACAGACAAACCCTCATTGTTTAGGGAATTCAGTTTGAGCCAGAAGCATTTGCTGAAGTCACACAGACCTCAGGATCACTGGAAAGCAAGGTCTAGCAATTTCTTCTCTAATATCCTGCTGAGCAGTAGGTTACAGCAGGTCCCAGAATAGTTCTCTACCCACTGTTTGCGAGTGAGGTTTCTCCAAGGGGAAGGAGAGCTTAAAGATCAAATTGAGAGCAAACACTACAGTCTCATTCAGAAGCACACAACACTGCTATAAGGAAATAGAGCTTTATTTCTTTGAAGAGCTGGATGCTCAGGCAAAACCTGAGCTCTCCATTGAAGAGCTTTTCTCATGAAACCATGGGTGTAGGAATTTGTTTGAAGCACAAGTGCTCCAAATATTAACCCAGTGCACACACTGTGACAGCACAGCACTGAGACAGCCGTTCTCCACTCGTGGTTCTGTCACGTAAAGCTTGTGAACACAGCCTTGCTTAAGTAACTGGGTAGCAAATTAATACTGCAGATAGGGCTTTAACATTAAAATGCTCTTCTTCCAGCAGAGCAGAGAACTCTCTGGAGACTTAAATTAATCTACAGAACTTAAGACCGTTGAGAGAACACAAACGCTCATCAGATCTAGAAGTGCTCATCCTCCTTTTTGCATTCTTCCCTTGCTCCTTACCTAACCCTCACATTAAAAACCTCGGGAATCATCTGCACTGCAGAGACACAAACCTTTCAAAAAGGGCGTTTCTAGCATTGCCTTTGCTGGTGTCCCAACGCTTCGTAGGCTCCCCCCGCCCAAAGGTCTTCCCTTTCTGTTGATGGTAGCTTATTCTTTCACACACTTCACTTTAGGGAAATACCCCATCGAAGCTAGAAGAGGGCAGAAGCATCAACAGTTTACCTACAACAGATCTCAGCTCAATTCAGTCAAACAACTTATTTTTCTCCTCATCCTTTTGCAACATTGTAACTTTCTAGGCTTATTCAAACACATTTGAGCCTAGTTATCTTTTGGCATTTCTCATTAAAATTGGGCAGCTAATCTTCAGAGCCACCCCGATACGTCCACGCAAACCTTCAAGGACAGCTCTTTACCAAATTTCACTTTAATAGATTAAATTCTTCTCTCCCTCTCCTGCTACTCATGTTTTGAATAAAATACAATCTTGTATTTTACTAAACTTTCAAGTTTTAAAGGAAAAGTGCACATCACTAAAAAACTAAAGTATTTGTGATTCTTTACACCATACTCATGTTGAACAGATCATCGTCCCAGCCTCCAGACTGGCAGGCTTTGGGATTTTTAGGCTCGTTAAAAGTGTGAGCTTAAAAACTAAGGGTTCAAATTCAGATACTTCAGTTTGGTACAGCATATAATCAAGATCTGCTCTGGGGGTTTCCAGCAAGGTGATTTCCCTTCTGTCCCCTGTGTGCTCTCATTCTTACAAAGAATTTACATAAATTCTCAAATAAACTTGTTTTCTAAACTTACGAGCTGCCATCAGCCTGCAGGAAGCAGCCAGGTCACATGAGTTACTTGATTTGCATTGGAGGACACAGGCCAACTGCTCTACATAATATTATTTTACAGACACCAGCTGAGGAGAAAAGCATCACTATCTGGAAAACACAGGTGCACATCGTATGAACACAGGTCATGAAAAGCATCAGTAAACATATTACCTAACATGTTCAAGTATGATCAAAGCGAGGAAGGACAAGGGCTGATGAAAAATAACTCCATCACGCTAGTTGTATTTCCCCACTTAAGACAAGTTGGTTCCACTACCTGCTGCTATCTGTCTCTGATTTTACAATTATTAACTTGTAACAAATCTTCAGTGAAGTAAGCCACCTTCTTCGGGACAGATTCTGTGAACAACCACTGCCACAAATGCAAATCAGGAATTTGTTCATTACCAAGATACTTTGCCTTTAAAAATCAGTAACTTCATACTAGTGTGAATCCAATAAACAGCACAAAGTATTAGATTTCTACACAAGCTAGTAGCAACTTACAAGGAAGATCCTTTTTGTTTATCATCTTAGCATGACAAATTAAACTTACATTATTAAATGCCATCATTGGCTACACTACACTAGTTTACAGTCTTTCAGCTTGACAGGTCCTATAAGATTTTCCAGGAGGGAAGCTGTTACTCCTGAAATGTAACCTTGCTGCTCTCTGTTGCTTTTCAGACCCCTCCAAAGCAATCCATCCATACCCCACCTCATTTCTGGAGGCGAGGAGGCCGATGCTACAGTGCAGAAAGCACAGCACGAGAAGAATGACCTATCCCATTGAAAGTGCAAGAAGAAAGAAGGCAACCCAGGGGTTTCTGTAGCATGAAACAGAGCAATTATAAAATTAAAAACATCAGAAACAAAACAAATTCAAGTTCTCACTAAGCAACTTCACACTGATGGAAACTGAGCAGCTAGTAAATTACCTGAGTCCAATTCATAACATGTTCAGCAGTGAGGAACTTGTACCAAACTAGCCAAATTCATTGCATGCCACAGCCCTCTAGTACTCTAACAGGTTAGCAATGCTTGAAAAAGTGGCTTATACATCTAGTGGGGAAGACAGCTTAAAACATCTTGTCCTGAAGGAAAGAACATACTCCATCACCTAAAAGCATTCATTTTCTTTAAAACGCTCATACGGCAACTTCTAAACTCAAACTGCAGTGTGCAATACTCTGCCCTGGTCTGAGAGGCACACGCAATAAAGCATGACTAAATAAGTAGAGAACATCATTATTTGATTGCTTTCTTGAGCAAAGAATGTATGCAAACGTTATGTTCAAAGGCACAAAGAGATAGCAGTACAGTGAATGCCATCTTAAAATGTGTGAGCGGTGTGCAGAGGCTTTCAATTTGTTTACTTTCAGAAGAAGGTTTCAGAATGCACAGGGTTTGGTCAGAGGGGTTTTTGTTGTATTTTTTTTTTAAATAAAAAAACAACCCTACTGCTATTTCCGCTCCCATATTCTACCGAGTAGTGATCTTGTGGTAAAGGCATTCAGTGCAGAGAAAACAGAGCGTGGAATGCATAGGCAGCCAGCCTTCTGCACCAAAACCACAGGAAAGCACATTAGTTTCTCTCATTTTTAGATTAGAAACAGGTTCTTCAGCTTCAGCATACTTAGAATAATGGACTATTCAGATTTCCAGTAATCGTAGGTGAAGGCCCTGGACACGCAGTACATCAGTATGACACGCAGATACCCTTGAGAACACCTTATCTTCTCGCTGGTTAGCTCATACGTAGCCAAGCGCGAAGGTACCTCTGAGCACAGCATCACCACCAGACAGCTCTGCCAGCTTTTGACGTGCACCAAAGCTGATGTTATTTACAAGGACAGGGTGGGTGCTACCAATTAAAGGCAAGTAGTTTCTATTTTGAGCTGTCTTCCAGTATTAGAAAGTATTTAAATTAAAACTGTAAGTCTTCTAGACTCATTTGTTGTGCATGTGTTAAAAGCAACCTTTCAGAATGACCAGAACACAAAAGTGATTAGATGGGCCACATGCATTACAAACTTGTCAAACAGAATCAAGACCTCACTAACACTTGTTTTTGTTTTTTGGTTTGGGGTTGGTTTTTTTTTTTTAGAAAAACAGCAGAGTTAAACAAAGTCCTCTTCAAATATGTTTTGGCACTGACAGGCTACGTGCTTCATTTTTAGGAAATGATCATCAGATCCTGAAGATAAGACATAAAAACAAATCTAGAAATATCTTTCTAAGAAGTGCTACGGTAGCCCACTGCTAGGAGAGCAAGTGGCCACTGGTTTGTGACAGCACACACTTGCAAGCACTAGTGCGGAAGCTGACAAAGTCAGTGCTCCAACTCGGAGGCGTTCAGTCAGCAACACCAGAACTAGCACACACCCGGGGTCCTGCCCAGGAGAATCAAGTAGTGTGAGTCCCTTTCACTACCTACACTTCATGTATGTTCTAGATTTAGGAGAGACCAGAAGTATCCTAATCCATTCAAGGAAGAAGTTACAGAAAGACGATAAATACCTAGCTGAATAGTGTTAGGCAATTGCATTAGCATCTCATAATAACCTCTAGCATTGGGGAAAAGCTGAGATATTTTCAAATGTCTCAGGCTACTCATCTGCCATGGCAGTACTCATGTACAAAACAGCTAGCTAAAGCACATGCACTGCAGGAAATTCTTAAGTTTTAACAGAAGCTGTTCAGCTGTCAGAAAACTCAAGTCTCTATCTAGTCTAAAGCAAGTGGCTGCAGCTTAAATTATTCATCTTCTACAATCACCCTGAGTATCTTCTTCCAGATCACCACCTTCCCTCACACAGGGAAGCAGTCAGCACCTTTTTCAGGAGCTCATGTTTAGAGATGCAGAGCTTTTGTTTACTTCCTTCAGAATATTCTTAAATTGAAGAAATGCACAGAACTCCAAGGTGCAACTTTAGCTCGTAAACTAGGAAAATCCCAACGTCTTAAGCCTTAAGCAACACCCCTAACTCAGTGGGTTTTTAAAAGCCCAGGTCACAATTCCACTGAACAGACATCCAGTCAGCACAGATCAGATTATTTTCAAATTCTACCCAAAGTGAAAAATTCTATTATTGGTTTCCTTTTTTGGGAGAAGACTGCTGGTGTGTCAGTTGAAATATTCAAGTCCTCCCACAAAACAAGTCAAAGCAGCTATGGAGGAGGGGAAGCCACTATTAAAAATGTGTGGAATGTAACCTACTTGGAAGAAGGCAGATAATGCTGGGACAAGGAAGCTGACTACTTCAGATCTGAGGCTCTTTTCCCATACAGTCCCACCAACACAGAAACTGAGCAATTGCAAATTTACAAATATTAGTGAATTTCATCAACCTTTGTAGAATATACATGACTAAAAATCAGTTTCACAGACAAAAAAGAAAATTATCAAATCCTTCAGTCACCCGATACACACTATATCCATTCTAACGGGTGCAAAAACTTCAAGATAGCAAAAGGAGAATACGTCTTTACTTCAACAGCTGAGCTTTGAAGTGTCTTGTTTATATTCAAAGAAGTCGAGATGTAAGCATCAATACATTTGAGTGTACCTTTCCAGCAAGACAGAAACAAAGCAGAAAATCAACAGAGGACACAACATTTTCTGTAGCCAGTAGCTTTAGGCCACAGATACAAGAATTCAGAAATTTTTCAGGTTTAAACATCCTTGTTAAAAGTAAAACACTCAATTTAAAAATGTCTCCGCACACAAAAGCTCTCAGAATTAATACCTGAGGGGGATCAAAGAGCTAACCTGCTGACAGGCAGTATACTGACTTTTGGCCTTAGTGGTCTCGGAGATGCACAGGCACCTGCTGTAGCTAGACTAGTCAGAAGACCACAACAGCTCAAAGCCTCAGAGCTGCCTCAACATTTCCAGCTGAACCTGAAAGAAATCAAACCTCTTGCTCATTAGCTGATCTGACACAGTCTAAAGTCTGAGAGGCTTCAGCTGAACATCCTCTTATCAGATAAGAGGACTCACTCATCAGTATCATATACAGGAGGCATTTTGCAGCTCTTCTTGTGTTTGCTCTACATGGTAAGAGCAATCACTCTAAGTCTCATTCTCCACTTTGAGCAGAGCTGGAACAGGTGAACTGCTGCACAAGGCTTCATGCAGTTGTACACACATCAACTTCAGTGGTTAGCCTGCTGCAGAAGCTGCTGCCTGCCCCATCCCTCCCTGACTCGCCCTGCCTGCACACAGGTCTCAGCATAACTGCGTGGGTCCGCATCAGCTACAGAGAATTTTACCTGGGTCTTTGGGATCCTTTTCACGGCATCAACCCCCACAGCTGAAGCAGTAAGGGAGGACATTCAAAGCGGTCCATTCACTGGAGGCCACAGCAAAAACACTTCAATTCTAGAGAATTTTAATTTTTTTTATAAAAAAGACACCACACACACACCCTTTACCCCTACCGAGAAGGAAGTACGATACATTTCCACAGTTTAAAACTTCTCATTTAAATACTCTCTAGACAGTAAGGTAAAACACATCTGGCTTCAGTTAGAGTTCTTTTACCTTGCTTATGTGCTAAGAATTTTGGTATCAGAAGTTTACTTTCAAACGTAAGGGTCTGGAAATTGTTTATCATGACACACAACCTACCAACAAAGTTCTCTGAATTCACTGCAGCACTACAGGATATCTCCACCCATGATATTTTAAGACCCCAAGCAGGACCTCAAGCTGAGAACTCCCAGCAAGGTGAGAACCTGGCTCCCAGGGAGGGGGAACATCAGTTAAAAGTTGAATTATGAGAAATCAAAATGGTACAGCACATGTATTTGTGTCTTGGAAATCTCAATAAGGACTTGTGGTCAAGATTCAGGTCACTTTGGGGTCTGGGGGAAGGCAGGAGAATAAGATGAGAGGATATTATGTTTCTGGAGGACTTTGAAGACAAACTACTAGAAAAAAAAATCCAAAGAAGCAATTAAAATTGCAAGACAAAGTTAAAGTATACCAATAACTGTGTTCTTAGTAATGCTGGGACTTGCAAAGCCAGAATCCTTTTAAATACATCACTGGTACTTATTTTATCAGGTTTTGCTACTGAAGACTTCTTAGTGTGAGGCAGTAGAGGCAAACATTGTATGTGTTTTTAACAGAATCTTTTTATTAAGTAGTAGAGTTGGTAGCACATACACAAGTATATTATCAAGACCTGCCTCCAGCAGTACATATTACTGTAATCCCATTTACTTTCCCTACATAGAATAAGTCTAGTAACAGAAGGAATTCAAACAGATCACTTCTACCCAAAGATGCCAGATTTTTCACACAGATTTATCACCAGCATCCTATCATTTCATGGTCTACTTAGTACATAAGAAGCAAAATCTTCAGATTTGCTTGCAGGTTTGTAGATTTATATCTGCTTAAATCAGGAATATTGAAGATGCTCTGTGGTATGAGTTGAACAAGTTAGTTTTGCCAGAAAAATCCAAAATGGTAACTGCAGTGATTTCAAAATTTCTCCTTTTTCTAGCAAATATAACTAGTGACTCAACATATGACACCACTACAGTTAAGAATTCTCAGAATAGGACTGGAAAAATAATTTCCATGTAAGTTGCATGGAAGCTCAAGTTTATTTTCTGGCTTAAAAGACCTGAGGAAAGTGACACATATGATAGCTATGAATCTGTGTACCTAAGGTTAATCTGCTGAGAAATAATGCTTCTCATCAGTCTTCTGCATAAAGATCTTTGTAGAATACTTTGGTTACTAGTGTTACACTCATTTTTTTGCTTGAGCTGTAGCATTTTTATGTGTCAGTGCCAACATCTAGTTAATTATTAATGCATACTGGTCCCTGGTCCTAGCAGCTAGTACTTCGTGCTATCTTTAATAGTGCCCTTTTGCATACATTCCTACCACCTGAACTCACTCCCATCCACATTCACCAGAAACTAGAGTTTACTCTCTGGACACAGCTGAGAAGCTGGTGCAGGTCTGGTTAAACGAGCACGGCTGCCAGATGAAGTTGTTTGCAGAGCCGCACAGTGAAGCAGACAGGGTAACTGATCCCAGGGAAAAACATTCCCTGGTTATTTTTAACTCCGAGTGCTCATGGAGTTTCAGCGAACTAGACAGAGTAAATAGCTGCAGCCGTGAACTGCTGTGGCAGCACAGGGACCTGCTGAGCATTTTCCTTACTGGTTGTACTAGCTTATCAAATTAAACCCCCAATTACAGCAAAGCCCTGTTCTTCAGGCTTGAAGAGTAAAAACATTTCCCTAGCCTTCTGCCTCCCCACCAGCTGTCCCTCTCAAAAGCAAACAATCAACCTGCCCTCGCCTTCAAGGCCCCTCGACTTCTTCACGCTGCTCCAACCTGCGACAGCTTCAGCACGGTCCCCGTGGCCGCACGCGCAGCCACGGCGGTTCTGGGGAGCCCCACACAAGCCTCTGGAAACGCACCTTCTCCTTTTCAGTCCCTTGTGAGCTTTTGTGTGAGTGCATTTGCAGGTTACAAAAATCATCACAGAACTTAATCATCCAACAGGATCTCCATCTGTAGGTACTGCTGATGGCACTTCCCAACATAGCACGGTAAGTCCAGGACAATCCTCCTCAGTGCCCTCACCAGCTGAGGTTGGAGGCTCTGTGTGTACTGGAGGACAGCTAAAGTGCAAGTTCTCCAGCCTTTCCCTTTCCAGCAGCAGATAAGAAACCCTGACCTCACTTTAATGACGGGCAGCGTTGCGTACAATGCTTGATTAGTCGCAAGATCAAGCACTTCAAACGTGAATACGTGACCCTCTCTAACTTAACCAAGACCAGCCTGCGCACTGCATTCCAGCCAGCCCTCTTAGAAGTAACCTAGGAAAAGCAAGCAACCTATAGAAAAAAATTATTTTAACCTCATGGAAGTTCCACCTAGGAGCAGTGCTGTGTATCAGGCAGCTTACACATTAGGATGTGACTAGTTTAAGTATATGTACGATGTGTCATCAGAGGACATTAAGGAAGAAAAGGCAAAGCAAACAGATGAAGTAAACATCCTTTTTGTCTGCTACCTGCTTCAACTAATTAAGCTATAAAGAGAGGAAAGAAATTTTTTCTTCTGTATTACTTGTTCCCACAGAGTGCCTTACATGCTATCCCAGACCCAAGCTGCAACCACACTTCAGCTGGAGATAGAACATAAAAATGGCAAAGAACAGAATGTACAGGAGAGCCAAAAAAAAAAAAATTGTTCTCAATCACAGGGCATCTCTTAGCAAAGAAAGATGCAGTTCAAGACAAATAGGAAAGGCCTCACTCACTGCTCAGATAGAAGTGATTCACCTGGGATCCAACTCAACTCTCTAAATTTGCAGTAACCGGCTACCGCTACTGTCAGCGTTTCAAAACAAAGCTCCAGCAAACCTGTAAGGCAAACACTGCCTACCAGTATTATTTACAATTAAGCTCTTCAATCTGGAATGCACTCAGTCCACCTCTTTCAGCAAAAAATAGTGTTGGTTGATCAAAGTTACATCCAGAAATCTTTGGATGCATTTTACACAAAGCAACAGGGAAAAGTTAAAAAAAAGGAGAAATTACAGCTATGAACTCCTTGAAATAGAACACATTTATAGTAAATGCTGCATTTACTTGCACATTACATTTTCCTTTAAGAGTACTTATGGCCATAACTGAAGACAAGACTACCAAACCAGAGCAGTTAAGCCACCTGAATCGTCAGAACCAATGAAGAAATTATCTACTTGTCTCATAGCAGTCTAGACCTGACGAGTGACTCATTTAGGAAGGTCTGCAAAAAACCCAGCTTCCCACCAGCTGGCCAGAAGACTGCTACATTTCACTTCATGAAGCTGGTGTTTATCTTTGGGTACGTCAAGGAGCTCAGTCACATTTTCAGTGCTGGTAATGCTGGACAGGTCACATAAGGTACATAAACATGAGCCATTCAGGTCCCTCAAAATTCTCCCCATGTAAGGGCTCTACTCCCAAGAGCCACCCTTTACCACCACTATTGAACACCGGAATTCAGAGCTCCACTCAAAAGCAGAAGCAGGAGCCTCTCCCTCAAGCACGGGAAGGAGGAACAGGGCGACGGGCCAGCGGCTGCCTATTCATCCCCGAGAGCGCAAAGGGCACGTCGGCCGGCAATCTGGGAAGCTGTGCCAGTACTCCTTGTGCAAGTGGCAGCAGAAGACAACCTGATAACCAAAAGGTACGTCAATATTTACTTGCTATATAAGCAACTGCTGCTGGGGGTTAACACATGGAAAGGTGCTTCCTGATTGCAGCATGGTTTAAGCTATCCCAAAGGAATTTCTCTTTGGGAAATGACAGTAAATTCCTCCAAACCAGCATGATCAGTATCTCAAATTTAAGCAGTACTCCAAATTCATGCCAGCTTTTGGACCCAGCTCAGCTCTACCCTATAGGGACATTAAAAGAGGCATCCCTGCTGGGGAAGTTCCGATGCACCGTGCCATTGCCAGAGCTGACCTGCACGCTCTCCAGACAGCCCAGCTCAGGGAAGTCCCTCCAGCAGCTGACCCTGTTCTTTGCAACACCCAGTCAATGGTACCAGGCAGATACCTGCTAAAACTGCAGGGCTTGGTCCTGTCGACACACTGCCGCGCACGCACAGCATCAGTGCATCACACCTCGCGTTTTAAACTCTGAATGCTCACTGGGCCAGAACACGAACAGGCAAACCAGCGCCTCCTGCGTGACTGCAAGTTACATTTCCCAGGCTGTGGCAGCGAGACAGATCCTTGCCTTTTTTTTCTTTTCTTTTTTTTGGGGGGGAGGTAGCAGAGCTCTAGGAAGCAAGAAGCTGAGCAGTTCAAGTTTCACATGAAGCACAACAACTACCCTTTATTATTCCAGGTGACTGCATCACAAGTGCTTTGTTTTGATTAGGATTTTTATTTCCCACCTTTAACCTCAATAGATGCCAACAATCAGTCACTCACTCGCTCTCCTAAATGTATTTTGTCACCTGGTGTTACACTGCACGACTTACCGTAAGAAGGCCCCACGCTTTATCAAAATGTAAGCATACCAGTCCCAGTGCAGCCCCGCATGAATCTGCGGCCTGGAATTCATGGCATTTTATTCCTTTGATTTTCTTACAGGCTTACTTGAAGAACATTTTTTTGACTGTTAGTCAGAATACCTAGGAACTGCAGTGGGATCTGCACATCCCCCAAGTCCAGCACACAGAAGTGGTACACTAAGGCACCGGGGGCTGCCCAACACCCAGCACGCCAGCTCAACACCAGCTGCATTTCAGTTGTTGCTTTTCAATCTGCTTTACTACTCTATTTTAGAGCTTTACCATAAAATTCAGAACAAACTATTTTCTTGCCTAACAGCTCTATCAGAGATAAAAGATACTTTGAGATGGCCCATCTTTAGCTTTACTGATAGTTAACAAGAACTAACAGTCTTATCAAAGTAGCAGCTTGAAAAAGGAAAGGAAAAATGAAAAAAAAAAAAGTCTGAACAGTTGCTCATCACCCATCTGCAAGTCATAGATGCTTGCTTTCAGACAAGTGTCTGGTATTAACATTAAAGAGTCAACAAATCTACATCCAACTCATTTTACTCAGTAGAACAGTGAGCTCAGCTCCAATCAGAACCTGTTACTGACAGTTTGAGAGCAGTAGGAAAAATATTTTATTTTACAAATCTGGCAGCAAGAATTAAGTTTGTGAATACCACATGAAATCAGTAAGCAAACAAAAAAACAAACAAATAAACCCCAAACACCAGACCCCTACATACATTTTATATGACACTAAGTGTTTTTAGCAGTCGCAAACATGCCCGTTCATTACCATAGTTAACATTAAGCTGACTGACAAACTAAGGTCGAGGCAGCCACACTGAACTACCTCCAGTCAAAACCATCTTGAGGGTCTAGTGACATTTAACAACTCATACACTCCTGAAAGCCACCAAAGTCTATTCAGTACGCAAAAATATACATATCACTATCGCAGAACAAAAGCTACAGTTTTATGAAGAGGAAAAAAAGTATGGTAAATAATTTAAAAATTCTGATCAAAAGCATTCACTACTTTGTAGAGCAGACTTGAAAGAATAAAACACCAGTGGCTTTCTTGCTGTATACTGCTAAAACTAGCCATATATTGTTCAGTTTAACACACACACAAAAAGCATGAAGTAAATGGCAACTGCAGGATGAAAAAAAGGCAGAGGATGATTAGGTATTTGCTAGGCTGTATTCTCTTTGAGTAAGGAAACCTGAATATTACAAAGGGCTGAGTTAGAAGGGAATGTGGGGTATTTTGTGACAGACCTCTGCATGACAGCTGGAGAAAAGCTATTGTGGCAACAGCTGTGCGCTCTGCACAGCTCATACTCCCAAATACCTCAGCCTGCTAAGAGGCCAGCTAACTGGCTGCAATGCATTTTAAAAGTCTGCTGCCTCTTGGGATACAAGCATGATGGATTATTTGTGTATGTTTTAAATAAAAGAAGGAATGCTTAGTTCCATCACTTACAGTTTTACAGAATACTGCAGTGTGATGCTGAACCATCATCCACTGCTGCTTTCCTGAAGTTTATAGCTGCGACGGATCCCATCAACTCTCCTCCACAATTAAAACGTCTTCACTTCCTGCCTTAACAGTGCACAGGCTCGACAGCAGTACGTTCATATATCATATCCTGATTTAAAGGAAATGATTTGATATTTCCAGGATGAAATCCTGGCCCACCAACAGCAATATCAAGCTCTGTTTATCTCCCCAGAGGGAGAATTTTGAGGAACACACCAGTCATCTAACCACTGAAAGCTTTGATCTGCTAATTTGTACTCTAAAGTTTCTCCAAGTTGTTCAATGAACTCCTGAAAAGTGAACCCAAGATCACAAGCAATCATACACAAGTGACCATTCCTGTTGCACTGTACTAATTAGCACGATGCTGAACCCAGTGCGTGAAAGAGCTTTCATTGTACGACAGGGGTTTGCTCACCCAGCCTCCTTACAAAAACATTGCTGTTTCAGCTCAGATTGAGGCACAACCATTTTCAGGAACCAATACTCTCACACAGGACACTGCAAAGGAGCACTTCATATGCTGATCACCACTATAACAGTCCAACCTCAGCCTGTTGCAGGAACAAAACCACTATCTGTTTCCCCACCAACACCCTCAACAAGGCTGGAAAAGATGGATGCGCTGTGCACAGATCCCAGCAAGCTGGCAAAAGAAAGAAGATGAACTGGTTCTTCCTACATCCTCTGTTCCTCTTGTTCTCATTTATTGCATCTGAAATGGAGGAAGAGTTTTCGCATTTTCAAATATAAATCCCCCTTAGTCTTCCAAAGATGCAACAAAAATCACAGCACATGCTTTCCCGTAATACCTTATCACCACAACAGTCTTGTTTACTGGAAAATAATCAGTAGTACTGAAGTAGAAGAAAGAGTAACTGCACTTGAGTACTGATTTACTGAAAATTAAATACAAGATGATAGGAAAGCAAGACCAGATGTGGAAACATTTCCTAGTATCAGTAAAAATAAACTTTACTTTTTAAGCTTCAAAACTGAGCTGGTGACAGCCATATTTCAAAGATAAGCAATAAAGAAGCAAGAGGGAACTGAAATTCTTCACTGACATCAGGATTTCTCATGTAGCAAGAACTAGTACCGATTCAACGTTTTAGTGAAGGCAACTACGAGTTTGCCACTTAATCCTAAGAAATTCCAAAAATGAAGCACGTGACTTTCTTGTAATCAATTTTAAAACAATTTGGAGCAGTTTCTATGCAGTCTTAAAAGACAAACAACATATTTGGCAGTACACTTGCTGTACACAGAAGTGGTTGCATGGCTTCACACACACTTGGTAACATCATAAGCTTTAAGAGCTCAGAAAGTTACTGTTGTATATAAATAATACACTAAACCTTGTCTCTTATTGTCTGTAACTACTTAGCAAGTATGGAAACAATTCAAAACTCTTCTCTAAGGCACCTGAGGTTCTGTCCAGAAGGT
Organism: Caprimulgus europaeus; assembly: GCA_907165065.1. The sequence continues at coordinate 12,068,562 of OU015539.1, forward strand.
GTTTATTTCGCAGCTATTTCTCTTTCTTTTCAGAAAGCTGAATTTCCTGATAAATATCACTTCGTGGTGGCAAGATTTTATCCCAAGATAAAGCAGCTAGGAGGGCAAAAAGATGGAGATAATTGAATACAAACTGACAATAAGTTGTTTTGAAAAATTCATCCTCCTCAGCTTAATGCTACAGTGCAGCTCCCTCACCACTCCCTCAAAGTGAGCTACTCCTTCTTCTGCTATTAATTTCAAGAGATTCTCACATGTGACAAAGCAGACGTAGGTTCCTCTTTTGCAGCTATTTGCTGGAAGACAAGCGTCAGTCACAGCACTTCAGCCAAAACTTTTATTTCTACAGGGGTGCAGCTCAAGATTTAACTTCAAAGAACTAATATGTACCTGCACTCAAATAACAAAATTATCCAGTACTCAGCAGAACCTTACTGCTATTAAAATAAATGGACACAGTAAGGCATCAAATGTGAGCTTCACCTTTTTTTTTTTTACTTCTCCTTATGTCTTTAACAGAAATTAAAGATTTTTTTTTTGTGAAGTTAAAATTACCTAAGTGCTTTTAACATGGCAAGGGACTCCAGAGATCCATTTGGCAACATTTTTCAAGACAGTAGCATCTCAGAAATGAACATAAGCCGTGTCCAGCTGCACACATTACTGTCACAACCAGTTTAGATGTCCACAGGAAGACACAGGCAACACCATCTAAAGCAACAGTACCATGTTTGAGTGAATGGCACTCTAAACCAGCTTCAGTCACCCACAGTAATTAATTATCTCCACGTACTAGCAATGAGGAATTGAATCCACACACCCAGAGGACTGCAGTTGTTGCAGCCCCATCACCTTCAAACAGACCAGTGAGTCAGTACCGAGTCAGTAACTTACCAGTCTCTGACCAGCTATTTACATGCCCAACAAACAAGGTGCCTGTACAACCCAGATTTCCACTCCACCTCAAATGCACTGTTCAACTGATTTCCAAAGAACTAGTTCTCCTAAACAGTCTGTTATTTTAATGTCCTGTACAATTCTGGATCTTCTAGGCATTCAGTATCCAGTACTTAAGCAGATTTTGAAAGTGCTGGTTTTTATATAGTAACTTAAGTCTATGCTGCAAAGCTTAAATTCTCAGCAGACTATTACAGTTAATGAAGACACGGATACATGCATCAGTGAAGAAAATCTGAAATAAAAAAAAACAACCAGACCAGCAGATCATCTGTTTTAACAAAGTGTTTTTTGAGAATATAATTGCCCCAAGCACTAAAAGGCCAGTTTGCCTTTTTGTCAAACAGCCTATCTTAAGGGTAAGTAGAACATTACTGCCCATCCTCAGTGGAATTAAAGAAAACAAACAAAAAGTCATTCTCTCCAGATTTGCTCATCTGCCACCAGCAAGCAGAACGCAAGTAGTTGTCTCCTCCTTCCACCATAAACGGACAGAGGTGGATTAATAACGCTCCTGTGACAGCAGCAGCTATGCTAAAAGCAACAGGGCAGAAGGAAATAAATAGAAGGGGTACAGCTGAATTGGTGGTGGAACAGGAAAAAGGGCTTGTCGTCAGGAGACGGGTACACACACTTTACATCACCTGTTCTGCCACGTCTTTTACTGGAAATTAACAGAAAAAAAAAAAAAGTTCAATTGTCTGGAAGCTGAGGCACGGACAGCAGGAGCTGCGGGCGATGGCCGAACCCGGCCCCGGCCCCCCACAGCCCCAGCCCAGCCCAGTGCACCCCGCTCCGCGCCCCTTCCCCTCTCCGGGCGCTGCCAGACCCCTCGCCGGGCCGGCCCAGGAGCCGCGGGCTCAGCCTCGAGGCGCCCAGTCGGAGCCGGACGCCAAGTGTCACCGCTCCCGGGGCCGGCTGCCGCCACTGCCGCTTCCCGGGCGGAGCGCGGGGCCGGACCCCGCCCGCGCCCCCGGGAGGACACCGCTCCCGGCGCCTCGGCGGCCCCGGCCAGCCCGCACCCCGCCGCCGTACGCGGCCGGGCCGACCCGACCCGGCACAACCCCGCCCCACCCCATCCCATCCCGCCCCGGCGGAGGCGCCCGGCGAGCCGGAGGCAGCACCCACCCCTTCCCGCCCTCCAGAACCTTCCCGGGGGGTCGCGCCGCGCCCCGAGCCCCTGAAGGTCACACCGCCGCCTCTCCGCCCCGGCTCCCGGTTCCCTTCCCGCCGCCAGCAGCCCCACGGTGCCTCCCGGAGCTGCCGCCCGCCGCTCTAGCTCCCCCCCTCCCGCGCCGGGCAGCGCCCAGGCCCCGGCGCCGCGGCCGGGCGGAGCGGTTCCCCCCTCAGGCGCCGCGGCCCCTCACCTGGATGAACTGGATGGTGAGCGCCGACTTGCCCACGCCGCCGCCGCCCACCACCACCAGCCGGTACTTCTCCTGCCCCGGGCCGTCCCTGCAGCCCGCGGCCATGGGGGAGCCGAGCGGAGCCGATCGCGGCAGCGCCGCCAACGCCGCCGGGCCCGGCGCCTCCCTCTCTCCCTCCCGCTCTCCTCCTCGGCCCGCCGGGGCTGAGCAGCCGCAGGCCCCGCCGCCCCTGCGCTCCGCCGAGTGCGGTACGGTAGTGCCGAGCCCAGGCGAGTCGAGCGGACGGAGCAGCGCCCGCCCCCGCAGCCAGGGCGCCGCGGCTACAAATGGCCGCCGGGGGGCGGGGCCCGCCTCATCAGTTTGCTAATTAGCGAGAATTATGCATAAGGGGGCGGGGCCTGGTGCCACGGCACCGCGGTGCTGCGGGAGGCCCGGCCCGGCGGGAGCCCGCGGGGAGCGGAGCGGAGCCGGGCCGGGCCGGGCGGGAGGCCCTGCGGAACAGCCCCGGTCCGGCTCCTCGGCACCGCACCTCCTTGTTTTTAACGTGCGGGTTGTGCCAGCCCCCGGGTCGCGCCTCTCCCCCGCGCTCTCCCCCTGAGCAGAGCGCCCAAGGGGGCATTAGGGCTTTCCTCGGGGGCCGCGTAGCGCTAATAAACTTCCCTGGCCCCCCGCGAAGAGTGGAGGGCGGTGCCGCTGCCCCTGGTGATGCGGAGTCGAGGCACAGAGGCTGTAACGCCACAGCAGCGCCAGGGACAGGCACAGAGTCACCAGGAAAAAATGTCACAGGGAGTTCAGCCCTTCCCCGCTCTTCTTGTGACCATGCACGTGAGTGGATTTCACACTCGTTCAGGCCATTCGGATCAAGGCCACCCTGTGCCCCACCTGTCACCGTTCCACATTCACCCCTTTCTGTACTCGATCAGAACACACTGGTTCCAGTCTGTGGTAAATTCACCTTGGTCCTTCACACCTCCACTACCTCTGCTGGGGACAGTCCACTGCTCTCAGCAGTGACCTACCTATCTTGGTAACAATTTACTGCCCAACATGTTTCTGGTCATCCAAAACACTAGGCAGATGGCCGTCACACATACTACAAAGAAGCAGAACTTTTGCTGGTAGACCTACTTTCAGGTAATTCCTTCATCCCTTCCTTTCCCCCTCCCCTTTTAGAAAAGAGACCTAGCAGTAAAGTCATATAACTTTTACATATATAAACATACATACAGCCTGTTGCCAGCACAGAACGACAGTCAGTTTGCATTCCTGGATGGTGTAGCCACACCAACAAGTCTGCCATGTAGACACACTCCTACCACCTGGAAAACAACAAAAGCAGGAGCAGTGGCCATGTACGAGAGCTGTTGAAGGGACTTGCCCGGTACAATACTGAAGCTGTGTGGGGAGGCAGGGACAGCAACCCAGGTCACCTTCTGCTTCTTCACCCAAGAAACCCAGGCTTTCTGTATTTGACATGTGTTTCGGCTCTGCAACAGCAGAGGTGAGGGTCCCACAAGCAGGAGCCTCCTTCCCTCTGCAGCCCTGGTGAGTTATCTGCCTGACACCACCACTAACAAAGCAATAACATACTGTGGAGCTAATTAAGAACCAATGTGATACTGTATATACACATGGGGTAAATCAATGATGTACCCGTAATCTTAATTCTACCATCTCCTAATTTGTCACGCTGAACTTTGCTGGTCTTGCACTGGATTTCTCTGTTTAAAAAAGCAAAACTATAGAACCCAAATGATAAATAACATCTTTCAATGCTCATTCTGGCTCAGTGGAAGAGTGTACAATGCACAGGAAACACACCGATGCCTCGCGAGTTAAGGGGGCAACTGTACGGGAGGGAAAGGAGGGAAGCGCGTTGCCACTGGGACTCACAACGGCATTTTGGAATGGCAGGACTCAGCCCCCATGGTTTGGTATTCTCCTGTAGCAATAGGCCACTTTTTCACATCCATTTCCTTATTGTCTTGGCTGAGTAGAAATGAGGAACAACTCACGCAGGAGAGAATACGTAGTCTAAGATTTTCCAGTTCGGAAAAGAGATAAGTGAGTGGGAGATATTACAGAGGTCTGCAAAGTCCTAAGCAGCACAGAGAAAGCTGAACAGAGAAAGTCTCAAAATAGGAGAAGTAAGGAACACCCAGTGATAGCACGAAGAAACAATTTTAAACAAAAAAAGATACTGTTTTCCGCAGACACAATCACGGAACTGTGGAAGTTGCTGCTACAAGGGGCTGTGGAGGACAGAACTGCATCTGAGTGACAAAAGGTTAGACAAAGTCACAGAGCATAAAGCTGCCACTAAGCGCAGAGACCAGAGAAGGCTGTAAAACACTGGCAGCGGGAGGGCGGGTTGGCTGTGAGAAACGAGGTGCTTCCCACATGTCCTGGTGCTCTTCCCTATGAATCACTCACTGGCCGCCCTCAGGATCAGGAACCTGTGTGGATATTAAGCCAGCAGGACAAGTCTTCTCTCCTAATTCTTAATTATGTTCTCTTGCTTAAGAAAAACACAAGTGCAGACCAGAAATTGAACTGCTGATAGTTTATCAAGTATAGGGTGTTTTTAACAAAAATACAGTTACGAGCTCATAGCTGGCTATTAGTCCAGTAACCAGTAAAGTACACTGTCAGGAGTGGCACTGACATGAAAAGCAGATTTTAAGTGAGTTTTAAGAACATACTAATCTCTGTGCAAACTGTTGCAATAGGATATCTCATTTCTTGGTTTAAAGATATATAGAAAACCAAACGTTTTTATTTTCCCTTATCTTTTTTTAGGTTTCAGTTTCATTATACATCCTTTTAAATAGCTATTCTCACTGATGTGGCTATCTAATCCTGTGAATTCTCCAAGAAAACCTTGTCTCTTTAATCAACACTGGCAGATATGTTAAAGGATTAAAACAATTAACACAATCATCCATTATAAAAAAGACCCTATTGCAAAAAACTATTACTGTTAAATCCTTTGCATTTGTTATTTTTGGTAATGAAATAGAGTTTCACAAATAGAGTGACACTCTTCCAAAGCACAAGGTAGTGGTCACAAAAAAATAAGAGATGGACAGCAATTAATTAATAGTTTTGGGGTGGTTTTTTTGTAGTTTTATAACTGCATCCAAAGATCCCAGTAAGAATTGTTTTCTCCTTGTGGTATAAACATAGGTAGAGGGAGAAAGTCTCAAATGCAGAGATGTCATAGTCTAAAACTTTGGGTGTCCAAACATCTTTGCATAATCCTAACTTTGTACATGGAAATGGTTGTTGTGTACTCCCCATGCTGTCAGTGGACAGAAGCTGGACCCTCCAGAGGAGAGTACCAGGCAGCCAGGGCAGAACCAGCCCTGGAAGTGCCTGTCTCTGCTCCCTGCACCCCAAGCCCAGGCAGAGACTCGGCACCTTGTCTTCCCTCACCAGCAGCTCTTGCTGTGAGCCCTGGTTTCAGGAGACAAGGGGTTTACATGTGACATAAAGATGAGGATACAACACATGCCAGGTTCCATTTCATGATCAGCTAACCTAGGAAAGGCTGAGTGGTGAGGTGCCTAGAAGGTGAAGACAAGAAGTTTGTGACTGATACGATGTGGCAGGGGAAGACTATTCAAAAGGGGGTTTGTATGGTCCATGCAGTCAGGGAAATAAATTTTGCGGTACCAGTTTTCATATCCCTAGGGAGGTAGAAAACACAAGGTTTCATAACAGAGAGAAAGAACTTGAAATACCAAGACCTGAGATGATGAAGACATGACTGAAGTTGATGAAATGGCTGGGAAAGAAAGTAAAGCTTTTAGAACCGTTACACAGAAAGAAGCTGCGTCATTTCAGGTCTAGCTTGAATATGCATATTTAAAAGGAGACAAAATCAAGAATGACATCCAGATGGCAAGCTTAAAAGAAAGAGCACCATAGTGCTTTATATAATGACAGGAAAAAAAAGATTTCAGGAAGTGCTTGAGGGAAAGATCCAGAACTTCATTTTACACTGGCAGCCTGGCAAAGATGTGGGTTTGGAAGGTTAGAAGACGTGTATGCAGTAAGTGACATATTGAAAGCTAAAACTGCTCTGTGAGAACATAATAGCTTATTTAAATGAAAACTTCTTCACAGGCTTATCACAGAAAAAAGTTACAAAATCTCTGGGACATGAGTCAGCATGGTAGGTAACTTTTAACACTGAGTTATTCCACTCATTTAGGATTATATGTATTGTATGTATACCTAATGGTGGCACTTGTTTATTTACCTTGCTCAAGCAGGCCTTAAGCATTACCCCAGTACTGTGTGGATATTGTGACCCTAAGGAGATGTGCTGCATCTCTCTGTGCTGCAATTCCCACCAAGAACTCCACTGCTGACTGTAGGAAGATGGGAGGAAACTGGGTTTCTCAAAGCCATAAAACAAGAAGCTAGGCAGAAAAATTATAAACAATTTGATTTTCCTTGGCATAAGAATGTAAAATCTAAAGCATGATAATAATTTTTCCTGTATATAAAAAATGTGAACTATTTGTTACACTTATAATGAGCACTCAGAAACTAAAAGAAAAGCCATTTCTCCTCAGACACAATTACCAGTTTCTATCTGAGTAAGAAGTAAAACTATTTTCAGACAAGTAGCTACAGCTCTTTATAAATGTTCATCTATTTTTGTATCTACCTATTCCAGTAAAGGAGTCTGTAGTAAACACTTCAAAATGTGTCTGAGGACATACACTGATCTACAAAGGAAAAGCACTTTGGTCCCCACCTTTTCTTTATTTTTTGCTGTAATTTGTAAGATGGGCTTGTAAATTTTTATTAATTATTATGATTACTTTAGCAATTCAGATGTCTTGATACCCAGTAGTAATTACAAAACAATAACATCCCTAGAGAAAAGAGTAAAATAAACTGTGCAGGAATAGGCTTTTTAGACAAGACAGTTTAAGTTTATGATGGTATATGTTTTCCCTAACACTTAGATAACTGCACTGAGCAATTAACATGTGGGCTTTCTTTTTTTTTTTTTTTCCCCACACCCAGGCATTCAGGCAATCCTCTAGCAAAGCAATCAATCCAATCTTGATTATTTTTTCCATATATATATTTAGATATCATGTGTTTATATATTTTTACATATGCATCTATTTATATATTTATTTAATGATATTGCTAGGATAAAAAAGAAACAGGAAAGAAACTCAAACTGGTACCTTTTAGACCTTCCTCAAAGACCCTAAAAATGTGAAAGAAAATCTCTCCACAAACTACCTCTAAGTTACTACATGCAAGAAGACCCTCACTCTTTTGGGAAGGACTGCACCTTTTCTGGTCTCTTCCCAGACCAAGTGAGTAGCTAGGGGTACAACCGCTGGTTGTGACACCCAGCAGAAGCAAGCTCAGGGCTGATGGCATTTCCTTGCAGTTCAGCACAAGGGCCCTCAAGAGCAGGGTGGCCGTGTCCATGCTGCACTGTGGTGCCTTCAATCCCTTACACCACAAACCTCTTTCCATCTACTGTGGCACCACTGATCAGCCTGCATCGCTGTATGGGACCACACCAGAGCATTCCCTGGAGGCTGGCAAGCTGCACAGGTGCCCTCAGTCACTACTCTGCCCTCAGTGCCCCTGGCAGAGAGCTGCCCAAGACCATCACAGGAATCTTCATGGCATCTTCCAAGACCTGCCTCTGGGATGGAGGGATGGGGCAAGGCCAGACCGTGCTGCCTAGGAGGTACCCAGCATCCCAGAGAAGCTTGTGTTATGGTTCCTTTGCCTTGGTGGATAACTGCATCCACAGTTTCCCAACTCAGAGGCACCCTGAGCACTGTCTCTCAGGAGCAGGCAGCTGCCATGCAGCCCCAGAACGTGTCCCCAGTGAGGGGGCTGCTGCAGAGCCCCGCAACTGCACCCACCTGCTGCAGTGAACCTGTGGGTGGGGAGTCCAGGGCTGAGCGCTGAGGTAACACCTGCAACTCCCTGGTCCCCATGCTTGTCTCAGTGTGCATCCCCAACGGCAGCACAGGCCACCTGCACGAGGGCAGTTTGGGGGATTCACAACCTGCCAGGCCCAGCTTCGCACCCCAGCAAGCTGCCCCTCTTTCATGTCATGCTGCAGCAGAGCCCCCTTCAGCTTAATAGTGCCCAGAAGCCAAATTCACTTTACCCACCACCTCCACAATCTGGAGAGGCTTCAGATGGGAATGAACCAGCAGTGCTATGAAAGACAACCCCACAAGCCACAGCTGGATTTCCTTGGCCAGAAAATGAGCTACCTTAACCCATGCACACAGCCACTTCGTGTGCCACAGTATGACTGGAGTCTCTGCCCTGCACAAGTCACAGAAACTGGCGGTTTTCTTCACCACCAAGACACTGCTGGTTTCCTTTCCCCTCATACGGGATCTAAGAAACTTCTTATTTTCCCCTAACACTCATAAACCTATTTGCTTTCTTGCATTTATGATGTGCCCACAGAGCGATGAGAGAAAGGAGAATAACAAAAAGATAATTCCTGTGTAGGAAATGTTAGGTATCCAAAACAGCCTCTGAATCTCAAGCTTGGGAACAGCCAGATTTTCATGTGCCTTTCGGTCAAGCATGACCCTGCTGCCACAAAATGGAAAGAGGCAGTTAGCTTTTACCACCTGCTCCAAGAAAGCTCTGCCATTCACCTTGTGAAAAACCTGAGGGTTTGTGGGCACATCTTAGTTGGCTTTTACTGGTTTCCTGGAGTTGGTAAAATCATGCCACTAAGAGAGCTGCAATGTCAAAGCCACATTTCCACTACTCACACAAAGCTCCCACACCAGTACTGCTCTTCCAGATCAACTTAATTGTGATAGTTAGGCTTGAATATAGAAAGGAAGAGTGAGAAATTACTTAGATAGGTTGGAGTAAACCAGCTGGGCCTGATAACCTTTGTCGTAAAGTACAGTGTGAGCAGTCTCAGAGGCATTGGTGGTTACCCTCAGTGCTTTATAGAAGATGGGTGAGAAGTCCAGAAGACTGAAGAGGATAAATATGTTAAAAAGGGTGAAAAGAAAGAGTAAAAAATTATGGATCAGTCATCCTAATGTCATTTTCTTGAAAAACTATTAAAACCAATAATTAAACTATTTGTAAATACCTGGAAGAAAACAAAGAGTTAACTGACAACTAGTATGTTATTCTCCAAGAACAAATTGTGGCAAATCAAAATATTTCTCTTTTATGATCCAGTAACAGGCATTTGAGTAGGAGGAAGCAGTATGCACTCTATATCTTGATTTTAGTAAAGCTTCTAATACCATCTTCCACAATGTGCTTATAAACAGGCTAATTCCCCATGTTCTGTTAGATGGCAGTGCTAAAGCTGGAGCAGGGCGGGCGGGAACACTGGACTCGGTGATTTTCAGTGGTTCATTGACAAAACTGAAGATAGTACCACACAACTATTCAGAAGATCTGACCCAGTCTAGTAGAAATAAATATTTCAGTAATAACCTGGATGGTGAAACAAGAAAGCATATGTCCTATATTTTCAGAAGCTGCTTGCTGGGGGAAAAAACAAGAATTTTGAATGACCAGAGGAATTAAAGAGAAGTTCTAAAAAAAGAGACTGTAATTCAGAACAACACATGCATTGTTCCGTATGCAGACAAGAATTTGTTAGTTATTTGTTTGCAGTTAAGTATATTAGAAAAGAATGAAAAAAAAAATTACTTTCCCCTTCCCTGTGCCTTCCCTGTGCCTTCCCTCGCTTCTTGGTATTGTACAACACCTGAGCTTTAACTCCCTCTTTTCACCTGTATACATTTCAGAAATATCCTTCCTTGCACTTTATTTCTCTTGCTAGCTTACGCTGTGATTTCCACCATAAATGCTTGTGTTATCATTTTAGTATAACTCCTTAGTATGATGACCTACATTTCGTTTTCTGCATGTTTCTTTCTTATGCCGAGATCAAAGGAGAGCTAATGGTTGAGGCATTCTGGTCTTACTAAAATCCCTGTCCTCCTTTTGCACTAAGGTGGTTTGTGCTTGTGCTTCACAGCATTTCTTTAGCAAACTGCCAACTCCGCTATTTCCTATAAACTCACTTAATGTAAGGCCACTCACTCAAAGCCTCACTTCTATTTCCATTTACCCTTCATGACCCATTCCCACGGATTAATTTTCTGATGCGATTTTTCTAGAATTCATTGCCCCAGTATTTCTGTACCTCAGCCAGATACAGAGAGTTGTATGGTTAATTCTGAGAACTCTAAATCCACACAGGAGCAAAATGCACTAGGAATCATTTACTGAAATGCATGACCCTGAAATAGCATAGTTCGATAGCACAGATGTTTACCAGATGTCTGAAACTGTGAAATTATTAGATTTAAAAGATTCAGTACTTTGGAGTGGTTTAAACAACTGAGATTGCAGCATAGGGTAGAGATACTGGAGGTACATTCAAACAGGCACATTTACATATGTATCCATGCTTTTGATGCCCAAACTAGTTTACCCACCCTGCCTCTACAGTGTGCACTTACCTGTACAATGCAGGTACATCCTGAGGACAGTGGAAGGTTTGCCCTTTGTTTATACAAAATGCGGGGTTCTTCCTTGAACCATTAGGACTGGTCTGGTTGTGATAAACCCTCTTAATGGCTGTCCAATATTTGGTTCTTCAGGATGTCACATTCTCATCTCTTGGTGCTCACTGAAACGACTAAAAATCCATATAATGTGGGATCAGTGTCTAGCCAGAAGAGCTATTGTTCAAAACACTCACATAATCTTTTAAATTTCAAGTGCTAAAAATAGAGCAGTAAAGATTCTCCATCTAGGTGGTGTCTTAAAACAGCACTGTTGTTAGCAATGGGGTTTGTACAGCAAGGTCCCGTCTATATGGAGTTTCACAGATACACAAAGATTATTCTTTCTCTGGCTAAAGCTGCTTGGGGATATTAATTTCTTTCAGTAAGACATTTTTCCTGTCCCCACTCTCTTTTTCATTCAATCACCAAAATGCCACATTTCTTCATACTTTTAAGATGTCCAAACAGTTGAAGCTTCCCTTACTACTTTGGTTAACCCTTAGCTACTGACCATGGTTGCCCATTAAACATAACAGGGCATCTCTACTGTTACTAAATAAAGGACAGGCTAGTCTGTCTGTGTTTTCAAATGTCACAGCTTGCTGAAATCACTGCAATTGCTTAGTGAAACTCTGTTTTCTCAGCCTACAATAATTTGCCTCAGCACTGTCATTTCACCATGTAAGGGTTAGTTGTGGGTGAACAGGTGAGGGCTCAGCAGTTCATTTTCTTTGGAAACAAGAATCGAGATGCCAATATAAAAATCCTCTAAAATGTGTCTTTTTCTCCTATCATTCTTCCCATTTTTCCTTCCCATTCTGCAGGCAACTTATTGTTGGTAAATTACCTCTCTACCAATTTGCTCTGCTGGTCTTGTCCTCAGATTTCTCCACCAAGTCCTGTAGCCTAGCAGTCTCATCGCACCCCCTGTACATCTCAACACACGATGAACAATGAAATCACTTCCCTTTCCTCCCTCTTCCCAACACTGGCAGACCAAGGAGCCCTTTCTCAGGATACAGGGTATTCTGAGGTACTGCTGAACATCAGCTTACACCAGGGAGGATGCTTTTTCAAAACTCAACAGATGAACACTACCCAAGTGAAATTCTTGTCTTCTGGCTTGCCCCAATTTAGGTATGGGGTAATAGGAGTGGAAGAAGACTTGCTGGAGGCGAGAAAATAGGCTGCTTCAGAGTTTCAGCAATTCCTTTTCCTCTCCTTTTCCTCCTGCCCCAATCTACATACCTCATGGTAACCCTGTATGTGTAGCAGAATACCTTCTCTTTGGCTCCAGAGGCACTTGAGCTGTTGGTTCAAAGGCGATGTTAGCAGACTTTGCCAAATCTGCCGTGTCTTGACCAGTGAGGCCTATTGCCAAGAAAAAGAAAAGCACTTGTTCAAATAGGTGAAATTAGTTTGTACTGATATTTCAGCTGAGGAATCAACATTTAATTTTTCAGATTTGTACAAGTTGGTTTTTACCATCAATTTACAGAACCAGTATTAGTGGATTAGACGGGTGGATTCTGTACCAACAAGTCGTAAGACCCAATTTCTGTCACACACAAATTATCGTCTAAATAGACAGTAGAAATATTATTATCCCGTTCGCAGACAGGGCATTCAAGCACGAACACGTTAAGGAATACGCCTGAGGATATGCAGAACGACTCCATCAGTCAAGTGAGCCACACTGGGGAATAAACAACACAAGCCCTTTACTCCTTCTCCAGACACGCTGTACCTTCCTTTAAATCAGCCTATTAATTCACCACCAGCAGCACCGCAGGTGAAGAAGCTCTTGAAATATTGAAATATTGACTTTATTTTTGTTGTCATTTTTTATGTACATGAGAACAAGGGACTCAAGTCAATAGGAATCAATTAGATCAATATATCTGCTGTAGGAATTAGTAAATTTTAATTTTTCATATTTTTTTAAAAATATAGTATGCTTGTTTATGCTCTTAAATCACTGAAAATCGAAATCTGTCTGAAAAGCAAAAATGTACCTACTGACTGAAGAATGGGGAAATTAAGGTAAAAACAAACAGGCCAGCTTGATAACAAGTGCATGATAAACAGACATTTTACTGAAAAGGAGACTTTTCAGATATTTCCATGACATGCTGTTGCCACTTGAAATGTGGTGCCTTCTGGTGCTGTCTCAGAATATCTGGCAGAACATGTTGTATGTAATCAGACACTATTTTTTCAATGTATAATTTTTTAAAATTCTGTCTTCTCTGATAAGCATCGTGCAAGACAAATGTTCTACGTGCTAAATAATTTCCTTCAGAAAAATTGAACAAACACATCTCCAGGATTTTCTGTTGCTAACAACTCCAACTCCCATTTTTAAAAGTCTATAACACAACAAAGCTAAATTTTTAAGATGATTTGGCTCACTATAGAACTGCTCATTAAGGGAAAAGATATTTAAAAAGTAGTAATCACACAAGACATTAATGGAACAAATTATAATAATCATCAAACCTACCATTATATCTACATTTATCTTTCTATTAGTCACATAGAATAAACAGTCACATTGAGGACTTTACACTGTAAGCCCACTGAAATGTGAACACTGACCACTCACTGAATTTACTTCTGTGCTTAAAATGGCACTTTCCTTTACTACCTTGTAGTAAATGAATGCTAATCAGTAATATTCCAGTAAACTCTTGCCCAGATAAATAATTTCTTGGTTTCCCAGGTGTGTGTGGATGTTTTCCAAAAGCACTGGCAAGGCTAGGGCCTGACTGTAACCAGCAACGTTTTAAAAAGCAAAGGACAAAAAGGGAAGTGGTAAAACTGAAAATCAGCAGGGACAATGCTACCTAACACATCCAGTGGCGATAAGAGTGTTTGTAAGATATCTCACCCCGAGGTCAGCACATGTTCCCTGGCCGTGGCAGAGCTCGTGCAGGGAACCAGCAACTTGTTCTCACATTGTCACGTTGTCGGGGAGCCGTGTAGGGAAGCGCAGGAAGTGACCTGCAGCTCTGCTGGATTCTGGCATCAAGTCCAGTGCATTACATTTGCACTTCTACAAACCAGCTTGTAAGATACAAGCAAATATTTGCACGCTTGGCTCCTCACAAATGAAAACATTTAAGTTCTTGCTTGAGCACTGCCTGCTAACAAGGGACGCAGTAAAATAGGAGTGGATCAGGAGATTAAATTAAACACTGTCAAGGTCCCTGCAGTGTTCACTGCTGTACCATTCTGGAGAAGATGCAGTCTGGTTCCCTGGACCAAAAATCCATGCATGAGGTTCAAAGTTCTGCCTTCCTGCAAGTTGTCTTCCTTCCTGCTACATCTCAGCCCAGCCCTTCTCTCTGGTACAAAGCCTCCCATGCAAAAGCTTTTTGCTTCTGACCATATTTCTGCCTCAGTAGTTCCCTTCCTGTTACAGGTGACACCATAGGCCTGCTCTCCAGACCTCCTCACAGCACTGAGGTTGGTCACAGCTGGAGGCAGAATGAGAGGCTTCATACTGCAGCTCCTCTAGAACACTCAGAATGAACTGGCTCTTCCTGGACAACCCTTTGCCTGGGGAAAAAGATAAAGTCATTGAGTTTCTGAAAGTCTTTATCTCATAATTGCTTTATCCCTTGTCAGCTGAAGACTCTGAGCCAGGGAGATGAGCTCAGACCAGTGGGTCAAGCAGCAGCAAAGTGCAAAACTTCAAAATGGACTCTGCTGCTACCACAAATCTCACCACCACTGCACTGCACAATGGTTGCCTCTCACAGTGACCTCTGAATCTCACCAGCCAGCAGCCAAGCAGGCTGTGGTAGACAAACGCAACACAGGCAAAGTCATGATTAAAGATTCTGAGGCCATCATCCAAAACTTCTTAGTTTAGGCTGCATGAGTCACTCATTGAATCCATCCAGGCCACCAATCTCTACAGGTTCCCTATCTGACAAAGCCCACTGTCCCATCCAGTGCCCATCCAGAGAAGCTGCAACTACTTAACCTGCAAGGGCTACCACTCAATTGTCAGTAGGGCTCAGTGGACCCACCAACACAGATTTACAGACATCCTGGCAAGCTTCACTAGAAGGCCTCATGATATCTGTGTTTTCAACACATCCAGCATCAGGTTCAAAGGGGATGCTGAAACCTTCTTTCCAAGTAGGATCATTCACAGCATAAAGTGGAAGAGGCTGAAACCCCTCTGTGCTGTTGGATGATGAAGCCATACCCACACAACAGTGGAGGACAGGGCTAGTTTAACCACAAGCTATGAAATGTTATGAATAAGTGGAATGTGCTTTTTTCTTTGACTGCAATGTGGCAAATCCCGATTGACAGACTAGGCACAAATGTGCAAACTGCACAAGCTGCACAAATCAGTGCAGCCCTGATGACTGTTGTGTCCTAGACAGCTTCTGCAAGGAATTGGCTGAGCCTTTCCATTTGGAGAACAAGGACAAGTTTCTTCATCAGCTTTATGCCCATCTTCTGCAGCCTGGAGAAGCCAGATGACCCCCTATACCTGACAATGCCTTCATTAATGGGGTGAACTGAGCAGTTAGAGGGGAGTCCAATTAACTGTCTGACTTTTCTATCTCATTCTGTTTCCTAGAGGAGAGGTTTAGGTTTGCCTGCTTTACCTACTCACTCGCCAGGGACCTCAATCCACAGAGCATGATTACTGTGTGTCTGGCCCTGCCCTCTATGTCTTTTTTGAGCTTTCGAGCGTTCTGGCATGTGGCTATGCCTGCTGCCTCCACAACCCTCCGGAAACAGCACAGGCTGAGGGCTACGTGCTTTGCTGGAGAAAAATGCAGCTGACAGACAAGTGGCTGTGCCATGCAGCTCGGGAAAAGGGGGAGAGGGAGGAGAGATTTGCTTGCTGTCTGCATCTTGGGAGATGGTGGAGAGAGCAGGGGAGGGAACAAGGCTGTGTAAGCACCTCATATGGATGAGGGAGTGAGACTTGATAAGGGCTAGAAAGGCAAGGGGTGGAACTAGCTGGTTGGATCCTGCAGGTCAAAAAAGGCACCCTTTCACCAAGGAAACCTCTCCTCCTGTCCACAGTGACACAAGACCTTCTGTCCTGTCCCATTCTCTCCCTTTTTCTATCTCTAGAGAAATTAGCCATTTGCCCTGTACCTAGGCTTTTGGCCAAAACACTCTATTCATGGAGCAGCCATGACTTCTGAACCTCATGAAAGGCCACCTGCACCCAAGATGTTGTGTCTCTTGCTTTTACAGACAGGAGATGCTCCAATGGTCACCATGTAGTCTGGAACCTGCTACCATTTTTCATCCTTTCAGCCTAAAGAGACCTCTGAAGAGACAGACATACAACAGACATTATTCTTCCTTGCGCTCCATTAACTAGCCTACTTGACACTTCTTAGGAGCATAACTCAGTGGCTCTAGAGGCAGCCAGAAACTCTTCTGTCAGAAGCTGCCACTTGTGCCCTCTGCCAATTGCCCTCAAAAAAGAAACTCACAGAAAAGCAGTCCACTTACTCAGGCTGGAACCAGAAGTGCTGGCACAGGGGACTGCTGATGCAGGCTGGGGCTAAGAGTGGGCTGATGAGGTTTCCTGGATTTGTTTTCTCTGAGGGACCCTATGGGGTCTAGAAATGAGATCCAAAGGGCCCCTTCTCCTTGCAAGTCTTCTGTATGGTCTGTCCCAAGCATGGATGTCTGAACGAGTGGCTGATTTAGTGGTGTACTCCTACTCAAAGACCTGTTCATGGCATCTGTGCCACATCGTAACATGGGGAACAACTGCCATGTCACCACCCTGCACAGTTCTTCCCTCGGGTCTTCAAGGACATGGATGCCTTAAACCTGTTCTCGGTACCAGCTGGCAAGCTCCTGATAATGCTGCCATGCCATCTCCCTCAAGCTCTATGTTGCTCCAAGAAGGGTTTTATGGGAGGAGAAAAGTATTGATGTACCAAATTTAAAACAACAAAACCAAACAAAAAACCCATCACCCAACAACAACAAAAAAGAGAAATAAGAGAGATAGGTGCTTCAGCAAGGGTGAACAGCACCAGAAGGTACAGCAAGCAAAGCAGGGAAAAGATTAAGCAGGGGAAGTCTTAGGGAAGATGAAGAGGTGAGTTGCAAAGGTCAAAGGGCTAACAGTCAGCAAGAAATATGAGTGACCTGACACATTTTGGGCCTTTGTACATCCTGAAAAGCACCTCGGAGTGTCACAGGATCTCCTAGAGAATATCAGTCCACGCTGGAGGATTTTGTGGAGGCATAGCCCACTTGCTGCTTTGAACTATTTTGGAGTGGGCACACAGTAAATACCCACCTGAAGCAGTTTGGTTTCCTCTGGAAAGGACGTAGTCTGCATGCACCAAAACTGCTCTGTGGTCCAAACCAACAGGCAGCAAGTGGGGACAACTGGGGCATTCACTCCAGAGCCACACCAGCACTCCAAGCCAAGCTCCAGCCAATGGCCAGCATTGCATAAAACACAAACATAGCTGCTGCTGCAAGGAAATTACAAACCAAGGACAAGACAGCGATACAGCCCTGAGATTAGACAGAACAGGCAGACTCCTGATCACAGCTTGGCACCAGATCAGATCACAGGCAGAGTCAAACCAAGGACTGCCAGGAGCATTAGCCATCCCCAAGGGGACAGGGCTAAAACAGGCCAGTCTGTTGCTTCTGCTGCAGCCCCCAGCAGTGAGGATCACTGGCTGGCTGTGGTCAAGGAGCCTCCTCCACACTAGCCCTGTGCCCGAGACAGGAGGAAGCAAGCCAGCTTGCTCCTCAAAGGGACATGAGAATCACGTCAATAGAAGTCATTAGATGCTGCAGCCAAAAGGTGTGGTTTGTTAATTTTGTTTGGATTTACCTGATGTTAGTGAAATGATAGAGATTCACGTTAGTACTGGCATTAAGCTTTTTACAAGTAGGCCCCAAAGTGATAAAGAGATTTTGGCTTCCAAATAGTTTCATCAAGCCATGCCTTCTCACTTGCTGGAAACACTTTGCAGTTTGTTGAAAGCAAGATTTCACACTAGATGTTTGACCAGACTTCTATAGAATTCCTGCTCTCAGAAAAATAAAGTAATTTCTCATTTCATTGTAGGAAATTATAAAAACAAACCTGTCATTCATTCATGCCCTACAGGCTTTTTAGACTCTTTTGGCACTTGTCTTACTATTGGAGAACCTTTCTAGACAATTAGGCAATGAAGCGTTAATGCTTTCCGGAGCAGGGAGTGAGGGACGGATTTTTCCAGAAACAGAACAATGTCTAATATAAACAAAACTTTGGTTTTGTCCTTTGTTCATTCTTTAATGTGGTGTATATTTGAGCAGGGATTCATCCTCATCACTTCTTTACTTCATGTCAGTCTGGATTTAATAACAAGAGGCATAGTGCAAAGACCATCTTTCTCACCATTTGGGAATGGATCGGACATGCTTATATTCATTACATCCACAGGCACCATGATTGTATTATTTTTCTGTTTTGATATATAAAAAAAGCTGCCCTGGGCATAACAGGCAAGTCTAAGTAATGTACACATAACATATGGGCTCCTGCTGCATATTTTTGACACTCCTTAACAGTGAGAATTAAGATGTATGGCTCTAATCTTTCAGCTGATAGCATCAAGATAGGCTGCAGTGACTGCACAGAGCCTTCCTGAAACCAAACTGGTCTCTGACCAAACACAGCAGTTCATGTGAGAACTACTGAATCAGAGCAATTTAGAACTGCAGCTTAAACTGCAGTGTATATAGAAACAAGCACGATTTACTGCAGCAGGTGAAGCTGTAGTTGATAGTTTTCTCTGACTTGGTTCTGTGATAAAGGGTTGCACTTTTATTAAGGTTATGGACAGAAACTACCAACAGCAGCTCATAGCTGTGCAAAGAGGTAATCTCCGGTGGAAAAAAACCCAACTGTCACCAAATAATTAATCTTGCATTCCACTTGTGATCTCTCCCACACAAATGGGGGAAGGTGTGTCATGATTCAGATCGCTGCCAAAATAGCACCATGTGGCATTTCTTAGTTTAATTGTTTCAACAGATTTATTTTTTTTTGTAAGATTGAGTTTGATTTGCGTTCTCACCCTTGAAATACCAGGGTGAACTTCATTAAATGCAGTTTACCTTCACTGAGTGAGTAACAAGACCCCTGGTGCTGTGTGAAGTGCAGCAGACTGCACGCTCTCCAGGCAGCTAAGCCAACACCTCACACTGCCAGTCACAGCCACACCCTCCCGTGCCCTTCAGCACGTGTTCAACACAGGACAGCAATGGTCTGTGGCAACAGGAGACTGCTGGCAAGACCCCTGAGAATGCTGGATTTTGAGAGAGAAAGCCCAGGAGAAGCAGGGTGACCTCGCTACTAGGAACTTGAATCAGACAGACGTCTACCTTTTTAATCATGTGACTTCATCTTGTCCCAGGAGTTTCATGAGAACATCAACACAACAGCACTGAGAAGAAGCCCTTGTGTGCCTGCCACACACCTTACTCACATGTAGAGTTTACTTGTTTCTTCAGTCAATGCAATTTTTTCCCTTAGAAATGTCAGAATTGGCTTCTTATATTAGTAGTTTCAACTCAGCACTTATATATTAGGGATATAGTAAGCATTTTAAAATAGGTTCATAATAAGTTCATAAAACCTTTGTAGAATCTCAGTGCATTCAGCATGAACTTGTCTTTTATACTTCAGTCTGGCTTTCTCAACAGTAAAAATCAAGACAAAGAAATCTTAGTTAGACAATTACCTGCTTAAAACACCAAATACACACCCAATGCTTTATAGAGAAATACACAAGTGCATGCATGTGACTACTAACAAGCTATTGGGTTTTCTAACTGCGCAATTACCATTTTAAAAGAAAAATACATAGCAATACAAAGTCAGTTGTAGAAATAAATCAGAGTAATGGGCTACAGTTTCCCAGATTTTTCCCTACTAAATGATAAACATATATTTGTACCACTTACTGGTACACAACATTGAGATTAAGATGAATTTGATTTGATCTCAATCTCAGTGCTGGGTTCCTGAGCTCAGAGTATCCACGGCAAGTACAATGAATGAAGAAGTTGGAAACCACGGCAAGGGAAGCAAAGTACTCAGCAATTCACCCTGGGAGTGCTGTTTTATCTATCCCTTGTTAAGGGATTAATACAACACTGATTGAAATTGGTGAGGATTTTACTGCAGAGTTAATAAGAATTGTGAGACATAAATTATGACAGAAAAAAGAACTCCTGGAGTTACTAGGGAGGGCAAGTGAAGAAATAGGAAATAAATTTACTTTTTAAGTGTCCTAGTGTCTATCTGAAAGTAACCTGTAAGTTCACACAAAGCACATTAGTTCTCTGTAACTGACAGACAGAGGCAATTCCCCTTCGTGTTCACACTGAGACAGCCTTCTGCTGCACTTCAGTAGGGCAAGCCACAGGTCACATGCAAAAGAGGCTTCTTCAAGGCAACACAACGTCACTCACCTTATCTTAGTCATCAAAAATGGAACCTGCACTGTTAGAGAGTCCCCAGGACCTTCTATTGACATTGCCTTAGAGGTGGGGTTCCAGCTTTTAGAAGTGATATTCAAACTTCACTGTTGCAATGAAATGTTTGGATTTATTTAATTAATAACAACAAAATAATATGATACCCAAGACCGGAGGTATTCTGTGGTCCAGCAACCAATACCTATATTTACTTAACATTTTTAAAGGCCAAGCCTAGGAGAAGTGAAGCACAAGGACTGAGATTCAATCCATACATCCTTACAGGGCAAAGCCTCCCAAGTCTTTCAGTTCTGGGCAGCACCTACCCAGAAGGTAGTTCACACTGGTTACTGGTGATCTTGGACTCTGCCCTTCCTTAAATAACACATATAACAAAATCAACAACACAACAGAAACAGGAATCAGTAGAATGAGAAAAGCAAAGAATAAACCCACAGCACATATGACAACACTGAACAAATGTGAAAGCAGAGTTGCAGACTGGTTTGCAGTAGCCCTTCACCTCCACTAGAAATCACGGAACAGACAGCCATGACTTCACTAATATACACGTTAGGGATGAGGAATGGATTCACTTTCACTCTATTTGCAGTGACAGTAATTTATTCAATAAAAAGCAGCTCATGCCCACCCTGTCACAATTCTCTAGTAAATAGCTTCTATTTATCTCTCCACCTACTTCTTATTCCTGTCTTCCTTGCCACTCATTATTCTCTCCACAGTCAAGAGTCACAGCATCTGATGGATTGCTTCACCAGCACTCATTTCTTCAGTTAAAACCTCACCAGAGACATCTCACTGCAAAAGCTCAGTCACCACTCAATGGGATTATTGCTGACCTCCTTCTATGGCCTCCCAAACCCCTCACAGCTCTTCCTTACTTTGCCCTAGGCTGGTCAGTAGAGCTCTAATAACAAGTCATCTTCCTCTTCACACTGTCTTGGAGTCCACTTCTTTCAAGGAATTCCTTTGCTGGCCTCCTGCCTTTGTGTTCCTGTTTCCCAGCTTCAGTGACTGACACAATCTCACTTCCATCATTGCTGCCATTTCTCCCTTACTTTCCTTAAAGCTTTCCTAAGCATCTCTTCGTGCTGAACCCCGCATCTTTGCCATCATCTCCTTTCTTCAGTGGCAACATGCTAAAAACATGAACTTGTTCAAGCACTTTGAAGACAGAGTTACAGTTAATGGAAGTTTTATTAAGATCATAAATGTCTAAGATCAGAGATCATATTCTAATACAGTGTCTATTAAAATCTGTCCTCAGGCTATGTTTGATGCATCTGTAAAGCCGGAAATAGCAATAACACTAAGGAAAGGGGTAAGTGCTGAGGATTTCCAAGAGCTGCAGCACATGCCAGTGATAAAAGATGGAGATGACTCTAATCAAGGTTAGACTCATCTGCCTGCCCCTCACAGTGAGCTTTTGCACTGAGCTCTCCTGATGCTCATCACCACCAAGAGAACAGAATGGGAACCCATTATCACATAAGTTAATTAAGATAAATAGGTAGTAGGTGTGATAGGAACATCATTTGAGGCTTGTAGTAATTCATTTTATCTAAGCAAAGAGGGAAAAAAGGTATTGTGCACCAGAAAAGTGAGAAAGTAACCTCAGGCTTCTCCTTGTAAGCTGTTATTCATGCACAATCCGTACCCTAGGGTCTTTTCTTAGGCATTATCAAACGTAGAGAGAGAGAACAAGATTTAAAAGTTCAGGCTGTCACTAAGAGCATGGTTATGGGAGCAATGAAGGAGGGGAGCAATGGAGGAAGGGACTGGAAGATAGAAAATGGTGTCAAAGGTTAAAGTAATTTTAAGTAAAAGAACCCCAAACAACCAAAAAACAGGGAGTGAGAAGCTAGTGAACATAGATAAAAAAAGAGTTGAAATGTAAAAAAATGAATCGTGAACACCAAAATGTTCCCATACCAAATATGTGATCATTCCTATCATATACATACTGGGAACAGAGCAAAGACATCAGGGCAAAAAGAAATGAGCACTGAAAAGGAGACAAGAAAGTCTGAATCCATTTCAAAACTGAATAATTTCAAAATTTTCCCAGTTTCAATAAAATAGATCATTACAAGCATTTTCCAGAGGAAAGCTGGTTAGTTTTAAAAAACAATAAATTATCTGCTCTTGCTATAAACAATACTTGTCTCTGCACACAGATATTTTGTCTTTGGGAGCAAAGCAGGTTTTCTCCCCCATCTGCTATTCTTGGAAGAGATTTTACAGTATTCCCTCATGGTGCCTCCCCACGTTTCCAGTGAAGAACTTGATGTAGTCTGGGGCTACGGATAGATCATGATACATTTTATAGAGAGCAAAAAAAAAGATGACAAAACTGGTTCTAGAAAGTTAACTGTCAGGTCATCTGCTGACAGGTTCTATACTACTGCCAGACTACTGCCTTAATTGGGGTACCACCAAGGAATATCAGATAGAAATTAAGAGCCTATTTCTGAACACAATATAGAGATAAATAATACAAATTTCACTAGTTCTAATAAAAGGACAAAAAAATGCTAGCCCAATCCTATATCCTGCTCACCTAGTTTAATCATGGAAGCTCAAGGTCCAGGAGTGAGTTCTGAGGCAGTCAAGACAACAAACAGAAAAGGACAACAGGGGCAGGCAAGAAAACAGGCAACAAAAAACTGAATGAAATCTAACAGGAAACCAGGACTTGGACACAGCTCCTTATTCGCTCACCCTCTATCTTCTAAAAGCTGTGATAATGGTCCCCACAGTACAGTTTGCCACAGGGCCTTTTCATTATTTCTGTCTGTTTTTATTCAGGGGGAGTCACTCAAGAGTCAGATAACGGAAAGTAATATTAAAGGTTATGAAAAAAGCAAGATAGACTTCAAATTTTAAACAGACTTGCAAGTGAGTCTTGCCCTTACCTCTTCACTGGAGGAGAAAGGTGGAAACTTGTATTGTACACGGTTGATAAACACTTACCTGATGTAGTAAGACCTGCACTAAATAAACTCTGAAGTCAACCATATATAAGAAGTTCACTGGAATGTCCTGCTTTTCTATTGAAGGGTCTTCTACTAACTTTTGCAGTTCATTCAGTATGAGGTCCTATAGATCTACAGACATTATATAATCTTCCCTAATTACTATCAGCCATTACTTCTTCATTATTCATAATTTTTTCCTACTCTGGTAGATGGCTTGTCCTCATTCTAATCAGTCAACTCATCCCACCAGTCAGAATCTATATAAATGTCAAGTCAATACTTAATTCTGTTAAGGCTGAAATTGAAAACCTTATCTCATAAACCAAACTACATTTTGCAGTCTGGGCTCTGAGTCAAAGTCAGGTGACGTGAGGGAAAGCTTACAGAATCCGAAGAAATTCCTGGAACATTTTGTGAGTGACAATAAATTGCATGTCCCACCAAATTCCATCTCAGGTAGATCCCTGCCACTCTACAATAGAGTGTACTGTCAAAGGCTTACCATTTCCAGTAAAGACTATTGTATTTTAGTAGGGACTGAAGGAATATTCTGCATCCATTAGTGGCCTGCTCAGTGCTGAAAGGCTTAATGAATTGCTTGAGATATCTAGGATAGTATATTATCACTCACTTATTGGAAAAGCACCAGGCAGATTAGCAAATTATTCTCTTTTTATTTTTTTTTTTAAATTAATAACTAAGGGGACATTGCTTTTAACTGCAGGAAATTTCAGTAATCATTAAATGCATAGATCACAAGCCATAGAGAAATTAAAAAGAAATATATAAAGGTGCCTTCAGACAACAGTAGGTCGTGAATCTACAAAGATTTTCTAATTTCAAAGCTTCAAGAGGACACCATGTTCATGATTTGACAGGAAGAGAAGAGGGGAGAGTTACGCTGCTGCTTAGATGTTTTCTGGGAACTCGGTCTCCCAGCATGGTGACTTTTTTCTTGATGGTTTAGATAGATGTAAGATCAAATTTACAGCTAAATTAGCTTCATAATATTAGTAAATGAGACTGCACTGCTCTATATTTATAGTCTTCTTGGAAATGTGAGATTCATCTGCCCTTCCCAAGACAGACAGCAGTGAACACACTAACAACACCAAGCCAAATGTTTTCCAGAAAAAATAATTTTATCTTTTTTTAGGTTCATATTAATTTACCTATTTTAGATATAATCAAGTGGAGCCACTAGAAACCTGGGGTTTTGACCTGCTAAGTACCCCGCATTTTCTGTTAAAGATATGCTTAAATAAGCCATGGAGGATGCATCCCTGGGTGTGACCTGTTTAGCTTCCGAGAAGTAAGGAACATTTTATGACTTCTCACAATCCTCTAGGGCTGCTTTACAGGCACTAGTAAGGCAAAATGCAAATAAAACAAAACAAAACAAAAAAAGCTGAGCTGGGAAACATAATAATTTCTCACTTGAACAGGTCCTACAGCACAGCAAGTGCAACCTTTAGAAGTGTCACCACTAGACGTGAGCATTCACCACTCTGGAAAGTGTCTCCTAGTGAATGTTGGGCCACATAACTACTACCTCAGGTCATCAACATCTGGGGAAAGACTGCAGGTTTTTAAAAGTTGTTTATTTTAACCCAAAAGCTAAAATGTTAAGACAGATTCATAGACTTATAAAGACCATTAAAAACATTTATCAGACACAGGTCTTCAGGTTTTAGCATGGACTTCAATAACTAAATTCCTAAGTAGTCTTGAGGCATGACTGGAATGACTTTGGCAAGATCTCCCATCCTGAGCAACTGGGCATGAATTTTCACTCCCTCAAACATAAAAAGACCTCTGCTATTGACTAAAACCAAAACCAAACCCTCCCTCATATTTTACACGTCACTTACTCAGAGAAATAGGGTGGGGTTAAAGTATAAGGGAAGAGGGATGCAGAGCTACAACAGCAAGGGGACAAAAGTCATTATTTTGTTATCCTCCATGCTGGCAACCATACCCCAGCTGCCCACTGTCCTGCCTTCACACCCACATCCCACCAGAGCACTGCAGAGGGCACCTCCAGCTCAGAGCAC
The DNA here is from genome assembly GCA_907165065.1 of Caprimulgus europaeus. The sequence goes on from OU015539.1 coordinate 12,094,004, forward strand.
CTTGTGCGGAGGGACTACAAGCACTCCTCTGCACCAGAGCATCCTCAGGCTATTTTGGGGGTTGGGAGAGGGCAGAGACTGTTTGAAATCAGTTGCCTTTCCTGAGCAGTGAGATTCAGAAGGGATTTTTCCCCCCCCCCTAAGTAGGATACTTTAAGAGGATTTAAAAGACCTGTTTAGGAAAAGGAGGAAGGGTCCTCACTGTTCCCCTTTCTGTCTTGCTATCCAACAAATGAAACACAAATTAACCCTAATCTGCAGCTTCCAATTTACACCTTTCTTTGACATGCTTCTCACTGAGGAAGAGAAAGTCCAGGCTGCCACCACACTATGGTTGATGAGAAGGTCAGACATCAAGCTCTTGCAACCCTGCGCTGTCATTCTGCCTGCTGCAAACCAGCTGGTGAAGTTGGAGTCACTGAGGGTTACAGCACACCCTGGGACACAGGCTTGGCTAACTGCTGTGATCCAAACAAGTTGGCAGCAACTCCCTTTTCCACTGAGAAGAAAGGCTCCTGTGTTAGGTTTGATAACTTTACCTTTCATTTAATAAGTCCTCTCAGTATGAAATGAACTGAAAAGAGAATCCTGCATTATGGACTTAAAGTCATCAGCTTTTTCACCTATTTCAGTGGTTTTTAAAGCTGGGAAGTACTGGGGTGGAGTACACTAGGCCTTAGGCAGCACTTGAGGAAGATGGGTCTCCAAGCCAGGCTCTCAGCTTGATTTGCTTCCTCCTTTCGAGCTGCTACATTCACTATCTCAATTTTGTTTAGTCTTTGTTGTAGTGTCTCCTAAATGGTGACTTCTTCCACACCGGGGTTGTCTCTCACCATGTACGTACAGAGCCCAGCAAGATAAACTTCCATCCAGGTCCTACTGAAATAGAGGTAATCAGCTAGTTTGATTGTAGCTGGGGATATACCTCACTAAAACAACAGGATAAAAACACTGACCTTAATGTAAAATTGCTTCAAGAAATCAGTAAATTCCTATTTGAAAGCTGATACTTGAAATAATAATCTCCAAAATATAGCACACAAACCCAGGCAGAAATGCAAGCCCAGCTAGAAACCCGAGTGTGGCAGGAGGTATTTGTCCAAGTCCTGCCTTGGGAAGGGTGGCGTGTCCCTGAGCACTCATGCACACGTCCATAATGCAAAAGAGGGGCACAGAGCACAGAGAGAAGGAAGCTCACCCTGAACAAGTGTGGCAGTGTAATAATGAAAAACACCTCGGTGAGCGAAGGAGGACGTTGGCTGTAAGAGCACAGACTGACAGTTTCTGCTCCAGTGGTTCTCCTGTGCTCAAGGAAGGATGACTGGCTTCTCAAAAAAAACAAGATCTGTTCCTAGTAGTATCTCTTTCTTTCACCAGTTTATTTTAAGTGAGACAATCAACAAAGAAGTATCAATATTAACAGTGCTTTTTAGTGTAGCAGAAAAAGAAATGTCAGGACAAATAAGGCAGGAAAGATACCCATGTGCTGTGTTTGTCCAAGTGATGGCAAAAAGCAGGTGGCACAAATCCCCAAACTCCACTATTTAGAAAGTTTTTCTCCCTTGATTATCTGCTGTACTGACTTTTATTCTGCCTCTGCTGCATCAGCTCACATGTGATCAGTCAAAAAGAAACAATACTGATTTTCTGAATCTATAAACACCAAAAGCTCTCCATGAGCACAAAGGAGTGAAGAGCTATGGGTTCATGCAGCAATCCAGACCTGCAGAGACACCATGTCATTCTGCTTCCTCTTTTCTCCAAGCAGAACAAAATCTAGACTTCCATCCTGAAAGGAAGAGTCACCCAAGGGCGTGCTAGGTGACCTAACAGACCTTTTGCATCTCTAACGTCTGATTCAGTGCAAAGAATGCAGACCTATGAATCATGACACTGAGCTGAACAAGCAGTGACACAGCTGGAGCCAAAAGATCTCCAAACATTTCCACTCTACCCAACACCTTATCGCAAGCATACGATGAACAGAAAAAGATGATGTGTTTGAGACAGAAACACAAACCAGAAGGTGGTGTGCCAGCCTGATCCCTCCAGTGGCATGTTTCCCTACAGAGGTAGCAATCTTTGGGCTAAAGACTGCGTGGGCTGGGGATGGAAAAGAATCCCAAACTCAGTACCTCACAGATAGGTGGAGGATCTGATTCACGTTGCAATCATTTGTAATAGCCTGCAGCCATAAGGCCAAATACTTTCATCTCCTCAGATCTCATAAGCTAAGCAGTGTTAGGTGGATCAATATTTGCAGTGGAAGGTCTCCAAGTGGCACCAGCACAGGCAGGAAGCGATGCTGATGAGAGCTGGGCTCAACCCAGCGCTGAGCCAGAACCACAGGACCAGGTTTGGAAGGAGTTACTCGGCAGTGTTGCCACTCCTTACGCAGGGCTGTGACGGGCAGCCCTGGGGATGCACCGTCTAGAAAAGCACCCTTCTCTCCAAACAGGGCATCCTGATACCCTGGACAAAGTCCAGCCTACGCAATTGCATCCCAATACCTCACCGCAGCTGCAGCTGGAGGCAACACGGATTCTCCCTGCTAGCAAACCCCACACGGGTCCCTGGGCTTGCTTTATGTGCCGATTCAATGCAGCCCAGAACACAGCGACCCACGGTTCTAATTAACGTTACAGATTTAACAGGCTACGGCTGCTAAACTTGGTCTGAAATCTCAGTAAAACCTAAGGATATGCTTAAGGAATGCTCCAGTTAAAAATAATGTGCCAATAGATAAGTTTAAAAGGAGGATCTTTGCATATGCTTCAGCCCATTTTGTCTATTTTGGGAATGGCCAAAAAATTCAAGACTGAAAAAATAAGTACAAGCAAAATACAGTTGTCTCCTTGTTACTGAAACAAACACTAAGTCATATATTATCATTGTCATAAAAAAAGACTTCATTGGGACAAAGAGACTGAATGCTACAGCCTGAAGCAAAGATACCATTAATAAAATAAATCACATCATTCACAACTACAAGTGCTTCACTTTAAAGGCAAAAAATAGGGAGAAAAGGACTGTGTGTACTTGGATGAAACAGTACAATCTGTATCAGTGTACTGCACACGTCAACACTGCTCATACAATGAATAAAGAGGAAATGCAACACAGTCAAATAACTTCATTAATCTTCTGCACAATGACCTTCTACTAAACTCATATAACCAAAGGTCTACATGCTCCATAACCAGATATATCAGATTGCTCCCCCATGGATAAATAAAATTCCACAGAAAAAAAATAAGAATGAAAGCTCAGTTACTGATATCTTTTAAGGCTAGTGGGCAAATATTTCAATAAAATATGACTAGGGGCCAAATAGGAGCACACTGAAGTTTTTCAGCATAAGAAGCAAGCTGACCCCTCCTATTAATACCAATTTCAGCCAAATTTCACAGATTACTTGAGATAATTTTTTTTTTCACACAAGGATGGATGATAGAAACCCAAGCAACTAGTCACATAGAGAGGAAAAATGAATACAACAAAGGAGCAGCCTGCTGACTAACAAATGCATCAACACTGACCTCTCAGTCAGCCCACCTCTAACTCTAAATCAGCCAAAACGATGCTGCTTTCCCAGAGAAATATAGAAAGTCTTATAAAAGCAGAAGGAAAAACAATGTAGATATGAGCAGGTGATGGACAGATACGTAGGAACTGCTGTGAACACAAAACTTGCTCTGTTGGGTTCTCATTTGAGAACCATAACCATACAGGCCAAACCCTTCATCCTGCTAAGGCAATTTGATGGCAATATAAAGTGCAGTTTTAAACAAGACAGAGGTTCTAGCAAAGAGCACCCAGTGTGCATGGAGACCTTTTGGTGCCAGCCATCCTAGAGCTCCCACAGAGGAGGAAGATAGGATGTGACAGGAGCAGGGCTGAACTGACTTGCATCATGTCCCGTCTTCCCTTAATATTAACAACTTCAAGTATGCCTGAGGTTGACTTTTTTGGGACAGAAAAGGTTCTGAATTGGAGAGATGCGATAATCTCTCTCCATTAGTTCCAAGGTATGAGCTGGGACTTACCCAACATCAATTTGGTTATTTATACATGAATGCTATGAATGTGAAATATGTAAATAAACACTTTGTAAATACTAACCAAACTCACAGACAGCTCACAGACACACTCAGAAACAGTCAGCAAATTTTGAAAAGTCCACAAGAGTTGCTGAGAAAGTGAGGTCAAAGTTATCAAAAGATTAATTTGCTTGAAAAGCTCTCCATGAAGTCTTGAAGGCATAAGTAAAAGCTGAAGGCATGGCATGCTCAGGAAAAGATGCCATTAATTAACTCTCTAAATGAGGAAGGCTTCTAAACATTTCTAGATGAGCCCGATCAGGAGAGACAACAGGGCAAACACATCCAATCTTTACTGCCTTGCAGGGATATATGGAAAGAAACAGTCATTCAAGTATCCCAGATCTGGGACACTACAAGCACACAGGAACACTCAATTTCTGTACCAGGCAGCAGAGGTAAGGGCACACATGATGCACCTACATACACACGTGTGACACTCAACACCAGAACAGCTCTGATCTTCACCTGATCACTTTGTCCTAGCACGGACCCTTTGCAGGACTGGTAAGAGCCCTCAGCCTACAGTAAAGAAGCAGCCAGGGGCATCTTTATGGAACAGAAACAACCCTCCAAACCTCATGCCCTCTCCAAAATAGGATAAAGGTGGTTTAGCTGCATTGGCACCAGATTAATTAGAAAAATAAGGAATAATTAAAACTGACTTTAAATCAGTAAAGCAAAGAACTGTGATGACATGAATGAACAACAGATCTGCTACAAAAGGGCCTGATTCAAAGTCCATAAGGAAAGCTATTTCAAAGAGCATTCTTCACAGCAACATTCCCTTTTATAGCACAGCAGAGATGTGTGGCTGTGTTTAGGATATCCAAGCACAAAGCCCAGAAGCAGAGTAGGAACCAAAGAGTTTTTATGTCAACAGAAACGTATACTTTCTTCTCCTCTCCTTTCTTCTTCCTTACACAAACACATTATGCAGTGCCAAAAAAAAAGAGAGAAGGAAATGAAAAGAAAATGGATCAGTTGAAGCCTCCAGGAAAGACAGCCTTCAAAGGAAATTTAGCGGAAAATTGAAGAAAATAGAAGCTGAGATTTCTCTTGTACCTCATGGCTACAAAAATAGATAAGTAGGAGAAAAGGCTGCAAGCAGCATTGCTCCTTTTTGTGACAAGAGAGAAAGTCACAGATATATTCAATCAATTCCAAAGGGAGAAAGATAATGAGAAATTAGAAATACCCATGAATAGGTTTGAAGTCTACTGCTTCTGGACGCATATCATTGACAAGAACATGCAATTTCAACACAGATGAGAGAGAGAGAAGGAACCAAATGATCCATTTGTGACACACTAAAAAACTCACAGAAACATCCAAGCAAACTTTCAGAAGTTACCAATGTTATTAAACCCCTGTTATGCTTTCAGAAACTTTTTCCTATTATTACAGATAGGTCTGTGAGTAAATAGAAAACTACTACTTCATCTACAACCCAACACACCTGAGACTGTGACATCCGAGTGCAGCTACACTAACGATCAAAAATTAAAACTTCCTTTAATCAACTTGTTGCTGCCTGCATGGGGAAGAGAGACTCTGGAAAAGGAAAAAATCATGGGAAAAATCCGAGAGAAACATTTAACATTAATATCTTGATTTTAAATTATCTGCAATTCCAAGAGACGGGGGTTGTTTTGTTTTAGGTGAGCTTTGTTTTTTTTGTTTGTTTGGGGGGTTTTTTAGCAGGATACAGGCTGATCACTGGGCAGTCAGAGGGGCTGTGCAAGAACTCTGGTGTTCCCTTGGCTATACAGTCTTGATTCGGTGGCAGAGAGGAAGATCAGCACTTTCTTCATGGTTTCTGGGCTTAATTAATTTGCCTGTTATGGCAGTGTGTCCCTGAAGTGGGGGAAGTCTGCTGGAGGGTGAAGAAGGCAGAGAAAGAAACGTGAGATTGCCTTTAAAATGATGAAGGAGGAGGGGAGGAGGGATTAGCAGAGCCTAGAAGACAGGCACTGCTGGTTTGTGCAGGGGAATACCCTGCTCCCACCCCCTGCCTGAGACCAAACCGTCCCACCGCTGGGCATCCTCTGGTACTCACAGAATTAAAGTTGATCCCAACAGCAGGGATCTTAACAAAGGGTAGCCATGGAAACAAGGCACTCCTACAAAAAAAAAAAAAAAAAAAAAGGCTTTTCTGCAACATCAAGGGACTTGCTGGTTACACCTCACCTTCTCTCATGCATTTCCACTGTAAACAAGAAAAATGAAGCATCTGCAGTTTTTAAGAAGATATTTGCAAATGACCTGAATCCTTCAAAGCAGTCGCATCACAGATAAGGCACTCAGTTGGAGAAGCAGTGGACACTCTTCCAGTTGTCCAGCTTCTTTCCATGGATGCCAGCTTGTGATCAGTGTTGGCAGTAGTCTTGCAAAACAAATAAATCTTTAAACAACAACCTACAGATTAAAAGCCTGAAAGTCTCCCCTGTGACCCATGCAGAAATAAGAACATTGCAGAGAGGGCTGGAGACCAGTGGTGCAGAAAGTTATGTCACTGGAGACATGAGTTCATATTTGATGCATGGGTAGAGGTGAAACAGGCTTACAGCCCTCAGACACCTCAGGGATTTATTCTTGCTGCAGCACTCGAGCCATAGCTGTTCCCTGACGATCAGAGTCCAAGGACTGGAATAATGGATGTGCTGCAGGCAGAAACAACTGAGTTCCACAGCAGCGCTGTCTGGAAATCTGTACTCAGTACCTGCTTTGTCTGGTGACAAAAGTACTGTAAAGTACCTGTCATCTTTGGGTTTCAACACCAGCCACACTAGCGAGGTTAGTGTAACACTAAACCTAGAGGGGATCATTTCTGCCTCTCACCAGTGGAAGACTTTGTCTTTCCCCTTCTCTTTATCCCTCTCAGAATCAGATAAAATGTCCACATCTGCTGGTAACCATCCCTCTCAAGAGTGCAGATATATAGATAAATATATATATATAGGGACATCCAGAGGAATGTAAGCAGCATGAGGACACATGCTGTAATGGACAGTGTGTGTGTAAGGTGTGCTGCCAAGGAGTTTTTGCTTTGCAAAATTAGGAAGGGAAAACACGGGCAGTCTATGCCTAGCTGTCATTGATGGGAAACTGATTCAACACCAGCACGATTAGACAAGAAGCAGCTGTTTCAAAACATAGAGGAGCCAGTTGTCGCCTTTATGAAGCTGCTGTTTCTGCTGACAGCAAATAGAGCAAAAGAGAGAAACACAAGTCATTTCGGCAGCAGCCAGCCCTACGCTGGCTCAAAGCCTCGCCCAGCTCAAAGCACAGGAGAGGAAAAACCCAAGCAGAGCTGGAGGCCCCGAGCAGCAGCGCTCTCCGTTTCTCTCACACACACAGACAGCACCATCGCGCACAGCGCTGTCCTCAAGGGAACTGACCATCCCATTTCCACTGACTCCAGAGCTGCTGCTGCTCAGGGCCTCAGCTGCATTTGCCTGGTGACATAAGAATAATTTCATTTAAAATGTACTAATAGCTCAGATCCAACTGGCTATGAAAAAGGAACATTGCCACTGGACTCCTACCTTGTACAAGGCATTGGATCAGTAATACCAGGACCCTTTATATCAAAAACAAAACAAAAAATAAAGCCAACAATGTGGGTGCATAAATAGATTTTCCCCTACAGCTGACACTGAATCTAAATTAAACTAAATTGTTTTCATAATTTGCAGCCTCTGGTTTCTCTGTAATTATGATGTTGTGAAATGAGCAGAAACAGCTAGTACATATCCACAGGGAAGAATTACATTTAGTGACCCTATAATGATCAAGGATGAAGAAGATGCAATAAAGGAACCCACAGCATTCATTAATGAACAAGATCAGTAAGGAAGGAGGAAGCTACAGTTAATTAATGTATATAGGTTTTTGATGTACAAGCTGCAGGCAGAAGTAGCCAACAGTTTTATTCCAGCAATAGCCCTAGCCATAAAACACTTCATTAGAGACAATCATCTTCTGAAAAACCCCCAAACTCTCCCTACCTGCAGAATGCTGGACAAAAAAAAAGATATTTGAAAAATATTTTGCCTTTAAAATACGATCTAAAGAGATGTTATTAGCTATTACACATGAAACATTCTGCTAAAAACTAATCTTAACCTCATCTGATTTCACAGTTGCTGCTTCCATCTGTTTTTCCCTTACACTGATGAACAGTATTTCTGTTGACCATCAAAATTAAAACAATCTCTCAGTGACACTTTCTCCTTTCTTCATCTGCTATTATTCTGGGCCTGTTAAGCCTGTTTATTTAAAAAAAGTATAAGCAAACCACTAACACAGGTGACTATGGAAAATTACAGAATTGTAGAAGGTTAGAAGGAATTTCCCTTCCTACACACAATCTTCCCTTGTTTCTTTCTCACAATCCTTTGCTCCTTGGAGAATGAGAATATACATAGCACTGGATAACAAGAAGGCAAAAATCATTTGAAGCTTATATTACAGTATCACTCCGATAACCCAGTCATAACTGATGGCACAGCATATCATGGTCCAAGCATGTCTAGCGCGTTACATGCACACCATCCCTGTCTCCATAAAGCTTATCTGACAATCTAGATAAGATTCAAAACACAATTTTATGGTGGGAAATGCTGATCTAGTTAACACAGCGTTCTGGCAAAAGCACAATTTGAGGGGTACCTTTTGGGAAAGGCAAGTTCCCCTTTGCTGACATAGTTTGCACTAATTAAACTGTGGTTGCACATTTGCACCTGTGACTGATCTGCACCAACAAAGACTTTGTGTTCACGCTTTGACATGCAGACACAAAAGCAGAGAATAAGCTTTAGCCTGCTCCAGCATCATTAAAGAATGCGATATTCCATATGTGTGAACACTATCCTGCCTACTTAACACTCCTACCTTACAGGATTAAATATACACTTGCTTCTAGTGAATAATTACATCTGGTATCAAAACTTGACGGTGTACTCTAACTGCTTGATAAAACTTCAGAGAAGGACAAGCATCATAGCTACTATTTTCTTCCAAGTCTATTGCTGAGCAATTCCATGAGAAACCTCCTTACCTTTAGGGACTAGGATCCACCAGTGTTCTGAGCTGCTAGAAAAGACCAATTATTCAGAAAATTGTATTCTAAAGAATTTTCTAAAAATTCTTATTATTAGAAAATTATTCTTAGAAAATGTGAATTCTTTATTAAAAATAATCTTCTGTTATTACAAACAGTATTATAAGCAGCAAACAACTGAATGATTTGCATTTTCATCATGCATTAAAAACTCCTCACTGATAACTAGAGAGGGTAAGCCTTCCTTTAAAAAAGTTTAAAGCACATGCCTTTCTTATATTCAGAGCTACCAACAGAAGTTAATAAATATCTCAGAGACTCATTTCATCTCTCAGCAATCTGCTAGATGAAGAATTGCAAAGCCATTTATTTTGCAAAATCCTACTAGTTTTCGAAAAACTCTTTCAGACGAGTGGTAATTTTGAATGATTCACCTGAACAAAATAACGCACCCACACTTTCAAAATGCCGTTGGGGTGAGGTCAGGCAGAGAATGAGTCTGCCAGAGTAAATGACTGCATTTGTCTCCTGTCAGACTCCTTCACTTTGGGCACAAAAAGTACTTCCATAAGACTATTGGTTTGACAGATATTGAGAAAATTGATTGATTTTTAATTTTCAGGAAGTTTTCAAGGAATTTAGAATAATAGATCTTTCTAAAAAGCTTCAGATGCTCTGAGAGTACGTGGGCCTCTGTGTGCAGGGGGAAATGCACCTCCCCGGGGGTTTTACTGATGTAGGAGAATCACGGACCACCCTTCTCTCAGTTATACATTGCTACATTACGTACAGCTGTGAACATTTGTGGAAGTAAACACACAGTACCTAGGTTTCAAAATACAACACAGTCCTTGGCAGAGGCCCCTAATCCCCTTTGGATGAGGGCTGCAATGCTTTCATCTAGAAACAGGCTTTCCAGACCAAATCAACCAGTGTACCCTCCTGAAACACACTCCTAAAACAAATCAAACTTAGTTACTGCATCACTGACATTGCAGTGTAGTCGTGCATGAGGTTTTATTTCCTTGGATCCAACCTGCAGGGCAGAGATGACCATCAGTCAGTTATTTTAAAGCTCAGATCCCATTTTTCATTCCCTATCTCAAATTCTGCATGGAAAGAACTAACACAAGACCCATTTCTCCAAGTAGCTGCTTAACTCACGAAAGCTGAGGTTTAGTGGAACTTCAGAGGGATAGGTATCTTTTGCCCAGTCAGAAGCACCGAAATTCACTTCAGCCACAGGAACACAACATATACACACACAGCAGTCAAACAAAAATACACTGGACTGTCACTGGGCAATGTATTCAGTTCAGCTGGATTTTGAAATGGTTACACTGAGCTCATCTACGTGAATGGCACCATTTCAACATACTTCTCAGATGACTGAACTTTATATGGTAATATGTAAAGTTAGAGCTATACCACATTTAAGACTGTCATTAAAAAAAAACCAAAAAACATGAAGAGACAAGTGATTGTAATACCTGCACCACTTACATCACCCAGGAAAACTTTTATCACATGATACAGACCCACTCCACAGCATAACTCTGTTATCACTGTCATTCACAATCTCAGTGTAGTAGTGTTTTAGGGCAGAAGCCTTTTGTGAATGAGCACTACCAGGAGTTGAGTATACAGTGTAATTTCTTATGATGTCATTTTATTTCCAAGCTCCCAATTAATTAAATGCAATTTCAGGTTACCTTAAAATCTTTTGTATAATACAAAACATGAAGTTAAAAAGCTGCATCTGCAATCCAAATAACTGCAGTGACCAGATACAGCATACTCCAGGCTAGCAAAGTACATATTTCCTTGCTTTGGTAAGATTTAGATACTTCAGTAGTGGAAGACAGTGCCACTAAATGATTTCTGAACATTTCAGGGATACTAACCTTTTTTACAAAGGTAGTTATAGGATAATATCTCAGAATCACACAAAGCTGAAGAAATTAACTTCCCAGAAACGTATTATAATCTAATCAAGCAGGATCAGCTAAACCTTTCAAGGGGCGTTTAAGAGTTCTTTGGAGGAAGACTCAACTCCACTGGTCTTCCCTTTTTCAATTATTACAAAGCCTTTGTCTTTCCTTGGGTGAAGTATATCTGAAGTGGCAGATTCTCTTTAAAATAGCAAGATGTGGTCCTCTAGACTTCTTTACATCAACTTGTTTTTTGTGCAACCTGAAGCAACCGAAGCTTGATGCAGTATACTGAATCAAAGAATGGTTTGGATTGAAAAGGACATTTAAAGGTCATGCAGTCCAACTCCCCCTGGAGTAAGCAGCGACATCTTCAACTAGTTCAGGTTGCTCAGAGGCCCATCCAACCACCTCTCTGGACAACCTGTTCCAGTGTTTCATCACCCCTCATGGAAAAACATTTCTTCCTCATATCTAGTCTAAATCTACTCTCTTTTAGTTTAAAACCTCATCGTATTGCCCTCCAAAAGTGGCTGTGTCTGTATCTATTAAAGACAAGATATATTGGAAAAGAGAGCTAGAAAATATGTTTTCACTGTAACAGAGACCGTGTTGTACACATCTTTTTGTTAAAGGCTGCATGGGAGCAGCAGGACAAGCCTGACAACACAGATTTCAATTATTTATCAATACCCTTCCCTTGGCTCATGGGAAAGGTCATCTGAAACACACTAGGCTGTCCCTCCTGTAGTGCGGTCCTGCTAAAGGGCACTTCAGGTATCCAGTTGTTTATTAGCCTTTGAGCATGTCAAAAACTAGTCTTACTTTGCTGAGGGCTTAGTCTTCACATTAAACTAAGGCAAAGTGTAAATCACAGGACAGAGCTGGCAAAGTCTCTGTTCTTCTGACAGCTGGCTGCTTACTGGCACTCCTTTGCAACACCTGCACAGCAGTCCAGTTCCCAGTTCTGTCTGGTTGCACTCACCTAGAGCTTTGTCTGAAACCTGACTTAGCTCAGTTGCCTGCCCATTTATTGACTAGGAGGAAAGTGGGGACTGTTGACTAGGTTTTCAGAAGCAGAACAGCAACTCAGCTTTTGTACAGAACTTTTCACCACGAGATCTCAGAACACTTCACAAAGGAGGCAGCACCTCTCCACAGCTATGAAACTGAGGCCCTAAGGTGATTTCCTGAGCATGAGAGGAAAAATGCAGAAATCTGTTTCATTCTGGAGACCTACTGACATGTATCATCCATTAAATACTGCTATAAAAATGAGCTAGAAGCTTTAGCAAACATGGTTGCCCCAATTACAAATCACAATAATTTCCAAGAAAACTGGTAAAGCAAAAAATACATCAGTAACAAAAAAGCACAAGTTAAACAAGATTTGCAGCTTCATTATTTATGTGCTTTAATATATATAACTTGGGAAGTTAGGGACTACTTTATGCTTCCAGAAATATAAGTATATATTTGTTAGGGCTTGTATCTTCATGCTCTATGGTAACACATAAGGAATTAGCTGGAACACACACAATTCCTGAATTTTCACCTAATTAACAAACGCATTCCATAGTCTCACATGAACTGTATTTTCCATAAATAATAAGCTTAACTGATTAACTGATAAATGTCTTAATCTGCTTCTAGCATCTGCATGCTGTGAGAACAGGTTTCTTTGGCATTCCATACCTCTTTCAAAGTGACAGTGTTTCTACGGCAACGTTCACATTTATTAAGGCTGGATATAGTATCACTGCTGAACTTATGTGCCTGAAGTGTAAGTGAGAACACGCGTAGGAAAAAAACACCTGTTCTTACTTACAGAGTAGGCATACAAACCCTGCAGCAATTATATCTCTTGTTAAAGATGCATTAACATAACGTTACATGCTTTAAAATACAAGCATGAAAGTATCGACAAGCATCTTAAAGTTTTAATATCTTATTTACTTGCACCTTTATAAAAGAAAGTTTCACATGGCATTAAAAAAATCCCCTCATACAGAAATCCAGGGCAATTGCTGCTAATCTGAGTAAAAAGGTGCATCTGTTTTCCACGATGGAAACATTTACATTATACAGGTGAACTATAAGAAACAAAATTTCAGTTTTGGCAATCACTATGGTGTATGTTAGGAGCGATACAGCCACTTGGATCATGGGACAGGACGGCACAGGGAGCCAGCTACCATACTCGGGGTGAAATCGCTCTTCTGAGACAACTTCTACTAAGTCTATGTAGCATGAACCAGAAAAGCAGAATGCTCCTACAACGAGGTTTTTTATAGACAGGTAGGTATTATCTGAGCAGGTGAACAACTGTTTGAGCACAACCTACTAGACTGGGGAAGACTGGATTTATAGAAACAGGGGGTGCAGGGAGTGGGACTGTCCCTGGGCACACATGTAGGACCTTACAGACAGTCTGAATCGGCCAGCGATATGTGCTTTGCTGCATGTGCCACCAGTTACAGATTCAAGTGGCTTTTTCTTCTCCATCTAGCTCACGTACAGATGAAGGATGAGCTACAGGATCCTTGAGGATGACAACATTTCAAAGAACCACAGCTACTGTAGAGCAAGAATTCACTCTTTCTCCTTAGGAAAATAATACATGTCAATATGGATCTAACTGTAAGGAGCCAGTGAACACCATCACATCCTACATGGTGACAACATCAGCTGTACTAACCAAATAAACTGGGACACTTGCCTTCCAGGCTGGTATAAGATCTGTGCATAACACACAATAAATTAAGTGGGCCATTTCAAGTTGCAGTTTTCAGATATTAGAATACCATAAACAAGCAGAGATGTTGCTTCAGACCTAATAGATCAAAGCCTGGAGCATAACTCCCATCTGGTACAAAGAACTGTGCATTTGGTCTTTGTGACAAGATATCTCATCACATAGCATGGCCTCCTACTGACAGGCACAGGAACAGCCTGAAAGATCTCAACAACATGGGATAACGCCTAGAGCAGGCAGCTACTTCTCTGCCAGCAGCCACTGAATGAGGTAGGAATGACACAGATAAGTTAACACTTGAAGTGAGCTCAGACTGCAACTTGGAGATCAACTTTGATTTGGTCTTGGTCTGACCTGCTGCCATTCTGGTACATGTCCAGGCTCAGTCTTAACTTGGAACGATACTAGCACCAGGTCTTGGTCCCAGGTGCACGTCACACACGCATACAGACCTAACTGCTGGAGGTCCTCGCAGCCACGTCTCCAGTGAGGCACTGACAGAGTGCTCTGGTTCACCACTTCAGCTCAGGTCTCACCAGGAGGAAAACTGCTTGAAGCTCAAGTACATACTACCACAAGACTACAACTATAGGTGCAAAGCAGATTGACACCTAAAACCACACACTACATTATTAAAACAGATTAACCGAGTGGGTTTTCACTGTGCCCACAGCTCCCATATTCTTCTGTTTTATAGGTGGAAAAAAGAGCAATAAGCTGGGACATCTCTGAAGTGACAGTGCTGCCTTCCAGAGTCTGAAGGGGTTTATACATGCCTACACCATTCATTCACTATTCCTGGCCTCAAAAAAGAATTTACTGCTAAATGGTATAGGCTTCTGCATGTGAACAACCCTCTCATGTGTTTCAGGAGGTGTAGCTCAAAGAGGAAACTGTCCCACTAGCACAGATGAACTCAATGGTTAGTGGAAAGAATGACAGAATTGCATCTGAAAAACAGTCAAAACCAGGGATGCCTATGCAACACACCATGTTAGTTTTGGACAGTACACGAGATCTACGTTTGTCAGCAACAGAAATATTTAAAATCAAGGAAGAACAAAAGTAAAGATCATGGAGAATCTACAGTGAAGTTTCTACACAATAATAAAATATCTATGTATTCTCATATAACACAACTTAAGGATAACTCAGTGAAAATAATTTTTATTCTTGTGTCTGAATATGAGTTAGTCTAAAAGATCAGATTAAAAACTCATTGCTGCATTTTGAAATTCAAGTTATTCAATGTTTTCCTAACCTTTCTAAATATAGAAGTTTATGGCATTTCCAAACATCGTAATTAAAAATAGAAGCATGATAAAATTCTTACAACTCTTTGTAGTATTGTAAGACCTTAGAAAAAGAAAAGAAAAGACCACATTTTTAATGAGAAGAGGCTAGTGTGATGACCTATTGTGAAAGACTAAATCTTTGATCAGGTGTTAGAGGAAAACACGAAACATCAAACCTGAAAAACACTGTGAATGAGACGTAGGAAAGGTGAGAGCCACTAACTCCAGTCTTGTGTTGGGGTCAGGCTAACAATAGGCTTATTTTGTTCTGCCTCCCCTAAATGAAATTCCCGTGAAGGAAAGAGCAAAACGGGGATTTGCAAGCCACAGAAACTGCAGATTTTATACCTGTATAAAACAACCGGTTTTGACAACAACCACATTCATATACCTCAGTTGTAAATGTCTACAGTCTATCACTGTAAGAAGTGTGCTCATCTTTCAAAACAGAAGTCACAGTTTTGCTAGCAGCTCCATTCTATTCTTGGCAATTGTGGATCATTCTGACAAAATACACTGCACTGATGCAATCAAAAAATAATACACAATTTGGAAAAGGTTAAAATTACAAACTACAGAATACACAAAAATGATCAGGAGAAATATCTAGTGAAATAAGATGGCTATTTATGGATTCACTCAAAAAATTGCCTAATTAGTATTACAAATGTACAGGTAGAATTTCCTGTATTTCACATAGATCCCTCTCTTAATGAACTCATTATCATGTCTTTAAAACAGGAGATCCTCCCAAGGCCAGCTGTATACAGTCAAATCCATCTCACACTGCTTTAGAAAAGTAAAATCTCTAGAGAAGGGTCAGTGTTCAAGCAGATGTACTGTATTAGTAATCTGAGCTGTCAGCATCACTGTGCACTAGTTACACATAGCTAGGCAACCTGAAAATATACAGAAAACAACTGAAAGTGACCCCAAGAGTGGGCCAAAATTACCCTGTATCATTTTTATGACGAAACCTGCAGCACATCCTTTACTTTCTTCCTCTTAACACTTAAAAAAAAAAATTCTTGTCAGTTGTAGGACAGCACCCCCTGGTGTAGCAACACATGAAAACTTTACAATAAAATACCTTAATTTTAATTAATACCTTAATTAATGTGACAGGGTACAGCTAACTGATAGGCATCACTATGTGGATAACCCAAGATGTGGACTAACTGGCTGCAGCTCTCTGCCAAAAATTGCGTTATACAGAGCAACTGTCCCTCACATGAGGCTTCACATTTCTGAGAGTTCTATAATGCTGTCTCTACTGAAACCACTTACAAATGTTTTTAGAGGTCAGTATACAGACTATGTTCCCCTACGACCTGATTTATTTTGTTTTATATTACCTACTTCCATGTTTTCTTGGGATGACCCCTTCCTCTCTGCGATAACCGAGAGTTGCCTGTATCATGCCTGCCATCAGATACACATGCCTGCTTCTCATGTGTCATCTAAATGGGACAGAAATGTAAATCCTTATTGGGTCCTCAATAAAGAAACCTGGCCCTGACGTGCAGCAGCCCTGTTAGGAGCAGGGACACAGCAGAAACCAGCTCCCTGCTATGCCAGCACTGCATCATCCAATGACTTTCAAAAACTTTTAATGGAAACTCAGCAAGTTTTCTTGCTCCATTTACACCTACCAGGAATTGGTTCCCATTCTTATCCAAGTTTCTGAAATCAGAGTTGTGGAATAAGACTACCTTACCCAAACACAGTGTATGCCATACATACTTATTGCTGCAATGAAAATAGTTTAGTAACTACCTTGTACAAAGTTTTGAACAACATAGCATAGCCACAGCTATGCACTAGCTTTTGCTAAGCTCTGCTGCAATGAAAAAGCTGTAAGTGGATCCTAAAGTAGGATAGTCTGTGTAAGATATTCTTTCATTTCAGAATTTACATCTGTGTTCCTTCCTGTGCTTATTCAGAGTGGAAAATAGGTATTTTCATCACTTAAATGGCCTTAAATGTTTTGGGAATCAGCTCCTTAGGATATTAACTCACGTTACTGGAGCAGGACACAGCCGTTCAACTTCAGCAGCGGGACATTCGGTCAGCTGGAAGAGTACTGTTGCCTCAGGGGACTCTTCCGTAGAATTAATTGCTTGCAACAATTTAACAAACTCAAAATTAATGCTTAACAGATTCAGCTAAAAGTATTTTCAATCTAAGGGTTGTATGTTTTAATCTACTGCTAATTTGCACAACATTTAGTAGCCAAATGGTGTTAACTCACTTCCACATCCTGACCTGACTTTCACTCACAATTCTTCCTTTTCCACAATTCCTCAACTTGATTCAATTCACTGCAAGATCACCATCAGGCTGAATCCTTTCTTCCTGAGCTTACACATGTGGCTAACGGCTGCATTCACTGAAAATGCTGCTTATGCTGCTACAGCTTTAATATTGCACTCGGCTGTCTTTTCTGTATTAACTAAAAGATAAGAACACGACCAGCAATGTTATGTTACTCATGATAATATTGTTAGGAAAGCATTTCAGAAACAAAGCTTAAGGTTCTACTACTTGCTGGAAAGAGATTAATTTTGACAATCTCTTTTCTGGTATTACAAGCTTGCCTGTGCCAAGTGATTACATTACTAAACCAGCCATTTAGAACATACAGCCTTTGATTTAGTTGTCAAATATACATATATTCTCCTAGGTATACCACAGAATTTTAGGAGTCAAGATCACACATTCACGCAGTTCAAGCCTGGTCATTATTGTAAACACTTAAGTTATTACGCACTCCTGCTTTCTTAAAAGTATCAAAATACCCCTGCCAGATATTCACTACTGATCAAATAACACAGTTTATAATTTACAGACAAAACAGTACCGACATAATTTGTTTATTGTACTGTGAACAGCAGTATATATTAGAGACAAAGAAAACATAACTTCCAGGACAAAGAAAAAAAAAACCTGGAGATTTAAAATTTTGCTCAGTATCAATCATGGAGAACCTATAAATTATCTGCTGGAATGCTTTCAGCTCAAAAGCTTGGATTCTACAATTACAGAACACTGAAGAATATAAGATGTTCTGGATCCCAAGAGCCACATACCTAAGGTTAAATTGTAAAAGACCTGAAAAGACATTAGGCAAAGTTTATAAACTTGCTTTCTTCTGAGACAGATTGATCTTATCTCCAAGACTCAGGGCCATTCCCTGTAAGGAAAAGAAAGAAGACATTCATGACACAGATACTTCAAAGAAACTTTACCTCAATTAAGGTGGTAGTTCCATATGTAGGAATCTATGACGTTAGTGGCATGGAAATCAAAGTATTTCTAACTGTTCGTCTATTTATATACATTATAGTGCACACCTTCTTCTTAACACTAGGTAAAGGCTAGATCTACATATATTATTGAAATAATGAAACTTAGATTTGAGCTAGCAACTGCTCAATCTGTTGTCATTAAAAAAGGCAGAAAAATAAAAAAAAGTGAGCCTCTCAACCTCCCACCAGCTAAAAGTATGCTGCTACTGAAGAAACTACAACTGTCAGCCCACTTACTACAATGCTGCTGCTCAAAGTCTCAGTGCTGATAATAGCACTCAATGCACTAAAGCTACAGGAAATAATTTAATCACAGAACCATATTAATATTGCATAGAAACGGAAGAAATCTCAAAAGAAACAGCACAAATAAATCCACCTAATCAACAACAGAATGATCTCAAGATGAAACTAAGCTGTCAGTCTTATGTAAAAATGCCACTGTAAACATGTCAGAAACATTGATTTAAATCACTCTGAAATCTTTACAATGACATCACATAAACTAAATGGTTTTATGTGATGAATATGAAAATTCTCAGGCAGCCCTTTATTCCATGCTGTTTAAAATTGTTTTATTGGTACACTAGCTAGTTTGTTATCAAACAGTTCAAAATTTTGTACTTTTTTAGTCAGTAGGTTGAAGTTATAAAATCTAAAGCACACTCACAGATCTACCTTTAGAAAATAATTCTACTGAAAGACTTTGGGTTTTGCTTTGTTGTTTCTAAAAAGAACCAGTGAACAGCAAGTACATGCATACAATTTCCCTGCTGGATGAAACCTATAATTCAGTAGGAAACAGATCATGGAACCTCGGGGACCATTTGCTCTTTATTTAAAAGAAAATCAAGTATATTATCTTATTTGCAGTGCTATGGATAAAATAAGAAAATCTTGGCCCAAAGGTCTATTCTATGACAATGCACTGGGAGAGATGATGTACAATGTGGTTAGGGTATCATTACACCTAATTAAAATGCCATTCGTTCCTCAAAAAAATGTGTGTAAGAGTTTTTTAAAAGAAAGGCTGAAGTTTCTGTAGTCATCCTCCGTAAAAATCTTCCCATTGACCCAACACTAGAAACTAATGTCCAAAAATTTGCAAGTTTTTTAGAGTGCTCAATGTGTTTTCTAAAAAATGAGAAGAAGAAACAATGCTCTAACCAGAAGCCACGTTACCTGGCTCTTTGCCCGGATCCGTATGTGACCAGTGACAGGAGCCTCCGGTCCCAGGTGAATTGGCTTTTCGATGCTGACATTTGCAAGTGCATCTTCTCCAAATATGGAACGCGCATAAAGATTGGCCGCCATGAAGCCACAATAACCAGAAAGTGCCTGCAAAAAGCACATCTGAGCTACTTAGAAAAGCCAAAACCATTTAAACACATTTCAATTAATCCTATGTATAGCTAGGCAGATATCAGTATTTCACATTTAAACTTTTTTCTTTGCATGCAACATCTTTTAAAATGTGAGAATCATGCAGTGAGAAACAGTGGTGGCCTTTTTCTAAAATTAATATTGACAGCAATCTACAATATTAATCAAAACAAGGTAGGATGGCATTTATGATCTGCTTTAATGAATGGTAGCAAAACAGTAAAGAAGCCAAACAGTAGCGATAGCTACTACACTTATTTTGGCTACTATACATATATTAGCTATTGTATATACATATTGCCTTACAACAAAAAGGCTAAATTAGCAAAAGAAATTTTCACAGAGAAAGAAGGAATTTGGAGTTACTGATAAAAAAAACCCAAACCCTGTATAAAAACATATGGTTCCATCAAATCTATATTGCAGCCTAGCTATTACAAATTAAAAGAGACATTCTGATTTCCTTGGCATTGAATAGCTGAAGTGATTAAGTGACTGTCCCAGTATTTTCATAATATTAGCTTGCTTTTACTCACATCAGAGCACTCACTTAAAAACTCTGAAGTATATGTACTATTTCATATTGCAAACAAGCATCTCTAATAATATTTATAACAAATGCTAAACAAATTAAACAAAGCACACAAACTAAAAAGGTTATCTAAAAGTCTTCAAGCAAATAGCTCACCTTCTCTGGAGTCAGGCATTTCATATTGGTTGACTTCAGTATGTGCTGTAAGTATTCATTTAGATCAACGATATTGGTATTCACTGTAACCTTCAAGAAGGGAAAAAATGGCAATTAATTTAATTAGCATCTCAGACATTTCTGAAACCATCTCTTCTTCAGGGCTCTATAAAGAAGATTACTGCTAAATTTCTCCTTGAGGAACACCACATGCAGTAAGCTAGTTCCAAATCACATTATGTGGTAGAATCACACAAACTCTTCACCTCCTGCCATCCACTTGTTAAAGGGTGGGAATTCCATGTTATGACCATGGTTTCTGAAAAGTATTGGTGAATGTGAGTCTACTGAACACACAGACTCCCTACAGCAGACAGTATACTTCTTGACTGAGTACAGTTTTTACATCGCCCGCACAAGAAAAAATGGTATCTAGTCCAAAAGCTTGCTTTTAACCAATGATGAAAGTTATTTTCATATTTCCCTTCTAGCAACAAAGCTCTCTGGGCTGTGTTGGCTTCCTCATACTGAGTACTGTGGGTCTTGTTTAAATTGCTTTTTAACAAATTGCTAAGGCTTCACATATTATGGATTAAAATTTATTGTTTACAAGTCCTCTTTGAGGGAATTTAAATCCAATCTCAAGTGAATACACATAAATACATATGGCAAACGAGGCTACAGTTTGTGTAAAGCATCTCCCAGTTTGTTTTAATGTTTCTACTCTATTCTGAAATTATGTTGCTCTGTTGTAAGAGATTACCTCCCTTAAATCCTTTTTTAACAGGTCTGTAACTAACAGTTTGGGAACCCTCTCATATTAAGTGTACCTACCATTTTGTTGGTCTTACGTAGTACCCATAACTGCTCTGTATGCTACAGCTGTATTGCAAAGTAATAAAGTGAAAGATGTCCTTGCCCACAGCAGGGGGGGTTGGACTAAATGATCTTTAAATCACCCCTTATAACCCAAAACATACTATGCTTTTAAAAAATAATAAAAAAGACAACGTAATTCAGAACTGAAGAGGGGCCTAGGCAGTATGACTAATTCTACAGTCTCAGTATAAACTTACACTTGTTCCTATCTCACCTTTGAGCTGAAATACACAGCAATCACCAAGCAATTTGGACACCTTCTGTGTGGTAAGGCTCAATGCACATGCTTCTTTGTAAGAAAAATCTAGTTATTGCATCACTAATCTTGTGATTAATAATAAGAGAACGCGTCCCTTGAGGCCAAAATCCAGTGTGGATGCTGAATGAGGTTTATATCACAAGAAATAATGTTGAAGTAATGAGCTGATGTAGAAACAAGAAACAGAATTACACTTCTTCAAAACCCCCAAAGAACACACAAAAAATAAAACTCACTTTGTTTTCCCACTCAAATTCTGCCCACATCTGTCTGAACTCGGCATCCGTACAGGAAGCAGGCTGGATGTAATCCATGATGTCAATGTGAATATCACTGAGAACCACACAGTTTCTATCGCTTGCTGCTCCAGAGACATCATACACTGCAATACAAAACCACAAATCACCTTCATGTTTTAAAAAGTGAATTTGCCCTAAATAAGAGTGCTCAGTTACCACCTGTAGGTTAACAACAGTCAACACTTGCTCTATCTCACTGCTGACCTCTGTTCTCTTCGAGTGCTTTACCCAGTTGCCACACAACTTTGAGTTAAGCGTACTGGTCCTTCAGGCAAAGCTACCTAGCGCATTTCAAATTCAGAGACGTGTGTGCAAGTATCATGTCAACAATCATTCTAAAGGCAGCATGATTCTAAGTATAAGTGATATAAATTTTTCAAAAATAATCATAAAATATTAATACATTGTAGAATATTTAGTTCCCTCTTACAGAATGAAGTGTTATCATTATTTTTGAGCTCATTAAGCAGTAAAGAAATACTACACATTAATGTCTTTTTGCACACTGAATTGTTTACTTACCAATATTACCAAAAATAATTCCATTTTCTGTTGAAGCAACTTTGACATTAGCTTTAATGTTTGCAAAATCATGTGGAGCAAGTGTCAGAGGAGATGGTTTTTCCACAAGTTTCAAGTCACCTGTGTAAAGAAATTGGGAGATGCTGACCAGGGAAAAACAACAGTATAGAATGAGTTTAGCTTTTGGAACAAAAATTTTTATATTCTTGTTATTCAACTCTAATGTCTACAGAGTTGCACACTACCATAAAGGTATTACTTGATTCGGATTTTTTTTTTCCTTGGTTGTATTTTTTTTACAGTTTGCTACCTGTAAGACAATATTATTTACATTACATTAAAAATTTCAGTTAAAATAAGAGTGTATTCACACAAACCCTAATGAAAACAAATATAAATACTGACTTAAATGGGCTTTGGATTGAGTCTAGTATTAAATTTTTAACAATCAGGAAATGGTTAATTCTACCTGGTGTTTTAATCACTGACAACTTCATACCTAATCCTACAGTCAAGTGCCTCAAAAACCGAAGTTCAATGTCTGGTATTACATGCACTAAACTATAAACAGGTCAAAGTATCACCTTGATTTTGAATCTAATTGCTCCCAGGAAACAGTAAAAGATGTACTTTGCCTAATCCTTTAGCAAGCAATTGTAAAAGGCTCCTTAATTCTATCAAACTGTGAAATTTGAGTACACAGCACAAACAGCATCAGCTCTACACACAAGTGACGCATCAGGTCTGTTTTTGCAATATATCTGAAGGCACCAACTGGGAAATACAGAATTCCACTTTACTGATCTGATAAATAGAAAATTATTTCTCTTCCTCATTAGCCTTGATCAAATTATTTAACAAAAGATTAGGAGGAAGGTTATGACCCTCCAGTTATATTTATATCAATCAAAAGTATAGAACATGCGCTATCCTAGTATCTTGCAAACATAGTTCAACTCCTGACTGCCAAAACAGAAGATAACTAATAGGAAACTGATTACTATTCTTGGGTTACCTGCTCCAGTTATGGGGAATAAGTGTATCAGAAAAACTGTCCATATTTCAGGAAAAAGGGAGAAGGGGAAATAGAATGCTATTTTTCTAGTGAAAAAAGCATGAAAGTTCAAAATTGACTACAGTTTATACCGTCAGGTAGTATTGTCAGTGCCAGCAGATACAAGTCTCACCTTTTGGAAGAAAAACATATTTTTCAAGGCATTCAAAAACATCCTTTCAAAATGGCAACTAGCTGGCATAAATGTGTAAGTATTTAGAAGTGTTTCAGAAACTCCTCACAACAAGGTGCCAATGCCCAGTACCTCACTGCTGTGCCAACAGTTGCTTTGTTTCCCCAGCACTCCTTACCGAGCGTAGCCAGCTCCAGCGTGCAGTTCTGCAGGGTATCACTGGTCTGGTTGACCACGAGCACGTCCAGCACAATGTCATACTGATTGACATGGACGTATGCTTCTGCATAGACAGGGTCAGAGAAACCTGTCAGTTGAGTAACCTGTGGCAGAAAAGAGTTCAAAGTATTTTTCATCTCATAAACCAGTTCAAAATATGGAATTAATTACAATTAAATCCATTACTCTACACTATGAACCTTCAAATCAAGCAAGTGTGCAAAAAGCTTTTAACTTCACAGAATTAACTTACTAGCAAGAAAAAAGGGGGAAAAAAGAAAATTGGAAAAAACACTGCAAACAATCACCATGAGTTTTGTCTAGAAAATAGTATTGGAAGAAGTTGTGATGTTTAGGAAATCTAAAGTTCACATATAAGTCTTCCAAAATAAACAGATTTCATCAATTTATAGCTAAACACACAGTGACTGTCTGTATCACTCATACAAATAAATTGAACTGCATCCTTCCCTCATGTGTCCTTTTGCATACACACTACAATTATAAAATCTTCCCAGATAAAATGTATTCTGAAATTAATTTACATAAGTTCCTAAAATATGGACTGTAAAGGCATTTATTCTTAAAAAGATCAGCAGGCCAAAGAAAGGCTGACTTAAAATGAAAATGTAACTTTAAACAGCAAAAATAATTCATCCAGACTTTTAAAGAATAAAAGTGGGGTTTTTTTAACCCTAACTAATGAATGAATCAAGAGATTTCTTCTCTTTGGACCTTCTCTGCAGGTCCTAGCAACCAGCAGCAAAAAAAGGTATAAAGAGTGAAACAAGGATGCACTGTGCTTGGCAACAGGATATGGCACCTTATTAAGTTTGGATGCAAGGGGATCAGCAGCCTCTTTCCTCTGTGTGTTTCCCATTGCAGCAAGAAGGCTGAGCTGAAACTGGTCTTCTTTTGAGCTCATTTCATTTTTAGCAGTAAGCTGCATGAAGGAAATGGGATCATCTGGCTGAACTGTCACATTCCTCTTCTCAGATTCTTTCTGCAGGAAGAGAAATATTCAAGAGAAATATTCAAGAATTCACAATTAATTTCATTCCTTAGTGCAGAAACACAGTCAAATAATGCTGACTTACACACAGTCAAATGGCAACATTTCTGGGACTTGCCTGGACATGAAAAAAATTCTACACACTTGTAATAGCTCACCTTCTGGGAAAGCTTCTCCTCTTCCAGCTTGGCTGACAGCATATGAGACAGGGACTGCCTGCATTCTTTGTTGAAAATATCATTCATGAGAGGAGAACACTCTGACAAAACTTTCAGACACAAGGAAATACGATCCACATCATCATCTGTAATGGGCTTCTTGGGAAGAGAAGACTTTCCCAAATGGAGAATCGTGGCCATCAGCAGCATAGCTTCAGCAATAAAGGACTGCGGAGGAGGGAAAGGAAAGACAATAGAAGGAGGTTATTGCATTTTACACAGCTTTACAGAAATGCTTACTTCTAACTTACTTACAAAAAGGCGCACATTAATCTGTTCAGATATTTTATTATTTGATTACTTTTTTTTTAGTACTTATTATCTAGAAACCAAGAAGCATGATTTAGAGACTGTCTAGATAATCTAGAGTGGCTGGAAAGCAGTAGGCCCTGTTTATGACCCAAATTATCACTATTATCCAATCACATAACTGGCAATTCACTTTGGACTTAACCCTCTTTGCACCTGTTTAAAAGAAAAGAGGCAACAACCAGATCTTTGCAACTACAGTGAAAACACAACAGGTAACTTACATTTTGTTTCTTCTTTTCCTGAACTAGTGACACATATCGTAAAGCGATCTTAGTTAAAGTCGTAGCAAGAGAAGCTGCAACAAAGAAATCGCCATCAAGCAGGAATCCTCGTAACGGAGGTCTGCAAAGAAAAACAAGAATCAGAAAACTAGTTCTGGATGACACGTTTTAGCCTGCTTATCTTCATACCTTAACTATACAAACTATACATACTGTACAAACAAAGCAAGCTTGAAACACTGTAGAAGGTTTTTTTTTCCCCTCTAGAAGTAATTCTCCAGATATATTCACAAGTCACATAGCCATTTCCACAGAGAATAAAGAGTGAAATGAAAAGTGTAATGGATAATTGTTTCATTGTAGCTCTGAGATGATAATGACTGGTCAAAATGAAGTAGCCCATCTGCAGTAATTAAGGAAATACAGTAATTGTTCTAGCTACCAATGAAATAAACTATAGCAAGTATTAAATAGTGCAAGGTGATATCAAGAAAAAAAATGTTTTAATCTAAAGGCAACATCTCTGTATCCAATTAAAATTGTGAGGGGTCTTATGCATAAATTATAAAGAATCAACTAGAACTTAAGAAATAATTAAAAATCCTAGGCAATTAGGCAACTTCCTATCAGATACCATCTACTTGGGATAATGCCTTAAAACAGGGAATTACCTCAACCACTGAACTCTGCATGAGAGAGACAATCACTTAAAAAAAAAAAAAACCCAAATAACCAAGTTACTCCTGGCCTAATATGACGTTAAGTACCTGTCTTCTTCCTTTTTGGCAGGCCGGGAACTACTGAGAGCACTCTGTGTTGCATAAGTGCCCATCTCTGTCACCAATTTTTGGGCTGGACCCACAGAAACCTCTTCTTCAGGTTTTAGCTCACCAGTTTCTTTTTTGATTTCTGATTCAACTATTGGGATCTAGAAATGAACAGGAAACAATTGTTAAAATTAAGGTTAAAAAAAAAAAAGTATTTCTGTTCTGCAGAAGGTTTTAATAAAATTATCTGCATTGTTAAGGTTTTTATCAGTAAAAGTCAGTTACAGTGCAACAGTTTTGAAAGAATTTGAGAGACAGGCAGATGCTAAAACATATACAGAAGCCTCCTACCCAGGCACAAAGCTCACACTGCACAGACTGTCTTAGATCTCTCTCAGAGCAACCCAGACCTAAGGCACTCTTCCTTTGTTAGTAGATATAATTAAATTGTATTTTAAACCTGCTATAATTTTCTGAAATAAGGAATTTCTCATTTACCCTCTTAACAGATATCACTTCTTTGCAGCATATGCTGGCTTCAGGTATGCTACTTAAAAAAAAATATTAACTAATGCAAAAGCCCAACTAGTTTTTACTATAGATTTCTTGTGCACACGCCATTACATATGAAACCCTGTTGCATCTTACCTGATGTTTTAAATATCTTTTTCTTAGAAAACACACTGCATAATAGTAAAACCACAGAGAGTGAGCCTAGCAAAGTAAACACACCTCTCCAAGAGATCTGCGAACTTCTGTCATTACACTTTGTATATCTTCCTTTGTGCTGCAATATTCTCCAAGGATCCATAAAGCTCCTCGATAAATCCTAAGACAAGAACAGTAACTGAAGTCATGCTGTCATGATTTACTAGCATCAAGGGAAGTGATTTACAGCCAGGTGGTAAAGGCCAGCCTTGACAAATTCAAGAAGACATCACTGTCAGAAAGCAAGTTCGATCAAGAACAATCATCCTTTTAGCCTTAGCAAACTAATGAACATGTGTATCAGATGAGATATAGTCTCTGCTACAAATTTATTCCCATCTGTGTTAATCCTTCAAAATATTCACAAAATTACATTTCATTATGACCATAATGAAATAACTCTACTGTACGTGAATACAGTCAGTCGTAATTTCAGTTACACAAACTAACTTTTCCTTCACACAGGAGAAAAACAAGAATGAATGAAGATTAGGGAAAAAACAGCAAAGCTTCAGAGTTTTTTTCTCCACTTAAGGAGATGACAATGGAGGTAGGATTCAGAGTTTCCTGTGTATTGGAATGTCAAAGTAGTGTCGTGATACAGAGAAGTTTTCTTATGAACTTTTACAGATTCATCAGAAAACCAAGTTTTTAGAGCCCTGAAAGCTACTGAAGCAGCTTTGCAGATTGCACAGTCCTGTCTGTGTTAGATTTGGTTTTCTAATAAATGTACAGCAAGTATTCCAGTTGCCTACAAGTGCAAATTCCTGCTGCAGTAATCCCTTAGTAACTCTGTTTTAACAAATACATCACTTTAGAGTTGGCCTTCATCAACAAAGCTGTCTTCCAGCAAGTGGAAATAAAATTATCAATTGCATCATAAAAATGCAATTTGAATTTATTTTCTTAATTTAATGCAACAAGCACCTGATATATCTTTTGCACAAGTAGGCAAGAAGGAAGATATACCTAGAAATCATCTACCTGCAAAATACCTTAGCTTTAGCTGTTATTCTTTGTGTGTGGGTTGCAAGGATTTTGGTACATACTTAACAACAATATATATTCAATGCAATTGAGCCAGAGGGTGCTCCAGCGTCTGGTACCATACTTTGGACTCACTTGACAGATTTAATAGCGTGAAAGACTTCAAGCATCTTCTCAACAATGAGAGGTCTGAGGTTATCAAATCGCTGGATCGCTTCCCGCACAAACTCCAAGACATCAGCAGCTGCTGCTTCATTATTATCACTAAGGAACTCCATCAGCTAGCATGAAAGAGTGAACATGAGCACACATAGCAGCACAGGTAAGTCTGTACAGTAGTACTGTCCTTCTACACTCAGAAAAATAATATATATACATCTCCCATTAAACAAAGCTCAAGTCAAACAACCAAAATCAATTACCTATTATCACAACCCCAAAGTTGGTTTTGTAATGACACAAATTATTGCACTTTTAAAAGTAAAGGTACTCTTGAGATCATATTTTTCAAAAATATTTAAAAATAAAGTCTCAGAAGACAGATAACTACAGCATCACAAGTCCCACATTTCTTTAGGGATTGAAAATAGTACTGCTCTGTGTGAGGCCACAATTAGAAACACCTCAGCTTCAGTTATTCTCCAGGTTTTGGGTACAGCTAGAACATATTTAATGACAATATAATTAAACATTTGCATACCACTGGAATAACATTTGCAGCCATATCTGGAAACCGAACACTACAGGAATGCAAGGTACGAACAAGCAGCTGTCTATACTTGTCTGTATCTTCATGCTCTGTCACATTATTGGTTTTAATCACCTCCTTCTTCAGAACAATCACAAGCTGCAGAAAAGACCAAATAAAATTGAAGAAAGTCTGATATTTTTCTAAAGAATAAAAAATAGTGTAATGAAACAAAAGTAATATATATTTTACCTCCTCTACAT
Organism: Caprimulgus europaeus; assembly: GCA_907165065.1. The sequence goes on from OU015539.1 coordinate 12,123,070, forward strand.
TTCTTGATGAGACAAGATCCAGAGCCAGTTGAAGGGTTTTTTTACGCACTTCTAGATCTGGGGTACTCAACACTCTGAGGATGTCCATAACTAGATCCTGAAACAATAACAAAATGCTAAATATTTTGTTGCTTTAAATTACTTCCTTTTCATACAATTGTAATTTTCAGTCCTCAATCATTTTCAAAGACTTTCTGGATACATTTGTAGGTTATGTATTCATATTTGTAGGTTATGTATTCATAACCTACAAATACAAACAAGCAAGATATCCCTAGGCACTAGGAACTTCACAGTGTTCATTTAATACTTTCTACATTTACATAAAGGTCTACCATGCAAGCGACATCATTAAGTCTTACAATCAAGACAGCACTTGCTATTGTTAATTCTTACGCAGAAAATAAAAGCTGCAAGTCATAAACATAAAAGTCCATTAAATATGTTTTTACCAAAAAGATATCACCAGAAGATTTAAACCCATTTTTTCATACATCACAACACCTAAAAGTTTAGTTTAGGAAAGAAAAGCCTTCAATAAGCTTGCAGGAAAAGAGACAGCTTGCATACCTGTAACACTCGTTCATGGGAGGGATGCTCCTTTAATTCAACCAACCGATCCAAAACAATCAATTTCACATTATTATCACTTTCTTTAATAATCAAATCTATATAGCACTGGGCAGCTGCCTAAAATTGAAAGAATTAAAACAATTTTTTAAGTAAGGAACAGGAGAAACTGGCAAGTTTCTGAGAGAAATTCAGGAAAAGACACCTTCTACATTACTAGTAAAGCAACCACTCTAAGAGTTGGTGCAGCAATGAACCTGAGAATAGTCTTTAAAACTTTCTGGTTCACTGTTAACATAAATTCCACCACTATGTTAGAAAAATCACACAGGAAGGCTCACAATGGCATCAGCTTAGAATTTATTTCAAATTCTAAGAAAGTCAGAGAGAGAGAAATTTCCTGGCATGCTTTGGGTCAGCTCTTAAGTACACAACAGAGCACAAAAAAAACAATTTAAAAGAGTTTCCAGCCTATCTAGATATGGTTTTAATGACAGCTTCTATGAACAAGATTCCTACTCAACAAAAATGACTGCGCTAAAGCAAGAATGTTGGAATTAATGCTTCTCCTGATCTTTTGAAACTAGTATTTACAATGTTTTTACTCTCAATCTAGACTTGCATATTCTATTTTTGAAATTTCCATACAAGTTCAAAATTTCTGTGTGATCTTAAATCATCAGCTGTACAGACATAAATCTAGGAACCCAAGGTCAACCAGTAATCAGTGTAAATCTTCACTGGTCTTAAAAGAGTAATATTTATGAGTAAAGAAACTAATTCAATCTCTGCAAATCTTCAGCTTTAGTCTGCTTTGCTAAGCATGCCAAGAAGACTGCAGGTTAGTACCAACAACTGTACCAGTTTCCAGTCCCCTACCGAAGTGACATGAAGTCCACTAGCTGCAGGTCTGGAAAGTAAAGTCTCAGTCTCTTCTTCTTTGTGACCAGTTTTAAGAGATATTTTAAGACTGTTTCACATGTGAAATGTTAAACACCATATTACTAAATACACTATATTACTAAAGCCTTTGCTCTTTCAGAGTATCAATGTACAGCATACGTATTGACTGCAGTGCACTAAAAGCTACTGAGACATCTGAAAACATCACTTTTATACCTTGATGGCTGTCGGTGCACTGGAGAGTGTAACTAGAGTACCTGCAGCTTCATACTTCACTGCAGGACTCGATGACTGCAGTAAGTTGTAGATGCAGCGAATAAACCGAGCTCTCTCCGATGGATTCGCATGACAGACCTAGATAAGAACAACTGCATAGTTGGAACATGAACAAAAAATAGCAGTCGTATAGCTTAACTGCTCCATTATCTTACAACATGGAAAAAGTGAAGCAAAAGGTGATAATCTTTTCTGGACATAAGAAGTGTCATTCACAGTTGTAAAAATTTAATTACAAAAGCTATTAAAAAGCTATTATTGAGAACTATATGCAATGCTACAAGGTCTTAAAATCTCAGATCAAAAAGAAGGGCATAGCCTCTATTAGCTTCTGTAGCAGATGCCCTGCTCATGTCCATGAACAGTCTGATACACAGTCCACTTGACAGAAATCAGGTGAGACATATTGCTCTGCACTGTGCACACTTGAGTAGTTTATTGTTTCAAGAGACAAATCTTATTCAGCTCTACTAAGCAATGACATATTCCTGACATGGAATGAATGCTAGCTAGAATGCCTTTTCCAGCAACGTTCTATCCCTTTCATAAAGCAGTCCAATACAATCTAACATGTACATTTACTTTAAATGTGCCACAACATTTTCCTTTTACCTTATAAATTAGTTCAACAATAACCAACTGCAGTATGTCACCAAATGTCTGGACTTGGTCAATGCAGGTACTCAAATAATCCAAAGCTCGATCCTGTACAAATACAAGATAAATTATTCTAAATTATTCTGAGTTTCCTCACTCAGCTATATTTTAAATCAAAACACATTTTAAAAATCAAAACACAAACCAGCATACATTCAACTCTTCAACTTGAAATTTAAAACAATTTACAAAAACACTGTAAATTTGAAGAGCAAATTAACCTATTCTGCCTACAGATGGCAAAAAGAGAGACAAAACTAATGCAAAGGCAATTGCCTGTAGAGCAAATAATCCAAACACTAAGCACAAATTGCTGTTTCTTCCTCATGTGACTACAAAAGCTATAAACAGTAGCTAATGGAGCACTTCTTAATGTGGTTAAGTTCACCTGGCAAAACTAATTACAGTTTTCAGCACCAAGATATGCTTTCACCACATACAGTAATTATCCTCTAAAATGAAGACAGCACTAAAGACCTACTTCAACTTTTTCAGTTAACAAATATTCCACAAATAGGTTAACACTACCATGTATGATTTTTTATGAATATAAATAGTTTATACTACCAACAAACTACTGGCTAGTTACCTAGCACATTGCCAAGTACTTAAACCAAGTCAGTTTGAGGACCAGTATCCTTACCTGATCTGCATGAATTAGCATCATAAATGCATTTCTTTTGCAGCTTGCATCTTTCTCATTCACCAAGAAATCATGGATCAATTCAGGAGCATCAGGTATAAGATGTTCAAAATTTCTTAAAAAAAAAAAAAAATCATAATTAAAAGAACTAGTGGTAATGAGCAGAACCTAAGGCTTAAGTGCATATCCTAAAGACAAGCATTTACATAAATTCAAAAAAGCGTAACACAGCGGTGCATAGCTATTTGAAACTGTGAACACACTCAAGGAGCTTTAAATAAAAAATAAAATTGTTGGTTATCATGACAGCTAAGACATTACCCCATCACTGATTTCTGTTTGATAGTAACATGCAGCCACTGTGTTCAGGTAACAACTGCAATAATGTTTAGTGTATAACTGCAGTACATGAAGAATGTCTCACTTCAAATAAATTTGTATATGCATAGTCCTGCAAGGATTCTTTTATATTTATGGCTGTGGACAATGATTACTATTAATAACATTTAGATCATCAAGAAAGGTGCTTGTCCATACAAATGAACCCGGAATATAAGGTCCCGAGTCATACTTCAGAAAGCAGCAGCAGCACCTTTTGCTTTTCCAAAGCAGTCACAGAATCCATGAGATAAAGAAGAAAAAGCAAACAAACAAAACCTCAGCCACCACACCAATAACTGATAAATGTTTTTGAGATCTAAAAAAACTACCCAGATCACTCAAGCTAGCCTTGGTTTTCTGTGTCCACAACTTCAAATAGTTTCTGGCACTTACCTATAAATCGTGTAAATGGCAAGAACTGCGTTTCTGCGCACGTAGCTGTGCCGATGCTCCAGGCACGCGCGAATGGCTGGCATCAGCGGCTCCAGCAGCTCTGCTTCTTTCAGCTTACAAAGAAAACGGAGAGTAGAGCCTCGGATAAACTCATTTGGGTGCTGAAGATCCTAAAAATCAACAAGAAACATACCTGAAATGCTAGACTCTTCAACCTAATTGTTAAACTCAGATGAATGCACTTGCCAGCCTTCTCCCACACTCAGCTTTCCCATGGTACAAGTTCCCAGCATCCACACCACCACCTCACTGTCTCCTCATGAAATACCTTCTTAAAACACTGCTGTCTCGCAATATTTAAAAGTGGGTATTTCTGTGTAATAAAACTTAGAAAGCCTGGAGGGTTTTTTTCTGCATTGTATGCGTTTTCTCTGAGTACCAGGGCAGCGAAAGTTCACCTTGCAGGCATTCCTGTGCACTGGAAACTAACCTCTAATGTGTATTAGCTCATCTGCTGCCAACCCATTCCCAAAGAAGCTGAAGGACCTTATTATCTTTGAGAAGGACTGTCCCAAATACACTACAATGAAGTTATTCCAAAAATAGTGCCTTTTATGACCCATGGTTTGTCCCAAAACACTATGAAGACATCAATTAGGTTACTCCTCATATTTGAGGTTTGCTGACTTGGAAACAAAGAGCACTAAATTTTTGTTAAGTTGTAATAGTAAAAAAATATATAAAAATTCCCTAGTAGTAGGTCTGCTGGTTATCTACCATTACCCAGCTCTGAAGGACTGAGACAAAATGGCAGGAAGGAACTGCTGAGCATAAACCTTTTTTCATATTTATTAAATAACACAAAACTATATACTTTCTATAAAGATGCAGTACAGGAACATAAGCAGTGAAATAAACAATGGGCTACCTTTCTGTATGCATCGCACACAAGGATCATTTCTTGCAAAAGCCTGCCATCTGGAGTGGTCTTTGGCACTATCTCCCAAAAGACAAGCAGCAGTTTTTTGATGGTGTGATCTTGGAGAGGCAGTACAAAGCGTATAATGGTCATCAGAAGCCCAGGCAGTTTTTCACCATTCAGAATCATAATGATTACTTTCTTCAAGGCCTCCGTCTTCAACTTGACATCTCCTTTTTCTAGAGGAGGAAATGAAATCAGGAAGGCTAACATCTCACAGTTAGTTTAACAGGAATACTCATCTTCAGCATCAGAAGATGCAAACCCCCTCCAAGGACTGCAATATAGTACATCAATAAAATTCACACCTTTACTTCTACTAAAAGGATAAAGAGGAATCAAGGGATATTTAAAGAACAAGCATGGAGTTCAGATTTGATTCTAGGATCAACACATTGGAATTAACAGAGTTCAACAAATTTCACAATTGTTTCAATGCTTAAATTTAAACAGCCTTTTATACCAGGTACTTCAATGCACTCTGATGCCGTATGAACACGCCACACTAACACTGCCACTTCTGCCAGACAGATATAGCAGTGCCCTGAATATGGGATACGACAACTTGCTGCTTCTCACTGCATTACTTAAATCTGCCTCAGCCCAAACATGTATTACTTCAAACAGAGAGAAAGAGTTCAAATTTTTGCTTCTCAAAACACAGCAAACAGAGGAATGTACACATTTCAAAAACCAACAGAACAAAATAAACATCACATTGAATTGTCTGAGTTTATAAAATGCAAACAATATTCTAGGAAAGACACAATGAGACAACATGAGAATAATTCAGGTAGGACAGAGATCATTCAAATTACTGTCCATTACTTGCCTAGGTCATTTTTTAAGCTGATTTCAGAAGGTGGTTCTGAATCCATCGGAACATTGATTAACGTGTAACACACGTTCTCTGCAGCTGTCATGGTTCTTGGTTACAGAAGTTTTCTCAGTGGAAGAATTATTTTGACACAAATATCAGACAACCTAAAAAATAAGTAAAGAAAGCCATCCCAAAGTTAACACATTTTATTAACAATTAACTCAAAAATGTTTTCTAAACTGACTGAATGATTTGAAGGGATTCCTGGGTTGCTTCAGAAGCCACTTTCAGAAGCCTTCTCAATATTCTGTTATACTAAAATATTACTGTTAGTACCAAAAAAATAAGAGCACTAAATTTCCCCAAGGCCAAAAAAAAAGAGTAAATGAAATCAATCTTTCCAATACTTATGCACAGTCAGAGATAACTGAAGTGTACGGGTACCTGACTGCAGCTGAAGCAGCTCTTCCCTCATCTACTCACCCCCCTGATCCTGGCTGTATATTCCCACTACCTCCTCTGCAGTCCTGTGCCCCTCCAGGTGAACTGACCCACGCTGCAAAACCAGCTGAAAAACACCACAGTGGAAAAAAAAAAAAAAAGTCTTTGACTTGTTTAATGTGTGCCCATGAAGCTTTGAAGATGAGCAGGGATCCAACAGAAACCAGGGATGGGAGAAAGACAACATGGTGGAGAGGGAAGCAGGACTGCCCTTTTACTTGCCAAGGATCCTCAGACCACCTCAACTCCACCAACTGCTCTGCTAGACACTAATAAGGAAGGTAAGTATTTTTATAGTAAAGTATGAGAAAGTTACAGATCTATTAAAGCTGCTGTGTGGCTGACAGTTCAGGTAACAAAATTAGAAATTAAGCTCAATCCTCATTCTCATGTTTGTTTCTTCCTTACACAATAGATCTCTAGGATCAAATCAGCCTTTTTATTCTACTTCTTAAGTAATGAAAAGCATTCAAGTTTGAACTTGCTCAGCTAACACTATGATACCATACTGACAAGCATAGTAAATTGTTACTTTTTATTACATGAGCAATTCTATGTTTTCTACAGAAAACGTCCAAAAATTTACAGAAAAAAATACTTTGTGCTTTTATTGGTATTAATTTTCTGGAAGTCTTAGACTGAGTTTCACAAATCATTAAGACAGGGAAGTTGCCTTTTTACTTTAAATTGCACCAATACACATCAGTCAAATATTGCGTAAAAGCACACTTGGGTTATATAATTATTATTACTAACAATGGAGCCAACAGAACTGAACAAAATGATGAATCCCCATCAAAGGTGGTGATTCACATAAAGATGAAAACACTGAACTCTCCAACTCAAGGCTATGCAGGTCACTCCTCCTCCAAGCTCAATGATCCTGAGCAGGGCCGTCCCTCTGTGACATAAAGCTTTCAATAGCACACCAGTTTCAGAAGTTATTGTCTGGGGACGCCAGCTCCTGCCCCATGTAACCTCTTTCATCTGTGCAGACAACTTCTGGGATGTGAACCCTGTAAACTCTCCACTGCTGTCTTATTTTTGAAGCAGTAAGAGAAAACACAAAATCCAACAAACCAACAAGCAGCCGTTCCCAGCCTGGTTCAAGGCACCGCTGCACAGACAGCTCTGAGGAATGAGAGAAGGTGGGACACAGAGTTGAGACACTGCACAAGCTGAAACTGGTTCCAAAGTCCCTTTTCTCATCAAATGAGCACCTAGAGAACCTCAGGCTGAACAGAGAGCAGGCAAGCTAACTGGGTGCTAACTGGGGCTGTAGCCTCTTTCCACACAAGAAAACAACACAATTAAAAAACTGCACAACTACCCACAAAAATAACTGCAATATAATATTTTTTTAAAAAATACCCCACCTCTTCCTGTTATGAATTCTATACTTTTAAGGATTAGATCCTTCAAGCTTGTTGTTTACAAATATTTACATAAATGACTCCTACTCAGTTTTAGAAATATGACTCTTTTCTTGCCTCAGCAGCAGCTTTTCGCAACTTTTTCCATACTGTTACCCAGAACTCCTGTCTCAAAGCCCTGCAACTAGCACCTTCCTTTCCAATAAGGACTCACACAGACCATAAAGCTGATCCTTGCAAAAAATAGATCACGTATACAAAGATCTCAACTGCAGAACTCCTCTCAAAAATCACAGCCAAGCAGGTCTCTGAAGCATAAAAATGTGGAGTGTATTTTAGACTCTGGGAAGTAGCAGTGAAAAAGAACTCTCCGAAAATGCAAGGCTGGGAGACTTGGCAGGGAGAACCACCACCAAGTCTTCCTCCTTGCAAGGCACCAAGCCTTGAAATCACAGTTTAATCTTACAGAGAATCCCCACAGGCAGAGAAGTAGGCGATACTCTACTTCTTCAGCAACAGAACTGCTGAGCACCTGTATAAAGAAACGGAAAGTTGTGCAGTTTATACAACATAGAAGACAAAAAGCCACACCTGCTCTCCAGCTACACCCCTGGGGAGCCTCATGCAGCACCTCAGCAACCCAGACCCTGAGAAAGCATCGTTTTATTGATGCACGGCCTACAATACACAATGTAAAAGCGTTTATTAAAAAAACCCGGGTAAACCTATAGCCAGCTCAGGGAGATTCTCTCTCAGTGTGCCAGGTGACCACCTTTCCCTCAGAACACCAAGACGCCGCCGTTCGTTCCCCCGAGCACACCGCAACACCTCAGCGAGAAGCCGCCTCACAAACCCACCCGAAAACGCGGGGCGGCCCCTTCAGCGCTGCCGGGATCTCCCCTGAGGGACCCAACAAGAAGATGCCGGCGGGGCCGTGAGGCCTCGGGCCTACGGGCCTCACCGCCCCCACCACCGCCCCGCGACACCCAGCCCCGGCGAGGCCGCTGCTCCCCAGGCACAAGGCTCCGTACCCGCTGGCGTAGCGGCCCGGTCCGGTCGAGTCGGGCCCGGTGCGGAGCTCTTGCCCGCGGCGCTCCCGTTCCGGCGATGGCTGACGTGGAGCCGCTCCCTCCTCAGGCCACATCGATAGTACGGTGGCCCCAGCGGGACACGCCTCGCGCCCGCACGGCTTCGCGAAAGGGGCTAGGCGGCCAGCGGCGGCCCCGCCCCTCTCGCGAAGCCGTGCGGGCTAGGGGAAAATGCGCGCGCCGGTGCGCCACGAGGGCGCGGGGCGGGGTTTCCCCTCTGACGTCACGGAGGGCAGGATTAGTATTTTTTACCTTCCGGAAAAATAATAACAAGGAGGGGAAAGTAGAAAAATAAGGGAAAATAGAAAAGAAAAATAATATAGGAAATAATAATGGAAAAAACCCTAATAATAGAAAAGGAAAAAAATAAAATTAAAAGCAACTTTCTTGAGGGCTTCAAACCAAACACACAGCCCTGACACACCCATTTTGTTACTATTTTAACAATTTAACTATTTAAACAGATTCAACACAGTCCTTGGAGCCTGTTCAAAACAGCACCATGCTTTATTAATTAATAAAAGACAAGATTCAATCTTTTAGTCTTTTGGGGTTTTTTAAGTACATTGAGCAGGAGGATATCAAGCCCCTATATGAGTTCACCCCAAAAAACTTGTTTCTTATCCTTTTAATTGTATTTATTTCTTACAATAATTATAATGGAAAATGAAAACAAACATAATGCCAAACTAATTTTGCCTAAAATACAGCATCACACCCATTTTGCACATAGGAAGCACTGACTCACTGTGCTTCCCTGTCAGGTGGCCCTAAAGAAGTCACTGTCAGTCTCAAATTGTGTGGCATCCATCTGGAATGCAAACAGGCACCAGGTGCCCATCAGAGCACAAGGAGGGACAAAGCCCCATGGAGCCTGCTGAGTCAGCAGCAGCACAGAGACTCCATAGCTCAGGGGACCTGTAATGGGAATTTTATGTGCTTCCTCGTTACTTCAATTCAGGCCACTAGTGAGCTAAAAGCCCTTCGCTACGCCGTGGCTGGCTGATAGCTCTAAAGAAATAAGGTTCCATGTGAGCCGGGGTTTACTAAAGCGGAGAACTCAAAAACACCAGAACACAAGCTGGCTGGCAGCTTCATGCTTATTCAGCCTACAATGCTCCTGGAAAACACTCTCAGCCAGAAATGTCTTTTCAAGTTGAGTTTGAGACAATGACAAGACAACACGCTGCATCATATCTGTTCCACAACTGCTCTGTAGGCATTTTGAAGTCCTCTCAGTTCAAGTTTCCAAGGGAACCACGTTTGTACACCGTAAGTAAACGCTTGCACTGACAAACGGTCAAACACATGATGGCACTTTGATATGACAGAAGTATTGGAATAGGTGTTTGTTCAGATTAAGAAAACCAAACCCACAACAGATTCCAAGAAAGTGATTTATTTCCACTTGTCCTTACAAGTTAAAGACCGTATGCTTTTCATTAAAAAACAGTATCATGTACTATTTAGAAAATGATTACACCTTTCTTGTCAAAGAAAATACACCCAATTGTGACCTCCTGTCTACCTTTTAAGGATAGGTGGGTTGGTTTCTTTCTTAAGAGTAATCCTCAGAATGTATCGGCATAAAACGCATATAGGCGAGGATACAGTTACCAGCAAATGGATAAATGTTCCTGTATAATTAGACAGACGTTAACACAGAGGAACTCATCCACCAACTAGTGCTCCATGGGCTCCTCTGCCTTTTCTGGAGGTTCGTCAGCAGGCGGAGCAAGCTTGAAGAGAGAAAAAATATATATATTATAGAAGGGCAGAAAACAACACTTGACAGATCAGCTTTATCCTGGATTGAGCATCATGAGTGCATCAGTGTGGCTCATGTCAGCACACGGCTCAAAGCAGTGTTATCCAAGTTAAGCATGGAGCAGGACAGAGCTGGGAATCAGGCAACTAAAGGTGCATCTTGGGGCAAGGTGCGAGAAACACAGGTCACCTATTCTGTCACCAAAAAGTGAAAACCAGTACTTGATCACAGATCAGGAAAGTAGACAACTGTCAACAATTCAGCATAAATCGATTTAATAAGCATCTTAGTCTCAGTGAAGATTACATGGCTTTCACATTCCTAAAACTCTACTGTAGAGTGTTCAATGTTGTAAACATAAACGGGACGTGTTGTGTATAAAAAAATGTTGCCTTTCAGCAAAGCCTATTTATTCATATCTAACACACATACCTTTCTCTGTGGTCTCTCCTCAAGACCTTCTAGGAATGGTGCTACATCATCATCGTCATAGATGGTGAACTCCATGTCTTTGCCAACAATTCCAATGGAAACGTTCTGTTAAGCAAAGTTTTGAAAGACGTGAGAAGCATTTTTCTGCTGGTAACTCTGTGGCTTTACAGCTATCATGTTTCAGAATCTTGTAAGTAAATTCACTTTTCAAGGACTTCAATTTCTTTCAATTTTTTGTTTTCTTTTTAATAGCATACATGATTTTTCCCATAAACACTTTAATCTTATTTTGCATTTTTATTATTTTAAGAGTTCTAAAAGACAAGGTGGGCTAAGAATAAAATAATTTAAACATGGAAAAGGGTAGATCAGCCACAAGCAGAACACCAACTAAAGGAAATGCTTAGAATTTTCTTGTTCAACAGTTCCCCAATTCCTTGTCAGAAGCTTCTGCAACTTCTTCGACTTGATGCTGAGGATACTCAACCAACTGCTTGTGCATCACCTTCCCTCACCTCCCAGGTGAATTATTGACTGTGCTTACAATGCAAAGTCATGATTCTACTTGCATGTAATGATTCTTAAACACTGACCAAAGTCTAAAATAGAACAAAGCAACTAAGGAAACAATGTCTTATTTAGAGAAAGTATATTTTTTAAGAAAATTAAATGTGAGATAATTAAGGAAACTGTAGATAAAATGCTGACGTATGAAATGAAGACGATACTATCTCCCAGTGTTCAGCTTCCAAATTTCAGTGCCAGCTGTATCTGATATGAATTTTCTCACAGTAATTTCTAATAACAATGGCAGGAAAATTTCTTGTTAAGAAAACCTAGTATTTACCTTGGTGGTCAGATCCTGTTCAGCAGGAAGAGTCTCTCTGAGGGCACGCAGTCCATGTTTAACTAGCTCATTTAGATTACCTTAAAATGAAAACAAAGACATTTACTAAATACATGTTATTATCTCTAGACTCTCACTTCCCCTTCTTCCCACTCAACAAGAAAGACACCCTGGCTTGCTTGACTTCCAGAACTCCTCTCCTTTAGTACTTCTGGTACTAATCAGAGTTGGTTATAAAAATACATACCTTGAGAAACCAACCCTTCCCTTCGTCTGGGAAGGGCTGGGTTTGGCACCTGCCCTGCCTCCAGTGCAGTGATAACCACACTACTTTTTGCCTAAGAAGCCATTCAGTTGCCCCATCACCGCTTCATATAAAAATAAATTCACCATTTTAAATGTCATCACCTAAATAAGTGCCCTGACATACTATCCCTGCTCTGATATGGAAAAAAAATGTCCTCTTCCTGGGTTAAACAGGGCAGAAGCCTTTTCTCTGTTTTTCTGAGCACAACTTCTCTTTTCATCAGATATAATAAGCTTCTAGATGTTAGGACACGAAGATTTATAATATTTGCTTTACCACTTTTGTCTTTATGCAGATTCACCCTTATGCCAAACTTGGCTCTCCAAATTTATCTTCTTGCCTTACTAAGTGCAAAAGAACGGAGCAGTAGCAGAAAAACTGCATAACCATAAATACCATTAGATAGACAGGGCTTCATTACTCACAGTCAGTAAATTCGGTCATGTGTCTCTCCAAGTAAGTTCGTGCTGACTGTGAACGAGCACCAATGGACATTGCTTTGCAGTCAAAATAGTTTGCAGAGGGACAAGTCTGGAAGATGTGAGGACCCATATCCTACAAAGAAGGAAAAAAATCCACAAAATGTAAAACAAATGTACAAATTCATACCAAGTCTGCTGGTATTTTCTAAAACAGTAGTTTTGATTCATGGTACATCACATAGCTCATATTTAGGCATATATATATATAAAAAAATATAAATATATATATATATAAAATGTATTTTACAGCGCTTATCATACCACTGTTCTTATACAATTAGTTCAAAGCTATTTAAAAAAAAAAAACAAAAACCAACTTTGTTTACACTTTGTTCATTAAAATGCAGTTTTTATGTGCACAGGATAGCTGGCATCAAAAATGTTTCTTTCTCTGTTCCATAAACTCTACTGTACTTAAGTATGCTTCCTTCCTCATGGATGCCACAGGTATTTTACACATTCTGTCTTATCTGCACAAAAGTAAAAACCTGCTGTAGAGTTAACCGTGCCACGTGAGATTTCAGGCAAGATAACAGCTTCCTTCAACCTTTTCCTCACGTAAAAAATCTCCAGGGCAGATACTGTGCGTGTTGCTGTTGTTGCTAAATGAGTAAGAGAGAGGCCAGTGATGATTTCCATATCTATTTTCTATAAGAAGTATTTAAAATAGTAGTGTGTAAATCTCTATAATAATTAGTAATTACTGTCATCATGGGATGAACATTTTGATTCCCTAAAACATGAACAAAACTAATTTTTTCAGGATCTCATTTTGTACCTTAAAATAACTACTTTTCTTTTTGCAAGTTCTTTGCAATTACTTCATGAGTGTAGGTAGGATTAGTTATTAATAAACATTTTTAAAAGTTATGTTTTAGCGTAAGACATAGCAAATTATTTCCTTATTCAGAGGATTTTGATGAGTCTACCTCAACAAAAGACAGAAGGAAGCTTCTACCTTTCCCTCTTTGTATCTATTTTCTTTCAGATCAATAGTAACTAGCACAGATTACTTACATCATAACCTGCAATGAGCAGCCCTACGCCATACGGCCTTCTGCCATAGCGCTGCGTTGGTATCTGGGTTTCTTACATAAGCTAAGGAAACAATCTCAAAATTACATGTTAATTACCCAAAACATTTTCCTAAGCCAAGCTGAGATGCACCAAAATCACTACATAGTCTTTGCAAACCTTTTTGCAGCAGTGAGGACTATGTTCAAAGAAATCTTGGGACTTATTTGGAATACAGACTTCTTTTTAATGACAAAAAAATTTAGCAATTAGTGGTGCACTCAACCAAGTCACACAAATAGTTCACCTAATGCTGCATAGCCTCATTTAATTTCTTACCCCTTTGAATTTTTTTTCTAGGCACCTGATAACAGAATACAAGGCCTCTGCTGTGTTCCATGCATAGACAGAAGTTGCCACAGAAAAAAAAAAAGATCTGAGCAGGCAGCTGCAATCCAGTAACTGATCATATTGAGCAGTGCAGTCACCTTCCCTCCCTGCCTCCAGGGGCAAGGGGCTGCGCGACAGAACACCGTGCTATGCTAAACCTTGCTTCTCTGCCAGTTCAGTGCATGTTGTGGGATATTCTCTGAAAGAATACACAAGCAGTGAGCATAAAGAAAAATTAACTTTGAATTAACTTTTCAATTTAATACAACTTTTAAGTTATCATAGATGAAAATTATTTTATGAACAAGAACAGACAAGTAAAAAGCTATAAAAGCATTACAAATGTGAAAAAAACAAAGGATACTGCTTCCAATTAGTGACACTAGGCGAGAAACTGGAAGTGGTCTATCAAACACAAATCTAGAATCCAGACACTCCTGACGCATGAAATTGCTAGGAAGAAAAAAAAAAAAAATCATCAAACCAATGCATAGATGAAAGTCACAATGAGTTTTTGTCTCAACACTGGTCTGTTAAGGTAAGTCTATTTTTGTTTTAGCTCTGCTCAACAAGAAAAAGGGTCAAAGGCACTACATGATTTCATTTCATTGTGACCTATAATTGTCATTTAGAAAGCTGACCACACGTTTGTGAGAGCATTACGGTATTTCAGCCATACAAATGCAAAGAAGGTGGAAGTTCACACAGGCAACAGACAGATCGTCTGGAAAGAAGCCACAGTTAAACAGTAATATTTCTTTGTAGCATTACAGCAATTAAAATTTGTTCAAGAAATTCTTCCTACGCCTTCTTTGTCCTTTCCTATCAAACTGAGGATCACTCCTCCTTCCATGTACATTTACCTCACCTGATGAAACCATGAGGCCAGCAAGTAAAAAGCAAGCCCTTCTGAAGCTGACACATACAGAAGTGTATGTAATAACTTTCTTAAATGTTTGTACACAGAAGTAGCAATGCCCTTTCTCAGACTGCTTGGAAACCCCATCACACTGATGGAACCAGACAGGACTGTCTTACTAGTAATAAAACCAAAGAGCAAAATTCGGGCCAAACAAATGAGATTTCTGCCAACTAGTTAAAAATCTGCCAAAATTTCATGCTGAGGTCTTTGGCATAGTACAACAGAACAGTAACTCAAGATTAATCCTTAGCTGACCATAAAATTTCATTTGCAACATCCTACAAATGAACTTTCACTCATTGTTGCAGAACTGTGTATGTCAACAACCAAGATACTCACCACAAGAGTCTTGCATCAGCAGTAAGTCCAGCAATTGAGATACCAATATGGTTGTCAACGTACAGGATTTTTTTCTGATGAGCTGCCAGCTCAGACTGTGCTCTCTACACAAAAAAGGAGAAAGCTATGTGGCAGACTGAACAGTTTGCCAAGCACTGTGGAGAAATCTGCTAACATTTATAGCAAGAACTGAATATCATCATGAAACAATAAAAAAATATAAATTTATAAAATTGCAACAGAAGACAAGAAAAACCCAATTCCATTTCAGTAGGAAACTGTCAGAATAAAAGAAAGAACACTCACTCAAGCTTTGGAAAAAAGAAATAAACAGTTTTAGTACTTTGCAGCTAAAGAAAAAAAGAAACATCTTTTAAAGGGAAAAAAAGTCTTTCACTCGTTTCCTTCATAATTTTATGAAAATCTGCTTTGCATAGGTACTAAAAATATTTATAGTTCTATACTGGTATTCAAGCAAAAGGAAACCCTGATTGCATTTGCATTACACATAAAAGTTCAGACTGCACAGAACTAATTTGCCAAACCAAAACTTTTCTGCTAACACTACTGTCCCGAGAACAGTTTGGGACTTACCTTGAGAGCAACCAGCACCGCATGCGTTTTTGACTTCAGCCCCACGGTAGCTGAGCCTTGTTTCACAGCTTCCATGGCATATTCTATTTGATGAATTCGGCCCTACAGAATAAAATCAAGGGTAATAATTCTAAATTTAATCCTCTGTAACAATTTTCAATGGTTTTTGATTTTCAGACTTTTGATTCCTGCACATCAACACGTACACACACTGCATAACAGCTTAAACCTACAACCAACAGGCTTCTTCAGTTGTGTTCTGCAAATGCCTCACCATTAACCCACAAAAATCTCGCCAGCTCTGAGCCATTCACTACTGCATACAAAGAAAAACTAAAAAGAAAGGGTGAATAATCTTGACATTATAAGAATCATAAGACTTTTGACCGTGTCTTCAGAGGAATCTGTATTTGACCCAGTGTGATTCAAAGACAGGACTTCCAGCTGAAGTTGGGCATTTAACTTCTCATCGAGTTTCCTGAAGAAATGAGTCTTATGCAATTGTTTTGTCTCACCATCCATTCCCTAATAACTTCTGAACAAGTTATGAGTCAACTGCAGGAGAGTCTGAAAGAGGAGTAGAGGTCTCAAATACAATTAAGTCCCCATAAGTTTTGCAAAGGCGGCCAAGAGCTTTGCAGGAAAACAGACAACATCCTTTTAATGCAACCACTGAGGGCAAAGCAGCCAACTGTCTCACTGTAGCTGGCCTCTGACATCAACTAGTCAGCACATTCACTGCTGCTCTGCAAGCACTGCAAGTGACAACCACACCACACAGCTGCATCCTACCAGTTGTGATGGAGAGAAACGTAGTAAGCCTTATAGGGAAAGGTACTGGGGATAATCCAGAGGAAATCACCTCCTATTAGGTTGTTGGGTGGTTTGGGTTTTGTTTTGGTTTTTTTTGTTAAAGGTATTTTATTTGATTTATCTAGAGAAATACAAAGTCCACTAGATGCTTAAAATGTCCTGATGTTCCATTTCATCCACTAAGTTATAAATGGAATTTCAATAACGTAGGCTATTTCCTGCCCAAGAACAGTATGGAATCGCTGTGACCTGTCCAACATGTACTTATCAACATTCATTAATGACTTGCAACACTGTAAAAGCATGAAACCCCTCCTAGCCTTTAATCCCATATTTCCTTTTCTTTGTAACAATATTTGAAAACATACCCCCAAAAATATGATTATTCTTTGCTCCTCTATTAATATTGCCAAGAATTATTATGGTATCATGTCACTGCCTCACCTAAAGGAATGTATAGAGCAGTAATTGCAGTACAGTAGCAATTTTAAATGTCCCACTAACATTCCACAACATGGTAAGTGAGGGGGACACAGCTGTAGACTTCATAATCAAAGTACAATGTAAACTGCACTACAAAGTGATATGGCTTTGAACTGCTTACATGCTCTAACTCTCAATGTTATCATTATAAACTTCATACATGGAATTTATTCAACAGGGATGTTTGTGACTTTCAATTTAGAAAATTAATTCATAACAATAATTCATATGCAGTATGAATTCATAAGTGTGAATTCATACTACAAAAAATCAGATTCCACATACATATGGGTACAGTCATTCAAGAAGGGGCTTACAAGGCAATAAAAGTGTGCACAGAAAGAGAGAGCTGCTGCTATGCCATATTTGAAAAAGCAGCATGTTCTCACTTAAACACTAAATGCTCATTTTTAATAATTTAATTCTGTTCTGAACAATTTGAATACAGTAAAGCTCTTGATTTAAAAAAAAAAAAAAAAGGAAAGTTCTTCACAATTGTAAACTGAATAGTTCCTTTGCAATATTACCTGGTAAATAAAAGAGAGAATGACCTAGCAATAGACTAACATTTGGGAGAGCTAAGCTCAGTTTCATGATTTATCACACCTTACCTGGCAGTTTTTTTAAAAACCAACTTCTGTGGTAAATCAGCCACAGAATGGCTTGGGTTGGAATGGGCCTTTACAGATAGATGACCTAGTCCAACCCCCAAGGCTGACAGCATCTCTTCTGTACCTCCCAGGGCCATTCAGAAAGCAGGTGCCTTAAGTACTTTGCGGTAGCAGGGCCCACCTGAGCTTCCCTCAGGCCCACACACCAGAAGCTCAGAGATGTGCTAACGGCTTTCTGGAAAGCTGCAGCCACAGAGCACGGAGGGAGCAGCCGGCAGCAGCTTCAGGCACCTGAACACCATCTAAGACTGAAGGGAAGACGAAACGCAAGCAAAGCGCCAGCGAGCACCTTCGAAGGGCTTTACCTGCGGGCTCCAGACGGTGACATCGTTGTCGTACTGGTTGCGAAACTGGAAGGAACAGGAGACAGTCCGTGAGCGGAGCGGACAGGCGGGCGGGAAGGGCCCTCCCGAGACCCGCCACGGCCGTTTCTTTACGGGGCCTTCAGGCAAATGCCGGTCCCCGGGCCCGCTGCAGGGGCCGTTCTCAGCCCGGGGTGACTCGGCCCCTCGCTGGGCCGCACAAGCCCGCGGCGCCGCGCAGCCAGGCCCCGCCTCAGCCGGCGGGAAAGCGCCCGGGCAGAACCGCCAGGTGCCGGTGCCCGTGCGGGGAGGGGCCGCTGCCCGCCCGCTCCCCGCCGGTCCGCCCGCGGGAAGCCCTGCGAGCCCTGGCCGTGGCCAGCAGTGTCGCTCGGCCCGTCCCGGGGTAGCCCGGCGGCCGTGACCCGCCTCTCTGCACCGTCACGCCGGGCCGGGCCGAAGGGATCGCATCCCGCCGCCGCCGCTGCGCCCCGTTCCTTCCCCAGACCCGGCCGCCCCGCCAAAGGGAGAGCGGCCGGCCCCCTCCACGGGCAGCCCCGGGCCCCGCAGCGAGGTCCAGGCCCAGCCCCGGCCCGCCCGGCCCCGCATGGCCCGGGAACTGCTTACTCACGGCCCCGCTCCCTCCTCCCTGCCCTCCATCCTTCCCCCTCCCCGCCGCTTGTTCCGCCGCCCGCGCAGGGGTGCAGGGAGCCCCGGCCCGGCCGCCCCTCACCATCCTCCTTCCCCCGACGGCGGCGCGGGCTCCGGGGCAGCGAGGGGGATCCGCTCCGGCAGCGATCGCTCTGGACTGGAAGCGGCCAAGCAGCGCTAGTCGCACCTCGAGTCATCGATGGAGCGCGCTGCTGGCCCCGCCCCTGGAGTGAGCGGTGGCGCGCGGGTCCCGCCCGGCGGCGCATGCGCGGCCCCTCACAGGCGGTGGGCGCCGGGGCCAGTTCGCATCGTCGGGTCTGTCCCCGCGGCCCGGGGCCGTCACCCCTCGTTTGCGGAGCCCTCGCGGCTGCGCTGGGCCAAAGGCCCTGAATGGCGTCCCCAGCTCGCCGGGCCTGCCCTTTCCTCCGGGGTGCAGCGTGTCCCCCAAGGGCCCTGCGTGGAGACAAAAATGTCCTCGCGTGAGGGAAACTTGCGTTGAGGCCTTTGAAGCTCATTTGTTTTTCTTATTAAAACTCAACATTGGCCATTTTACTGTTTTTTTAAAAGCTGTGGCGTTTCTTAAACCGCTGAAGATGAAGGCGGTGGTGTGAAGTAGGGTTCACGTGCTATTAATGTTCTTTGTACCTGGAGAAAACTCCTTTGTTCTTCATACTCACAGGATATGAGGAGAGCCTGGGAACACGCAGGCTCTCCTCAGCCGGCATTACAAATATGGTTTAGGTTATACAAAAACCTTAGCTATGGACAGGAGCACAGATGGATAAATTCAATCACAGTTACTCTTTAAAAAATGATTTAAAAAAACCAAAGCACCGCTGCCAGCTCCACAAAAGCTGTAAGGATTTGTCTGCTGAATCATGAGCTCATGCACAGATGAGACACTCGGAAAGATACTGTAAAACCATCAATATTAGGTTTGTACTCTTTCCCCCTCACTTACTTTTTCCCCTCTGAGGCAAAATCTGTTGCTGCCAAGAAAAGGGTGCACCAGCCCCGTGCAGACACCAAGCACACCAGTGGGACCTCTTGCTTCAGGAGGCTACAGGGTCCAATCCCACCTCTTCTATAAACCACTGCAAGAAGGTTTCAAGCTGTAATTCAGTCATTGCCCTTTTATCACAAGCATGTGGTTTATGAAGTGGTGTGCTTCCCAAAACTGCAGTTAAGTTTTCATGCAATGTTCAGACTAACAAAGCTTATGAGCTCAAAAAGTTCAGGGTAAAAAACAACTGCAGGCAGTTTGGTAGGAGTAAAACAACAGCTGCTGTTAATCAGGTGTAACCGACTGGAAATCCTCTTGTCTTTCCGTTTCGGAAAAAAAAGGGTAGAGGAAGCCTCTGAAATTATATAAAGCTAAATGAGAAGTGCTATTATGAATTACGTTTTAAAAAGTTACTCTGTCTTTCTTAATTACAGCTAAGATGTGATTAAATCTCTAAATGGGTCTTTTTGCTCTCAAAATAAAGATAAAAACTACAAGTGCTTAACAAAAATTAATTGCTTACTGGAGCTCTTATTTTGGACAATGTAAAGTATTTTTATATAGTGGTAACTGTAAAAGTGAGTTAAGAATTACTGTGAGAACCCCTCTATAGGGTTGCATGACTCACGCATTAAGAGAATCAATACTGTGTTCATGTGTTTTGGGTTTTTTTTAAACACGTATCCGGCTGAAGTCACAGTCATTAAAGCCAAACTAGTTTTCTATCACCTTTTGATTACTACAAGACCAATGACACATTTCTCTTACGACTGGGGAATTTTCTCTTTTTTCCTGGAGAGGACTACAGTGTTGTCTAGGAAAAAAAAAATCTAAACAGACTGATTTAAATTATCGAACTTGTTTTATTTTTTTAAAGCTTTCTGATTAATAAAAAATCATTTGATCTGAAATAACTTCCCTTCTTCAACATTGTTTGGTGTGCACTGAAACAGGATATATAAACATTTTATTAAGTGAGCTGGACAGCTTTCAAGTTTCAGGGAACTTTCAGTAAATATCCCTGTAGTCTCTGCTATAATGCCATTCTGTAATAACTTCCTACAGCAATAAGGGACTCACTAAAGATCCGTTTGCTCCACCTACAGGAACAGAACAATAGCCAGAAACTTCCTCTCTTTTGGCAAAAGTGGGTTAGTTTTGATAGAACACTACACTATGCCAAGACTCTCTATTGTTCTGTATACATACAGCAAGCAATGTTAGGAACCAGGATTTCAGTGATAAAAAGGCAGGATTTGCAGAACTTCACACAGAAAATTGGTAAAAGCTGTATAAATTAAGAACTTTTGGAAGCTGTATGAACTCGTGCAGTTTTATTTAAGAACAACTTAAGTATTTTCCTGAGTAATCTTTTTTTTTTTTTTCCTTTATTACATGGACAGAAAAATATATTCAAAACCAAACTAACCAGATGTCCAGCTATTAAAAATTTATTCTAAAGCAAACAGATTTCGGGTAATGTGACAGCAGGAAGGGTAGCATGGAATGGAGTTCCAGCTGCTCTCCAGTGCTTCAGGCAGCACAAGTGTTACGTATTCCCCAGGCGGCAGCACAAGAGGATGTCAGAGGCAGGAATAATCTGCAGAAAAGGGAAATGCTTACCGTGGAAGGAAGTCATTCACTTCCTCCTGAATGCTCCTGCTTGCCCTGGAGGCTCGGTATGAGCCATCTTTAGGCAGGGCTAAAGCCAGTGAGTCCATCAAGTATTTCTGATGACATCTCAGTGCGTTGGTGTTAAAAAGCCCCCACACCATTCCCTATTCACGTATTTGAACCGAGAGTATAATATTTAAATACAAAAAGAGAGAAGGGAATGAAAGCAAAAATCAAATAGCTTTTTCAGGTACCAAAGGCATCAAATCAGAAAGGAAGCATTTTACATATATTTCACCCAAATATGGCAAAGTTACTGAAATCAGTGAAGCCAGTGGTTTGTCAGTCATCCAAAGTTACTAGAAAATTTGAGTGAAAGCCTTAAATAAGAGTTTCAGTAACATTTAAGTGATGCATAAGCATTGCGTTGACCTCTGCACCTAAGAAGATGACACCCTTGCTGTATGTAAGGGTGGCACAATGGACTGCATGAAACGATCTGACAGTTTTAGACAGCTTCATAGGAGATAAAAATCCAGATGACAAAAGGCTACGGTAACACAGACGCAGTTGATAGACACAGCAGAAAAAACAGTGCTGAGTGACCAAGATGGTGAAACTGCTGTTTGCTACAAGCCATGTTATGAGACACATCAACGAGGCAACGTGGGACACAGCCTCGCATTGATTTTGCCACTGCTGTATCTGATCCATTACTAAATATCTACAAAACTATCCCAATTATCCATAGCACAGGTATTATTTTTAGAATACTAAAAGCTATGGGAAAGTGCATCAAATATTTCCTTTGGTAAGAGTCCTCTAACAGCAGTATCAAAATATGCTTGCCTAGTTCTGGAGAAGGTTTGAATTACTAGAAAAAGAGGATTAAAGAAATACAAATTTAATTGTAGAGAAAAAAGTAAATGACAAGCAGCAATCGACATATTACATCAAGAAATCACAATATTAAAGAATACAGGACTGAAAAGTAAAACTAAATCTATCTTCACATTTAAATAATCCACTTATGAGACATCTACATTAGGAGAAAATTGTATTTTGTTACTTTTAGTTTCAAGTTGTAACCTGATAATCAGAATTACTTCAGAGAAATGAATACACAATTGATAGCTCTACAAAAAACATTCATTGCTCACTAATGGTCAAATTAAATGTTAGGAATTATTAGGAAGGAGAAGAAATTTTAAAGAATTGCTATGCCACTGTGTAAATCCATACTGCATCTGACAGCACTCAGACGTGAATACTGGCTGTGATTGTTGTTTCCCACCTTAAAACAGTTTGGCAGTACTGAAGAGGCTGGGGAAAGTGGAAAGAATGATTCAAATTATGGAATAGCTTCATGTAAAGGACGACAGTAAAGAGTAGAAGTCTTCAGTCTAAATGACAGATAAACAAGGAAAGGTGAATGCTCCTCAAAGCAGAGCTGGCACAGAGATGCTGAACAGATAGGATGCTTCTCCCTGACCTCCAGCACTGGTACTGGGTGGCATTAAAAGCAGCAGGTTCAAGCAAAGACAAGGCAGTACTTCCTGAGACACGGCATACCTGTGCTGTGGAAACCTTTGCACCTCAACACACTGTGGCCTTGTGGTCATGGATTGAGAGAGCAGCTGAACAAATTCACGGACAAAAGAACTTTTCAAGGCACCTCCCGATGCTGCTGATACAATGTTTGAACTAAGGGCAGCAGTGAAAAAATAGCTAACCTGAAGCATGCATATACAGTCTCAAGAGAAATGAATGATACTGTTTTGTTCTATGTTATGTTTCCAGCGTAGCTATAAACAGCATCTGACATCTGAGCGATGGCAGGCATTGCTCTGCAGAGATTAATATACAGGAACTGAGAGGCAAGGCCATTACGCCTCCTCTTCTGCTGAGTCACTAGAGGAAACAGCATCCCACCGAGTCCCCTTTTGGGATGCCACTCACCGTCAATCTACTTAACCACTCTGTTGCTGTGTCCTACACTTCTGCAGTTGTATGGAGTTTTGGGGTAAAAGACTGGCTCCACTGGGGTCAGAGGGAACACCCCCAGGGATGGCATGTTTTGTGCTAGCTAGGCACAGCAGATTGCAAAAGAAGAAGAAAACTCTGTTGTGCTGGAGTAAGAGCAAGGCTGAACACAGGCAGCATCTCCATCCCCTTGGAGAAGGGGAAGGGCAGGTCCCAGGGAGGTCACGGAGCCACTCCTGTCAGGCAGACAAGCAATTACTGGCAAATAGCAGAGCTGGCCCTGTGAGCAAGTAGGAACAGGCATGTTGTAGCGATACGTTCAAACCCTCTACGTTAGGCCAGTGTTTCATGACTCGTGCAGTACAGCTTCCTGCACCAAGTAGCTGTTTATGTATAAGAAAAAAAAAAAAGTGTTATCAATCTCCATCTTCCTCAAGTTAAAAAAAAAAAAAAAATCCATTGCTTAAGATCTAGCAATAGTTGGGAGCTTGACTGTTACTATTGGGGAAAAGAAATGGTCAATATTAGCATTGGGAGACTTGAAAGTTCTATTTATGCTCAGGAGGAAGGATGAAGCGAAGCTCAACAGCCAAGCTAAGTCATACTGCTCCTAGAATAGGTGGCAAGAACTTGGGTAACAGAAAGTGAGCTGCATTAGGCAAGCAGCTCTCCATGGTTTATTAATAATGCTATCCCTATTTAAATGAAATGTGGGACACTGCACGAAACTAAGGATAGCAAAATCCTGACCCAGAAATAATTTCATTTATACTGTTAGCTCCCTTTTTTATATGGTATAGTGAATGTCCATTTGATGATCAGTCATCTAGGCCAACATGAGGGGTGTGGATACCTTCTGGAACAGAGAACAAGACTCAGAAATTATGATCAGGAGAATGAACTACAGAAGAGAGACCTTAAAGCAGTGGCATCCTTCCCCTATTAAAAAAAACCCTAAAAAAACCCAAACCAAACACAAAAAAATTGTCCTTTTGTCCACTGCAGTCTACAAATGCTGGAGAGCAGAAATAGTAATGACATTTGTTTCAGAAGAGCCTTCAATCTGACATGCTGTATTTAGTTCGACTGCATTTATACCTAATTTAGTCTCAGGTCACCATGGCTGATAATCACGTCGCATTAAATAGCCCTTACACTACTCAAGTCACTGATTTGTCTTTTGATTTTAATGCCACAAACCTGGATCTTAATCTCTAAAATAAAACTGGGTTTAAATAGTGGCCCAGACACCCTTACTGCAGACTGACATATATACAAACATTCCAGCTTCATGTACATCGGTTGGTTTCATCAAAATATTACTTAAGATTAAATTAAATTGGATATTATCATAATACATTCAGGACTGAGCAATTTTACTAAGTTTTTTGAGAACTGCCTTACTCACTTGACAACATGCACAGTCCACATTTGGATTTAATTCAGGTAACAAATTTACTTCATTAATATATATTTTATAAAGTAAAAAGACTATTTAATTGTAAGCATTCATGTGGGACATTGGTCATATTTGATGGCATTTTCATCATCTAGGTTAAGACTGAGGAAAAAAAATTATGACAGCTGCTATAAACTTACATACCTGTCTTCAGAATCATTTGGAGATGATGTCAGAAGTGCTCACAAAGAAAAAAAAAATCTATCATTTTGTGTTTAGTACTGTAAATAGGAAAAAAATAACTTGTCTCTATAAATGATGCCAAACAGCCTTGTATTCGTGTTGCCAAAGGCATTTTTTAAACTACTGACCAATTTTAAACACTGGAATATTTTGTTATGAAAAATGTTAAGTACACAGATTTTTAACATCTATTCTTATTTTTTTTTAAATCCATAGTTTTTGTGAACTGATGCCATTTGTCCTTTTCAGGACAGGCCTTCAGGGCAACTAACCTTGTTTGATCATCAAAGCTGGCTGGCAAAGACCAGGCAATGCTGAAAGCAGGCTAAAATAATCCCTGTCCTGTGGAAAGAGGACAGCAGAAAAGAGTCTGGCTCTTTCTGTCCAGTCCTGTAACAAACAACAGGCACAAAGTTCCACACAGCAGAGCTGCTGTAGCATACCCTGGTCATGGAAATAGTTTTTATTTGTAAGTTCTTGTTTGAATAAAACAAAAATATATTCAGAAGGAAATTCAAATGGATATTATTGCTAGTTACTTCTGGGACCTGAAATTTATTTCTTAATTCTGAGTGAGGAAGGGTTTCTGTATAATATACATTAATTGTACAAGAAAAAATGTGTTGTGAGCTGTAAACTGCTTGCTAGCTTAGAAATTATGATTTAAACAGTTTGTATAGTATTGTCTGAGTCATCAAAAGATAACTGAAGAATTATTATAATAATTTATGGGAGTATAATGAAATATATTATTGGAGTTTTATGAAAATCTGTTAAACTTTTTATTTCAATGAAAAATAATGGCAATTATTATTTTAAGGTTCTGAGGATAGAAGATCAATTTCAGTGTGCACATAGCTGCATAAACTCTTTCAAATATATTAATTGCTACTGTTGATTCATTTGTTGGAATTATTTTTGACTGACCAAAGCATGACCAAACATTCAGTGGTGGGTATAAAACATTTTGAGGCAAACATTTATGAGTTCATGAATGAATATTGTATCAGTTATATTAGTGATGAATTTTTTCAGAATTTCTACCTATGAAAAAATTAAGTATAATTGTCAGCACAGATTGGAAATAACAGATAGAGTGATACAGAAATAAAGCCTTTGTAATCCATAAGACCACTAATGGATCCCATTTCCTTATGACAGACATTATTGTCATATTAAATTAATGGCTAGACAAAGTATTACCTTCTTAGATATGCATTTATATTCCATAAATATTTCATAATGACTACTTATATGTAGATCACACAATAAAATGTTCACAATGTTTTTGCCACATCTATTTTTGCCAAAAGTTTCTGCTTGAAAAATGGAAATACCTTCACATATAGAATAAAATTTGCCAGAAGCTATTAAACTATTAAAAAAAAAAAAAAGAAAGAAAAGAGGAAAGAAGAGAGAGAGAAGACCCTAGGAATGACTTACTATCCCTGGTAAAACCTTAAGGATTTTTGTGACACTTCTCTTCACAGCCATTTTAAAGTTCCATGGGAGCATTACACTTCTTGTAATACTCACTGTTTAGGCAACAATTCTGGTATCTGTGGACCACACTTTTCAAAAAGTGACTCAGCCCACTCTTAGCATGGATTCAGTTTCTGATTAGGTAAGACTACAATATAGAATTAACATGCAGGAAAAAAAATAGATGCTCGAGTAAGCTTTAGTCTTAAAATGTCTTGCTGCCATCAGCCAGTTTTTTTACTGTTTGCCAAGCTCCTAATTTTACTGTGTGGATTTTAACAGCTTTGCTGTCATGCATATCCCTGTTTTCATAGTACAAATTTTATTTGGCACTGCCATCTTTATTGCATTTATTCCTAAACTAACAACAATGCAAGCAGAAATCAAAGCCTGTCCTGACAAATGTGAGAGGGCTTCTGGAAGTGTAAGGTCCATTGTCTGCAATCGTTCTGACAGATCACTGAGCTCAGACAGTGCATCATACATGCTTAAATTATGATCAAATTCCATTGATGTAAGGATAATTCTAAATCCAGAGTATTTGGCACAACCCTTGGCTTCTAACCCTGGTCTATGGAAGGATTCAGCTATGGGCCTGAAGGGCTGTAAATCAATTTCAGACGGCCTCGATATAACCCTGCCTTGAAACTAGCTAGTGAGCATCTAAAAATCTCTGCAGTAGTTATGAGCATGTCACTATAGAGTCAACACTTCTGCACATCTGTTTTTGATTTTAAGAAGTATATATCAGATAAATTTGTGATTACAGATGTCTCATTCACAACAGATTCTGTGGCACGAAAGTATTTTTAAGCTGTGTTTATCACATCCTTAAGTGAACAGAAATAACAATTCTTCAGACAAAAGGTATTACCAAAGGGAAGATTTCATACTTGAAATAGGGAAATTTAAAAGAAAAAAAATAAGAGAGAGAGGGAGAGAACATTAAATCAGAAGACTAACTTTGCATTTGTATGGACCCTTTCAACTGTGTTATAATAATTAATAAAAACAAGAAGACATTTTCCAGGTTAGAAATTGAATACACACCTTAGATTTTGAAAAGCAACCTTTTCTTTGAATAGTTGATAACAGATCTAGCTTTGCATGTGTTCTTCCATACTCTTTCTTTCTTATTGCACACCTCTTTCCAAGATGAGCATAAGTTGTGAAGGACCTGTGATGAACGTCCACAAGCACTTTAAAGCTCAAGTACCATTTCTGACCACTCAAAAAACATTTAGAAACAGAGGAAACAACTATGATCCTACTTGAAAACTAGTACATAAAAGAGAAAGAAATATTAGCAAACCCTTCAAGATACAATTACTATAGTATCAACAAAAAGAAGAATTCCAGACAATGAGGTCAAGGAAGGGAAAAATGGCTTTTCTGTGTATCACATGGCAAATTAAGCCCACTTGGCCAAATAAAATTGCCTCTTATTTGTTCTTCTATTAATTAGGGTATATCTCTGGAGGGAAAATAAAAATTCTCTGGGCATTAAAAAAAAACAAACCCAAATGTTCAATAATGAAGCTGAATAGAGAAATTCAACAGTAAAGTTGAAACTATGCCAGATCGGCCTTATGCTCATCCTTAGCTATCAGAATGATCATCATTATCCCATTTTATCTTCAAAACAACTCTGAAGATTAGAAAACACATGCATGGTTGACAGATGAATGCATCTGTCTCCTTTAACAGTTGATTACAAAAGAGTCTGGAAGAGACTCTGGAGTAAAAAGGATGACATGTCCTATTCACATTCACGTCCAGGGGAAGAATAGGTCTTGGTTAACCACATCATTGTGGAAAAGCATCCAGAACATTGTCATGGACTTCCTGCTCAGGATATGCATGCATGAAATGACCTAATCTGTTTTCCAGTTCATTCCAGAACCCAGGGAGACTGCTAGCAGAAACATCTGATACCTGATATACTATACTGCTCCGAAGGACAGCGTATCTCTTTCCAATCTTAAGTTACCCAAGGACAACCTCTAGCCAAGAAAGCAAGCATCTGTTACAAAGACCTGAAAGAACAGGTAATTAGAAGAACACTGTAATAATAATGTTGCTTTGACTCAGCCACAAAAAGTCTACACTTCAAAAAAAAAGAGCAAAACTTCACTAAGTAACCAGTAGAAGAATAAGCTATTTCCTACCACTTCTGCTTGCTTCTTGTACTGTGTTCCAGCTCACACCCCTTTGTGGTGCATAAGGCTCCTTTGGAATGGATGCTGAAGAATCTCTTTCTTTATAATTGTTTTATTCTCCCTGGAAACACAGAAGCCAAGAAAATTGCTTAAGAAATAAGGAGGAGGTGAAAGCACAGATTGCTGTCCCTGCTGCGTCAAGTGAGGCTTGCAGGATTGTTCTAGATGACATATGACCCTCAATAATTGGAGTGTCAAACTTCTGGCAAAAATATTTGGGCAGTAATCTGATAAAGGTCACTAGATCGTCAAAGATCTTGTGAATATAGCTTGGGAAGCACAAAAGGTAGTTCCAAATGTGGAATTGAAGTGAAAGCTGAAGAGTCCAGTCTTTTTTGGAGCACAAGTAACTCTGGAGTTCTTACTACAGCAAGATCTTTTCCTCAAGAACATGATAATACAGCAATAGCCTGTGTTAGGGCTCTCTGTAAACAGGCAGTGTGATGTTGCAGGTTTCACAAGCTTCTCCAACTGCCAAAATGGTCATGGAGCTGACTCACTACTAAGGTCTCACCCAGGAATCAAAGGGTTTTGCCTTTGCCTGGAGTACAACTCTTTCCCATCCTGACTGAAACAGGGTGTTAAAAAGCAATTCTCTAGTTGTGTTGATAGGATAACAAACTATTTTGGTGTTATCTGGTCCTGAAGAACCCACAGAGCTCTCGAAACCCCAAAGCAGGACCTAAACAAAGTAGAATAAAAATACCAGCAGTAGCTAAACCTCTCTTAGCTGTAAAAAAACCCCAAAAAGTTTGAAAGCTGGGAGTCAGCTTTCCACACACCGTAGGTACTGCATGAAATGAGGAATCAGTTTGATTCAGGAGAGATTTAAGAGCAATTGAGTAGAAAGAGGATTGTGCCTATTGTCACACTGACGTTACCCGGGGCGTTGATAGCTCCTGCTGCTATCAATACAGTTATCTGACCTATAGTGCGAGGTACAGACACGCTCTCAGTGTGAACACAAACACAGATCAGCTGATGAAGAGAATATTCAATCCTTGCCTAATTCAAACAAAGCATGTTTATCTTACTATTAATCATCAAGGAAGCCGTGTAAGAAAGCTAGCCCTTAGGGAGTCCCATAGCTTGTCTGTATGGAAAAAATGAAAAAGGAGAGGGGAAAAAAAGGTGGGGAAGGAGGAAAAACACGACAGGTTTTTGTCAGAAGAAACAGCTTCCGACTCCTGGAACATACTGTTTGCATTCCATGTCTAAATAATTTATGTTTGCATTTGTGAACTATGTTCAGAGATTAAGTAACTAACAATACATGGAAAGTACCTGATTCTATTGGTTAAGGTTCACGTAAGTTAAATTTGTGCAAGTAATTTTGTCATTTAAGATTAACTTTCCAAGTAACTGGGAAAGCACGGCCTGACTTCACAAACATCTTATAAAATGTCATGTCCATTTATAAAAATAGTTTATATATGTCTCAGATTAACAGAAATAGAAAACAAATGTATTTGTGCACACTGCTCTGGCAACTGGAATCGTTACCTATAGTAAAATAAATGATTGCATACTCATTTAGTTAATGTCTCACGTCAGTATATTCCTGTATCTGCTATAAAAACAAAGGCTTTTACTACATGTCTCAGAAGCACGTTCTTGTTTATAAATCATTGTTGCCTGAAGCCTTAGTATAAAAAATATATACTAAAGTAGCATTCCTGCCTATGCTCTCTAAGGCTCTTTTATTTTGCTGGGCAGTATACAGAATCAAGCCTCTCAACTCAAAACCTGAAAATTCCTTAGTTATTTTAAATTACATACCAGATTAATATATTTTACAGCAATTCAAGGTTCTTCTATTCAGATATATGTTAACTGCACTATTAGATTTGGTACAGACCTATTTGTGTAGGAGACCTGGCTGGGGAGGTTCCTAAACAGGATACATCCCAGGATTTCAATTAACACCCTAACTGCCCCATTTTAAGAATTCTTAAACTACAATGTATATAAATTGAGTCAGAGAGTGGTTATTTTTTTTTCCCCCTAATATATCAGAAAGCACTGAAGGATTAATCAAACATTTCTTTAAAACTGGAATGCTGTTTTCCTTCTTCCCTCCCCCTCTTTCAGAGCTTACATGAAAAATGCATCAATCATGGGAAGGGGACATATTAATAAATAAAAGTAAAACTAAGTTTATGTGTAAAGGATAGATTCCTCACTCTCAGCACTAAAGAAAGCAAACATAGCAAGTACATCATATTTTACAACACAGGGCTATTTAAGTAACTTCACAGTAAGTAATCAAGGCCAAAACTGAAGAACATAAGATCTTGTTTAAATCCAACCTTTAACAATACTACCTGACATCTGATGTTCATTTTTTAATATAAAAGTGCCTTAGGATTAACAGCAGCAATTTGAATGCATGATGTAAGCAACTTCAGTTAAAGTACGTCACTCAGCTTCTTTGGTATTTGGCTAACTCCTTGGTACAGAGCTTTTTTGGTAGTTTTTATGTATCAGATAGTGAAAGCAGTGTGTAGTGTTTTAAATCCCAAAGGTTTCATGCATCTATGAGACCTAAATCCCAAAGGTTGCATGCATCTATTAGACCTACATTTAGGAAACTATTACCTGGCAATAAGCCTTACAATAATTAAGTACTAAAAAACAAAGCAGCCAGGAATCACAAACTTTCAAACCATTATCAAGCACACATTGGCACTAAGAAGTAATTACTATGAATTATATAGTATTTGTAATTAGCAGCAGTCACAGAGAAACAGATTACAAATCAGCAAATTTTACAAAACAGCAAGTCAACAATAATAGAGTAATACAGGCACATGGTCACTTCATTTCCTAATTGTTTGTTTACTATGCTTTTCTCTCTAGCAAGATATTGGCATAATATTTGCATTTAATAAACATTCTAATTCTAGTAAAGAAGACATTTTGAATATAGTAATACAGGTAATCAAGTAAACATAGCACTGCAGTTTGTTGTAGATCAGCTCTAGAGAATGCTGTATCAGTGAAATTTATTTTGCAGTATCTATTGCTCTTGGAAAAAAAAATATTTTAATACTAAGTGAATAAAACCCCCTATAATCTGAGTTCATAGTCAATGTTATGCTAATATTTATAATAAAATAAGATATATGCATTTCATGTAACTTGCATTAATAAAACATTTTTTCCAAATACAATTAAAATTCCATTGAGGTTGAACTAGACAGATTTTTGGGTCTCAAAAAACCCTCAAGATTTTTTCTATGCTTCCCTGAACTCTTACATAGTTTAAACTATGAAAAGGTATAAATGACATTGCAAGTATGTGACAAATAAGAAATCAGTTAATGATTTAAACTTAAATGTAGTTCTTCATTGATACAGTGTTTGAGTTGGTTATATTAAGAATCATTCACTGCTACCTCGTTATTACTAATTGAGCATAAGTGCAAAGATACCATAATGTAAACTTCTGGGTTTCATTATCAGCTCTGGTAAAACCTATCGCTGTGTCCAGGTCATTCTCTTCCAAGGTCCTTTCCTCTCAGGTCATTGTTAATCCAAACATAAAAACTCCAAAGCAACAAACGAACACTTCTAAAAGTGTTGGGTTTGTGGGTCAATTATTATTCTTTCATTGCAAGAAAGATCCAACACGTGCATATGGCTGATTGTTTCTACATCATCACTTTGGACCCCAGTATGCTGGACACATTTTAGTTATAAATCAGCATATAAAATTTAACCAACTGAAGTTAATACATTTGCATTATCTAGATTCAGAATTTGTAAGATTTCCATAGCATACCCTCATTTTGCTTACATAGTCAATCCAGACATGTTGCTAAAAATAGAGGAGAAGGGCTTTTTATGATGGACTGGTCTTTGCTGCTTGGGTAAAGCCCACAGAGATCAGCAGTAGTTTCTAAAAGCTCCTATTTATTCTTACTCATAAAGAATATCACTCGACAAAAATTAACATCTTGGAAATATTTAAATACATTTTCACATCCAACTGTTCTTCCCCCTTTTTTTTCTGAAGGTAATAGGCACTAGTTTTGAGCACAAAAATAGCTGAGTTAAATGATCAGGCCACTTATCTGAAACTGCAGTCTGCTTTACCTACATGTGTGTGCCTTTGACAACTAAATACAGTCCCTCACTGTTTGTAAATAATCATGATGTATGCTGACACCATTCAGAGGAGACACAAGCAGCAAACTCACCAGCTACTAAAGCATTCCAAGCCCTTAGTTGGGGTGCAGATTCTGCTGTGGTAAATTCAGGCTGTGAGTTGCCTTCAGCCCAAAGCACACAGTGGGTACCGCTTTCAATAAACCGTGAGAGGCGAAAGGGAGCCGGAGCTTCAGCTACGACGCTAAGGCCAGGCTGATAAATCACTGCAATCGTATGCAGCATTGATTATGAATGCTAAACAGCCCGACTGCATCATATGAGGAAGAAAAGTATCTTCTGGCTAAATAAGGAGACTTAAATAAGAAAGATTACTGAGACAAGTTGTTTGAAATTAGAACACTTTCATTGCATGTCATGACTTCTTGGACAACACAGATTAACAACTTGGTCTTAACAATTAACAAAAATAAAATTAACATAACAAATGCTGGTGCCATCCTTAGGTTTCAGAGGACAGACATAAAACACATAAATTTATACTTTTTAAACCAGATGATTTCTGGCTCCTACCACATTTTATTCCTGTCTCTTCTTTCACTCCGATGAATTCCTTCTGTGGTTAGAATGACAAAATATTTCCCCATTAATGAGCTAATTAGCTTAATTGCATAATTTTGCTATTTTTTTAAATTTCATGTTGAACCTCCAGAAGAAATAGTTACTGAAGTCACAATTACAGGATTCTGTTACATTTCTCCTTGGTTTGGGTGGGACAGGGAGGAAAAGTTACATTTATATGTTTTGTTCTGGAGATTTCCTTACACAGGCTGTCTAATTAGACCATTATTACTTTGAATGGTAAAGCCTGATTAATCTCCAAACATTTTAGAAGGCAAGATAACAATATATAACAGTTTATGATAAACTTTGAATGCTTAATATTCCAGATATTTTTTTTTTTATTCAAGAGGTAAGATACTGTACAGATTTCCACATATTTTCTGACAAAGCACTATTATTCTGATATCTGCAGCCTGATACTTCCAGTCAAAGTTTTTAGTTTTATTTAATAATGAACAAAATAAATACTGAATGTTTCAGTATTTTCTTCTAGGTCCAAACTTTTACAATAGTTACCATAAGAAAGCATTAAATATTATGAACTTCTGAATACATTCAGGCATATAAGGGTTTCATGCACATAACTGAATGAAGTAATACAGCCAAACAAAGAACTTGAGATTATACTCAAGCATGTGCTGAAACCCAGGCCAGACCCTGAAGAGGTATAACTCAGCACAATTTCTTTACTGGGTTGTTTTATGCCTGCTGACAATATAATGTGATTTTAGCAATTTAACAGAATTTAAATGAATGTTAATTAACAAGGACCTGTCTTCATGATTTAGGGTCAATAAAATGTGTATCCAAAAGACATGGAAATGAGAGAAGCTGACTGAATGATTCAGCTCACCTTTTTTCTCCCCTCTCCTCCCAATAAATGACCTGACACGGACTGATTTTGATGTTTTTCAGAATATATTTATGCATCTGGTGCTCATATGTTAAGTCAGACTTCTCTGAAAAACCATTCTAGCTCCCTAGTTAGATTAAATCTTTAGCACTGTTAATGAGCATAAAACATAAAATGCCTCTATTTCAATTCAAGACAGAAATTTCAATTAGCAAGTTAAGGACTGAATTGCCATAAAAATATTAGTAGGTATTCTTAAGTTTAATCCTATTTCACTGCAGGTATAGATTTTATAATAAAACATGATTTAGCACAAAGTAAACTTTTTATAGAGAGATGCTACATATGAAAAGTCACCTATTTTCTGTTTTGTTATTAATCTTCAGTTTTGCTTATACCATAGGGTGAAAAATTGTACTCAAATAATCAGCTTTGAAAAAGTGAAATCTGGTAAAAATTTCACATTTGACAAATTCCCGCATTTTTATTGTGAAAAAGTCAAACTATCCCACTATTCTCCAAATAAGCTCATGTAAAAAAAAAAATCAGTACCACATATAATTACACAGTTCTCACAGCTAGAATTTTGACAGCCCATTATCCATTTTTTTTTGTTGTTTGCTTTTTTTTTTAAGGAAATGAGCAAATTCATGGTACACTGGGGAAAAAAATCAGCCAGACATCCTCATTTATTTAAATGGGTAATTTCTGATCAACTTTTTTTTTTACTTCATAGAGTATATATTGCATAAAAATTGTGTTTTAAAAAGTCACATAATTCTATTAAAATTTTTCATAAAGCTACTATGGCGTGTTAGACTACTAATATTATTTGAAGGAAAATGCAGATTATATGTGCCCTGACTATTTAAATCACATCAGGATCAATAGATTCTGCTTGCAAAACATTAAAAATAATTGTCTATTGACAATTTCATCTTTCACATGAGAGCTAGGGTATGATCAAAATACATTTCAGCTGTGGAGGTGAACACCTTTACATGCTTATCTGGAGATGCACATGTTGGTCCATCTCAGAGAGTCCAAGTTTGTTCAGATAAAGAGGCCGACTGCTTAGACAGAAAAAATGCAGCAGAAGCATGCAGTACCAGAAGTCAGCATGCTGCTGCTGCTCTTCATAAAAACAAACCAGAAAAAAACTTGAGACCTGCTAAAGATTTGTGTTCTTATAGTTTCTAAGGAGTTAATGTTCAACAGTTAGGCTGATACAGTATTTCTGCTACTCACTGATTGTTCCTCGAAGTTTGTGGCTGCTAAACTACAGCTTGGATCATCGCACTGATATTTTCCTTTGCCAGAAATGGGAAGTTTCATCTAACAGTATCACAGCAGCTCCATCTTTCTAGTGATATCACCCACACTTTTTAAACTGACAAGCACTGTATCCACTAGAGACACGTTATACAAAACCCAACTTTTTTTCCACTACTCCTTTCCAGTTTTCTTTGCCACGTGCCTGTTGACAAAAAAGACCAAAAGATGGAATTTGTAGTAACTTGGTCTTTGATGCCACATGATGAAGATCAAAATCTTGTGACTTACCATTGAAACCGACTGCTCTGCTCAATGTGGAATGCAATTAGATCTCTTTCCCACCCTTAGACATGACAAACACATTAACACCACCTTATTGCAAGTACACTGACATCATGCAGAGTGAATACACTTGCACAAGAAACCTCTTTTACCTGTATGTTTTTAGTTCCCTTTGTAACTACATCTTGCTATCTTTCAATCGCTTGTTTCCATTAGGTCTGGTTGCCTAAGAACAACCGCAGATCTCTCTAGGCATTCAGCGCTGAAGACACATGAGCATCTTGGCAGTTGATATCACAGCCTGCTTTTAAAGGATAGCACGTTACACACAGATAAATATGAGATCATCCAAGCAGCTCGAGTTACTAGCTGCAGCACGAGTTTCTACAGCTTACCAAAGAGAGCAGACAGCATTTGCCACAATACAAACCTTGAAAGTTGATACATAACCCTGGCCTTTCTCCAAACATTCATTCAAGTTTGGTTAAGATTTTTGATTTCCCTAAGTGTACCACAGTTGTATGGGTTTTCTGGAGGTGTAATATTTCTTTGGTTGGTTGATTGGTTGCTTTTTTTTTTGCTAACTGATCATAGCCATTTTTTTTATTTATTCAAGCATCCAATGTAAAACTGATAAAAAAGTTGAGGTACATACAGACAGTTACTGCCTGTATCATCCTACGTGTCTTATATTATTTTACAAATTAACTTCTCAAACTGTAATATTCAAAGAAAAAAATAAAAAATAATTAATAACATGTTATTCAGACATCAACTTCCTCATGGATATGAATGAAAGAAAAGCAGCAAATGCAGTAACTTACTAACTCCGAGCTCCAACACAAGATAGGTCCTCTGTTTCCACCTTTGGTTTTTTTTACATACACTCTATACTACACCAGTAGTCGGCTAATAGAGTATTGTTCCCTGAACAGGGCACCAATTTACCCATTCTTTAATCATACACAAGAATTTCTACTCAAATGATACCAGATTCTGATTAGAAAGCCAAGCTAGTTGAACCATGTAGCTGGTTTAGTTTATTTGGTTTCCAATTTCAAAAGACACTTTGTTTGAAGAACTTAATTACAACTAAATCCATTATTAAAAATGAATCTCAAATACAACAAGATATGTTTTGGCCATGATAAAATAGCCTCAAGAAAGCTATCAATCACATCTGAGACAATTCTGTCACAGAAACACACAAAAAGGACAATCTAGAAAGCACTGATGTGTCTCGATTTCCTGAAATATTACCCTGTGAAAGTTTCCAAGTTAGGCACCACATTGTTAATCTCTTTCCCCATGTAAAAAGGGCAAGGATTACAGTCAAGGCAGAATAATAATTAGATCTAATTATTATTACTTTGATTAATACAGTATGGAAGGCTTGAAGAGAAACTTTAAAGAGGACTTCCTAGAATTTGATTAACCTTTCTGTGCTGATACAAGAGAAAGCACAAAATGGTTTTCTGAAAGCTAACTGCATCCAAAGTTATTAAATGTTGCAAAAGTTGTCCACAAGATGAGAAACTGATCAGAATTGCAGGACTAAATTAGGAAGGAACAATCATGTTTGCATTTTATGTGTCTGAAGAACAGGAGACAACAAAGGTACTTTGAGGTGAAAACCGCAGCAGCTTTGAACAGCACTGATTCCTGCGCATGCTAAGCTTACAGGGCACACAACAGCCAGAGCATTGACCAAAAAAAAAAAAATAAAATAAAAAAATATATATACACATATAAAAAAAATTGGGCAGTGCAAGCAGAAGGGAATGATTAAAACTTAGAAATATTCAAGTGGATGTGGTAAGATTTAGACAAATTCTGGATGTGTGGGTCAAAGGAGAGAAACAGGCCAAAGCAGATGCCAAGATTACAGCCCTGAGTGAAGAGAGTCATGGTTACATTCTCTGTTCTTTCTAGTTGTTCTCTTTTGGAACAGAGAATAGGCAATGAAAACAGTAACTCAGTATTTTAAAATATTGTAGCCCTATTTTCATTTAGAAACTTACCAAACAGCAACTGAAGACAGCTGTTTGTAAGTCGAGGCCATAGTATCAACAGCCACTGTGACACAGGTGCAAGTATTCAACCAAAATCACTAAACTACTAATCTTCTTTTGTTAGTGAAACTGGAAGATGACAAAAGAATTACATTACCCTGAAATTAACTTATTCATTCAAATTTAAATCAAACACTTTATATTTTTCTGTATTTGTTTAAGGAATAGTAAATGAAAAGTTATTTCTTCATTCTAAAAATTATTCTGACACAAGCAGAAATTTAGTTAATGTTCTTCTAATTTATGATAGATGCTAAACTACTCAAATCAAGTTTTCTTTATACTGAAATTGTTCACAATTAGATTGTAAACTCCTCAGGACAGGGGCCTGGAATCTGCTAGGAAGAGTACTGTCAGGCAACAGATATGATACTAGAGAACATTTATGTAATATTTCCCATTACATTTTGAATGAATTGTGTAAACACTTCTTCAGGGTCTTTTCGCACAGACACACAACTGAAATAAAAGCTAATTAATTAATGACAAATGATCTGAAAACAAAAAAATAGTAAGGTGGGGAAGTATGCTGTTAATACTAAATTACTGAGGGTAGTAAAAATAGACATGGCTGAGGGAATCTGCATACAGCCTCACAATCCCGAGTGCACAGGCAGGTGAAATTTAAATTAGATAACCATAACATAAACCCTGACAAAAATCCCATCTTTGTCTAAAAAACTGTCTAGTGGATGTAGAAGTTAACAGTCAGAAAATCAGTCCTGGAATCTATATGGTTAATGCTGTGAAAACAGTGTTCAATGTTTGATCAATGCTCAACAGAACAACGTTCAACAGCACTCGGTTTGTCTGCTTTCTCACTTCCCTAACAAAGCAAAACAACTAATCGGCAGGAATTACAAGGAAAGAACTGGATAATGGCAAGGAAACTATTATTTTGACTGCTCTTGTATTTTGAATATGGCGTGTAACTCCTAGTCTCCTCATCTCCAAAAGCATGTAGTAATGCTCAAAAAGCAGAAAAAAAAAAGAGATTAATAGTAATGTGGAAAAATCAAAAAGACTGAAATTCCTCAGCTTGGAAAATACAAGACTGAGGAAAGATATAAAATCATGAGTTGAAGAGAGAAGGTGACTAGAGACCAACAGTAATTTTTTATACTAAAATTAGAAAAATATAAACTAAGAGATAGAAAACTAAAAAAAACCCCCAAAACCTCATTTCACACAATGCACAGTGAAGTTGCACTGAGCAAGGACCATTTCCTGTAGTACCCTGCAGATGCCAAAAGCCTACATGGACTTAAAAAATAAGTGACTGGACAAATTTGTGGAATAAAAATCTACTGAGAACTGTTATTTTAAAAATAAGACACCACTTCTGATTCAGACAGTGCTAAAGCCACACTGGTTGCATTCGGGATATTAAGGGATCATATGATGTCCTGTCTCTGTACTCTTCCTTAGGCACTTTCTAGTGTCCACTGCTACAGACATATATACTCAACTGTGATGTTCTAATGGAGACTACACTATCTAGTTATTTCTGGAATACATTTATTTCCAGCAGTACTCAAGGAAATAAAAAAATAAGGATATGTATAATAGCAACATACATCTCAGCCTTGAAAATATTTACGTATATACTTGATTGTGGTCCAACTAGTATCATTAACTCACAAACAGAAGTAAATGTAAGAATATAATCCCCAAAGGAACTTCACATTTTCAGTATTGAAAATTTTTTAACAAGGATTCTGTACCATAATATTGGTACTAAGGGTACCAAGTCAGGGCAGAATTTCTTTTTCTTTTTTGGGAAAGTGTAGGAGTGTTTCTAACAGAAGAAAGTCTACTATGGCATTAAAGTTCCATCAATTTGATCTGCCTTTTGAAAAACAAATCATCAATTATTTCCATGAGTTTATGTCCAGAAGTTACTTTGTCACCGCATTTCATATTTTCTGTCAGTAATCATGCTGGATGATTTCTGCACATTGTCAGCTCTAGGCCCATATCCTGTGGCAGCACTTCCTGTGACACCACAGCTGCTGCTCCAGCGCTCTCCAAATGGTGCAAATCACACAGGATGGCATCAAGTCATTTCAACAATGCCTTGTTTCAATCAGCAAGCTAAAAGTGCAATCACCGACTTACCTGATCTGATTTCTAATCCAACTTAAGTAAAGCAGCACAATACTGTGTGGAAACATGGCTCAAAGGATATTTATTTTGACTAATGAGGTAAAGATGCACAGTTATAATTTCAGAAGTGCTAAGCAGTTACTCTTCCAGAAACAAGCAAACGGGATAAATGAGCAAAGGTGTTACTCAAAATCCCGTTAACTGCCTATTTTCACTTACAGCAGTCTAAACTTCTTAATAGTCTGGTCCAAAATGATTATTTTGATCCATTTCAAAGGAATGAGCTGTGCAAATAATCAAACCTGGTCTAATCTGTAACTTAGTTAACAAAGACTGCACAAAACGTGTAGAAAATTACCCTAATCCATACTTACTTTTCAGGTGTTAAACATAAAGAGAGGGCTGGTCCACTTCGCTACTCGCTGCCGGCTTTATGGCCCGTAC
The DNA here is from genome assembly GCA_907165065.1 of Caprimulgus europaeus. The sequence goes on from OU015539.1 coordinate 12,163,375, forward strand.
CAGCAACTCTTCTGCGGTACGCCGGGACAAAACGACAAGATAAAACAAAGAGTTAAACCAGCTCAGCGTTTCTGTCCCCGCATCGCTTGACCAGATGTCCCTTCCCGCAGCCGAGGCGCGGGCGGTGCGTGGCCGCCCGGGCTGGCAGGGCAGGGCCCGGCCCGCTCCCCACGCGCTGCCCCGCGGGGGCGGCTGACCGTCGCGCGGGATAGAGATCATTTTTATGAAAAGACCCGTTTATCACACACGGAAAGCGCGGCTCCCGGGGGCCCGGGCGCCGCGGGATCCCTCCGCTGCCTGCGGCGGGAGCCGCTCCGGGGGTAAGCGGGAGGCGCGGCCCCGGCTGCCCCTCAGGGCACGGGGCGTTCTCCCGCCCGCGCGGGCGGCGGGAAGGAGCTGGCGGCTTGCGCCGGGCGTGGAGCGCGAGCGCGCTCCCCCCCCGCCCCCGCTACCGTGCGGCCGTCAGCGCGTGGCAGTGAGCGCGCAACCGCTCCCGGGGCGCGTGCCGCCGCAGGAGCTTCCGCGCGCGCCGTGTGCAGCGGCGTGAGGGAGGCGGGCGGGCCGGCGGCTCGGGGCTGTTCCCCGCCTCACCCCCACCCCCGCCGGGGCTTCGCCAGAGGCCGCTGCCGCCGGCGAGCGCTGGGAGGCGACAGCGAGTCCCCGCCGCTGGATCCGCTCGGGGAGAGCGAACGAGCGAGGCTGACTTTTACCTTTTCTCTCTTTTCCCGGCTTCAGCCACCATGCTGCGGCCGCCGCTGCCCGCGGAGGAGAAGCGGCAGCTCAGCGCGGCGCCTCGCTCCTGAGGCGATGAGGGAGGCGCGGCCGGTCCAGAGCTAGCGCGCCCCGCGCCTCTCTCCCTCGTCCTACCCCCGCCCGCGTCCCCGACCACCATGAGGGAAGAGAGAGAAGCCGCGGCCGCCTCCCACCACGGACCCAGCAAAGTCCCGCCGCACTGCCAGCAGCCGGACGGCGGCGGGGCTGCCCCCCTGGCTCTGCCGGGCGGCGGCGGCAGCAGCCCGGAGAGCCTGCGGAACGGCTACGTGAAGAGCTGCGCGACCCCCCTGCGGCAGGACCCTCCGAAGAGCTTCCTCTCCCTCCTGCTGTTCCCCACCGCCGCCGCCTCCTCCCGGGCTCTGCTCAGCCTGGGCGCCCTGGCCGCCCTTGTCCTTTCGCTCCTGGCCTTTCCTGGCCGGGGCAGCACCGGGGGCCAGCAGGACGGGAGCAGCTGGCGGAGCCCCCGGCTGCTGCACGCCTTGCTGTGCCTGTCCCGCTGCCTCGGCCCCCTCTTCAGCATCGCCTGTGCCTTCTTCTTCCTCACCTGCTACCTGGCCGGCGGCCGGCGCGGGGAGCACGGCGGCGGCACGACCCGCGGGTGGCTGCTGGCGCTTCCCCTGTGCTGCTGCTCGGGGGACTTAGTGGCGCTGCTGTGGCCGCTGTCCGCGGAGGAGCACGAAGAGGAGCCCCAGCCACCCGCCGAGCCGCAGATGGTCCTGGGCAGGCTGCTGACAGTGCTGGCCTCGGTGGCAGCGCTCACCCTGCTGCAGAGTTCCCTGAAGTTACGCCGGAGGCTCCTCGTCTTGGTCTTCTCCAGCCTGGTGTGGCTGGTGTCGCTGACCGGCCTCCACTCGCTCCCTCCAGCCCTGAGGCCGCTACTGGCCGGCTCAGTCGGGGCGGCAGGCTGCCTCCTGGCACTCTGTGGCGGGGAGCGCGGCATCTTCTCGGCTCAGAGCCGAGGAGCGCACCACCAGCATCACCACCACCCACGGCTGCCCAGCGTGGAGGAAAAAGTGCCTGTGATCAAACCCAGGAGGAGATCTAGCTGCGTGTCCTTAGGGGAAACCTCGGCCAGCTACTATGGCAGCTGCAAAATGTTCAGGAGACCCTCGTTGCCTTGCATTTCCAGAGAGCAGGTAAGCTTCTCCGCAACCGGAGAGAGAAACTTTCTGAGGAATGAGCGCCTCTCGCTTTTCCTGACTGCTGTCTGTCTGTGCTGGATGTCTGCTAACTGTCGGGCTCCTGTTAGAGGAATGGAGGAAAACGTTAGTCCCTTAGCGGATTTCTCCACTCGGTTCTGAAGAATCGATATAATCCTTTATCTCTGTATGGAAGCTAAATCGTAATAATGTATTGGCTAGGGGACAGAAGGCTTGCTTGCTTTTCATATGATCTTAAAATATTAACAAGTAGTTCTTATTGATTAAAACAAAACCCCAAACCAAACATCTTCAGCTGTCAGCTGCCTTGTTTTGATTGTTTTTGTTTTACAAAACCCACCACCTCCTCCGCTCCTGGCAGACTTTACGAGAGAAAGAAACCACAGCTCTCCAGCTGCTCGGCACTTCAGGTTCTTCCCGCTTTCTGTCGACAAAATAATTGCCAAGTGCTAAAGAAAAATCAGATTCTGAGGGATATTATTTATCAGCTGTTGGGGCTGTTTGAGTGGCAGCTGTCCTTCTGCCTCGCAGATCACTATTTCTTGTTTCTCTCTGTCCCTCTCACCCTCTTTTCCTCGCTCCACGTAAGTTAACGCTAGGCTGGGGTGGATGGGATTTAAGAAACTTCTTTTTACTGAAGAGAGAGCTGTTCAGTAGAGTCTGGAGGGATGCCCGAAACGCTCCGTTTTCTTGAATGGAACTCTGTTGGTTTCTACCTCCCGGAAAACTTTTCAATGAGTCTTGTTTTTTGCAGCTCAAACCCCCAGGGCGGGGGGGAGTTTGTTTGTATTTGGGAACTTGCACGTGAACTGCGGGAACATCGCGTTGTGCTGGCGGTGGAACCGGCCCGAGGCTGCTGCAAGTGGATTATCAGCCCGTTATAGGAGGGAGAATGAGGGGAGTGTGTTTAATAAACGTGCGAGCGAACAGTTTCTGGGAAGGGATTGTTGCTGCAGAATCCCCCATCTGCTGCTGTTGTGGCAGAAATTCATGGATACCAAATTACATTTTTTAATTTTGCTTTGACACGTCTTCCATAATGCACTTCTTGTGATTGACTGTGAAATAAGTCTGAGTAAATACAAGGTGATTCTGAAACGGTGGAGTAGTTTTTGAGGATTTCTTTCCCTGCATTTGCCCAATAGAATAATACAGCGGTAATTGTCTTTGTGTAAAGGATTAAAATGCAAGGCTTCAGAAAGAACTCGTTCAATAAGTTTCAAATTATCTAATGCATACTATGAAAGAAACATTAAAATATTGGACTAGCACTTAAGATACGTAGGGGATATTGTATAATAATTTACTTTCTCTGTTCCCTTCTGGATAGTAATGCTCTCTTTTCCTGTCACATTTGTCTGCAGTACAAAAAACTCAGAAAATGTGATAACATCTTTCATTAACCTTTCTAGATGATAGAAGATATTTGTTCTTATGCAAGTTACTAAATGCTTCCTTTGATATTCGGCTCAATTCCTAAAAGCATGTGCGTATTTCAAGTTAAGGCATTTATTATTCTTTAAGTAACATCATAAATGTCAGCTATAACTAAATACGTAGAATTTATTGGCAGTACTTAAATCATACGTGTTCATAATAAAATGTAACTGTTTGGTAGACTTCCAGAATTTGATATCTTTGTTATCACTAGAAGTGAACACAAACAACAAAGAGATCCGAAGTTCTTTATTTTCCTAATAGTCTGTTATGCTTTACAATAAATATTTGTGCTTTACTAAGTGCAGTTTAAATGGTATTCATAGATACATGTTCTGTGCAGTATTTTATATGTGATTTTATAAAGATAACACAGGTTAAATCTTCTGATCTCTTGTCTGACTTGGAGAGAGATCAGACATTGCAGAGCTGATAAAACATCAATTGTTTGGGCCGAGGAGGGGGAGGAGAAGTGAGTCTATAGTGTGTGACTTTATTAGAATAAACACCATGAGGTTTTTGTATTGCTTCCGTGAAACAGAAAGAATGGGTGCCCTTCATGCTTTTCAGAGAGCATTTATTATGTGAATTTTCTTTAGTGACTGACTGTATATTTTGCAGATCTTTATAAAATATTATAATGGTTCTTTTCCAATATTAGTATTTTAAGATACTGAGTTTTATGAGCGTTGTTAGGAAGATCAGTGGACTACAAGGCATGTGCTGCAGGTCTGCCATGACAGGAATATTTGGATGAACGAGAGCTAAGTTGCTGTTGTGATTCTATGGGATATATTTTGTATGATTACTGTGAACCTCTGTTATGTAGAGGGTCATAGTGATCATGCAAAATACATCTAATAGTAATCTAGTAATTAATACATTATATACATCTAATTGTAATCTAGTAATACATCTAGTAATCTTTTATCTTAAGTTTTCAGTTACTTGAGAAATTATGTCCAACTTTCTCTCTAGTTAAATACATGAGAAAATAATTATATTAAGTTGCCTATTTTTTTATTAATAAGCTCAAGTAAAAAACTCCAAAGGGTCTCTGTGCATGGAGAGTTGTGGGGTGGGGAACAGGTATGTGCAACCAGTAGTATGTGCACACTGGAGTCAGATGGAGCTCACTGTTTTCTGGGATAGAAGTGGAAAAAGGCCCTGTGCGCATAATCCTGTCAATACTTTCTAATTTGAGCATTTCTTGTGACAAATATTTAGATTATTGCTTTCTGTACTTGAACAGGTATGGCAGCTATAATGCTGAAAGGTTGATAAAATTAGATTATCTTTATTCTTAACTTTTATACGCGTATCCATGCTTACTTTAGCCACCAAAGTCTACAAATTCATGCAGTGTGTGGCTTTTCTACAGTACCTATGACTAGCAATATAGTTTAAAGTGGGAGGAAAGAGTCTTAAATAGATCATATCTTTAAATTTTTATGTGAATAAGCTTGAATACCATTATCAAAAATATAAATACACATAGAAGAAAGCAATATGACTAAAATTAAGGCTAAAAATAATGCAAATGCAATGTCTTTTCTGAACTCTATTATACTAACACTTCTGCTCACAGAATTTCATATGATTTTAGCAGCAAACAGGCTTTTTGCATTCCTACTTTAGTATTCATCTCGGATGGATGGAGGACCTAGAGAGGATTTGCTTATTAGCAGTATGACTGCGGTATTGATTGGTATCACAGTTTTTGTGCAGATGATGTTATGATTGCATGTATTAATCGGATGCTAATCTGTTATCTGTAACTACAGATACTGGTATCAAAGGGTTTCTCTTCATTGACTGTTGCACATTTAGCACTTAATTTTGTTTCTTTCCCATGAAAGACAAATTAGGATTAGGAATCTAAAAGGAGCTTGTCAGTATTGCAGGTCTTGTAAACTCAATATTCAGAAGAAATATTGCAGTAGAATTTTTTTTCTTCAACATGATGGTAAACATGTATGTGAGAGCAAATAATGATGTATAGGAGCTCATACATAGGAACTTCTCAGAATCCTGAAATAATATGTGGTTTATAAAATCCTTATTTTGACTTGAGTAAAGAATAGGACTTCCTAATAAAATATACAGGATATGTGTCCAAAACAGTCTGCAGACAGAGCTGATCCTTTTCCTAGCTATCTGACTAGGTTCAAACACGTAGGAAGGCTGGGTTATTTCATGGATAAAGACTTCATTCATGTTGCACTCTTAATTACAGGAAGAATTGTTTTGTGGTTAGGTTGTTGGATTGATTGCCACCTCTCCCCAGTTTCTGTTCCAAGCTATCTCATACCTCTGATGCATTACCTTAGGAAAATCAGGACTCAATTTCAAGACTCAAAAATATTTATGTCACTTGAAAAATACAGTTCCTTGTTTGCTTAGACAATTTGTATCTGTGTCTGTCACCTATTTGTGAAACAAATTATACTTTGTCCTTAAGTACTCAGGGTGTAAACTTTCTAAAGCAGAAGCTGTCTGTTAATATGTTTTTTACAGCGTCTTAAATTGTTAAATTCAGATACTGCTTTGCAGCCTAGAATCATGTGAGCCTTTACCTGTTGATTGCAGCCAATAACATAAAATGTAACTCTCCTCGCTATGTATTTGACAAACCAGCTCTTTGAAATTTTAAGTTTTCTCCTAATGGTTACAAGGACTGTTAGCACAAGTGTACCTGCATGTCAAGATTTGTTTCTGTTGTTAACAGCATCTTTGTATCTCTTGGGTTTTTATTGTCTTTCTTATAGGGAAAATCAAGGTAGAAATGTGGATGTGTTAAGCTGTGAATGTAAGCGGTTTCAATGGGATGCAGCGGAGTACAGGGCATACACAAAGAGAAGGATTACATGGTGAAAGCAACAGTCTTGGAAAACTGTTTTTGCAACCATATTTTGGATGAGTAGGATTCTATTGTTTTGGTCTGGTTCTCTCTGACCTTGTCAATATGTTTTGTGCTAAATTAAATGCGAAATGAGGAGACTCTTGGCAAGGGTTGCATTTTTTTCTTTCTTTCTTTTTTTTTTTTTTCATCCTGAAAGTATATTCTTGAAGTACCATGCCAGAAAGAAAGGTTGATTTGAGCATGGGCTGCCCACAGAGACCTGTAGAGAGGTTGGAGTTTAAGATGGTATCCTCTGGCAAAGAGACCACCAGGACCACACAGTGGTTCACAGAGAAAGGCGAAGAATGCAGTTAGGGAGACAGTGCAGTTAAGAACTCTGTCAGCTGAGTTTGCCTCAAGTTTAACTTGGTGGCAGTTCACGTTCTGGACAGAAAAAGTAGACTAAAAGCAGGGAAAGGTGTCTCTAAGTCATCAGTGTAGCAAAGGGGGTTGACTGTTTCTGCAGGTGTGGTTTCCTGGAAAGAAGATGTAAAAGCAGAAAGGAAGGAGATCAAAGACAACTGCTGTGGAAATGCTGGAGACATGTGGAGGAAGGTGAGGGTGGCATATTACACAAGAGACCGGAGTGCCAGTGGGAGAGCTGGGAGAGAAGGTTCCAAGAACTGCGTGATTGACTGTGACAAAGGAACCTAACAGGGTGAACTTAGGATAAAGCACTAGTTCTCAGCTTTGACTAGGAAGAAATTTTAAGCTTATGAAAGAAAATTTTAGAGGTGAGGAATGAGAGATTCCCAGGAGAGTCTCTAGAATGGCGAAGAGGACAGCCTCCACACTGGGATTTGTGAACAATATGTTCTGTGAGGTTAAATGCGAACAGCAAAGAGAATTACGGGGAGTCAGGTATATTTTCCTGAGGAGAATGCTCATCTTTTGACACAATGTATATGTGTGCATGTATATGCCTGACAGTACCATCCTAATAGTTGAACTTGACCAGCTGAACTGATTGAATACTATGGCCTTAGAAGTTTCAAAGATATAAAATTCTATCAAATTTTATGGAAAAAAAGGTGACTGGGAGGTGAAGAGACCTTATGGAATATGCCCCAACACAGGGCAAGTCTGCAGTGTGCACTGAAGTCTAAGAATCCACATAAGAGTATCTCTTATGCCATGAATGAATACCAGAACTGGGCGGAGGAGAGAATTCTGTTAAAGCCTGGGCCTTATTTAACAATAATTTTTTTTTTTTTTAGACCTCTTTTGATTTTCTGATATTTAAAAATGAAAACTTCATGCAGCTTTACCATTATTCAAACAAATCACTGAACAAAGGCAACTGTAACTATCAGGTCTGGTGTTCAAAAGTGAGTTGCTGAAGATGTAAAAGAGTAAATCTTGTGCTTTTGTATCAGTGAGTTTTTCTAGTACTTTTGGCTCTCCAGAACCATTTCTGTCCTTTCACACAAACTGCTGATACATATCTCATTATTTTCTGAGATGTGTGGTGGCCAAGGAACCTTACAGCATGTATGCTTTATAGAGTGGATGGCCTTTAGCTGGGCTTGTAACTTGGGAAGGGATTGATATGAACTGAAAACTAGTGCTTTATCCTAAGTTCACCCTGTTTATGAGCTTTCTCTGAGGCACAGGCATTGAACTCTGTATTTATAGGACATTTATAAAAGTCAATGTCATGCCTGTAGTTAAATGATGCGAACTTTAAAAAGAAAGGAATATACTTGCGAGAAGTCTTAAGTGATTATTGTCTTGATTGGTGTCCACACTAGCCTCTATTTCATTTGCTTTGCCACCTACACAGTGTAATGTGTAAATGCATTCACGGGCTCTTTGATACCCACTCTTGCAATTCCTTAGTACCCTCCCCATGCTCACTCCATTAGAATTATCCTCATTACATAGTATGAAATTAAATTTAAGTTAATTTAAACTGCATTTTTGGTAGATGGGAGCAGTTACGGTCTTATGTGTGGGTACTAAGGGAGAGAATTTTGTGTTGAAGCCTAAAGATGCGATTAGCAAACTGAAAAAGTTTCGATCCTGTTGTGCCTGTGAAATGCCAACTGCTCTGGCACTGCCCTGAAGGAATTGGCTCAGACTGGAAGAAGTAAAGGCACACTAACAGTTTTCCCCTTGACCTGCCAGATATGTGAGATGCAGCCTTTATTTTGCTGAGAGGAAGATCTGGGTTAAACTGTTTCCAGTGAGGGTGTTCATACAAAAGTGCACTGAACCACAGACCTACCTACTGTGCATTGCTGCCTGTGGGCTGGGGTAAATGGGCACAAACATTAATGCTGACAGCAGCTTGGTTCTTCCTAGCATGCTAGCATAGGATAGAGCAGTTTATTTCATAGCCTAACTGGAACACACAAACAAGCTTGTGTTGTCCACCCCGTATTTGTCCTCTCCCTGACCTTGTTTCAACTAACTGCATTTTTGGGGCAACACAGTATCCATTTGGGGATCACTGAGTCACACTTACAAAGCTAATGTCAAATGAAACTTGCACCGAGAGAATTTCAATTGATTAGGCACACATATGTTTAACTAGGTATCTTTTAGGGTTTTTTTCCTTAGTAGTATAAACTGACGAATGTTATGTAGGATCTTTCCAATCATTGCAGAATTGTAGTATGTCTATCTAAAGCTAAAGTGAGTGATTACCATGGTGTAAATAACAGCTTTGTGTTGTTATTGCAAAGTGCAGTTGAAACTATTTTGATTATAAGTATCTGTTAGCTTATTTTTGTGTAGTTAAAGAAAAACATTGATTAGAATCTGTATCAGACTTTCTTGCTGCTTTTTTTTTGCCATAGCAGAATGTTTCCATGCCATGGTAATATTGAAAATCTAATTTTTCCTTTTCTTTGGAGTTTCTGGTGGAACAAGTTTGATTAAGAAAGAAGAGTTTGAAACAGCTTTTGTGTTAATGACCAGTCTTTTTTGTAATTAATTTATTTATCATAATGGGCAGCCTGTTCATTAGATGACAAAGGATTTTTAAAGAAGCTTGAAAATAAGAGGTTTGCAAGTGATTTTCTATGATGTCAAGATGAAAATAAGAAAACAAGAGTAGATGAGCAGAGGCAGATGCTGGCTATTGCTTTTAAGGGTGGCCTATGTTTTCAAACCCTCTGGGATAATGGCCATCATGTCGGAGACATCTGCAGAATGTTCTGAAGAAGAAAATAGTACTTCAGTCTGTGTGAAGGATAACAGTTTTTATGAAGAGTGAAAATAAAAACTAGTTAAAAGTCCCTAAACCTCAAACAATCTTGTTAAAAATGAGTAAAACTCAGTACTTACATATGAAATTTGCTTAACCCATTATTAAGATCATTAAGGATAACACTTTGGGACAAATTCATTTAGAAAGTTATGTTATTGTAAATATGAAATCGTTACCTTTTTCAGGAAAGTATCTTACAACTTGAGAAGAGATTCAAACTGTTTCAAATAATAAAGAGATGCCATTTTGGGATTAACTGCAAAAGTCAATACAGCTTTAATAATGGACCTGTAAAGGTATATAGTTAGTCTTACGTCATTTTTCTTGTCTGACACTAGTGGCTGTTAAAATCCCATTGCTAAAGATTTGTAAGTCTTCTCTTCTTGCCTTAATGCTTATTCTAGTAGGAAGCTAGAGTCAGCAGAGCACTTAAGCTTTCAAGTGGAAAATAATGTGTTTTACAGTGATTAAGGATTGAGATTATAGTCCTTATTTGTTGAGAAATTCACAGGGTTTAATGTAATTCATAACTGCAGTGCTTTAGCAAGTGTTAACAATTTCAAATGAATACACTCTTAGCGCTACGTTCCTTTCACCTGTCTGGTGATGGACAGGATTGCTGCAGGCCTTGAAAGTACAAGAAAAATAATTTCCCATGTTCAATAGTAAATTGTCTTTTTTGAAATGTAATTTTTCTTTGTCTTTCCCTGTCCTTATCTGTTCTTAGTTTTACAGTAATTTTAACAACTCTTCCTAGCAGTATGTTCTTTCTCTTTCTACATGTTACAAGATCAATAACGTAATTTGGTCCAAAACTACAAGTATCTTTCTGCAAAGACATTAAAATCTTCTGACTGAAAAAAATTTGTATTTTTAGAGATGTAGTAATCAAATTATTGTTTAAAAAAAAAATGTGTAGAACATTTGGCAGCATGATTTGTAAAATAGAAGAATTAAATATTTCTTTGTATTTACAGCATAAAAGTGTTTCTAGAATCTCTTCAGTACCACATGAAAGTGCATTATTGAAAAATTATACATAAATAGACTGCATTTGAAAAGGCACGTACACTTATTTTTTACATACTCATACAGACGTTATCCTTTGCCTCGATACTATTCAGTACTGTAAGGTTCTTTTTTTAAATTATTTATTTTATTTTGTTCTTTTAGTTCTGCAGGTTAGATGCGGGGTTCTTACTCACCTGCTTCATTCTCTGTAAGCATAACTGCAAATTTCTTTGTAAAATCTTGATATGTCTGCTTTTGTAGTTAGGTACTTACTCTTTCCTACCCAAAGAGAATCTGTACATCTTTGGTAGTTTCAAAGCTGAAAACAATTCTGTTTGTTTATTTCCTGAATGGAAAGAACAAAGGCTTTTTAGGGTGTTTGGGGTTTTTTTGTTTGGGTTGGGTTTCTTGCTTGTTTGTTGTTTAGGGTTTTTTTGGTTTTTTCACTTGTTTGTTTTTAAGAAAACTAAGCCTTTAGTCACCTTGTTTATGTTTTGCTAAACTCTTTCCTATTGGAAGCAAGTGAGCAGGGAGAAATAGGAGTAGTACTGGCTCAAGCGTTGTAGTTGTAGCAAGAATAGCTGGCTGATTAATGAGAGCTGTGCCTCAAAACTAAATATCAAACATCTTACTCCCCTCACTTCTCCATTCAAAATGAAGGGAAAGAATTAGAAGATTTGTATTTGTCTGCACCTTTCTGCAATGTTTGAGAGCTGTAAGAAAGCTTTGCCTGATCTTTATAATACTGATGTTCATATACAAATTTAATTGAGGTATTTCATTCTGATTACAGCTTGGGTTGTAACAGGGTCGGTAGGAGCAGAGGAATATTTTCTGTCCTGCTGTCTTGAGCTTTATTGCCTCCATAGGGCAAGCAAATTTAACTGGACTTTTGCAGACTACTTTTTTTTTTTTTAAGGAAATTTTCAACTTTATTTCCAATTTCTGAGTAATACTTTGGCTCAGCATGTCTGTTAAATTCCCAGCTGTGTCCCAGGTCTTTTTCTTCTCATCAGCTCTGCTTTACTTTTTGAGATGTCCTGCAGTGGTACCCCTGCAGATTTCAGGAAGAGGGGTAAGCCAAGAAAATCCAGAGTCAAAAATAACAGTTAGTTCCCTTCATCTGCCTTGTCATGAGTGTCTTTGGGACGTTATCTAGCTTGTGGACAGAGCAGTTATTTTTCTTCTCCTGTCTCAGAGTATAGCAGGAGACAGAGCTAGAGAAGAACTGTGTATCATGATGGTGGGTTCTGTAGTTGGTGGATTGTTATAAGGCAGATAACAATTCTGAGTATTGCAAAAGTACTAAATCATTAGTATTTGGATAGACTTCCAAGCCTAACCTACACAAAATAGTCTTGTTAGGTATCAATTATATAACTGAAATGGTGAAGTTGTTTGGTGCCTATGTTCCTATTTAGATGTAAGGATTTTTTAGTGCCCTCTGACAGAACTTGGATGTTCCTCCACTTGGTTCTAATCCAGACATATAAAAATTTGTATTATCAAAGATGTCTTCAGCAACCATTTTATGTTTTAGTTTTGGAGAACCCATCTGAACCTTGAATCTCATAACCTAAAGCCATCATATGGCTCATGATTTTTCTCAAGATTCCCTGATCCATTGTTGAATAGAGTTGGGTGAGAATCCCAGCATAACCCTGCAACAACAGTCTCACCAGCCTCTGCTGGTTTGCTTCGCTCCCCTACAGGGTTATTTGCATTCCTCCATGTGCCTTGTGTCATCACAGGTTTTCTGCCTGTCATTGCCTCTTCGTTCCTGAAACTTCTTGCTCTCTTTCTGGAATTTCCATAATCACATGCCAGGATTTTTTTTTTTATTTTTTTATTTTTTTTTGAGCTGGCTTTCCATTCAATTGGGGAAAATCATCTATTGGTGAAGAAAACTTTTCTTTTTTCTTCTGTCTAGCTACCTACTATGTGGGTACTGCAGCATCAGAGCAAAGAGGCATGCAGATGTATGAGAACAAGCGAAGAAGTGATGCAGGGGGAAACTATACTAATAGAGTAGAAAAGCCTGCCAATGGAAACCTCTACATTTAGAGAAAAACACTGCTGAGATACTAACATGTGGTCAGTTTCTGACTAAGCCAGAGCGCTGATCATATCGTGGAAACATGGTAGCCCTTTTTTGTCTTTTATTTTCTAGGTAAGTATGGTTGCCAGGGCGTACCTGCGTGCTGTTCTTGGGAGTTTCATTTCAGGCACTTGTTTGTCTGTACCCCTGGCCTTTGTGGCCGAACACTCTGTATTTTGGAATAGGGATGAGTTATGATACTAGATGTGAGCAAGAAAGTGTCCCAAGAAACTGGAGAATCCATATTGTCTTTGGAGGAATGAGACTTCCATTTACTGGAAAATGGGGGCTGGCTTAGATCTCCTTTTAGAGCAGTTTGAACTTGATATGAACCTGGCCTCCTGAGTGAGTAAGCCTTTGTGAAAGAAATGGTGAGAAGTCCCTGACGTTGCCTCCTCCCTGCACCTTCACGATTTCGATACCTTGTTCTCTTTAGCGGTCAGGAAGATGCTGTGACAGGTTGTTCTGGCTGGCTGTCAGCTGTCTGTTTCAGAATGCTTCAGGGAATTTCCCTCTTAAAATTGCACTTGGTAAAGCAGTCAGTGGAGGTGGGAGACTTTTATTCAGCAGTAAATTTCATGTGCATTTTGTCTCCGGGAAGCATTGCCCAGAATTTTTAACCAAAAACTATTACTTTTATCTTGCTTTTTTACTTTCTTTGTGCCCCACAACTATTCCATAGTTCAGAAAAACAGTTATGTTTTACACCAGATAAGCACAAATATCAGTATGTAAAAGCTCTGTGCTGGAAATAGTTTGTTTCATGTTTATTCATGTCCTGAAATGACCAAATTCACATTTAAAAGTAAACCCTAACATTATTTACTTTTTTTTTTTACAATATATTGTCAGAAGGGCTAATATTTGTGTTTTGTTTAGTAATGTGTTTGATTATTTTATTTGCTCTAGAATCTGCAGTTTCTCTGAAAGATACCTCACTGATGAGATCCATGCTCTCAATGGTTTTTTTAGATCAAAATATAATTTTTGTTTTCCTTGGTGTACACAGTAACTGTTTTGTAATATGATTTTTAAACACACTTCCCACTTATATATGAATACATCTATTTGAAGTGAATGAGAAGCAGTTTGATAGATCATCTTGGTGTTTGTATCTAATTTATTTTGGGTATAGTATAAAATTGGGAAGATTCTGGTATTATAAAGTTAAAATCAGAGATAAAGATAATTCAATGTTTTATGTAAAATCTGTGTAGTTTTTTAAAAACCATTCGTGGCAGAAACTTTCAGTAGTGCAAATGCAAATAAAAAATACGTAACATCTTTTAATTTTCGATGATGTTTTCTTATGTTTTCCTTCTCAATTACAAAGGAAGCGCAGCGTAGAGAGCTACTGCAAATGTGCGAGAAAATTAAAAACGCGCGCACAAAACACTGCTGTGAAAGTTACTTTATAGGTGCGATAGGTTAAGTGTAAAGATGTTAGTCAAGGGTTAAGCTCAGTCTGTTTCGCTGGCTGCTGAGTGAAACAGGATGCAGTGACTACATTGTCAGACTGCTGGTGTGAGTGCAAACAGATGAGGAAATGCTGGATCAGGCACTTCAGCAACTTGGGCTGTTACCAAGGAAACCGCTTGCGTCATACTTGCCAGCAATTAGCGTACAGTTCTTTTATTTTTGATAGTGTTGCAAGCTGAACTCGACTGTTACAAAGGAAAAGACTGGCCTCATCTCAAACTGCTGGTTGTGACTGCGGCTGTGGCGCTCACGAGAATTTGCAAAGTGCTACTTTGGATAAATTGAAAAATTATTTAAACTCTCCAGCCTACTTCTCCAAAGAACCTTGTAGTTGTGCTGGATTCTGAAGGATGTACAATCACATTTTTGTGATGTGTATGAAAACAGTTACCAAAATTAAGTTCTGTGTGAGTTTCACCAGTGTTTTGGACATCAGCAGTTTTTCTAGTAATTATACTGAAGTATTCGTGTGTGTTACATATTAAAGCACAGTTTTCAAAATTAATATTACCTGAGGTTTAACCTCTAAAGCAGGGGATTCTTGTTCTAAATACTTTTTTCCTGCGTTGATTAAAATTCAGTAACTTCCAGTGGTTACTTAACCACTCATATAAACCAGTTAGTGTTGAAAGCAGTGTGTGTTTTATCTCAGAAAATCATCATGTCTTCTGTGTTTCACTTAAAAACTGTAAACAAATTCACAGTAACTGATTTAATATTGATGTATGTTGTTAGTGTGGGTATTGTGTTATGGCTAGCTATGGCAAGTTATTTTTTTAGGGAAAAATCATGCAGTGACCAACAGGTAAACCAAGAGTGTTTGTGAACTTACTTTTTTTTTATGGGGGAGGCGGGGAGGATGGTGTTGTGGATTGTTAGGTTTCTGTTACAGAGGCAAACACATGAATAAACTTAGATTTTTAACAAACTGGTATTATAGCACGTAGTTAAAGGCTTAACTTGTTAAAGTCTCAAGGTTAATGGAGAATGCACTTGTGTCCCTGTGTTTATGTGAAGCTTAAAAAGTTGATATATTTTCAATGTTTGAATAGAAGGAATTTTTTTGGAAGAATTCTTCCATATAAACCCCCTGCATTTTCTTCTTTTTTTAAAAGAATAACTTCAATAGATTGTCAGTTAGAGCTGTGCTAGTATCTGAAGTCTATATGCAAAGCTCTTTGGGGCGAGGGGGGAAAACCAACCAAACCTCCTCAACCCCCCAAAAAAACAGCCAGGGTTCCATAAGTGTATGTTCAATAACTTTGCTATTTGTTTAGGGCAATTCCTGCGAGTTACACAACACATCAAACATCCTGAATATTTTGGTTTATCCTCATTTCTTTGAGGACAAAGTAAGCCTGGTCATTCTTTCTTCAATGAAGGAGATGGGAGTTACATGATGGTATCCTTATTTTTCTGCATAATTTTTAATATTGTTTAATTATCTCAATTTAATCTTCATTCTGGCACTTGTTAGCTATTTTCAAAGGGCTTTTATGAGCTGACAACATTCAGTTGTTTTTTCCTGAATGTCATATTCTCAGCCAGACTGTTTGGTATAGATGCGTGTTTCAAAAGATAAGTCTGTAATAACAGATGGAACTGCAGTGTAGTAGGACGCCACTTGGCTATTTAGTCTGTAAGACATTACAGCCAGGGACAGCATTTTTTTCAGCAGTCTGTGAAGTTTTATGATTCCTGGGGAGCCACTTGGTTTATATCTCTTATAGTCTCCTGACTTTGCAAGTCACCTTGTCTAATACTCTGCCCTACAGAGTATTCTTTTAGAACCAGTCAGATAGGTGGGTGCTATGAAAGAGAACAGGGATTAAGGTCTCTTCCCTCTTTCTGATTGTGATTTTTACTGAGGAAAGCAAATCAGTAAGATGTTCTTTGCAACTCTTACACTATGAAGTACTTTGTAGAAAATCCTGCTGAAAACATCAAGAAAGTGACTGACAATCTATTGTTTCTTTATGTATGTAGCTAAAATGGCCAGCAGTCAGGTCACTTTGCATGGATAGTTTTGTACATCAGAAATATTTTCATGCTTTTCTGAGCAACACAAAGGGTTTTTTGCTTTGTGTTGCTTTCTCATCACATGGTTATGTTCTTAAATGGTCATTAGAATCACTTAAGATGGGCAGGCTTTTAAAAAATATTATTATTATTCCTATAGTCTAATTTGAATAACTTCCAAGTCTTTTCATTTTCAAACCATCTTTGCCAGTAACAGTTTTTTGTTTCCATGTAATCATGAAGATCAGTAGAGGAAATGATGTAGGCTTACTTCTGTTCACCAGCCCCTTTCTCCTGATGTTAAAATCTCCCTCTTTCCCATGAACTGGAAGTTTCTCTATGGCTCCACCCTAGGACATCACAACTTGAGGCTGCAGCAAACCTGTCATTGGGCTTCCTTGTTTGCTTTGGATTTTGGGCGCACGGAAGCTAGAGGGAACTGCAGAGTGGCATGCCTTACCCATCTCTGCATTTTCCTGCCATGTCACAATTTTCCTTTGCTCTTTTGTCATTTTCACTGTTTGTTTATTGTCTGTGTCCAAGTAAGTAATTTGTTTCCAGTTTCTTCAGTGTCAGGCTTTCTCTCTGTGTGTTTGGTATCCACATAGAATTTGAGTCCTTAATTAATTAATAGAATGTAACAGTTCCCTGAAATCTCCTTCTGGAAAGGACAGCCCACTTCTCCTTTTCATTGCCTTACATTACAGTTGCAGGTGACTTTTTTCAGTCTTTCCACTACACTTTTCTTCTGGCATAGTAATTTTATAAACATTTCTGACTTAAAACATTGTCCTCTGTGAACTGTAGTTATTTAGAGGAAATGTTTTTGCTAAGGTACACACTGGAGGCCGAGACTTCAACGGCTTCTAAGGTCAACTGATACAGCGATATCAGTAACTTTTCTTTACCTCCCACAGTGCAAGTCTTGATTAAATTTTTGAGTTCTGGGGTCAGAGTGTGATAATTTTCTGATGCAAAGAACTATGTCCAATTTAGATTAATTTTTAGGTAGTCACAAAACTTCATTTTTTATTTTATTTTATTTTATTTTTTACTTTTAGGCATATCCTTTCTAATCTGAACACCTGTACTCAAGTGTTCCAATTCCCTGAACACCCCTGATTATTTGATTGTTGCATTCTGCTGTGCTGGTTACTTAATGATTGTTAGAACGTTTACTTCAAAGTTAAATTAAAAAGGCAAATTCATGTACCCCAAAATTCTAAAATTTTATAAAAAGAAAAAAATAAAGTGGAATGACTATCATTCACGAAACATACATGTTTTTCCCACCCTATTTTCAGATCTGTGTATTTAATAACTGACTTTTTTGTGTAAATATTGTAAAATGCCTCATATGTTCACATTGAAATATCGTAACTTCAAAGCAGCTACATAACTTTTTTATATTAGCAAAATTATTGTCAATGTCAAAAATGTCATCCAAAAAATGTTGAAATTAAATTACAGCTTTAGCATTTTGACATTTAAAATATGTAGCTTAGTATTCCGACTAGTTTTGTAACCTGTATGAACTGTACAGTATGCTTTTGTTTAAGCAGTTGTAGTCATTTTTAGTAACCATTTATACACACTGAGAAACTGCATTTTCTAGTTTGCAAAGCAGTAGCTCATTTTCTGTGTCCTGAGGCAATTAATTAAAACTGTTTAAGTGTGATAGTGAGAGTTAACATTGTTTAAACACAATAGTGTGAGTCAGTCTTATGGTGTTTGTAATAACAAGTTTCCACATCACTTTTTTTTTTAAGCACCAATATTAATTTGTTTTTCGGTGGAGAGTAAATCAATTGAACTGTTCCATTCTACAAATGAATCGGCATTTCTTTTATAAGTAGCTTTTTCTAGTCTTAATCAATTCATTTTTGTGAACTCCAAGTTGTTTCCTCTCAACACCTTTCATCGTTAAAACTTTAGCCCTGAACTTGCACCACTTCTTGAAAGCACAGTCCTTACAAGAAGCTAAAGCATTTTTTAGCTATGTAAATGTATCCCTAAAGTTTACGTTACAAGATAAAAAGTGTTTAAAAAATAATTTCCTGTCCCCTCTTATTTTATCTTGCTGTTAAATACTAAGAAGACACTGTCTCGTGCTGTCACATATCTGGACTTCATGAAGAATTTTTGTTCCCTTACATAGATGTCTAACATTTTCCAGATCATCTTTAAAGTGGCTAGTCTGACCTTCTTTCTGGGTGTAGTTCTATTGGGTCATTTATTGGCAATGTAACTCTATATTAAAATATGTGTAAATTATGACCTTAACATTTTGTAAATGTATACAAATTTATGTATGTGCATGTATGTGTGTATTTGTGGACACATCATAGACAATTTAATTCAAATACTTTTTTGTCATGTGATCATCCATCCCTAGTATCTTTTAATTCATTGGTTTGTTTCAGTCAAATTTGACAGAGGATAATAATATTAAATAATAAACTTTCTGTAAATTTCCTGAAAATCAGTAGCCAGCAAGAGAAAGCCTACTAGCACCCTCCTTGCAAAAAAAGATGGAAGAAATCACCAAAGACAGATGGAATGACTACTCTAAACACCGGAAAATGGAGCATTTAGAGTTTACAACTCCAAGTTGCAAGGTAATCTAGTCATGAGAGTTCCAAGGATTTCATCATTTATGCTCCTCGCAGAGCTACTTGCCCCTTCTTCTGAAAAAGTGTGTTCATTGTTCTGATATTCCTTGCTGAGGGCTTTTATTCAAGTTTTGGGAAGATGACCTTCTATGTACTGAAACATGACAGTGTATTTCCTGTCATGTTATAGGACTTAATTTACTGCTCTTCAGTCTTTAGTCTTTACCAGTTGCAGAAACAAGCTGTCTAGTGATGATAGTTCCAAGCTAAATGAAATGCTGTCTTATTATTGGCTGATTTATTTAAGATCTGAGCCTTTCTCACAATAGACTGTTAAACTTCTTTGTTTGTAACAGACTACTAGATGGGAATGGCAATGACTCTTCTTTGAAGGAGGGTCTCAAACAGGTTTTGACTTAGCATAAGACATGCTTCACTGCTGTTGCTGGGATGTGAAAGCAAGTTATCTTGCTGGTATTTTATTTTGTGTCCTGCCTATTCAGAAGCAGAACAGGTCACAGCCTATTCCTGTGGAGCTCGGAATAGTAAATGGACAGCAGGTAAAAGGATGTAGCGAAGAAGTTTGCTTTTCAGGGAAAATATGACTTTTCATGGAAGGTATTTTCTCAGAATGACCAGAAAGCCAAATATTTTATTAGCATTGATTCCCACTAATTTTCCTCGCAGTTTTTTCTGATGCTCCAAATTATTTTTCCCTACTAAGAAAAGTAACATATAAGTGAATTGTGTTTCTCATTGTATCTCCAAGTTCACATTTTGTTTGCAGATAAGATGGTTTGTATGCTTATTGTTTATGATATTGTTTGTATGTATGTGCTGTCTGTTTCAGCAGTGAGCTGTTTTGTTTGGGTTTTTTTAATTAATTAGCTAACATTTATGACAGAGAGAGTGAAGAAGGAAAAAGACACTTACTTAAAACTTGGCTGTTTCCAAAACCAGCTATTAGAACAACAACAAAATTGATCTCCCAGGAAGTCTTACCTCTTTACGGGATACAAAGCTGGCATTGTAGGAGCATAATTCTAACTAGAATTTTGCAAGTGTGTGCTTAGTGCATTGGCTGCATTTTTGGTAACAACTGGACATTTACTTCTGGGTCTTTGCTTCCTACCACAAGCTATATTTAAAAGATTATCCAAATGGCTTTTGAGTATCTCTGTATGGGAGTTTTACCAGCAGTGAGCCTTGGACAAAAGCATCTCCTGCTGGTGCTGTCCATTGAAGGATGGCTGAACTGTCCTCTAGCCCCTCAAAAATTCTCAAAGTGTGGAAGAGTTTGAACAGCTAGCTGTTCCCTTTGGCACCTTGAATGTTTCCTGACACAGGAAAATGATGCTTTGTTTCCCAAGGGTATTAGAAAACTGGCCCTCAGTTCTCAGCTGTCATGATGGGAGGAGCGATAGGAAGTAAATACCGAATCCTGGAAGGCTTAACTTAGAGTTTATGTCGAGGAATCTAAATCAGAAAGCAAGCTAAAGCAATGGCTGAACTATAACAGAATCAATGAGGAAGGCCTTGCTGAGTTCACTAGAGCCAGTTTTTTTGTTAGATATCTCTGCTTGAATTCCAGATAAACTGCTTAGACCTTTGGCTGGTGTTGGAACATTTCAGTTCGGGATCAAATAGCTGTTCTTGGCCCAAATTACTCTGGACATCATCCAGAGACTGTATTCTTTAGGGGTGCATTGAAATCACAGAAAGAGCTTTCTCCCACTCCTGGTAGCAGACAAAAAAAATACTATGAGATGACTTAACCAGACATTATCTGCTTCAGATCAAATTGATGTTACTTGCTCTTTTTCCTTGTCTTGTTTTTAGAGAATTTAGGGATGGATTGTGTAAAACTGTTTGCATGTCAGGAAGTTAGTATTTAAAAAATTTGGATTATCCCTATTTATTGTCTGTGTTTTTTCCACTTTGCATATGGATGGTGAGTTTCTTTTGGTGGGGTGAAGGGAAATATTCCTGATTTTGATCACTTCCATGTGATATAGGACATGTTCCAGTTAGCCATCCCAAATTTATCATTATTCTTATGTTAGCTTAAAGGAAGAGGCAGACTGTGTTCTTTCCATGCAGATTTTTGATTGGAAGTGTGTACAGCAAAAAACTGTGATAAATGCATACACAGCTTTTCACTTCTGAGTAACTAATGATAGTTCCCAGGCTGAGAGTGGCTGTTGGATGTGAGGTGTTGTATTGGAAATATGTCAAAAGAATATTAAAATAAGCATTCTGGATTTTGTAATATTTGCTCATGTTATTTAGTTTTTTTCTCTGCAATGTCTTTTTTCTTTTTTTTTTTTGGTCATTCTAGTTTTAGCTTCTTCCTTCACATTTTGTCAGAGCCAGCAGGAGGAATGTGGGCACACAGGTACAGACTCTCTCTGTTACGATGTCTAACGTTACAGTGCATTCCTATTAGGCCCAGCTCTGATGAGAAAACTGCTTAATTTCCGTAGCCTCAAGCTGGAGAATGCCTACTAGAGGTGTAATATGTAAATCTAGCACTTAACTTTAAATAAGAATTTTAGAAACTTTATAATATGCTATTATAGAATGGAAAGTATCAAGCTACTAAAAATTAAGGCTTTAGTTGTAAATTACTCTGGACCAGGAAATAAACCTGTACATACAGCTTTCACACCTATTCTTTCTAAATTAAAATTCTGTAACTATAAAATTAAGTTTATTTGGGAAGCTGTCATAAACAACTTTGCAGCTGTATAGTTTTGTGTTGTTTTTTCTTGAGGGTCTTCAGAATAATTTTTGTATTGAGTTATGTAAAGTAGAACACTTCAAAGTTCCTTAAAAGCTAGACTTTCCAAACATTTGACTATATAGAAAATAGTGATGGGATGATTATGTCAACTGTTTCAGGTTGTTTTGTGACATCTTTTGTTTTCCTGCTGTGGGAACAACAGAGCTTTGTCTCTGTAAACAATTACCCAATGAAGTTGTTACTGGATTTGAGTTTTTGTTTACAGATTAAACAGAAGTGCAAGAAGCTCAAAGCTTGCATTCCAAAACTGGTGAACTGGTGACCTTTTTTTTTTTCCTCTTTTTTTTTTTTTATGGGGGTGGTGTGAGTGGAAATTGCACCATTAAAAATATAAAAAATAATATTACTCTTGGTATTCACTGTGAGATGTTTAAACAGATAAACATTCTTTGAAAATCCCATAAAGTTTTAGAAAAGATCTCGTGTAGTTTTTGCTTATAAATTTGTATCTCTCTTCCTGAAGCTATGGTGAGCCCTGCATACTGTCACTCTTTTTCAATTGTAAACAGAGTTTCGGTACTACCGCTTTTGCACCAAACGCTGTTCCTAAGCGACTGCTGACGTCAGTTGGTGCAGCACAAGAAGGTTTGTGTGTTTATCTGCTGTGGGCAGACTCTTAGAAAAGACGAAAGTATGTAACTAGATTAGGCCAAAGAGATTGCTGCTTTAAATAAGCATACATACTGTTTGCAGTGTCATACGTTATTTTTTCTGTATTTTATTTTGATTAGCAGTTGTGTCTTCTGTTGCATATGCTGCAGTATCTGGTTTGCAGAAGACAATAAGGAGGGCTATAGATTCTCTTTGCTATTGCTTTAAAGAGGGAGCCTTTTTTCTTCTTTTCTATAGCATAGTTAGAATGAAAATTTAAAAGGAGTATGTGTTGTAGCATAAAGCTTCCACATAGCTGATCTCAAGATTAGAAATAGGACTATTAGAAATGAAAGCAGGTATACAATTTCCAGTTCAAAAGGAACATATTTACTTAGAGGTCTTTGGTCAGAGTCTATAAATCTGAAAAAACTGGAATGGTACTCTTGGAATATTTTGCTGCATGCCTTTGTGTCAGGGTTGGAGTGGACCTGGCTTAATAACCTTTGTGAATTTCTTTTGTCCTTGATTATACTTGCAGCACACCCACACTGAGTAAAAAATACACTTAGAAAAAACTCTTTGTATGAAAATCTTTTTATGAAAGTAAGGGAAATAGTAGTGGAGCTGCACTCATGGTAGGCCAAAGAGTGAAGCTAAAAAGTTTATAGGAAGTAGTAGTACTGGATGGTTTAATAAGGCCAGAAGAAAAATGCCAGGTATAGAATTTCTTCTTCAGGCTGAAGAATAGAAGCAGCAAATTCCAGAACTAAATAAAAGCTGAGAACAATTGCTCCAAATTAACTTAAATGAGATTAAAATTAAATGTCTGTGGGACATAGGAGGACATTAACAAGCATAAAAGTGGAAAGGTCAAGCTAAATAAGGCCCACTTTGAATGTGGCTGTTGTGATGGTCTTACTGGTCTTATATTCCACATAAACCTTTTCACGTTTCCTGGACTGTTCTATTATGCTATCCAGTCTGGTCTTGAAAACCTTCAAGGATAGAGAATGCACAGCCTCTCTGGGCACTCTGCTTCACCTTGTCTCACTGCTTGTCTGTCCTCACACTAAGAAATGTTTTCTTTATTTCTAGTCTGAACTTCTCTTGTTTCAACATTACCTCTCATCTTCCCACTATGATAAAATAAAAACAGTAACCATAAGTTGCTGCTTATCATCTTCCCATCCATGACAAGGACTAACTGTGCAATTAAATGCATTACAGATCATGGAGGGAAAATAAAGTAGCCATAATCAGAGGCTGATGGAAGGATAAAAATATGATAACTCGTGAATGCTCTTTTTTTTCTCCATATCACCTTCCTACACTCTCCCAACTTCCACCTGTTTTCAGCGCAGAGGACTTCCTAATGTGGTTTAGCTATTTGGATACAAATGCCTGTTCAGTCTCTCCTTCAATTTATGGGCACTTCCTCCTTTGCCCAGTTTCCCCTTGAACTTATTTAAACTTCTGGCATCCATAACTTCCTTTGATAAGGCAGGTTGGTTACTACCTGCTAGTGAAGAACCACCTCTCTGTTTTGGACCTGGCTCATCCTGACTCTCTCAAATGGCATTGGGTTCTTGTGCTGTAAAAACGTAGTCAATTGAGTTTAACTTTTTACTGACCAGTTCCTTGGACAGAATTTGCAACAACCATGAGTTCAGTGTAGCAATACATGACATCTAGAATTGAATATTACTAATTTGTTTAAAAATTATTTTAAGGTGATTTTAGAGACCATCTTCATATGTCAAAGTTCATGACTTTGCATCTTAGACTGAATATATTGCAGAAATATATCATTTTGCTGTTTCCTGGAGGTTGGTAACTGTTTGTCATCAGGATTTTTTGTTGCAACATGGTGCCACTCAAAGTTCTATATTGCAGAAATATATCATTTTGCTGTTTCCTGGAGGTTGGTAACTGTTTGTCATCAGGATTTTTTGTTGCAACATGGTGCCACTCAAAGTTCTGCCCAGCAATAGCAGATATTCTTGTGCAAAACACCTGGAGACAAATGAACGGCAGAAAAATCCACTCCCTGAGAAATGGTGCCATGATATTACATTTATTTCCTTTTTGCAGGGGAAAGTTGTAGGGTGAGATCAGCTGGAATTACTATAATTGTCTTAGTATACTTACAGAGGAATGGCTGCATCCTGGACATACTGGGTTGGGTTTTTACAAGTATTCATTCTGCAAGTTCTGCTTTTGTTCACAGAGAGCCAACTTTGTATGTTTTTGTAAATAAATGGATTATTCCAAAAATTATCCTTTCAGTCTCACTGAGTTCAAAAGGCAGCCACAGCAGAGATCCTGAAATACAGTTTTATAGAGAGAGAAAAGTTCATTCTTTCCTTATAAGGTCATGTGTTAACAGTAAAAATAAAAATAATTGAATGATTTATTTTTTTTTAGTAACTAATTGTTTATTGCCTTCTGATCTTATACCAATCCTATTAAAATTTTAAAAGCTGCTGCTCTGGGATACTATTAAAATAACATTGAATTTCTATAATTATTTTTTAAAAAATAAACCTGTTTAATTTGTTAAACAGTTTAAATAGTTACTACAATATCTCCTTGAATTAAGGGTATGAAATATTAAAATGAAATTTTCAAGAGCACCTGTGGGTTAACCATAATTATCTTAAATTGAGACAAAGCAACAGGCTTTTATTACATTTCCTAATTGCAGTACAACCTGTAGCAACCATTCTTGTCTCAGGTTTCTTGGTTACCGTCCTGTACATTGTATTAGTTTGTGAAACTATAACTGGGCTCTGATCCAAAAATTTCTCTCTGTAAATTTATAATAGACAAACTGAGAAGCATTTCTCTCTAGACTTGCAAGGAATACCCATGCTAGTTACACTACCCATAACTTTTTGGCAAGTTATTTGCTGGATTATTTTTAGCAGTCCAGTGTTACTTTTCAAAAAGTTACATTTTCATCGCAGTAGCATAATATATTAAAGCTGCATTATTTTATCATCTAGGATTTTTAATAGGTTTTCAATATATCTTAAACTGACAACCCCAATTTTAAATACTGAAACACAGTGTAGAGTCAACAGAACTTTCCAGAACTCTTTTCCTCATTTACCTGGGAAAATTAAGTTTTAATAAGGAAATTGAATGAATTGGGAAGACAGTGATGTTAGTATGAGATGCTGGAAATGGAATAACCAAACTGTTTGGGATGGCTGTTGGTTACCATCCCGCTCTGGGTTGCAAAGGGAATTCCATCCCTGATGTAAAAACTTAACTGCTTGTTAATATTTGGAGTTCTAACACTAGCAGAATTGAGGCTTGAAGTGGAAATTATCACAACATGGGAAGTAAAATTGGCAACTTTTCCTTTTGGTATAAAGGTAAGACGGGGCTACAGGAAAACATTATTTCATAGAAAACATCTACTATTGACATATTCTGACTCTATGACCTCTTGAGGTTCTTTTCAAATGGAATTATCCTGGAAGACTATGTACCTCTTGGTGTGAAATTTTGTGTAGACATAGCTAACTAGTTCAGGTACTGCTAAGGGCATGTTTGCAGTAGCACATATTTCTTCTCAGGCTATGAATCCTGGGAAAGGAGCTGAGCAAATATTTAAGTACTGAGTCAATGTTGAACTCCAGCCACTGTGCTACTGAACTAGTACTACCTAAGTTTTTTAGCTTGCAGTTCTCTAGGAGTTTTCTAACATACTCCTTGCTAGCTTGTGTGAATGAACTAGGAACATCTCTGTACCTTTGAATACTACTCATAACCTCTGTCCTTATAGAAACAGGCTATACAACTTCATATGTCCCATCTTTATTCCCTTGGGATTTAAACTTGCAAAAAACTGTAGAGATCCTTATTCCTCTAACCAGGACTTCAAACAGTCTGTTAGCTTACTGTGCTAATGTAAACTTATCAGCACGTGTCAAATCTATGTTTCAAAAGGTGGTGGGAGCCGACTCAGTGTTTAATGTTCTGAAACATGCATTTTAGGTGCCTGCAATATGTTCTCACTGTATAGCACAGCGGTCATAGAAACTGTGGGTTCAGATTATACTGTGCCTCTAAATATAATTGAAACCTGAGAAAATTCTGCTAACATGGCATGCATCTTAGATAGCATTTTGATTAAATCTTGTGAATTTTGGAATAAAATGTTCATATGCTTTTATGATAAGTTGCAATGTGCTCTGACTGCAGCATTAGCTGCCTTTAATGTCAGAGACCAAACTCTTCAAAAACTAAAACCTCTTTTTGATATTTTTAATTTAGTTCTCTTGTTCCCACACTGGTTTGAAACCTTTGTTGATTTTGGATGCTGTCGTTTAATGCTGCTGAAGTAATTCATGATAGAATGAGCTTTGAGATAGAAATTTGTCTTAAAAGCATAAGTCTCTGTCTTCCTTTGAAGTATGTTGTATGAGAGAATTATCAGAAAATTGCACCTCTTAAAATGGGAAAAGAAATGATACCGTATGATTCTTGCCCTTCATTAATTACATCAGCAAAGTATGTAGTATATAATGAATAAACTACATACATTATTCACATTAGAATTTTTAATCTGTTTTGCTCTGTAAGCACAAAATCTATTTTAAAATTCTCATTTTGTGAATCCTATCAGATTTTGTTGTCTTTCATAAACAGATTACAGGTAGATTTTGAACCCACTGATCTTTAGTTTAACTTCTAGTACTCGAGCTGAAGAAATAATTCTGAAATCTCTTTGTAGACCTGTTCCTGAAGAAGGATTTGATGCATGTTTATCCATCTAGTTAGTCAATCTTGGGGGTTTTTGTGAGTGTAGAACCATGCAGCAGAGGAACCCTGAGTAGGAAAGGTGCTGGATCACACAGCAAGCTGAAATTTCAGTGCTTAAATGGGTTAGCAACTGGTAAGGTCCTACTAGATGTCACTCTCCTCCATTAAACTGAGGTGCTACAGTCTCTTTTGAGACTTTGTTTTTTAAAGCTTGTTAATAGCTTCATTACTCTTACAAGGCAGGGGCAGCTGGTATATGTGACTGTCCGTCAGCAAGTATTGATTGCAGGAATTGATTTGATGTATTGAGTTAGTCTGAATGCACGGAGTCCCTCTTGGAGAACTCCGATTACAAGTGTGTAAAGCTCCTTTTTTATATAATTTTTATATAATGCTATTGGTTATGAGAATGAGTCAGAGGTCAGAAAAAAAGAAGAGATGGACTTAGGCTTGTTGAACATTGCATTGGAGAACTGAGTTTCATTCTGACTTTATTATCAAAATCTCTTTGTGTGTGTGAGATCCTTTGTGAGTCACTAAAATCTAACTTTTCCCAAGTAGTTGCTAATTTTATGTGTGGTTTTTGTTTTTGTTGGGTTGGGGGTTTTTTTTGAGACGATGAATCTCTCTACCACTCTGCTGTAGCCAAAGACTTCCAGCCATACTTTGAATGCCGAAAATCTATGTAAGTGGTGAAAGAAACTGAACGTTCAGTTACACATCCAATTTTAGGAATTTTTTTTTCCTGATTTTTTTTTACCAATCAGTAAAGTACTCCAATATTTTCCAAGCATTTTGCAACTAATTTTGTAAGGAAAAAAAAAAAAAGTTGAGTGGTTTTGAACTGCATTCAGCAGTATGGGGCCAAATGCTAAGCAATAAAGGAGTAGAATACTGTGTTCTTTCTGTGGACCTGATCTGTTGTCTTTCAAGTGTAGCAACTCACACTTGCTATGTTCCTTGTTGACAGGCAGAATTTCCATCTCATTTACCCTTAAAACTGTCATCTTGATATACTGACAATTATTGTGTTTACTTCTTTTTCTGTTTATACACACATTAGCATGATATTTTCTAAACATAATTATTGCACCAAACTTGAGGCTACCTTATGAGACTGAAAATTTCAGAGATACTTTTTCTACACTGAATTTTGAAAAATGCCTTCTATTTGCTTGAATCAGTGATGACGAACTACTTGCATGCATCACCAAAAAGGAATGTGACAGCCAATTAATTGTTCTCCTGCAATAGAACAACTTCTGTCACTCATGAATTGAAATCATTGTTTGTAATACATCAGCATATGGCAGTGGTACTGTGATCCTAAAGCATTTACACAATATTTTTAATGTCTAGAACACTAAGTGCTGCTTATATACCATACAACTCTGTTACAAATATACAGATATGTATATTATACTATATACTATTGTGTAGCAGATTTTCATATAGTTCAATACAAATATTGCAGTCTTATGTACAGTAAAGCACTGTGATGCTTTTAAGAAACCTGCTTTTATGCTTTGCAGTTTCACTTGAAATGTTGAAATACTAATAGCCTTCAATTAACTTCTGGTGTATGTGATTATGATAAAACCTTTCCATGTAGAGTCTTGCATCTGGGAAAGAACAACTCCATGTACCAGTGTAGGTTGGTGACAGACCTATTGGCGAGCAGCATAGGGGAAATGGACCTGGGGGTCCTGGAGGACAGCAGGATGACCATGAGCCAGCACTGTGCCCTTGTGGCCAAGAAGGCCCATGGCATCCTGGGGTGTTTTAGAAGGGGTGTGGTTAGTAGGTCAAGAGAGGTTCTCCTCCCCTTCTGCTCTGCCCTGGTGAGGCCACATCTGGAATATTGTGTCCAGTTCTGGGCCCCACAGTTCAAGAAGGACAGGGAGCTGCTTGAGAGAGTCCAGCGAAGAGCCACCAAGATGATTAAGGGAGTGGAGCATCTCCCTTATGAGGAAGGGCTGAGGGAGCTGGGCCTCTTTAGCTTGGAGAAGAGGAGGCTGAGTGGTGACCTCATTAATGTTTATAAATATGTAAAGGGTGAATGTCAGGAGGATGGAGCCAGGCTCTTCTCAGTGATGTCCAACAGTAGGACAAGGGCAGCGGGTGCAAGCTGGAGCACAGGAGGTTCGATGTAAACATAAGGAAAAACTTTTTCACTGGGAGAGTGACAGGCCACTGGGACAGGCTGCCCAGGGAGGTTGTGGAGTCTCCTTCTCTGGAGGCATTCAAAACCTGCCTGGACGCCTTCCTGTGTGACCTACTGTAGGTGTTCCTGCTCTGGCAAGGGGGTTGGACAAGATGATCTTTCGAGGTCCCTTCCAATCCCTGACATTCTGTGATTCTCCAGGTACAGACTGGGTATGTTCAGAGAAAATAATCAGTGGATAATTGGAGATATGCAATACATTCTATAGTTGATAAGACTTTTAAGAGCTATGTCTTGTTTTGTTTCAGAGTTGAAAGTGTGATGAGAAGGGATCATTTTGGGGTTGTAATAGCTGAATGACAAAGAATCTTTGTCTGATAGAGTGTTGTTATGCTGATAAACAGTCTACTTCAATTGTCTTTCTGTCTTTGTCTTTAAAATATTCATCATAATGGTTTCATCTGACTTGGAGAAGGGTTCTTTTAATAACGTTATAGAAAACTCATTAGAAAATTAATTTGTATTCTATTCACAGTTTGGAAGGTTTATGGTAAAGAACGTACGAGGTCACACTAAATGTGTGGAATAGACAAATTCTGAATTGTTTCCTTACTTAAAATGGTTTAAGTTAACCTTTTATCCCATAATCATTTAGACATGTGGGTGTGTTACTGTGGCATGGCTAGCTTATGATACATCAGTAATTGCTGATGGATTTGCTTTTATTTCCAGTGTAGTAACACATTCCCAGTGTGTGTTCTCTGAGGGGCGATAACTTGAAGCATTTTGGTTTTTAAAGACAGTAAGAGGCTTCAGATGGAGCAGCTGAAAAGTAGCAGCTTGCACCACACTAATTGCCTAATGGATGGGTCTGAGGGGACCTAATGGTTAGCAAAAATTCCCACTTCACTGTATTCCCAACAATACATGAAACTACAGCAATTCTCATATCTTGAGTCATGCATTATCAACCTATTTCTACCAGTTGAGAAACCAGGTAATTCAGATTTCCTGGAGTTAAGAGGCATATATATTGAGAGCTTCAGGTTCATTATATTGCTTCAAAAGTTTATAATAGTTTTAGTGCTTTTATTACTTTATTCATAACTTCCAAGTGTTTACTTTGCACTTTCTTTAAAATATTACAAAGAAATTTGTGGTACTGCTTGCACAGAAGATGTAAGAATGTTAAATAGGTTGATTGAATTTATTACATCAGTATTAGTGATGTCAGCATTTATCTTTGGTTTGAGTACAGGTTCAATTAATGTAATTTCTGTCCCCTTGGTTTGACCCAATAGTTTCACATGCTGAGCAACACTTTTAAACTGATTATAAAAGACTCTTGAACTGTTTTATTTCTTCAAAAGACTTCACCATTTTGCATATCTGAAGATTTAGATTAAGATTGCTAAAGTCCAATGAATATCTAGTTGGAGAGCAGTCTCCACTGCTGTGGCAGGTGATTTCTGTCATTTATTCCAGTGGTATCCAACTTTTTTTTAATTGAGTGTGAAAAACAGCCTCCCAGCCCTTCACTGCCTATATTGGTGTAAACGTGCTGTTCAGAATGGCAGAATTTTCTGCTCACTATGTAGTATGCTGATTTCTCAGCAGTTTAACTTCTTTTCCTTCCTAACCAGCCTGTAGCAATTTGTTTCAAGTATTTGCATGTTAATAGTATTTTAAAAAAATCAAATTTGCATCTTTTACCACTAGTAATCATTTTCTATACAGACTGATGATGCAGTAATAAACCAGTTATGAGAGGGAAACTCATGAATATAAATAGTCCCATTTTGCAAGTTTTTTGTCAAGGTCAGTGGGAGAGAAGAGGGAGGTCAGAAGTAGCTCCTTAGTCACAATCACATCTGGAGCTGAAACAAACTCTTTCTTTGTCTGTAGAAATTCGGCAGTGTTTTAGGGTTACCAGAGTTTAGATGCTAAAATCTGGGACAATGGCAGAGAACTAAACTGTGCATATATAGATTAACTGTGCATGGAAAGTAAAACTCACCTGCAAAATAACCATTTCTGGATGCACCATAGCCTTGGTTTTTGCATGTTTGGAAAAACAACTGTTACGACAGGAATCCAGGAGAAGCCATACCCTATGTGCTTTTCCTAAGGCGTTGGGTTTGACCACTAGAACATAACATCTTCTTTGTACGGGACATCCGGCAGCGCTATGAGGTTCAGTCTGCGTTTTTCCCTCATCACAGAAGAAATATTAATGCATCAGCAGAAGCATTCTTTGGATACAGTGATTATTGTTCAAGATAACACTACTGGCACTTGTTTTTGACCTCTAAACTTGTTTCTGTTTGGCAGTGGCTTCTGGTATTGTCCAAGTGCAGACTGGTGTCTTCTCAAAGAAAAAATATTTTTGTTTTCTCTTATCTGTCAATCTGTCCACTTAAGTAGTCTCTGTTATCATAATATGAAAAATGCGACTCACAAATTGCCTCTAAGTAGAAAAAACTAAAAACAAACAAAAAAAGCATGTCTGCAAGTTCCAAAAAGGGTGGTGCTTATGTCATTCTTTCTGCAGTTTCTCAGTTTAATATTGGATTTTGAGGAAGCTGTTTTGGGAACATAAGCTCTTCAGGGAAAGAGGGCACAGGTTGTCTTAAAAAAAATTAGCAACTCAAGAGGACAAAAACTTTATATTATTGCCACAAATAACACCACAGCCAAGGAGGATGGTGGTGGGCACTTTCTAGAAAGTATTTTCCTGCCAAAATAGTCTCCTCTTTTTATGTACACAACAGTTATTTTTTTTCCATATCCAACATGTCAAACTGATGCAGTACATAAACTTTTTCTATAATTACTGACCAATCCTGTAGTTTCACTGAACAAATATTTTGTATTTGACAGTCATTATACGTAATCAATCTAGAATGATGCCATAAAGAGGAATCACTGAATATATGCTTGAGGAACAAGATCATCAGCCCTTAGCTATCAGCTGATGAATAAACCAGGCATTGCATCCTTATGCCCCAGAACACTGTGACAGGTTTGAAATAGTTTGGATATGAGACTTACCACTTTCCAAATTTAGGGCCTTTTATGATACAGTTCAGTGTAAAACTGTGGTGCCATACAGATTTTGGAAACTTGAAGTACTTTTAAATTACCTAATGGCCATGGTGATATATGTCTAAAACGACAGAGTTGTGGTAAAAGGATTTAAATGTGTTTATTTTTTCTGCTGCAGCAGATGAGGAATGGTTCATAATCTCCAGTTATCCGAGCTGGAGCGAAGGCAGGAGCAGCATTAAATTCTTTTGGGCATCATCTGCCCAGTGCAGTAGCCTTAACACATTACTGATGAGTCCAGAGAGAGCCTTAAGCTACTTGAGTTATTTGGTTTCTGGTATCTCAGGTAGTTTGTCAGAATGGTAGCTTGAAAATAGGATACATCCTTAGACCTTTGGAACTTTCAAATGATAATGCTGCTTGAATTTAGTGTTCAGTAGTTGTGTATAAGGTTATGACCAGCATGGATATTAAAGCATCGCGCTAGCCTCAGTAAAATCAGCTCTGACCCTTTTGAAGTAGGAAAGCTTTTCAGGAGCTTCCCTGGGATGGGGGTAATTAGCCAGCTTCCAAAAAGGTTCATTCGGTGATGAGAAAGCCATAGTGTGAACCATGTGTATCTAATAACTATAAGCCATCAAGTAATTTTTTTTTAAAAACCTATTTTGGTCAATGTAACAAATAGTGGAAGAGGAATAGTGGAAGGAGTTATTGGGATTTAAAATTAAAATTAAGAAATTGATGATGGAGAAATTTGCCTCTAGGCTTTTTCTGTGTGTTTTCTTACCACTGGAAGTACCTATTGGTTGCATTAATTTTGTATTGTAATAGTGAGTATTTATACACTGCCTTTTTTATTTCAAAATGTAATGCTTGGTATAGAAACAAAGCAAACAAGGCAAAAAGCTCCTATTCAAGCAGTGTGTTTATATATATATATATATCAGTGGTGTGACCTCTTAAATGGTGTGTCACTAGGCCTCCGAAGGATCATGAGGAAGAAATAAATTTCTGTCATAATTCTGAAGTTATTCAACATGTTCAGGTGTGGACATACAAACAAATTATTAGAACTTTCCCACAAAATTATATGAAGGGAAAAAATGTTGGAACTTGCTCAAAATTTAAAAAATCTGTTTGACCTCATCTGGGACTACAGACTTCTTACGTTCCAATCTTAATTGTGCAGTTCATAGTCACACAATAAGTGAGGTTGGACAGGACTTCTGGAGGTCATCTGCTCCAACTCCCCTGCTGAAGCAGGGCGCCCTACAGCTGATTGGCCATGACCATGTCCAAGTGGCAAATGACGGCCTGAATTGAGTGCAACTTTTTGTCTGGAAAAAATTATAAGAGGAAAGCCTTTCTTCTTGTGGATTTTTCTATAATAAAGATATTTTTCTGTTCATTATTTCTTATGAAGATCACACATACCATAGCTAGAAAAACTAGCAGAATTGCTAATTATTTTCAATCTTTCTTTTAAGAATTAATAATTTTTTGCTCTTGTTGCTCTATTTTACGAAGATGGTGCAACTCAAAGTATACAAAAGATATAGCTGAGCTTGTAGATTTTGAAAAATATATTGGCTATTACATGGAAAAACTAACTGCTAAAACTTATTGAGCTGGTTTCTATTGGAGTGTGATAGTGAGGCTTAAAGTGTGTCACTGTAGAATAAAGTTCATTTCTGACGTAGTACTTTTGACCTTCCTCAGTTTGTAGCACTTCGATTTCCCTGCAAATGCCTTTGTCATTGTTTTAACTTGTTTAAACACACAAGTACACGTCAGGGGGTGAGGATTAAAAATAAAAAATAAAAAATGAGCTTGGCATTATTATAGATAAAAAATATTGGAAAATAATTCTTTAGTCATTTTATGCACTTAAGTTGTATTGTTACGTGACTCAACTTTCTTTTCAATTTAAAGCTAAAGTTGAATTAGACTTAATTATAAAAACTGGAATCTTACTCTTTTTACAGATTATGCAAACCACATTTATATTGCATAAAAGTGCATTTTCTTTTTTTATTTATTATACAAACATTATTTATAGGTTTAAACTGCCCGTAAAATCAGAAGTACTGTGGATTGGAATGGAAAATTTCATAGCTGTGCCCTGGTGTGGCTGAACAGGAATGTTCATATGGCCCTTCAAGCACCTGTAGTGTGTTTGTGTCTTCTTGTTGGTTAGGTGGTCTAAAATGATCACTCCTCAGCTTATACTTCATGGTTCTCTTAGTGCCATTATTTTGTTCATAAGTGGCAGGCCTCAGTCTATGAATTTCTGTCCTGCCAGGTTCACTTGCCATTCCTGGCAAGTTTATACTACCTGTATAAATAATGAAGTAATAGCTTGCCTATAGGAGGCTTTTCTGAAGTCAGTTATTAGTGGAGCAAGTGTTGTGTCATAAAAATTAGTAGAGTTGTTATCTATCCAAATATTTATAAAGGTTTTGTTTGGTTTTGTTTCATTACCTAAAGGTGGCAAATGCATTTGTGCTGACAGTGCACCTTGTATCAAGGCGTTAGGGCTTACAAAGCTAAGTTTAGGATGGTACAGGTAACAAAACTGTACTATAGTTGAGGTCAGAGATACTTATGGTCCTTATCTGAAGGTAAGGAGTAACTGCATGGCCTCAGCATTGAAAGATGGTGCAGTGGCAGGAGTTAAATGTTAAATGTTCCTGGGGAGGTTGCCTGGCACTTTATCATATAATTCACAATTTTGACATTCTAGGTTCATCCAATAGATACATGTACACTGTTATATTTCATTTTTTAGAAATTAGTAGGGCAGAAAGAACAATTCCCGTTGGGGAAGAAATAGGTTTATTGTAGATAGTATTGGAGGTATAATATGCATTTTAGCCCAGCTTCCAAAGGAAGTGAAGCTTATATGATTCTGTCTTGCAAGCAAAAAGGTGGAGGAGAGTGTGCTGTCTGTGTTTGCCTGTATATCTGTCCCCTCTTGCCTGCTAGCTTTTGAACCTGTTGCATCATTTAAAAAAAAAAAAAAAAAAAAGAGATAGAGGAGTAGTTATTTTGCTGATGATCCAGTTCCTTTAAGTCTGGGATTGTAGGTATTAAGGATTTCATTGTAAACTTCTGTGTAGGCTCTACTGCTTGATAGAGATTAACTGTGGGAGAAATACCTCACAAACATTTTAATTGCATGACAGTTTCAGTTCCAATTTAATTTTTTGGTGTATTTTTTTGACTCTTCCCTTTTGCTTTTTCACTATGCAATAACTAATTAAATGAATTTTGATACATTCATATTGAATTTTGGGGGTTTTTTAACTTTCTCACTTTAATACTGAGCCCATTCCAAAAGATTTGCTAAAAAAAAAGAGCAGAGTTTCTTTCTGTAAGTCTTTAACTACATTGGAGGTACCAGGTAACTGAGCAGGAGGTTTCCTTCTGCCTTGTTATCATGAGGTTTCCAAAGATTTAGAGTTCTTTATGGTTATCTTTATCTTATTGTCTCTTCTGAGCATGTCTTGTTGAACCATGTAGCTTGTTTGAGTAGGTGTATGACTGTTACCTCTTTGAAGTTGTTTACATTGTTGGAATTAAAATTACCAATCTAATTTTGATCTTATGATTTCTAATATAGTACTTAATTAAATGTAGTTATAATGAATCTTTTTTCATTTTTGCTACAAATGCAAACAAATTACTAGGCTTTATGAATAATTTTATCTATTTTGAGGGGAGGGAGAAACTAAGAAGGAAGAGAGATAACTGTTTTAGGTGTCTCCTCAATTTTTCTAGTTTTGAAACCAAAACATAACATTTATACACTTATTTGGGGAAGTAATGTTGGGATGGGGCTTATAACAGGGGTGTAGTTGTATACTTCATTTTAGAATGTCTTCTGCTGTAGCGAGGGTTGACAAGAAGTGATACTGTAATAATATTTTGGCAAACAACTATTTCTGCTATGTTAGGAAACAAAACAGAAAACCAACACCAAATAAGGCATATTTACATGTTTAATAATGCTTCTGTTATGATTTTTCTATTATGTGTGTGGATTAGTGTGTGTTCTCTTTGTAAATACAGAGGTAGTCTCCTGATATTAAGTTCTTCCAGTTAATCTGTCAAAATACAAAGTGCAGACCAATGTTTTTACCCCTAATGCAGTCTGAGTTTTTTCCTGGTGAAGAGAAGGCCCCACAGAGATTGAAACAGGTGCACACCTTAATTTTCACATATTTTGACAATTAGTGAAAACTTGTTGTGAACAAAAGAGCATTGAAAAAATTAATTTGATATGATACAACTGTTGAAAATTATTTAGATGTGCTCAGCTTGAATCTTGCTTGCTACCTGCCAAAAAAATAACCCTGGCTGCTTTTCAGTTCCTGGCTGGAGAGGATTTCTTTATTGCCTTCTCAAATTATTAATTTTTTTAAGAACAAAATATGTGAAACTCAGATGGTAATATTTGAAAGAAAACAATAGAAATAACTTTTGGTTTAATTCCCTCACATAAGTAGGGTAAAATAATGTCACTTGTGTAAATAATTATTGACTCTCCTCTTGAATAAGTACCCTGTGCTTTTTGAATTAAAGATGGTATTGCATGAGTCTTGGGCCTTAAGCAATTATTTAAGATATCTTCCTGCAATTTAAATATTATCATTTGGTTTCATGGTTTTAAGAAAGCATGCTAGCTTTTAGGTGAAATTTAATTTCCCTCTTTATCTGGTGTAAAAGCTGGCAAGAAGGAAAGATCAGGTGGCACTGCAGCATCCATACACTGTAGCTGAATGCTGAGAGTTCCTTCAGGCTGTCTCGTACTCTCTCAGCCCTGTTCTGAGCCCCAAGATTCAAAAATGCTTGCATAATTGGGTACTGTTTTGTGACTTATTAATTGCTCTCTTGGGTATATAGTTGCATGTGAGCCAGATTGGCTACTTTCCCAGCTTGTATCACTGGCAGCTGTTTTGCTTGAGGCAGATGGCTTGTAAGAGAAGCACCCATAAATTAGGGCATTGCTACTTATTTCAAACCGTTCTGTGAGGGAGAACCTGATGAGATGACGTTTCCAAGTGTTTTTTGTACAGCCTGCTATAAGTGTCTAAACAGCACATTTTACAGTCATCTCTATTTTTAAAAGGAATTTTAGGGCAGTACAGACAATACAATGAAGTCAGCATTAAATTACATTAAGGATCATTAGTTTTGTTTTCTATATGAAAGGAGGTCCTGAAAAAAAAGTCATATCAGAAAGAAGAGAGAGCCCTTCTATAACGAGACTAAGAGTATTCTTAAGGACAGTAGCTCAAAAGGAAATGGAATAGTGTAGGACAGGAAAACTTCAATAGTCTACTCCAGTGCTTTAGACATATTTGTGTGTATCACTTTTCCTCTGGACTTCATGCTCGCAGTTCCCTTGGATAAGTTTAATAGGTAGACATGTAGAAAGCTACTTGTAAGGAGTAGTATGAGACTTCTGCAATTTCCTTGTAGTTAAGAATTCTGTTATTGTGATTCTCCGTCCATATGTTCATTCTGTAGGTGTACACATACTGCTGCTTCGGAGACTGGAAAATTTCTTGCATGAGCAGGAGTCATGGACACACACATACAAACTTTGCCTTGCTATGTGTCTCCACACAAACACAAAGCAAAAATCTCATACTAAAATCATAGTTTCTTTAAAGTATATAATAATTTTAAACCACAGTAATTTGCTACTTTTGATATCTATTTTTTTGCTCCTTTAGTGCTGTATTTTGTTAAAGAAAATTACTTTTGGTCTTTTCTAGTTTGCGCCTCAAAGATTCATTTTAACTGTTGACCGTGCCTGTGAGCCTCCAATGGGTTTTAAGAACCACCTTTACTATAAAGACTGCTTCTGAAATTCATGTCTCTGTGTACACCTTTGCAATAAGACGTGCATTAGAGAAATGTGATATTTGGTTTGGATTCGTAATCCAGGAAACAAAGGATTGTTAGAGGAAACATCAATAACTTCCTCTAATGAAGTCCTAAGCTTTCATGCTCTGGTGGCAAGTTGGGAAGGATTCTAAATCTAACTCAGGCCCAGCTAGGACATGCTATAAAGGAGGGAAAAAATAGACTCTGGAAAAGAATTGGTCTCTAACCAAATTTAGCTCAGTGAAATAGTTTTTCCTTCTTCCCTGAGGAAACCAACCCTCTTAAGCTGAGCTGTGTCAGAGCTTCTGATCCACGTTACTGGTCTGAGCTGCCTTCTTCTGTGGACTACTGTTAAATCTCTGTGATTCATTGCCTTCTTGCCTTACTGAGAAGTACTCACAAACTGGCCACAGAACCAAAGTCTGTCTGTCTTTATCACACTGTTATTTACAAATTGCTTTTTAGTTGTTAAAACATTTAAATAGTTTAGCTTTTGTGGTTATGACAGGTGTCTGTTGATTCCCTCTCCCCTCCACTCCAATGTTTTTAACTTTCTTGAAATGCCAGATTTGTTCATTTTGGTACTGAGAGAAAATGCTGCAATGTAACGGTGATCCTCCTGCTCTCCTGAACTTGAGATGTAATTCCTCTTTGTATGTCAAAGGATGCTGTCGGTATGTGTATGTTCCTTTCAAGGACAGGAAGAAGTTGGAAACCTAAGATAGATATGAACTATCTCTTGCTGTAAGTGTTCAAATCAGTACTGTTTTTTAAAATAACATTAATCTTGGGAGGAAAGTTTTTTTTAGTGCTCCCACATAGTCCATAGAGTTGAGATGATTTAGAGCACTCCTAGTTAGGCTGCACATGACATGATCTAGAGCAAGTATTTAAAACATCCATTTACGCATGCTCTCTTTCAACTAAAATTAGCTTCTGTGTAAAGACCCAGGCATTCTCATAAAGAATAGCTCTAGAGTAAACCAGTTGGTAGTTATGGGATGGGTGCAGAAATTACTACAATCCATTCTGTCATATGTAAGTAAAGAATAAAAATAGTCCCTTTGGGCCTAATATTTTATAACTTCTACTGTGTGTATCCTGTTTTATCTTCTGCTGTCAAAGCTTAACTTGGCTGCTCTTACTTCTTCAGTGTTAAAAGATACTTTCAGTAACTGGTGGCATAACTGAAGCAGAGGAAACACTGGCAACTGCCATCACAGAGCTCCAAAGTAAGAAGAGTATCTTCCCTGTTTGTGTTAACCTGGAGTTAGTAATAGGTCTTTAGTGAGCATTGCCATTTCTGAGTGGTACCTGCATAACCCATCACTGACGAAGAAAGCGCTACTGTGTAGGTAAACCTGGAAAGGTTCAAATCGTTATGTTCCGAAGGAGAGAGGGGGTTCAAATAAAGGCAAACTCTTGTGTGTTTGGTTTGTTTTTTTTCTTGTAAAAATGTGAAAGCAGGAAAAAAGAAACAGCAAAGACTGGCAATTTTCAGATGAGATGGGTTTGGTTTTTTGGGTTTTTTTTTTTTTTTATTCTGAGTCAGAATCTCTGGTAATGTGTATGGCAATCAGCCTATGTCTTGCTGATCTAATTGCCCTTATAGGCCAGCTGACTGTCCTTGGCAGAAATAAATACAAAAAAGTTACACAGTGTGAACAGACAGATTGCAAAGAGAGGATTTTTTTTTAAAAAAAGGAAGTTAAAAAAGGCAACATGGAAGAAGAAATAATTCCTATTTCCACATATTTCAGGCAATGTTCTGTCAATCTGTTTTTTGCATTTCTGGGTTTATGGCTGCCTGACTTTAATCTTATTCTTCTGTTTGAAACATTTGATCTGCAAAGTATTTTTATTTTCAGTAGCATCCATGACATATAAACTTATATATCAGTGATTTTCTTTCCAATTCCACTAGAGAACTTAAATAGCATAAATAGAACCTTTTCTAATTTGTTTGTTTCTGTCTTAAATACAGATTTGATATAATATAGTTGAAGTAAAGAGATAAATGTTCTTTATCCCTTACTTCAAAACATTCCCACTTGAATATGAGAATTAAAGTAGTTTAACCTTACATTATGCTATTTGCAGTTGGGAAAAAACCAAAACAAACCTGTAGTGATAGACATGAAGAAATCTAGCATGGTTCAAAAGAATAAATACCTTTCAATTGAAGATCTGTTGTTCTCCACTTTCCCTATCATATGACCATCTCTATTTAAGAGAACATGTAAACTTATGTCTAAAAACTGTTCTTTCAGGTTATTTGATCCAATACAGTGGAGTGCACTCGTATGATCATCATCAAATTAAAAAATAAGCAATTACGTAGATCATGAACCTTTGTATGAGAATCTGAGCAGTCTGGAAAATGCATTTAAAATATTAAAAATTATTTTGGGTGGAAAAAAACCCAAAACAACAAAACAAAAACCAAACCAGTAAGTTAGGGAATGGTAATTTATAATTTCACCAGAATATCAGTCCTTCCTTATTTCTCTTTTCCTCTCCAAGTTGATGCTCATCTAGTTTCTCTCCAAGCAAGAATAATAAAATTATTGGAAGATAAAGAATGGGGAATGAACTGAACTTATTTTCATTTAGGACTTTAATTAGTAATAAACACCTTTTAATTTAAAATTTCAAATACAGGTTCTGAAGCTCACTAGCTAGTTTTAAGGAAACTGCAGATCTCCTTAAGAATTCTTATATATCTTTTCTGAATTTGCATTCTTTTAAGCTGCTTGGTGATCCAATGTTTGGTTTAGAGGCGGATACCTTTCACCTTTCCAAGCAGGTACAGTTACAGTTGTGACAGTGCCTGTCAACTTCAGATTAGACTTGCATTCACTCTGATCTTTGAAAAGAAGGTTCTAATTGGGTATGTTGATAAGCAATTCGTTAATGTTTGTTCATTGAAGTACAATTGTAAGGAAGTTCTCAGCTTGGAAAATTGCTAAGAAAGGTCCATTTTTATAATTACCCATTTTACGTTAATTGGAGATAGTATCAAACTGATCCACCCAGCCCAGGCTCTTTATCTTTAATAACAGGCAGTAGCAGCATTTGTTTCAGAAGTGAGTTTTTTTCCCCTCTGGGATTCTCTGCTCTGCTGTGTTCTGTCAGATTACAGTTTGGGCCATCCTTAGCTAGGGGATATATTTGGGCTGTGAGGAGTAGCCATGGACTGATGAGTGTCTGTGAACTTTTTTTAACATCTGTGGTTACATTTAGTTTCTGTAAAAACCTACAGCAATTACTGCAATAACTGAATTATGTAGTGTGTGAGAAATACCTCCTTTGGCTTGTTTTAAGCCTGCTGCTAGATGATCTAATTACATGGCCCTTATTCATGTGCTTGTGAACAGTCCTGACTAACCATTCCGTATTTACTTTCTCCATAACATTGGTAACTATAGAGCGTTGTTATAATCCTCTGCTTTCCTCACACTTCGGGGATGCCAGTCTGTGCAGCTCCTCGCAGTAGAAGCTGCTCCATATCTTTGATTTATCTTTTTAGCCTATCCTTTTTTATTTCTTCTATACTTATATATATACACGCTGCACTCAGACTGTGGGTGTAGCATGGATTTATGCAGTGATGCTGTTTTTTCTGTATTGTGTGATGTTCTAATATTTCATTCAACATCTTTAACAACTGGCTGATGCAAATGATTTCAAGGTCTCTTTCCTGGTTGCTATTGATGTAATGTGAGCCCAGCTTTCTATACAAGTGGTTTAAAATGTATTTCTGTTCTCAGCATTTGCTTTTTGGTTCTTACTGAATTTCAGCAATATCTTATTTCAATCAAGTCTATTTCTGACTATCTTCAGGAATTTTGTATCATCAGTGCATGTTGACACTTTTGCCTTTTCAATTAATGATGAGTGTGTTGATTAAGACAGATCCCAGCTTGAATCTTTGAGGAAGTCTCTATTAGCATTTTTTTTTTTTTGTGAACTTTCTACTCTTATTCTTTACTTTCTATGTTTTAACAAATTGCTAATCCAGAGGAAAGCCATATCTTTCTTCCCATGTCAATACAGTTTCTTCAGGAGTGTTAAGGGGAGACCACGTCAAAGGTTTTTGTTGATTTTTGTGGTTGTTGTTTGTTTAAATCAAAGTACACTGGCTGACTGGTTCATTTTTATTGGTGTGTCTGTTTTAAAGACTTCAGTAGATTTTCCAGGTATGAAAATCCTACTGATTTTTGCCAATGTGTCATTTAAATAGTGCATCTATAAATTAACTTCCTGGGTTTCTTTTTTTTTTTCTCCAGTTTTTGTCCATTTCCTCTGACAGTTTCCCCACATTCTTCTGGATTCCTTTAAAAGTTGATGTTAGAGCTGCTGATTTTTAGTCCTGTAGTACAAGACATTATTATACCACATCATACAGATTTGATCCTTTGAAGGTTACTATAATAAAATCTTATCTTTCATGTGTTGGATCAGGCATGATTAAATATTTGATTATTTATTTTGGCCAGTCTATCCCCTAGTTTAGTTTGTATATACTTTACAAGGGTATTTGATTAATATACACATTTTTAATGTCATAAGTTAACTGATACATTAAAAATACTCATATGGAGAAAAAATTGTAATTGCTACATTTTAGTGTAAAGATTGTAATCAAATGCTGTAGAAGATATTTGTTATATGCATTAATTTTAGAATGAAATCTATAATTCCTGTAATGGAAAAACTCCTCATTTTTTAAGCACAAGTTGTATGTATAGCTTTCAGTTAAAACAAAACGAAACCCATACAAATATTTTCCTTTTTAATAAAGATTATAAGGGGTTTCTTAAATTGAATAGCAAATTGCAGTGGTTTGATAGGTGTTTTAAAACCTTTTCTGCTTTCCTCATGGGGACAGTATTTTTCTAGTCAGATATTGCTGGGAATCTTGGCATCCCATAGTTTTTCTATGGTTAGTATTAGTTTGAAATTCAAGGTATTTCCCCCTTTTCTGCTTAAAAAAAAAAAACCAAAAAACAAAAACCAAACCACACCAAAACATATGCAAATTCTAGGAGATGCTAGTTGAGAGTTGAATTTATATATAAGAACATAGAAGTAGTCACAGATGAGTGTAGACTCTTTTCTGTTAGGTATTTCTTATTAATAGCTATTTTTAAAATATAGTCTAAAAGAGACTTCATAGCAAACACATTAAAGGCTATTAGAAAAAGGCTGAGAAACTTAAAAATTAGTGATATTCCCCAAGGAAGAGTTACTTTGTACGCATTTATAATATTTGAGGGATTTATTTGGTGTGCTACACTGCGACTTTATTGTAAATAGTATGAGTCCCAAATGGCAAATAATATTCTCAGTGCCAATGTTGTACTCTGTAGGCATTTATATAATTTTCACTATTGTGATGATTTTGGTAAACATTTCTTGTAGTTTAAAAGAACATCCCAATACTTTTCTGCTTGTATAGAAAAGACTGGCAGGCTATTCTTGTTATCTTACAGGGACTGGAAGACACTTGACCCATCCTGA
The DNA here is from genome assembly GCA_907165065.1 of Caprimulgus europaeus. The sequence goes on from OU015539.1 coordinate 12,206,878, forward strand.
CCTCTTTCTTTCATGGTAGTTTCTCTGTTTGAGTCATGCTACCAAAATGAAAGGAAAAAAAAATTGTGTTAAGAGTGGATATTTTTAACATCAACTCAACCTGATATATTGGAAGGTTTGATTTTTTTGGGGAGAGCACCAATTTCACTCATCAAAATCACAGGAAAACCTCTTATAGGAACAAAAGTCAGTAGGTTACTTAGAATAAGGAAAAGTCAACTTCACTACTTTTCACAATTCTGTTGTGCTAGAACTTTGTTCGCCTGTGTTTGGAAACCTCTGCAATAAGAATGTTGTACAGAACTGTAACTTGTGCTCTATGAACAGGGCAGCAAAGTGGCTCAGAGAGGAAGTCAAAACACTGGAGTGGAAACAGCCTTTTGGATACAATTTTCCATTACCTTTGTGTATAGGTTGTAAAGTTATGTCTTCAAGTGTGGGAGAGTCCTGTGATAGTTAGAACAGAAGGATGGAACAGAATTTATGAGAAGGGCAATGAAGAAAAGAACTTGTGATTTTTGGAGATACTGATTGTGGGGGAAAAGGTGATTTTTCTTTCCTAGAAGCATACATTTAGTTACCATATTAGCAGTGTGTGAAATTCAGCTTACAGCTACATAAAATAGAAAAAATAATTCTACATTTTTTCAAATCTGCTGCCATTTGAGTTTTTTCTCGGATGCTTACAAAGCTTCCAACTAAAGTATTATTTAACATGAATACATGAGAAAAAACTGAAGTGGCACTTTCTGTAAAATGCAGCAATTTGCATTCCTTTGTTGTTCTCTGGTTCTGACAGCAATCTGTATTACACTCTTCAGAGTTTCAATATTTTTTCCTCCAAGAGATGTCATCCTGTCTTTCCTGGGACTTCAACTAGAAACTTGTCCATTAAGATTTTTTTTAAATACTGATTTAACTTTTACTAACACAATTGCTCTTGTAATCAGGCCCATAATTATACTCTCTCATCTGTCTTGAAATTATTGCTTTTAAAACTTTAGCTTGAGCAACTGAGAATTTAGTTACTTCAATCCCTGTGTATAACTTCCAACCACAGCACTGCAGCAATATTTGCTTTCCTTTATGACATAATATCTTCTTTGGCTTCTTGACCATTTTCTTTCAGCTTACTTCCCTAACTTCAGTCCCTGTAATGTTTCTTTTTGGGTCATAATCTTTCTTGATTGGATAAGTTACTGAAAGAAAACACCATTGATTTGTCTAAAGCCTGTACTTTTTCGCAATTTTGTAAATAAAAATTCTTAAGACAACAATTCATGTAATAAAAAGTGGTGGTGTTTAGTGAATTAGAGGTTTTATTACTCTGAAGGTGCTGTGTCTCTGAATGAAGTAGCTTGAGGGATTTGAAAATACAGCCTCATAGTCTGAAAAAAATAGTGTCTTTTGCGTGAAGCTAACTGGAAAGCAACTATAAGCTTTTGCAAAAACAAACGGTTCAGTGGGTAGGCTGCATGAAAGTGGTGCTGCTTGTTTGCTTCCTCATGGTACGAATTCAGCATGAAAGGGAACTTTGCATAATCTCTGTTTAACTTGTGAAATGCCTTTGTGTATGGTATTGGATCAGTCAGAAGTTTATGTGGATTCTGAAAAGATGATCGGAGAAATGCAAAGGTGAAAAATCTGTTGAGCTTTGTAATATACAAAGGCATGCAACATATGGCTCCTTGAGCTGTGTTGCTGAGGCTGAAATAATATTTTGAGAATTAGCACTGCTTACTTAAGAATATTCTTATCTTGCTCTTGTGGGTGGCAAGATACTGGACTAGATGATAATTTGCTCTAATTAATTTGATGTGAACCATTCTCATATTCATGTTAATTTTTGGCTGAGAGTAAAATTTTTATGCTGCTTCTTTTAGAGGAGGACCTGGGGAGAGAGGAGAAATGTAAGTATTTTTGAGATTGTAAGGGGAAAGTTGTGATAAAAATATTTGAAAAATGCAGTATCTCCCTTTCTTCTGCTCAGTACTGAAAAAAAACCTGTGATCATATGAAATAGTTCCTCTGTGTTTACTGAAAAGAAAAAGATCTGAGATTTGTTCCTATATCTCTTAATGTAATAGGTGGGAAAAACCCACTTGATTAAAAATGTAAGTCAATAGAGGGGGAGATGGGTCCACCTCTAGTAAGTGTTTTCAGTCACTTCTGTAAGAGCATATCAGCATACGGTAAAATGCTTCAGTGTAAGTTTTCTGCACATCCTTCTGTTGTAGAAAGATAAAATTTAAGGTTGCTCTCTGTTGCAACACAATACAGTGTGTCAACACAGCAGTGAAGGCTTTTACTGTGTATAGTTGTAAAATAATGGCAATAGGTAAATGTGAAAAGGATGTTCAGGAGCAACTTCTAGATTTTGCTTTTTGTAAAACAAACACAACTGTAAAAAATGGTTTTAGGATTTGGATGACAGTAAAACAAGTAGAGAATGCCAGAACACCGAAGCAACTGTACCGGATCCACCTAGCACTGTTTCTTTTCTTTGATGGTGATTAGAACCACATGTTCTAAAGGAAAATGCTTATAATGGGCAATTAAAGGATCTGCACATAGCAGGCTTTTTTCCTCTGCCCTCCCTCCCCCAGTTGCCATAAATTACTCGTTGGCCTTTACTCTGACGTGCAAGTCTGACAAAACCTAGAAGGAACAGGAAATGACCTAAGTGTGGTTTTAGCCAGTTTTTTTCATTACCTACATAAGAAGAAAAAAAAACCCCTGTTTTCCCTTGATAGAGAAAACACCTTTTAGAACCTTTTTGAAACATTTGAAAAATAATTAAAAGAAAATATTAAAAGGAAGATTAGAACAAACATAGCAAGCAGTAAGAAAACTGAAAATTTTCTACAGCAAAGTAGAAGCTGACCTGCTGATACTCCTGGTTACAAAAGCAGAAGTATCATGTCTTTTTAAAAACAAACAAGTGAAACAAACACATAAAAAAGAAACAAAAATTCGACCAAACAAAAAATATTTTTCCACTTGCAGGGAGTAATATTGACTTTAAGAATAAGCCTGCCGAAGTCTTATTTGAACCTTCAGCATAAGTGGAGCATTTTTGCTCTGTTTTTGTATCTGTGCTGAGGACAAAGTTACTAAAAACAGTAACTAAACACGCAAAGACTCTAAAATGACTTGTTTAAGTTTACTTAGGTGCAGCTCTTGTCAAAGGTTTGTACTTGCAGGAAAGATCAGAATATTGTGGAGTCTGGTGAAAACAGGGTGGCCAGACACCTGTGTGCTCCAGTGTTGTTCTTATGTGTCCAGCCAAATGCATTGCAGGTGCTATTTAATGTATAGAATAGCATTTACTAGAGCAATTAAGTAGGAAAAAATCTCTTTCCAATGAGGAAGAATTTTAAACTTCTTAAAAAAAAAAAAAAAAATGAAGATAATGCCTTTTATGAAAGAGTTCAGTAGAGTCAACCACACAGTCTAGGTCAGGGGACGTGACTGTCTCCTTCAGTACATGCATCCAAACCTCAGAACCAGGAAAGCACACTCAGTTTCTCTTAAAAGATTGTGGCTATCTGCAGACTTCACAACCTATTAGCCATTTTACAACCTTGATAAATAAATTGTAGAGAGTCAGGAAGTGGTAAGTGTTAGGATTCCAAAAACATTCTAGTTTTTTTCTGTCCCATTTATTTTGATGGGAAGGTTTAGTGGCTGGAAAAATATCACCATGACTCTAAATGCCTTAAGTATTGAATGTTTTTCCAGGTGCTGTATTTTGTCTTGATTACAATAATCTACTCAAGTGGCTGTTGTTTTGGCCTGCAAGATTTCACAACAGAACCTTGTCTGTGTGTCTACTTTGACAGAGTCATTCTTTGGTTGCATCACCTTTAGTCTCATGCTGAATACAACTTAACTACTTAATAACATACTGTTTTTCAAAGTCTACCTCTTCTACACAGAGAGGGAAAAAATCTTAATAAATAAGTAAAACGAGACTTTTAGGTTGTGTATGGCTGTGTTTGATTTTGTATCATTAAATTACATGGCTTTAAAAAGCTAATTGATTGTAAGCTGTTACAAAAGACTAATTTAGAAATAAAAGCAATAAATCTAGCATCAATTTTGTTTGAAAGGCAGTCATGAAAGGAAATGGATATATATGTAACCTTTTTCATATTTTACAATGAATTAGTTTCTCATGTGGTTGTAGAATTTTGCTTTTGAATTAGGTGATTTTTCACAGAGTGGATTTCTGAATCAAGTTGCTATGGTGTTGGTTTCATTGTTTAGTTAATTCTTTGCTTGGTTGCTATGGAAATACTTATTTACGGAGCTAATGCCTAATGGTGTCAAACAGATGCTACTAGCAACTAGGAATCTTTTATATTTGATCAATGAAAGACTTGGTCAGAAGTAGAAATTCATTTTTGTACTCATTTTTTTCTCCATTAAAATTTTGGAGCATGAAATGTGAATGGGTGGTGTCAAATAGGACAAGTTTTCTTTTTTTAATAAGTATCGAAGCATACGCTGAAGCTCCTGAATAGTATCGCCATTGAAATAAAATCCTCCAAGTTACCTAGTGTAGGCAACCAAACTGCAATGTTACAAATCTTAACATTGTGTATGGCCTTACATGATGTGGACATATCAGCTTAGGGTATGGAGCATATGTGTTAGTTATACTCTAGTTTTAAAATTGATTTTTAGTGTTTTTGTATTTTATAATTGAAATTATTCTGAAAAGATCATTACACAGTTATCTAGCCAAATATAGTTTGTGTTGAGCATTAAAGTTTTTAAAAATAATTGTTTAAAAGTGCTTAGTGTACTTTCATAGTAATTTCAGTGCTTTATAACTTGAGAATAGTAAAACCCATAGGCTTTTGTCGTACTCTAAACTTTTGAGAAGTTTAACATACTACTCAAACAGTACTTTAGCCAAATGGAGCTGTCATGCAAAGAAGATCTGAAAGAACTCCACCCTCCATGGCATCAACTTGCTTCCAAAAGACACATCTGTTACAGGCTCTGGAAACACTGGCTGTGCCTGATAGGACAGATAACTTCTGTTGATACTCTTAACCTGTTTTGAGTGACATGTTTCAGTTTGACCTAAACTCGTCACTGGCTAATAGTGGCCAAATCGGCAAAGGCACTTCCACAGGCAGTGGAGGCAGGGACACTTATCCTGGGATGAGTACAGGGACACTGCCCCTGCAGAGATGGGGTCAGGAAGGCCAAGGCCAAGCTGGAGCTGAACTTGGCAAGGGATGCAAAGAATAAAAAGGGCTTCTACAGGTATGTTGGCCAGAAAAGGGAGGTCAAAGGAAGCAAACCCCCCTGATGAGCAAGACTGGCACACTGGTAACAGTGGATGAGGAGAAGGCTGAGGTACTCAATGACATTTTTACCTTGGTCTTCTCTGGCAACCTCTCTTTCAACACTTCTCGATTGGGTGGACCGCAGGGCAGGGACTGGAGGAGCAACCCCCCCACACACACACTGTAAAAGAAGATCAGGTTCATGACAACCTGAGGAACTTGAATGTAGATAAGTCTATGAGACCTGACGAGATGTATCCCTGAGTCCTGAGGGAACTGGCTGATGTAGTTGCCAAGCCACTCTCCATGACATTTGAAAAGTCATGGCAGTCCCTGGTGACTGGAAAAAGGGAATCATTGCACCCATCTTTAAAAAGGCTAGAAAGGAAGACCGTGGGAACTACCAACCTATCAGCCTCACCTCTGTGCCTGGGAAGATCATACAGACTGGGAGATGAAGGGATTGAGAGCAGCCCTGTGGAGCAGGACTCAGGGGTACTGCTGGATGAAAAGCTGGACATGAACCAGTAATGTGTACTCGCAGCCCAAAGGCCAACTGCAGCCTGGGCTGCATCAAAAGCAGCGCGGCCACCAGGTTGGGGGAGGTGATTCTGCCCCTCTATTCCTCTCTGGTGAGACCCCACCTGCAGTACTGTGTCCAGCTCTGGAGTCCTCAATACAAGAAAGACATGGACCTGTTGGAGCAGGTCCAGAAGAGACCACAAAACTGATCAGAGGATTGGAGCACTTCTCTTGTGAGGAAAAGCTGAGAGGTGGAGTTCTTCAGCCTGGAGAAAAGAAGGGTCCAGGGAGACCTGACTGCAGCCATTCAATAGTTAAAGGGGGCTTATAAGAAAGATGGGGACAAACTTTTTAGTAGGGCCTTTAACAATAGGACAAGGGAAATGGTTTTAAACTAGGAGAGGGGAGATTTAGACTGGATATAAGGAAGAGATTTTCACAGTGAGTGTGGTGAAACACTACAGCAAGTTGCCGGGAGAGGTGGTAACATTCAAGGTCAGGCTGGGCGGTGCTCTGAGCAACCTGATCTAGTTGAAGATGTCCCTGTTCATTGCAGTGGGGTTGGACTAGATGACCTTAAAGGTCCCTTCCAACACAAACCATTCTGTGATTCTGACTGGTACTTAAAGAGTTGTTGTTTCTTTTAACGGTGTTGAGATTTATTTCATAGGCTAAATAGATTCGGTTGTTACAGTTAAACATAATGCAGTCCTTGACTGTTAAAGAACAAGGCATAGTACTGTGTTATACATGGGTGTTTTTGTTTTTTATTGACTGTCCTTCAAAACTCTGAGCAGCTCGACAGGCAATTACATAAAACCAGGAAATTGTGATCATAGTTCTTTGGATGGGCTAGGAGACTCTGGGGTTGGAGTCAGGCTGATACGAGAACTTCTCCTCCAAGCTGACTGATAATTTCGTATACATAGTTGGGGGGGAGGAAGGGGGTGGGAGAGCCACACATTTGTCACCCTTCAGAAGTTTATCTCTCACTGTGGTTTTATTTTCAGAGGAGCTCCCAGCTGTGTGATTGTTGTGATGTTGGCACTGACAATGGATGCTCAAAAGACAAAGCGTGTGAGTTGCTAAGTACAGCAATTGCTAAGTTAGCAATCGAGTTGTACCTTGGAACTTCCATGACTCAAGTCCCTCCTAGATGAGGTGTTTCTTGTTGGAGGAGGTGAGGAAGAATGTTATGTGCAATGGATTACAAAATCTTGGTATTGCAGAGTACAGATCTTTCTGCAACAAGCCTTATGGTTGCAAAATTAAAAATTGCTGAGTCTCTGCCTAAGACCTATTTTAAGGTCTGTTGGTTTGTTCACATTAAGTCAAAATAAACTGTAGCCTTTTTATTCCTGTTGTAAGATTAATGCAACTCTGGGAATACTTTGTAACTTTTGTTTATGATCCACAGTAATTAATTAAAGCTTTCACTGCCAAACTCTCAAGAAAGATAGTGCCAAAATTGCTGCTTTTTTAGTATTCCAGGTTTAACTTGCAAGGCATGGAGTTAGGCTAATTAAATGAAGTCTGGTAGGTAAAGAGAAACAAAGTATGTTGTTTTTTCTTTTTTACAGTAAGTTTTTGAATAGAATGGAAAGGAGTAAATTATTTTTTAAGCAGTGAAGTTTTCGTAATGAAGCAGACTTTACCAACTGTAAACCTTTAAAACTGTCACACACACACCCCCCGCCCCCGGGTCCCTCAAACCATGTCACTTCTGCAGAAGGTCTGCCCAGGAATGCGTTGTTGGTTTCTGTTCCTTTCTCCCGAAATTGTTTTTGTGAGGGAGGCTCTCTGGATTTGAGTGCCATCTTGTGGTGTCATGTGGGCATCTGAGCAAAGGTAATAACCCCTCTTTCATTATTAACCTCTGAGGATTTCATTCGTGTAGAGATGTACCAAGTTGGATTTACCATGGAAAAATATTCGTTGTATACTGATCTGCATTTTTTCCATTGTGCTTAGTAGAAGAGATTGCTGCTTTGTGCCTAAAATTTTCATCAGCAAATTTTAGTTACTTCAATGTGTGGCACATGGAATGAGCCTGAAAATTTTACAGCTAATATAGACTGTGGTAGCTTGCTGGCTGGGTTAATATACTACAACTGTCTTCTCTCAGGAGATGTGACTTCTGATTAATGGTGGTGTATCGTGAATTAGGAAAAAAAAAAATCTGTTGGCAACATACAGGTAAATTTAAGTTCTGTTTATTTCAAAACTGTTTTAGTTTCTTTGCTGTGAAGTATCAGTGAAGAAGCTTAAATCTTCTGGTTTAAATGACAACAGAAAATTTTCAATCATGAGTCCAAGCTGTGAAATTTTTCATTTAAATAAAATTGTCTATAAAATTGTGCCCTACCATTTAAAGTATCAAACCCTTTCTTGCATTAGAAGTAGATTTTGCATGATCTGTGCACAGTATTTTACCTTGTGTATATTGGTTAAGTATGGGACATAAGATGTAGCAGTAACACTTTCCATTGAGTATTTTCTGCCTCTGCAGTTTTGAGCCTGTTTATTTATTATAGCAGGGTTTAAGTCAAAAGGAAGGTTTTGAACGTTTTTAGTTGTAGAGATGGATGCCCAAAATTATAACCAGTTGCAGTTAAAAGGTTGGTACAGAAATGCGCTGGAGCCGACAAGAGCTTAGGTATTTTATTAAGATCTCACTTACAACAAATAAATAAAATTAGCGAACATGCCACATATTTGAAAGAAAAATAAAATATTAGAAGAGCTAGGGGAAGGGAAACCTCTTTTGGTCCCCTAATGGAGATTGCAAGATTGCAAACAAACTGATGCAACTTGGTGGACCGTTAGTATCAAAGGTTGCTAATACAACTGACAAAACTCTTATGGACATCTGATCTTTGTTGCTGGTTAAGACCAAACTCAATGAAGCAGATTAACACAGTCTCTGTGCCCAAACTTAGGAGGACAGAACGAAACCAGAAGGTGCAACCTTTGTTTGATAGAGTAAATAAATATCAATCTGGGAAGAGAATCCCGAGAATGAAGAAAAACAAAAAAACCCAACCTGCCCAAATGGATGACTAATTCTGGTTTGTTGTGGACAAAAACACCTTCATCTTTACAATGACCATGCTAAAACCAGATGCATCATGCAAAATGGGTATGGCCAGATAATGTGGATCGTTATCTTAATGCTTATCACTGGCAGGCTAACAGTCATCTTATATGTTTAGTTTAAAAAAAAAAATGGAGAATGAGGAGATGGTAGCTAGATTAATCACTTAACCAAAAAACCTCAAATTCCTAATTTCTTAATTATTGATTTAGATCTGCTTGGTTTGCACAATATGAGTTTCTGATATAGCGTAATTTATTCCCAGTTTAAGTACATGCTTAATGATAATCTCTTCACTTTTCATAGCAAGTAGATGTCATAACTATTACCTTTAAACATGGTTTAATTGTAACTCTATTATGGTAATAGAAGAGAAAAAGACCCTTTAGGTGCCGCCCTTGCCTGGGTACTGCTGACACTTGAGCCTGTGTTTCTTTATCAACACTTTCTTTACCTTCTGCTGGACAAGTGCCAGCCTGGAACATTGTGTTTTCTCCATGAAAGAGCTGTTAGTCTTAGAGGAACAAAACTAAATATAGTTCTCACCTATAAAAATAAGCCGAAAAACTTACAGGACTGCAGAATATGAATGACCAAGTGTTGGTACTGGCACTTTATTTGTGCTCTGTAGCTACGGAAAAAAGAGGGGAAAAAAAGGATTGTCTTTATATTTGTTCAATTTGTGAATGCATGTTGTGCAAATGAATTCATTTATCAGAAGAATTAGAACCTGTCAAGAAGTTATGAAGACTAAACACTTTTGAAACATAACAGACATCTGAATTTAATTTCTTGTATCTTGTTTTAACTTTTTGTCAGTATAGAAGAAAAATTAAGTGAGTGCTGTTGACGTACTTGAAGCTGATAGTATCTTCAGATTGTGTTGCTGACGTTCTTTTGTGGGTTTGGTGGGTTTTGTGAAGTTATTCAGAACATGTAGATTTGTAACCATATTCAATCAAAGCCTAACAAAACCTCCTGCAAGAAAATGCTTTTAAAATTACTGATTGTTATAACCTGAGACATTGGGGAGCTTAATGCCTTTTAAAAAAATAAATCATGTTAATGTATTGCTTTCTGCACTGTATTTACAAAATTACTACTCTTTTAATGGTTCTGGAAAGAAAAAAAAATATAAGATGTAGTGGAGCTTTTAGGATAGATATGCTTTTATAAGTTGAGGTGAATAGAAACAGGAAAGCACTTGTCACCACCTAATTTAGTGTACATGTTAAATGATTTATAAACAATCCAGAAATATTGAAACAAGGTCATATAATTATTCTGTCATCAAGATATCTCTGTTGCATGCAATTTCTTAAAAAACTTCTTTAGAACTTTTACTGTGGTAGCATTAACTGAGAAAATGGCCTAAGTTGTATCTAAAAACATGATGGGAGAAGCATTTTATCTTACATCACATAATCAAGATTATTCCACTGTTGTTTTTCAGCATTAGCATATCACCCTATTACTCTTATTCTTTCTTTTTTCTTTTTCTTTACAGATGATACTTTGGGATTGGGATTTGAAGCAATGGTACAAGCCCTATTACCAGGTCAGTGTATTATGAATCTAATTATTCTTTTGTTAAATGTGATTCACTGTAAACTGTCAGATTTCAGTTTTTCTGTTGATGTTTCATTTTTACCTAAGTTGTCCTAGGACATTCTAGCTCTATGTAGCAGAGACAGGTTCTGACCAAGTTCTGTGGTGTATATGAGAACACTCTCAAACCTAACTAAGGTGGGAGTGATGAAAATATCTATCAGCATAAGGTTAGGGAGTGAGTCTCCAGCAATGTCACCAAACTCAGGTCTACCAAGTTCTCACCTTTTTTTCCTGATTGCTTGTTTCTCCTCCTCTCTCTTGTATCAGTGGTGGCATCTAATCAGCTGTTGTTCTTTCTGTTCAGAGATTTGTGCCAAATAAAAATGAATCACTTTTTTGACAAAATTGTTAGGACTTGTTTCAGTAGAATCAGAGATAATAAAGATAATGAGGGTGAGGAAATTGCACCTCTATAAGGGACTTATAACAGTTTGGCCACCAAAATTTCTGTTGATATTATTGGTGGATAATCGTCTCAGAATTAAACTTAGTATTCTAAGTAGTGAAAAATTGAGATTAAAAAATTTGCAATAGATCTTTATTTTAAATAGAGAAAAATAAACTGAAAGCTAATGTTGAATTCTGAAATATTTTTATTCCACAAAAACTGTTGTCTAAATATGTTTATATGCATAGATTTTCTTTAAAAGAAAAATACATTGTATTGATCTTCTTAAAAAAAATATTTTTGAAATTTGCAATGCTTAAAATGCTCATTTAAAACTTAGAATACTGTGAAATGTTTTGAGATGTTTATAGTTTGCAACATTTCTGTCTATTTCAGAATGCTGGCAGTGGAAATGGAGTTGATCTTTCAGTACTAAATGAGGCTCGGAACACGCTAACAGAGCTCCTGGCTGACCCATCCCTTCCACCACAAGTGATTTCTTCTCTTCGAAGCATTAATAGTTTGATTGGTGCTTTCTCAGGCACATGCAGGCCAAAGGCTAGTCCGTTCTCACCATTTACTGGTTTCTTCTCCTATCCTGAAATAGAAGATCCTGCTGAAAAAGGAGATCGAAAGCTACTCAAGGTCAAATGACTTTAATTTTCATTCATGTGTGTCTTGCAATTTAAAAAAAAAAAAAAAAATCAAGGAAATATAACCTGGAAAGAATGCTCCTGCACGGATAGCAGCTTCTTTACTGAGTACCCATGAGCTATGCTTAACCTTAAGAGAGAGCAGCTGTGGAAACACATTGAATAAAATGTAGAGAGGTACCAAAATGCAAATTCAGGTGGTTGATGGATAGACGCTAGTCTGCACTCTGAACACAAGTCCTTGAAATAAACATGGGAAAAAACTAAAAGCAAGTATAAAATGAAGATGTTACATTTTTGTGATATGGCACAACCAGAGCTGTTCTTGATTCTCCCACGTTCTTGATCTAACAGTTATTGTCATTGTGGCTTTTTGATTGATCTTTTTTTCCAAAGGAATTTACTTTGGGGAGCATCAAACTAGCCATCAGACAGAAGCAAATCAGATATGTAAAAGGAAAAATATCTCTTCTTCCTGTGCAGAGCATCATGTTATGGGACCAGTGTATAAATCTATTGTCAATTCTCCATTATCTAGGGTAAATAAGTGAAAGCAAGAAAGTAATTACTATATGATATCTTAAGGAATGTGGTGGAAAATCATCCAAATAGAGAAACTGAGCTGCAGTGCACCAGAACTAATAATTCTAGGGCAGCCTGGCGTTGACAGCTTGAGGCTGTTTATTGTGGAGCCTGGTCTTCGATGGCCCTGCCCTGTAGTTGCTCCCATTTCCAGGCAGTGGGCAGTTTGGCCCAAACTGATCAACTTGTTGGCTTAGTATTTTGAAGCCAGATAAACTGCCTCAAGCCAGGTTCAGCCTGTGAAATGTCTGCTGGGAACCACTGTCAAGACAAATGCTTTTGGGGAAAAGCTCAGTGTCTACATTTTACTCTGTGGAAGATCCCACAGGATCATTGCAATATGAAATTCCTTGGAATGTCACATGGATTGTCTGCAGAAATCAGTTTGGTAGAGATCATAATCATTCAGCATATGTTTTTCTTTGTGGATTTTTTGAAAACTGCTAAAGATTGGTACAGCAATGTGAAAAATATAGTTTATGTGAATGTGAAAATATATATTTTAAAAAATGTCTATATAGCTAGTCAGAAATGTTTGAAATGAAAAATATTAATTGCTGAAGACTGGTTATAAAGATTATATGAGATTGAAAGATTACGTTTTTTCACAGTTGTTCTGTTTTCCTCCTTCCTAAAAGTTAAATTTGCTACTCCTCCTTTAAATTTGGGGTTTTTCTGTATATTAATTTATTTGATGGATAAAATAGTGCTTGTCACTATCATTCAATGAATGTTTGCCTTTGGTATATCTTTAGGGGTAAGCCATAAGATTAACCCCTATGTATGTTACTGTAGGAAAGAAAAAGCTTTCTCTTTCTTTCACAAACTGGGTAAGTCAGCACAAATTCCAGATTATGACACACCAAAGAAAATCATAAGAAAATATTTCTTCAAAATGGGACCTTTCAGACTGTATTGAAAAGTTGCCATTCTCTCTCCCTGACACAGGATATAAAGGTCTTCTCCGTATTTCAAACAAGTTTTCTTTATTGGCTGAGGATTATGTACATTTTTATTTATCTTCCCTAACTGGCTTCCAAAGTGCCTTCAGTTATAATTTTTTCACTTCTGGTGGGGAATTGCCTTTTCTCATCGGTAGGAAAAAAAAAAATACAAGGAAAAGAAAGAAACTGGGAGTGGGCTTCAGACCTTGGGCTATCAATAACTGGTTACCTAGTACTAACTCTTCAATCTGAGCTTCATGGTAGTCAACAACTTGGAGAGTGTAAACTGCCCAGCTGGTGCCATTCACTGATCAATCTCTTTAAATACCTAAAAAAGAAAAAGGAAATCTTAGTTAGACCAAAAAAAACATCTCAGGGCTACTCTGGAATAGAAAGACTTTTCATTTTCATCATGTCAGAACTGTCACCAGATTTCCTGGCGTATGACGGCAGACTGCTGGTCAGATCGGTAGATTTCGGGTGTTATCAAGTCATGATTTTAAGAGTTTTCATGCTTTAGGCAAGTAAAAGTTTTCTAAGCAATCACCTGAGTATCCACATCCCTTGTCTCCTGGCCTTGTTATTGCTGGTAACTGGAAGTTTTTCATAATAACTTTGATTTCTAGCATGGTCTATATTTTGTTTCCAGAGCAACCTTTCCCCTTTGTATAGTGATTACCAGTGACTTTGCTAGCGCAGAGTGATCTGGAGTTCCCAAGTCCTATGCTACCCGTGTTGTGTTTATTCTTTGCTTCTTTATCTAGTAGGTGAAAGTTCTGGAGATCTGTCACATCCCCAGTGTTCCCTCGTTCTTAGAGTAGCTAGAAGTAGAAGAAGAAGTAAGCGCAGGTCCCGAGGCCTTCTCTCCATGTTGTGCTAACAGGTGCACTTCTTCCGGGGAGTGGAGGTTTCTCCTCCAATGTTGGGGATTTTCAGCGGTGCTCCCCATGTTGCAGAGAGCACATGGGTTAGTTAAATTGGTGTGGTCCATGGCCAGAGCAGTCCATTCTAGCCTGGGCACTGCCACTGTGTGATAGCACACAGAATACGCTCCTCCACTTCTTTCTAGTAGGGCTGGTTAAGGACTACTGCGTGCTTCTGTGGGCGATACGGTGGTCATGTTCTGCCTGTCCAGCGCCACCTTTCTGGCTCTGACTGTAGCTTTGCAGCAAAGTAGAGTCAAGGCACATCCCATATCAAGGGCTCAAAGCAGTGTGATTTTTCAGGGTAAGAGACTGTACTCTTTTGTGTCAACACTGTTTAATCTTTTTGAAATATGTAACAGCTTTGGCAGTTAAGTGTGATCTTTTGACCACCTGATGAAGCTTAAAATTGCAAAGTCATTATTTCTTCCAGACTTTTGAAGTGGTAGTATCCAAGGGTCACCTGTCCTCACACATGACCCTGCAGACTTTACTCTATACTGCAAATATTGCTTTGGATTTTTTTTTTTAAACATTTTTTTCTTGGCATCCTTTTTTTGTTGGAAGGTCTGATTACATACATCTGTATTATGCAGAAGAACTTTCCTCCCTGCTCCTTGAATGGCCAAATCTAGAGATGAGTTAAGAAGTGGATTGTAGACTGAATGCAGTCAGAGAGAGAGAGAGATTTTTTAAAATCTGTTTGAAATACAATGTATAGGCCATCTGTGTGAGGGATGCAGATATGCCAGAGCTGGCTTTGCAGTTCCAGTTCAGTGATCCTCTGCTTTCTATTTGTTAGCTTTTACTAGCTGCTATTTAAATGTGGATATACTTTTCAGGGGCTATTTCAGTAAGGCAGAGCTAACAAGTCCTGGGTTATTTCCACACAGGACTGGTGAGTGCTGTTGCCCTGCTTTGCAGAGGACTTTGTTCAAGTACCACGGTGATCCCCAGAGTCTGGGCTGCAGGGTGCTGGGAGTGCTGAGGTGCCTGGGAAGCTTCGTGGGTGCTACGGGGCTAGTATGGAACCAGGGAGGGAGCCCTGATGGACCAGAACTGGCCCTGTGCATTGTGCATCCCCCTTTCCACAAGTTTCACAATTCTCCCACTGTCAATATTTACCTTCTGAGTTATTGAAATCTCAGGCTATCCTGAGAGCCAGAGAGCTGACTGTGTAGTCGTAGCATTGGGATGTGTAGAAAAAGGTTCTGTCATCCTACAGCAACTGACTGTCTCTAGAAGCTGTCCATTTTTAAAAGCTCCAAAGAGTAATTGTTGAACCATATGGGTTCAGAGTATAAGTATCTTTATATATTTTAATTTGGGGAAAGAAAGAGATATGAAAAATAATTATTCCTAGTAAGCAAAATAATTTGATTGCATCTTTTTTATTTTCTTGAGCAATAAGAGTGAATGTAAGATACCAAACTTACTATTTCACTGTAAGAAATAAACAACAAATAGTCTTCACAAACAATAAATAAAATGTAATGTCTGGTTTTAATTATATAGATTTTTAACCACGGTTAAATTACTCAACAGGGCTTAAATAGCAGGAATAGCCTGCCAACACCACAGCTGAGACGAACTTCAGGGGTTTCTGGCATTTCACCTATAGAATCAACGTCTAGATGGGAACGGAGTAACAGCAAGCGGTCTCATCAGGAGTACAACACATCAAGGTAAGCACTTAACCACCTTTTAAGGGCAATTATAAATGTAGGCTTTATTAAATGTTTGTGTCTATAATGTTGGAACTTGGCAGCAGAAGTATTTAATGTAGAATCTTGTGAATTAATTCTCCAAATTCTGGTAGCATAAACTGGAAAATGTTTCAAGTTAATTATATACTATGCTTTTGTAACTCTGTTTGATCTCAACTAGAAATCGGGTCATTCTGAGGCTGAATGGCATGTTCTGTCATGATAAGTAAGCCTTTTCATTTCATTTAGAAGGAAATGAAAAAAAAATGTCTAACATACATGATGGCAAAACAAACCAGTTTAACCTCTAAACCTCTACTGACTTCCTCCTGCTTTTTACCTGAAATATTTATCACTTTCCAACTTTCACATACCCCCACATTTGTTTTCTAATTACAAAGATGTTATAACTTCCTTGCATTTTGTAGCCACCGTTGCATGTATTGCAACATTTACTATTCCTGTGGTCATCAAGCAAGCAGTAAGAAAGTCATCTGTTCTCTACTTGTTAGTCAATATGGTGCAAATAAAGATTTTATTTTTGGAATTAAGATTATATTTTGAATTAGGATTAAAATAAATGTACTTCTTCCTCTTTTTGTTTAATACTGTATATAAGTGAGACTTCATATGTTTAGTTTTATTTAAAAGTGTAAATGTGTAAGTCTTTGCTCGCTCTCATTAAAGAAAAGTACAACAGATGTTTGAAGTAGTGTTGCAGCTTGAATCCATAAAAATGTTCATAGTTTTGCTTTTTTTAATATACTTGTTATCTCTTAAGATTTTAATGGTTTTACATAGGTCATAAGGAAGTATAATAGATGCCTTTTGCATTTTTAAAAAGAAAATATGAGTTAAGCTGATAACTGATAATTACTGGTAGTGGATGAAAGTTTATATACACACACCCAATAATTTATTTATCAATATTATATTTAATTTTAAAGTGAACAATTTAAATACTTTGCCACTTGTCAGTGGCTTTTTCCCCTTGAATAAAAAGTATACTCTTCAAGTTTTTACATAAGAAAACTTAATTGTGATTTTTGCATAAAATATAATTGAAGATACTAGCAGTAGTAGTTTAAAGATTGTCTTTTCATGCTGATTTGGTTATCAATGTTTGAAAGAATCTCTCTGGTTATATCCACTGGAAATAACTAGAGACAAGAGAAATAGCTTTAAACTTACAAGCTGTGGGACTTCAGTTTGAGGCTCAGCATTTCTGGTGCAGACACAGTGTACGTTTACAGAGGGTTTCCTTACAGCTCCTACAGACCAAAGGACCTCCTGAAGCTCACCTGATTAAGGGTAGCAATGCGGAAAACACCCTTGCTCGTGCTCTGTCACTCACCTCAAAATCCCCCATGGGTGCTTACCTTACAGATAAGGCTAGATGAAATAGCTGAACTGCCAGCCCTGTTCCTGCTGCCAAAAGAGGCAGTCCTACATTCCTAGAGCACTTTGTGCCATTGGCTCTGGCTCTTGAGTCAGGCCCTTAAATTGGCAGGTAAATAACAGCAATAAAAAGACAGTTTTTCCTGCCTTGGAGAGCTGATTCAGCCCAGTGGAGGACTCAGTGAATGTGAGAAGAGAGGCAAGGAGGAGCAGATTAGTAGTAAAAAGGCAGAATGAAACAGCTAACTGTTCACTAGGAGAGAAATGTGTCCAAAAAATCCAAGGTTTTTTACATACAACAACTGCTTTCAACTGAATTCTATCTGAGTTGAGAAAGAGAAGATATTACACAGTGGTACAATAAATTGTACTACTACAAAATTTTATTTAATGTTCCAGCTTTTTTTTCTATCCCTCTAGACAGCATCCAAAAGCAACTCTCGAGAGAGCTGCTGTTTTATTTGCATGCAAATTCTTGATTTGGTTTCTCACTCAAACACTAGTTGAAGATGAACTGACTTCGCTTAATATAAAGTTTTCCTGCACTAAATACTGATGCAGCATTTTTATGTGCTTTAAAAGAATACATGTAAGCTGTGATAGCTAAACAGGCTACAAATAGTGAAGAGTTCAATTTATCCCAGTTGTTAACTCAAACATTTTTTTAAAGTTGGATAACATGTCAGAAAAATAACCTGTGTTTATTCTTTAACTCAAATTTATATTTATGTATTTAAAGAAGTGATGGGAGATCAAGTACTATTTCTGTGTTTAACCTGTTTGAAATCTGATTAAACAAGATTAAATCTGTTTTGGCAAATACTGTTTTCCCATCCTGAAATGAATTAATTATTTTTACGTAAAGTATTTTCACTGTAAAGTACATGTATATAGCTATTTTTAACTGCCTATCCCATTTTTGTTTACTAAAGGAAATATATTATTGTTATTTTGGCATGCAATTTCATGCCTAGAACAGCAGATGGCAGAATTTAACAATCGAGATTAACAAGGTAGCAACTGAAGTACGTAAGACTGTATGTCAAAAACAGCTTTAGTTTTAAGATTATAATAAAGAAAAAGATTAATTAAATATGCCAAATTGATTTGAAAAGCAATCCGTGGCTCTGTAAGATTGTAATGATATTTTTTAAGTAACCAATCTTTTAAGTGTTCTCAGATCTGTTAGAAAACAGCCTGTTTTGTTAACACATTCAAGAAAAGTAAATACCATGTTAGAAAGTAAAACCTATGACATGTGGTCTGAATACCCTTATTCTGTCATTTTAGGACTGCATAAAGTTTTCTGTTACTTTCACCCTGTACCCAGCAGTTTTTGTTCCATATAAGTGATGTATATTGTCTAGCTGATCTTGAATTCGACTTCTCTCTAGTAGTCTCTTTTTCTTGAATGGTAGTGGACCTGTAACAACAGTCTGGCCATTCTATAAGCACTTTATTTAATAAATGTGGAAGACAAGGTAGGAAAGAAAAAAAATTCTTACTGTTTTATTTTCAGCCAAGGATCTCATTCAAATGGGTCTTTTGGTGCAAACT
This sequence comes from Caprimulgus europaeus, assembly GCA_907165065.1. The sequence goes on from OU015539.1 coordinate 12,225,559, forward strand.
TGCTGACAATACCAAAACAAAGATCATCTTCTATGACATTGACTCATCATATAGGTCCCAGACGAGCAGGTAAGATTGTGCAATTTGTATAGCTTAGTGGCAGGACCTCATTAAGTAGTTACTACATCATGTGTTACAATTGGGGTTTTTTGATGTAAATGTAGTATTAATATAACATCAGCATGCTGCATATATTTTTTAAAAAATAACCTGCTTCTATGAATGCTCAAAATTACAGTTAACGTCATCTTAGAAGAAATGTCAACTTTACCTAATGCTGTGTAGCTGCAAAATGTTATGATTATCCAAAATGTTATTATCCATTTTAGCACAGTTTAAAAATAACAACCTCTCTAATAATTTTGTTTTATAAAAGTTTAAATATGCAGGTTGCATTGAGAGAGATTAATGCACTTTTTAATTTTAATTTTTTTTTTTTTTTTTAAACCGAGCTTGCCAGTTTTCCTTATATAATTTATTGATGGTTTGGTTTTGGTTTTTTTTCCTTTCACACTTCTAAACACCAAGAAGCACGCAAACTCAGGCCAGATGCATGTAAACATTGTAGCACATTCTCAGTGGTTCTGTCTTCATAAAAAGTTGGGCTGCCTTCTTTACTTTTCTACTTTGAATCTTGTGGAAAATACAGAGTACAATGATATGCATTAAAACTTGTTGAATCTGTACATGTAAAAAAGGTGAAATTAAGTAAGCAACATTAGAGTATTAATCTGTTTTAATTCTGGAAGGGGGTTTACAAATTGCTTCTGACTTTCCAGATCTATCCTTGTAGCGGGGAAGTGGTCTCCACACCTAGCAATGTGGACTTTGAAAAATCTTGTCTTTTACTGTAACAAAAAGTAATTACACCCTACTCTTATTGTGAGTGAGTCAAGTCAGTGTAGCCTATGACACTGCTGGAAATTTATAATCTGTGCATTCCTTATTTAAGGGCAATACTGTATATTCTCTTATTAATATGTTATCAGGCACTGTACAGTCATAAAATTTATGATGGAGTTTTTGCTTCATAGTTTGCAGTAGAATAAGTGATTCAGCTTTGGAAAGTCCACAGAATGCCTCATTATTTTGCTCATGGGCACTTTATTTTATTTTATTTTTTAATAAAAAATATGTTTATAATGCCTATAACTTACCTCGGGTACTTGTAGATAACGTGTCTTTTGTATGTTTTCAAAGGGAAAGAAATTATGGCTTGACTTAATGCAGAATTGTGTTGTAAATTCATGTTTGGCATGTAGAGTAACCAAAGTGCAGATTTACCAGCTTGCTTTCCTAGATCTCACAGAGAGAAGCCTGAAGTAAACTTGAGTTTACTGTTTGAACAGTAATGGGGAATTTCATGGATGTAAGGAAGATGGGAGTTGTTTGTCATCATCTGTTTGGTTTTTATCTCTAATTAACCATAAGCAAAGTTTAGATTTTTTTTCCCCCCCAGTGGCTTATTATGCAGATTTTGATAGATTGTCATGCCAATAAAAAAAAAGGTACATTAATCAAAAAAGGCCAGTATCTTCCCAGTTTAGTCCCTTGCTTAAAAAATACAATTACAACATTTGGGGTTTTTACTTTGGTTTTAAAAATGTCTCAAGTATATTTTTTCTTTATTGCAAAACAATGGGGTAAAAGATTTTTGTCTAGGTCAGTTATCAATACTGATTTGGTTTTGATGCTTTTTTTTTTTTTTTTTCCTGGAAAGTTTAAAAAGGCAATCCTGAATCAGAAAGGAATATGGAAAGTTTCAGCTACTGATTAAATTTTGCCAAAGCTAAAACAAAAGCAAACCTTTGAAAGCCAGGTGTTAGAACATGATACTTAGTTTGCCCATTCAGACCTGTAGCTTAGACTATGCTGCATAGTTGTTGATCTCAAAACCTGGAATAGATCTCGCTACTTTATATGTATTTAATAGTGTGAACTATACACTGTGTTTTGAAAACTTGCACTTTGTTCATGATTTATAAAGGTTCTTCTCATTTAATTTCAGTCTTTCTAAACAAGACTCTCTTTATTGTAATCTGAACTCCATGTAATGTTTGTTTTGGAAGGTTCTTCTCCTGGCCTGAGTCCTGTGGGTTCACCTAGTCATGGATCTGTCTCCGGTGGGGCTTTCAGCAACTGGTCACCTGTAGAATTTCCTGATACTGCTGATTTTCTTACAAAACCAAGTATTAATATACACAAGTCTCCAGGATACACATGTAGTTCTCCAGATTTTCAGCAGCAAGTTAAAACACCTGTAGGTTATATGTGTAGCAGGTATTGTAAACTCTGTTACATTTTTAATAACTTCATATGCATTGAAAAGAATACAATTAAAATGAAAAAAATATAACAAGACCTCTACCTCTACTAGTATTGGCAAAAAAAGCATACCATCCCATAATAATCTGTAACTGTCATCCAGGGGAGACTAACGAAAGCTGTATGTGTGCCATTGGTTTGAAATGGCTCATCCTTGAAAGCAGCAGTTCTTGCAGGGTAACAGTATTTTACAGATATTTAGAAAAGAAGGATTTCCTGCCTGGAATGTAATTCCGTATTTCTGAATACTTTCTAAATAATTAGCTCTACTTTATTAATTCATGGAGATAGTGTCCTGGGGAGGTGATGGTTGATTATTTTGTAAATACAGACTAGATTTCCATGTGCCAAACTTAGAAGAAAATATGAAGCTCACTTGGTGGAAAACCTTAAGAGGCGTGCCTTTTTAAGACAAGTAATTTGCAGATATTTTTCAGTACAGCACAGTGATAGCAAAAGAAGAAAATTACTGAATGTTGTAAATATTTTTCATGTATTCTGTAAGCTGTGGACGTCAGATACTCAAGCCTGTTCCAACACCAGAACCAGAATTTGCAGAATATAAAGAGAGAAAATCAGGTGAGATTTCAAAATAGACAAATATTTGATATAAATTTGTTGGGATTTTTTAGAGCAAATAAAATTAAAATGTTTATATTTCTGCATGAAAATTTTCCCATACTTTAAGTAACTCATATGCATATATTTTATTTTAGTTTGAACTTGGGATAATCAAGGTAATCTAAAATATTGCCTGCTTCAGAGTAGGGATTTTATAACAGGCTTCCACTCATAGCTTTGTAATTCTGTACTCCATATAAACAAATAATTTCTCTGCTATCTCAGCTAAACTAATCACTGAACTAGTTTTTGCAAATAAAAAGTTGTGCTTCTAGCTTTTCTCAAACTTCAAATAGGTTTTGTCTAATAAATTTTTTGTCTAATGGGTTTTGTCTAATACAATTTTTTGTTGTTAAATTCTTCAATAAAAATGGTTTAGATACAAGCTATTACTTATATTTCTGTGAAGAATCTGAATGATCGATTAAAAATTATTAGATAGCAGTAATTTACAAATAAATTATTGATATAGTATTTTTGTATGTATTTTCTTTAAGGTGAAATTGGAAGTGCTAGTGTTTCAAAAGAATCTTTCCAGCATACAGAGAAGAAAAAAGATGAAAGGACGGAAATGAATGATCAGACACAGAATAACCTGCTTGTAAGCATGTAATTGCAAAAACACTTGAAGAAATACCGTATTGATAAACGTTATTGCATGATTTCTAACATGCTGTGAAGAGTTGTAATTTCTGAAGGGAAGTGGTACATCACTGGAATTCAAATTTTCATTTAACAATTGTGTATTTCCAGCTTGCAGAAATTTCACCAGCAAATGACAATATAGTGATTTGTATTAATTTTTTAAAATAAAAATTAATTTATGTAGATTTAATGTTGATAGTATGCTCAAACACTGATTGACTAGTATTTTGTATTGGAAGTTAATGAAAGATGTGGCAGGTTCAGTGAGATTTGCAAATTGAATGTTCATACAGTGCAGTATATTGGAAGTGCAGGTAGAAAAATGGTTTCTGCTATACCAACATTTTGGGTTTATACGTCAGTTTTTTAAAGCTTGTTCAATTAATGAACTGTCAAAGCTCAGTAAATGTTTTGTCATCTTATGCATATTTTTGCTTTGTTTTATTAACTCATCTTGTTTAAAAAGAAATAAGAATGAAAATTTAGCACCATCTCAAAGCCCTGGAATCTGCTGCCCCAAAATATGAAAAGTCAAACCATTAACTATGCTATTTGTACTACTGATTTATGATTTTCTCATAGCTGTAGTTAGAGCACCATTCAATAAGTTCAATAATGATTTATCATTTTCATGGCTTTTTTTGCCAATACAAATGACAAATTAGTTTTCATTGTTATTTTAGAGATGATAAATTATCTTACTCTCATACAGGTGGAGCAGAGTCCTACATTAGAAACAATGTTATTAGACCATGATTCACTAATGGAGAAGATGAACAATTGGAATTTCCAAATTTTTGACCTTGTACAAGAAATGGGAGACCAGTCTGGAAGGATCCTTAGCCAGGTTTGTTGTCTTTTGAGGGAGGGTGTATAAAGTTATCATGCTTATATATTTTATTTAAACCATGAAAAATTTTGCAGCCAACAAATATATGAATGCTAACTTGAAAAGTAGAAATATCATTTCTCATGTACTCCATCCCATTGTAAACCATTATAAGTGATTTATCTATAGACAACTTGCTCCAAATGTTCTGAATTTTATTCTCAATGTAAAAATAGGTTAGATTCATACTTAATAGGTTTTGTAGTAATATGCCTTTTCCGATGAACAATTGTCTCCTTTCATAATTACTTACCTTGTTTGTCAACCATTTCTTTTTTCTTTATTTCAGTAAAATATTTCTGCCAGAGCTACACCTGTGGGGGAAGAGAAGTGATCTTTTAGGCAGTCTTTTGCCTCTTGATCCTACAAACAATGGGATTTTTTTTCCATGCTGCTTTCTGCATGTAGTATCCCTTTTATCTCTTTCTGACTTATTACTAAGCTCTTTTGTGCAGTTTCATGTTGTGCTGAAGCCAATCTAATGGCAGGTGCAAAAGTATGATCCTGTTTGCTCTTCCCCAGCCTCTCCCATTCATCAGTGTCATCTGGAAGCTTCTGTCTCTTTCTTTATACTGGATTTAGAAATCATGGAGCTGTAGTCTGAGCTGGATTTGCTTCTGATCTGACCACAAAATATTTTTATTGCTAATATCTTAATTTCCTACCCTGGAGTAGAATGCATGTTACTCTTGTTCAAGGGTAGTGTTAGGAAGAAGCAGCTGGAGGGAAGGAAACAGGCTGGAAGCACTCAGGTGCAGTTGGAACCGTAGGCCTGCACCTGTACTGAAGACAGGAAAAAACAATGAAGATAATTTAATTTTTGTCATTAGACACTGTCTTTTCTTTCATAATACACAGTGTTCTGGGTATTGTAGTAAAACTTCAGTTAGACTTGTTTGAGCAAGTGTTTTCAGGTCTTTTCTCACCTCAGTTAGTGACAACTGTTAATCTACAGCCTAGGATGCCACAATCCATGTTTGAGTGGTGTCTTTACTGTAGTATACCAGTACTCTGTGATCCACATTAGCTTGTATTTCCTTTGTGTGCTATCTAGGGGATAGTTCAAACCTGTAAGTACTTAGGTGTGCAGGTTTCTGCTAAACTCTCCCAGAATTTCTGTATCAGTTCTTCCTGGTATTGTATGTATGTGTCCTACTTGTCCTTCTTCTCCTCCCACCCCAGTCCTTCTGTCTGTTGTGCTGTAAGCACCTGATACATACCTTACTTAAGAGCTAATTAAAAAGTGTATTTTACCATCATCAGTTGTAAGGTTCTTAGATTGAGTATGTGTAAGGGGAATGGTTGGGACAGGTGGAAGAAAGGATGTCCCCTCATTTTGCTCGCATGTTCCTTTGAGTACCTCTCACACTTCAGAATTTACTCTTTCTCTCAAGTGCCTGGGGAAAAAAGTGACAAAAAAGAGTTACAGTGACTTGTTTTGAAAAGCTTTCTTAATATTTGCAGCCCTGGGGAGGTTAGGTCTTTGTAGTCACTAAGTTCTAGTTGTAAACTGTAGTATATTTGCTCAGTATATGCATATGTGGGTGTTCTCAGTACATTTTAGAAATATTTTTCCATTTACCAGCTAGCTTTTTAAAAGAATACCCAAGATAAGTCATAATGAATAAAAGAAATGGGATTTCTTTGCCAAGGTCTCAAAAATAAATACAATGCTGGGGTTTTTAATATTAATGGCTCTACTACTATAGTTAAGTAATTTGAATTTTTTCATAATAAGCAAGAATATAGATATCTCCATTTTGGGTCACTAATGAAATAAGGTGTGAGTTCTTTAACACTATGAAAATCTTGGAGAATATTATTAAAGATAATCGGTTGTGCATATAATTTATCAGTAAAGAAATAAAAGCTTTTATTAGTCTGTATTTGAAAGGATGATAAAAATCCACATTTTTGTCCTAAAAAAATCATTGAACAGATCTCTATAACAATAGCTTTCAGGCAATCTTTAATGGAATGTTAGATATTTCTATCTCTATCAGCAAGCAAAACTTTAAAAACAGGAATGTTTTTAAATTTGAAAAAGCAGAATGTGCTTAGGTATATTTTTCAGACTAAAATTAACTTTAATATGTATTTAGGTAACCTATACCTTGTTTCAAGACACTGGTTTGTTTGAAATTTTCAAAATCCCAACTCAAGAATTTATGAATTACTTTTGTGCACTAGAAAATGGCTACCGAGATATTCCCTGTAAGTACTATCCAATTACGTGAGTTTTGCTTTCATATTACTGTATTTCCTTTAGTGTGTGCATTAGTTTAATGTTTAAGATAGAGGCAGACAAAGTCTGAACTTAATATATTTTTAATTAATACATTCATCAGAATTTAGAACCAATTTAATGAATTGCAGCAAAAAATTGGTGGACTCCAAAATGGAATTTGTTAATGTGTAGGTTAAATGTAATCTTAGAGAATTTAAATGAGTGCTTGGCTCAAACAGACTGAAGTCCATGGGAGAATATTTATTGATTTAACAGAAATTTGGTTTAGGCCCTTAATAGAATAATAAGAAAATACAGAATTTTGGCAGTAATTATTCATCTTGCTGTTTAGGCAGACAAATTTATTGTAAACCAAAACAAAACAAATTCCTCCTCCACCCACGCCGTGTCACAGATATTTGCACCAACCCAGATGCTTGTAGGTATCAGATTGGAAGCAATGCTAGTGCTCTACTAGCAATCTAAATTCATTTTTTCCTTTATCTTTAGTCAAAATCTCCCTTATAATAGATGTGGTACATTACTTTGTTGTTTTTGTTCCTTTTGATTATATTTCAAATAATACTTTTGATTATATTTTGGTAATTTTCAGATCACAATCGTATACATGCCACAGATGTTCTTCATGCAGTATGGTATCTTACAACACGGCCCATTCCTGGATTTCAGCAACTTCATAATGAGCATTTAATGGAAAGTGATATGGGTATGTATTCACATAAGTTATTTTTTTCTTTTGCTGTAAGAATGTTTTAATGAAAATACACTAGGTAAAACAAATTACTCGGGAAGATAATATCTAATTATTCTTATCACTCAAATATTTTTTGTATTTTAATATAAAACAAAGTTAGTACACACCATTCAGAAATATAATGCAGTAGATTTGTAGAAAAATTATTAGATGACTAGTGGTTAGTTTGTTAGCCAAGAATACAGGTTCACTTAATAAATTTTCTATGCTGAATGAAACTTCTGCATACTGCTACAGTCAGCATATTTTTAGCATTTGACATACATTAGAGTAATATTTCTTAACTTTATTGGGAAATTAAATAGACTACAGAAAAAATACCAAAGTCAAAGTATTTAACTTAATTGAAGTTCTCCTTAATGGTTGTAGTATAAAAATGGGTATTTCAGAATTCTGTATTAGATGTTACATGCAGACATTCAAGCACTGAAGTGACTACCCTAACAATAACTGCATAAGAGCATCCCTGAAAGAGAAATAAAGACTTCAGATTCAAGTTTTATGACATTAGTTCTAATGAAGCTTGCTTTTGTGTTGTCTGTGACTTCATGGAATTAACTTTTAATTTAGATTTGTAGTTTTTACTAAAATATATAGTGTAAGTCAAGTCTAATTATTCTAAATATATGCTTTTATACTAAAATGTATTTAAGAAAAATAAAATGAGGGAATCCAGGACTCTAAGAATTCTGTTTTATATGTGCAGTAAAAAACTCACAAGATGCAAGTCATATGGCTTTTAAAGGGCTATAATTTTAAGAAGTAATTTGTGAACTGTGCAGAACATAATACAGTTTGTTATTTATTCCTTTATTAATTGGCCCCTCTACTGTCACCTTTCTCTTTTTTCCAAGTTTGTCCGTATCCACTGGTTGCACCCTATTGCATTTTCTTTGAGTGTTAAAAGAGTTGGGACTGGAGACTTGACTGGAAGAAAGAAAAATGATAAAAATAATTTTGTTTCCCTTTACAAAAAAGAAAAATTAAAATAAGAAATGATAGTCTTACTGTAAATGTTACTAGGATTTTTAATCTGTGTTTATTCTATTAAAGCAAAAGAGCCCCTTTTTATTATGCAGTGACAAAATTGCCTTTTTTTTTTTTTAGTAGTGAGTTTGTCCAGGGCAAAGAGGAGAATAAAACTATGAATCTCCTTATCATGCAAGTGTTTCGAAGTTCACGGTTTTAGTTCCTTTTGCAGTAGTTTCCACTGTCCCCAAAGTTTTTCCTATAGGTGTGCAAGTTCAAGGAATGGGCAAATTATAGATATACTAAGGGGATGCTGTTTGATCCTTTCTTGGCCCTACTGAGGTTCGAGAGAAACTGTAGAATGCTCTTTCAGTGCTGTCATTTTTAAGAAGGGAATGAAATTCCAGGTCTGCATAACAGCAGGATGTCTTTAGCAACATGACAGGAAGGTGAAGGCAAAGAAGTGACAGAGACCTTAAAGGTAATGTGTAACCATTGGTATCCACATAGATTTTCAGAGATCTGTGGTTTGGACTCAGAGATGTACGTTTTTGTTAGTTTTTCTCTATCTCTTTGTTCCCTCCCATGGAACAAAGAACTACAAGTGCATTTTAATAATTAAAAGCTTAGATTATTATGGTTGCTTTCTAATCTAAATGACAACTCTACTGCAATCAAAAGACATGGACTAGGTGGTCAATGTCCCTTACTCCACTAGATTGCCTTCTGTGCTTGCTGAAACATTCCTCTGAAGCAACCTTGTGAACTGTGGCTGCAAAGAGAGTGAATTCCTCTGTTTTGTGTCTTCTAAGGCACCATATGGTTTCAAAGACCAAGGCAAATATTTTCTTCCTTCCTCTCCTCTTCCAACGAGGGCAGCAAGTGTGGATGTGTGCCCCACATACTGCCAAAAGTGTAGAGTCTACATTTCTCCTTCTAAAATTGCATGGGAAGCGTGAACTCTAACTGTGATGAATTAAAAATATTATGATTGTTCACAGCCCTTTTGAAAGACTCCTTTATTTGTGTGTATTATAGTTATCCCTCAGCATTGTAATGGGAAATCTTGTCTGAAAAAATGGATCCTGAGGTGTCTCTGTATGTAGGAGGTTTTAGAACAGGAACATTCCACTTTCCAGTTTTGGGACACTTCTTGTAAGCTTCACGATGGGAAGGACTTTGCCCTCCTTGTGTAATGCCATGAAACAGCTGAAGCTTTTTAGGTGTTTGTAACACTGCATCTTCCCTTTTGGACAATCCATGTGGCTACAACAAATTTATGACTTACTGGGATTTCACCTTTTCAAAATTCCTGGTTTATCTTTAAACAGTACTATGATGTTTTTCTTGATGTTTAAGTCTTTCTTTGCCAATTATTCAGCTCCACAATTACAAAGATAACTACATTAAGATTATATTCACAGTAGTATCTGGCAGAATGATTTAAAATGTATTTAAAATATGAATTAAATAATGTTCTAAAATATTTTCTTTTTGTGTTTTCAATTTCCTTAGATGAAGCCAGTGATATTGCCCCTGTTCAAGTCAGCTATATTTCTTCAAAAAGTTGTTCTATTGCTGATGACAGTTATGGTTGTCTAGCATCAAACATTCCTGCTTTGGAATTGATGGCTTTGTATGTAGCAGCTGCCATGCACGATTATGATCATCCTGGCCGTACAAATGCTTTTCTAGTAGCTACAAATGCACCTCAGGTAAGAAATTCATTAACCAGAAAATTATTTATCTGTATTTGAAATTAGAATAATGAAAATTCTTCTCTTCTCTATCCCTACTGTAGCCTGTTTAGGATCATTTGCCCAATTTAAGAAATGGGGAAATTAATTTGTACTTGCACAATACTTTCCGGCCCTGACAAGTTCTGATGTGTTTTGTATGTATTAGTTGTGCATGTATGTAAACATAATTTTCAGTTTACAACATTGAAAATAATGACATAAACCAATGCAGATTAGAATAAAATATTATTTCACAGAGACCTGGCCCTAGGACTATCGAGGCAGCTAATTCATGGTTATCTTTCATTTTGGGAGTCTTCTGAAATCATAGTGGTGTCTGCAATTACTGTAAAAACACAGGTTCCTCTAATAGTCCAATTAATTGCTTAATCTCTGTATTTCACATTAGGCCTTTATGGTAAATAGCCATTACCTTTAAGGGAGGACGAGTACAACAAGAAGAAATCAGCAAGGCATCCTTGCTTTTATCTCCCATATTCAACTTTGTTGTTAGAACAGATAGTAGGAAGAAAGGAGATGCTATGTTCTTCAGGGTCTAAAAGGCTAAGGTGAAAGAGGTAAGGGGAATGAAGATAAACCAATTAGCAGATAGGGGAAAAAACCCAAAGAAACAAACAGGTGGGGCAGGGAAGTATTGTAAGGAAAAGCACTGAAGAAAAGATGCTTGAAGTGCATGGTGAAATATTTTTATCTAAGAGTGGAATATTATCTGGGGAAGAATATTTATGATGGCTATTTGTATCTCTCTTAATAAATTACAGGCAAGTAACTTAATAATAATAACATCAGCAACAACAATAATCATAGTAGATCAGAAACCATGCAACTTACCAGGAGATGGAGACTTTAAAAGTTAATTTTCCAGTCAGCTGTGAACAATTCCTTAGTGCAAAAAAAGTTTAGGATGTAGGCAGTTATGTATTTCTGCTGAAAACACTACACAAGGAAGAATGGAAACAGACAACATTTCATCTCCAATTCTCAAAAATAAACACATTCATTTTGCTAATAATCTCTTTCTATCCTCAAACATAAAGATTATTTTTTCAGATTTACAAAGAATTATTTTCATGTCCTATTTAATCTATATTCAGTTCATTTCTTTCTAGGATATTTCATATAACCACAGGAATTGTGAGTAGAATCTACTACTCTTCTAATATTTTAATTAACTCATTTGCAGCTAAATTGTATTCCTCAACATTAAACGTACCTCACTGAAAACTAGTGATACTCTACACCATTTAACATTAACCACAATCCTTATATGCTTCGGATATCTTGTAATTTAAAAAAAATCACAATACTGGGATAAAGAGGTTAAAAGCATATACTTAGATCTGGTTTTTGGGGGTTTTTTGGTTGGTTGGTTTTTTTAACATCAGTATGTGTGTCCTACACATACTGCCAAGAGTGCAAAGTCTACATTTTAAGAGGTTTGTGTACGTGTGGCTACAGTGTGAATGTAGATGTCATTCAGACATCATTAAGGACTTTTAAGGAAAGAAAAAACTTTGATAATTGTTTGCTGTTGTTTTGGGTTTTTTTTAATTACTGATTTCTGACTAGCCCTTAAGCCTCAGAATATTTAATTATAAATTTATATCTTTATCATTTATGTTTCTCTTTTGGTTCTTTTGTAGGCTGTTCTCTACAACGACAGATCAGTCTTAGAAAATCACCATGCTGCTTCTGCCTGGAATCTTTTCTTATCACGACCAGAGTACAACTTCTTGTCAAATCTTGATCATGTAGAATTCAAGCGTTTTCGTTTCTTAGTGATTGAAGCAATTCTTGCCACAGATCTCAAGAAGCATTTTGATTTCCTTGCAGAATTTAATGCCAAGGTTTGTTACATTTCAGTGTCTGCACTGAGCTGGTCATGATATACTGATGTTAGTGTTACTACTCAGTAGTTGTTAGTATTAATAACTTGCATTTAAAGTTTTATATTATTTAAATTTAAGTTACTAAAAAAAAAAAGCAAACAGAGTATTTCCTTTGTATAAATCAATTGTAGATTGTTTTGTAGATTGCCTAATAAGCCTAGCAGATGTGACACAGGGATCCACAGGAGACCTTGATTGTATCTCACATTTCCACCTTCTGAAAGATAGTAAATTACTTTTTTTTTTTTACTATATAGGACAAAAAATTATATAGAAAAAATAATGCAAGTGTCTGTTATACAAAGCCTAAATAAAATAACAGTGATGAGTAGTTTTAACTTAATTTTTAAATATGTATGTGCTCAACCCAGGTCAATGACATTGACAGCCATGGTCTAGAATGGAGCAATGAAAATGATCGCCTACTGGCCTGTCAAATATGCATCAAACTGGCAGATATTAATGGCCCAGCAAAAGTTAGAGAGCTGCATCTGAAATGGACAGAAGGCATTGTTAATGAATTTTATGAACAGGTGGGTATGGAAAATGTAATTTACAGAATGCCTTACTCTAGCTGATTACTTTCCCATTTTCTCTGTTCATCAGCTCAGCAATTGAAGTTAAGTTTCTGCCTACTCTGAAGCCATTGTGTAAAGGCAGAGGAATAGGAACTCCAGTAGAACTAGGTGCCCATCCATGCATGAAGGTATCTTGCAGCAAAGCTGAAGGCAGGATTTTGAGCTATGCAAGTTTCAGCCATAATATGTCTTTTATTTTAAACTGGACTAATTACATTTTCATTCACTTAGTCTATACTATTATTGCCTCCAGTAAAAAAATACAGTCCATGTGATGTTTACTTGGTTCCCTAAAAGTAATCTTTGGAATAAAAATTTAAATTTAATTTTGTGATAAGTTCTGATATATTTTTAAATTTCTTTTTCAGGGTGATGAAGAAGCAAGTCTTGGATTACCTATAAGCCCCTTCATGGATCGTTCTTCTCCACAGCTTGCAAAACTGCAAGAATCTTTCATCACTCACATAGTTGGCCCCCTTTGTAATTCCTATAATGCAGCTGGGTTGCTTCCAGGGCAATGGATTGATGAAGAAGAGGAGGATGCAGAAAGTACTGAAGATGATGATGGAGCACAGTTAGAGAGTGATGATGAAGAAATAGAAGATGATCTCATTTTAAGTAAGTTTCTGTATTTCAGTTGGCATATACGGTTGTCATTTAATCGATGCAGATAGCAATAATGGTTGAAATTGTGTAGTACAAATATTGTAGATTTTGTCGTTATTCTGCTTTATAAATTTTACTCTTTTAACAAATTTTTTCTTAATACCGGGAGACTTGCAATTTGAAAGAGAAACTCATTGTTATTGTTTGGCATGTCACTATTTAAACGTTCTGAATAAGCATCCATGTTTTTTGCTCAAATTTATCTCTCTCTTACAACGTGCCATTGGTTTTGCATGTATAAAATATAATTACTTTGAATCTCAATCTATTAAATATGCTTATAATTTTACAGAAGCTCAAAGAAAAAAAGGTAGACGAATATTTTGCCAGCTAATACACCATCTCAGTGAAAATCACAAAATATGGAAGAAAGCAATTGAAGAGGAAGAAAAAAATAAAGCTGAAGGAGCTAAACTGATGACTGAGATCTCATCTTTACCTCAAGCAGATGAAATTCAGGTTATTGAGGAAGCTGATGAAGAAGATGAGCGACAACAAGGAGAAGATAAGACATGCTAAGAAAATCTCAGTGGTATTCAGTATGACAATAGCCTATTTTTTTTTCACTGTGCTGACTTTAGCCTGACACAGTTCACATGAAATTGAAAGGCCTTAATACTGTGAGAGGATTCTTTCTACTCTGGTAGAATCCCACTCCTATGCACTTTCGCCACACAGAATATGAAACTTTATTTGAAGATTGAGTATTGTATACCCTGATGCAAAGTTCTTTATGCCTTAGTTGGTATAAAATATCCTGATATAATGCTGCCTTGCTGAATATGGAACTCATTTTCCCTGAGGTACCTGCAATTTTTAAAAACATTCTGTGACTTCAATTACCAAAGCGGCAAGAACTTTCGCTAACAAGGAAAAGTGGGATGAATCCTCATATTGTCTTGAGTTGTTTGTTTCATGTTGTTTTTGAACATGAAGAAGAAAAAGTCTGTGCCTGTATGAAAACTATGTTACTGTTGCAGTGCAAGCCTGTTGTGGGGTGCCTACTTAGTGCAGTAGTGTGCTTAATGTAGTCATCTCAGAGCAACTGTTTAAGGACTGTGACATAAATGATGAATTCTGATATTTGTGGTTTAAAAGAGAAAAAAATCCAGGTGCATCTATTTCTGATGCTTTTTATTATTGTGCATAATCTGATGTTTTATTTTTGCAGAAAATATTCAGGTTTGCAGTGAGTGTTCACAATAATTCCTTGAGTACAAGGCCATTATCATCTGTTGCCTTGCTGTTTTGTGGTAGAACATTAAAAATTTGTTCAGCTACTTAAATTATTAAGGAATTTTATTCTATGATTCTATAATGCTATATTTCCTGCCCTTACTCAGGTTCCTGTTTAAAAACAAGTCAACCACATCATAGATTTTTATCTTGCACCAATTTCTGGTATTAAATTTTAAGGTAATAAGATCCTCTTTCATTTATTCTTTGTATGTAAAACTTTAGGAGAATTAAAGTTTGTTTGGTTTTTTTTAAAGACATAAACTACTGTTTCAAAATGGCTATTTTAATGTGCCCCACATCTTTTCTCCAATCACAGACATAGCTTATACTGCCTTCAAGTTTGATGTACATCCTGAAATACACATATGGAAAGCAGAGCATGAAAACTTCGTGTAAAGCCTAATAGTAAGATAAATGTCACTGTACTATATTACATTTTAGATGGTTGAGTTTTTAAATAAGAAACTTAAGACATTCCACACAAGTGTATTTTTAGGAACACTGCCTTTGTAGGTCTAATTAGAAGGAAAAAATAAAAAAGGAGCAAAAGTTAGGCTACAGGTATGTAAGCAAGCCACAGATAAAGCTAGTTTTAAAAGTGCACCTTTTACTGATAAACATTTATATGCTGTGCAGTTGAATTGAATAAAAACAAATGCACATGTGTGCAAGTTGCTAAATGTATCTTAGCAAATTTGTGTTTACATTTGCATCAGTTGACTTGAAAAAAGGTAACATTCCTAACATAACCTTGTGTAAATTGTATTGCACTATTTTATGCAAACAAATTTTTATGTTACTCTTTGATTGGCCAGTTTAAATAACTGAAAGGAATTCTTTTTTTATTTTTCACTAATAAGTTTTTGTTGATCCATTTAGAAGACCACTGAGAAATGCTTTTTTTATTTTATATATTCAGTGCCAAATCCCCCTTTGCTGTCATTATTACTATCACTGCATTTTTTTATAACACAGGCAGTGTTAAAACCAGATATTTCTGTCATTAATAAAATGTTGCACTATTGAAGCTGGCACTTGTTGATCATTCACTTGTACATTTGTTGTTCATATATTTTCCTAAAAGATAATTTGAAGACTACAGAAATTATGCTGGTTTCAGTATGCTGTATTCTCAGCATTCTGTGTTTAGCCTGTGTGTTTGTATGCAAAAAACCCCACATTAATACTGTTTAGTTTCATTTTTGCTTTGATTGAAAAAAGATGCAAATGACCTTGTTATATGTGACAGTTTTCTATTTAGTTGCCTTTTAAAAAGTTATTATTAAAAACTAGTATAAAGAAAGAATAAGAAGGTAAAAATAACATTTTATCTTTTATTAAAGCATTGGCAGCATTTGTATCTGGTGACCACATTACCAGCAACTTTCTTATCTCAGGTTTCCTTTAAACTCTTTAGAAATACTGAAGCAATTTTAACAAACCTCGGTGTTTAAGAAACCATAATGCTAGCATGTATTTCCAATTAGATTATTTTCAAGTTACAATAGCTTGCTTCAAAGTTGTGTTAAATTATTAATTAATTCAGAATCCACCTTAAAATATCTGTTATTTTTATATATATGTAATATGTGACGTTCTTACTCTAAGAGCAAGGGTAAAATAATTTACAAATGTCATCAAAGGTTTGATTTAGGGCACGTTTACAGAAGTGGATGTAACTGTAATTGAAGGTGTCTTAATCTTTCAAAAATGGAGGGTCATCGAATGCTGATTGAGCTGTTGTCAACATATGACTCTTATTCTGGTAACAAATCAGTGAGAAATTACAACCTATTTGAATCTGTGATCACACTTCAATTCACAGCTACCAAGGGATGCTAAGGAGCACAGAAAAGCACTCTAAAGAACACACTTAAATACTTTCTAAAGCAACACTCACCACTCTTTTTTTTTTTTTTTTATTATTTTTTTATTTGTCAAGAAGTAGGCCAAATTAGGCTACACTGAAGTTTATGCTGCTGCAGTAGATACACCCTTTATGGATAATATTCTCAGGTCTAAGTAAAGTCTTCAGCTCTTTTCCTGTTAAGAGTCTCCTGTCTCCTCATTGCCTTCTTTTACAATGTATGTTGGATTACTTACTCCTATGAATATAGTGCATACAGAACCAGATTACAAAGTTTCCTGTAAGGACCCCGTTGCCTCTGGAGACCTCTGGGTGTTATGGTGGTGCTGAAATAGTCCAAAGGAACTACTTGGATCATCTTTCCCTGTGTGCTTCCTCCATGACAAAGTTAGACGGTGAGTCTAAGATTGGAAATGAAAGGGCAGGTGTAACACTACTTAAGGTAAATCCAAATTAACAAAGTTTATGTAAGACTTGATTTGCTCTGTGCGTAGAACCATTTCTCTGTACTACTTGCATTCAATTTTAATCACAACCAGTGGCAGATGAATGAACAAAAGGAGTTAGAAGAATTGAAGAGCTCACTTTTAGCTCTGGTGCTTCCTCCTGGGTATAGTTGAGGCTGGGCTTCTGGTTTCTCTAAAAGTATACACGGAATTTGAGGTAATCCTTTTGTCCAAAAAACACTTGAGAAGGTGTGAGAGGTGCAGAACTGGAAGAGTCTCATACACTGGCGAGTGTGAGAGCAGGAATCCCAGTCTGTGAGATGTGTTTTGGAGTAAAAGGACGGAATTGGCTTAGCTGATGAGAATTAGAAAGAAGTAGGAATGGCATACACACACACACATTAGAAGATAGTGTCTCTCTTCTGAATAAGAACCTGTTCATTGTTTCAAGCCAGTTCATTGTCTTCAAAAGAATAAGGAAACAGGATATCTTTGGTAAATCAGAATATTTGGATTGTTAGAAATTGAATTAGAATAGAAATGAAAAATAAATTGTACTACTAACAACCATACAATTATCATAACTTAAGTTGTGATGCAAGTTTAAGAAAATTTATTTTTTTGTGGCCAATAAAGATTAGATGGTAGAAAATAAATATATGAAGTTGATTAAGTGCAATACAAAAAGTATGATCAAGGCAGTGTTTTATTTTGCTTTTTTTCCTCCAGCTTTCTTCAGAATTGTGTTTCTGGACAATTTGCTTCTTCATGTCTGTGTTAAGGCAAATGAGGTAATTAATTGCTTTCAAATTTGCAATTAATAATTTTCCTTCAGTATCTTCTGAAGTAAACCTTTAACTTGTTATAAGAATCAAATTTCAGATTCCCAGAGGTGAAGCTGGCAAAAGAATACAACTGTTAACTGGTACATAAATTATCTTAATTTAATAGCGCCATAACCAATTAGTACTTTTGTCCTCTGCTAAATGAGAAATAATAATGTCTCATATTTCATAGGAAACATGAAAAAAAGCTTATGGACTAAGAGGCTATAGGATAAACATTCCAGTGCACTTGAGTTTCTAAGTTGGCAGTGACCCTCCTGGCATAGTGTACATCCCCCACATCCTTATGAATCCACTAATAGATGCATAACTCCTGACTGAGCAATCCGTCTCAATGGGTTTGTTGTCCATTTGTTGCTCTCATTTCTCTAAGACATTTCTGGCTTAGACTTGAAATAATACTAATAGTACTTCTGGTTACTCTCATTTCTGTTATCTGCAATACTCAAAAAAAAAAAAAAAAGTAACTAGCAATTGCTTGTTTTGTCAGTAATAGCATTAAGCTTTAGAAAGTGGTTTCAGTAAAGAAGAAATTATTTTCCTTTGATACTGGGATTGAAATATCTGTCCAGAAATTAGATGACTTTAAACGCTATTGTTATGATGCAATCTACTAGAATAATAGATGCTTAATGTATTTAAGTGGTTGATGCTTACTTGGTTGTATGTGACACTACAGACACCCTTTAAAAAGGGCACAACACAATCAGAAATGTTTGACCGGAAGGTTTCTTTTGGAATCTGTACACCGTGAGTCATCTTTTGATTTTTGCACTCCAAGAGATCACAGGTGATAGCAGCTTGTGTCTATGATAGGTTCTGCTACACAGGCTATATTACCTGGCAGAATGTTACAATCTGTGAAATTTAAGTAGGGAGTAAAAATCTTTTACAGAGGAAAAACCTTCTGCCTTTTGGTTTATCTGTGCGATTTCAGAAAAACAGAATGTGTAACATTAAACGAATAGAGCCTCTAAATAACAATGAGAGAGCATAGTGTTTCAAATTATTCCTACCATTCACCTTGTAGTTTGTCCATGTTCTAAACATCTTGCCAAAAAACAGGTGATGAGTCACTTCTGACTCATCTCTCCAGATCAGCAGAACCCTTTGCACCTTGAATGAGCTCAAAGTATTTTCATTTTACTTGCATATAAAACAAAGACTGATGCTTACCTTAAAATGTATTATACCAAAAATCCAAAGGGCAAGCTTGACATTACTTACTGCACATGTGGAGCAGACTGCAGACTTGGTCACCTGTGCCAGCTAGATGTGAAAACTTATTCCTGTATGTGGTCATTCAAATGGACTTATACCTCTCTTTTATCTTGACATTTATTCTACTAGAATTTATTAATCTCTGTGGTATTGCCAATTTATCTGACTCATATATTAACTAAGCTTTCTCTCAATCAGAGAGGTGAATGAAGAAGCCCTTCCATTTATCTTTGAAAATGGGTTTGTACTAATTTTGTTCTATTTATCATAAATAAGACATTACCAAAATACTGTTTCTAATTTCAGATGTCACACCCCAGGAAACATATCTGTCCATTAGACAGATCGCAGAATTCCAGTACAGACCAGCAAGACTGACCAGAAATATAGAAGACATGGCCTAAAGAGAAGGAGAAAGGTTAAATTTATTCATGAGATTTGTCTGAGTCTAGGGAAAATAATATTTAAGTAAGTGAGACATTCAAAGGTTTTAAACACTTAATGAGTCTGCTTCAAAGAGCAAGGTAATCAGAATAATGTTTTCAGTATTCATAGTGTTTAGAACAAGAAGTAACAGCTTTAGATGGCAAGAAGGAAGATTCAGGCTCAAGATGGCTAATTGTCTAAGGATTGAGACTCACTGAAATAGATTGCCTTGGAGTATTAAGGAAGTCTTTAAAAATAAAAAAAAATCTGAAAAATAGCTTTCAGAAAATTGTATTACTGGGTTAGATCAGTGAACTGCATAACTTACTGAGATCCTTTTAAACACAAGGACTAGAGATGAGATCTGATATGGACCCTTTTAAATACCAGTAAGGAAATGTGCACAGTGATAGAAAATAGTCAAATAACATTCAAATGGGAATTGGATGTGTCAACTGAATCTCAATTTCAGTGACTATTAAAAGCTTTTCATTTACTGAAGATTTAACTGGTAATGCATCTCCCACCAGAAATAGTCCCCATTTGTTGGGGGAGAGATCTAGAATCCTTTTGAAAAAGCAGACAAGGTTTGAAACTGAGCCAGGGTTAAGATTGTGTCTAGTTGTCAGCTTATGAGTAAATGGAAATGTAGCCAAAATGTTAAAAAAAAAATAAAAATGTCTAAAGTTAGTTTGCTAAAGCTTATTACATTTTAAATATATGTTAAGCTATATGGTCCTCTCTGGATTTTAAGAAAGTGCATACTTTAGACATCTGGGAGGTGTTAGATGCTTTTGAGGATTATATAATTCATATACTTACAAAGAGGATTAGTTTAAGCAAGTAGGGATTTTTAAATTTTAGCCCTTAGCACTGAGTTTTATTGCAGTCAACAATGAATTATTCTTACAGTCTCTTTTCAAAGATATAATCATGACATTGATCATGACGTGAAGAACTTGAATATTCTGTAGGATGATACCTACGATTTGTGATGAAGTAAATGCGATATTAAGGTATTGTTACATTTCCCTCTATACTGTGACAGTTTAGACTGTACATTCTTTAAAAGGGAAACAGTATGTCTTCATACAACATAAAATACAGTGGAACAAGATCTGAGGATGCCTTGAGGGGGCTTTAAAAAGCAACTTCTATGCTTCCAAAAAAGAGCAATTAAGTTAACTTCCAAACCTATAACGGCAAAAGAAAGGTCCCGAGTACCTATGTTTTTCCTGGAAAAATTAAGCTTATAAAATTCTGTTGTGGCGTATGTTTGCCTTTTTATTTTAACTGAGCTTACTGTGAAAGTTGAAGAGAACCAAAAGGGCATTTTGGACTCCTTAAACAGGGATGCCTGTGGAGAAATTAAACTTAACTATATGAGAACAACTGGAATTCTTTAAGATGTTTTATCCATAATGATTCTGTTACCTTACTTTCATTCCTTATTGGTATGAAACTCTACCTGGATTACCTATATTAGTGAAGGACCTGAGTTGAGCCATCCTTTATTCCCTTATTTGAGTGAGGGTATCAGAGTGTCCACTGGCCATACAGTGTGGGCACTGTTGTCTAGATGCTAATGGTGGGACTAGTGTGGTTAAGCACCCTAACAAATTAAGTGTAATGTAAAAAGCTCATCTTTTTTAATAGGTAATCTTTTTTTTTCGTTATTCTAATAAGGCATGGTTTATTAAAAAAAAAAATCTTTTAATATTTTTAGTACAAGCGTAGAAAAGGAAGTCAGTATTTGAAAACAGCAAGGGAATAAATAGTAAATTTATTCTGTGTTCTGGTATATTACTATAGGCTGGTATATATCACATGTAAAATTTTAGGCAAGCAGCCATCTGCTGCGGTAGTAGTAAACTATTGGATTAGACTGCACATTCCTGATATACTCCATTATTTTAATGGATTTAATCTATTTGGAATCTTACTTATTCAGAAGAATGTAACAAATGTAATGTCTCCTGAAGGCTGGCAGTCTTCCTAAGAAATGACCACTCTGAGTATGGGTTCTGCCTAATTCTAATCACATCAACATCGAGATAGTTGACAGCCTTCAAAAATACCTAAACGGATAATCTAGAAGTGGAAGAAGCTGCTGATCCTCAAATTGTATGGTATGAAAGGACAGAATAAGGCATAATATTTCCAGAACAGAAGTTTTAATTTGATCTTGATTACACAAAGGGTTTGAACTATGAGGCCCAATGCAAAAACAAAACAAAACACCTCAGGCATCTAGTTGCTATGAAAATGTGAAAAATTGTGTTTTCTCTGAACTTAGTACTTTTCAGATGAATGTGCTTTCTTAATGACAACATAATCTGCCTTATCTACTCAGTAGTGCCTGTACAAACCATCAGGCTCAATTCAAGCTAAAAAAAATGCAGATTAATTACTGTCACTATTTGGTCAGCCTGAATCAGAATTAGATCCCAAACCTAATTGTGTAGCAGAACAGCATACTACATCAAGAAAAGACCTGCTTGCTATGTGAGCTCAGGCTGCTTTAGCACTTGAATAGCTAGCAGAGGTTTGGAGTTCAGAGAGAACAGGGAATTGTATAAGCTGATGACTGAGATAGGAGGGACTACTGTAATCTTATGTAGTTTACTTCTCGTGCTGAACACAGCAGAAATTAGAACCAGAGCATAGGAGAAAGGCCTGATAATTGATTTTAAAATTTCCATAACAATCCGGGAATAACTATCCCCACTGCTAGTTATGTACCTGATTCTTCATCTAAAGCTGTTCAAAGTATTCACCTGATTCCTAGTTTAAAGATATTTCACCTTGACTTCTATTCATATTGTTTTCTACTTACTGAAGCAATCTTTTATCAAGTTTTTGTTCTCTGTTTAGATAGTTGTAGACTATAATCAGGTCACTTAATCATGTGTTTAGTAAACCAAGCAAATGAATTGTCTTGGATGTGTCACTAGCTGGTATGTTCTACAGTACATTCCTGTGGTGTGTATTCTGGAGACATGCTTGAGCCTCCAACTTATCTAAAAACTTTCTAACAGTGCCAGTGTGTCACCAATTCTGAAATAACAAATCATTCAGAAATGGAAGCTTATTAGCTTGGATATGGTGCTGCCCTGATAGGATCACATACTATTTAGTCAGATCATAAATCAGTAGAAGTACCTTGCAGCAATCCAGAATATATAGCATAAACATATTCTTAGTAATTTCTACAGCTTTATAGGAACAATACCAATTTGTTTAAATGCTCCTTTAGTTATAGACAGTAATGCAGGACACAACATTCAAGGAATGCTTGTGTCAGCACCAAATACATATATAGTTTCTGTATCCTCACTCAATATTCTACCAATGAAAGATCTTTTGGCTGCACAGTTAAAGTTCATGTTTAACTAACAAGCCACTATGAATCCCAAGCTCTTTTAGAATTACAGTTTTCAATATAGATTTCCCTCATCCTGTGCCTGTTCTCTGTGTCACTGGCTCATAGACATCTGAATTTATATTTGGACACGTCCAAAAAGGCCAGAGTCCAGAAGCAAAGACCTTCCTTCTATTGATATTGGATCTGGCCCACGGGAGGTCAAAGACATACTCTGTGAAATGAACAGATTGTAGTGTGAGTGTATGAAATTAATGTAAATCAACTTAATTCTTTTTAGGATCAAAATTTTATAACTTCTGCAACATTACTAGAAAATAGAGTGATCTTGTATTGGAAACTTACCTGCATGATGGATGATGCTTAAGGAGGGAACACCAGAACAAATGCAGAAATATCCAAGACTTTACATCAAGCTCTGGTTGAGACTAGTTATGGGCAAGGAACGTTTGGAGAGAGATGCTGCATACCACTGAATAGAGAGTATGCTAAATTCCTGCAGCGTAAAGTCAGTGCACACCTGATCATCCTGTGCAGTGTTGTAATACCAGTGATCAACACTGCCTGCATTGTGGATGCAGAATTGTTCTCCCACTTGGAGTACGTTGAAATTTCCTTTGGAAGGAAACCTGGTGTAGAGGAGACGTGTGTATCTGTTCAGCAGTTTTAGATGCAGCAAATATTCATGTTAGTAGGAAGAAGGGAATGAGTCCACAGGCATGCAGAATGATTGTTAAGGGTAGGTTGGGTTAATAAGCAGAGAAACTGCATTAGTGTGATGGCTGTTATACAGCAGGTACCAATTAGGCTTCTCTTCCCTTGCAGTCTAACCTGTGCAGTTCTGCAAGAGCCTACACATCTCTAGCCTGTACGTCCCAATTTCTCACCTTGGACACTACTAGGAGTTTATTTGATATTGCATGTAGACCATTTGCTTCAACAATCCTTGTTGAACATGATCTGCAAAGAAATGAGCTCACCTTACGCATCTTAATGAAAGTCACCTGGGAAATTAAGTGCTGAAGAGTAAGATTTTCTTCACCATTCTTTCACTGTCATATACGAATGCTTGTAGTGTTTCTTTTTCAGTTTCTGGGGATGCTGGCATGGATAAGGTTAACTCAAAACCAAGTTTAATGATAGAGTTTTAGAAAGGAGGATTTAAGATACTATAGTGATACTCGGTTTCTTCTCGTGGTTGTGATACATCTATATGTGGAAACAGTGCTTCCAGTTGTAAATTATCATCATTAGTTCTATGAACTGACTGCAAAAGACAAAAATGAGAAGATTATAAATACCAGAAGAAATAAAACTTAGGAAAAAGGCAAAAATGAGTACTATAAATGGCATTAATACACAGAAATTGAAAGGTTACAACTTAAATTTCAAGAAATCTTTTCATTGGTATCTGGATACATTGTTTTAATCCAAAAACATTAGGACATTTAAAGCCACATAGGAAAAACTTCTGCAAATGGGAACAACCTTACCTTGACAGATTACTTAATGTCTTTTTTTCATCCTTAAATTCTTCAACCAGAAAAACATATACAGGTTAATATATCAACCTTTAATCCCAAAACAATGTTAAATAGCAGACAGCTATGCTAGGTATTTCATCTGTAGAAAATTCTCACCAGGAAACTGGGAATATCTGTCTGGCTACTGATGTTCATTACTAATCAATCTTGATACAATGGAGAAATTCCAGAGGACTGGAAAAAACTATTATGTCAGTATTTCAACTTATTAAATGGGATCATTAGGGAATTCTAAGTTAGAGGGAAAATAATGAAAAAGTTGGTAGAGAATGAAACATGTAAGTATAACTAATATTGATACAGATTTATAGAAAAGACTGTTTGTCAAATGGATTTGATTGCTTAAATGAGACCACAAGTTGGCAGATAATGGTAAAAGTATGGATTGATATTCTGAGGCTTTTAAAAGGCGTTTTGATTTAGAAACCAGAATGACATATAATCAATATGGTTCTCATTAAATGGATTAAAGACTAGCCAGGAGTTAGATCTCAAAATACCTCAGCAAAAGGGAATTATCGCTGGCCAGCTGCATTGTGAGCATAGCCCCAGCAAGAACTGGTTCTTTGGGGTTTTCTTTAAAACCTCCTCCCACTTCAATTAGGATTATTTGAATAATATTTTAACCAAAGGATGTCCTAGAGTACTTGAAACCCAGCAGGCAAGCTTAGATACTAACAAAAGTCTGGCTGTCTGATCTGGGATATAGGCAGAATTACCATGAGTCCAGACCTGTAGCACACAAACTCTTCTGTTTGGTATTGCTTCACACTGAAGGCACTTAAATTTTGTAGATTCCACATTTTTTCATTAAGTGCCCAACAGCTACTTATGTGGGTATCCAGAAAAGCCACAGTCTTGACTCCTAAGCCCCCATGTTTGCCAGCATCTTTGGGGTGGTTTATTCACAGCTTTTGTGGTGTGCCCAATGCACAGCAATCAGGCTTAGCTCCTTCCTCTCCTTTTTGAATCTGCAATCTTCTCTACAGAAAGGCAGTTATTCAGCAAGAGGAGCAGCCTGCCCACCCTCTTCAGAGCACCAGGAACATGTGTTTGAGATGCTCTCTCTGGGATATGTAGGTCTGACTACCCTCCAAGTAAGTAATTTAATCTGGACCTGCTGCATCTTAAGTCAATAGGCTGTTATATAAGTGGACTGGTATTAGTTCTGTTTGATCTTTCTCTTCTGCTATTTCAAAAGAAGTCTTTCTGCTCAGTATAAGCTGAAAACATCAGGTCAGCAGAAAAACACCAATTCCTGCCTTTGAACTTTCCTGCAGCTCTGAGTTGAAGCATAAGCTGTATAAAGAGCAAGGTCTAATATTCAGCCCTGTCCTTAAATAGCCACTTGTTCAGGCCCCACTTCTCCCCACATGGTAAGGACTGAACATACCATATTGTCAGGTTCTCCTGCACAGCCTGCATGCATAACTCTTTATCTACCGATAACCATAAAGCAATAGCTGTCAAGAATAAAAAATGAAGCTGGCATAAGTCAAGAGTGGCTGTTATGCCTAAAACTTGTGCTTAAAATCCATTTAAAATCTGTTTCTCCCCACCCTATTCCACTCCCCTTCCCAAAAAGGTCTCTTCCCTGGCCAGACAGAGCAGCCTATTTTCTTGACTTGTAGTATAGTTGCATGTGACTCTGGTAACACAAACACTGTTTCTTCCAGACTACTTAGGCAGAGATTAATCATTACATAATGCTTTGTGTTGGGAGGCAATGGAGGGCATGTGTCTGGAAATGCAATAACTGGCAAAAAAAGATTGCTTAATTGTCAGGCGTGTGGCAATAATTGAACACTTTGTATGTGATACTAAATGAGAAGCAAGCCATAAAAGATTCTCAAAGTGAATTCACACAGTTATCTGATTCACTAGAAAGTTATGACCAACTAGGAAGACAGGGCAAGGAGAAGGAAGGATGGAAGTGCTTTAACAGACAATTTGTTTGTCAAGGCTGGAAAAAGACAGTTTATTCTGAGTTACAGAAATTTAAATAGATACCTTTAAAACCTTTTTAGCTATGTAAATTCAATGGAGAGTTACAAAGAGGAGCTTAGCTAGAATAATGTAAATGAGATTTCCACAGATGAATCAGAGTATAAACATTTGGAGCCATATTCTCCATGCCTATAAAAATATCCTCTCAAAGTAAAATGGCTTGCTAAGTAATTAAATATTTAAAAGCTGAATTAGAAGTTAGATTCAAAACAGACTTCCGGAGTGAAAACAAACTTTAAACACAGGATGTGTTTCACATTTTTGGTTGAGGTTTGGTTTGGTTTTGTTTTCTTTTTTTAATCCAGTAAAAAGAAAGTATTGTGCACAAATAGTCAGAGTTTATGTGCAAATCCTTTAAATTTTTGTTCTTCTGGCATGAACACATTTAGAAATAGAAGGCAAAGCAGATCTGCAGCTGTAAATTGGAGTATTGTGCTCCACCTGACAATCTAGACCCTTCTCTCAGCGTCTTTCTGCACAGATGAGGTATGGCTGCGGTTGTAATGTCATGCCTAATCTTGGTTTGAGATCTGGAATCACGCCGTGAGGAAAACACAGGTGGAATCGTTGTAGTAATGAAGTGAAAAACAGAAACATTTCCATCCGAGCTAGCTGCTCTCCAAGACAATGTCTTCTTCCTGGATTGAAAAGAAGGTTTTGAAAAGACTTAAAATGTGTTAAATTACATTTTCACTCTCATTATGAATAAGAAGAGTAATTTCTGTGTTCTAAGAAGAGCTATATGAATTTGGTGGTAGTATTCTATAAGAGAAGATAGGTGATAATTTACAGCAAGAAACAGATTTTAGATAATTTCTTCCTCTCACTATGCAAATACCATTGTAACTAATTCTGTCAAATTTATTTAGATAAGCTGAGCTACTTCATCTTGTCTTGAAGTGCCAATCTAGAGAGAAGATGTTTTAAAAAAATGACACTGTGAATTGCAGCCTTCGTCCCCTACTATTTTCTTAATTACATATACTGTCAGACATTATTACCTGGCAATTATAACTTGGTAAGTAGAAAGATATGGATAATGCCTTTAAATATTAGTTCCCATTCCAGGTATGACTAGTTACAGGGAGTAAATATGCTTGTGGAAGACACAAATGAATGGGTAACATATCTGGAATTGGTAAGGTTAAACAGGCAAAAAGCAATATAACAGAATACACAATAAAGGTGGACTTAATCAAATCTAACTTTGGCCATTTTGATGTTGTGCATCTATTCCAAGGGAATTCTTCTCGTCTCCTGTTTTTTCAAGAAAGAGTATCCCAGATAAGTAAACTTAAGTCACCCTCTACACAAGGCTATGTCCTTCTATGGACTGCAGAGGTAGCCCTGGCAGTTAGCTTATATGGAACACCTAATTTTTAGGTTGGTAACCATATGTAAGGTAAATTATCCACTCTTATAGGCATCAAAAGACAAATCCATAATGATTTAGGACTGCCAGAATATTACTGCAGGGTACAATGCAGTGTTACATGCTGACCCAAGCTAGTGTTGAATAAAATCTGCAATTTCTGGTGCTGATCTAAGTGCTGGAATTTGAAAGCTGGTTGTGTAAATCACCTGTGTGTAATGACTTTAGCAGCAAATGACTATTAATTGTAAAACAAGTAACACTTATGTACTGCAATTACATAAAATATATAGACTCCTTAGATAAGATATTGTGCTGACTTCTTAGTATATATATAATAATGAACTCAACTATATAAAAGATACTATGCTAAAATGTTATGTTCAGAGTGCATTATATTGAATACCTTTAAAATAGCTGTTTCATCAGAACTGTGGATTGCCATCACTTGTATCTTGTATATCTCTAGATTTATTAAAAGAACAGTGGAAGGAATCACTCTTACCTAGTGAAAAAGGAATAAATGCATCTTTCTTGACAAACTGCCCACTGCTGTCCAAAAACCTCTCAGGAAAAAACACCTCTGGATTGCTCCAGTATTTTTCATCAAAGTGAACAGAGTAGAGGTTAGTAATGACTGTAGTGCCTTCAGGAATAGAGTAGCCACGCACGACAGTATCCTTGGAAGTGGCGTGAAAAATGCCTAGTGGAGCTATGTTACAGAACCTCAGGACTTCGTGTAGAACAGCCTCGGTGTACGGCATTTTGCATTTCTCTTCTAAGGCAGGCATTCTGTTCGGACCGATGACTAAATCGATTTCTCTTTGAACTTGCCCTGTTAGGAACAGGAATAAAAGGTGATGTTTACTGTGTAATATACTTTATTTTTTAATTTAAGCTATAAAATACATACCTTTAAAAAGATAAGGAAACAGTAAATATCTTATATATAATATAGCAGCTTATAAGCTTTTAAATTTAGACTCTGTATTCCTTATTCTGCTAGTAGGAATTATTACTAGCATATACACCAGTAATCTTCATTTTGACAGTAATTAGTCTCAGCAAAGGAATTTTTTAACATACTTTTCTTTGTGTATATGTGTATTTCTGGAACTCTTCAAAAATAAAGAAATAAGCAGAAGACTGCAAAAGTAAAGTGCATTAAATACTTGAGTGAACACAGAAAACACTGAAATTAGCCACTTGAACTTTTCCTTGTCTAATTCTGCTATGATTCTTTAAATTGTCACAGTGTAAAATCATTCACTTTTAAACTCAAAATATCTGATACAACACAGTGAGGGACAGGAATCTGAATTTAACTGAAAAGGAACAAATTGAATCACTACTTTTTTTAAGCTATTTTTAAAATTACATTCACAGGTTATTTTAAAAAATCTCAAAGGCATTCAAACTACCTCTTCTTTTTCCTGATACACTTTTTGTTGAAATTGCCAAACAGCTCCTAACTAAAACAAAGTTGGACTTCTATAATTCATGTGGAATCAATAATGAAAATCGGGGCAATCAGAATCCCAGAATCACCAGGTTTTTCAGCCTGAAGTCACAAAGTTTCCCATCAAAATAAAGATGTGAAAAGCAGCTTAGTGAAAGTACATTCTGTGATGTAGTGGGGTATCAGTGTATATCGTAATACTAGAGAAAGTCTAAATAAATGAAAGGTAACAGTAATTTTTATTTTTATTCAGATGAAATGATTTTGAATCCAAATTCAGAAACTCATTGTATCACAAGATCTGAGATCAGAAGATTATTTTAGGTGAGTGGATCTCTACAAAAATAGTCAACACATAGGAGACACAAAACTACAAAGTTTTCTTGCTCTTTATTGAAAAACAGTATCTTGATTTAAGATCTTAATTGAGAAGGAATAAGGATGTTCTTGTTTTAAGATATGAATATTGTTTGTGAGCCAGGACAGACTGATCAGAAACTTTGATTCAAGTGGACATTTTTGCACTTGGGCTTTTTATATAACGTAAATATATCCTATTGACTAGTTATGGCTTTCATATATTTTTAACTAAAATATGGACAAGGTATATACACAACCTAAAATTTAAGTACTTATAAAATCAGATTGTAATTTTTTTCATTTTATTAAATGTTTTCCTTTTTTGGTAGATTTTCTTATTATACTGTGAAAAGCATATAGATTAAAGTTTGGTGGAACTCAGAAGCACAAAAGCAACATTTATTTTTTAAACCCATTTGTTTTAAATCATTTGAAATGTGCTGATTGGCTAAAAATAGCAACTGCAGTTTTAAGCTTCCCCCAAAAAATTATTAGCTGCACTTAGTAAGCTGAAGCTACATATTTCTCTTAAATATGTCCCTTAAAGTTTTTGAAGTTAACTCAAATCTTGCTTTTAGATCTTGCTCTTAATCCTAGGCTTGAAGAAAGTTTCCCTATTTTTTAATCTTTAATTATTTTTTTCATGTTCAATTACTTAATTAACTAACTAAAATAGTTGAGTAAAATAAAATAAGAAAATATGCAAAAGGTTATAGCTCTCAGGAGATATTTGAACCAACTTTGGTTCTACTTGCCTAGCCAGATATTTTAACCAGCAAGAGCAGCAACAAAAGAGCTTTGGCATCAACTTCTTTATTTAATCTGAATGATTTTCACTGTTTATCGCATGTCAGGCTTTGACATACATTACCATCATATTTTAATTTCCATTTTTTTCACATAAAGCTTTATTTACCTTAAACGTAAATATCAAATTTGACCTCTAATTTTAAAATAATAATTGCTTTTTGTCCACCCAATTTAAATTAAAAACTATTCTACCTGAGAAAAATCGGAAGGTATAAAGTCATGCACGTACTACCCTAAGAAGAAAATACAATCTTTCGTACATAAAGATATCTGGCTCCTATGCAGAACTTCAGATCTCAAGAGCCTTGTAGCTACAGGTACTTTTGTTATCCTCATTCTGAAATGCCAATGATGGTGCAATGGATGTTAGAGCAATATTCTTTGGTCAAAGTATCAGTAGTAACTTTCCCATTTATCTAGGCTGCTCTTTCTCCAAATAGTGAAAGTCCCTAGTTGAACTAAGCACTGCCAAGGCTTTGATAGGAAAAGCAGAGGCAGTGAAACAAGAAACGTGACTGTTCACTTCTAAAATGCAAGCTTCCACACAAAAGGCCTGGGCTGACATTCAAAGATCTGTTCCTGTCTTACTTCAGAATGACTGTAACATACCTCTTTATTTTTAAATGCTATTTTTGTTCTTCCAAAAGTATAAATATACTTGCCTATAATATGTAAATCTATTGTGAATTGATGCACTTAAGGATAAAAAGAAATGGTACCAAAACTGTTAACCACAACCTGATTTACATTTTTGCTTATGTCTTTACATTGTCAATTTAGTTTATTAATTTCATATTTAATTGACTTTTCTTATTATTAACTATGTAGATTAGTACATCTGCCAACCAATATTACACATCACAACACCAAACTTAAATATATTAGAAATATTTTACTAAAAATATTAAAGCTTTATTAAAATGTATTCACAACTTAATATGATAAAATTTTATCACCGTATTTGACTTCTGATATCCTCTTCATCTGCATATAAAATAAGCTTTTCACATCTGTCCATAGTATATTGGGTAAATGATACAATAGAATAATATATACAAACCTTTTTTGGTTAAGACTATGGATCACTGCATGACTTTGAAAATGCATTTTAAATTTGCAATAGGAAAGAGTATCAGTCCTCAAAATATCAAAGTTCTTACCTTGAATGTTTGGATAAAGAGCCATAAATAACACTGCCCATCTTAAAACATTTGTTGTGGTTTCTGTCCCAGCTATGATGAGTTCTCCAACAGAGAAAATTAAGTTTTCTCTTGAATATGTAGATTCTGGATCATTTTCATTGCAATCCATCTCATCTAAATATGCATCTACAAAATGTCGAGGTGACTGAGGCTTCCTATTTTCAGAGGCACGTTCAATAAGCTGACGAAGAAAGTCATAGACTTCAGCCGCATTTTTGAACAGCTGCTGGTGTTTCCCAAATGGCAAGATACCAATCCAAGGAAAAGCATTATATAAAAATACAGAAGCACTAGCAGCTAATTCAATATTTTCACTAAAAATCTCAATCATGTGCTGAAATTCAGTATCTTCGTATGTAAAACGTTCTCCAAAAATAATCAAATTAGTAATGTTTGAAACAGCATTTGTTATCAAGTGCTTAAGACCAAATGGTCTGCCTTTGTATGTATCAATGGCATCAAGAAAAAACATAGATTCTTCTGAAATTTTGTGTTCAAAGGACCTTTGACCATATCCAAAGATTCGAAAGGTATTTACAGCTAATTTGCGATGTTCTGTCCATCCTCTGCCATATTTACTGTTCAGTAAGCCTGAAAAAATATTTTGACACAGTATTTTATGCAACGCTTTATTTTTCCCCCATAAGAGAATAGAATTATTTAACAAGACAGAAAACAAGACAAAAAATAACACATATCTTGCTTTGGAACATAGTCCAAGAGTGGCAATCCTTCTCAAATAGTATCTTTAAAGAAGCAACAAGTATTTTATGAAAGGAGATAAAGAAGTAGAGAAAACAGCTAAAGCAAATGCTTCATGTGACCACAAACCTAGCTACTGGACAAAAATTACATTTTTATATAAAAGACATTAGCACTTACCTCCCATGTTTGTGAGCTTCTTAAACAAGGGAAGAGATGGTCTATCTGCAAAAATTTCACTTTGATGAACAAGGCACTCTTTTACTGCATCATAGCCATTCAGTACAACGGCAGATATACCTCCAAGATCCAGACTAAAGATCTTTGGGGGGGGAAAAAAGATAATAACAATTGTAAAATGCTAATACAACAAAATCTTAAGAACACATATTGAAAACAAGTGAAAACAAGTAACAAAAAAGTGAAACAACACTAAACACCGAAGCAAAATACAGACTTGAATACACTTCAGAAGGGTGTACGGATAACCAGAAGTGCTACACTGTGGCATTACACAGTGGAGTCTGCTGTGAGCTAATTTACTCTGTCAAAAGATAAAGTAAATTAGCTCACACTACATTCTGTGCTTTGCTGTGCACCTGAAGTGACTAGCTCTCCAAAGTAAGGACTAGGGATGCTTTAATGTAGTCATTAAAAAAATGTGAATTTGGTACCACGACGCTTATTTTTCAGAAAAAAATGTACTGTCCTCTAACATTAGTAGACATAAGTATATAATATAACATGATTAGATAGAAGGTATAGGTTTTTCTCTAAGAACCAGAAATAGTATATACACTGCCTACTTTCCTAATTTCCTGAGAATATTTCCACAGGAGGGAGGAAAGCTTTACTACCCCATCTGCTTTTCCTCTCTGCCTTAGTAAAGGTGAGTTCCAGTAGCTTAATTTGGTTAAGAGCACTATGACAGAAGCTACAAGTTCATATCACGAAGACTTCCTCCACCTCACTTAGCAATGGCAGACACAGAAGTAGTGTCAGTTATGAAAACAACCAGACTGCACCTAGTCCTTTCTACCTCTGCTTACTTTGCACAGGC
Source organism: Caprimulgus europaeus (assembly GCA_907165065.1). Next base: position 12,258,845 of record OU015539.1, read on the forward strand.
TCCCTAAGGGCCATCAGATGATAGAAGTGAGAGCCATGATGACAGCCAACAAATGACAGCATAGCCCAACTAGTCCCATCTCCTGTTTCCAGAAGTGGTCAGCACTAGATGCTTTGGAGAAAGACGCAATACATCCTGCACAAGGCACATACAGGATAAACAAAATGAAAATCTTAACCTAAGTTTTTAAAATTAAAACTGAGGCTAAAGATTGAAATCCTATATCCCTTTCCATACTTTTTACTTCATCTCGGAGCTGTTGACCTCTGCAACATGAAATACTGTTAGCCTAATTATACATTCTGTGACAACTGGGTTGTCACTGAAAGGTTTGTCAAGCATTGGAACAGGCTGCCCAGGGAAGTGGTGGAGTCACCATGCCTGGAGGGATTTGAAAGAGGTGTAGATGTGGTGCTTAGAGACACCGTTTAGTGGTGGACTTGGCAGTGCCGGAATAACAGTTGGACTCGATGATCTTAGGGGTCTGTTCCAACCAAAATTATTCTATGATCCTATGACTATCTTGTTTTAATACACTTGATGTTTTCACTGCTATAATGGCTCTTCTTTTTTATGTGACAAGAAAACACTCCTGATGTATTTCTGCAAACCATTTGTGAGTTTTGTATACTTTGATCATAACTTACTTATCTGTCTTCCTATGCTATACATAATTTTTAAAAAAATTCCTTTCATTGTATTTTTCCAGAGCCCCCCAAATCCTCATCTGCCATCTTCAAGTTCCCTCAAATTCTGTAGGATGCTTTTTGACATCAGGTGACTAAACCTCCATACAGCATTTCCAGGCAAGCAGAAAGCTTAGTTTATTTGATGATACATTTTCCTTCCTATTTCCATTCAATCTGTCCTAGTATTCTGCTTGAAGCACATTTACTTTTTTCTATTGCCAAAATAAATGAAACAAAAGATAATCCTATCCTTTTGTTTCTGCCATTTAGTATGCTTTTAGTTCATGCACTTTGCTTCTCTTCTCATTCATGACAAGACTGTGACTATCCTGTGTCTGCTGGAGCTTTCGTAAATGATCTGGCTAAAAGCTTTTGACAGACTTAGGTTCTAGCAACAGTTTTATTTGCTTGTTAGGGGTGTTACATTTAAACACTTCTACCAGTTTGAAGGATGTGATCTTTTAGACAAACCATTGTCTGTTGGACACAAAGCTCAGTCTTTCACAGACCTTCAATGATAATTGTATTAAGTAAAACACCACGGGTGTTATAGTCTGAAGATGTACAGGCATGCTGCATGGCTGGCCAGCTGCTACAAAACCTTAGGGGTGTGTGTTTATGTACGTGTACAAATGCTACCACCTGCCTGCCTTGCCTTGCTAGATCTAGTTTGGATTTAACTTTTTTTAAGCTTGAAAGAATAGATTGGTTGCATGAAACTGAGGAAAAGAAACATCTGATATATAAGAAAGTATGGGGGGAAAAAAAAGAGAAAAAAATCCACTCATGTATTTATACTAATGGACTGTAAATAAATATTCCAAGTACCCACTGAAGATAGTTTGAATCAATGTGTTTTCAGTGAAATTGTTGCATTATCCAAGCACCTGTTTTCTGGTTGTTGTAATTTTGTTAATTTTAAGCCCTTTTGGTATGTCCAAGACTTGTGTACATGAAACCAGCGAGCTATTTCTATTTTCAGCAGGTCACCAGTGTCGAGCACCAAAAAGACCGAAAGCAAAGCGAAATTCCGGCACGGCGACAGCTCTGCCCCACCGCCCTGGAGAGGGAGCTCCGGCCGCAGAGAGGTGAGGAACCCCCCTCCCCTCCTCCGCCACGACGCGTCCCTGCCCCGCGGGAAAGGCTGTGACCGCAGCGCCCGTTTTTGACAAGAACTCTCCAGCTCCAGAGCCGGGTCCCGGGCCCTCCCCCCGCTCCCGTTAGCCGCCGGGGGGGCTCCGCCCACGATGCCGCCACCTCCTCCCCGGGGCAGCCGGCTCCGCTGTGCTGCTCGTTTCCCGGCGGGCCGCGGGCACAGAGGCGCCGTGCTGCCGGTGCGGCTCCGGTCTGCGCGGCAGCCCCGGCACCGCCGGGAGGGGGAGAGCCCGCCCGGCCGCCTCTCCCCCGGGCTGTGCCCGCCCCACTCCCGCTCCGCTGTGGGGGCCCCGAGGAGGCGGCAGAGGCCGCCGGAGCGGCGGTACCTGCCCGTGGATCTGGCTCTGCCGCCGCATGTAGATGTGCGGCTGCTCCGCGCCCAGGGCGTGAATGTTGCCGATGAGGGGCAGCCCCGCGGGGCCGGGCGGGAAGCCGGGCGGCCGCCGCTGCTTCAGCAGCTGCCGCACCACCAGCGCCAGCAGCAGCGCCGGCAACAGCAGCAGGAAGCAGATCCCGCTCCCCGCCGCCGGCCACATCGCCCCGCGCCGCCGCCGCTTCCTCCTGCCGCCGCCCCCGGCCCGCCGTCCCCGCCGCGATCATTGGCCCGCGGGGGCACCGCCCCTGCGCGTCAGCCGGGGCCGGGCCGGCGGCGGCACCTCCTGGGGGAGTCTGGGCGGCGGCTACCGGCGCGCCGGGCCCAGAGGCGAGCAGGGGCTATTCTCTCGGCGGCTGCGGGGGCAGAGAACGGGCCTCGGACCTCGCGGGGTTTGGTTTTTGCTGCGATCGCAGCCCAAGTTGCATGGTTCGGGTTAATGACTGAAAAAACACCGCGGACCGCGTGCCCGAAAATACCTTCGCACGCTGACCACGGCAAAGAGAAAAGGAAGAAGCAGTTACCTGCTCGCTGTTAGGTCTCTGTGGAAGCAGAGCCCCGCAGCCTGAGATGGCTTCTTGGGGTCTGTAGAGCCTGGGGACAATCAATCCCGCTGTGCTTCCCTCTCTGCCCTTTCCAACCGCAACACAGGGAATCTGCGCATCCATCCCGCTTCTGCCAGTAGCTGGGTGGGTGGCAGCTTCCCATGGGGAGCCGTTTCCTGTGTCACGCAGCCTGGCCTCGGGTCACCTGAGCCAGCTACCAGCAGTGGTGGAGGAACGGGCTGGTGTCCCTGTGCTTGCAGGCAGCTGAGCACAGGAGGAAATGTTCCCGATCCGTGTGACCAAGCAGCAAGGGAATCACAATCACAACGTGTAAGGGGTACTGTCACTCAGCAGCACGATGCTCAGGAACGAGGGTTTGAGTAGCTGAAGAGACCGGGATTGTTTACTGCAGAACCAAGAAAGCGATGCTGCTCTGCAAGGTGACATGCTGCTAAAACCCTGGTGCTGCCATTCCATTACTGCTGTTTTACAACAATTTTAGGCATAACACAAGCATTTCTGCCCTGTTAAAATTTCTCTACATGTTTCCAACTTGAGATTTCTTTTTTTGTTGAATTCAACTAAATATCTCTACATATATTCATAAGAATATTGATAAGATCTAAACTGATAGAGTTTATGCTGATGAACTTCATACATAACCTGACTGATCAAAATGCACTACATACTTGATAATCTAACCACTGAATGCTTAATTCTCAGTACATTCCTGTGGGATGGGACATTCTGCTTCGAATGTGGCGATACTGACCTGAGAGTACGTGGCGCAAAAGCTGAGGAGGGCCCCATATGTTGCTCAGAAGGCAGGTGGTCCAAGAACTCAAACACAGCAAAGGCCATTGCTTCGAGGGCACAGAGAGCAGGTAAGAGCTGAGGGTACAACAGGGAAGCAAGAAGGGAAGGTGGGAAGTGACAAAGTGTTGCTTTTTGGCTGGCAGTCTGGCTACAGGGCATTTGTGAGGCTTCAGGGCAACCAAACTGCCTGGCTGGGCGCTTGCTGAACAGAGCACAAGGCTACAAAATGTAAGAGAACAGGATTCAAAGAGCGTACTGACTCATGTTTGCCCAGGATGGGCAGGTTGAGAACATAAACATCACGTGTATATTACAGAACATCACACCAGGAACTTTTAATGAATGCAAGTGCACCAATGCTGACCCACTTTTCTCAGCCGCGGTTGTTGATGCCTGTGTGTTGTCATGGCCTGAAGGCTGGCTGGGCTGGTTGGCTGCACCAGAGTCTGTGCTGGTTTCCCTGGGTCAGTGCAATGAGAAACTGATTTTCAGGTGGATCTTTATGCAACCAGTAGTCAGTTGTATTTGCCTCAGGATCTTTCCCTAGCTGCAAAGTGCCTGTAAAGCATGTGCCAATGCCAGAGTCCTATATAAAAATCTTCCCAGTTTGTCAGAATACAGAAGTGGCTTGAGCATTGCTGGACTTTTGTTTTTGTGGGTTTTTTTTTTTTTTTTCATTCTTCTTCCAAATTATTTATTCATCCTTTCTTCCAGTATGATACTGCCTGGTGTCTTGACTGCATTACTTGGGATATACCTGAAAAAAAAGGTCATTATTTCAATGGCAGTGCCTTAAGATTTCTTACCAGAGAGGGCAAGAGATTCAGGACCTCAGCTTGGCTCCAGCCAGAGGCTGAATGAGGAGAAATGGCTGAGGATTAAAACAAGATGTGCAATGTGCTTAGGCAGTTGTGCTGAAGCATGCCAACTCAAACAGATAGATTTATATCTAATTACTTACACGCATTTAAAAAAGAAGGAGTCTCCAAACACTTAAGCTCAGCATAGTCAAGTGAATAGAGGTATACAGACTAGCTGGTCAGAAAACAATTCAATGCAGTGTGAGAAAGATTAATTCACAGCCTACAGACAATGACACAGAATTAACTTGCAAGATTAAATCACTGTTGATTGTAGTGGGAGTAGAAATGTTCATGTGCCAGATGCATCATGCAATGGTATGGGGTACATGATACTGTTATTATCGGAGTCTCAGAAGGATGTAAACCATTTATGTACATAAGCTTCTGACTTTGGAAAAAGGTTGGTACTTTTCTCCCCTCATTTTCTCCTCAATAAGATTATACTTGAATATTCTCAAAGTGTCTGAGGAAACATAGGAAGAGGTGCTATTACTTTGATTGGTTGATTTTTACTGTTTATCTTCAATGTTCTGTTATTTAGGTATGTAATACTTCACATGCACCCAAAGTTTTAGATTATCATGATTTCCACTGCATTTGTATTAAGAAAAGAGAGGAAAAGTGATTTACAGTTTTGGCAGCAAGCATTTTGAAGGGGAAAAACAGGGAGATAAAATGGTATAGGAAACACCCAAGAAGAGGAAAAAACCGATACAGAAGAAAAGTCCAAATGTTTGGCCAAAGACGAAGGCATACACTTGTATGGGGAAAGAAAGCAGACGATATTTGACAATTATCTTCAAGCAGAGGAAAGAAGAGTCAAAACTGACCTTACCGTAGCATTTGAGCCTTGATGATGGAGAAGAGCTGGTGGTGTTATCCACAGTATCTGAGGAAGAGAAACTGCAGAGCATGAATGCAGTAAAATCCATTTTGGTCAAGCCAAATGTGGAAAGGTGTGAATCAGCCAAGATTAAAGATCCAAGAACCTCTAAAGGATTGCATGATTAAATGGAAGGGAAAAGGACCTGCGTGGATAAATATGACTGAACGTTGTCAGAAGTGATAAATAAACCCTTGCAGACAGATGAAATAGCTTAAGAACGGGGGTTTAGGGATGCAAGACTCCAATGGCTATTCAAGGGCAGGATTCCTTGCCAGTTTCTGACTGAGCCTTTTTTTTTTTTCTTTTATTCCTTCAGAAGTGTGGGGGCAGCTTGTGCTGAATTGCTTCTTTGGGAAGGTTTTACTCATCTTAATCACAGATGATCAAATGAGCAAACTCACAGGATGAGTAAAGGTTTTTTGATTTCAACTATAAAAAATGATTGCTGAGCAAAGCACCCCATTAAAGCACGTATCTTTATTAAATTCTAAAACATTCTAGTCATCAAGATTTACAATGACTTTGCATTGTAAATTCTGTAAGGAGAAGTTGAAGACAATCAAGTAACAGGAAATGATTGTGTTCCTGTGTTCTCAAGAAAAGCAGAAAGCAATTCTTTGTTGAGGAGTGCCTACAAATACATCTACATAGTTTTGACTTTTGAAGAAATACACTGACAGATGTGCCTGGTATTTTAGAACAATATGAAGATCCTGGTGATTATTGCACTCTTGGGAGAAAAATTAAGTAGTTTCCAAATTCCTTTAAATATCTCACAAACTTGTATTTAGCTACAGTTTGAAGCAGGCTTTAGCTTTCTTGGTCTTTACAATTGACATCATTGCTGTACTTCTAGAAAACAAACCCCTATCAGGCTCAAGTGCTTTCCATTCCTGTAATAATGTCTCTTGTCCAGTGAATTCATGCCATTATTTATAAAATGTCATACAAGAAAACAACTTTTTATAGCCAGAAATTGAAAGATTTTGCTCTTTTTCTTGGAGGGTGGGGCAGGGAAGAGAAAGAGACCTGTATAGATGGATGTAAAACAGGCATGCTTCTCACTGAAGAAATTAATGTCTAATGTCATAAGCCCACTGACAAGTTTAGACTCATGCAGATATTATCTGTTACACTCACAGAGCTCTTTTTAACACACATATATCATCATAGTGAATGATTTCATAATTTCTAAATTACAACTCCCTCCTTAGCTAAACCTATAGTGATGTTGGTGCTTTACAGAATTGCTAAAACAGAAAAACACATCTAATGTTTTCACTTGTGAATTTGGTGTTCTGTTGCTGAAAAAAAACCATTTCCTTAATCCTAGTCCTACTGTGCTTAAAGCATTTTATGTCAGGCAGACTCAGAAAACTATGATACCGGCTTGAAGACTGTAACTTCAGAAATAGTTTTGGCATATTTTATTTGCTGGCTCTTTCAGAGTATACTTAGGTCAATTTATGCATAAATATAGAAATGTATCTTTTTACTTGATAGTCTCATATGACTATTGGTTCCCAGAAACTCTGCTGTAAGTAGATTAGGAAATATTATGTTGTAATAGCCTTTGCCTTCATGTACTATTTAGCAGCAGTGAAAGGAGAGAGATCTTTTTTGGTCCCCAGTTTAGGTGAAGGTACAGGCTAAATCGTTGCCCTTGCAGAAGTTCATTTTGTCAAGAATCACACAATTAAACAGCCAGCTGAGAAACAATCGCACCTGTTCCTCCCCACAGGGAGGGCAGTACTGGAAACAGCGACGTGCAGCTGTACTACCTGAAAATGCCGAGGCAACTGAACGGTCCCGGAAGGGACTGAGGGAAATACAAGGTTACACTGTGGCTTAATCTGACCTCAGTACTATGAAATGATGACATGAGATCTTCCACTCTTCTTATATCCTTAAAGAACAAACATGGGATTAACTTGAGGACTTGGGATATAGTTTCTCACCAGATTTTTGCTGACATGCTCTGATGACATGTAAGATAGTAGCACAGCACTTGTGCAAGCAATCAAATAAAAGTTTTATAACTACACTATTGCTTAACAAGGTTAGTTTTCTGTTCTGAGGCTGTTTTCCAGACAAGGAGTTTATTCAACTGTTATCTTACCCGCAGAATGCGTAAATCTGAAGTGGAAACAGGTGCCGATTTGGAAATATTTTCTGAGTAAGATTTTCCTCCATAGTTCATCTCCCTTGTGCTACCCTGGGCATGCTGCAGGTCCAATCCTGGCTGCATTTGGTGAGCTGAGATCTGCCCTTGGGGGACTGCCCTTGTCCCCACTGGAAGGGCAGCCTGAGACAGAACTGGGTCTGGCTGGAGCACGGCTGAGTTTTGCCAGTTGCCAGAGGGTGGAGGGTGTTGCCAGGTAGCATGAGATAGGGCCCGAGCCTCTGCCAACCTGCTCAGAGCTGTGGTAATGCAGGACAGAAGATGGCAGAGCCATACCCAGCTTCCTTGTGGGCTGCCCCTTCTCCCTTGCCAAGCAAACACTGCAGGACAGTGTGACCTAATTTGTTTTAAATTATTATTCTGCACTGGATTTTTAATATATACAAGGAAACTGCTGCAGTACTGAGCAAAAAAAGCCTAGTAGGAAGGTTTCAATGAGATTAAAACAATACATCACTGATCTTCTATTTATAATGTCTTCCATACGTCAGTCTGGAAGCTTTGCTAAAGTATTTTGGAAGAAACAAATTTGCTTCCAGGCTGATTCACAGATTTCCCAGTAATTAGTTCAACAGTAGTTCCACTTTCTCAGAAGTAGTCACTGAACCAGCCTATATCCAGATTTGATGTCCACTAAAAAGGAAACGTTTTAGTGTTGGGATCTGCATCAGTGTTCTGGTTCTCCAGGAAAGTACTGCATTTTTATAGAGAGGCTCTTATTATTTTGCCAAATTGAAACCAAACTGCAAGATGGATGTGTAAAATATCAGCGTGCTCTCCTGAGCAGAGGACACAGCAGATCTAGATCTTATCAGCAACAAGTAGAATGTAAGGATTACCTCTTAGGCCTTAAACACAATACTCCTGTGAATACACAGCTTTCTTTTACAACAGCACAATGTTGTTAACTCTGTCTCAGTTCAGGTAATTTTCTGCAGAACAGATTGCAATGAAAAGTTAGCAAGATGCTTTCACGGGAGCTCCGCAGCACCGGCCTGTAGAGTCTGTGCAGGTGGCAGTGTCTTCTGGCTGTTTGTGGAGACAGGATCCTGAATTCAATACACTAGCACCCATCAGAAACACAGATAATTAACTCCCCAGCTTGTCTTGGTAAAGAAAAACCATGTGTTTTTTACAACTGGTTTTATCATGAAATGTCCTTACCTGCAAATGGCTTCCTGAGGTGCTGTGAAGAACAAGCTTGGAGAGCAGAGATTTGAATCATGCTTGCCTCCTTTGTGAAGAACTTACCATGTCTGTGGCTGATGATAGCATCATCCCTGCTTACCCTTTCCTTTCTGTAGGGTCCTCTCTTGTCAGATATGAACCATTCCTGAGAATGGAAATTTTGTCTGTGCAGCTCACAGTCTTGTCTGTATTGAAGAACTACATTTTATTATTGGGCAAAAATATCAACATAACATATAAATGTGGTATTTTTGTTTAACAGCATATCAGCTGGTAACACTTAAGAACCTCACTGCAGTGTCTATGGCTTGTTGACATAATGGCAATATTTACAGTAGAAAAGATGGTTGCACTTTAAAAATGTATTGGTAAAATGATATCAAAATGATATCAAACAGAAGTTGTATCTAGTGTAGAGAAAGAAAGTCACTTTTAAGTAGGACAGTTTTTTCTTATTCTCTATGAATTTAAGTAAATTTCTTTGAAGAGGAAATTCCTTTTACTTGGAGCTACAAGTTGCATGAGATAATCTGATTTATTTAAAAAAAAAAAATCCAGTCATTCTGTAGCTCTTAATTTCATCTGCTTTAAACCCATACCCATTGATTATTTTACCTGATAGATTATCAGGCACTGAAAAAAGCAGAACAAGTTCCTTGGAACAGATTGTTTCCATAAATGCTGTGCTATACTAGTGCAGTGCTCCAAGTACCCCTTTGTGCTAGTTTCTCCATGAATACTTAACCTCTAATTTTGCATCTATCCAGCAACAGGAGACGATTATCCTGTGAAAATCCTGCATCTTTTTTACAGCTTCGAAAATAGACGAACTGGTCTTTGGAGGTCATTGTACTGGGTAAACTGTCTTTCCTGTCTGTCTTACGCATAAGAGAGGAGAGGTTTGCAAGAAGAAAATCTATCTGGTGAGACCAGATGACGTATAGCTGAGGGGAAAAAACAGGACAAGTGTTCCAGCTGGGAGTCCCTCCATTAGCTCTGGCAAGGAGCAGCCAAAGCGCTTGCCAACATCCAACTACTATTTCATCTATACGTGCACAAAAGTAGATCTATTGGCACTCATATCTGTTGCTTTAAATTTACGTTTCTTCCTGTGAAAGCTTAAAGTAGCAATGCTGGCACCTGAAATCCTGTAATCACTGCATCCTACGCGCGCTGGCACGAGAAGGACTTGAACTGACTGCAGTCAACCACAAGATGAAATATAACTTTTTTCTCCCTGAAGAACTGAAATACACTATTCCAACAGAGTCATCTGGATTTTTAAGGTTAAAACAGGAATATTCTATGTGGACAAGGAGTAAATAAATCCCCAAAGGAAATGTGAATGATAAACTGTTAACAGAGGAAGAGGAAAGGAACAGTGGAGTTATGGAGAGAGAGAGAGAATGTCTGACTGGAAGCCCAGTCCTTTAACTTCCTCCACTTCATTTCTGTTGGAGTGGCTGTGCAAGTCACATTAAAACAGCAAAAGTGATGTTCAGCCGTTTCTTTAGGTGCTACCTAATGTTTGTAAAGGCAACCTCAGAAAAACTGGCTTAAAAATCTGAACAGGAGGCGTGGAAACATAAGAGATTTAAAATCAAATACTTAAACTCCTTCTCCCGGGGGATTCCCGTGATGTCCATATGTGCGATGGAGCCGCTATTTCAAACGAAATTTTAAATTAGTTTTGTGCGGCGGGGCAGGAAGCCTCCCGGGGACCGCAGGAAGACACTTCACTCGGAGCCTCCCCACGCTGCTGCGGGCACGGAGCGAGCTCCGGCCCGTCACGGCCCCGCCCCTCCGTGCGGCTTCGCGCGGGTTCCCCGCGCCCCTGCGGGCTGCAGGTGGGCTCGGCTGGGGGGAGCGCATGGCCTCGTCCCCCAGAGATGAAAAGCTAGGAAGACTTGCTAAAAAAACAAAAAAACCCCAAAACCCTCCCGAAAACACATTAGTTATTATCTTAAGAAAAAAACAAAACCCAAAACACTGAAGGGCTTTGCAATCGGCGTTCTGCGAGCGCAGAGAAGCGGCGCGGACCCCCCCGGTGCGGGGGATGGGGAAGAGGAGGGGGAGGGCGGCGGAGCGGCTGCCGCGAGGGGAAGAAGAAGAATAACCCATCATCGATCCGGTCTCCGTACGTTCGTTTCCTCTTTAACCTGCGAAGCGGAACGTGAATCAACAAAGCGACCCCGCCCCGCGCTTCTCCCCGACTTTATTCACCCCGCGGCGAAACACGCGCGTCTGGCCATCGCCTGCGGCCAAACGCCATCGAAGAAACGCCGGGCGGACTCCGGGAGAGCTCCCCCTCCATTTCAAGCAGCGGAACGAGCGATCCAGCCGCGCTCCGCAGCTGCCCCGCGGGGCGGCCGCGCAATGTGCGTGGGGCTGCGTTCGCCGCGGTGTCACAGCCGGTACTCACCGCGCTGCCCGCACCGCCGGGAACAACCAAGGGCGGCGGCGGAGGGAGGGCAGGGACGGGAGCGGGCGGGTGCCGTGGGCCGGGACAGCGCCTGGGCATTCGCTCTGCCGCGGGAGCAGGTGCGGCTGGTGCCGCCGTCCTCGGCAAACGCCCGGCGGGCTCCTGGTCCCCGGTCCCCGCCTGGCCCGCCGCTCCGCCCCAGCGGGCAGCAGTTTTCTCCCACCCCCGTCTAGCGTGGCGTCTCCCCGTGGCCGCCCCCGCCGGGAGGGCATCCGCTGCGCTCCGCAAACACGGCGCCTCGGCAAACATCCTGCGCGGGCAGGTGCAGCGCCGCCGCGCCGTGACAAAGGGCCCTCCGCGGGTGATGCATGGGGCGGCGGGCAGCTGCCCGGTAATCCCCGTCGGCGGGGCTCGGCGCTGCGCCGGGGGGAGGCGAGCCCCCCTTCCCCGGTGCCGCCTCCGCGGACGGAAAGGGCTACACCTGCGGGGACAGGCGCGTTATCCTGGCGGTGATGGTTTCCTCGAGGACCGCGGGGTCATACCGCGGACCAGCCTCACGCAGGGGTCGGCACTGCCCCGGCGGCCGCAAGCGCTTCCCTACGTGGTGCCTCCGCCGCTGCACATCCCGTCCGGCCCCGTCCATGCGGGACCCGCCCCCGCCCGCCCGCACGCAGCAGCCGGAGCGCCTCGAGGGCGGCCGGGTACAACCGGGCTGCCCGCTGAAGCCCGCGGCGGCTGCCGGGCGGGTGTGGGGGCAAGATGCTGGGGGGGAGCGGCCCCGCTCTGCACTGCGGTCCCGCTGCTGCAGCGGCCGCCACGCGTGAGCGATCCCGCGGGGGAGCGGGACCGGGCAGTGAGTGCCCCGCCCCCCCCGGCCGCGCGCGACCGCGCCTCGCCCCTCACCGCATTTTTGTGAATGGGACTTTCGCGGAGCGGGGCATGACGTCACCGCCGAGCCGGGCTCTGGCGCCCAATGGCGAGCCGGGCCCGTCTGGCGGCCGAGGCGGCGATTGGCTGGCGGCCCCGCGCGGGCGCCCACGCAGGCTCCCGCGGCGGCAGGTATAAAGGGGCGCGGGCGCCCGGTGCGTGGTATCGCGGCTCAGCGGCACCACCGGCACCCTCCTCCACACAGCACCGCGCAGCGCCGCCCCGCCGGTAAGCACTGCTCCGGCTGCGGGAGTCCCGTTCCTCTCGGGCGCGGGGCTTTGCCCAGGACCGTAACGCCTCCGTGCGCGGGCACACACGCGTGTGCGGCAGCGAGTTGAGTGAGGTGGGAGAGGGGTCGAGCTCAGCCTCTTTCCCCTTGCTGAGCCAGGCACGCAGCACAGCTCTCCTGGCACAGCCCTCCCTTCCCCTCCCCTGCCCGCCCGGTGCTCCGCGGCGCCAGTCGGGGACCCGGGGAAGCGGGGTGCCCTTGGGAAGGGGCCGCGTCGCGAGTCGGGAGCTGGCGAGGACGTGATGTGGTAGTTAACGATGTGCTTTCTTGAGTTTAAGATACTGATGACAAAAAAAGGTGTATCTCGGAGCAGGTATCTTCAGCGATACTTTTTTTTTTCTTTTACACATTTTGTTCTAATGACTAATTTTTAACTTACCCTTTTTCTGGTTTCAGAGTAGAAATATTTGTTGAAATTAAGCTATGTAATTCTTACAGTGTAATCTGAACAGGGATATTGCTGTGCTTACTGCCAAGAAGCAAGCAGCTGCAGGTAAAATGCTAACAGTGGGTCCTCAGCCTTTACAGTACTGGGCATTGAATGCTTCTTCATTTTTTTTTTTTCTTATGACTTTTATCCCGTAAGTGCCTGGTCATGTCAGGCACACTGACTGTGACCTTGTGTGCAATAGTTAGTCAGATGAATGCATTTTCCACCAGTTTGAGGGAAAGTCTGTATTAAATTGAATGCAGATAGCTGTATAGACCTGCAACTCTGTAAAACTGCATTTTTATTCCTTGTAGTAGTGCTAAGTTATTTTAAAACTGTGAGACAACCAAAGCAAAGTGGCAATAATCACAAGAAATTCTAAGGTAATACTAAAAAAGAAAAAAAAAAAAAAAGCAGTTAGTATTTGTGCTGCTTGTGGCTAGGAAACCATGACCTCTTTAGCGGACCATATTGGATTGTGAGGGTTGGAAAACAGCCATGGCTTGATGTACCTCTTTGTTGTAGAGAGGAAATCATGGTTATGCTGAAGATTTCATCTTTCCTTGCTGTTTTGGCCTTGGTCGTGTGCCAGATGGACAGCTTCCAGGCAGCCCCAGTCAGGTAAGAAGCTGGTCCTGCTGCTGAGTGCTGGATCTGAATGGTACCAAAATCTGTAATGTTCTTTAGAGACCCAGGAGGGAAGTAGAGTACAGGGAAGGAGAAAGCTGGCTTCTTTTGATGCTGTTTTTGGCACTGTGGCTTTTTCATTACATATCTGAAGCACCTAATGCTGTGCATGAGGATGGTTCATATACTCACACCAGTGAAAGACACTGTCAGTGACGCGCAGTGATGTGTGACAAACCCCTCTCCTGCGCGTGGCTCTCTGCAGCAGCCCGGGTTTTATTCATCCTGTTTTCCTTGCCTCTGCCCAGACCTGGCTTGGAGTCCATAACAGATCGAGTGACGCTCAGTGATTACGAAGCTCGGAGATTATTAAATGCGCTGGTGAAAGAGTTCATACAGATGACAGCAGAAGAGCTGGAGCAAGCCTCTGAGGGGAACAGGTAAGGACTGCAGTCCTGGGGCAGGAGGAAGGCAATGGGGGGGTGTTATGTGTTTGATATTGGGCAAAAGCCATCTGGGCAGACCCTCTGTGGGTCAAGATCTTTTTCTTTTTCTTTTTTTTTTTTTTCCTTGGGGTTATGGCTGACTGTGGTCACCTAACTGGTAAAGCATAACACTACAGAGACAACATCTTAATGTTGGTATCCAGAGAATGGCTTCCACCTAGTTAACCTGCTTCTGTCTGTCTTTTACTACTGAAAGTGGAGGGTGATTTGAGCTTGAATGAGGGGGTTGTGTTAAAATATGGCAACACAAGGTATGTCTTCCCAGTGGGAGTGCCAGGGGCTGTTCAGTCACTCTTGGATTCTCTGTCGTGAAAGTGCATGCTGTTGTAAGGCATGGAAAGTCCCTGGCAGCGGGGACATGTCCCTTCTGATGCACGCAGCGCCGCTCTCCCAAAGGCATGCAAGAGCATTTCTGTTATCCAAACAGGATTTGTACTGCAAAGCATGGTGGTGATGTACGAGAGTCTGAATGGCATGCTGAATACATGGAAGGTAAAACTTCCTGACCCCTGACTTCGAGCATCCAAAAGGCTAATGGACTTGCTTTTCCAACAAAGTTGAATTCATTGAAAAACAGTGTTTTCCTTCTGACTGCATTTGTATGAACCTTCCTTGCATGGAATGTGATGGGTTTTTTATTTACTTTTTTATGTTTACTAACAAGATATTTGTCTAGGGAAGAAATGCATGAACATGCATGTTTGAGATTATTCTTCTTTTGGGCATGTTTTTTTTCCCCCCTGCAGCCTGGATAGATCCATTTCCAAACGCTGTGCCAGTCTGAGTACTTGTGTGCTGGGCAAACTGTCTCAAGAATTGCACAAATTGCAAACTTATCCTCGCACTGACGTCGGGGCTGGAACTCCTGGCAAGAAACGAAATGTGCTGAGTGACCTGGAACATGAACACTATGCAAACTATGGGGAACCCCTAGGAAACAACTAGACATGCTTATTTCTCCCCTTCTCCCTTTTTTAACCTGATGCATGTGGATCTCACTTTGATTGCTAACTTTGTTATGTCCTTTTGATTATGTTTTTGACAGAGAATGTTTGAGATGGACCTAATGTTAGGAAGACAGAGAACATAACATGCATACCATGCTAGGAGAAAAAATAAATAAATACAAATGAACAGCACTGCCTTGAGATTTCACATGATTTCCTTAGACCCTGATTAAAAAAAAAAAATCTAAGCGAGGCTCTTAACTTCTGGCTGCTAAAAGTACAAGTAGACTCATCTTTTGTGCCTGCTCATGCAATTGTTCAATAAACCTATTTTTCTATAAGGATTAGATCTGCTTAGTTTAATAACTTGTTTTAGAATGTGAGATTTCTAGAAATGGGTAGAAAAAATTTACAAGTTGTCTTAATGCTTAAAAGGCAATGCCAGTAATTCTAGAGAAGTTGAAAGAGAACTTGGGAATTGAAGTTAAACACATGCATTCATACGTACTGATTTAATCAGGCATGCATGCAATCCTGTTAGCAAGGTTCCTGAGAAGCAAAGGGATCAGGAGAGGCTCGTACAGATTTTTCTTTTTCAAACAAACTAAAAATGTAATCCTGTTTAAAACTGGGTACTGAACACTTCCAGGTAAGAATTTTGTGTTCTTTTCCTTCTTCCTTCTTACTTTACAATAGGTCTTTACATTAGTATATTCAAAACTTGGTGTCTTTAAAATACTTATATTAATTCAAGACAAAAAACCAGATTTCTTTACAGTTATTCTGTTGCAGCACTGCATCTATCTTGTAATTTTGTAAGCCTGTTAAAAAAAAAAACAACTGGCATTGATGTTACAAACAGTATTTGTTTGTTAACATTAATAAACTGTCTTGTAATGCTTATCTAAGAAAAATCCTTCTGACTGCCAGAAAAAGTCATTGCTTTAGTAGAAAATTGCCTCAAGCAAGGACTGCATGAAAGTCTATGACTTAGGTCCTCTATCAGAATTACTAGCTGTAGGCTGAACTCTGCACAGAACTAAGTCAGTTAATTGGTCCCATGGTGAAGGCAGGGGTCTAACTCCAGAGAAGTTCCCATTAAATACATGGAAGCAGTTTGTTTGTGTGGTTCAGCACTGAAAGCAACTGCTCAGCTTCTGGGCAGGTATAGCCCTGCCAGAGTCACTGACAAAGCTCCTGGAGTCACCAGTGATACCAGGATTTCATGTGTTTCTGGGTGTTGTGGAGCATAGGTGTTGAAGTGAGAAGTTAAAGATCAGTGTCTGTGGCTGTCCTGCAGCAGCACTCCAAAGACAGCGCTGAGGAAGTGGGGATTGGTTCAGTGTTCCCGACCTGGACCTCCTCAGCACCTCTCTGTTGATCATAATGACTTGCTGGAAGCAGGCAATGGCTTGGGTGTTGCTGAAAACCTGGTTTGGTTTAGTGTTCTGTCCAATTGCCCAAGAAAAGTAGGGACTCAGCCACCTTTTGTAAACAGCCTGACATAAACCTGCACCCTTTAGAGCCTGTGGTCTGTGCACACAAAAGTTGCAGATTCTCGCTGCATAGCAAGCCTACTTTTTCTTCTGTAGAAAAATCTTCCCTAGGCGTAGCATCCCTTACTGACGTGTCACTGTATGCAGGTAGAGACTTCAGAACTAACTCTGTATTTTCCTTTTGAAAAGCAGTGTAACAGCACAGAAGAGGGCGTGCAACACAGCAACCTGCGTCACCCACCGCCTGGCAGATTTCCTGAGCAGGTCGGGAGGAGTGGGCAAGAACAACTTTGTGCCAACCAACGTGGGATCCAAGGCCTTCGGCAGGCGAAGGAGAAGCGTTCAAATGTGAAAAGCTGAATGTGACTATGGTAAATACATTGCGATAAACGGAATCTGCAGTGCAGGCAACCTGTGGCATTGTCGGAATTTAGTTTTGCTGGATGAATAACAGACCTGCAGTGATAATCCCTGAGAAAGCAGGGCAAGTATCGGTGTGGGGGGAAAAAAAGGTACAAATAGAACAGTAGCAAGTTTAGACTGTGAAAAAGAGCTTTTGTAGACATTCTGCTTAGGATGTGCTTCTTCACAGTGCATAATTAATGCGACAGCTTGTTTGGAATGATTCAGTTATTGTAGTAGTAACATTTCATTACCAATGTATCAGTAACTCTGGATATGTTTTTTTTTCAGATTGCCATGAAACCAAAAATTCAGCTTTAATTTCTAACAAAAGCAACTTTTCTCCATAAATCAAGACAGCCAAAAAGAAGATTAATTTTGCATCTTGATATTGAGAATGTTTTATTTAGTACAAATGAAAACACTTCTGTTATGTATAGTACCAGAGAATCTATTAAAGTTAAATTATTGTATATTCTTTTTATATGCAACTCTATTTCAAATAAAATGTGACAGCATCTATTATTTATTTATCTTCCAGCTTATATGTGATCTATGCTGCGTATCCTGGCACTACTGCCAAAACTCGGGGATTATACGAAACTGCTGCCTAGCGAGGCATATGTATTATATGGTGTGCTGTGCCTTGATGTAAAACACAACTAACCTGATTGTACAGTATATTAAAAAAAAAAGAGGGGGGGGGGTGGAGGGGGCAAAACAAAAACCACTTCACTATTGTATCATTTGTGAATTTCCACAAAATTAAAAAAGTATTTTAGATACGCTTGGAATGAGGAACTGATTTTTCATTTGAACAAACGTTTGGCATCGTTGCCCATCATGGGCCTATTGATCTGCTCTGGCCTTATTAACTGTAAATATGAGGATCTGAATCCAGAATTCAGAACAGGAAGAATAGCTGCCTTCTTTATATACTCCTAAAGCAGCAGCTCAAAAAACCACCACTTAGTGAGGCTTCTGCTAGAAAAATAAAACAAAGCCACAGTCACATTTAATAAAACCATAGAGACAAACTTCATATGTGGTTTAAGCCTGCATGTTTTTATACAGGACAGGAT
Source organism: Caprimulgus europaeus (assembly GCA_907165065.1). The sequence goes on from OU015539.1 coordinate 12,276,670, forward strand.
CTAGTGCAGATGAAATGGTCCAACCTACTTTGTAGGTTGTTGTCTAAGGTCAAAAAAGTGAATTAGAAAGGGAGAGAAAAAGGAGCTACGGAAATGTACATTTCTTTTAAGTAATCCTGAAACAGAGTCTATTTAGGGATCAGGGATAAATAATTAGAGTGAGTGGAGAAGAGGGTAGCTGGAAGCAGTCCATGGATTTCTAAGTGATGCTGCCAACTTCCTCCTCAAAGCTGCTGCTGTTTCAGTTTAGTAGCTGAGTCAGATATTTGTTTAGATTTGTTTTGTGCTCCACAGCCGGACTTTGCTTCATCAGTTTGGGTGAAGATCACCTCACTGTGCAAAGGAGGTTAAGGCTCTCATGGTATCTCTGTCTGTCTCTGCTGCAGGTGTAATAGCAAAAAGAGAAGTGGGGTCAACCAGATGTAGAGATAGCCAGTGAGGCTGTTCAGTGACGATGCTTCTATACCATGCTCATTTGTGGTTTTACTCCTTGGGGAACATTTCAGCCCTGGTAAGTCAGCATACAAAGCAGACCTCAGAAGATACAGTGTACAGGCAAAAGTTCCAGCACCTAAATGGACAAAGGAGGGATGTTCAGACTTGCAAGTCTCTTGCCCAGAGATAGTGTCGTGATTGTCCTCTGAAGTATCTAAAATTGGCCAAAACTGGTGTACCATACCTCCATGGTCAACCTCTTCCCTGTGTGTGGAACTGGTTGGGTTAGACCCAACTGCCAATTTTGGTGCCTGGAAGCATTCTTCACCAGGTTTCAGGTATTGTTGCCCCTTTTCCTTTGCACAAAGTGGGAGTTATATGCCAAGACCACCTGGCTATCTCAATAACGCCTTTCCCTGTCATTGCAGAACCTCTGGGCACAGGTGGCAGGTTGTCTAAATGCCTAGGCACAGTTATTGGGATGAATACATGTAATTTAATGATTCATATTCAATAAGAAGCCAGACAATGTTCATGGGCCTTCTGGCTTTGAAGTCTAAATGCTCAAGCAGTTTATTTTTTCTATTTGTAGCTATTCTCTATTGAGAGACACCCGAGTCTGCTTCATGTAAGGGTATGGCAAACGTAGTGTCCATCTCTTCTAAAAACCTGGTCCTTCTTGTCAGTTTATCAGTCATGCGTTTTTTGTGCCAGCCAAAGGGATTTCCTCAGACTAATACTCTACGCCAATCACAAACCTAACACATGAAGCAGATTCTGCTAACCTTGGTGCTGGACTTTACATTCTCCTGTTTGGAGGAAGGTTGGATGAAACTTTTGATATGTGTTTTCTGTTTTCTTTGTTGATTTTTTAATTCCTTAGCAAGAAATAGCTACTTTCATATCTCAAGATTTATTCCTGTTGTATCTTCTGTCTCTTTTCTCACCGAGATCTCTATGTGCACAGCAATGCAATACACTCTGAATAAATATGCCTGGAAAGGACAGAGCCATAGCACTATGAAAGCAAGGGCAAATAGGAAAAAAGGTTACATCTTTTCCTGTGATGTGAAGAGACAGAAACCCTTCACCACAAAACCGAATAGCTCAGAGCTTTAGGAGAAACAGATTATTATTGAAACAAGACAAAAAGCTAGATGTGTAAATGCTAATATTTTAATTTTTTAAATTTTAAAGCAGTGAGCATGGTAGAAGGAATTGCATAGCTACTAGAAGCTTGTCAATTGCTTTGACTGACTGTGAACACGTGGAAGAAATAGCTTCCATTTTTTAAAAGTGCTATTCTTGATAATATTACCCAAACTTGTCAGCTCTTAAATACAGTCCAAACTTCTACCCCAGAAGAAAACCTATTTTGGAATTATCATTCAATAAGGGAAAGTATGGTTTCTAATGTACTTACCTTTCCATTTTAATTACATTGCCATCCTAAGCATGATGGAAGCTGGCAGAAAATGCAATGTTGGTGCAGTGTGTGTGAGTGGCATCAAACTCAAGTTACTTAGTATTCAGTCAGCCAAGACAGTACAGATCAGTCATGCACGAGTGTTTGTATTCTTGTTTATGAGGCAGTATCATCACATCTACAGTTTTCTCCTCATATTTTTAGGTGCTTGTCAGTGTGTGTGTGTTCTTTAACAAATAGGTCATTTTTTTTTAAGCTGTGTGTAAATGAAGGCTTTAGGAGTGTACTTTGCAAGTAAAGGCAAGGGAGAAGAAATTCCTGAGAAAGAAATAGCTGAGGATAATTTATTGTAGACTAGACTGTCTTCATGTCATTATAGAGCTTTTGGGCTTTAATTCTGCAGATTATTTTCTGGTGGCTCAGTTTTCCAGTACAAATCTGGATACAAACACAATGAGGGCCCAGGAAAAGGTTATGAATTTTGCCCACTCCTCTGCTCTGAGCTGATGGGAGGTAAAAAAGCACCATCTTCTGGCCAGTGAATAAGGACAGTGAAGGCTGCGGCACCCCATGGGGTACCAGGCAGGTGTGAACCAGCTGCTGCACAGAGGGGTGATGGTCTGATACCAACACGTGTCCCCACAGACCTTCGCAGCTGCCAAGACAGAGAGGCTGGAGCTGCTCAGCTGTGCACTTTGTGCCAAGGGGCAGTGCTCTCCTGCTCCTTGACCCAACTGCATTTTTCATTCAGGATCATGCACCAGGACACCGCTGCATGTATTGATAGAGCATCATTTTGAAATAACCCAAGTGGACTTTCACTGTGGCTCTCTCCACATATATAGATTCTTTTTTTCTCCTTCTGTTAGTGGAATTTAATTCATCTTCCTGAAAGCTTCTATCATCTGCAGTGTGAGAAAGGAGCAGAGCTAATGCTATTGCTTCTGACACTGAACACTGCCAAAAGCAACTTATAGCAGGCAGTAGTAAATTTTGGTATTGGTTATCTAATCCAGCATTGTCATGTCTAATTAGCAGATTGAACATCTCTACAAGGTGAAGAGTTTAAAACACACTGGAGAATTTGGGTCTGTGCCTTTTTCTAGACTGAACTATTTCAGAACAGGAGAATACCTGCTAGAGATGAACTGGGTATTTCAAGCCTGATTTCACCCACGTTGAGCACTGGTAACTTCTTTCCAAGCTGGTCGTGCTCACAGCTCCTAACAATCCACACATCCCCATGGCGCATACATCTGTTGCCTCTTTACTCTTCTAAAAGGCACCACATCCTTCCCGTTCTGCACAGAACTGTACTCTCCTTTGGATCCTCCGTGTGCCTTTTACAGTTGTTCTCTTCTGCAGAAAATGTTCATGGAGTACAGTACCTTCCCCCCCCCGAAAGTAAATAATTCCCATTTCCAAATGATGCCAAACACTGCAATACTTCCTCTAGGAGATATCCGATCCATCCTTGGAGCAATGAGAATCATTGCAGCATTTCTCTCTTCTTTCTGTTCTTGGCTTTACTACAATTCTTGTTTGCACCCATTACTCTTCTGGCTGAGGTGTGATCCCAGCTAGCTTATTAGTGTCACCTCCACAAAAGCAATTGTTGCCTTTACAAGTCTGCACGTGTATCTCTGGGCAGGCTTTTTCTCCCTGTAATGTGTGAGAAAATACTCATAGATCCCCCCTGGTACTTCATTACACTCATACTGGCTGTCTGCAGAAGACGATTACACTCTTGCTGGTTTGGCTTTTCTATTTACTTCTGGTGTTGTGTCACATTTCTTCTTTTCAATGGCTTTTCCTAATGGCATCTTGTCACATTAGCACCTGAGGTGACCTGACATTGCGTTAATCTATTCGGCGGTGGCAGGGACTACACGTGTGTTTCAGCGTCGTTGGCAGAGCAGGCTCCCCGCCGGAACGCCATCGCTCGGGCACCAAGAGCTGAGTGACTGCGGGACAGACAGGCTGGGGGCGATGGTAACACTGGGCTCTGCCCTGTGCCTCAGACAACATGGCGGCAGGGGCGTCTGCGCCGCTACCGGCTGTGTTGCCAAGGCAACCGTACGTATCGCGCGCACCGCCCGCGCCGCGCGCACCGCCCGCGCCCCGCGCCCCGGGGAGCGGGCTGAGGCGCCAAAGAGGCCGCACGGCCTGGCTCAGGGCTCGAGGGCAGGAGCGCGTGAAGGGAGCGTGGACTAATGTGATTGGGCACCACAAACCCGCCAAAGCGCTGATTGGTGGAAGACTGTTGCCACGGGACCCCCCCCTATAAATAGAGCCCCCGGGGCAGCTTCCCCCTCAGGAGCGGACGGAGGACTCGGAGGGTTCCCTCCTCGCCCCCCGCCCTCCCGGGAGCGGACCGCCGCCCTGCCGAGAGACGACCAGACCCCACTCACCGACCTTCGGGAGCGGTAGGGACGCAACCCCTGCTACGACCACCTGGTGGTGAGACACGTCCGTCTGCCGCCGGCGCCTGCCTGCCTGCCTCGTGCTCTCTATTTTTCTCTCTCTTTCTCCTCTCATCCTCTTCTCTTCCCCTCTTTTCACTTTGCCTTGCACGTTTATTGTTGGCCAAATAACGTGATCTGGCACTTGACTCCGTTTTGAGTCTTAATTCTGTTCCTGAGAATACAAATAAACCTGGTCAGGACAGGATACTCAATTGGATGTCGCTCGGGAAGGAAGTGGAGCCGCCCCCAGCCACCCAGATGTCTCTGAGGTCGGTTAGAAAGCAAGGGGCTTTGATGCCAAATTTTTTCACCCAGTATCGGATTGGGACATTTTTAAAATGAGCATCAGGGACAGGATTCTCGGAGAACAGAAAGTGCACAGTTGAGGTGTGACCTCCTGAGGGTGAGAAGGGGACGATGAGATGGCAATATTAAGGTGTGATCTCTGGAGAGTGAAAAGGGGTAAAGTGGAATATTAAGATGTAACCCTCTCGGGACGATATAACCCCTTTGTGTTGGGTAAAATGGCCACCCAGAAATCAACTGATGTCTGTGGTTATTTCCCTTGGTCGGCTGAAGAGATAAATAACTACGATTTGTTGGAGGCACGCCAGTCTCGCCCCTCTTGTGAGGGACAAGATTGGGTGAAAACCCACTTGCTCTGACTGCAGAGTGGAGTAGACAGGGTAAGGTGCTGCAGAAAGAAGCTCGGGTTAGGTGGGGAAAAGGAAAAGCTATAATGTGTGTGGTGCTGGGAGTGAGTCTGGCAGTGGCGGGGGAAGATAAAAGGCAGAGACTTTGTCAAGCCGATGTAATGGACTCTCTTTAGATGGTCATAATGTCATTAAGGGAGTAGTTAATGGAAAATATGCAATTGTTGGAGGAAGAAAAGAGTAAAAATGCCATATGAAAGGAGGAATTGAGGAATGAACTTTTGAGAGAAGCAGGTACACAAGCGGAGGCAGAAGTGAAGTGTTCTGGGTGGAGATGTGGCAAACACACTCAGGAGGACTTGAAGAAGGCAAGAGGAACCTCGGAGAGCCCCTCCCACGTGTGTCTGCTGATTAAAACCAAGTATTGGTACGAGGACAATAATGATAATTGTCCTCAAATTATTACAATATCAGATCATGACAAGTGGCCATGAGCTGCAGCATATATCATATATGCAAATATCCATTTGATTTTCCAGTTGCTCTTTGAGAATCTGCAAGTGAGTCTTCTTGGAGGAGACTACATGGCAAGGAGAGTGGTCATCTGAGGGTGACGGTCATGTATGGGAAAGACAATGGTACAACAGCCTTAAGTAACCCCTACCAAGGTTGTCTTGAGTAAGTGCTCCCAAGATTGCCAGCAAACATAAGTGCTTGTGATGCCAGCAGCTGTGCTATAGAAAGGAAATTGCCTCGGGGTGAAGCAAAGGAGAGGAAGCAATGAGGGCTTAAAACACTAAACAATTTGTGTAATTATGGATGCAGTGAACCACGTTTGTGAGCTGCCTGCCAGGCACCCCGGGCTTCTCCCTTAGAGGCCGCAGTTGTGGTTGGAGCACAGGACGGTGGAGAGGACAGTCATGAGTGTTTTCAGTGCATTACCTTGTTTTTCTTAACATGGTGTGTTGTCTCGTTCGGGACTAGTGGAGTGTTGCTGGTGCTCTCTTGTTGTGAAGTCCCCTCCGGCAGTGGGATGGGACGGGCAGGATGCTGGTGCTCGGAGCTGGCAGGCTGGTTTAGGGCAGGTTGCTCTAGGCTGGCAGGTGCCCAGAGGCAGGCTGCAGGGGTGCAGGGGGACTGCTAACTCCTGCTCCTCCGGGCTGGAGCCCCAGCCTCGCTTCTGCCCCATGCGTTTCCCCGGCCCCTGGGAGAGTGGCGGATAAAGGTGGTTTCCCACTGGCGGCCTGCAGTCTCCTGAGGGGCAGCCACTGACATGGCAGGAGGAGGAGTGCAGCTCCACACTGCTTAGCTGCCTCTCACCAGCTCCTGGCCCCCATGCTGGGTATGCTGGAGGGTCCCTCCTCCTCCTCTCCCAGGGCTGGTGGAGATAGCCGAGGGATCCCAATTGTCCCCATCCTGGTAGGTCCTAATGACCTGTAGTTGTGGCACAGTTGTCTTCCTGTACAGCTTTACTGCAAGTCATAAATCATGATCATAAGGAGCACTTTTCTTTTGCTGTCTAGAAAACCAGATGTTTTGCTTACTTTTTCTTCACTCTCTTAAGCTATTTCTGCTCCTTGAATTAACTTAATCTTATGGTTGTTGGAGTTTTTGTAGCTTCTTCATAGCTTTGCAACCACTCTGAAAGTCCAAATAAATTATGTCAGCCACATTAATTTGTCCATTATTCTGCTGGTGTGCTTGAAATGCTGTTACAGGTCTTCACCGTCTCTTGTTGTGAAGGGAGCCAGTTACTCTAATTAACATATGTTCCTAAAATAGTTGCATAGATAGTCTATAATTCCATTTTTAGCTGGTGATATAACCTTGTTTTGTATTGAACAACAACATAGTTATTATTGCTAGTAGGCAGGAATGGCCTGTTACTGCAAATGAATCCCAGGCAAGTGCATCGGGGGAAGGATGACTTCCATGTGGACAGGCAGATTTTCTCTATGAAAGAGGCTCAGTAGCTTTGAGGTGCTTTTTAGCATGTCAGTTCTAGAGAGGCTGAAGAAGACAGTGCTGCCAGTGACATTTTTGAGTGTGTATGTATTTTCCAAGCAAGATTTTTACTCTTTAGTTAACACAGTCCTTTCCTCCTAGGCTCAAAAATTCTTATTTATCATTTGATAGTTAAAGATACTATCTAAGAGTTAAATTAGTTATGATAATGAATATTGATTTGTGTTCTTAATGTAATAGAAGCAAAGAATTAAATGGAAAAGGAAATAGATCTGACCTTAGTGAGTTAGCTTGGGTTGTCTCTCACAGCTAGCCAGCTTTAAGCTGGTCATGCTTCATCAGCCCTCTGAACTGTGCAAGAAAACTGCTTTCTCCTGCAGGCTGTGGGATCTCTAGCTATGGACACTAGGCTTATTTTTTCATATGGGCCCATTTTTTTCCCTCTAGGTTTTACTTTCTAAGCAGAAATTCAACCTGATGGAGCTTCCCAAAGTCCAGCCTCCAGTGTACTGTTGAGAAAATACTGCAATTTGATCATCAGGTGCTTTTTGCTTTGTACTATTTAATGCCCTTATTTAACTTTGTAATTAGGTCAGACTAAGAAGTAATATCCTGTATGTCTCACAACTCACTTTTTTTTTTTTCTCAAGATCTGTGTGTCCAGTTCCTGGAATTCAGGTGGCATTTCTTAGGTGAGCTGAATCTCCTTTACAGCACTCATAGAGGGCCCTAAATTGTTATAACTATAATCTGTATATATAATATAAATATAATATGTATTTATTTAATATAAATAAAGCCCATTTATATCACCATAGAAGTATAAAGTGGCTTTAATGCAAACTAAAATCTAGACTAACTTTTTCTTGTCTTCGTTTCAGTTTCAGGTGAAAATTATATCTGGAAAGAAGAGATGGGAAGGCATTTAGCTTTCTGTTTCAGTAAGTTTTTAGTGACTCCTTAGAAATTAAAACTACATAAACGTGCTCAGGTTGAGTGATTGGTAAATACATCATCTAGAAGCTAGAGGGCATAGGAGACACAGAAAGTCTCTGGTATCAAGAGGTGTGAGTGAGTGAGAGAAACTGTTCTTTTTGCGTAAAATGGCACTTGCTAGTCAAGTTTGAAGTGATTCTGGTCTCCTGAAGAGAAGTGACTAAAAAGCAGAAGTATGTTCCTGGATTTTTACCAGTCTTGGAGATAGCCTAAAGGAAAATCAATTACTTGTGTTGTTATTGACCTAAATGAAGATGTTAATATATGCTTCCCATTCTAAATGCAGAACAGCTACGTTTATATTCTGCAGGAGCTCCTATTGTTAACCATTAAATAGAGAGCTGCTACTAGCTATTTTAGTGGAAAAGGTCAAAGGTAAGTTCATGGGCATAGGAGCATTGCTGTCGAGCATAAAAACTACAGACTTCAAACTTTCACTTGTCTAGCTGTTCTGGTCAAAATACTTGGTAACTTTTCTTCACCCCTACACCATATTCCTGGGATAGTGAAGTACTGCCGTGTTTTACGTTACAATCCATGTGTCTACTAGTGTAATGCCTGCGTGAGAGGGATAGTGGCAGCGTTTTTCCAGTATAGACCAAGCCTTATTTTGTCTGCATTTTGAGAATAAAGTTCACAGGGCTTACCCTAAACATGCAGGAGGAACAGAGCATCCAGAGCTGCTCTTTGGAGGACCTCCCTAAATTCCAGTGTGTTTTGTTTTCAATTCAAAGTAATCCAGTGAGAGAACTGAACTTTGCCACAGTCTATAAAGGAGACAAGATGTACGTATTGATTAGTTTATGCTGAGTTTCTCAGGTCAGTTGACTGTCTCAAACAGAAAATCAAAGATACCATGAGTTTGTAGGACTCCAGCATCAAAGAAAAGATTCTGTCCAGCCTTTGTGAACTGCTACATGTTCCACAGGTTTTATGCCTAAAGGCAGATGGGTGCTGAACCACGGGATGATATTCCAGTAAACAAAACAGGGCTGGTGGAGTATTGAAACTGTGCTGAATTATTCATTGGGTCCTGAATGATGCAGAGAGTTATTATAGCAAACACCCCTGAAGGCGAGAGCAGCGCTCGGCACAGCCCTGCCTGTGTCATACACCTGACCTGTTTGCCAGGTAGGCATCTGCAAAAGTGAATGTCTTGTATAAATGAACTGGAACAACCATGTTTGGTAGCTGTCCATTACTCGTCTAGAAATAGTCAATCTAATTCCAAAAAAAACCAGTTAAGTGCATGCTGCAATCCATGGACAAAAAATTAAAAGCACATTCAAGTGCTTTACTGAAAAGCAATGGACTTGTGCACACCTTTAAAGAGAAGCATGGGCTTGCTGATTCAAATCTGATGGTGCCCCCTAATAAACATCACAGGTAAATATCGGGATACAGAATGGATCAAAATAGAGCTGGTTAGTACCAATAATGTCATCTTAGCCAAGGAAGCATTTTCTCAGCTGGCCTTTGGAAGCTGATTAACTGTACAACCTCACCAAAAAGGTGGGTATCTCAAGGTACGTTACTCCTACTGCTGTCACAGTTTAATACTAATCAGTGATGTGTTAATGTACTGAGTGAGGAAGTTAAAGGAGGGTGTCCAGCACAGGCAGAGAAGCTGGAGTGGAGGGAGTTACGATGGTGAGGCCAGCTGTGTCTCTAAAACTGAATGTGCCTTTCAAATGAAAAATATTTGGAGGTTCATTTTTGGATGGTGCTGGGAGGGAGTTTCTGCTGAAGCCTCCAGGTAGCGGTGGTGAGTGAATCAGTGTTCCAATCTACAGCTCTGGAGGAAAGATTACATTGGGAGTGGGGAGAAGGAAGAAATCCCTCTCTAGAAGGAATTTGGAATCAGACCCTCCCATCTTTCCAAAATACAGTTTGTTCTTCAAAACCCCATTGCAAACTTCAGTGGAAGCAATAAAACATTGAGAATTACTGCATAGTGGTCTGATTGCTGGTATCTGCTCATGACAGATGCATTGGTAGGAGGAATCCTGCTGTTGATTCACATTTGTGCTGGGCTTGAATGTGGTAGTGATGAGTGGTACAAGAAAAACCAAGAGAAGAATAGTGGATGATACAACAGGGTTTGGGAAGCATGCAGTACTGTGACAGCTGAGGAGTTACAGAACACTGCTCGTTGGGTGTCCGTACTCTGTACTCGAGGAGGCAGAACCTTGTCGACAGAATAGGATGTAAGCATTAGGGCAGCATTTGAATTATGTAATAATGAGTCAAGGAAAAGCTGGAGTGCTTAAGCTTCCCCATAAGTGACTTCATATCTTTGATAATAATGTATTTTAAACAGTATATTAATATAAAATACAAGTATATAGTAATACGCAGATTAATTTGACTCTGCTGTTATCCCATCTGAGATCACTGTCTTCCTTCTGATGGTGGTTACTGCTAAGAGCTGTTGTACTATTTGAAGTTCCTCAAGAACAAGGTACAGATGTTGTTTCATGATCAAATGTGACAGAATATTTGATTTTTTTAACCCTCCAGTGTTTTTAAAAAATATCATTTACAATTTATTAGAATGTTTTTATTGTTCATTAAAGGGGAAATAAAGCTTATTAAGATACCTTATAATCCTAAAGTAAAATTTAGCAAAGTAATCTGAAACTTTGTCATAAGAAGCCAAGAAGTTATTTGCTCTGCTACTGGTTATCTAAGCCTGTGACTGTTGGATTATGTCACTCTGCTTAAAGGCATTTTTTTTTGCAGAAGACTGATACATGGTTAGTCATAAAAATGCACATTTTGATTTAATGCAATATTATCACCTTTGTGCAGTAGAAGACTTCTGTCTTTGCATGTTCTACAGCAGGTATATACACCAGTTTTGCTAGCTCCATTTGGTGAGACCATGTTGCTGGGCAGAGGCATGGAAATGTTCTAGTGTTGTTTCCTTGAAATACACATATTAATGTCTTGCCACTGTCACAGGCTGCCTCCTTCCTGCCTGATGCCTGGAGCTATCTACAGTACCAGGGTTTGGTACTTTATTCTCTGATCTTGACTTGTAAGAGATCATAATTTATAGGGAGCTTCACTGAGGGAGAGCAGTGGGGAACTGTTCATTCTAAGGAGTTACGTACTCATGACTTCTCCCGCACAACAGGATTGTGATTTTTTGACTTGATGATTTGTGATAGCTTTATTTATAGGGCTGATACAGGATGATGTTTAGTTATTGCTTCTCTGAACTTTTGACACTCTCACTGGCTTTCTTCTGTGTGTTATTCCCTATCCAGTCCAGATGTTTCTGCACATGAGCCTCCCAGCCATTCAGCTTATTTTTTTTGGATGGCAAAGCCTTGATTTTTGTCTTGTGGTGGAGGACATTAGAATGTGGAGACTACCTGTTTTTTGTGGAAGGACTCCAGCAGCTCTGGCATTCTTGCATGATGGGATGTGGCTACCAAGATGAATGATGTTCAACTGCTGCATTAAAACTGACCTTGGTAGAGGTTACGTGATTTCAGTAGCATGTCTCCAGGCTGCTTTGGGTGCACAGTTACGTGTTCCTGAGATACTGTAACTCAGGCTCATGGAAATCCCTCATGAATGGCCCTCAAGATTACTGGCATTCCTCCCAGCCTGTGCTTGACTGGTGCTACCTGCAGCCTCTGCTCCCAAGGGGCCTTAATGTCTTGAGCCCAAATTTGGATCTGTTCCTCCCTTGAGACATCTGTTGAGAGGGTTATACTCTGCTTAAGTCTGACTGGTAGTATTTCCAAAAAAGATGTTAAAAACTGGTTGATGACTCCTGAGGCCAGATTTTCAAACAAGCTCTGCATCCAGCAGGTCTCCCTAGGATGCAGGCTGAGCACTGCAGCATAAAAAAAGGGGAAGATTTTTCAGAAAAGCTGACTTTGGGCTATCCTGGCAAAACCTTTGTTTTGGAGTACAGTGCTTGTATGGGTGAGAAGAGTGTGCAGAAACCTGGCCTTCTTGGTGCCTGCTGGGCTAGGTCAGGCTGTCTGAGAAGTGAAGAGCTGGGTTTCATCTAACAGCGGTGCATTTCTCTATTGCTTGTGCAACACATTGTACGTTATTAAGTTCCTGGGATAAATATGTGAAGAAGGCAGAAAAGGAAAAAGGAAGCTCCTGCTTCTAGTCAGATTAGGAGCAAACTAGAGTGGCAGTTGTGCAAGCACTGCGGTGTGTCCTTGCTGTTGGCACTGCCAAGGGTCCCATTGCTGTGGGGGCAGGACAGAGCAAGGCTAGGTGGGGATTGAGAATGCACATAAATTAGAATATATCAAAAGTAGAATACAAAGAGATAAACTGGAAGGGGCTAAAATCCAAACCTTAAATTCAAAGAGGGAAGATGATTCTGCTTTTCCCTCCTTCCAAGTTTTTGGGAGGCCAGTTCTGGCTAAAAGCTCTACAGGGCAAGAGATGGGCCCTAATCTTAACAGAATTTGGGATGTTATTTAATTTGCATTGGATGCAATGAGGAAGAGAGGAAAAAGAAAATCTGGGCTCAGCAGACAGGATAGTTTTTGTTGTGTGAATGCAATCACATCCGGTAGCCAGGAAAGAAAAAAAAGTCATGTTGGTGGTACCCCTGGAAGTGCTAAGGAGTGCTAGTGTTGATGCTAGTGCATACCAACCAGTCTGAGAGCTTACAATGAGAACAATTAGTACCAGAATCCTGAGAAGGTGATGGAATTTGTCAAGTGTCCAAAAAACAACCAGATCATTTTCAAGTCCTGATTATTTCCTAATGAACTGCTTGACCCCAAGGGCCTGTAGCAGCCATGAAACTCTGCCTTTGCAAAGCCTCTTAGAATAGTTTCATTCAAATACAGACATAATTACACCTCTCCTCACTATTACATTTCAAATATCCTCCCAGTAATCAGAATCACTGCAGTGTGTGAGTGAAGAGCTTCTTTATCCTCACAGCAGAAAGCATCTGAACTGTTAGGAGCTAAAGAAGGTTTATAATGGGAAAGGCTAATAGAACAGGCTTTGAGACATCATCACAGTCACAAAAAGGCGTGAGCAAATCTGAGTCCGAGAGCGAGCGACAATGCTGGCCCTTTTACTAGAAGAAGCTCCATTGGAGAGCGATTGACGGAGAACAAGAATCCCCTGCCTCCCCCGCAGAAAGTCAGAGCTACAGAAAAGTTGTATATTTGGGTTTGTTCCCATGGTTTTAATCTTCTAACTTGCTCTAATTATTCCTATTCAAGGCTGATTTATGTCTGGCAACTTCACATTAAAAAAAGTTCCCAGTAACAGAACAACGCTTATGCTTGCAGGCAGGACGAGGGGAAGATGACGTGTTCAGATGCAATGTGAACCAGTTATTTGGCCAAACTTTCCATGAAAATATCTTTGATACTGGCTGTGCCTACTGATTTCTCCTTATTTACAGTAGGCCCTCAGTTTTCCGTCTCCCCTTAATGAAGAGCAGAAATGTTGACTTCATTAGGGATTTCTTCCAGTTTGTTTTGTAGGGCTTTTTTGGGTACAAATACATAATTTATTTAGCAGCTGCATGTTTGTTACATGAGCAGTATGTAACACAATAGTGAGGCTGTAAGAAGTTTCAACTTGCTGTGCTGTGTTACGCTGTGACATTCGGAGCTCTGCTTTCCAGAATGGAGTATGAGTTTTTGTCAGTGATACTCAGTGTCACCTCACAGGCAGGAGTAGGACACATCTCCCAGCTACGTAACTAGGAAGGTCTGTAAAAATCCCAACACCTCCTAGATACTAAGTTCCTACAAGTTTTATCAAAGTAAGCATCCAGGTGGTTTCCTACTAAGGGAAAGGTGAGGAGTTAGGTGCTCTCTTTTGGGGAAACTGCCAGTCACTGTGGTCTGGAGATGAGCTTGAGGGGTCGGTCGGAAGGAAGCAAGGGAGCTGTAACGGGTGTAATGTGGGACATGGTGAGGAACTGAGACTGGAATGTATAATAAACAGCATGGAAATCTGTAGGAAAACAACCTTTGCTAGTTCTGCTGCTTGTACAGACACAGACTTTGCAGTCTCTCTTCAATGGGTGTGTGTGTGCATTCACAGCACAGAGGTGGGTCATCTGGGGTTTTAACCATTTTTTCAAATAAAAAGCAACTGGTAATGGTGATTTGATCATGGAACAGAAGGTGACAGCACAGAAAAACACAAGTAGCTGAGCTAGAAGAGGAGCCCAAAGGTAGAGCCAACTGCTTCCAAAGGCATTGCTTTGCATTGCAGAAAGTGACTGATGTGCCTGTTGTCACTTGTAAGCAAAGATGCACAAGCAGCAAGTAAATTATATTTAAAATGGAGGAAGAATGAGCAATGAGTGAGCTATAAGCTCCCAAGTGTTACTGCAAGAAACTTTACTGAAACAGCCTGCAGAGTTTGAGAACTGTAACTATATGTTGAAACAAACTGAGTTAGTTTGACTAAAAGCCTGTAACTTGCTAGATTAACAGTTTGCAGAGATATGGTTTGGTACTAAGTGAGGGTTGCTAACTGAAAAAAGAAATACTGTTCAATAGATACTGGTTTCTCTAATTATATGCAGGATTTATTTAAAGTGGAGACTAGTCTGCTTTAAAAATGATTGTAGTGGGTGTGTCTGTCTGAGTGCCTTTACTGCTGGAAGCATTGGAATCCCACATGTGGTATCATTTAGTTGTTTTTAAAATATATAAGAAGGAATGTATTTCTTGATACTGAATCTTCTTATCTTTGATATAGTAAAGGTGATACCAGGTTAAGTCTGTGGTCCTATCAAGGTAGCATTTGACATCATGAGGGAAATTTCATATGCCCCATGGTCATTCATATTTCTGGGGAGAATGACAAGCATGGGCTGAATACCAAGGACTTGTCTGACTGTTACTCTGTGGAAAGGGCTCTGGATCTGCGTGGCAAAGTGAGTGAGCTGGAGCCAGAGCTCTGTGGAAGCCATCCTGGGATGTTTTACTGGTCCCACTTGGTCTCCAGGAGTTGCAGGGACTGTGGGAATTTCAAGTCTTATCAACCCACTAATGAAGAGTGGCGGATGACAAGCTCCTGCTGGAATTTGTTCCCCAGTTTTCATTAACCTCTGTATAGATATTATTTTAATTAAAATAATCTTGACAGCACCTATGAAAAAGCTGTGGGGGTTGCAACAGCAATTACATGTGTTGTCAAAAATGATAAGCAGCCTGGTATCACAGGAAGGAAATTAACACTGACGAATAATGGAACAGTAATCTTAATCCAGAGCTTTCTGCCTCCCAGGAACTCCTTAAAATGGATGGATTTTGGAGACCAGGCAATTTTAGAACGAGACAGTTAAGCAATAGGTGCCATAAAGCATCTCCCTTTTAAAAAGTGGTATAATAGTGGCTGATAGCCACTCAGCAAGAAATGTGGTGTTAATTAGACATTAATAATGGTGTATGTGCAAATCCTTGACTATTTTCCTAAATTTTGCATATCAGAAAAATTTGGAATCATTTTCAATGTTAGGTCCAGGTCGTGGAGTTTAACAACAATCTGCACCATTGCCAGTCGTCTGTTTTGGGTTGTTCACTGCAGAAAGAAGTGCACTGCATTTGGGCAGGCACAAGAGAAGTCAAACCCTCTCTGCTGGCCCAGGTTGGAAAGGTGCAGTCCCCTCCCCAGTCACACCAGGCTCAAGAGGTGTGGATGAAGCTGTGTTGGGTTTCAGGACCAGGCTCTGCTGAGCAGGTTCATAGAAGGACTGGTGAGAAAGGCCAGCCGGGAAGGGCAAGCTGTAGAAACAGCCACAGGTTTGCTATAGGAGAGGGTGCTAGGTGACTGAACTAAAGGTTGGACTCAAGTGGCTCCTTGGGAGAAGAGAAATGTGCATAGCCCATCAGTAGGCACCAGGCAGGGCGGGTACAGGCAGGCTTGTAGGACCTGAGAATGGATGAAGTTCTCATTATTAGAAACTCAGTGGAAAATGATGCTAAAAATTTGTATGGTTTCCTGGGTATCCCTGCAGCACTACCTGAGGTAAAATGCTTCTCTAACCATCACAAGGTGCAAGGGGTGAAGGATTACCAGGGATCCTGGTAACTAAGGGTTAAATGGAGAAATGTAACACCTATGTCAAGAAGAAAAGGGCTGACAAGTTTAATAAAGATAATCCTGCCTTATCCTGTCTCCCCAAATGTGATCTAAGCAGAGCTTCACCTTGGCAGCTAGGGCTTCTTGCCCTTCTGCCCCCACCCCTGCACCCCAGCTCATGCTCCTTTCCTTCAGATTTGCTTGGCGCACTCTCGGCAAACATGAGAATTAAGGGATGGGATGATAGCACGTTATGTTCCTGATTAGGGACATAGTAATGTGCCCAAAATGTTTCAAAGGGATGCAGATGTCTTGCCCTGATGAAGCTTTGGTAGCCTGTTGTCTTTTCTGGCAAGTGTGCACCCGTCTATGAGGTACGCTCATCTACACAGAGGGGTTTTTTCTCTGCCTTTTTCATCTTCAAAATTAGAATGAATCTCTTTCAGTTGAAGCTACATCCCACAAGAGCTGTGATTTGAGGAAGAAGATAGTAAGTAGCAAGATGTTAAAGAAAGAGCATATTGCTTGCTTGCCTCATGATGGGGCCCAGTGGTGTAAAAAGACTGGATGCTGTCATACTAGAGAGTAATTCAAAATGTAGTAAGAGATATTTCCTATCCCAAGGACATTGACACTGTAAGGAAACTTGAAACATTGGAGCAAAAAAGCACCATCTGAGTATGGAGAAACAGAGAATTGGGGGATAGCGAGTGCTTCTTTTCTTCTCTGTTAAAACAGGCATTGTTTGTTACTCACAACCTTCCAGCTTACTATTACGGTTGATTAATGTCTTCTAGTGCATCTGGATGGAGGCTTTGACCTGAAGGATGAAGACAGCCAGGACCAGCTTACTTCAGGCACTAACTCAGGGGAGAGCTTAGTACACTTAAGGAATAGCTTGGAAGGTAGCCCAGCAGGCAGTGGTGGCTGGGGAAGCCCTGAGACTGACCAGCAGGATAGGACTCGGTGAGCAGGACCAGGAGACAGGGACTTTGAGCTACCAGGAGGACTAAAAAGAGGTACCAGTGCATAATGGAAAAGGGCAGCAATGGGGGACATCAAAGGGGGATTGATGGGAGCAGAATAACAAGAGAGCATGAAGGGGGCAATGGGTGAGGAAGTTGGAGCAGAGAGGAGAAGGCAGCAGGGACAAAAGTTCAGCTTCCTCGATGATGACAGAGTTTTTGGGAATTGAACTAAAAGCTTCCTTTGTGAGGCAAGTCTCGTATCTGGAGAGGTCGAGGGATCAGTAGAGATGTACACTGAGTTTCAGTGTCAGCTTCCAGAAGGAATGTGCACAGGAAACGACTATATTTTCCTATTGATATAATAAGAGTAAGATTTAAATGCAACAGAAGTGAAACATATAATTTCCAAGGTATTTTCATACTTTACAAAGTCAGAGGTTTAGAAGGTTTGTTTTATAGGTCAGCAATAGGCAAAATGTGAAGTACTTCTAAGGAAACACCTGTGTTGAATAAAAACAAACATACCAGATGTTACATGGGTGGTAAAACAAATGTTTAGCTTTCCATGCAAAATCATTAAATTTTTGAAACTTAAGATTTCATTAAAAGGATAACCCTACATTTATTGAAATTGTATTGTTGTCCCACTACTCCTGACAACAATGCTGTTTAAAAATAGTTTTTAAAAACTTTCTTCCAGGAAACAACATCTGGATTTTTAACCTCATTGAAAGTTTTTATTGTGCTTCTATATCAGACTGTATTGTAATGGAGTTGTTATTTATCTCCAAATTTATCCAGTTCCTTCTTTGTGGACAGTCTTACGTTTAACAGGGTCTTTAATTACTTTGCTCTACTAGCTGACCACTACAAAAATTGAAATCCTCACCACAAATCTGTAAAAATGTTTCCACTTGCACTGGGAGGCAAAAATAGAATAATTCCATGTCTTTTTGGACGGATGCCTGGCTGAAACTATGCAGGGTTTGACTGACAAGAGGATGTAGTCTTTGCTGAGAGCACTTTTCTTTAAGGTCCTTTTTAGTCCTCAGGAACATTTAAGTAGATGAATGAAGAGAAGATTTGTGCCAGTTTCCTTCATTTTTGTTAACTTTGCCTGCTTTTTTGTAACTTTTGCCTTCTGCAAGAAAATCTTTTCAGCTCATCGGGCTTACTGAATATATAATCACAAGCTGGTAAGTAGTAACTTCGGGAGTTCTGATTTGAAATGGCACTCTATTCTTTTGTGTACAACTGTGGTAGAAGAATAAAACCCCTTTGTGTGGCTAAGCAAAAGTAGAGTTATTTAAATGCTCAGTATTCAGCAGGGTTCTAACCGAAAAGTATAGTCTTTCGGTGGTGAGTAAATACGGTTAGCACATAGCTCAGCCTGTGAATGCCGCAGAGAGACTTCACTTGAGTAACTTCAGAATTATTTTGCATCCGAGTGAGCTCTCCCCACTGTGCTGCACGGCACGTTATCCGGTTCCTGGGGAGTGTGGATGGGAGCTTGCAAAGCACAGCAGGTAATTGGCTGCTTCAGTTAAAGAACCAGAAAAAACATACTTGTCAGTATATACAGAAGAAAAATGAGAACAAATGGTAATTATTGGGTGATAGTATTTGTCCGTAGTCTTCTGAGCTGTCTGTGAGGTTAAATCCACACTGACACTGTGTAAGAGCCGTGAGTGTGTTAAATGTGATGTTGAGCAGCTTTTCCTGTCAGTGTGTTTTGGACTGGAAATTTCATAGGCATTGAATGTGGAAAAGGAGGTGAAGGTGTATGTGATAACATAGCTTTTCAGAATGCTTTTTCCTGCTGGTTGAGACTTGTGTTTCTATATCTTAACATATATTTTTGTATTGTTGCTTTACTTTGAACCATATCTTCATCTTATGTGAACAGTCTTACCTCTGAAGTCAGTGGAAAGTGAACATGGCTCAGCTGTTAGGCACTTAATTCTGTATTTCTAAAACTTGCTTACACTGATGCAAAGATTTCCTCTTGGAAAGGGAGAGCTGTTACTGGGTTAGGTACTTTTCCTCAGTTGCACATGTGGCAGTTCCTACAGACAGGCTGAAAAAGCTGTAATGCTATCTCTCTGCTTTTTGTTTGAAGTGGTTTACATCCAGATGGGGTGTGGAAGTGCGCTGGCATTGTAAAGACGATTGTACCAGGCTCCTCCTAAAATAGGGCTATTCTAATGAAAACATTTTTATTAGCTGCTTTTTCTTTCCCTCCTCTCTTTTACTAAATGAAGCATGAAGTCAAAGCTGATAGTTGCTAGAATAACATTAAAACTATTTTAATTTTCATAACACAAATACATGAGGTAAAAATAACCATATCTGGGGTTTCATATTTTCAAGGCTTATGCATACAGGTAAGTATGTGTGACAAATCTCACTGGAATTGTTTGACACAGGAGTAAAATACTAACTTAAAAAAAATCTTTGCAGTTTCATGTTGCACTCCAGTCCTTGGACAGTTTAGTTTTAATTTGTTTGCTGAAAATCTCAGCAAGAAGCCTGTACACTGTATTGGAAGTTGAAATTGTGCTGCACCTGGAGGAGGAGACAGAATGGAAATATTGTATGGATTTGGTAGGTCTACATGACTGTATGTAGGGAGGGTACCTGAAAGACTGAAAAATAGATTATACATTTTTAACACTTTCCTTACTAATTTGTTTCCTTCTCTTTGGTAAAGAGGAAATAAAAATGTTTCTTTTATAGACGCTTGTACTCTTTGAGGTGGCTTTAAATCTCCATCCATGTCGTGTGAGGTAAAGCGTGTAATGAAATGGAGGCAAGACTTGCAATGTCTAATAAAGGACATTAGTGTTTGTTGTCAGTCATCCTTTGGCCTATGTAATTTTTTTTTTTTTCCAAAGGGCACTGACATTGCTTTTGCTCTGTTTACAACCATCACTCTGTGTGCAGATGCATTTTTTTCTCCATTCACCTTTTTAGATTATTTTTTGAATGCCAAATACTTAATGTGTCATTTCTGGCAGAAAGCTCTGGTGATGAAAGAGGAAATAAAATGGGCTTGAAGCAAGTTGCTGGAGAGGCACACACAGGATGGCACAGCCATGGAAAGCTTTTTTTTTTTTTTTTTTCCCTCCAGGAATTGCATATCACTCTTCATACTGACTTAATGAACTCAGGAGGAAGCACATCTTTTTCTTGGGCCTGGAAAGCAAATGTTGTCTCAGAGTGTAAGGTTTACTACCAGTGTAATCAGCTAGAGTAGCATGAGCGACCGCATGCCAACTTACTTTTGCCTCCTGTGTACCCAGCGTAATTAACTCCATCCTTCGTTCTGCAGTCATCTCCCCAGGTAGTTATCTGGTCTTAATGGGCCATAAAATGGGTGGTGTTTGTCCATAAGGAAATGCCTTGTGGTGTAGGGGGTCTTGTACCCCTTCATAGAGGTCCTTGAGTGTCAGAGGTGGCAATGCTGTCTAAAAGGAAATTTGGAGGATGAGTACCTGTACTCTCTGCCTGATTGCTGGGAGAGTCTCTTGAACAATGGAGGTCATCGGATGAAAGCTAGATTGGTTTGGGAGACCTGCACAGAGGACACAAGGGAGTGAACTTCTGTTAGGCACAAAGGGAAGAACTCCAGCTGGGATTAGAATCTGTTGTCCTTATCTCCTAAGCAAGATTTCTTCTTTGCTTCTCCCTCCTTCTCTTCCTCCTTCTATCTCTCTTTCCCTCCTTTTCAAGTGGTGATTAACCATAACTTTTCTAATTGGACTTCTAAACAAATTGTGCTTAGTTGCAAGTCAGGTAGCTCAGCTGTTTCCCTGCTATCTCCACTATGTTTCCTGAACTCTAACCTGCTGTCTGCAGAGGTCAGTGGGGTGGGAGGTAACAGAGGACAGATGATCTGGTGAAAGATGCTCACTCTGCAGACATCAAGAGTCCAAACAAAAAGCCCTGGCCAGACCTGAAGCTCTGCAGGGAGGTAAAGCACATTGTGCATGGAACCCAGCAGAAGCAAAGCGATGCACAGGTTTTGGGTAGGCTCATACTTGAAAATGCATTGAGAACATTTTAGCAGGCTTGTGACCTTTAAAAGAGATTAGAGCTAGTTATTAGTTCATTTCTACCTCAGCATGTTTGTTTGAGTAGGTGCTCTATATTAAGTGTGAACAATATGCAAGTGGCTTTCTTCCATATTTCATAGAAATTGTGTAGAGGCAAGGTATGTATTTGATTGCATATACCTACTCCTTGGGGTCTTCCGTGGAGATGTGCTCGAGCTCAGAATATTATCCAGAGCGTCAGCGTTGATTGAAACTGGAGTAGATCAAATGAGTAGATCTGAGTCTCAGCAAAACTTCATGGCTCAGTCAAACTTCTCAGATCCTGTCTTTTCTTACATGCATATTTCTGAGCGTACCTTTGACATCCAGGCACTCTTACATTGATCCTGTTGGCATAAAAAAGAAGTGTTGCCAAACAAAGAAATGGTCTGGCAAATCAACTCCAATCTCCTAGGAGTGGCTTGAAGGAGGACTGAGAATCAGAAAGTTGGATTTCTGACTTACTTTGCTGGGCAAGTCATGACACATGGGGATAATACACCTACTCCATGTTGGTCATTCACCTAGCAAATTTAGATCATTTTGTGAAAGTAAACTTGCCCAGCTCTCCTGACAGATGGGAAAAACATGTAGCACAGTTGGAAATGATTGGGAGCCATTGATATGTGAGCTCCTGTGGGGATGCAGGGCCACCAGTGTCATGTGTGGTGGCCTAAATGGGCATCACTTCCCACCTGATTGCAGAGGAATAGGGTAATAACACCTTCAGGCCAGGAAGGAGTTAAAACCAGTGCTGGAAGGGAACTGAAGTATTCAGAATAAGAAATGTCCAGAGGGAGCTGTGCTGGCCAAGCCTGGGCTTAGCACTTTCAGCTGCTCTTCTGCGCTCTTAACACATGAAAGGTGTAACAAAGGCCTGGTCCTGGGGGCTCCCAAGGCATGGCTCACACCAGAGTTACTTGGTATTTGCCCAGTGGAAGCATCCACAGAGTTTGGAAGTCAAGCTTGGCTTGCCCTGGAGCTGGAGCACAGTGCAAGGTGGCAGAGAGCCGTCCTGCATCGCCAGCGCCAGGCTGCTGAGCCGCCTGGGACAGTGTCACTGATTTGACTGTGTCCATTAGCTGGGACAGATATGCTCCTTTTCTCAGTGCAGTGGAGTCCAGGTTAGTAAAAGTGTGTTGCTTTATTTTCACTGTTGTAATTCCAGCAGAGCAAACATGAAAAGGAACAAAAGCCAAACTGTTTGGGCAGCATGGGCTCCTTCTCCCCTTAGGGGTTTGTCACAACAAGACTGTGCACCTCACCTGAGGCAGGACTTGTGATGCTGCCAGGGCTCAGATCCCCATTTCTTTACACAGCCGTGCCCCAGACCTACACCTTCTGTCACCAGCTCTGCATCTCCCCTTGGGAGGATGCAAACTTCCTTCTCCAGCTTTCACCATGGGGCAGTGGCTGCTGAGGTCCTGGTGCCACAGGGCAGCCTTGGCCCAGGCTGGACCTGGGAAGGCAAAAGCAGGAGTGCTAAACAAACCTTGGTGAAAACTGATCCTCTCTTGGTTAAACTCTTAATTTCTCTGGGGTGCTGAAGGTCTGCTGAAGGCAGCCAGACAACTCATTCAGCTCTGCAGCCAGCTGTGCGTGCCTTGGGGAGTTGAAGCTCACCGAGAGAGCACAGCTGTGTTTCTTATTATTCACTTTAAAAAGTGGATCATCCCATGCTAATTATCCTTCTCACATATGTCAGAAGTGATGTGTGATTCATAAGTGAAACTGTTATGTGTGTTGCCTTTGATACTGCGTAAGTCAGGCAGCGGCATGGCACAGACTGCGTTCACAGAGTCCTCGCTGCAGGCGAGAGTTGCGTTGGGGTCGTGTCTGCAGCACACAGAGCTGATGGCTAAAATAACTTAAATTCAGAAAGTGTTTTGGAAGCATTTCTGGAGAATGGAGCGTTTTGCAAGCACTGTATTTCCACGAGTGAGGGCAGCACTAGGAATGGCTTTTTTGTCAGCTAATTTGTGTCCTTAAGAGGAAGCTGCTTCCTTCCTCTCTTCATTTAATTCCTTTGCTGCTTTGACCTTCACCTGTGCAACTTGCTCACTGAAATCCTCTTGGGAGGATCAGTGTCAGCTCTAATAAGCCGGCTGTCACTTTATACCAAACAGAAAGTAAATGTTTCATTTATTAAATGGGCCCGTAGAAAACACTCCCTTTTCCTGCCATCCTCAGTTTTCTTCTAGGGGAAAGTGTTTTATGTAACTGAAAGTGTGTGAAGTGGATTTGAAACTGCTGATTTAAATGTCTTGAATGAAGACTGTTATGTAAGACTTTTCTTCATAAGTTTAGCTGAAATGCGATCGGTGTTACAGCACGTGGTCTGGTCACAGTGAATTTTCTTGTGTTTCCACTAAGGGATATGCTGTGTAAGGAACACACTGGGAATTTCTTTTCTTTAGCAAGCTGCACAGGAAGGCACAGGAAAAGTAAGATTATAGCACTGAGCTCTCGGCTGCTGGTGCAGGGCACAGCACTGCTTCTTGTTGGGACTTCTGCCAATGACTTGATTGTGAGCAGAACAGCTTTTCTCTATCATAGCTTCTGTTACGTTTATTTATTGCTCCTCTTCCACTGCTATTTTGTGCTGACAAGCCCAGCCTGTGCTTCTCTACCAGCTTGCACAGGTGGGTTGGTTTTACACTAATAAGCCTGGGAAAGTATTTGAGTGGTGTTGAAGGGAGTAGGTTTTTTGTGTGCCTTTCATGCAGAGCTGGTGTTTGGGGGTTGAATTGAGCAGCTTATGGAGTTGCTGTTTTAAAATTATGTTTGACAAACCTGAAATCAGTGCACATCACTGACTGAATACCTCTGTGGAGACCAATTGGAGAGAGAAAAATAAGGTGACAGCTTCAGCACGTGAGAGGACCGCTGTGGCTTTTTTCTGTGAACATGGAGATTGTGTAAGTATGGTTGCTTCTCTGGATTTGACTCTGTTGGGTTTTTTTAGGCTGAAATCAAGCTTGTATTCGGAGCTAGACTAGGTGTAAAAACTGACTATAAGGCACTTGTGCACCGTCATCCTCTGGCTTTGCGGTGAAACTGTGTCAACCAGCCCCTCTTACATGAAGTAGGGTCCCTTGGTGATGGTCTTGAGGGTGCAGCCTGCTCAGCTCTCCAAGCACCTGCGAGTCTTCTTGCTCAATGTTGTTTAGATGTATCTCTGCAGCAGTACAGCAATATCCCACGGGCTCTCTGCTCACCATGAGCAATCCCCCATGAGTTCTTCAGACTTTTCCTGAGTCACTGCTGTGCCACAGGAGCCTTTGCCAACAGTGGCTAAGGGACAGCAAGCTGCTTAGTGCCCACTGCAGGAGGCTGCTCTAGCTTACCCTGGAGATCAGCCTATCGCCCCACGGGCTGCAGAAGTGGGGAGCGTAGCTTGTTTCTTTGGGCATTTAGTTTGTCCTCGTCTTGTGGTCTGTGTACGCTGGAGACTTGGGGCCAAAATCCCTCGTTGTTAGCTCCCTAATTTACACTGTAAACTAGGTGTTTGCAATAACTGAAGTATCTATGGGAATGATTTTATAATATTTAAATCTAGTTAGGTCTTCAACATACTGTCCATCAACCTGTCTGAGCTTCGAAACTGCATGTGTACGACAGATGTGTCAGTCTTCTATGCAAGTATCTCGCTGTGTCAGGAAAGGCCTTGAAAACCTCAGAGCCAGAACCCTGCACTTGGCCAGGCTCTGCAGTGAGCATCTCTGATGGCAAAGAAGTAGTTCAGGTTTCGTTGGTTCTGGTTTGAGTTTTGTGTTGTAGGTTTTTTGGGTATATGTGACAGATGTGTTTCTAAGGCTGTGACTTGCATAGATTGGTGAATCTGATATTTAGTAGTGGGGTTTTTTTTTTTGGTCCACTTCAAACTACACCCCCAAAAAATTACCCACAAATAGGGGCTACCTAATCATTAAGAAAAAACCTCACCACCAAAACCTGTGGCTGAACTGCACCCTAAGCAAAGAACAGCTGTGTACAGTGAAGACTATCTCACATTAGATCTGTTCAGCTGTAGCAAAAGTCAGGATTTATACAATTATTTCCATAATAACCCAACGCACATTGCAGAGAGGTCAACAGTGAAATAGGCCTGGGTGCTACGAGCAGGTCTGAAATGATGTAACCGTAAACTGTAGTGCCAGTAAGTGTCTTGTTGGTGTTGAAGGGCGGAAATGCGACATAAACAGTGTCTTTGGTTTGGTCTGAGCGTCATGGTGATCGCATGGATGCGAAAGCAAAGAGAGGGTATATGCTGTAAATTGCCAGGACTGCTGTGAAGCCCTTTGCCAACCTGTTAGTGTTGCTTGTTTATAATAAAATACAAAAATGGCAAAATGGTTTGGTCATAGTTGTGAATGTGTCACTGCTACATTTTGTTTTTAAACAAAAATAGGACAAATACGCAAAATAGGGAGGACAGAGTTGTCACCTCTCTCAATTTAATCATTTAAATTTCTACTCTTTCTAGATCCTCCATGCTGCCTTCATGGTGATGATGGGTGGAAATCTAACTACCATCTTAATTTTGGTGCTCATCTGAGCATGATAACAATCCGGATGGGATTCAATGAAGATTGATAGCAACACGCTGTCTGTCACTTGGAGACTAATTACAGTGCAATTTCTTGTCCAAACTAAAGGCAAAGGTGAAAGGATGCTCTCTGGGTGCTAAGGATTGTGTACTTCATTACAGTACTGACAGACAAAAGAGAGGAGTTTCCTTTCATTTTAAAACATAGCTTAATTTAGTTGTCCTTAGGAAATTATTTTAAAACTAACAAAACTGAAACCCAAAAGACCTGTTAGAGGTGGAAGAAAACACTAGGACTTCAGACTCCTATAAATTCATTTCTAAAAATCATCCTTCTCATAACTGCATGAGGTAAACATTATTTTTGTCCTTTTTTAATTGTAGTTTTTTGCAGGAATGGCAGGTAGCCACCCTGTAGTGCTCGAGAGCAGCGCCAGAGCTCATGGACTAGTGCTCTGTTGTTCCATCTCTGATTAAAAAAACCCCTCCACCAGGGAAATGACCTTATGACAGGATGTGACCCAGATAATATTGTTTGATTTAAGAATATTCCTTTTCTTCTCTTAGTTTCTTGGGGGTTTCCATGGATAAACATGCTGTCTAAACAAGGTACTTATAAAATGTGCATTTTCCTAGAGCAAAGTTATTTCACAAATACCTGGTGGCAGATTTTGGAGCTATTTCCATGGAGAAATTGGCAGTTCTGCCTAAAGGACAGACAGGATAATAGTTTGGGATTAATCAGGTTCCCTGTACCTCGAGTTCTCCTTCATGATTTCTTCTATTGTGATCCTGGGTACATTGTATGAAGTAATTTCAGCTTTTCTCTTGAATCTTGCATTTTTTGGTCCCAGCTAGGAAGACAAAATTATTTGTATCAGTCTTGTTATTTGTTTCTATTTTCAGCAGAGTTTTATTTGCCATTGTCAAAACGTGAGCTCGAGAAGCTATGTCACAAAATAATAGTAAATAAAACTTATTATAAACAAAACAAAAACACTGTTAGCACTGTGAATCTCTGTACTGTATTTACCAAAGGCAGACTACAGTTTAATGGTCTTTGAAAATAGAAACATTAAATTAATCGGATCTATTTCTGTGGAAAATAAATGAAGCAATTCTTATCACATGAATAAATTGTTCCTTTAGAATATTGTTTTGCACCATTATGCTTCAAGTAGCATTTATGTAATCTCCTAATGAAAGGCTTCTGTAACAGCCAGCACACCGGGTGCAGAAAAGGCTCAAAATTCCCAGTTTCTTTCGAAAGCAAATACAGTGTGACAGAAAGGAGAGGAGAAGGAGGAAAAAGAGTAAGGAGCTGGAACTCATTTCTTTGAATAATAACAGTGAACTAGACAGGGAGAAAAGTTCTCACAAAAGGCTAACATGTAAAGAGTTTTTTCACACTGCCTCAAGTTTTCTTTGTTAAAAATGTATTCAGGTTGTCTAGAGCTTTTTTCAATTTAAAATACTTTGTCTTTCTCTCCCTTCTCCACCACCTTCTCCAAGCTTAGGCTCCTCCAAACTAAAATTGAAGGAATGGACAAGGGGGTAATTGGCTTGAAGAAAATGAGATGGGGATGCAGAAGAGGAAATAATATTGCTAAAGAGGGAATAATGCTACTTGAAGGAGGGAATTGACCTATCACAGTACTGTAAAAATATTCTTTTAGCTTTCAGGAGGTTGTATTAACTCAATTGCTTTATTAGTTATTACATATACTAAATATAAGTAACTATAACTCTAGATTTTGGAGAAATAATGAAGTGCAACTTTATGTGCCAAATCAATCTGTTCATTACTTGTTATGGATTGGATTCCATAAACAAAGTGCCCATCAGTGCAGATGAGATCATATCTTAAATACCAGACAAACTCTGTAACGGCTCCAGGTCTCTGTAAAGCAATTCCTGCTTCCCTCTGACCTGGCTGCCGGCTGCTACTTTGGAAAGAAAATCTCAAGTTGGTGCCCGTTCCTCTATTTATTTATTTCTTTTTTTTTCTTCTCAGAAAGTGCTAGCTGTCCAGAGAAAGCACAGAGGGCACAAACCAGAGCCTCTGCAGAGGGGAGACTTGTAGTTTATCTCAATCTCTGATTCATTGAGGCTGAGCTGTTTCATGAATTCCAGTAAAAACAAAAAAGTACATTTGTGACAAAGGCTTTTTATTTTTATTTTGATTGCTGTGGAGTTTAATTGCCTCAAGCTGGGGCCAACCTTTGTTCTGTCTTGCAGTTAAGTAACTCTGGCATTTATGATAGCTTGCAATTACTGTGCAAACTATCATTTTTCCATTTCAAAAGTTACCATTTCTCCATGCTCACTGCATTATCCAAGATAACCACAATTATGTGCATCTTCAGAAAGAGGAAATGGCTGTGGCCCATCACGGACTGTGGTGTGGTGAGTGTAGGGAAATGTATTTGGGGGGATTTCTCTGATAAATGGTCTTACGGAGCCAGATTTTCATAAGTGTCTGAGGAGACAGGCTGGTTGATTGCACGTACTGTAATGCCTTTCCTAGGAAGACCTCAGACCAGCTATTAATTTTTAAGTGATTTATATGTATGTGTAGGAAGGTAAATATAAGGTAAATTATAGCAAAAATAAGTTAGTGAATACCCAAGGTCTTATTTAGTCATAGGCACCCATGATAACAGGATCCAGGAGTCAAGAAGGACCAATATCTCTTTCTAAGTAGGCAATGGTCTCAAGCACTGAAATTAAAACAGACGTGCAAGGAGACCACTTCCTACAGGAGCTGCTAAAGCAGCAGATTGGTGGTGCCAGACCTGGGAAAACTGTGCTGTGTTGGTATTTGTTCTGGTTTGGTCTTTGGCTTCCTGGAATTTGTAGAGTTCAAACTCAAATATGTGGTACCTAAAAGCAAAGCAAGAGTAAATCCATATTGTACCTTTTTGTCAGGGGTTTGCTATTTATTTTTTCAGGCAATACGCAATCTGCATATGACACACTGCAAGTGGGAAGACAGGGGTTTTGTTGTCTGAGCTGTGATATGCTGGGTTCCCAGTAGCTTCAGTGTTGTGGAAACTGAGGGATATTTACAGATGGCTTTGGATGTGTAAGATCTGCTGCAAAAATAGATGCAATTTTAACAAACTTATGCAAGAGGTGTATAAATTTAATTTAAAGTTCTTCTGCCTTTTGCTAGTGAATTAACTAGGGATGTTGAAAAGTCAATCTCTTCTGCCAAAAATTCTGGGGAGAGCTATGATACAGCCTTTTAAGTTTGACAGCTTTCTACTCTTGTAGAGTTAATCTGTCAAGCTATTTTTTTTAATAAGAGATGAACTTTGCATAGGCAAATTGATTAATAGGTTATTATACAAATGTAGTACAAGATCACTGTTATTTTTTTAATGTTAACAGAGATGTAACAATAATGATGTTCAAACACTGATAGCTTGATGTACAGGTGTGGCCAAAGACTTTGGTTTTTCTTTTTGTTCTTCCATGACAGAGGCTTTCATGGCTTCGGGACAGCTGGTATACACCTAATTCATTCCACAGAAAGGGCAGAATCAGCTGTGCTTGTTGTTGAACAATATAGTGTTGGTTTGAGGAAGAAGAGACTGAAAGCAGCAGGGAAATAAAATCCTGAAGCCTGGCTGTGGCCATTGTTTGGCAGCACATCTCATATAGGAAGTCCTGTCTCCTCCTCGAAGTCCTTTGGAGTTCAGGACATGCCTGGCTTGGGTTCACTCCGCTTTCCCATGTCTATAATGTTTTCACGCTCTATTCTGTGGCTTCGCTCTTGCTTGTCTTGCCTGGTGGAGTAGAGGCTGCAACCCCTTCCTACAGCACTACCACTGACAAGGACCTTTTCTCCCAGAGGCCACACATGGTGTTTTACATGTCTTCTGCTGTAATAAATAAGGCAGCCACCCATGTAGAACTCATAAAAGCTGATTTTTTGTTTTGTCTCGGTGTGCTTTTAATAGTGTGTTAGTACTCTGTGTGCCCATCTGATAATAATGAGAGAAAAACAGGATGTGATTTAAAACTTTCATTTTGTAATGGCTTTAGTGTTGCTTTGAAAGGTGAGATTCAAATGAACTGCTCTGCAAATCCATTTATACAGTTAATGGTGTATATGTTTACATGAAAAGCAGTTAAACTTGATTTCTTAAAATGTTTATAAAAATTCAGTGGATGGGCAGTTAATAGATAAATTATTGATAAAATGATGAAAAGTTGTGTAATAGAAATCTGTTAACTATGAGTGAAAGAAGTTTCAGTTCTGTAGAAAAGTCTGTAATCTCTTTATTCTCTTAGATACTTAAAAGCTCTTAGAGCCACCGGTAAGGTTTTATGCTTGATACACCAGACACTTTTGTGCTAAGTTTATCAGTTTTACAGTAAGCTTGCTTGTCTGAGAAGGAGAGTGTGGTACCAGGGAGGCCAGAAACCTCCCATGTGTTACTAAAAATGAGTTATTGCTGTTCTGTATAAGTACACATTGTGCATGGAATGAACAAAGCACCCCTCTACCTCCTCCTCTCTCTTTATGAAGTCTGCTAAGCAAGAGGGGGAGTTGCCTTTATCTGGCCAAAGAAGTAGCTTTGCCCATTCGTGTATCCTGTTGAAGCAAGAAGCAGCTAGATGTGGCTGTGGTTCAGTGGTAGCTGTGTGCAGTCCCTCCTTGCACTGTGAGCACCGTTTTGTAATATTGCCCTCAAACACTGTGCAAGTGTACCACGGCCACTACAGGGGCACATTAAAATACATGCAAACAGCGAGAGAACTTCTAAGATGTTTATGGTTTGTCCACAATAAAATATTCTTCTCAATTAACAAGTGATACAACTTAGAAAAGAACTTCAGTGAAATTGTTTGAATGTTGAGCAGTTGACCAAAACTTCAATACAGGTCAGCTCTGTTGACAAGAAAACATCCTAATTTAGTGCTGATCAGTATTGGCATACTGTGGTCCTTGTTTATGGCATGAAAAAAAAAAAAGATATTGCTAAAAGAAAGCTTGAGGTACAGCTATAAAAACATAGGCTTCACTGTATGTAGCTGTAGTTTAGTATAGTGCTGCTGCAGAAGAGTGGAGTCCAGACTTTAAAGTGGCACTTTAGAAATTGTAGGCAATAGTATAATTAGATCAAATCCAAGGTATGATTTTTTTTTTTTAATGTTGCCGTATCAAAATAATATTCTCTGGTCTGACAGACCTTTGATGATGGAAAGGAGTGCTTGTGCTGACAGGAGGTCAGTAGGTTCACTTGATAAATAAGGTCCACAGGAGTGGACCATTGTGTTTATTCTGGAGAGCCTTTATCACTCCTCTGGGATGCGAGTGTGGGATGAAGTTCTCTGAGCGTTGCAGTGCTGGTTGCTACAGTGGAAGCGCTGTCCCTCATTTGAGGGATCTGTGCTTTCTAGTGATACGAAAGAAGATATTTCTTGTTGGGTAGGTAAATTAGATTAATATATGTCCATCTGGGATTTCATGGCTAAACACAATACATGTACTCAGGCTGTTCTGTGCACTTGCACTAAGTCTGAAGCCCCCAGGAAGTATGTTTGATAGAGCTGCACTCGGATTTCTGGCATTACTGATACACAGCATGTGAACAACAATATTGGGGTGTTTCATGTAAGCTTAGTGTGTGTTGGGAGATCCCAGATTACTGGAAGGATTCTTCCAAAGTCCTGTGCACAGTGAATTCTTGCTTTATCCGTGGGGAACTTAGTCCTGTGTGGGTTTTGGGTTTTTGTTACAAGGTAAAGATGAGTAAGTATGGTAGGTTGGTACTAGAACCTGGGAATTCTTGGTGGTGTCTCCCAGTGAACTGAGTGAGCACAGAGATGTGTTCAGGTATGCAGGCAAGGCTTATGCTAACCAGATTTATTTATTTATTTAAAGGGAGGGAGATAATCTTACATACTTCCATATGTTTGTTGGGTTTTTTCTAGTAAGCTGGCTTTCTACTGGTAGTGTGAGTTTTTATTTTTGGTGTTCAAAAAATTGTTTGTGCAAATAATTTCTACATAGATTAATACTTCAGGGGATCAGAGGCTGGATGATGAAAGGGCAGATGCTTGTCAGCCACCATGCTGTGTCATCTCCACAGTGTGCTGACACTTCGTTCATGTGTTAGAACATCATCCTGACAGACGCGTGGCCCTTGCATCATCCCTTGTTACTGAAAAGGATGGTACGTGGAGAGATTCATTGGGGTATTGATGAAGGAGACAATCTTGCATATAACCCAAAAGCAGCTTCAGTTTTCCATCCCTTGTTTTTCTAAAGGATAAACTAATTTTTATCAGTGCTTGTGAGCTGTGATATTGTTGCCCTGTGTTTAACTTCGTATACACAAGATTCTCTCCACTCATGTGCCATTTTTTCTGCATGAGTCTATATTGTAATTTGCAAGACTGTCATTTGCCTACAACTGTACTTGTGGTACTATTCCTTCTTAGCAACACACATCTAAAGACCTGGTTGCTGCACATTGTGTTTCCAGTATGAAAGCTGTGGAAGTCTATACAGCATATTGCTGTGTCTCATATTTTATCATTTGAAATAGATTGCCAGCTACAATCTGTGTATATTTAATTTGTCTAAAAATCCCCTGTGTTGGCCAAATTTTCACATCTTAGAGTTATTCAATTTACCTTAATGGTCTTTAACTGAGAGTTATGTTCACACAACGAAGGATAAAATAGACTGAAATTTTTTCATAGAGCTATTAAATTTCTGAACTTGATGAGTTTCCATCCAGTCCAGAAAATACAGGTTTCGGAGTGTGTCCTGTATACCCATCAGATCTAGCAACCAAGAGCTAGATTTGTTGAGGCTGCTGGAAGATGAAGTAATAGTATAAAACAAGAAATAAGAGGAATGTGATTATTTCTAACCTAGAGTGACTGAAGGGCTGGATGACCAGCTTGTGTCCAAGCAGCATCATGTCAAAAGCATAACTGTGCTGAGACAACTCAGGGGAAGCAGACTTCTGCATCTGCTCAGCAACAGCATCTTGCTAGGTAGTACACTGCACTTAGTTCCTTTTTGGGGCTTGAGGGGAAACCAAAAATTTCAGATGCTGTAGTTTTGTTTTATTCTTGAAGTCACTTATGTAGCATCCACCCTCCACCAAAAAAACCCCCAAACAACAACAACAAAAAAACAACCCCAAACCCAACCAAAATAAAACAAACAAATAATCCAGGCCGTAATGTATTTAAGGACACACTTCATAGCTAGGCACTATTAAAGAACCTAATGCATACACGCAGCATGAAGTTGGACCACATAACAGCATTGAGAAAGCTTTATTGAAAACCATTCCACTGTGCTAAATATGAAAGGGCAACCCAAGGAAGTTTCATTTCTGTATAGCTTATTGACTAAACAGGCAGGACAGAAAGGCAAGTGAAAGGGAAGAATAACTGTGCTGTTTAATTTTTAAATAAGCCTTTAGTGCAACAAAGCAGAAACTTGCTTTATTTGACAAAGAACATGCTCAAATCTTAATGAAATAAATTGGCCTCAAGCGTATGTTCTATATCTTCCTGGCCAGACTTGCATTTTGCTGAATCAGGGTGTAAGTGACCCACTGGGCTGCGTGAGAACCAGGGACAGAATTGGACTGGTGCTCTAAGTAGAAAACCATGTCTGTCCAGGAAAGTGGGTCACTTCCAAATGAACTACCAGGGGCAGCTGCTTCCACATAGCCCTTAAGGCAGGTGTGCTGTGCAGCCATCCCCTATGAGGCATTAAAAAATGGTTAGAGTCTAAGTAATTGCATGGGGGGCATGTTCTTTCAGTATCGTTCTTATCGACAGTTTCTGTACCAGGTTTCTCTTCAATTTGTTGAAGAGCTATGTCTAAGGGTTGGAAACCACTTTTACTCTGTATTTTAGTGCAGAAACAGGAGCTGTGCTGAACAGCAGCCTCAGGTGGCCCATGCTCCAGACCACGGGGTTTTTGGAAAGGTTAAAGGCAAGCGCCGAAGGACAGCGCCACTGATTTCAGTGAAGATTCACAAGCAGCTTAGCTGAGAAGTGCTGAGGTTGCTGGCCCCAGTGTAGCAAAGCACTTAAGCAGGTGTCAGGTTTTAAATGTGAGGTTTTTCGTTTTGGTTCCTGTGAACACCCTTAAGTACTTTGCTGGATTGGGATCCTGGCAAGACTGAAACCCTGGATATCCTTGCACATTAAGTAGTGTAAGTTAAAGCAAGAATTTCTTTGAATTTGCAGCTTTTCCTTAATTTGTATAACGTAGATATGCTGTTTTCCTTTTGGTTGTTCTTGCTTCTTTTTGTGCTTGAAAGAGTTTACTGGTTTTTATAATGTTTAAGATTCTACATTCTGTTGTTGTTAGATATGCAAACATGTTTAAAGAGCTTGGGGGAAATAAAAAAAAAAAAACTCCACCAGAAACTACAAAACTGAAACTAAAAGAAAATACTCCCCTTCCAGAGCTCTGAGGCTGTCCATAGAGAGAATTGCAATCTTGTCAAATAAGTCACCACAGAGAAGGAATTATTTGTGTTCTGGCCTGCAAAAAAGAGGTGAATTTGAGAGCTGTATTTGCACTTTGCATGAAGCCGTAGATAAGCACATCTAGCAACAACTGAGCTTGTGCTTTTCCTTTGAAACAATATGTGTTTGGGTAAGAACTCAGAGCTAACAGCAAACCATCATAAATGATGTATTAGTTTTACTAGAAAATGAGTGCTCTTGAGCTTGGTTCTGCTTATGTTTCATGATTGCATTACACACCCCTCTGTCTTTTCAGTAATGATACCTTACTCTTTTGTAAGTTTCTTCCTGCTGTTTTTATATGTTATTAAAGAAGAAATTGGAAGGCTGGATGGCAAATACTGTATGCAATGAATTTTTCAAAAGGTGTTAGTTGTTAGCATAAACTAGCTGAATTAACTGCTAATAACGATCAAACAGCTTTTCAGCATAGAACAGCATATGTTCCTTCTGGCTGGTGAGAAGAAAGCTGAACCAAGGCAGGGAGAGCTATCATGATTCAAACAGCAGGAGCTGGACTGTACTTGCCCAGTTTGTGCTGTTGTAGTTTGCAGGCTCCCTGTTGTGTTTCCACTAAAACAGATTTTTACACATTGATTGAGGGTCTCCTTTGGCCTGAAGGGAGGGAGAAAGCTGCAGTTTTTCAGTGCAGAGGGAAAGTATTCAGGCAAAGGGGCCTTGTTCCAGCTCTTGATACTCTGTCTTCCCAGCTAATGAGTCTGTCCAAAATAAGATGGACTTCAGCAGTTTCCAGTACAGAAAACTGGGCCAAGGACGAAACCAAAGAGGGTATTATTTCAGAAATAATTTTACTTAATTAAACAAAAAAAAAATCTTTATCAATTAAATGCTGATCTTTTGGAAATGAGCACCGCTACTGCTATGCCTCCAGCCGGATGGATGTAAACTTGTAATTCCAAAAGCATACCCAGTAAATTTGCCCTCAAAATGTAATACTAGTTGCTTTAATCACATCACAGACCCGACTTACAATTTTGAGGTTGCACAGATTTTTTTTTTTTTTTGAAAGGGCTGAATTGGCCCCTTCATTTCTCTTCTAGAACTTCCATTTTGGTAACAAAACATGTTCTCAGCTTCCATTCCTTACTCCAGCAGAAGTAAAAGGTGTCAAGTCTACTTTGAGCATTATGTCAGCTGCTGGCCAAGGCTTTGATTTAATAATATCTGATATTCCAGTGGTGTCCAAACTAGTGAATAGGCTAGTGCTCACAAGAACTGTAAAGTCGAGTCGGGCACCATTCATCCCCTTCCAGATAAGCCTATTAATTCAATGATGGTAAATGTCTCTTGGAGCAAT
Source organism: Caprimulgus europaeus (assembly GCA_907165065.1). Next base: position 12,312,108 of record OU015539.1, read on the forward strand.
TTTTTGACCTTTGCCCTGCTAGTTTGTCTTTGTAGAGGTAACTAAATAGGGAGCATGTGGAAATGTAGGAGTCTCTTGGACAGTATGTAGATTTTCTTGTTCTTTTAGCAGTATGTCTGTGCTCAGTGCAGTATAGAGATGCAATGTGCCCATGCAGGGCTAAAGCATTTACTGCCGTCTGCTCTCCACTCTGCAGACCTACAGCAGGCAGAAATGTGCTCAACAGTCCTGTAGATAAGTGGAAAAGTGGCTTGTAGGATAAATGTCTGCTTGTTTATTAGGATGGATTAAAAGACAGAAAAGTAAATGCCATGTCTAAGTACTAAGCTGTGCTACTAGCCTGTGAAAAACAAATTGAACTTTACATCTATATTGCATTAGTATGCTGGCTGCTTTGTTGTTCTTGATTTATAGTTTTGAAAACTACTTTTAAGCCTTAATGTGAGCATTTTTGTGTCATGTAATATAAAGGAACAGTTTATGCTTTTAAAGGGAAGAATTTCTTCTTACTAATTTTCTGGATCATCAGATTACTTTTAAATTTGATAGACTTAAAACATGCTTGTAACTCTTACAAGATGAGGTGAACACTAGAACCAAAGCCTTAGTTGTTGACTGGAAATGAACATTACCTTCCTTCATAGGGTTAAGGATATCTGCTTTTTTTCTTTAAGTCAGACTATTTTAATTATGGTAATAATTAATATGGTGTTTTACTAATCATGAAATGCTAATTGATTCATTAGTTGGATGTTTTGTGTCATCAAAAGTGTTCTGTAGCACACAACTCAGAGTAAATAGTTCCTAAAAATTGTGGATAAAGTTGCAAAACTTTTAGAAGAGCAGCTAAATATTTTTGTTTTATGTGACATCTCCAAATTACTCTGATTTAAAAATTCTTCTTCCTATACCCTATTTAGTAGTGACAACACAAATGATTTTGTTTTTTAAACTGACTTGATGCTGATAAATTCTTAACATTTACAAAATTTAAAATATACATCCCGAAGAGGATTTATTATACAATTTCAGCCTGGGCTGTGATCCTACAGAAAAGCAGGTTTTTGTTTCCACTTGCTAGCCCTATGCTGCAGGATCAGAGCAGTGTACAGTGGAAGGGAAGCACAGCATTTACAGCTGAGCCTTCTGTGTCAGGAGGTGATTCCCAGAGATGCCGCGTTTCCCTGGGGATGGTTTGTTGCATTGCATATGCTGAATTCTATTTCACTGCCTGCTTCGGGACAGAGTATAAAAATTTCAGAGAAAGTATGATACCTGGAAATACACATTAATAAACCTGGGCCATAGCATAATATTCTCAGATTCTAGCTCTCTATGGCAAAGGGAGTGAGCTGTATTTTCAGCTGGTGTGACCTGGCACTGCTCCATGATTGCCATCTCTTGCTGGCATCCATGCTGTCCTCCAGTAAAACAGAAACTGTTGATTCACCGTAGGTTATGTTCCTAATTAATCTCTATTACAACATTATATTTTGATTCAGAAAAGTAATTTTCCAATTTATAGATCAGATATGTGCTTTGTGTTACTCTGGAAGCCATATACTTGACCCAGAAAATGAGTGTTCATCAGATTTAGGAAAGATTTCTGATTCTTTTTGCTATGTTTTCTCTATTTGAAAATCTGATCCCTGGAATCTGTTTCTTTGAGAAGTTTTGTTCTTCAAGAGCTGCTTTATGAAATCTACTTTCATTTGCAGAAAAATATTTGAAAACTTGTTCACTGGAATCAGATGGCCTGGTGATCATTACCTGTCTTCAGAAGACAGCTGGAGTCCCAGTGACAGATTAAACAGGTAGAAAATACATGTGTGAGAACATTGCTGTCATCAGAAAGAAACCATTGGAAAATACTGTGGGGAGCAACCTTTGAGGGCTGGCTGAGTTATTACACACTTCCGCAGGCATTGGAGTTGGGAAAGCAAACCTGTTCAAAAAGGCAAGCATGGGAAGAATTAAAAACAGGTCAACTTCTTATCAAAGATCAGGATCTGAGTAATTTGCAAATGTCAACTTTTTTCATATAGAGGGATTATAGTGTCAAGCATACACTGGATATAGATTTAAACATACCTTTTGCAGCCCAAATGGAAGGGAGTTTGAAGGCATTGATTGGAGCAGTAGTGGACTGACCTTTGGGTATTTCATTTTTCTGACTCTTGTTTGTTACAAGCCAGGTGAGATGTTTCAGAATGATTGATTTGTTGTTTTTTGATGGCAGTATTTATTACATGTCAAAAAAATCATTCTGATACTCTGTGATGGAGCAATCAACTGCAATGGTTGACTTCAGTCCCTGCCACAGCAGTGGCAGACTGAAATGTGTGCTCTCGAGTTTTAGACTTGTGTCTTTATCAATGTCAGTTTAATGTGTTGATTTCTAAACTGTCAGAGTAGGCAAAAGCTTGCTCCAGGGAGACTTGTAGCCACTAATACCAGGGCAAGCCGAGAGCTGTGGTTATACTTTCTTTAAAAGGCATCATATTTACTGACAGTATTTGTCTGGGAGCCTGAAGAGTTTACATATACTGGATTCTGCAATTACTGTTTCAAAACTTAGTACTGAAGTGACAAATTTCCTCCTTGCCTGTTGGAACTATCTTTAGTTTTGCTTTTTTTTTCAAAGCTGTTCAGAAAAGAAAGAAAATGAAGGTAGAAGAATACCCAGCCTCTGCTGGACACTTTGCCTTTGCTGCTTCTGTTAGCTAGACACTGTGGTGTACTTCATCAAGGTATAGATGTGCTAGAGACCACTTAGGTAAACGCTTGGTGTTTTCTGCTGATGCTGTCATGTCATATTCAAGACAGTGCAGGTGAGCAAAGTCACTGTTACCCCCAGGACACTGTGTCCCCCAGGAAAGCAGAGGTAGATGCACCTAGGCAAAGACTAGTAGTGAAGATGGGGATCTGGCGACTTTAGTCCCTGTACAAACAATGCTTTCACATTTACATGAAATCCCACCAGAAAAGACAGGAATGGTTGATAATTCTACTGAGAAAAGAAAGGCAGAAAGTGAGCTTGAAACACAATTTCCTAGTGGTTTTTGTGTTTGATCTATTGTGTCTTAAGAAATGTGCTTAACTTTTGATTTTTCTAGGTCTGATTTCTGTCCCTTGTGGTCTTTCCTTCCTCCTCTACCACACTCTGAGTATTCTGCCAAATCCTGGATAACATGAAAATCAGAAAATATACTAACTGTCTGTGCTGAGGAAGTGGTTTCCTTAGAAATGGTAACCATATGAAAGCCATAAATGCTGATACCAGGACTATAGTTGAATATATGGATGTGGGCCCTGGAAAAAGGGAAATGGGATCTGTTTGCTAGCTAAAGGGAAAAAATCTTGTTGCTGCCTAGGCTTTTTGCCAGAGTGCAGCTGAAGTAAGATTACTTGAGGTGTGTGTTGTGTGGCAGCTTTTTACCTTCTTGCTTTTTATTTAAGGTGCTTGTAGGAACATGGTGATAAACGAAAGTCTGGTTTGATTTCATATTTTAATGGACTCATAACTGAAAAGGTGGGTGTATGCTTTGACAACTCTTGTCCCCCATGCATGGGACAGGGCTCCCAGCACTGCCTTCAGCTGCAACTCAGCGCTGCTCGGCTCCCTGACACGGCTGCTGTGGCATCTGGGGAGACACAAGCTGGATGCTGCTCTCACTGGTCCCGCTGCAGCACTGGTGAGGGGGTCTGACAGCTGGAAGAGGTCAGAGGAGCAATTGCTGGCAGTGGGGTGGGGGACAAAAAACAGGAGACTGAAGAGTGTTACACACAGAGCTCCATCCTGCCTGCTTTCTCAAAATGCCCGTGCTAACCAGTAAAGACCTTCCTGCTAGCCCTGAGTTACAGTAGCAATTTAATACAAACATGGTGTTGGTTCTCATCCTGAGAAAATGTAGGTCATCCATGAACATGAGGTAGATAAAAAGTTGGAGCTGGTTTTCCCTAGAAATACTAGAATGTGGCCATGCTGCACAGCACTGTTAGTCGGTATAGTACAGTCAGTGAGGTGCAGAGCTTTACACTCATCTCGCAAGTAGAAAGAGATTTGCCATTGAAATTCTGTTTTCCTTCTACATTATAGGGTATAAACTTTGGAACTTTTTTCCTTTTTTTTTTTTTTGGTCCTGGGACCTGCACTTTGATTTAAGTTACAAAATCAGTCAATCAATAGGTTTCTTTTAAAGGAAAAAGCAGGAATGAATATTCAACAGTCATAAAAATGCTCTGGAGATTGCCATCTAATAGGGATGAAATAAAAAGCAGAAGCTGATTAGAATTCCAGAAAATGGGAATCTATTTATAGGAATTTGAGTCTTCATATGCCAGATTTTGTAATTTAGTTCTCAAAATGTCCTCGATTTTAAGCACTTCTGGAGAAGTCATTAAATGAAGGAAAAATAAGAGGAATTTAAAAAGAGCCAAATTATGTTGATGTACAGAAAAGAAATGTAGCCAGCATGGATTGTCTGGTTGAAAGATGCATGAGTAAAATAATAACACAGTATATTGTGCCTGAAATGTGCTCTCATCATTGCTGAGGGACTTACTGGTCATGCCAGGGACTCACTGTCTCCAACACAGCCTGATGTTCTAAGCTGGAAGCATAGGACCTAATGAAACTTTTTCATGGTGCATCATCTTTGCTTATTTTTCAGACCAGATCATAGTCATTTTCAATGCAATTGCCTCCCTGGAGCAGATTTTTCTTTAGTATGTATTTTCTTTCTAGTATCTTACATCCTTTGTCTGTTTGAATGCTCTTGCTTCTCTTCTCACATTTTTCCTGAGTATATGACCTAGGAGAGCATTCATAGGACTTGTGAGAAGAAGGTGACCTCTGGCTGCTGAGAAGGAAAACTTAAAAAAAATAATTGCTGGGCTTCCCCTTCTACAGGGATGTATAAAACAGCTGCTGACATTGTGGGAGACCTGGAAAGCCTTAGGGAGTTCTCCTTTGTGTTTGGTTCTATTAAAAATACTCTCTGTATACTTTTTTGATCTATACATGTGTAAATTATGAAATTAGGGAGAGGGGCCATTATAGGATGGCATACTCAATAAATCATATGGAAATGTTGCTTGTTCTTTTATTTATCGTAGTATTAGCACAGCTAGAAAGAAATGTCAAGGGTTTTGAGGAGAAAAAGCCTCAAAACAAAACCAAGCAAAGCTTGGTGTTGTGTGAGCAGGGCAGGGCTAACTAATCATGATGCCATTTTCTAGCTGATGTGTGTGTCTGACCTGTGATGTCCGTTAATTGTAATATGAATGCAAACGCCGTGCGCCTGCATAAGGTGGAAGGAAATTGTACTGTATTTTGGTGTAATTGTACTGTGGTCTGCCCCTCACTGGGTGCTTTGTATGTACTGCTTGTGGATCAAGTCCATTTGGAGTAGTTAATGTCCTTGTTTTGGAGAAACTTGTGAATGATGGGGACAGGGCTCTTGCTTGGGACAGCAAAGACCGGCAGTAGATGGGGATGAGGTGATGAGTCCCTGTGCCTCAGTATTCCTGTCTGTACCTTCTGAAAGGAGATTATGCCAAGTGACTCATCCTAGGCCAAGTCATTCCTTCCAATAGTTGCTCTTATATTTTCTTGGCAACTGTATTAGCCACATTCTTAGGCCAGCTTGGCCATGCTGCTGTCACTGCTGGTGTGAGTGGCCCACTGAGCCGTGCTCCCAGCAGCTGCTCAGGCACCCACCAGAGCCTGACCATGGGGAAGGAAGGACTTCGCTGTGTGAAAAGCTGAACTGCAACATTGACAACTCCTGCCTCTTCCACATTAGCCTCTTCTAACTTGCCACTCCACGCAGCCTATTCTGAACAACTGTTCAGAAATATGTATACTATTTTGCACACTCAGTATTTCATTTTTAATACTGTTCAGTGTAGCTATGATGTGTAGCTGCTTTACTGGCAACATACCTCGAATGCCTCAGTTGCTCTGAACTTTCCTGTTTGGCTGTCTGGGGGATTTCAGAAGTAGAAAAATAGAGACATTAATTATTTGGTGTAGAAAAGTCTGTTTTAATGAATTAAGTTATTAAGAATGTGGATCCAAATTATCCCCACTTCTTTCCATTTGTGATTCCTGGATGATGTCAAGTGCCATACTAAGAGTTTTCACTGTTCTTAACTTCTTATTAGGTGAAGGGTTGGCTTGCAATGTGGTTTAACTCAGTGCCTTTCAGGCAGGTAATTTTTCATCAGAAATTAACTGTGGAATGTTTTAGAGGATCATCACATGTTTAAAAAATGTAAGTCCAAGCTGTTTTCTTGTGCACCAGAGGGAATGTCAGCAGATATAAGTGTGTTTAGTCTAGAGCAGGAGGGCGGACAAGGAAGACATTGTATGAGGAGATGTAGGTCAAGCAGAGATAGCCACTAGAGACTGAAAGACCAGAGTATTGCTTGCTAAGGTCTAGAATTGTTATTACGATTACTTGTGTTACTATAGCCTCTAAGAGGTGTTTCAAGCCTAGTAAAAATTGTCATAGCATCCATAGCTTAGAGCCACTGAGACTCTGAACTAAAATTTGATCTTTCGAGGTCCCTTCCAATCCCTAATATTCTGTGATTCTGTGATTCTGGTAGAGTTAGAAATTAAGAAATTAAATCTTTCATAAGAGAGGAAAGGTAGCTAGCAAAATGAGCAGTAAGTATGGAAATGCAGAAAGGAGGCCCTGGAGCCATTGAAACACAGACCTTTCTTAGGAATTGAGGAGCTGTGTGTGTAAGAGGTCTTCTGAACAATCTGGCCAGCACTTTTGAGTATATAGGTGCCAAATGACAGTTAAATTCATAATAATCTAGTTGCAGTAAGCTGATGTTTTGACTAAGTTCATCATTCCAAACAGCCAGTCTGGAATCCTTGCTCATGGAAGTGAGTGAATACATACTAAGAGTAGGAGGGATTTTATTGTGCTGTCAGCTTTAGAGGAACTGAAACAGAAAATAAATGAGTAGTCCATTTGGTAGCCTTTCAGACATACCCTTTGAACACAGAAGCTGGCTACAGTTGTATTTTCTGTAGTGAGTTGCTTGCAGTCCCCCAGTGAACTTTACTTGCTGGCACAGGCAAGTGCAACTCCCATTAGGCTTAGGGGGAGCTGTGCTTGCTGAACTTGGCCCTCTGCCTGCAGAAAATTAGACGTGGTGGCAGGTTAGCTAGAGAAAAGTGTTCTTCTATTTGGGGTGCTTGGCACTTCTTCTGAGGCACTTTGGGCTTGCAGAAGAGATAAATTCTCCAAAATCAAATCTAACCAGGAGGGCTCAGACAATCTGTCTCTTCTTTTTTCCCCTCTGGATTTAATGCTGGGAAGCCCAAAAACTGTGCAAAGCATGGTCACTGGCAGGCTCAGGATGTATAGTAGCCTTACCTGCACCCTGGATGTCATGTTCATGCACATAATAAGGAGACCTCCTCCTTTTTTCTTTTATGAGGCAGGGGTTTGACAAGAGACATAAAATCTCTGGCTTCAGCCTTTTCCAGGTGTGGTGGCTACAGCAGTGTGCATACAGTGGGGATTGTAAAGTGTGTGTGCTCATGTGTGCAAGCACACCCTTCAGCACCTGGAAAAGACGAGAAGAATGTGTGAAAAGGTCTTTGAATAGAAGACTATTTTTATTATTGCCGTGTGAGCATTTTCCCTTGTTCTAGGCTATGTTTTGCCCCTAACCTGTGCTTCTCCAGCTTGTCCTTTGATTATTTTTCTGAATCTCCATCTTAATTTGTGAGGGCAGCTGAGCTGTCCATTCCTGGGATTTAATGAATTAAAAATATGCCACTATCCAAATGTCTTGGGAGATTGTCCTGTTTCTGAAAGTGAGGTACGCACTTAGTAGTATTAATCCCATTACAAATAAATGAGATTCAGAATTGCTTGTACGTGGTTGGTTTTTTGTTGTTGTTGGTTTTTTAATGGAAAATTGTTTTTTTGCTAGAATGAGTTTTCTAGAAAAAATAAAAATGTTCCTTTGTGTGTTCCTTGAAATTGTGCTTAAAAGAAAGCAGTTCTGTAAGATGCTGGTAACTGGCATTCCTTGTGTTTTCTGATGACTTACTTCTGAAGTGGGCAGGATTATATTGTCTGGAGTTGCAACACTTCAGTCTCTCAGAATGTTTACAATAAAAATCTGATGTTGACAAGTATTGTGCAGTATATTTATTCTCTTGCTGTGGATTAAACAATTGATTCTGAAAGATTAAAATGCCCCACCTGCCTTCTTGCACACTTCTGTTTTGCCGTGTCAAACAATATAAAATGAATACTGCACTTCCCTCTATCTAATTGAATAATTTACTGTAAATAGCTGTCATTTACTTTAGAGCAGGAGGGGATCATTAGCCAAATGGATGTGAGTAAGTCATGCCTTTAATGCGTTAGAGGGGCCTAAAATGGAATCATCTAAATGAGACCATCAATACAGCATGCTGAATTAAGTCAGAGGCACTTAAAGCTTTAAGTCCTCTTTCTTGTAAATTACATGCTCCCTCAGCAGAAAGGTAATCAAGAACTTGCGTAAAATACAGCATCTTTGTTTCAAAGCTTTATTTTTAATGAATAAAATAATACAATTTAGATTGCATGATTGGTAGGTATAACTGTGTTTTGGATTCCCCTTATTTTAATTACCTCCCTTCCTTACTGATTGAAGCCTTTCTGCTTGCAAGCAGCTACTTGTGCTGACTAATATTGGCTCTATTCCACAAATAAGTAAGATGAGCAGGTTATAAAACATCTTTTCTTGACTTTTATGGGTATATGACCTGATAATTATTTACAGAAGCTGGTATTTTTTATATGTAATTTTAGAAAGGTCTCAGTCAATCTTAACTCCTAAATGTACAATATGTTTTTGGCTTATTTCACCACTGAAGTCAGTGGCAGGGCTGTTGGGTGCTTTAATAAGTCTGTCCTTCTCGTTGACAACTGGCTCCATCTAGTTCTTCCATTCAATTCCATGTTACCCTGGAAAAGGTTGGTCTTCAGTTAAAATCAGAAACCAAACCTTCAATGACTTTGAAGTGGGGGAGTGGGGGCAACAATACAGGTAGCAACTGTCTTGAGGTGTGAGACTTGTTTTAAAAATTGTTTTAATGAATTGTAACTTTGGTAGTTTGTATTACCCATAAGAATGCTCCTTCTTGAAGTTTACTGAGGTCCCTTCCAACCTCAACTGTTCTGTGATTATGTGATACAGGCTTCTGAGTCACGGTGACTTTGAGGGAAGAAGTGGCATGTTTTATGAAAAAGCATTTCTCTTCTGAGTTTTGAATTTGCTCTATTTTATTCTTCTGATCTTTTAGGGGTCCCAGGATGTTAAGGTTCCTGACCTATTTTTGCATGTTTATTCCCTATTGAATTCCCCTCTTAGTCATCTCCCATCAGTGGTCAACCATTACACATTTTTTAAAAAAACACTTTTTTTGTGCACCAGGCATTCCAATCTCACATGTGTGAACTCTTCAATTCTTGAAATTAGATTTGGGCAGATATTTTAAAATAAACTTGAGGTTCAAGGGCTGTAAATAAACTAAAAAGCATTCCCTCCCCCATCCCCCCACAACATTATTGCCAATGTAATCTGTCACTGCACTGAATAGAGTGGAGTAATTTGATGCACTGTTACTTCAGAATATGGAGAAGTTAAATAACTTGCTATGTAGTTGGCAGGAAGTTGGTGACAAACCTTGTTGTGGAAAGCAGGATGATTTCCTTATTTTCATTCCCTAGCTGTAACCACTGCCCTGTGTTTCCTGTAAATGATTTTTTTTTTCCCTTTCTTACTGAAATGTTTTTTTTAAAGGTAAATTCATCTTGTGCTTTGAAACTTTTCAGAATCTGCTTATGAACTGCTTTCAGTTTTATTGGATGAGTCATGAGTCGAAAGCTCTGTCCTGTAGCTCCATCATGAGTAATGCTTAGCATTTTCTTGGGTTCTCTTTTAGAAGACTATTAAATTAAAAGAAGAATCTGTTTTTTGATATCTTAATGGATAATTAGGTGGCTGGGTCTTAGAACTGATTTACATTTTCCACTGTAGTAATTTAAATTTTTTTCCTCCAGTTGAAGGATGTCACTCTTCTTCCTTGCATGTATATGTTGCTGGTCACAGCTCTCCATCTTTAAATGAATAAAAACGTTTCAGTATTTGGGACTGATGTACAAGTATTGATTCTGCTTTGGGGCCAGTTTCTCACTGAGGTCTGTGGTGACAGTAGCTACCAAAACTGGCCTGTGTACACAGGCTTCAAGTTACCCATGTGACGTTCAAGTTCTGGTAACAAATGTAGATAGTACGTGGCTTCAGGAATCCTAGTCTTTCATCTGAGCACTGACTGAGAGAGGTCATGGGCTGTTCTCCTAAAACCTCTGTGCTGAGTCTTGTCCAGATAATATGTATCTCAAGGAAAACTTACATGTGCAGTCTTTACTGCTGGTGGGGCAGGCTGTCTTCCTGGCTGCTCAGATGGCAGATCCTTCCTCCTCTTGGATGCCGAGGCATTGGCACATCAGTAGATGGGCATTGGCAGTACTTAGCAAGTTACTTGATGTGCCTGGCCCTCAAGGATTTGCTGGTATAACCTCAGTGTAATTGGCACAGGTGTTTATTTGGATCCAGCTGATGTAAATGTTGGATTGTTGATAGTATCTCTAAGTTTAGACACCCTGAAAATAATGAAAACCATATTTGCAGGTGGAAGAGATGCTCTGTCGCCATGAGGGGTTAGGGACATGTCTGTTTTCTTGCTGAGACCAGTTATTTGCTTTGGTTGCACTGGCACTGTTTGGAGATGAGCAGAGTTTTCCAAGGCTGATCATGAAAAATGCAGATGTATGAAATTCTTAAACATTAAACATTCTCTGTAGAGATGGCAGATGTAAAAATGCTGTTATTTTAATAGTGAAATAAGGTCTCTGAAGAGATTGGGAGTTTACTTGGCTACTGTTGTCCTGTTCTTGCAAATGGGAGATGGTCTGCTCCACAGCCCACATATCACAGGTAACATCAGAAACAAACCTGAAGAGTGAAGTTTTTGGGGCAATGGATCAGTTCTGTGGCCTCTGCTAAGTGGTGGTGCATTTGCACCTGCAATGGTCAACACCACATTCCTGGGAATGGAAATTCATGGAGAACTTTCACACCTAAAGATTTCCTTCATCTTGCCAGTCTCATGTGCCTGGAGGGTTAGTAGTGCACAGGCTTGCTTTGGAAGGGAGTGAACAGTCTGCTTTCCAAATGGGTATCTAATGCATATCTGTTTGACTTTCAGTGAAGTACTAATGAACAAGTTCTGTGGCATAGTCATAAATAACTACAAGGCCCAAGCCAAAATTGTGGATAAAAAAACAAGGTCACAGTTAAGTTTTTCTAAAGTCTGGAATCTGAGAACTGCTAAGCGTAATGATTAGGAATTCACTGAAGCTGGCTGCTAATAGCAAAATCTTGATTCTGGGACCTTTACTTCCAACTAATCTTGGTATATGTGTCTACTTGTGCCTTCACAAACTTATTGAAAACTCATGATAATAAGAAATATTTATCAAAACATTGCCCCTCTTCTGTAATGAGACTTGTACTCTTTAAAGGATAATTTTTCTATTTGTTCAGTATAACATTTTAGAAAGTCATGACAACAAATCATACAGCTGCCCTGGAACAGACTGTGACGTGGTGTACTCAAAACCTGGATGCCAGTTCCTTTGCATAATAGGTTACCAAGCACCAGCTGAGGAGCACAGTCAGTTACTGCAATTCAGCTGAGAGATGAGAAGTTGCTGGACTCCTGTAATTTGCTATGTATCTGTGAGTTGCCCATGAGAAAGAAGATACAGGCTGTAACTTGTATACCTTCCAAATTTGTGGCTTTACTAAGTACAAGTACTGTGATGTGTAGGTAGTCACTTTTAAAATCAAACTGCAATCAAACCTGAAGTAAGCTTTGCCCTTTTGTTCCAAGCTGTTTCCAAGACAGTGTGATCTCTGGTGTAAATCTCATCTAACATGTACAGGCTACAAAGTCTCCTCAAGCTTTTAGATTTGCTAGGGATTACCAGATGTCCTCTAGTCACATTACATCTGCCCCAGAGACACTGAATATGGGAATGATCTTGCAGAGCAGTTCTGCCTCTGGTCTTGCTGAGGATTCCCTGTCTGCATCATTATCACAGCTTTTTGGCTCCTTCGCATTGCTTTGTGCTAAGGACAGAGGGAGAAGAAAATGTCTAATAATTGGATACTCTTTGGCACTGGATAGCGTAGTGGAGGAGAATCACTGTTCAGAAAGCTGGGATCCTTGAACAGCTCAACCACACCTGCTTTAACATGTTCCTTGGGGTGTGTTGGCTCATCTTACATGCTTGTTGCTAAATTTGATCTCCTGTTCTTGCCTTCTGTTGTGATAACTTATTAGCAGGCAATAACTTTGACATCTTGTACTTCTTCCATTTTAGTTTTCAATAGCTCTTTGATGTCCTTTTCTTTCTTTTCCCCAATAGGTAAAGAGGTAAAAATTATGATGAACTTTAGTGATAGAAGTAACAAGTTTATTGGTAATTGAAATAGAGAAGTTGCTGAATGACTAGAGAAAGCTATTCTTGTCTTTAATGTTTGTGTTAACTTTCAGGTAAATGTGTGTTTATCTGTATTGGTCTAAAGCTGGTTTTAAGGTTTTGGGAGTTAAGACAAAAAAGAGCAACTGGCTATTAAGTCTGTGAAATGAAAAAATTGATGGCTGCTGGCAGACATTGTGAAAATACCACCACTGTTTACCATGTAATGCCTTGTGATAATTCCAGTAAAGACTTGGTTAGTGTGGGCTGTAACCTGAATTGATAATATTGTTTTACTCATCTCTGTTAAAATGTCAAATTTTTTGTTGTTGTTCTTTAGAAGAATACCCATATAAGTAAAGATGTCTTTCAGACTGCCTGTCTGGCTAACTTATTGAGATGAAATCCTTTCATTACAGAAAATGGATTGTATACAGAGATTTACAAAGATATTACTGTTATCTTTCCTTGCAGCAAGTGAGTGATTTGTGTAGGTCCTTATTCTTTTCCCTTCATTGAAGTTGTTAAATACAAGGTTATCAACCTTCTCTATGTACTTATTTACAGTATTAAACACAGGAAGGTTTGTTTTAATATGTACTTATCTCATATTTAACTTTGGGTAAGTCAATTTCTGTATCTCTTCTATTTCCTGCCTGGATAGGGAGATTTTATTTTCTCTGTTCATTTCAAGCTCTTTTTGGAATTTTCTGTGGTGTTTTTAGGGGGAATAATGAATCTTTGCTGTAAATTCATTACACCTAGGAGCTACATGTTAACAAATAGCAGTAAACCAGTGATATTCTATAGGCATTTCTTTTGAGCAGCCTAGTGTACGTTTGTACAGGCTTGTACAAGGTAAGGTGCAAAAATCTCCTCCTTGTATTGTTCTTTGTGCCCTGCACAATGGCTTGTTGAAATAACAGCCCTTTTATTTCTGTCTCTCCACAAGGAGACTGGGAAGACACAAGGTCCCACCTCCTGTTGAGGAGACAAGATGAAATCCTTTAGACTGGATGTTGTTTGCATGTGGCTACAGTGTCACAGGGTAAATCAGATCAAAGCAGGGGAATTTAACTTGAATTAAGTTATTGCCAATCAACACAAACCCCTGACCTCTGATACAGATGTTGGGGGAAGTGTGCGGGAGCCCCCAGCCTGGCCTCAGCGGCCCTTATTTTCAGGGACATGTGGGAGGTTGAGGTGGTGCCAGCAGCGGTTTCCTCACTGTCCCCCTCATGATGGCTGCAGGCTCTTTGCTGTCCCCTCATGGTGGCCGCAGACCCCTCCTGGGCTCAGCCCCAGGGGCCGCAGACCCCTCCTGGGCTCAGCCCTGGGCCGCTGCCCTGGCAGGGTGGTTTGGGCGGGCACTGGGTTCTGCCAGGGCCGGCTGGAACCGGTTCCAACTGGCGGGCGGCAGCTGGGCACTCCCCTCAGAGGCGGCGTGAGGGCCCTCAGAGCCGCGCTCGCGAGGTGCTGGATTCCCTCTGCCGTGTCCCCCATTGCTGCTTTATATCTACTCTTAGAAGTATGGGGGGAAATGAGAAAAAAAAACAGTGGGGAGGGGAAGCTGTTCCTCGGTCTGATTTTCGAGCTGTTTTCTTGGAAGAGAAAGCCCTCACAACATGTAGAGGCCATTGACGGGGGCACCGCCATAGCTGAGGGCGATCCCCTGTGAAGAGAGGTGGTCTGCAAACCGTATGGTAAAGCCTGTGTATCTGTTTCTCTTCAGAAATACCTCTGAAACAAAGAGGCCAGGCACAGGGAGTGTTTGAATGAGATTTGTGTTGGTGCAGTGATGCCAAATTGGCTTTTTTCTTATTTTATGAAGGGAAGGGAGAAGCACCATGCAGTCTGTCAGAAAGCGAGGGAAGCATAAGTGCAGAGGAGTTGTATGTCTCAGCATTTTATGCTAACAAGTAGCATTAATACTGCTCTGAGAACCAATAAACAGTTTTATTTGGTGATTACACTGCATCACATAAAAGATAAAATATAGCTCTGAAGTGCACCAATTTGCCTCAGTTCCTGAACCTCAAAAGCAAATTCTTTTCCAGCGAAACAGCATCTAAAATGCTAATTGCTAGAAATGTGACCACTAGTTAGTGTGTTCCCATAATACTGCCATCTGTATAAATCAGTGTGGCTCTTCCAGAAGGGGAGGTTTGAAAAACTTTCACAGATAAGATTAAAAAAAAGATGCCAACTAAGTTATTAGTCCAGTGGCTTTTTGCCCAAAATAATTTTAAGGGGGGGGGGGGGGGGGGGAAGGAAATCTTAGTCTGTTATGCTCTTCTCTTATCTCCTTATTTTAAATATTTCCATAGCGTAGATCATGATGATGTAAACTCTGTCTTTCTAGAGATTTTATATTTAAGTGGGGAAATTTGCTAAAGATAAGTTGTAAGAAAACTTATGCCTTAGCAGAAGGGCTGATTGTAGTGCATGTAATGCCAGATCTCTTCCATTCCGAATCTCTGCGGTTAATGTGTGTGTGTGTGTATATATATGTGTGTGTGTGTATATTTTGTCATGGAGAAGGCTGGATTGTCTGGGTAACATGGGTGTATGCTTTGCCTCTTGGTACAATCAGATCTCTGGTGTGTTTCCATATGATCCATATGACACCAATCTAGTGTGTTTCCATATGATCTGCTTGCTAAAAGAAAGAAATGGAATGAGCAAGCCAACACTGCTTTAAAAACAGACTTTTGCCTTGTGGTGATCACAAAGGAAAAACTGTGTATATGTTCAAGGAGGACATTCTGAAGGCTCTAAAACAAGAAAGTTGAGTGAAGGAATTAAAATCTGTATGCAGATGAATGAGACCATGTCTTAAGGAACTGGCTTTAGATTTTTTTCTCCCACCCCCCTCCCACCTTATTATTTGCAGTTGGTAATATTGCACTTCCTATGCTATCTTAAGATCTACAGAGTATTGTTCCTTGTCTGTAATTTTAAGGATGATCTATTTAAACTGAGATAGATCTTTACCTGCCTTTTTTTTTTCCCTTCTTCTATATTTGTAAGATATAGCTGTCTACAGTAAGACCAAGATGAAAAAAATCCAGAACAGAAAATAAGTAACATAGACTTAAGTTTGCATAAATAGCTCCATTAGAGATAGATATAGATATATATACACACACCTCATACTGCTTTTTTATATACACATATATAGTAATACATTATAAATATTTAATATATAATATAAAATAATTATGAATATCAAAATATAAAATATTTACCAAAATTTCAAAATAATATAATTTGATATAATAATACATTGTATTTGAATATGTAACATATTTTACAAAATATATATTTTATCTATTTTGTTTATATAAAAAGGAGTATTGTATCAATAGACACTTTTTAAAAATTAGATCCTCTCTCTGCAGAAAAGAAAGAAAGATGGGAAGAAATGTACATTAAAAATGAAGCCCTGTGTGAGTGAAAATGAATTTATACTTCAGGTTGTACTTGAAGTGTAGGGCATAAACTACTCAGCAGTGCTTCCTCTTTGATTATTGGTTCTGCAAGAGCAGTTACCATGAATGAATACTGCATGTAGTGCCTGTTCCCACCTCTCCCTTTTCCAGTTTTGATTTTGCATTCTCACTGTGGTAGATGCATCTGTGTGTATGATCCCCTGCTAATGCAACCCATTTTAATGCATCATTTGAAGGACTTTTCATTCTTTCTTGCCTCTGGTTTTATGGCTTCTTAAATTTGTAACAGCCAGTTTAATTCTGAGTTGGCTCTTACTGTTGGAATAAATTCTTGTCTATATAAACCTGTTATAATGCAAAATGACAAGGGGATCCTGAGTCCTCAGATGGTCAGTGTGAAAAACTTCTGATGGCCCAGGCGTGTTGCTGAAGGACAGTGTATGTATTTACTTTCTGACATATCACATAAATGTTGTCAGAATTTTGCTCTTAATTTGATTTGTGGCATTCCATTAACAGTTATTCTGTGTACCAGGAGAATAATAACTAATGATTCCCAGACGTGCAGAACTGTAAAATAAGGACAGGCACTGTTTGGCAGAACACAGATTGTACTTTACTACAGACAGGAACTATTCATATTAATCAAATGATATCTAGTCTGAAGTGAATTTTAGCTAATGAATTCTTATTCTTAGATTAACCATATTACTTACAGGTAGCAAGCTCTTCTAATTCTGATTATTGTTAATAATCAAACACTAGATGTGTGGATTTCTGTCTTTCAGAAAGAGAAATGCTCTTGATTGACCTTATTTTAAGATGTTCTTAGTGTTGAAATTACGATGTTAGGGGTTAGAATTGGGGTGGCAAAAGTTCATGGATTTGTTTTTTGATTTAAGCCTTTATAAGGGTGGACGTGTGCAGTGAATGAGCTAAAAATGTGAATTTAATTGTGTGAGTTTCAGGGCTTAATTATTCAGGACATCATTTTGTGATGGAGAACTTTCTTAAGGCCATCAGTAGTAGGAGTAAATGAGTAACACTTACTTCACTTTGAATACGTGCTGTTACTGTGATGCTTTTGTACATGGGTGTGTTTTTAACAGAATACCTGACTGCTAAAATCCTCCTAATTTCTCGCTTGTTAAATACAAGCTAAAATGTTGAATGATGGAGAAGAAATTTAAATTGGGAGATTTTACAAGATGCAGTTTGTTTTCCTAGCAGAAATAACATCTCTTGTAGGATGCTAAAGAGCCGTGGTGCGCTGTAGAAGTTATTCTCCAGTGCTAGAGACTTGAGCAAGAGGAGGCTCCCAGCAGGGAGTTCCTGTAAGGCAGGAGGGGTCTGCTGTTGTGGAACCAGTGGTTTGACAGCACCTCTCTGCTTTCCAGGCTTTGCACAAGTTTCACAGATGCTGTCAAGCCTGGTGTAATTTAGAGTGAGAATCCTGCTCCTTTAATTTATGGGTGGGCTAGTTTGATGAGATTTTTAAGATAAATTTTTAATTTTCTGTCTCAGTTGCCACCATCAGGGTCTGGTGCTCGTATGTAAACAAGTTACCTCTTCCTGGTGGTGTGGTTTTTTGGCCATGAAGGTCACATCCTCTGGCACTGCTTTTGTGTGAGCAATGCTTACATGCAGTTTCAGATGTGATGCTTTATTTTCTTCTCGTGTAGTAGCTTTCTGAAAGAAGCTTTTTGCTGGCTGTCTTCAGTGGGAATGAAATGTGGTTTGTGGTCTGCTTATCTACATCTAGTAAACAAGAGGAAATAACATCTTAAAATCTAATTCAGTGTTGACATGGCAAAGAGAAAGACAAAGGACACAAGGAGGGACTGCTGCCTTGAATAAATCTAATTCCACACATACACACACACACTGCTATCTACCAGAAGAACTTAACTGATTATAAGTTATTTATAATTGCAATGCAAATTTATGTGCAAACGTTTATTTATGTAAAATCCTATGTAAGGTATTAAAAAATAGGCCTCATAAACATCAAAGAATGACAATTTTATTATTTCAGCATCAGCATTACTTGGATTTGTGCCAAAATGACCAGTATTACAAACTACAAGTAGTGTTATTTTTTTGGTACAAGTTTACCTAGACAGCGTCTCTGTGGCCCGACCACTTTTAGCCAGTGGAAAAAACCATTACCTTCTACTGCACAGCTCTGCTAATGTTGCCTGTTAACACTGATATACTTAATAAATGTGAGAGAGTGTATATATAAATGCATAACGTATGCATAATATATATACAGAACATATATATATATATTTTTATGAAATTTTAAGTCAGAGGGGCATCTTTTAAATGGTCACCTAGAAGGGTCTCTGACTCTCGCACTGTTTCAGACCCATAGCTCTGCTTGCTGCCGCACAGTCTCTGCCAGCTCTGAGGAAGCAGCTAGTGGGAGGATGAAGAGGCATGTGAGCGTATGCTTACAGTTTGTGTATCCTGGAGTGTGTGTGCTCACATACATGCCGCCCGTTTCAGTTGCATATAGCCGTGATGTGAAAGCTGTTGAACTTGGTGTGCCTGCACAGAGGATCAGACGCAGTTGCAGCAGAGGTTGAGTACACTGCCCTACCCTTGTTTCAGTCCCTCAAAGAAAAAGCCTTGGAGAGGGTTCATGGCAGGTTGCCAACATACGTGTTTCTGTTAGTAACAGCATATCTCTGTTCTTCCATGTCTGTTGTCCTGTATTTGTCAGAGTAAAGAAGCCTTTATCTCTGAGTAGGATGTTCTTTTTGTAGAAGATGGAACATTTGATACTCTGAAAGTTACTTACAGTAGGAGACCTTCCTTTCAGGAGTGCTTACTAGAGCTCAACACTGTACTGTGGCCTTTAATAAAAAGCAACATCAGCTGAACAGATTCATCAGCCCTGCCATGGTGTGTACCAGGAAATGCAGTTGTCTTGGTTTTATCTGGGAAGGTGAATGAGAACACTGAAAACTGAACAGTCTGCCATTGAGCCCTGTACTTGCCCAGCGCATGGAGGAGCCATTCCAAGCAGGACCAGAAGCCCATACCATATCAGTCCCTGGCTCTCAAACTCTCTTGCAGTCACAGGTTTAGGCAGACTAGTGTGGAACTTCGCTGTCCTGACATGTACTTGGTGCTCTGGCAAACTGCCAGGTGCTTGGGGTGAGCATTTCCTCATGTTATCAACATTAACTTGGGCTTAGAGATTTGAGCTAATACCTACTCATAGTCTTGAGACAGACTGTTTGGTTAAGACACTGGTGTGGCATTTTGTTATTGTTCCTGGAGTATAAGTGACCTCTAAGTAGGAGTTGATCATGTTTTTAAAGGCTCTCAGGCATAATATAAATGTGTGCTTGTGGGAAGACAGCATATAAAAAGCTGCATTTTTGTCAGGTGTCTGATTTATAGGGAACAATGACATGCAGTAATCTAATTTATGTCTGTGTACATTATGTCACCAGTCACAAGTAATGGAGTACAGCAGATGCTTTGATTTGTATGTGTAGAAATTGTTAGTGGGCTGAGCTAATGGTGTAGTAGCTTTAGCTTGCCAGAGGGAAGCCGTTGATCTTGTGTTGGTAGCAGAAGAAGCATAAGAAGGTAAATCCTGTGCCTGATGCTGAACAGAAAGAGATGCTAGTGTCCATGAAGTCTGTACTTCTGCAGGCCAAAAGACTATTTTCTTGATCCTTTACATGTTAGAAATCAGGAGAAGAAACTTTGTCTTGGAGAGTAAGATTTTATGCAGATATGTTCATCTCTGATCAAGGGTACCTTCTCCAAATGAAGACAGTGATAACTGGCTATTTCCAGTAAATCTGGTTATATGATTATTTGTATTTGGTGATCTTGAATGTCTTTGTCAGAGACAAAAAATTTCTACTAGTAAAAAGAAATTAAGATAGCTGATTTATCCCAGCTGCTAGTGAAGCCTATGCATTATATGCTAAATGCTTTAAAAAAACCCCAAACAGTAAGCTCATTTTTCAAATCTTGGTGTATCATGGGAGCGGAAGGATACATGCTAATATTTTTATACTTGGGCATATGAGTTTTCAGACATAGTTATCAAATATCTGCAATCTTTTTAAATCAGAGAATGCAGTATCACTTAAACTGCCTTTATTTATTTATTTATTTAAACAGATTATTTTTCTATATTTCAATATATTCCTTTATTGGATGCATAGACTAAGAAGATTGAGTTTGTTATTTCCAGGAAAATATAGGGGTTAGGGACAACACCATTACCAGAGCAATCTGGAGCTAATAGTGGACAGAGCATGTGAATGCATTACTTGGGTTCTAATACTTTTATGTACTCAGGACAATGTTTGTGGGATCTTGGGGAAAAAAAAACAAGGACATACATTAGCAGTGAGATCAGTTTGCTAGGAAAGACACTGAGGACCACTCTGTGTCAATTAAGAGCAATTTGGAGTGGGAAATACCTTAAATGCTGGCTGACTCAGCTTGCAGAATGTAGCCAATAACCAAATGGCAGAATTTCCCAAATGGCAGAATTTCCCAAATGGCTACATGAAGAATGTTCTTCCTCAGCTGGTGACACAAACAGCATTAATTTCCTGTATAAAGTATTTTCTCCAAGAATGAGATCCATTGATCCCAGGTTTTTATTCACATCTAAGAAAGCATCACTTCCCCACTCTTCCTGTCTCCTCCGAATTCATTCATCTCCTCCTTGTTCTTCTTGAGTCATGGATTAATCTTTTCCTTCAGTAGTTTGCATTAGTTTTCCTCTAGCCGTGTGGATGAGTGGGAATGATTTCACCTTTTTTGGTAGAATAAATCCTCTCTTGTTGAGAATATGCATTGGTGCATAGTAGGTAATGCCCTAATGTTAATGGGGCTAATTAAAAAGAGGGTGGGGGGAAGACAGCACCCCTCCTTTTTGTGAAAATGAGGATGTTCTCTTTCTCCTTCTGTTTTGCCTCTTTTTAGTACAGTAGTGTTTGTGTGCATCTCTTGATCACCAGGTATAAAGAAAAAACATTGAAGAAAAAGATGTGTACAGCATTTCAAACTGATAGAAAAATGAAATAGTTAAACATGGAAGGATCCAATACTTCAGTAACTTAAACATCAAGGACTTTTCTGTAAATGTGGTACTAAATGATCCTGAAATCATATGTACATACACTTGTTTTCTCTTGCAGTCTTTCTCACAATAACCTGAAGAATTACAGTCATACTAAATTGATTTCCCCTGGAGTTCAATTCAAAATAAATTAGGCTAAATAATAACTTGATATTAACTCAGCAATGTTCAAGGCAGATGGCTCTGACCTATGCAGTACTCCAGGACGTTCAGGAATATGTAAACCCTATGTGCTTATGCCATGAAATGTGCTGAATGGCCTTGGTTATCTGCTGGAGTTGTGTGGTAGCCTGAGTCAAAGAAGCCTTTGGATTGTTTTTAACAGTTAGCTCCACAGATCGGTAGGAGAATGCCATGACACCCTGGTCTGAAGAGATGTGAGTTTCTCTAGGTTTACTAAGTGACTGTTTGTTTTCTTTCTAGATTCCAGCCTATGGAGAACTGCACATAAGAATAAGATAAATATGGCTTTTAAGGGCGAGGACCACTTAGATTCCCTTCCGTTACCTGTTCAGCGGTAAGTGGTGCACTCTGTCATCCAGACCTGACTGATTAAATGCCTCTAAGGCTGCAACTGTGCTTTCCTTTGGGGAGCCAAGGATGCTTAAAAACTCATTTTTAAACTCAGTTTTAGGTAATGTTCATACAAAATGTAGAGAATGGATGTGGAAATCTGGGACACATTTCTAAAGGAGTTTCAAATTTGTATACCCGTAGTCTGGTAAATCATGACAGTAAATATGCAGTTGTCATTTCAAATGGATGAACATGTTTGCAGTACAGATGTGACTATTTACTGGATGAGTTCTTTGTCATGATGGAAATAACTGGAACTTAACTGCTCTCTGTGAAGACTGCTGAAAACTGTAATTTTTTTTTAACCTGTTGACTTTCTTTAGGTGTACCTATGATCATGATATCAAGGTCACAGTATAGTCTCTCATTTGTGGTGCCCTGGTGGGACTGGAGATGTTGGTGACTCTACTGATCAAGAGTTTTTTAAAATCTGGCTATTGGTTGTCATCTAGTAGCTGCATCTGCCTAGAGCTGTTTCACTTCTAGCATAATGGAGGTTCCATGAACATTTTTTTTAAAAAAAAGAATACAGTAACCTGCATTCTCATTGAACTGTGGTGTGCTATGTGGCACAGCTGTTGGATTTTTAAATTATTTTTGAGGTGGGGCAGGGGCTGCTGAGTGCAGGGATAAAATAAAAAGAATTAAAATACCAGTCTTTCTCACAGTCTTCTTTCTTCAGGTCAGCTCATGAGTCTTTTTCATAATCAGCTGGCTGCTGACATGCAATCTTAAAATGCAGTGCTTCCATACCAGGAAGAGAAACCAGATAGGTGTCTGTACTTAGATTATTTTTTTTATTTTTCCTGGTTTTAGTACTATTATTAAGTTGTTTTGTGGCAGAAGTCTAAATCATCATTGGGATACAGATGAGAATTTTTGTCACTGAAGGAGGTGAAGCAGAGAAAGTAGACAAGCCTTTCAGATCTAGATATTTGTGGTTAAGTCCTTCATTTCTCAAAATCACTTCCTTGTTTTGACCTGAAAGCTGAAATAGTTTGCTATAAGGGGCTTCTGTGGCAGAGCCAAAAATAGAATCCAGATTTCCTGTCTCCCAGTTCTTAACCAGAAGACAGTCCTTCCTCCTTTTGTTTCTTTCTTCCTTTTTTTTTCTTGAACTAAAAAATTGAGTCCTATGAAATAACAATATGAATGAGGTCACACCATGTGTATTTATAGCCTTGCATTGCTTTTCAGAATGTGCTCTGTATCTGCAGGTGTTCTGGTGACTTCTCTGGAGGATCTGCTTAGGTGCTCGATAAATTAAGATTAACATGCCCTCTGTTATTAAGAATATCAGTGTTTAAGTATCTATCAGCTCTGAAGAAATCTGAATTTCTTGCAGTATGCCTTTTGGGGTTTTTTAGACCGCTTTTTGTTTGTCCTAAGTTTTTTATTTCTTGAATATTATTAGTGTAATAATCTTGCCCCATGCTACATTCCCTATTATCAGTTTTGTTTGGATTATGTCAGTAACTTGTATGTTGTGGCTCTTTAAAGTGTTCAGATAAAGACTGTAAGAAACTCTAGAGGAAAAAAATGGACATTATCCGTAATACAAGAGCTAGAACTGAAGATTTTCAGAGTTTGAAATTCAGTGTGCTTACATGGCTCCATGAATCACTGCTCTATGAATTTTTAAAAACCATTGAAGAATGGAATGCTTGCTGGGGAATTGAAAATGTTTTTTTAAAAACCTCTTTTTGCAGTAAGCTGTAAGAATAGAGTACTACAGAAGAAAGAAAGGTGTTATGCCAGTAATGCAATAAAGTTGCCTTCTGGTGGCAAGGACTAAATTTGGTTATCTCATAGCTCAAGGCACTCATGTTGCCTCGTTTAATGACCTTGCATTCTTTTCTTTTCACTCAATTACCCCATAACAATACAGCAAAGAATTTTATAGATTCAGAAAGGGAGCTTACCTTACTATGAAGGATTTCTGATTTTAGTGATTTATATTCCACCTATAACCAAACTGAAAGCTGGGTTGTTTGTGGCAGTTTTGATGGTGGTAGTTAAAACAGATTTGTGTATCCATCTGGTCCTTCTGGGAAGGATTTTCAGGTGTGCTAGCTGGCTGGATCCAAAGGACAATGTTAGTAAAGTAGCAACTATTGATTTGCCATCATTTGGTGGCATTCATGAGGAATATGAACTTAACAGATTTTTATTTGTATAAAAACTGTTCTGCTGCACTGGCTGCAGTTTTTGGTGTGCATCTCAGAATTTTATTTTTTTTTATTTGTTAGCAAGTTTGGTCACGCGTGGAATTGTTGCAAGCTACAGGGAGTTTTCAGGAAGGCAACGTTAAGTAGTATTAGCTGTAAACAGTACGACTTACAAAGAAAACATACCACCTGCAGTGCCTAATACTTGACTTGATTACTTTCCAGGTCAGTCTTTGACAGTTTACAGTAAAGACTGTGTCTTTGGTTTTGCATTTACAGTATAGGGTGAGTAGTTACCTGTTTTGCAAAACTATTGTGAGGCCTTGACTTTCTATGCAATTTTATGCGTATCAAGCAATCTGAATTTAGTATTCTGCTGGCAAGATTAAAGGTCCATACTTCTGTCTCTCATTTCAGCAGGTAGGCCATATTATTGCTGTTACCATGTAAAGTAATGTAGCTGGAATTGTGTTAGCCCTGGAAGGCAATTAAGGATGAAATTCTGTCTACTGACTTCAGTATATCCAGAATATCTTTTCTTTATAAAAGGCAAGCTTTGTTGAAGTGTTCCAAGGACATTCACATTCTCTGTGCTAACCAAGAAGGGAAAGAACCAAGTGGTCCTGCTTAACAGGAATACACCTTTTCATGCAGCTTCAAAACAGAGATCAAACTAATGAAGGGTTCCTAATGCTCAAGAAAGCAGATTCACTGAATTTGTTATTGTCTTATTGTGAGAAAAGACAGTGCTGCTATCTGTCTTCAGGAGGGCAGTAAGGTTCGTTGAAGCTTTAATTTTGATTTGGGTATTATACATCATTCCTCTTGATTCTACTCTGGTTATACTGTTGATTAATCTTCTTGCCTTAGACAAACCACTTTACCTTCCTGTGTCTTTCCTTCTTCCACCTCAGCTGGGGAAACAGTGGAAGCCCTTATTAGCCTATCTCCACAAGGTGCTATTTTAATGATATTTATATAGCCCGCAGTATGTTACGACCTCACATGCCTTGTTACGCCTGAGGCTGTGTGTGTATCGTCCTGCTGCACTGTTGCAGGTTGGTAATGTTGAATACTGCCTAGCAGCTGCTTTCAGTAAATGCAAAGAATATGTTTCTGTTCGCAAACTAACTTGTTCCTTCTGTATGTTATATCTTACCATCATTTTCACAATGGTGTTGCCTGGCAAGCGAGTTTACTAAACTCTCTTTACAACTGTGGCTATAAAAGAGGATGATGATTAATTACCCGTACCTTGTTATTTCTGAGGTGTTTTCCCACAATCCAATTTAAAAAAAGAAATAACTTGATTAAGGATATTTTAATGATCTTACTATGACTTGTCTTCTCAACTCTTTATTAGAAATACCAGCACTGTATTGTGTTAAATACAATATTTGTCACTTCAGTTCACACTTTCTGGGGAATTTTTTCCTTAATTGCCTGGTCTTTCTTAATCTGGTTCACTGCTGCCTGGGGATGGTGGGAGGATCTTGTAATCAGTTGTTCAGTAACCTGTAATGAGCAAATTTAAGAAAGCTAGCAGAACAGTGCTACAACTTTGTAAATGGTTTTTTGCTTTTTTTCTCTGTTTGACAAATAATATAGTGATCTTAAGAAATGTGCCGGTCTGACCCCATTTCTAGTCTCATTAAATTTGCTAGTGTCTGTTAGTGGTCAGATTTCTGAGCTCATATTAACCCTGAGGGATTTGGAGTGATGGAGTGAAATGCATACAGAAGTTTAATATTAAGCTGAGATGTGGCTGTTAGCAGTGCCAGTTGATTCTTTTTGCTCCTTACAATATTTTAGATAATGTGATGAAGGATGTGTGGGTGTATATATATGTTATTTTATTTAGGGCAATATGCCTAAAAGACTAGAGATATGCAATCTTTTACTTGTTTGGTTTTTTTTTTTTTAAAAAAACCAAACCCTTATTATGTTGTATGTATAGACTATGCTTCAGGTATTTCAATTTTGTATCTTGCCTTTTGTGAACACTTTATTGTTGAAGTTACTCCAGGGTTATAATGGAAATACAGAAAATCTCTACATCAAGAGCGTAAAATTATGTCCAACTAAACTTAGTGGAAATAATTTTCCACTATTTTAAATGGCAGTGTAACTGAGCTCAGAATAAAGAGTAGACAGGAGCAAAACAGGGGAAAGTTGAAAAAGTAAAGCAAAAAGAGGAGAACCAAGAAATGGTGTCGAAGTAGATTGAGGTTATTCAGTGGATGGCAGCACAGTTAAATGCAACCTTTTGGGAAGTGCCACAGAGCACCAATGTCTTGTTCAGTATCAGCTGTGCACACATAAATAATTAGGTTTTGGAATTTACCTCCTTTCCATTTTGAAATGAACTTTGTGGATTCAATTTGAAACACCTGATGAAGTAAGCTACTCTGCTACAGTAATGAAAAATATTTTTTGATACTACTTATGCAAGAAGGATAAATTAATTTGGCTTATCCATAATTTAAAAATAAATGCATCAAAAAGTAAAAGATGTTTCATGATTATGAATCTATGATTTCTAACTAGCCAAGAAGCAAACATTCACAGTGTGATATTCCATCAAATTTTTCATTTTAAAAATTATTCTGCTGAGTTCAGAGCACAGTGTGCTGGTAACTGGGAGAAGTATATGGTAATTTTTAACCATGTCTGCTGTCTCCCAACAGCCAGGCCTGCTGGTAGAATCACTGCGCTGGCGATGAACAGAGTGGTCTGTGACTTCTCTGAGAGTGCTGCCAGCTTCTGGCCAGAGAGTCTCAGATACTCTCATCACAGAAGATTTCTACCTTCTTTGCTCTTGTAGCATAGTTGAGAATCTTTAAAAAAGTAGCCAGAATGTTACCCTTCTTTTGGTGTAAATTATTTTTTAATCATGACAATATCATTAGAATTAGATTTTTATTAGATTGGAATTAGAATTTGTATAATCTTCATTGAGGGGAAGCAGTTCATATGTGAAGGGGATGATCTTTGTTCAATATGTGAAACTAATTGAAATTACTATTTCAATGACTGTTCACTAATTCACCTTTGATTTCTGAGATTTAAATAAATCATAGAATCAAGAAATAATTTGGTTTGGAAAGAATCTCATGAAATATAGTTCCATCCCCTGCTTGCAGCAGACAATCTCTTTCTGTTTCTCCTCCTCCCCCTTTCCCCCCCTTTTTTTTTAATATTGATACCATTCATATATTTATAGATTGGTTTTTCAGACTTGGGTCAAATTGATTTTGATGTGTTATATGTTAGCAAGTTTGCTTCTGGGGTAAATGTAGAGGGTGGGGGGGAGAAATAAAAAGCAAAGGGTAGGAAAATACTGGAATTGTAAAGCAGTAAAATCAGCTAATGATACCTATTCAGATTGTTACTCTTATTTGTCAGGATCCCACAGTGTGGGAGCCATAGTTGTCAGCAGGCTGACTTGTAAGCCATGCTTAAATTCTGGGCCACTGGCGTTGTTCTGCTGTAGTTCCAGCTGCTGCAAATGCAAGGCCCTCAGTAAATGCTCATGAGCATTTTTTTACTGTTTAAATTGGCACTTTGATATCAATTTACACACATCTTCAGCTGATCCCACAACAAAAAAATGGATTTGGATTTTCAATTTAAATGACATGAGAAGCAGAGACCTTGCTTGTCATTTGCTCCAGCTCCTTAGTTTGAGTTGCACGAACCAATCCTCCACAGCCCACCAATCCTCCAAATGCTTTCCACACAGAGGACCTTTAAGCCAGCAGGACACCAGCCTTGTTAAGTGCAGTGCAGCATCCAAGAGCAGACGTGCCAGAAGACCAGGTGTGGAGGAAGTGCGCAGGCACAGAGCATCACCAGTGCTTTGCGTGTGCTGTAGGAACTGTGGTAACAGAGGTGAAAGCTAAAGCACGCTGACAATTGCTTTGCCTGCAGCAGGGTCAGAGCAGCCTTTGCTAGTGCCAGATGGGCTGAATCAGGCCCCATGTCTTCATGAGGTGAGAAACTGGAGTAATAAAGCTTTATTACCATCTTTATAATGGTAGACAAGAGTTTAAGCCTTTTCTCTTACTGTCTTTGTGAACCTCCAGCACCTAAAAATGATACTGCTCTCTGCTTATGAATTTTCAGTGTGCATGTGTGGGCTTGTGGGAAAAACAGGGAAGGTCTTTGGACAGTTCTGATGTTGTTCAGTTAAAATTTAGGACAGCATTTGACTATCTGCTTTCTAATTTGACACAGCATAGAGATGTGTATGATATATATTCAATATACACTCTATTCATAGTGCATTAGCACAGGAAACTTGATTTGAGTTTATTCTAGCAAAAGCATGCAGAATCTTGTGTTTCCATAAAGAGGTTTAAAACTGCATTTAGAAGAAATAAAAAGGGCTCCATATGTTTCAAAAAGTTACTGCCATTCTCTACCCTCGCTACTTCTGTATTTTGTGGGCATTTTTTGAGTGATCCGTTCTCTTTGAGAGTTATAATGTATTTCTCGCATATAATTATCTCTCCTGCTGTTGCCCGAGTGTATCTCAAGGAATGCTTTTGCAACACTGCTCTTTCAGTTTTGTTATACATGATGCTTTTGACAATGGCATTTGAGCTGATATTTTCTCAGAATTGCTTACAAAGACAGGTGACAAAACTATGCAGGTAGGTTGGGGTCACGTCACTCTCTTTCTTCCTCTACTCAACATTTCATCAGGACCCCTCAGCGTGTGTTTGTACATGGACACATTCCCACACTGTAAAAGTATGTCTACGTGGAGGCCCATATGAAGAACAGGTGAAGTCACCCTTACCACTTTCTGTATGCTTCTGCACTGATTATTTGTTTCATACTCCAAAGAAACACCTTTGGCAAAAAATTATCACCTAGCTGTTAAATAAATCAGGAAAGATACACCCGGTAAGTTGGAACATGCATAATATTTCACAAACATGATACAGGAATCATGTATGCTTTAAGCAGGTATATTAACCTTAGCTTTATTTGAACTTATATATAGCCTCCAACCATTCTTGTGCTGGACTACAGCAGCCCTGCTTCCCAAATTAGGTCCTTAAGTCATCTATAACCAGAAGTGACCTTAGTTACGTTTTATATCTCAAAAAGCTTTAACAGTGAAAACAGCCCATTATCATCAGAGGTCTGTATACATCCCTGCAGCTTGTTAGGACAAGTTTTCCTGCTTCAAACAGATAAATGTGGCACAGATTAGCTAATACAATTATGGTTACATAAGAGAAGACATGTTAGAATTTCAGGCATTCTTTGTATGTCAGAAATAGTTGAACTTTTTGCTAATAGGCAGCAAAGTGCTGATGATATTTGCCCTAATGCTATTCTCCAAACTATTTTTTCATGGGTGCCTGTGAAGCTGTGCTGCACAGAATGCTGGTGCTATTGGGCACCTGTGCAAGGGAGGCAAGTGGTACACTGAGCCACACACTGGTGAAGAGGCGGTCGGAAGGTGTCCTAGCTAATAGTAGTGTGATCCAGAGAGTATTCAGCATGGCCTGGAGAATTCCTTTGGGAACCTCTCTTCTATAGTGTTCTCAAGAATTTGAAGGTAGAAGGTGGGATGAATCTTGTGTGCAGGCCTAAGATGATTACTTCACAACAGCTTAGGTCTGCAAATAAAATGAAGGGAAATAAGAAGGTGTTGTGGGACTGTTTATCGAGTCTTTGCATTTGTTTTTCTCAAAGCTGAAGTGGTGTACCATGTTAACAGGAATTCTGAGTACAGTTGGCTGAGAAATGGTTTTTCTGTTTGAATATATCAGATTTCAAATGTGTTTGTTTTACCTCTGCCTACAGATAGTGTTTCTTGTCTATTCCATTTAAGTATTTGAAACTGGCAGAGGAAGGTATCTTAAATATCTTCCTCTGCTGAAATATCCCTTGAAGTGGGGATCTGAGCCTAAGTTCAGTATAAATGTCCTAATATCTTTCTGGATAAACATGTAGATAGCTGTATTGATAGGCAAATGGTTCCAGCAGAATCTGTTGCATGAGACTAACATTAGAGCAGCAAATAGCTAGCAGATGGAATATGAAGTTAAGATGTGTTAAAGGAACCACTGTGTGGTCTGGGACAGGAGATACTTGGCCTGTTATTAACCCACAAGTGCTGGCTTTTTGACTAGTGTGTATATTTGCACTCTTATTCTGACTGCAAGTTACATGTACAAAAAAACTGATCTGACAGAATAAAAAAAGGAGGAGTGGGTGGGGGAAAAGAAAGAAAGAAAAAGATTGCTCATAAAATGGCCAGCCACTACTAGGTCTGGTGTGTTAAACAGCATTTTGATATTTTATCTGTAGTCTTATGGATCTAGTAATTACTTTTTTCTTATGAAGTATCGTGGTATGTGATTTAAACTGTATGTTTCTACAAGTATATTCATACAATATGGGCAAAAATAAGATAATAACTTAATTGGCATATATCCTGTCATAGTTTCACTTCTGTTAACACCACCAATAATGTAGAAAACTGTATCTTCTTGCATTTGCTTCTCTATACAGTGAAGTCAGTTATCTTATTTTCTGGTTATATGATGGCAGGAGGAAAGGATTGTTAATCAGATGCTTGACAAATACACAGAGAGCTTTTTTTCCTTCCTCTGAAGACTTTACTCTCAGAGGCTGACAAGGAGAAATTAAAAGAGAGTATTCAATGAATAAGCTACTTATTTTTTGTGTATTAAACATGTATTTCCCATTTGTGAGGAAGTTCTGTTATCCCACAGTAATTTATACAAAGCAAATTTCTTTAGCTAAGGCTGGTAACTGTAACAGACTTAATATTATTGAAAATATCCCTGCTTCTATTTCTGCTACATTTTCACTTCCAATTTGCTTGCTCTACTGTTGAGGTATCATAAAGCATTATAACAGGACAAAGAACTAGTTCCACTTATGCTTTAATTGTTTTTTAATGCAAAATATTGCACTCACATAAAATACCCATTTATTTATATTTGGTGCCAGAGGCTAATTCATTGAACCTGCGATGTATTATTGCAAAACAATGGTGTTCACTGTGCTTTTTTGTTCCTGTTAGCTGTTTCCCAGGTTCCTTTCATGGCCAGTAAGAGTTTATTAATGCTAAATAAATAATTAAGAAGGGATAATTGACTTATTTTTGTGCAATTATACCAGAATGATGCTTTTTTTCTGGAAAACATCATTGTTCTGTTTTTAATGCACTGCAGAATGTGGAGCCTTCATACCCTTATGAATCACAGGTAACTCATTTGTGCCGGAGATTCACTGACAGTGACCCAAACCCTGCTCTCACTAAATGAAGAGGAATAAATAGATAGACTGTTTCATCCTACTTGCTAAGAAGGAGGGAAAAGAGATCTTTTTAATCTTCTTGTCATCATTTGTAATATTCTCTCAGTCACTGTAAAAGTCTTCCAAGGTATGTAATTCTCTTTACCTGCTCCCTTCTGAAGATGGAGATTGACACCTGTGCAATGGGGCTCTTGCAAGCAACATTTGCTCTCTGCCTTGCTTCTCTTTTACATCTGAGATCACCAGAACCACTGTGGGCAGCAGTAAGGTGAAAAGTCCTCACTAATGAATTATGTCCAAGGAATGAGCTATCTGTGGGACTCCTAACCCACTCATCTTTGCTTTCTCCAGGAAACGAGGCTGTGGTTGTTTCCTCAGCCCATTCAGCATTTTGAAGAACCCTCTGAACTCTTGTCTTTTTCAGGTCTTGGGATCCTATTGCTTTGGGTTTTGTATCTTAATGACTGTTCCAGCTCAGGCATTCTTCACACTTCAGCTGTTGTCCCTCATTCAAAAGCAGCTTTATGGTAGTAAAAATAAACACTCATTTCCTTTCTCCTTTTACTATTTAGCCTTCAGAACTCTTCTCAGGATTGCTTTGAAAAACTTAGATTTTTGCCTTTCTCCACTATGTTACAGTAGCATCTAGAAGCTCCAGTCAAGATCAGAATGCTGTGCACAATGCTCAGTGCAAAAGCAAGAAAATGTCACTTCATCTGCTAAGCAGCGGAGAGAGACAGAGTCTAGCAGGAGAGAAAGATGGCAGGAGGTGACAAAATTTGTCAGAATGTGAGTAGGAAGGAGGGGGAGGAGGAGGAGAGAGAAAAAAAGTAGAAAGTGCACAATCGCCGAGTTCCACTTGCAGAATTTGATAAGCTCACCTTCATTTCTAGTTTTACCAGTGGTCAAATGGAAATTAAAAAAATAAAAGCACATCAGTAACTCATTCCAACACATTTGGGTGAAGGGATCTATGAGCAGTAGATTTATATTGGCAGTTCTCTACCCCCGCTTCAATGTGAATGGACTGTCAAGCAGCAGGGCCAGTGGGAAGAGCATTTTTTATGTCTGTCTACCATATTGTCCAAATTAGAGTGGCTAAAAATACCTGCTTCTGGGTCTGGTGGATTCTTCAAGCTGAATCCAAGCCCATCAAGTCTGATCTGAGTCCATGACAGTTTACAAAGTCTGAATATCCCAATATCACAGGGTTCACCAGTGTAATTGGTTTTGGAAATTTTAGTCATTTTATTAGTTTATAATGACACAACAAATGCAATAGTATTAATTGCAAGTATGAATTAATAATACTCTACAAATATAAATTCAGCAGACATATTTTAGTTGGTGATCATTGTGACAATATTCGCCTACTGTTTGTTCAGCTTTGCCTGTAAGCAGGCTGGTTAGCAGCCTTATACTGTCGTTAACTTGCTGATGGCAGAGTTTATTTAACATTTTCCTTTTTTCTGTCAGGAAATTATCTTCTTTTTTACTGCTGTCATTACTTTCTGTGAACTTTGTGGCTTATGCACTTGTTAAGACAGCTACAGTTTTAGCAATTTAACATACCAAGTACAAAGTAAAAATCCACAAAACCAGTTTGAACTAGTCCTTTTGCCTTCTGATGATTCCTTCAGTTGACAGAGGCTGGAAAGAACCTGATACTACTTAAATTCTAACCATGCAAAGAAAATCAGTATACAATAAGTTTATCCTAGACTTTATATAAGCTAATCAGCAAGCTGAATTAATGTGTGATTCTAATATTGTGTGTTCCTTATGTTCTGTAGCGTGCCAGCAATTCTGGGATGGTATAATATTTCCAGACATTTTTAGAGGGACAACTTACAGTGAGGATTTCTCAGAAAAAACATAAAGATCTGAGAAGAACATTGGTGCAGCACTTAACACTAAGCGATTTATGTGGCCTTTTAAATAGGTGTGATGAAGCTATAGTTATTTTACACATCATATCTTATGTATTACAAGTGATTATAGTGTTTTTACTTATAGACTTTTCTACATTGATGAATGCATAAGATTTCACAAAAAGTAATAGCCTGACCACAAATGTTTAGTTCTAAGTTTCCCCGACTGGCCTTCATTTGATCTCCCTGGAGAACTTGTATGGCTGCTTAACAAGGCACAAGATGTTTGTGGTTTTAACATTTTTTCTCTATTGTAGCACTGATTCTTGAGGAGGCTAGTGATTTGAGTAACTCCATCATCCCAGAGCACAGATGCTGCACTGAATTTGGTGGTACTGAAGTTTCAGTAAGTGGCTAGGAGGGACAATTGTTGGTTTCGGGTCAGGTGAAGAGACTCATGAATATCAGTTACCAGAAAAGCAGCAATGTTGAGGTGTACCTAGCCAACAAAACAGTTAACTTACCACCATAATTGTAGTCCATTTGCATTTTACTTGTGATCTTTGAGTAAGTCTGATTTTGTTACCAATACTTGTTTATTCTGTCCATTGGCTTGCTGCTTCCTGAAGCTAGTGGTAACACCTCTATTATTTCTGCTGTGTTTCTTTGTGGTTTAAACCTAGTCCTATATTAAATGGAAATGTTAAAGTGTAGAGGTTGATCAGTGCTGGCTAACAGAGTTCTGCCTTCCACAATACACTTCAGGATATCTGTCTGACTACACGGTGCACCTTTCCTTAAGTTGTTTTGTTTTAAGAAATGTTTCAGGGCTGTAGTTTGCATTATCTGTTACTGACTTCATTTGGAGAAATTGTTAGACTTCAGTAGTTGTGACAAGTGAGTAATCATTGAGGCAAATACCATTTTAATATAGCCTTTTAACTTTTTTGACAGCTAGGAGC
Source organism: Caprimulgus europaeus (assembly GCA_907165065.1). The sequence continues at coordinate 12,346,148 of OU015539.1, forward strand.
AAACTTGCTTTTATCAATGTTTTCCAAAGGTTTAAATACTTCATAATATAAATTATGAATAGTAAATTAATATAAATTAATCTCTTTTCCCAGTGAAGTTGGATTGCTGATGTTCTACTGGAAAAAAAGAACATAGTGCAAATCATCTGGCTAATCTTTTAGCTTGCCACTCCAATTACAAATACCAAATATTCATAGACCTCTGTTACCTCAGGAATGATCTACAAAGCAAATGTGTGCACTTAAAAATCAGGAGTCTGATTCTCAACTACCTTAGAGCCATTTTGTATCTTCTAATCTACCTCTCTGCTAGCTCTATAAAATTTTGCTAAAATCAATGCATTATCATGGATCTACAAGGCTCTTTTATGGAATTAATATTGTGTAAAGCAACTAGGGGATAAATAAGAGCTATTTCTATGGTTCTTCATTAAATCCTTCCACTGAGAGTTGAGTTCTGCTGTCCATTGTATTGATGTAGAAACTGCCCCTGGATATATTGGATACCTATGAATAATTTTGAAAAGATGAATTAGAAAAAAATTAGAGATGATTTGTGTTCAAAGAAGGGGCTAAATCCGTTCAAGAAGTTGTTTGTTGCCAATTAATTACCTACTTCTAATTAGAATAATAAATTTGAGCACAGTTGTAAGACTTGGCATTGGCTTTCACTGTAGGCTTATCTGGAAGCTGTACTAAATGCTATCATTAAGATTGGTAATAAATCTGTCATGATAGGTGAGAATGGATAAAAAGGCTAAGAAGCCTTGAAAACATAATTTGACTGAGCAGAAGTCTTTACAAGTTATAAATATGACCACTGGAATTATTCACATGAATTGATCAGCTCAGACTTCAACACGATGTTATAAAACATGAAACTTTTGCACTTTAGTGAAACTCAGTGCTAAAATGGAGATATAACTCTTTCATTATAACATGTGCAATTTAAAAAAGTGTATGGCTGCCAGTAAAGTTGTAGTAGAGAACTCCAAGCTGGAATTTTTAAACAAATTATCTAGTTACTAATTCTTCACTTTTGTACTCATGTAGCACCAACATGAGACAGCAACCCTTTAAATGTCAAGCCATCTTGTCTGTCCTAAAGATCTTGTGATCCATTAATTAAAAAGCTTCTTATTAGATGATGGAAAATAGCAAAAAAGAAGAGAAATGCTGGTAACAGAACTCAGAATACAATATGCCTCTCTTTAGAAATATAAAATGTGATTTTTTTAATGTGAGTCTTTCTCCAGGATGAAATTCGTCTGCAGTATGTTACGTAGTGCAGACATGTCAGTATGAAACAAGGTTTGAGCGTCTTTTGAAGTAATATACTTTTAACATGCTGTTGCTGTAAGTTGATCTCAGTCAGTGACACCAAATGATTTTGTCAAAACAGTTTTTAAAAAACTATGATTTTTGGCAAGCACACCAGAGTTCAGATATTCAAACTGCTAGTTACTCAAGTTCAGTTCTTGAAAACTTCATCAAATATTTTACAACCTCAATTAAAATAGAATGACTTTGAAGAAATGCTGGAGACTTTCTTTTGAATTTTTATTTCGCACCAAATTCTTTTTACTGCTATTTTTACATGAAATGTTGCTTTTATAACGTAGAGTCTAGATAAATTGCTTTTTTGTCAATATGCCATGACATACTAAATTCAGAAATTCTATCTGGTGGGGAACTATCTCTGTATACATCAGGATCTGTGCCAGTTACCCAGCTACTGTTGCTGAATTAAAGAGACCTGGTGAAAATCATACCAGTAAGGCTCCTTATGCTTGAACCAACTTGCTTAATGTATTTAATGACCTGGAAAATAGTTACAATAGCAGGACAATGCCACTTCCTGCTGATGCAAAGCTGTTCAGGTTAATTTAAAATAACGTGTAAACACAAGAAGTCTCACAATGCTGATTCACTGAAATATAAAATGCCAGAAGAAATTGTGTTAATGAACATAAAGTAGCGTGTGTGAAGAGGGGAAGGGATCTGAACAATTTCTTTCATCCTACGTAAAAACTTAAATTATGTGTTATCATTCATGGGAAAGATTCTGAAAATCAAAATAAGTAGATTTTGTGGAAAGTAGAAATGAAACGGCTCTCTGTGAAACGCTTGTGTAGAAGAGAAATTTAATTTTGTGAATTGGAAAACATGGACAGTGCAGAAAATGTAACTCAGATATATAAATCTGTAATTCACCTGAATCCTGGATATTGTGTGCTGTTCTTGCCATCACGTACTAGGACATAGGAAAACTGGAAAAAGCTTTTGAAAAGGTAGGGAGAGTTGATGATCGGAGGAGTGGAATCACTTCTGTGCGGTGACAGGCTAGATAGACTGAGTTTCCTTTTCTTGGAAATGAGATACCAAGAGAAAATAGGATAAAGCAAATAAAATAATGAATTACATGAAGAGGGTGAATGTGGAACTATCATTTCAGTATCTCTTAGCATACAAGTACTAGAGAGCTTGTTTTAATATCTCCAGGCAGCAAGCTCAAAACAAACAGTAAGAAACACTTTTTAATACAAAAAATAATATGTGAGACACTGCTACTAGATGTTGCAAAGGCCAAAAGTTTACCTGAGTTCAGAAAGGGCTTAATGGCTACTTTTGTTTCATGAATTGTGAAAACATCCTGCTCAGACACAGCTTCTGCCTTAGGAAGTTCCTAAACCACTAATTGCCAGAAGATGGGAAGGAGGGGTTGCTCAGCTCTTGCCATGCCTCTTGTAATCTTGCCTTATGCATCTCCTAATGGCCATGTTGGGAGCAGGATAATGGGCTAGACAGATTTTTATTTTTTTTTGTCTGACCCATTATGGCTCTTTTTATTTTGTAGGCGTAGATTATTTTTTTTCAGTAATGAGGAGGCAAATGGAAAATTTTGACTTGTTTTTGGAGTTCAGTAAATGCTGTCTGGAATATGATTCTTAGTAGCTAATTAGGAATGATCATACTTTTTGCTTTCCTTATTTTAATATATATAAAAAATCAATTTTAATATATAAAAATAGAAAAAAAAATTAATCTGCTGAAGACTTTCTCTAAATATGGGGGAATGACGATAAAGGTGAATTATGTATTTCACTGGAGTAATCATGACGTGTATTTTACAGAATAATGTGTCAGAAGAGCTGACATAGTGAGCAGGGGGAGTTTTCTGTGGCTCTTCTGTCTGAAAAGAGGCACTGTTAGTTAAGGAATACTAAGTTTCAATGACAGAAAATCCTAAATTCTACGGTTGTACTTCTGACAATTAGTAGGAACAGAGACACCTTTTTTGTACAGCTCTCATTGTTTTTTCAGCTCAAAGTGAAGGTTGGCTTTTGGGGTTAAAAGAAATAGGAATGATTTTTTTTTTTCTGACTAACCTTCTATTCTAGGTTTTTTCCATGTGACTTTATAGTATAGGAGTTTATTTGTATCTAGTAAACAGATTTCACCAGTTACCATAGTGCACTTTAGAAATGAAAAATACATTACTCTGTGTCAAATGAGTTTATACCATACTGCATGCAAACTATGCACGTCATGATAAATCATGGTCTCAAACTTCTAAAGTTGTTATTTTTGTTTGTTAGGAAACCTTGTTTCAGATCCAAAAAGGCAATAAGGAGACTACACATCACAAGAAGGAAGTGAGCCACAATTGATCATGACATGCTGTTACATAATATTTAAGGCTGAGTGAAATAAAGACCTTTAAAAGCAGTAACTTGTAAAGTTCAAAATTAAAAAGTAGTTTCATCATATATGCTGAAAGGGGGGGTTGAATCAATGAAACTGATCTCTTATATCTTATTTGCTGTTGATTTATATGCAATTATAGTTGAGGTGAGTCTCCTTTTCATATGTATGTAAGAACATTTTGGTCATTTATGGAATATTACTTCAGTGGTCTGTAAGTACTTCTTTTGAGTTCAGCTGGTGCTCAGTGTATAACTTAACTCAGAAGCCCAAGAGTTAAAAAGGCCTTCTGTCTGGTCTAGTAGGCAAAGTGTCTAGAAAAATATGATAGTGCAATTCCATAAACAACAAGCAAACGCACCCATAACTTTGCTCCTTCATCTTAAGAAACTGTGAATGTACAAAAACATTTCCTCCCAAAGGGCAATCTGCTTGCTTATCTCTGTCGCTACTGATATTTCACAAATAATTTTATACCCAGGCACACGGTGTAAAGGCGATGAGAAAACCAAAACCTGTGCTTGCAATAGAAAGCTAAGCATGGTGCTGTTCATTGTTTGTTCAATTGGTTGCCTATTGTCAACCAGTTGCAACCAGGTAGGTGGATGGAACTGTATGGTATTACTGGTGGTTATTCTAAGGTTGTTTTGCTTTACTTCATTCTTCCTTCTCTTTCTCTGCCTTCCAGCATGCACTTAATTCAGGTGGACTCTGTTCAGCGATGGATGGAAGATCTGAAGCTGATGACAGATTGTGAGTGTATGTGTATTCTCCAGTCCAAGCCAATCAGCATGGAGAAGGATGAACAAAATGAACTTATCCTTTCCTCACAGCATAGCACATGTGATAACTTGCAGCTGCTATTAAAAAGAGCTTGGATCATAAGCACAGAGTTGACAAGGATTGCTCAAAAGCTGGAGAAGAATAGGTGGCAGAGAGTCCACAGCATGACAGTAAGAGTCAACTGCCATGTGCGTTCAATGATAAATGAGTACAATATGTTCACCAGGAATTCCTCAGAAGAAATGCACCAGGTAGGATGCCTTACCTGATGTCATGTTTGTCTTGTTTATTTTTTTTAATTGTAATAATTAAAACTTACTTTAAACAATCTGTCAGAAATCCTTACATGCTGATACTGGTCCCTCGTTTAAGAGTTTCTAATCTCTTTTCAGTGATGCAAACATTCTTGACTAATTTTGGATCCTATTTTGTCATAGGCCTAATTCTGAATTTTAATAATGTTGACAAATTACATTGAAAAAACTTTTGGTTTTGAGGACTACTGGACTAAAGTAACTAGATGCCCCATCTGAGTTCCTGTGCATTTACGATGTAGAAAAAACTACTTTTTTGTTAACATCAGCTTTATCTTTATAATTTTATTCAGAAAAGTAGAAAAATGATGTCATATTAAATACTGTTTCTGGAGGGTTTTCACCTAAATATAATAAACATTATTTTTAAGAAGTAATTGTGTGTATGGATATTGCATTAAACCAATTTCTCTTTCTCTCTCTGCAGTTTGAAAAACTTGTAATAGATAAGTGTTCAGAATTTACAGCATTCACGGAAAGGTAATTTAAACTTTCTAGTTGAAATATTAATTTTGCTGGTTTATTATGTTGTAGAATTTCTAATAAGAAGTACAAATCCACTAACACCCTCAAATGCTTGAATTAGGCCCCCATAGCTCTGCAAGGCTTTCTAAACGTTAGCCTCTAGTAGGTGAAGTGAGTTGCTTTTATTCTAACTGCATCCTAATGAAAGATGTGATCTGCTTTTGCACAAATTGCCTGGCATAGACATAAAGCTGCATGCAGATGATTTTTTTTCAGGGCTTTTAAACATCAGGGGAGAAAGTCTGGCTCTAATGATATCAGTGACAAAGTTCCCTTCAAGTTCTGTGGAGCCAAGATTTCAGCAGAGGTGTGAAAACTTACGTGGTGAGACTGGTGTACTACATGTTCCTGTATGCACATATCCATGTATTAGTAAATCAAATTGAAATAAATACACATTGCTTTAAATTGCAGTTGTAGGTTTACTCAGCTCAGTGCACTCCAGAATGCTGAGACTGGAAAATAAGGATCTCTATAATTCTCATGATATTTCCCCTGCCTAACATAAGTTATCCTGTTTCCTCCAGCACAGTTCAATCAGTCTTTTTCGATTTACTTTAAACACTGCAAGTCATTCTGCTCAGGGGATCATCAGGGAAAAAGACACCATCTAATTATCAGGAAAGAACATTTCTTGAGCACTATTGCTTTTTGCCAAACCCACGCAGCTCAGACTTTACTTTTATATTATACTGTGAGACACACTGATTTAATGAGAGCTCTGATCTCATAGTGTCTGCCTCAGATCAGCCCTTTCCCTCCTTGTCTGTTTGAAAAATAGTTGATATAGATGGATGAAAGACAGGTAAAGCTGAAAAGGGGACCTACTGTGTAGGTGGAGACACTGATCAACCAAACTGTATCTTCCATTACAGTGGACTGCCTGGGTGGAATATGGTTTGACAATTGAAATGAGTGTATTTCTATGAGGAAGTATTAGCTATTTCATTTGAATTGTATGAAGTTTTCCATCTTTATTGCGTTCCTTCAGTTACAGCCAAATGTCACTGATTACAGGATAGTTATACTAACTCTGTAAAGCTGCTGTTTGCCATCTTTCTGCATAGAAGGCCCAATTTTACTTCTGAATATGCTGTTTAAGTTTAAAATTAACTGTACTGCTCTGGACACATTCATTTTGGGTCCTTATCCTGTTATCATTAAACTATGGCAAAGAAGGTAAAGCACTTAGGCCACGAAATATGGATGGATATACACAGCTGCAGCTGAAATGCAGGCATCCTGGAGTGACTGTAACTGTTGGCGTAAGTGGGAAGTAGGAGAATTAAAGTGATGTAAACACACAGTATCTGCAGCAAAATTTAGCCTGCAGTGTGTGAAGTAAATTGTGATCCCAAAATTATTCATTAGTGTCCACTGCTGTCCTTTGATGGTATACTTACTATGTGTAGACAAAGCTTTGATTAAAGTCTGGATGATGCTAATGACACAAAGACAGTGTTCTTGTGAATTCTATCCCCATTGTTAACACAGAGCTCACCTGTGACAATCAGCTGGATAAAACAGTAATTGTCAGTTGCATCTTTTTTCCTTCATCCTTTTCCTTTCTCTTTCTTTTCAGGTGTGTACAAACTGAAGATGAACAGATACTGAAGTCCATGAAATCTTGCATTAATGAAGCGCTCACTACTGTTGCTCAGCATTTTGGCCAGTTGATAGAGCTGGTTTTAACACATGAGGCACAGGTTAGTTTATAGGGTTTTTCTTTAAAAAAAAAAAACAACAAACAACCAAAAAACTTTCAAAAATGTTGAAACTTGAGGAAGAGCATCCATTATGAGGAAGATTAGAATTACAGTTTTCAGTTTTCAACAAATATATGATGAGTAATTAAAATATCTTGCAAAGAGATTTCTGTGTATTATCAAATTCTCAAATAACCTCAAATCCCAAATAAAATTATCTTGTGCCCCACTGTGTTACTTTTTCTGTTAGGCCTTCCTGTGCGAGGCATTTGACTTCTGGACAATGTCTTGTTAATAAGACTTTTGGACACTTTTTCTCTTCCTTTCATACAGACACTGCTTTTCTTTAGAAACCTTTAAAAAAAGCTCTCCTGCTCTCAGTGATTCTCATTAAAAGCTAAACTTTTTAGAAGATGAACTCATAGCAAGTATATTATTACAGCAGACATTTTAACCAGTGCATGTCTTAGACTCGAGGAAGTAGCAATAAAATAGTATTGTACAGGCTATCCATGAGTGTAACCTTCCAGAAACAGTGCTGTATCATTGCAGGCATGATGTATAGTTTCCAGTGGTGATTAAATGTAGATAAATATACCAGATAATTAGGCTGAAACTACAAATGCATTATTTTTGTTTCCATTAGACCATTCTTGAAATAGTAGCAACCTGCAAGTTTAACCAGTCTGTCTTGAGTTATACTGGTTTCTTTCTCGAGGTCTCATTAGAAATCCCTTTGCACCCTTTAATCTTCCTCAAATAAAAAAACCTCAAATGTAATTAAGCTCAATTAAAGAAAGAAAGAGTAAAATTAAACAAACTTCATATTCTTCTGACAGCTGTGTTTCTCTGAAGCTGCGATGGCACACATTCAAGATAACTGTTTACAAAGACAGAAATATTTAACCTATTTCATACACTGAAGAAATAAACTATATTTCTCTATGAGAATTCCCTGTGTTGGTCAATGACATTTTCTGTGTAGACTGAGATTAGTGGTGAACCCAGAGCCTTAGAAAGTACTGTTAGAAGGGGTATAGCAATATTCCTTACAGGTAGAAATCTTGTATCGCCTTCTGATACAACTTCTACACTGAGACAGTTAGCTGTCTTCTGAAAAAGTTCAATCCTAGGCCAAACCCATTAAGAATTTACTAAATAGGTGAAGAGTTGTTATTGAATGTTCTCACACACATACCTGTCCTCTTACTCTGTTCATATTTATTTTTAAAGAACACTATTCTTGGTGACAGCTATTAAATGCAGTGATTAATTGTGTTCTAGTGTTATCCGTCTAACTCCAGCCCACATTTATTTTTTTCCTTTCTTGGGGTGAGAAGCAAGATTATATGGATTAAATGAACTAGACTGTCTTATCTTTAAATATAATTAATATTTTTCATTGGAAATAAATTATGTTTATTGTCTTATGTCCCACAGAACCTGCTGAGACAAATAGAATTATCAGATAATGTGTACATCACTGAGTCAGCGATCAGTAGTTTATTCAGCCTTACCCAGGAAGGTGCTCATCTGTGCCGTATCATAGCTAAGGTAAGGGGATATAGGGATGAATTAAAAATAAGCTGGTGATACAAGTGAGTTATTTTACTTAACATGGTAGTGATTGTGAGTTGTGAAATGTACAGTGCAAGATGAAATTCTGTATTTCAGGAGACAAATAATCTAGGTTAAAGAAAAACAAAATTTCTTCTGATAAACTATTTTTTCCTTCTTTTGCAAGCCTTACTCCACAGAGTTTATTACTGCAATTACCCTATTAGATTTTTTTTTTAAAGTGCCACAAACCCCATATCTTTAATTTAATAAAGCTCCATGACTATGCAAGCAACAGCAGTAGGATGGTAAGCTCCAACAGGCTTCTGGCCGTTGATTCGACTGCGGTTGTCTTTGCCACCTGATGTATTACCACTCCCTTCAGCATCTTGGGCATCTTTTTAGTGTCTCTCCTGACAGTACTTTTTAAGCACCAGCCACATTAAGTGAGATAAACTTTATAATTTGCCATACTTATGGGTAACTACACAAAGAAAGCTCAAGACCTCTTCAGCTGTGTGTACAGAGGAGGTTAGAGGTATTATTAAAAATGTAACTTTATAATTACTTTGCATCCATGGTTTTCCTCTTACAGAGGAGTGCCGTTACAGTTGCATACAGTATGTGTTTTCGTTTACTGAGTAGTTGATGCTAACTATTGGTGTAAATGAATAATTCTGCCATGATCAGTGATACTGGCAGTCCTTGCAGAGTTTGCATCTTTGAAGACACTTGGATCTTGAAAAAGTGAGAAAGGCATGGCATTGTGTGAGGTTGAGGATAGAATAATCACAACCACAGTGTGTATAGAAAGAAAACGTCCTTTCCCAAGCTGCTGCTTGTGGAGTGGTGTACCAACCCCTTGTCCTGCTCAGAGATGAGCTTAAACAGCAGCATTTAATTAACTTTACTTCTGCTCTGCCTTTAGATGGATGTTTGCACCATAAAAGATACTGCTCTGTTCTGAAGGCTGTGAATGAGGTAGTCTCAAGAAATGTGTAGTGGATTCTGGCAACAGCCTGGGAGGTTCAATTTTTTCTAAGTTGGTATTTGAGCTCCACTCAGTGGTATCCAAAAACAATGTTAAAATGATGAGTATTGAGGAAGTGCAGAACTAAAAAATTGAGGAAAATTGATCTTGTGCTTTTTATCATTGTGTGAATTCCTTAACAGTTTAATTTAGCAGAAGTGAAATCTGACCTTCCATAAATCACTAAATTAATTTATTCCTAAAAACTGGATGGGTCACAGGTTTACAAGTGAGGAAATGCATCTCCTTATGCAAAGAGCCCTAAGTGGTATTTGGTTGCCAAATTACAGTGGTGATTGCATCACCTGTCCTGTGTGTCCATTTCCTCAGTGCACTGTGAAATATGTTTGTCCCTATTCACCATCATCCTTCATCCTCTGTATTGCCTTGGTGACCTGCATCAGTGAGCCAGGTGCAGAGGAATGGTAACAGGCCAGAATTTTTAATTCAGGTCACTTGTTTAGTTAGCTGTGACTGTGAAAGGGCAGGGTGTTTGCTGGGGGGGTGAAATCTGGAACTGCACCCACTCATTATGGGGGGTGAGAATGGATTCAATTTTTGCAAAGATCTCAAAACCTCCCACAGATACAGAAGTTCCCTTGACAGTTGTCATATTATCTTTGGTAAAAACTAGCCAGAGAAGTGGAACATTTGTTTACAGTGAAGGCAAAGCTCAACACACCTGTTCATGTAACCTTGAAGCCTTACTCTCCATGACAATGTGTGATCTTGTGCAACATTGTTGTTAGCTTTTTTCCTGTCCCAAGCTATAAATTACAACTTTAAAGCACACCAAAATTTTGGCCAAGAAAAAAAAACAACCTATGATAATATTGTAAAGCTACAATATTATTGGAATGGGTTTCTCACTTTATATTTTACTAAGGTTTCAGTCTTCTCTCTTCCTCCCTCTCTTCCCCCTGCCAGTATTTTACCAAAGTTTAAAAAGGCTTTGAAATACAACCCCCTGCCTCCCCATGCTGAAATATAATCTGTAATTTTATTCCACCTGGAAGCATTCTTTATTTTTTTGATCCGTTTTTGTTTGTTTTCTTTTCATGTGACTTTGTAATCTGCTGTGAGAGTCACATTGCTGATTCACCCTGGCAGCCAGCTAGTCATTCTCACTAGCTGTCAGAAGTATAAAGACTAAAATCTCTGACACAAATGAGTAGTAGCAGGGGCAAGATAAGAAATTAAGCCTAAATTATAATGATGATAAGAATAGTAATGATCCTTGAATTCAGAGCTAATAGAAGAGCCAATGTTGAGCTGTGAGTTTTGAACCATAATATGTAGTGTTCATCTATGAGCAACTATGCTGGTGGCAGCATAATGGGAACTCCTTCAGTTTAGATAATTTTAAAAGCAAAAAGAGAAAATGAGGAACGGAAGAGCCAAGTAGAGCATTTGTTGCAACTGTCAGGGAAAGGTTTTGGTCAGATTTCTGTCTGCAGATCAGTTTCCTACCTTTGTAACCAAATGTTGCTAAAATACTCCTCTGTCAAGTCTTACTACACATACTTGAGCATCAAACTATTTGACTAACTTGTTGTATTGTTGTCTGGGGTTGCAGGGATGAATTCACAGAAGGTTTTTTTTAATTCAAATTTATCTATTAGATTTTGATCCTGACATCTTTCATATTACAAATTATAAATTAATTATTAAAACTCTACCGTAATGTTCCAAGACCAGAAATTATAAATTCTAAGTGGACTTGAGCAACTGTTAAAAATCAGCATTACTTGAAGTAAACTGGTTCTAAATTGATTTGATTTCATAACAACCAGAAGAGTCAGTAAAAATCAGTTCCACAGTTACAATAAATAGATGTTGGGACATGGAGTGATAAACTAAAAAGGTCTGTAAATAAATCTGTTTCAGTGATGATAATTAGAGTCTAATACCAACTGTATTGAACTGAGTGCTATAATAATAGTCTCGTAAAAGATAGAGAGGCAAAATGAAGATAGTGAAGATAGCCATACCTGCTTATCCCAGCCGCCTTTGGAGAATGCTTGACTATAGAGTCCCATATGGATGTGCAGCAGGTGACTTCTTCTAAGATGGTTTTAATACATCTTTTCCTTGCCTTCTTTGTACATTAGTTCCTTTTCTAGCGAGTATTTACTATAAAGATTTTTCTGAAGATCGTCTTTCAAGCTAATTATAAATGTTGTCCTCCACTATGAAGAAAGGCTTGATGAGAATTTGCTGCACTTTGAATAATTTCTGGCTACAGCTGCAAAATATTGCACCTTAGAGTTGGATGCCATTTCTCTCCCCTCTTTATTCACTCAACTCACTATGCACAGTGGGGCTTTTTATACTCATGGCCTCCTTCACATACTTTTTGTGGTTATATTTCAGGTGATTTTGTTGTCTACTGCTAGCCCATCTAAACAGCATCTCAGGGATGTCTCCATGAAATTGAATTCCTATTAATCCAGCACAGAAGTAGGTCATCAAGCAGGAAAGCAAGTTCTCCTCTTTCAGATACTGCTTCACGGAGCATGTGAAGCTTGTCCCAGAGGAAACTTGAATTACAGCAACAGCAGCATTTCATGTGTTATTTGGTAAAAAACTGGAAATGCCAAAAAGTCGGCAAAGGATAAATGAAAGCACGCTTAGGTATACTGGGAGCTTTTGTAAAAGTGCAAGTTAATCTCCAAAGGCAGCAAAGCTCAGTGCTGTTGTGTTGCTTTGACTGAATGTCACTGTTTATCCATTTGACCAGTTTAAGTGCATCGCCGTCAGATGGAATAGTTCTGTCATCACTGCAAAAGGTGCAGGGGGCAAATGTTGAAAAACTGGAATAGATCCCGAGGCATGCTGAGGTCCAGAGAGAGGAGTGTTTCTGACAAGCCGTAGAATCGGGCTCAGTATTTCCTACCTATTCCGTATTTCACTTACGGCTCTCTAGGTTCATTATTTGTGATCAGTGTTTTACAGCTTGGCAAAGGCACACAGGGCACAAAATAAACAGCGTAGATCTCCTCCTGACAAATGCAGTGATAAATCACTTCCTGTCCATCAGGGGCAAAAGCAGGGCACCCATTTGTCATACAGAAAGCTTGAAGCAAATGTGCCAACATCACTTGAGCTTTATGACTGTTGTCCACAAACTTCTTCTTGTGACTAAAGCAGAGATTCAGATCATCTCCAAATCCACTGAACTGTGGGGACGTTCAAACTGATAATAAAATAACATAAATCCCAGTTACCTTAGGTTTGGGGACAATACTATAATACTTTTTTCTATATTTTTCATATATAATTTCATTACTGCTTCAGTGAAATAGCAATGTCCTTTTGTGAAAGGAAAAATATGACTGAAACTTTTTTGTTACTGTACTGCCTCTTTTTTATTTTAAAAGCTCAGAAATGTCTTTCTGCAGTAGGCTATTTATAGCAATACTCAATATAAAATAACTTGTACAGATCCATGTGCATTCCTTACAATTCTAGAAATCAATTTTACTTCAAGCAAATCTCAGTAAGGATACTGTTTTCACTGATCTCACAGAAATTACATATACATGTGCAAAGACATAATAAAAAACTTTCATCTTGAAAATATATTGTGATTATAGTTTTGTCCAATTAGAATTTTCTTCTAAATTGGTATATATTTTTGTGACTGAATAGATAGCTTTGCTTGCTCTATTATTCTCTATTCCAGCAGAACTAGTACAAAAAGTTAGGATTCTGAAAATGAGTAAAGTCTGAATTGTAGTCTGGAGGTTTTATGTCAGTATGACCTGTTGAGCTTTCAAACAACAGAAGTGGTTGAGGAGAAAAAGATTATTTCTGTGAATCTGAAAAATACTTTTAAATAGAGGCTACTGAAACAGGCTTAAAAAGAAGGGTGTATATTACACTTGGTCCATGGTTCCAACTATTTTAAATTTATTACTGTAATCTGAATTTAGTCTGAGATTAGTATTTTACTTTCCTCTTCATTTTAAGTCTGCTTTTATATAGTATAGTAGTAGTAGTCTACTGTACTGTAGCGTAGCCATCTGTAGTCTACCTGATGGCATAATGTTTTGAAATGTAAGACAATAATCAAAACAAAACCTCACCACAGGAAGAGCATATATTGGCTGTATTTATTTATATCTTTCCATTTATTATGTGAACTTTGCTAACACCTGCTTACAAGCTGTGTTGGAAATTCTTAAGGATAGCTACTGTAAGGATGTATGTATACTCAAATCTTTGTCATTATTGTCACATTTTAAAGAAAATGTAGGAATGCAAATTTTATGTAGAGGAATGAGAAATACATACTAACAAAAATCTGTTTTAAACTAATAGCTTATGGTTAAACTGTCACTCAGATGTCACTCTAATTGCCACCTATTGATAATTCTTTGTAATTTTCACATGAATGTCAAGTTCAATTTAAATTGTGCTTGTAATTGGTAAAAGTCAATTGCTTAAGGACACTCCCACTGAGACTATATTACTTTTTCATCACTTAGTGTATAAGCATTAGTCAACTTCAGTTCTCTGTGTGAGCTTAGCATCCTCTGTTGGTGTCGTGACAATGGCTAATTTGGATAAATTAGTAAGGGAATGTGCTCTCCATCCCAGTCTCAGCTGCGTACTAAGGAAACATTCAGTGCTGCTTTTCTGATTTTTGCTTCTCCCCCGCAGGAAGGAGGTGTAGCTGCTCTCTTTAAGATCTGTCGACAGGATTGTTTCAGGTGCCTTTACCCCCAGACACTGAGAACATTGGCATCCATTTGCTGTGTGGAGGAAGGGATGCACCAGCTGGAAAAGGTAGGCACGTCAGTGTTCTTTACCAACTGCATCATGTACCAGAGAAGTCCTGTCTTTAATCTCTCCTAGGAACTGATAACTTGGTGGTGTTTGATACTGTGCTCCATGCTATGTTCACTTTTTCTGCACTGAACACATCTTCAGTCTTTAAAATTAGTCCCAGCAATAACGTTATCCTATTCAGCTGCTTGCACAAACAAGCTTTCTAAGTGTGGATAATTTTCGTAAAGCAGGTAAATACGTCAGTGATTACATCAGAAAACTAGGGAAATTATAATTTCTGGGTTCTCAGAAGTGTTTGTTTAGAAACTCCAATGTTTCAAACAACCCTTAAAACACAGAAAGCTTTATACCGCTTTAAATCCTTTCCTGATGCTCAGGTAGGTCACCTGCTTGTGGTACTGCAGTAACTCGTGAGAGTTGTAATTGTACAGAAAGAAGTGGGACAGATATAGCAGCTAGCCAATAGAAAAATGTGTCTGCTAATCAGCAACAAGGCTCATGAAAACCGGTTTTAACTGGGGTTCCAAATATCGAAACATTATCCAGATAAAATTATATCAACTGCTTAGACTCCATTCCTTTCACACTCTCACTACATACTGCTGTGTTTTGGAAAATGAACACTTCTGGTCACTAAATCATGATCTCATCCTTTGTATTTCATAAAACAGTCATCTTCCACAGCAGAATAATGGCTTCTTCAAGTTAATGATAAATGATTTTGCTGCCACTTTACATTGACATATGTTGTAATTTAGTGCCCAGATTTCAAGCAAACCATGACAGAACATCTGCAACAAAAAGCAAGTCTCCGAGCTTACAGTAAATGAAGATGACTTAAATTTTTTTGACATAATGCTGGTTCAGACTGACACCAGGATCAGTCTGAAAGGATCTTTCATTATGTCCACTATAACATTGGAATTAATAGAGTAAGAAATGGAGAAGATTGATTCAACTCATCTGGTCCAATCCCTGGCAATGTCAAGATGCATTTAATGTGGCCCGTATCAAGGCTGATGAAACAGGAGTCCTAGAAGAAGTCATAGCTCTCAAGCTCATGTGTCTTTTATCTACTTTAATGTTGGTCACGAGTAAAAGAGCTCAGGGTAAACTTTGTCACAGTCAAGGTTGGAGCAGGGTTTAAAGGATTTTTAAGTGAAATCCCTACCACTGCTTTCAGTAGTTCATTTTTCATCTAGGCCTTCGATTCTTAAATCACATCTTGGCAAAACCTAAATTTGCAGCAAGAGGGGCTGGACATTAATCCTACTCTCCTGACTGAACAGAGGTTTATGACGGGAGTATTTGGTTATCACTTTGTCAACTTCTTTGCCTAAAATGTGTTGCTGAGGATACGTGTGTTATGTGTGTCCAGTACATGCCTGGGTTTCTGGTGGGGAAGAATGAGATATTTCATAGATTAAAAGAAACAAAGACACTTTCTGTGCAAGGAGGTTGATGTCCCTGTGAGGGCTACTGGAGGTGAAACAGTACAGGCCAGTACAATGCTGTGTCATCTGTAAATAATCAGTCAGCTGGTGACAGCCCATGTTTACTGGTATATAGAGCTGAGGAAGGATAGTAAACAAAGTTTTACTACTCTTTGTACTCTGTTTTTACCCTTCTTGTGTATCTATTTAGAAGCAACAAAATAGTCTGACCATAGGGAATCAATAGAAAGTGCATGGATCAAATGACCAGTATTTTGAGATGAACAGCACTCCAGGTTTTTCCTCATATTGTCTTCTTTAAATAAGAATGATTTTTATCTTTCACAATTTGAAGTACTCTTGCAAAGAACAAAAAAGAGAGTTAACAATATTAGCATTCCTATCATTACAGAAATTATCATAGGACTTCTTATCTGGCAGAAAGGGTGGCTTCTATTATCCAGCTAAGTACCTGGTTGGTGGTGAAGCATTTAATTTGCTCTAATGTGAATATCATTATGCCACCTAGTGTATTAAAACATCAGTGCAATTTGAATTTGATTTTTAATGACAGAAACTTCATTCAAATAAAACTTGGCCCCCAGACAACTCGGATGAGGTAATTCAAGATTAAAACAAAACAAAACAAACCCAAAAGCAAATAAAAACCAACCTCCTACCCCAAAAACCAAGGAAACAAACCCACCAAAAACCAAACAAACCCCATGCCTTGTATTTTTCAATTAGATTTCACACCACTAAAGTGTTTAAAATACTACTTAAAAGAAAGCAGCAAGAGCTATCATTTCTAATGGAACATTTGTCTGAGAGGTGAACTAAAAGGGGTGGTATACTTTCTGTAGTAATTGCAATGCTTAATTACTAAAGACATTAGGAATATTGTTTATTTATCCAGTGCTCTTTGATCTTGCCAATTCAGTAGCAACACAAGAAGGTAACAAGAATATCTGTGTTTATGTAGATGGTTATTTAGAAAGCAAACAAGGAAGTCAGTAGTTCACAGGAGGCAATCCAAGTAGAATTTTAAGATTTTTGTTTGTTTGTTTTGAGATACCTGAATATTAGACTTTCTTTATAATTAGTGCAGATTTCATGTGAATGATACTTATAGTGGGTTTAAATCACTTAAATTTTTGGATAGCAATGTGGAAACACTGTCCTCATTTTTTAATGAAGGAAAGTAACAACGGAGTGCTCATTTCTAAAGATGTAGAAAATTGCCTATTTTAAGCAAAAATATTTTCCTCAATTTTTAAAAAATAACTTTTGATCTTACCAGTCACACATCTTTAAATATATATCTGCACTACTCTCTTCCCAGCATACTTGAAAAAGCCATTATTCCTTTTTAATCATCTTGATAAAGAAGCTGATCTTTGCTATAATTACAGTGAACACGTAGTTGTTGCAGCAACTAGCTTTTACTCTTTTAGGTGAATCCAGTTGGCTGTATGTACAGTAATGCAAAATCATTTAGTTAAAAAGCCAGTCTAAAATAGTTATTATTTCACTTGCAAGTACTTTACTGACTTTTGAAAAGGCACTGTTACTTTTTTGTACATTGAACTACAGACCTCCGGGAACTCAACAGTAACAAAGTAGTCAGGCAGTTAAAGTAGAAAGATAGTGAAGAAGTAGTTTAGCTTTGTGACTGAGGACTGTGTGTAAATAAATGTTGTTCTCTGTAACCTGTGCTCCACAAGTGGTAATTCTGGTGCTTCAGGCTGCTTACGGCAATCCAGTTGTTTGGTGCACTTTAACTTCACAGTTCACTGTGACACCAGCAGGTTTGAGATAGTTCTTTGACCTCAGCTGCGTGACCAGTCCCACTTCAGAGAGGAGTGGAAAAACCCTGAAGAAGCAATCAGAATTTTCCTCCTTTACATTATTCCTGTAGCTGCCTGTCCCTGTACCCAAGAGAGCTTTGTCATCTGTGTCTTGTGGCACTTGAGCATGCAAAGTTTTTAGGATAAAGCTCACTGCATTAGAAAGCATGTTTATTCTTGGTCTAGGCATTCCAGAGTTTATGCAGAGACAATATAATAATAATATTTAATACAGAAAATAGCTAAAATCACTAAAAGCAGAAGAGTTGAAAGTAGTTTGGCGGAGCTGAGCATGACTGGAAACTGAAGAAGTGATAGTGCTGCACATGCAGACCTGTTTGTGTATCTAGCCCTGAGGTTTAGGACAGAAATACAATGATCTAGTGGCAGATTGGTTCTCGACATAGACATTTGTTGAAGGAATATCTGAACCTTCACTAGTATACTTTGAAAACTTAATTCTTCTCAAGAGCTCCCATGTAGGAAGGACTGTTGAAGGCACAGAGTTAGGAGAGAATAACATGTGCATTTCTTGAAATTTAACGGTTAAAAAAAAAAGTTATCTTGATTGTCTGATAATGTACAACCTGCAGATTACATTAGGAGTAACTGTACTTCAAATACCATTTTAATTGTCAAGATAAATAAAATCTAACGGATATGGTCTGCAACATGAAGCAGCCTTGTCTGGAGAAGAGGTTTGTATTTGAATACAATCATACATCCTTAGCACATTGTTTGCCTAAACAGCTCTTCAGCCCTTTCACTTCCTGAGGCTACGTTAGGTCCTTATTTTGCAGAGCTGTCTGAACAAAGTGTCCTGTATGCGTGCTAACATGCAGCCTCAATAAAGCCTAAAGGCTATGGCAATTTCTCTGCTTCAGGTCTGTTCATACAATGCTGCTTGTTGACTGGTGCTAGAAAGCATGGTTTTCCAATTTATGTCCTACACTGAAGCTCAGTTGCATGGTTTTCACGGAGGCAAACTTCCTGCTGCAATGAAAGAACTGCAGGGTTGGTTTAGAAATAAATAGCAAATGGACAGTGCAATGTACTTTAATTTTTAATGTGCGTGTGAAACATTATTACATTAAAAAGCTGCAACTCAGCTGGGTTGCAGCTCAAGTGCCCCAGAACATAATGATTTATACAAATAGCCATTCAAGCAGCTGCCTAAATATTAACACTGTGCAGTGTACATTTACTTAGACTATTTAAACTACTCCAGAAAGCAAGACACCTGGCATCAGCTCACTAAGAGATGTTCCAGAGAGACTGGTGACAACAGTTGTTGCTTTCATTAATAAAACCTTTTTAACAAAAGACATAGCTTTTGTCACTGTACTTTAAGCAAAATTGCCTAGGTATAGATTATAAATAGCTTTGAATCCTTAATTTAAAGCACATATCAAATTACCTCCAGAAAAAGAATCTGAAGAAGGGAGAAGCAAGTACAAAGTGTACAGTTTTTGTGGTTGGGAAACTGTATGAATTTCATGAATACTTCTTAAACATGAGCAACCTAAAATCTGTTGTTCACTGTGAACCCAGTCTGATTTTTAAGAACAACCATGATTGGTGGATATTATACACAATAATAATTTCTGCACAACGGGGATGTAGTCTGTCAATTATATTTATGACAAATAAGCTTTTGGTGGGAATTAAATAAAATGTTTATTACAGAACCTGCAACTACATTTTTTTTTCGTAGCTTTTGAGTGAATGTGAGTTGATTACTTCATTCAGCTTCAGCCACCTTGAACTTTCAACTTCAAACATCAACGTCAGTCAAAACCAGATGAAGTATATGTGCTGCCTTAAATCTCAGCTGCTAAACCGTTACGGTTTGTGTAGCTGTATGAGACAGAAGTGAGAATTATGGAGAGGACTTTGATTAGGAGGGCTTGGATGACCAGATATGAGGGTACAGTCACCACTTCTAAAATCTGAACACAAAAGTTAGCTGGTTGCCCATGGATTTCATTGTCTCAGCATACGAATGCTTCACAATCAGTAATGTTTTTATTTTTGTAGTAGCTGTTATATGATGGAAATAACTTAATAGCATAGAAGAGATCAGAAATTTGCCTGATCTGGATGAACTATATAGCTGTTCTCATCCTGGAATATTCCAAATGTAAAATACCAGGGGAAGCAAATTGTGAGAAATAGTCTCCTAGAAAAGGTGTGTGAAAGAAAGGAGAGACCCAGAGATGGCTACATTTAAAAGCATGTCTGCAGGTTGTTTGCTTTTAAGCAATGCAGAGTAGTGTGCAGCTTTCTGAGAGGCAGTGAAATGTTGATTTTCATTTTGACAAGTAGTAGTTTATCCACAGGACTTCCAGAAATGAGATTACTTCAGGAAGTGCTGGTCTGCCTCATCCTCTTAGCCTCTCCCACTCCTCAGAGAAGAGTTTTGTGTTAAAAAATATTTTTTTGTGGTTAATACTTGAACAATTCTTATGGCCTATTTCAGTGGTTTTGAACCTAGATTTTTTTTCAGAACAAGGGATTAGTTGGACCTATAAGATGATAAAAATTACATAGATATTTTATTTGAAAATGAGTTGAATTCAGGAGTTTAAAAGATTCAGGTTTTTTTAAAGAAAAATATTTTCAAGAAAATTATACTTTTCAAAATTCAGCTTTAATTCATAGAAATAAAATTTCATATTATTGTGTCTCGGATTGAGACAGGGCAAGGCTAGGTATTATCCGCAAAATAAAGGGTTTTTAGGAGTCATTAGAAAGGGATAAGGGGGTAATTGTTGAAGGGCCCTTCTCTTGTCTCTTTCCCACAAAAACAGGTAACGCACAAAGTTACAATCCTTTCCGAGTTTTTCATGGCATCTCAACACTGTTTGTGAAGAGGAATGTAATTCTTGTTGTTTGCCCAAAATAGTGCTTGTGAAGCTTCATGGGTGGGAAGAGACTGGAAGCTTTCATTCTGTATGCTTAAAACCCTGAACCCTGGCTTGTGTGCTAAGAGCATGTGAGATGATTTAGATGGAGGGAGTTCAAGTGATGCATTTCTTTGACAACCCTTTGGCTGAAGAGTCAACTCATCTTCTGGTCTGCATAATACACTTTTTTCCATCAGAGAACATTGTTTTGGCTCTTCTTCCATGGTTGTTTTTAGCCAGGCTTTGAAATCACACTTCTGAAGTTACTATCAGTAAGCAGGAATGGATAAAGACTTTTCCGTTGTTCAGAATTTTGAGAGAGGATAACCTTTTAAGGACTAATTCAGCCAACTTTTGCATGCAGTGCAGAGCACACTGAAACTTGGTGTCATTGATAGCTGGAGCTGGGAACTGTCTCGCTGTTGTTGCTGGGTAATTGCGTAGGTCACAGGAGAATGAAGAGCTACAATGAGACAGAAATATAAGTCAACCTTAAGGAATAGTGTGGGGAACAGCATTTTCAAAAGCTGTTTTTGACATAGCCTTTTGGATAATCAGGCAAATCTATTCCAGTAGTTGAGTTTGTGGTACAATTAGATAATGTAAAGTTCTAGGCTTACAGCTCTTTCATTTACTGGACACTTCTTCTCAGTAAGGCTGTTTAATTAATTGGCAGTGAAAAATGTGCTGGGTTTGGCAAATTACATTTCTGTCAAAGCCCCTGCAAGATTCATTAAATCATATCTGAGAGTGCAGGAACTGCCCTTCCTCAACTGCTGGCTTTGTATCTATTAGGTGGTGGTTCAATTTTTACCTCCTGATTACACTGCTGTGTGTATGTAATTAGTAAATGCAGCGTCTTTCAGTACAATCCCAGGCAAGCAGAGCAAGACTTCTTAGGTTGTTGCACAGTCTGACCCACTGCAGATGCGACAGGCAGCACTTCTAGGGCAAGACGCTTTGGCAGTCATGGAAGGGGCATGTTTCTGAATACTGAAAACCAGTGTGAAAACATGTTTAAAAAATCAACCAAACAAAAAAACCTCCCAAAACTCTGTCCCCCTCTGCCCTCTGAAAAAAAACCCACAAAACAACAACAAAACCTACTGACAGCTAATCTCTGCAGTATCATTTGGTCTGTTGAAAACCTGCCAGTTGCACAGCAGATTAAAATTTGTTTGCTTTACAGTAGTGCCCACTTTATCATGCAAAGAAAAAAACAAGGGGTTTGTTGTTTTTTTTTTTTTTGTTGGACTTAATATTCAAGAGACATGGAATTGAAGAAAGACCGACATGTTAGTGCAGGATTATGGGACATTGCCAGATCTCTGTAGGAAAAAAGTATACAGCAAATGCTTTGACTGAGGTCACTGCCATTATTCCAATTCTGTTAAAATCTGTAATTAAATTATAGTGGTTGTGTTGTTGTAGCTCTGATGGTCTAAAGAGATGTGTATCAGTTGCTCTAATAAAAGATATTACCTCTCCTTACAAACCTTACTTCAACTTAATCATATTACAGATTTTAGAAGAGGGAGAAAGGAGCCAACAATTGTTGCACTGAAGATAAACATTTTGATAATACTGGTGAACTAGGCCAATGTGAGACTTGGGTAAGGAGTTGGTAAATAGCTGTCATTTGGAAGACACAGATTCTGTTGTTTATTAGTAGATCCTCATTTAGATATCAGGTCTGGCCCAGACTCTGCACTTAGCCTTAAGCAGGTGAGTAATTTAAAAACAAAAGAATCACTGCCTGTTAAACATGCCAACAGAGATGCACACCTGTTGGTCTGATTGAGGTTCATGACTGAGGTTTCAGACTGCAATAAATTTCACAGTGTAAATACTAATTTGGTGGTCACTGAACACATAGTGCTGTGGAACAAAGCAAAACTTTCAGAGTCAGATCAAATAGGTACAAGACCATTTTGACAAACCTTGTCTGTCTTTCAGTTAGGGATACAGTAGGCAGTCTATGAATAGATGTATAAATCCATCTATAAATTGATAACAGAAGTGTGAGCTGTCTTCTAACCCAGCAATGAACACACTGTCTTTTGCCTTGAGTGTGAGTGCTTCCGTATCACCCATAGATTTAGACTTTGCTTCCCTTTGTCCTTTGCTTGAAGTGGCATATTGCTTAAGCATGGATTTGTGTCAGTATGCCCACATGCAAAAATTTCATAACAATCAAAGCAGCCCTGTTCTATTCAAGTTTTGTCATATTTAAATAATACCTGATTCAAAGAAGGCATTGCAGTTGCATTCATTTATTATCAGTGATGTGCTGAGAGTAAATCTTGACGTTGTTCTGTTGTAATTTTTTTCATGGCTCAAGAGCAGCATTCATACAGAGTGACAGCTGATAGAATTGGGTGTACTTTGGCATTTGGTTCCCCTATGCAATGCAGTCACTGTAGGAGGAACAACCTCTCTTCTCATCTACCCCTCAGCTCTGTCTGTTTATACACCTCTATTTTTTTTATCTGAGGTGCAGAAGAGAGAGTGTCTTCAGATTTTTTTTTTCTTATTGTTTTAAAAAGATAAGTTTCATTGAAATAGATTTTGAAAGCTGAAAAGGGAAGTCCTCAGACTGTGCCAGGTTACTGAGGTGTACAGTTCAATGTGCAAGATCAAATTGGAGCAGTGCCTGTAGATTGCCATTCCCTCCAACTTCATTTTGAAAATTTGAGCTGGTGCCAGGTTACCACTCTGCACTTGTTTGGCTCCAGTATAATTTACACATGGTTTTTGCAGTCAGTTATGTTGGTATTTTATGCTATCTATTGATTTTATACTTCACTAAGTATTTTATTTAAAGCAATCCAAATAGCTCTAGATTTATGTTTCAAAAGTCAGGATATTAAGAGAATTTTATAAATGAAAAATAATTTGGAAATCACCAGATTATGATTTTTCTGTAATGATGTAAAATATTGCTTAAAGCAATGACAGTGATCAGGGCAGCAAATGATCCACAAATGACGTCTGAAGGAACAGAAGCCAACGCATCAAATGACAGGTGGGTTTTCCCTACCTAATAATAATAATAATAATAATCTATCAAGCAAATTTAATTTTAAGATGAAAGAAGCAGCTTAGTCAGCTCCTAAACTGAAGGCAGAGATTAATGAGAATCAATTGAAGCATTTAAAAAGAGTGCAGGGAGAGAGCTATTTTGGACCTCAAATATTCCTCCTGTCCCTGGTAGAGGCAGAAAAGAAACTGGAAAGACATGGCCTTACAGAAGGACCTATCAGATGAGTAGCTTTCATAATTTTCTTCCCACTCAGCAGGAAACCGTTGCATCACATACCTGCATTTGTATCTGTGTGGGAACACCCATACTGAATGTGCTTATGTTGTACACAGTTCAGTAGCTTAGCTCTAGCCACAATAAAGTGTGAGGAGACATGGGAGTGAAAAAATACTTACTAAATTAGATAGCTCCCCCCTCACAAAATCTCTGCTAAATTTAGATATGCTAGTTTAACTAAGCCATCCTGCTCCAGCCTTCATGACTCAGTATTGGTGATTTTTGTGACTCATTAGAAAAGTCCAGTGTTTATTGCACAGAGGCTCCATTTCTTGTTTGTCTGGCCTTCGAGTTTTCCCCAAACCCCAAACTCCAGTACTGATTTCAGAGACCTGTGCAGGAAGGAAAGTGTACCTACATAGATCTAGTTACACAACAGGGAGTTAAATGCCTTTGGAGACTGAGAATTCAGTACTAGTATGTTTTTCCCTTCTAAGGCTTCTGCCACATTTATTTTCCTTCCCAAATTAACTATGACTTTTGGAGTTTTTTAGTATTCTGTGTGGTTTCTTCTACATCCGTTCTTGCTTGCATAACATGGGCTTTCAAAATTTTTACATGCATTTAATTTTGAAGGACTGAATTCTCACAGATTCACACTACTAAAAAGCAAAAGGAGAAAATCCTTTCTTCATTCATCTAACTGCAGCTTTGGAATTCCTCACTAGTATAAAACTACACTTACAGAAGTACTGAATGACCAAAGCTCTCAAAAATAAACAATTTATCCTCGTTTCAGGTAACTTATATTTCTTTTATTTGGGGCATGTTGGTTGGAAATAGATAGCTCTGTATGGGATGGAGTTTTTAACTCATCCATAAATGAGCTGATCTCGATCATATCTGAGGAGAACATGATGGAGGCTGCTGGACAAAGTGACTAGCTTATTCTGATCTGATAATGAAAATTGGTCATCTGTTGGGGTGAGAGTCAGGACTTGAGAGTGCTGCAGAAAATTGTTTTTCCCCATAAGAGCATCCATATTCTGAGTTAGCTTCTCAGCTTGACCACTTCCTTGGGCTTGTTTTTTAATTGTAGTTCAAACTAGCAAAATACATAAACCTCAGCTTACGCCCAACTGAGACCTTGGCTCTTTTCCAAAACCACTTTTATAATTCTTATACTCCCGTGAGTGTTACTGTCCTTCCTTGGATTCAGCATGGGGTTAACAGGCCTTTTGCATCACAGCACTTCTCAGTGTTTAAGAGTCCTGCTGTGACACCAGGTCAGTGGATGTGTAAGCTAGGAATCTTCTTCTAGCTGCAGGTATTAAGGAACCTTTTCAAATCAGGTCCCAGCAGTGCTTCCAAAATGTGCAAGCTCTGGATATTGTTGCCCAGAGGGAAATTCACCAGTTTTGCAAGATCTCATTTTATGCATATACAGTTGCTTGTGTTTTTTGTTTGTTTTCACCCAGTGTTTGCCAAAATTACATTCAAAATACATGGTTCAAAACCTCTTTTCTCTTTCCTCCTCTCCAGTACCCATCACTGTAACAAAATGAGAAACAGAGAAAAGTACATGCAGGAAACTTTTTAATGATAATATCTTTGAACAGTTCTAGCGTTGGCCACTATTACTTAAACTTTCTATTAGTAGTTTTGCTTGGTTTAAGCAAGTGCTTAGCAGTTTAACTTTCTCAGCCAAACAGCGTTGTATAAACACAAATTTATCTCAGGGTTTTCCTGTCAGTATTTGTATATTCTGACTCTGTTGCATGGGCCAAATGCTCACTCTCGAGCTGAGGGTTTTTTTTCCCCCCAAGCTAGCTGTAAAAAAGAAACAGAGGAAATCAAACCCAGTGTAAGCTAGTTGACTAATTAGCTGAAACTCAGTATCCTTTCCTTGTGACATTCATTTTAAGTCAGGTCTGGAAGTATTGAATTACTCAGGTAAAGTATCCTGTATGTCCTTTTAACAAAACAAAGGAAGTTAGCTTTATAAGTTTTTTCTTACCTCATTTGTAATGAGCTAAGAGCTGCCATGTGGCTTAGCTGAAGCTCACCCATTATATGTATGAGTATCCCTGTATTTCTTAAAAAAGTTAGGTTTAAATAATAATTAATGGCAGGTGATGCAGAGGTGTGTTGGTGCATCAGTATAATGTTGTTTTTGCTTAGATTTGTTTGCAGGAAACCACTTAGATCTGGCACTCTGCCTGATTTATACTAAAACGTTCATGTTTCATAAAGCAGCTTTGAAAACATTTAAAGAGCTGTTGGAAAAACAATCTCATCTGTTTAAGATGATAATCCTGTTTTTGAAAAACTAAACCTCTAACAGCATTGCTCATGTATTTACTGTATCTTACTTCTCTTGCCTATCATTATGTTCCCAGACAACAGCTCTTTCACTGACTGTTCCTTCCCTTGCCAGTACTGTCTAGAGCTTTTCATTTTCAGAAGGCTTTCAGTTTGTTCATTTGCTGCCCCTGGGAATGGACAAACAAGCTTTTGTGTGGATCAGGACATCCTTATATGCAAAATCAGTCTTAATTTTCAGAGATACTTTGCTGCATATCGTAGAATGTCAGGCTTCCCCCTCCAGCTTGTGTTTTGGTAAGTAAGGTCCACAGATTAATCAGGGCTGACGTAAACCTGAGCTGGAAACTTGAACTAGGTTTTTAGTGTTATTTCTTAATTTGGAAGTAATCTGGAGTCTTGAAGATTGTCTCTTGGGTCATCTTGTGCATAGCTGGTTTTGTTTAACTCCACTAGCTTTTGGACTCGAAGTAAAAGTTTGATCTGACAAGGATCTTCAGCTGAGATGGGGTCTTGTGGAAAGAATCCCTATGGGACCATCAAGTGGAATTAAGAAGGCAGAAGTCTCTCCAGTTTTTATTACAGCTCATCTCCTTACAAAGAAGGTGTGGGAATGGTTCCCCAACAACTTGGCTTCACCAAGGGCAGGTCTTGCCTTTGGTGGCCTTCTGTGATGGAGTAACTACACCAGTGGGCAAGGGAAGAGATGTGGTTGTCGTCTGTCCAGACTTCTGTAAGGCCTTTGACACAATCCCCTAAGACTGAGGATCATGCCATACTGGTCATGTGTGTGCATCCCCTTTATACTTTGCATGTAACCTCCAGAAGTTCTTATAATTAGGTCACCGAGTACAAGTCTGCTGCCTTGCTGGCACGCTGGAGTTTCTCCACATCTGTAAATAGAGCTTGTGTGCACTTTGCTCCTCTGTGACTGCACTCCTTGGGTTGTCTATTCCTTTTTCTGGGCTTAGGGCTCAATATAGTGCAAGTACAATAAAAAAGTGTTGTCTTCTTATATGCAATGCAAACACATGGGAGGTTCCAATAACTTAAAGAGCCACAGGTCCCAGTTTTTGCCTTCAGGAGGAGCTCTTTCTTCAGTATTAGGAGAGCTGCATCTTAGTGGCTTAGGTTGTTTCTTTGCTGAGCTTCCATGGACATCTTTGCAGCAGTGTCCTCTGACTGGTGACAAGCACACAGGGTGGGAAATGGCACACGACGAAAAACAAGCACAGGTACATGGCCGGCTGACAGTAAGTGTGCAGTGGTCACATTGCTTAGTGATAAACCCGTCCATAATAAACCTGTCCTGTGTGTTTGTCTTACACGGTGGCTGCTTGCATGAATGCTAGAATGGACTCTCATCCTTCAGATCCAGGCAGGTATAAATGAAGAAGAAAAAGAGAAAGGAAGATTATTTTCTGAGAAATAAGCATATTCCTGATGGGTGCTTTAAAAATAAACCTGGTTTTACTGGTATCATTTACACCATGCTCTGCTATACTAGTAAAGCTGTTGCTTTTAGCATACAGTCCCCAGATCCCTGGCATCCATAAAATCCAAAGGAAGCACAGTGTTGTCAGGAAGCTTAAATTCATCATACCAGTGGCAGTAAATCAGGAAACCTTCCTGTCTGTGATAATTTTGATTGCTTCAGGCACAAACAGGACACAATCCTTATAGATTATCCTAACCTGAGCCAGCCCTCTGCAGAAAGAATGGAGAGCATGGAAGATGAGGAGCATCTGTGCAATGAAACCCTGCTATCTGATCTCACCATGGGAAGAGGCAGTCATGATTCAGTGTAGAAAAAGGATGAGGTAACTGGTATCATTGGAGAGGGGCCTTCATCACAGGTAGTGCATTGAGGAGTGCTGCTGTAGTTACAAGGATGAAACACAGGAATGGGTTGCCCAGAGTGGTTGTAGATGTCCCACTCTTGGAAACATTCAAGGTCAGGCTGGATGTGGCTATGAGCAACTTGATGTAGTTGAAGATGTCCCTGCTCACTGCAGGGGAGTTGGACTAGGTGACCTTTGAAGGTCCCTACCAACACAAACAATTCTATGATTCTGACTTTTTCTGTAATCTTGGTGAGGAGGGAAGCAACTTCCTGAAGCAGCTGAACTCTCCAAAGGCAAGACAGCTACTGCCAAAAGGCAGAGCTGGTGCTACAGCCTGCTTGTTAACTTCAAGGGCTGTGAACAGGGTATCTTTGTAGAAAAGAAACTGTCTTAGTTTTACTAGTCCCTGCACTGCTGTCAGTTACAATCAAATGGTTGAGCTACCAGCTAAAAGCACTGCAGCTGGCCCTCAGGATTTTGTACCCTTTGCTCCCACCTATTTATGCATTCATTTTTTTAAAGGAATTGCGCATCTTCTACATCTATCTAGAATTTTTAAAGGAGCCCCTTTCTGACAGGAGTGGGTGACAGCCTTGATCTGACTGAAGGCAATGCAGAGCTGGATGCTTATGAGGCTGAAGCTGAAGTCCTACGCCATTGGAGACCTTGTCACATGAAGATGTGTACCTAGAGCCATGAAAGGTCTGCTTGTGATGAGATTTTCACATGGATGTGATGATACTCAGTCTATTGTCGGTCTATTGTCTACAAATCTTCAGCTGTACTGAGCAATGCTGCAGTCTGCCCTGTCTAGCTGAGATAAAATTAATTCAGTGTCTTTTCATTTCTGACCAGAGATGCTGATTAACGAACGTTTATGAAATAACAGAAAGACATGAAAACTAAAAGAAAAAGAAGAAAAATGATCCTTATAAAATAAGTAAAATGAGACAGCAATGCTGAGGTTGAAGTCTTCTGGTAGCCTGACTGTTGCTCTGCAGGCAGAACAAAACCCCTTTGGAAAGCATTTCTGGTGTCTGAACAGGCAGTTTCCTTGGCCTTTGGTGAGGGAGGAAAGAATATGCAGGTTCTAGATTCCTGGAATTAGGATTAGGCCTTTCTCCTGCTGAGAAACGTTCAGTTCAGCTGTTAATAGAAAGACAGGGATTTTCCAGTTTTGTGATAACACAAATTGATTTATAAACCTGATTTTCCCATCTGTGACGTTTCCTTTACGTCCACATACGTATGTCTAATAGCCACATAACAATTTAAAGAGCAGGTAGATAGTTGTTTTATCTTGTTGCTGTTTTTAATATGATTCAATAAGTCGGCATAACGGGAGCAACTACGTGGGTGATAGTCATTCCTGCAGAGTTCGCTGTGTCTGACAAACAGCCTGCATGCTGAGCAGAAAGCCCTAGCAGGGGTGTTGCAGTAAAGTGAAATGCTGCCTCTATCTCCATCTTCTTTTGCAAGTACTTCTATTTCCTGCCCTGGATTAATTTCTTGAATTTAGCAGTTTACTTTCCCCAATGAATTACTGTTTCTCTCAAACTCTTCCATTGGGTAAGACTGACATTAAATCTTGTTATTATTTATTTGTTTGTCGGAGTCCTGGGAAAAAGAAACAAAGCAAAATCTGAGAGCAGGGGTAATGTGAAATAGACAAACAGTGACTACATTGTCGGGCCATAATTTTTGAAATTGATTCATACTATTAAAGTTCATTATTGCTGGATTCTGGGTTAAGTAATCTGAATGAAATTTGTTATCTAGCAAGTCAGGAATATCCACCAATCATAAAACAGAAATTACATCTATTCCATAAAACTGATACTTAACTGCTGTTAAATTCAAAGGTAGACTGGTAATGTATTTCAGTGTTACTGCCATCCTTCTGATGTGCACACAGTTTAAGAACATTCAGTAAGTGAGTGTCGTTAAAGTCACCTATGAGTTTGTGGTAAGGTTTTACCCTTGTGATAGTGAAGCTGTCATCAAAGCACTTTAGGCAGAGATGTGGCTGTGGTCCCTTGAGAGGTTAAAAAAGATAGGTCAAAATAGGGTGCTTAGGTGATTATCAGTTGTCATTGAGGAGCAGATCCACTCATGGGGCTGAAAGGCTTATTCAGGTACAAAATCAGGAAAGAATCTGAGCACCTCTGTGTTTGAGCCTTTTAACTGTAGTCATCTGGGAGGAATTGCATCCTCCTTGTATTTCTGTCTCTAAAAGGGTTGTTGCATGTCATTTTAAGGACATAGAAAGATGAGCAATAACTCTCTGAATACAGTTTGAAAACTTGACGGGAGTAGAGTGCAAGTTTTTGCCACTTACGGACTGACACAGTGTAATCCCCACATTGTGTTATGCAATAGTGGCACCCAGTGGAGGCTGGAATTACAACAAAGTTTCCCTTGCTGCCGGGTTAGACCTGCCCAGACCTACCTGGTGCCTAGGACTGCGGGCACTGATTCACAAAGGTAGGCTTATGAGGACCAAGGCTGTGCACAACTTCAGTGTTCTTCTAAATCAAGAACTCTAACCTGTCAACTGTGCTTTTAATTTGAAAAATGTGTCTGAGCATTTATCTATCTGTTCTCAGCAAACAGACAGTGTGAGGGCCTTTTCCCTACAGGATAGACCCTCTGCTTTAGCTGCATTACTTCAAACACCTCGAGCAACATTTAATGCAAGAGCATCTTGGGGAGTGGAGGAAAAACACCCTTTATGCCTACTGCCCTGAAACTACTGCTTGAATAGTGACAGTATCAGCCTCAAAAGCTTGGAGAGAAAGTGAAAAGCAGCATGTGTGCATGGAGGCAAAGTGGGACAGAAGAGAAGAATGGCTCCTAATTCAGTCACAGTCTGGGCTTAGGTGCAATAGTCTGAATGGACTGGAAGGTGTGTGAGAGAGGAGTAAGAAGAGGAGGCATGCCAGACGTGTGTTATGTAGATGGGAAGGAAGTCTCTAGGGACCATATTTTAATGTTTTAAATTTGGGCTATGCTAATAGTAGCACCACCAAAACCAAATGGACATTAATAACAAGCTGTAAGCAGATTAAACCCCCTGTAACGTGATGTGGAGTCCTCAATGTCTTACAATGTGCATGGAATATCAGATTTCTCTAAAGAATGTATTCTTTGCTATGAGGCTGGTCAACATGCTGCTCCATAGGGAATGAGGCTATATGTGCCATCTTCTGTTTATTGTTTTTTCAGGAGCTGTGTATTGCAAATAATTGTGATTAGCAGGGATTTGAGAGTAACTGATGCATAGTGCCAAAGAGAATTGAATGAATTAGAATAATGTTCCTCCTGTGGAGCTCAGATTCCTGTTCCAGGTTGCATGCCTACTTGGTGTCTTATATTATCAGAAAAATGTGATTAATGAGGATGATGATCAGAGTTCCTAGAAAATTTTCACCTTTAACTGGTATAGTACCCTCTGCCTACTTTTTTTGCATTTGTTTTAACATTTCATTGTAAGCACAGGATGCTTTGGCATTTTGGCTATGCTGGAGTTAATCTAGACCTATAAGGGGAAGT
Organism: Caprimulgus europaeus; assembly: GCA_907165065.1. The sequence continues at coordinate 12,377,725 of OU015539.1, forward strand.
TAAGATGCAGGAAAGCATGTTCAAGTAACTGCTGTTTTGCAGTCAAGAAAGAGTTTAAAAAAGGGAGAACGCCAAGTTGGAGCAGTTTATTTACACACTTCAGAATTCTTTTCATGGATGAAAAAGTCATTAGGCACAACAGGCTCCCTGTTAAGTGCATGCTCTGTTACTGCTGCAGTACTTTGTTTTGCACGTGATCCCATTAAGTCACCAGGACTTTCTATTGGTTAGGTTACTATTCAGTTTAAGATATACTCTCATAATTTCAGGAGAAATGACTGCTTATTTTAATGATAATAAGTAGCATCATTACAGTGGCATTTCTCTAAGCATTATTTGTCTGTAAGTAAGTAGATTTTAATCTTCATTTTATAGCACAGGCTGTGAGAGCAAAATTAAACCACTCAAGAGTAAGAAGCTACCTCAGATGTGTGACGTGAACTTCATGGCTGATCCAGACATTATGTTGTACTACTGTCTAGGTTGAGGAAGGAATTACAATGGCAGAGAAGGCAAATTAGAGCTGTTAGAATAGGCTAGCAATTTTTTTTTGAGCTAGATACTTGCTTGTTCTGAGAAAAATTATTAAAAGGCATAAAACACTTTTTTTATCACTTCCTAAAGATTTTTCCCATCTCATCCTGTGTTCTGGAAGAAGAAATGGATTGCAAATTACGTGATATCACCTAGAAAATACTCATGGATGAAGCCATATGTCTTCTGAATTCCTGCTCCTATTAGAGGAATTTATTGTAAGTGCTTAAAGGCTGTAACAAATTCATTTCCCCCCTTATTCAGAAGAGGATTTTTGAGGAATTGTGCCCCAGGGACGTGGCAGTGTTTGAACTCCCCAGCCCATGGCACTCCTGTGCTGCTGTGTCAGATGGAGAAGCACACCCTACACGTTTATTGTACTGTACTTTGTTATCTAAGTTGTATTGCAAGTGATATTAATGCTACTCTGAGTAGAAATTCTGTGTGCTGTTCCCATTTGGTTCACCTTCCTTTCAAGCACCTTCAAACATGAAATAACACACTTGCATCTAATTTTTGGCACAGTTTTACCACTTCTCTGCTAGAAGGATTTCTGTCTTGTACAAACTAATCAAAATGAAGGACTTGCCACAAAATGTGTAAAGAAAGTAAGGCATATAGGACCTAGGGCATTGAAGAAGGCATTAGAACAGAGAAGTCCAATTAATCAGATGAAGACTTTCATCCTAAAAAAGGACAGGTAATTGAGACGTACTCATGCAATTACAATTGATTTTTCTCACAGGAAAAAAAACAACCCACAAAGTATGGCAGTTGCTTAAAGTGGTAATGGAAAAGGAAGTAATTTTAAGTAGAGATAATGCTGGCTTTTTTCTTTCCTTTTCCTGCTTAGTTTTTAAAGAAAATCCTGAGTGCTGACTTCTTATCCTAAAAAGAAGCTAGTCAGGGTAAGTCTGTACCAATAAACAGTGTTTCAGAGTTGCAGGAAAGAGAAAATAACATAGATAGGAAAAGATAAAACAATCAATCCACATTTTCAGTAACGTGGATTAAGATTTACAATTTAATTAAGAAAGATTAGTTGTTCAAGATCATTAGAACATGACTGATTAGACTTTTTCCTGTTTGTTTGGGGTTGTTTGTTTGTTTTGTTTTTTTTTAAGCAGAATGGTTTGTAGCCAGCTGTTCTGAACAGAAATATGATTCCAGTTTCCCTTAAAATCCTTCAGGCTTGGGTGTAGCTATTGTCTTGTATTTACTGTAGCTATTCATCTTGGTTGGTAATGACTTCTGTATTTTATCTCTGGTTAATGGTGTTCTTCAATAAGATAGCCAAGGATCTAAGCCATAGGCATCAATATCTCTGTTGCAACTAGTCCATAATGGCTAGCAAGGGAGATGACAGAGGCACCCTGCAGGCTTTGTGCATAAGAAATGGAAAGCCTTAGATTTCTGCTGTGGCAAGGACCATCTAGAAGGTGGTTTGGATTTACTTTGCTATAAAGGTACCTTTGCTCAGTGATGCGACTAGTGAATCTCCAGAGTTCACAGTGAATGGATTTTTGGACCTGGGAAGATCTGAGTGGAAATCAACAGTTAATTAGAAATAAATGTGTTGTTTTTAAAATCCCCTGGATACATGATAAAAGGTGCTTTACAAAGCAGTTTAAAAAGTGTTTTAGAAAAGGACTGGAAAAACCCCTCTACATTGCTCTGCTGAAGTCTGAATGCTGTTATAAACATTCATGTTCTCTTTGGGGTCTGAATGTTAAACATAGAAGTTGAACTCTCTAAAATTGTCAACCAGTCATCGCAGCTTCCAAGGATGATGTAATAGTGCCAGGGAAAAAACGCAACATGGAAAGTTATTTAAAATGTGTATATATTCAAGGGGAATATCATGTACATATCAATAGTAACCTAGCTTTTTTGGGACTGTGAAGACACATCTAGTAAAAGTACTGATATTTAATAGATCTCACAGTTAACAACATTTCACATTGTTGCAACAAACTTTTGTCCACAGGCTTTCAGGAAGAACCACTAGAAGGTGTTGAGTGAAAGCATTTAATTAGAGTACTCCACAGTGTTGCTGCTATCTTTGCTATTGGCAATATGGAAATTATTTTAACATGGAAAAATATGGAAATAAATGCTATTGGCATTTGATTTGGGTATTAGGAAAAAGCATAGTCACAGATCAGAACCATGTGATGCTGACTATTTTATGTGCACATGCACACACACAAACTCTCTTCAAGAACTGACAATTCTACAAATATTTTGGAAACAAAAGCCTACTTGTTAAATGTAACAGCTGTTGTTCAGGATATTAAACAGAACTTCAGAGCACACACTGTGAACAGAATATCTGGGTGTCTGGGCAATCTGAGAGTATTCGTAAGTGTAAAGACCTATAGTGAAATTTGGCACAGTGTGAGATATGGAACAGTTCTTAGCTCAACGAGGTCTTGGTCCTGTGGAAAGACTTTTCTTGGTGGCTCATAATTTCACTAGGAAATGATAAGGCTTTTGTTTGTGTTATGATTAATGTGCCTGAATTGCAAGGCACATTTCATACATTTTGTTTGAAACTAAGCCTGTAACATGCTCTTTGTTCATGGAAGATGAGAGAGAGGGAGGTTCTTATCACACCAGAGACAAAGTTCACTACAAGGTTTTGAATGATCTTTACTAGAAAAGAATGATCTTTTCTTCTAAGTAAGTTATATGTAGAGAGCCAAAGAAAATGTGTAAAAGATGTTGGCCCAAACTTTTTGTTTGGAGGCTACTAATCTAGTGGTAAGCAAGAATAAAATGTGTGGGTTATTTTTAAAAATTATTTGCGCAGATTATTCTTTCCCTTGCCCAGCATCCCTGCTGGCTTTGAATTTAGAGTAGTTTGTTTATGTAGAGTGTTCTTTTGTACAGCTTGCCTTCTTCATCAGGCATGAGTCAAAAAATTTTCAAAAGTAGGCTGAATTCATCTCTGGTAAAAAATAGCAAGAGTGATACAACACAGACTTTGTGCTGGCTTTTCCCTAGCAGTCACTGTCATTGCTTACATCCTAGCTCAGTCCCGTTGCAACACTTCCCCAAGGGTGAGAAGAATGTGACAGGGGCTCTACCTGCTGCCTGATGAAGCGGGACACAGCTGTGCTGCAAGAGGTCACTGAAAGAGCTTCCAATCCTAATATAACTAGAAACATGTTCACAAGTATTTCTTCCTTTCGTTCTTTGTCAGCTGTAGAGCTGAAATACTGTAAAATTATTATGATTTTAATATTTCATTTACAATCTTAATTATTTTAAAATATATTCTGAAGCAAATGACGTTTATTCTGTTTGTTAACGCTGTTGGAAAGGGAGAGTGCACTGCAAGCAAGTCTCAGGAGAGAGTCCAGTAAGCCACCATTTCATTCCAGTGTATAGCAAGGCACTGTCCTTCAAGACAGCATTTTCTTTCTCCCAGACTCTTGGATCTTTAACAGAATTTGAACTCTTCCTAGAAGTTTGGTATACTTTGATCTAGTGTTATGTTCTTTGGCTGCAAGGGTTCGGCAGTTCTGATTTCAGTGACATGTTTATACCCCTGAATTCTAGTCATCCTGCTTTTCTAGTATCAATTCTAGGTGTCCCATGACATTATCTGTGCTTCCCTCTGAAACAGGAGACTAGATCCTAATCCTGGGAGCCTCTCCTAGAGCCGGGGGAAGCCCTGTACCAATCTGTGGAGAACCGCAGTGGCTCTTCTTGTGTTATTTATGGACTGGCAGGTGGCAGAATGAAGCCTGACCATGTGAAATTTCTAGCTCAGACTTGGGCTTTACAGATCTGTAGGATTAGATTGGTTTTGAATATGGAATGAGAGTTTTTACAGCTTATATGAAGTGAACCTGGAGTGTTATTCAGAAATTCTTATATTTAGTGCTTGCTAGTTGTTAGGTTCCTTTTGTCATGACATTTTTTGTGGGTGTTATTCTGAGTGAGCATAGATTAGGGACACTGTTAGAAAAAATAGCAGTGACTGGATGACAGAAGCAGAACAGTTTTGGGGATTTTCCTCAGCAACTTCCTTACTTTCCCAGATCTATGCAGCTTCTTAGCTAAAATATGGCAATTTGAGGTTTTATCTTTGCCATAACATAACTTACCCATTTTTCCATCAAAAAGCAGAGAAGATCCCGAGGTATTGAAGCTGGAATCTGCTCACTAGGTAAATGCAGTTTCAGTGAGTTCTGACGTGGTTTTCTGATGTGAGATGAGTTTATGACAATAAGCCTGACTTGCAAATATGATTTTGAATGGAGATTGGAACTGCCTCTGTGTCAAAGTGCTATGTTGTAGCTCTCTTTGCTTGGTGAAAAAATGATCTCTATTGAAGGTGTAACCAAATTTGTGGTTTTGTTCCTCCTTCAATGCAGCATTCAAACACTACCTTAACTTTAAGTATATGTGTTTGTCATCCTCAATAAGGATGCTTATTAATGTTGATACGTGGTAAGGCAGCAAACAATACTGAGTAGAAGAAAAATCAAAATTCAGCTTGTAAAAATATTCCATTTTCTCAGCCCTTTAGCATTGTCCTTATTTTTTCTAATATAAAATCAATATGCCAACTGCAGTCATTATTACCACTGCAGTCATAGAAATAAATCAATGTTTGTAGGAGACCCAAGGAGATTTTCCTGACTGTCAGGAGTGGAATCTTAGGACCAAATAGCTTGAGTCTGCTGTAGCCAGTAAAGTTCCATCAATTTTCACCAGATGAAAACTGCTACTTTTTTACTTTTTTGAAATTCTTGTTTGAATAAGGGTAGCAATTTCCTCTGTTGTTATTACAACACGAATGGACTCTTACTGAGTTGCTCACTAAAAGTTTTATAGCTAAAGTGCTGTGAGTGTTTTCATTATAAATGGCTATCATAAAGTTCTATAACTTGCTTGTAAAAATTCTCTACCAATAAAAATCTGGCACATACAAGGTCAGTTCTGGAGCTGATTCATTTAAATTAATTTATTAAAATAATTGAACAGCCATTGTGAAGTAATGAGTGTAGCAAACATATTAACACTTGGTACCTCATAGTGCTTTTCTTAAAAGCAACAAAGTTTTAGAAAGAATAACATGGGTGAAGCACGAGGTCAGTTTTGGCAATTATGTGAATTTAGGCATAAAAACATTTTTCTGAACAAGCTGCTGTATATATTTAATACATTCTATTAGATAAATGTTAGGGTGTGTTTAATTAGTGTACTTATGAGTCAAAACCTGTGGGGGCCTTGCATTTCAGAGACTCTGGATATTTTTTAGGCTAAGCTGACTGACATCCTTGAAATGAGAAATATTTGCAGGAAAATTATTTGCATAAAGGATTTGTTTTTGAATGCATTTGCAGAATCTCATGTTTAAAGTAACAGTAAAAAAAGAAATATCCTGTGCTATCTCCATGCTCATTCACTTTCTGTGCCTTTCTAACGTAACTTTACTTTCTGCTGTGGTGTTTTCATTGTCATACTTTGAGCATAGGATTGGGTTATGTTTTGTTTCTCACTTCATGGTATAATGACCTGTTCAAGAATTTTAATCTGATGAGAGGAGAAACTGTATGTGAAATTACAGTAATAATTAATAACAATAAGCCCTTTTATTAACTCTTTAGCATAATTATGCTAAGATTTGAAAGTATTGACTTAAACACAACCAGAATTCTGGCAGCAAGATTATCAGATACATTTCCTGAGAGACGAAAGACACTGTGAAGAGTTAGATTAGCTGATAATGACTGATTCTCTGGCTGTGACCTGTATGCTGTTCTTTTTGGATAGAGGCACTTTCTCATTATTGTAATACATGAAGAGGGTCCTCTAAAAATGTGGCATGCATGGGATTTTTTTTTTCTGATGAAGAGGTACACTAACAAACACTTATTGAAAATAAAATCCATGTTGTCACACCAAAACCTAAATGATACAAAGTAATCAAACATGTTGAAAGAGTGTTCTTGTTTTTAAATGCCAGACACCAGGTGTTTGAGAATATGCCCTCATGGAATGAAGTGTCTGTGACATTATTTATTTAAAACTAGATGATCGGAGCATGTTTTTTTTCAGTGAGCACATCTCATTTTCTGGAGTGCCCTGCTATGCATAACCCTGGAGCCCCTGTTTGTTTATAGGAATAGTTGAGGTGTTTACTTTTTCTTTCTCTCAGACTATGATCCCCCAGGGTAAATAAAAATGAGGGCTACGTGAAAACTACTAATGTATGGTCTTTCCCTAATTCAGACTTCAGGTCCCAGTATCTTGTTCAGCATTCTTATATAACACATGACAGTTCCTCTCATCTTGTTGCCAAGTCCTCTTTGTGTCTGTGTGGCTTCATTTTAATGAAATTCAGACTCTAAAGTATAATATATAAAACCTTATCCATTATTTAAAAGAAACAAGTATATACTTTCTGGAATTTGTAATGGAGATATCAAGAAAATCCTACAAATAGGAATAGATTCCTGCAACTTAAAAATGAGCCAGTATATCTAGCACTCCAAAATGCAGGGGAAAAGAATCTGAAAAATATTTGGCTTCTGTCATGTGTCACATAGCTTGAAGATTTAAATCTCTAACTTCATCATATGTGAACACAAATGGATCTCCACTGTTCTCATGTGGTCTTGGGATTACAGATAACAGTGTCATTATTGTGATTGTCTTTCAGCTGAGACAGAATAGGAGAAAGAGAATGTAACAAATGCTGAGTACTAAGGCCATTGCAAATGTCTCCCCCCCCAGGCCACTGTATTAATTTGTGGTCAGTGGTTTTCCTCCTGTTTTGTCAACGTATCCCAATTCTATAAGCACCAACAGTGGCTGAGTAGAAGAATGTGTGCTATAGATAACTTATATGTAACTGCAGGTGAATTCCTTTGCAGTCTCTTCTCCTTCTGCCCTCCAGGGCCACTCAGCAGCTGTCCTGTAGAACTGGAGGCATGTGAGGGGTAGATCAGGAAAGCTGAATGTATCCTTGAGTGATTCCCTTATGCTTGTAGAGGGTAGTTTGAAGCAATGTGAACTGTGATTTGTGGGAGTGGGGATATGTGAGCTGCTAGGCTAATAGCAGTGCAGTTCCTTGTTTCTTTTATCAACTACAGAAATAATACTTTAAAAAACTGTCTTTGTATCAGTCCTCAAAACTGAGGTTGTTCCAAGCCAGCTATTCCCCTATCGTTGAAGCAAAGACAAGAAAGCCAGTCTGGATGTCGATCTTATTGATTTTCTCCATCCTTTCTGTGAAATGACTTATTCTCTATTACCTCTTTGACAAACAGTTGTACTTTTTATCTGCAAGAAGCTTAGAGCATCTCTGAGTGCCAAAGAACACACGCTGTGAGGTGACTGCTGTCCCTAGGTTTTGTAGGGGGAAAAGGTTTGCATACTCTTCATCCTTGTTTACATACTCTTCATCCGTTCTCTTCTAGTCAGCCCATAATAAGCTCTGCAGTTTGTTTCTGCCTGCAGCAGGGCTGCAAGGTTGCTGTTCTAGGCAGTGCCACATCTAATGCATCCTTCAGACAAGTGAAGACAGACGTTATTAAAAAGAAGGCAATGGGTCTTGGTTCCCGGAGTGGCATGGGAAGCCTGCCTTCAACCTCCTTGTGGGAAGCAGTGAGTTAAGACTGTTGTGTGTAATATTAATATTAATGCAGTTCATCCCAAATTCTGTATTGGTATCTTTAACAGATGCCTAGTCTTATTTAATACTTTTAGGAGGAAGAACAGGTATGCTGAAGAAAGAAGAAGGAGGGCTGCCCCAGGACACATTCATTCCTGTTGCAGGGAGAAAAAAACAACTTCCTTTCAGAAGACTTGATCTATGCAGTAAAGTGGTCACGTATTTATTTTGTCACTTGGATGAAGTTTCTATAACAGGGCTATGCTTATAAGAATGTAAGTTCCTGGCATTTTTCCAGTTATCAATATGGAATATTAGTGATTGAGCATTTACTGAACGCCATTCCTCAAAGGCAGGGTCTCCACAGCATCTCGTTGCATTCATGGAATTCATTTGTTTGCATTATCTGGCTACCAGGTTCTTTTGTATTGCCAAGGTGATGAACAGATTTGACATTTAGCTGATTACTTCACCAAAATTAAACAGAAAACAGGGCAGCCATCCAAAGTTCCTTTCAGTGTGAAAGCTAATTATAAAAATGCTTTGAGCAGCAATTTCTTTTTGGATGTTAAAGTGCTTTTATTAGATTGTTCCTCTGTCATTTTAAAATTTATTGCTAGACACATATAAATGGGGTTGCCTGCTGTAGTAGAATTATTTTATTTTCTATATTTAAGATGGTAGACAAAAGTGTATAGAGCAAATTTTGGGCTGAATTTGTTAGTATTTTACATTATTCTGAATAGAAAGGAGAAAAACTAACTAGTGCTGGATTTCATGGATCCAAAATAAGTATTTAATCTTTATGCTGAATAAAACATATATCCACTTCTATTTAGAATTCAGCAACTCCCAATTTCTGAAAACAATTACTTAGCAAATAAAAAAATCAAATAGGTAATTTAAAAGTTGAGTACAGCCCTTGTATTGTTAGAAGCTTGTATTTTATAGTGTAGATACAAACAATCAGTGGTGATGGAAAAATCTAACTATGTGCTTGTACCTACCTTTCATAAGCCATTACTTCTTCTGAAATAGCATAAAACTGTTTGAAAATCATTTTGTCGAGGTCATTGAATAAGAGTTTGCCAAGTGAATTTTAACCAGTAAATTTAGAGCTGAAGAGTGCTGTATGCTGTTACCAGACCTTAGAAGAAGTTTCTTGTGAAGTATTTTTTTAATGCTTTGGAATATATTTAACTTTTTATACTGACTGTTGTTATTAGCATCCTTTGGCCCTCAGACAAGGTGTGATCTGGAGAGGTTTCAAGGTGACAAAGTTGGGGGGTTTTGCATATGATATTGTCTAGCACACTTTGGCTACTAAATCATCTTGTGAGGACATATATTAATTCTTGACACTGAGATCTATTAATATACCTTGAAGCCAAGTGAATTATGTGAATCTGCTGTTTCAAGCTGTAGAATTCTGCCATAACTACGAGGAAATATTTTGCTGTAGGTAGATTAATGTTGAAAGCTTGTCAAGAAAAAGTTTAACGTTGAAAATTTATTCTTCCTCTTCTTGCCAGTACTTGATCTTCTATTCTAAATCCCATTTGTAATCTGAGGAAAAATAGAGATATAATTTCTTTTGTATTTATCTATGTTATTAGAGTTCCAATGATCTAGTCTATTGCCTATTAAAAAGTGCATCCCAATGAATGATCTTCCAGAGAGTAATTTTTGCTCCCATCAATCTGAGAGCTTTTCATGTAAGATACAGTAACTGTCAGTGCTTATCAAATAATTTAATTCATGCCAATTGCAGGATAAGTAATTAAGATAACATTCTGTATTAATAAATAAGAGATTTGCTAAATACCCTTTATGAAGGTAATGGATAGGATGTAAGGTGCATGGTCTGAGGAAGCTTTGAATAGACAAAGAATGCAGTTTGAACAGCAAACGTAAGAGTCTTGGTGAGTTCACAACACAAATGTGTGTTTGTTTTTGTTTGACTGTTAAAGTATATTTCAGGCTAGTCCTTCATAGGTCCTCTTTATATCTATAGAGTGTCTAAGCAACTTATAAGGCAACTGGTGCCTCACTTTTTCAGAACTTCAAATAAATAAATTAATAAGGCCAGTTTTTAAAACAGTTACTCAGTGAAGTTTGTAAAAGCTCTGTTCATTTGTAAACTGCCCCTAGTAATGACATTAGTTTCATTCGTATAAAGATTTTAATTAGTGAATTTATGTGGATTTGACATAAGCATGTCTATAATTAATTACATAAGTCTTCATATTCTGTCCCCTCTAAGCACATCTGCCTACCTGCTCCACAATGTGATGAATTATTCAGTGATACGTTAAACAGGGGGAGAAGCAGTCCTGTTAATTTGAAACTGCACAGATTATGTCCTTGTCTACAGACAACCTCCCTTGGCTGGGTTTGGTTGTTAACAGGTGATAAATTTCTGCAGTTTAAACTGTCTCATTGGCTATGCTTTGTTGCAGTCTGTCATTGTGTTAATGGGTCTCCTGTAATTCGGAGCAAGGTGTGCTGTGTAAGGAATGAGCTTAGAACACTTCAGACACTCTAAAAGCATAAACCTATGTACATTTTACTAATTTTTCTGTTTATCTTACAAATAAACAAGGGACCTAGCTTTAATGTGAGAGCTGTGCAAGCTTATCAGATACAGCTTGGACGTGGTCTCTCCTTAATAGTATTTTTTGATCCTGCATTGGCTTTGTGACAAGTTCAGAAAAAAAGTAACACAAAATAGGTCTCTGAAGAACTTACTGCACACTCAGGCTCAAATGCTCCAGTGGGACACATTCACACCAGAGCCTAAATGCTGGCATAGTAGCAGATAGCATTTGCTTCTCAGAGCTTATTTTTGGATTAATGTTTAACTTGAGATGTCTGTCAGAAAAGACTTGTTTGTTTGACCACAATCAATTCAGCAGAAACCTTAAGGGAGAAGGAAATGCAAGACTTTTTGCTGGTCAACAAACTTTTATGCTGAACTTACTTGTGTTTGCTAAATTGAAACTTCTTACGTCATAAATCCCCCCAAGTTTAAGTCATTTTTGAAAATAAAACGAGTGGTTTAGCCACAGTCAGGAAAAGAGAACTGTAAACCCATCTCTGGTCGCAAAAGTGTTTCCTGAGGTATTTCCAACCTATACCTATTGTTTTCCCATAGGCTGATGGGATATTGTGCCTGGCTGACATTCTGACTGATAACACCCATTCTGAAGCTACCCATGCAGAAGCAGCAGCAGTAATTGCACAGATCACATCTCCACATCTCACCTTCACTCAGCATCTCAGCAGCTTTCTGGAAAATATGGAAGAAATTGTAACAGCACTTGTCAGTAAGTTCTTTATGTGACTTCTGAGTTTTTCCAGTTAAAATGACGGGTTGGAGTAGGACTCTCTTTTATTAGAAATATTCCCTAAATAATGTTTGCTGTTCTTTCCTTAACAGATAAAATAACTCAGTCGTTTTTAATTCTGAATCTGGGTGTTCTGCAGTTACATAGTATTTCTTACTCCAGTCCATATTTGAAAATAATTTCTGCATATTTTTCAGAATAATATCTGTATGAAATTTTACCATTAGAGTCATAGAAAAGACTCGGCAAAGTATCCTCTTGTCCCATGTTTGTGTGTAAAAGAGTAGTTTCTAACAGTTGGTAACCTTTATGCCTATTGTATTTTCTGAACTTGTAGAACTCAAACTCACCACTGCATCTACATTTGTATGATACTTCAGAGGAAAAGTACAGTGTGGTATAATCTGGGGCCATTGTCACAAGAAAATAAAAGATCTGCTTTTCTTGTCTAGGCCTCTGATCCATGGTAAAATGGGGCAAAGGTAGCAACAAGCTACATTTAACCTGGGTCAGTGAGGACACTTCAGAAAAATAAGATTATACTTTTCATTACTTTCTAAAGAGAGGAATCTCTTGTTTCTGGCACTGTGCTCTATCCCTCTCAAGTACCAGAAGCTTTCAGTCAAGCGTTCTCTCTCTCATCTGGAAATTCAGGGTTTCCCTGAGCTTCATGTTAGAAAGTACAGTTTGGGTCATCTAATTTGATTTCTTATGTATAATAATCAATACATCTAGATATTTCTCTACTGACCCCAATGGTTACAGTTAAACTACAGCACTTCGGTTTTCATGCATGTTTTTTTTGTTGTTGTTGCTTAAAACAACCAAAACAGAACCAACTCAAAACCAAAATCAAAAAACAAAACCAAACACAGAACAAGAAAAGAGTATAGTAGTGCCAGTACTTGAGGATTCTGCAGTGGCTGGGAATTACCTGAGATGTATTTAGGCATTCTCTGGTATGTCCAAACAGAACTAGTGCTGCAGAAATCAAGGAAACAGTTTATTCCTGATGACTAGACTGTCCAGGAATGAATAGTGTAGGTTCTGCCCTGGTGGGTGGAATTCACCTGTGCTGAGTTTTGTTCTGCTGTAGCTATACTGCTAGAAGCATCTGACCTGACTATAGTTTAAGTTTATTTTCCAGGTTGTTACAGTGTACCACAGTCAAGGGACAATCTGAACAGCCTATCCAGAAGATATTAGCAGGTGGAGCATTTCCCCAATTGTCCCTGTTTAAATTCCACAGGAATTTTAGTAGTATATACTCTGCCCAAGAAATGTGAGCATTAAAAATAGAACATGTATAATTTGGAAAAGCCCTTTCAGTAATCACACACCAGTTTCCTTGTAATATTTATAACCCAGTAATTGAATTACTGTAATATGTTTAATTTTTAAACCGTGCTGAAATCCAATTGCCAGGTGATTCAGATCTTAGTTAAAATACATGTGAGCAAGGAATTAAGAGAGAACTGTGTCTTCAGCACTTCTTATTGAAGCTGGAAAATATTCAGGTCGATCTTTGACTATAGAGAAATAGGTTTAGAGATAGGCAACATGTATACATATGTTGTAAAGGATAGGATATATAGCAGAATTATTCTCTTATGGATCAGCTCCTGTTAGCCTTCTGCCTCCTGTATTTCATTTTATTTAGTTATATCAAGCTTTATGTTGAACAACATTCATTGGAACATTCCCTGTGGAATGGTATACTAGTTTGACAAGCTCATTAATTAGATGAATGTTAGAAACACTTGGTGTTTCGGTTTCTCTGCTTTTATGGAGGTGTCTAATGTTAATATCACTTACAAAGCAGCCTAACAATGTGGCATATTACATAATTGACAAAATTAAGGTGATTTTCTTTATTTTCTTTTGTTTTCTATCTTGATGATTATGAACTTGGTCTTAGATACTAAAATAACTAATGCAAGTTGCAGATGCTTAAATATTGCTTTGAAACACCTAAATATGTTTTTTGCAATGAAGGGAGTGACTTTTATTCAGCTTATTTTCTGCGTTCCTAGAACTGTGCCAAGAAGCCTCGTCTGGTGAAGTTTTCCTGCTAGCTTCAGCAGCACTTGCCAATATTACTTTCTTTGATACCATGGCTTGTGAAATACTGCTCCAGTTAAATGCAATGAAGATTCTTCTGGCAGCATGTTCAGACAGACATATAGTGGATACTCCATATTCCCGAGATCAGGTGAGTGGTTTCTCAGCATGACACTGTCTGAGCACATTTGTGTAAAAGTCAACAGGTCTGTGTATGTTTTGACATAGTCAAACCTAAGTTGCTTTCATGTCTCCATTCTTAGTTCTTTTTAATATATGGCTCTTTCTTTATGTGCTTCTGTTCCTTTTTATTATAAGCTTTATGAAATATGGCAACTTTAAATGTGATTTTGAAAAAAAAAAAAAAAAGAAGAAAAGAAAAGAAAGTTCTGTATTTCTAAGATACTAGATTTTTTTTTTTTCATCATGAAGATGCCCAAATAGTGACACAGAGACCCAGAGAAGCTGTAGAATCTCCATCTTTGGAAGCATCCAAAACATGACTGGACAGAGCTTTGAGGCAGATAAGATATATATGCAGACTGCAGCCTAAATATATGATTGTCAGTTCAAAGATTAATTAGCTCCAAAAGCTGAATAAGGATCTGATCCTCAGCCCGTTGACGCTGGTGTGCTTTGGATCAAGTCCCAGCTGCATGGTAGATGGTTTGCACGTTTTACTGGCAAATGCTGCTGATGTACTTTTGCGTTTCCCTTTCTTTTTCAACGTTTTTTTTGGTATTGAGACACAGAAAATTAAAAGTCTGTGCTAATGCAAAGATTAAGTCAGAGAAAATTCTTTTGTTGCTCTCAGGTACTGCCATGTGATGGGGTGCTGCAGAGGCACTGCTCAGTTGGCACCTTAGTGATTAATTTTGCCTCAGCACAGTAACAAATGTGAAGCTTCAGGGTTTCAGTAGCTATTACTAAGGGATTGAAGTTGCTAGTCAACTCTGTTAACCTACCTGTGTTTATGAGATATCGTGAATATAACTAAAAGTTCGTAATTCAGGCCTCACAAGCCCATCCCTTCCCACCTCTGAAGTAGCCAAAAGATGATTTATGGTTGACTTGGGATCTGCACTGGCACAGAAAACTCTGTTAACCCTTCAACAGGAGCCAGGCCACGGAAATCAAGGTACAAGAGACCTTAGGGCTGCTTTAGCTTATATTAATACCACTCATTAGTTTTCCAGCTCAGGACTGTTTATTCAAAGATGAAGTTAAGCTCTAGGTACTATACTGCTCTTTGGGCAAAGTCAAGGATATCAGCTGTGCTATACAGCTCTTCACATTCTTTTTTAATTCCTCCTGTATGCTGTCATAGGTTTGATTTCCTTATTTATTTATGCCCTCATCTTAATTCTGCTGTCAGCTGTGAGTTTGCAGTTTGCTCTGTGGGTAGCATAGCAAGCCTTTTCTTTGTATGAGGAAGACAGACGTTTAAAGCAATATGTATGACTTTATTAGGTAACAGACCAGTTCCAGGCCTTCTGCAGCTTGCAGGACATCTCATTAGCTAGAGGATGAGTGAACTGAAGGCTTCCTTCCAAGAACTGAGGAGATTTCATCCCCAGTAACCTGTTATATTTCTTCTTGGAATGAAAAAACTAGATCAGAAAGGTGTGATGTTTTCTATGGTGCGCTGCAGTAAGTTTCTGAGCTGACTCCTTGTTCTTTCTGCAGCAATGGACACTATAAAATCCTACCTTGTGTTGTTCTGTTACTGAGCACCTGGTGCTCAGGTGGAATCTGGGTGCTGCTCATCTTGTCTTTAAAAGCTGTCAGTGTTGCTAATCAATCAGTTTTGGTAATGCAACAGCCCTAAGAGAAGTCTCCCTTGAATTCCTGAACAAGTGTGTGTTTGAGTAGATTGCTCACCTTTCAGAAGGGTAGTTGTTCTGGTATTGTATTTCCAGGTTGGGATGGGGTGGGGTGGAGAAGTATGTCTGCCAATTAAGAAGTTTTATGAAATATTTTGCTTTTTAATTTGCTCTGTGCCTAGTTGCAATGAGGAAAACAGAGCAAAGAGTAAAGCAACACTACAATACTGTATTTTATAAGGATATTCTAAATTGCCATTTTGGCTTTTGCTATATATACTTTAATACCTTTTAGGTACATAATACAGTTACTAACTTCTCCCATTATATATATTATTGTGTCCCAGCTAGTAGATGTTTGCCTAAGGACACATATATTAAAGTTGACTAAGCTTGGAAATTTTTTGATTCAGGTTTTTATTTTGGAATATGCAGAAACTGTGGAATATGTTTTTAATGGACTGATGTCCATTCTGAATGATCAAGTTGTCCTGGCCAGTGAAATAAATGAATTGGAATTAAGGTATACTAAATGTTGAAACAATTAAAGAAAGTAAGAATACAATTCATAGCAAATAAAACAAAATATGACCTAATTATTGTAAAATGTTATAAAAGAGCCCCTCAGACCCTGTTTTTCATAGAGCTTTATTTTAAGTAGTGCAATTATCCTGTAAAAAACTACCTAGTATTTCTAAATACATTACTCTTTTAGCATTGCTTCTGATTTAAGAAAATGGTAATTTGCTAAAATAGACTGAAGCATGCTCACGATAAGCCAAAAATGGGAGAAAAATGGCTGAAATGCAAAGATGGAACAGTGAGTTTTGTTATCATTTGTGCCATTTTATCTCACGTTAAAGTCACAGTATGTCCTTCTATATAGCTTTTCTAAGGACAGCTAGCACTGATTAGTTATCACCCTCATGATGGTATAAATAAATAGCATTGTGCCCAGGATCTGGATGTTGGATGCGTTGTGTGTTGCCTGCAGAAAGTATTTTCCTGCTCAGGCACCTCTAGAAGTGTTCTGCCTTTTGACTTCTGAAAAGCTTTTGTGTGCAAATTATAATAAACTCTTCCTGCCTTCACTGTCTGAAAACCGACTTCCTTCCTCTTTCATTTCCCAGGCAGGTAAGAAATCTAGACTTAGTCCAGTCTGAGTGCTGGACTGAACGGCAAACGAGATTGTAATTGTCTATTTTGTAGAAGAGAGGGGAGATTTAGGTTGGATATTAGGAGGAAATCTTTCACCCAGAGGGTGGTGAGGCACTGGAACCGGCTGCCCGGAGAAGCTGTGGATGCCCCATCCCTGGAGGCATTCAGGGCCAGGCTAGATGGGGCCCTGGGGCCCTGGGCAGCCTGATCTAGTGGTTGGCAGCCCTGTCCACAGCAGGGGGGTGGAACTGGATGATCTTTAAGGTCCTTTCCAACCCGGACCATTTCATGATTCTGTGACATGTATTGCTTCTGTAAACAGCAGTATTACATTAAGATTGCTTAGTTTTACAACAGAATTGTATGAGTTGTCAGATAAAGCGCTAATTTTCAGCCTCCAGTTTTAGGTTAAAATGGATATGAATGTGCCATGTTCTTTTTCTTACCCCAGATACTTACTTTCTGGTTAGCAGGTTTCTTACTTCAAAGGAGCATCAAAATATCCTTTCAGAAGGGTTCATGCCTAAATTTAGCAATGTAATGTATACAGTCAGATGTCTTAATGGAGTTTAAGCACTGTTAGAAGAAGGGTTTAGCCCAAACCCTTATCATTCAGGGCCTTCTTTACTTTAACCATCATCGTAGACTCTTAGAAAAATATGAAATATGTATGTTTGTGCATAGTATGCTTATGTATAATAAACTTTTTCTCTCCACGTTCCCACTTGTCTCTTCAGTGTTGCTAGTATTCTCACCTTACCTGTGAAATTGTGGAGATACAGTCTAATAGCTTCTGATCTTCACTTATTTAGGCAGACAAAGAATTAATGTGCAGTGAACACATCGATTTTAAAGTGGTTATTTCTAAGTCTAAAATCAGTGAATTATGTGTCCAAAAAGTTTGAGGTGAAGGAAGACTTCTAAGTTGGACAGAGAAAATGTAAATAATTGCTGTTTTTTTTCTGCTAAATTCTTTCCTGTTTTCTTGGTGTTTTGGAGATGCTGCAGGCTCTGAAGCTGAGACCTTCTGTCACATTTAAAATTTGAAACTCTTAATACTATTTTTTCCTCTAGGTTCCAGATCCTTTTCTCTAATCTTCCATTTTTTTCAGTGTTTTCCTTTTATTACCTGTTTTCTCTTACATGGGAGATTGTAGGTTCAAAAGGAGAGCAGAAACAGATGTTACATTAACATAAAGAAGTTTTGATTTTTAAATGTTGCCTAACACCCAGTGAAAGATTTCTAGAGCAATTTAATGAAAAAAATATTTGCTTCTTTTGAAAATGCCTGCCTGGATGAAAGGAACTTGCAGTACTACTTCTCAATCTGAGTTTCTTGAATACTGGGGAATTTATTACTGGGGAATTTACTCCTTGCCAACTGCTTTTTGTTTATGCTTGTTGTCATGAAGACTGTGGGATTCCTGACTCCATTTTGTTAAGTCGCTGTCCAGATTTTCCCACATGTATGGAAGCCAGGATGGGCTAACAAGGACAGGGCAGGGAACTTGAAGTAGAACTTGAGCAGTGCAGCCCACATTAAGTGCCTGTCTTCCTTACATCTGACAAGAAGTATTAGACAAAATCATTGCTGGGCAGGGGGAAGGGCAGTTGATGAAGAGTCCTCATTTATGCTTTTTAAAGCTCTCTTACTGGAGCAGAAGAAGTATGGAAGGGGGAGCTCCCTCTCCCCGCTGGTCTTTCCCAGAGGAGAAATGCACGTGGTACCCTGGGACTCAGTCACCTATGGCATGTTACACAAGCAGCCAGTGGCAGGGTTAAGAGCAAAGCTTGTTGGTCTGCCTCTGTTAAGTCTGACTTTAGTAGGCCTAAGCTTCCTATCTAGTCCTTGAAAATGATTTTCAAGATCAGCTGCAAGTAATTTTTAACAGTCCCAGATGGTTTGACTGCATGCTCACACATCCTTTCTGTAGTTAAACACACTTTTGTAGATTTAGATACTGTGGGTAAAAATGCTACACAAAGCCTTTACGTAAGGAGAACTAGGTCATAAAAGGGTGTCTCCACAGTTTTCCTGCACATGTCTGCATTAATATCCAGCTCTGATGTCAGTATGATGATGACTAGAAGTGTGGATAGAATTGCCTTCCCTCTCAGTGCTCTGGCTGTGAACTGTGGTCAGTGAACTATATACTAAAATTGTGTGATCCTTTTCAGTATTGACTAGATCACACTGAGAAAACATGTTTTCAAGTAATATAGCTAGAAAGATGATAAATTACATAATTAAGTTATTTTAAAACCTTAAGAAATTAAACAAGAAACAAGACTGCCAGTAACAGATCCAAAAAGAAAATTAGGTCAAAAGTCACATGACTGTATGTGACAGTCATGTCACATACCATGACATTATATCATTGATAGCCTAATTAGCGTTCTGTGTAAGACTGTAATCATTTCCCAGGTCTCCTTTCTTTTTTTTCAACCTTTTATCTCTGTCTTTGCATTTACTTCTGAACAATATAAAAATATAAGTAACAATATTGACTGGCATTATGTGGTCAGTGTTATGGATTGTTACATTTCACGAGTCCAACACTGACTGTCTTTTAAACACTAAATCTTTTTGAGACAAAAGGCTTGTTTAGTTACAGTTCTGCCTTTCACATTTAGATTTGACGCAGTATGAGACAATGAACTCCAACTCGCAAAGCAAGCCATTCAGTTGGAAGAGTAAAATCTCAGCTCAGCTGAAGAACTCTGCTATTCTTTGCTAGTTTAGTGTGGTGACATTTTTATTCCTGGGATCAATTCTTAATATTGCTGCTGCTCTGATTTTGAAGAGGCAATTTAACTTCTCTGCATTTTTGTTTAATCATCTGTAAAGCTGGGCAAACAGTGCACTTACTCAGTGTAAAGTGTCTCTAGAGGAAACATGCTATGTCATCACAAGTCACTGCAGTTTTTATTTTCTGCCCTTTCCTGCCAGGTTCACAGTACAATCAGGCTGGTGCTGGGCTGTTTACTGCGGAAACTATAAACAAGATACTTTGGTGCAGGCTGTATCAATCATAAAGCTGTAAGGCAGAGATAGTTATATATGCATTTTACTGTATTTGTCATCTTTTTGTCTTCAGTCCTTCAGGAAATGAGATAGCAGATTTCAAACAACCTCTGAATTTTACCATTGATTTTTTTTTTCCCTCGAACAGAATCACTGCCTAGGTAAAGGCTGATTTCAGTCTTGGTTCTGAGCAGGTGAGCTCACTCTCCATCTGAAGAAAAGCTTATTTACTTTGAGGGTGACAGAGCACTGGAACAGACTGCCTGGAGAGGTTGCGGAGTCTTCATCTCTGGAGATGTTAAAACCCATCTGGATGTAATCCTGTGCAACCTGCTCTAGATGTACCTGCTTTGGCAGGGGGGTTGGACTAGATGATCTCCAGAGGTCCCCTCCAACCCCTACCGTTCTGTGATTGTGTTTCTACAGATTACAATTTTTTGTGTCTTTTTACTTCTCAAATAAAAAACCTGCTAGTATAGTCACCAGAAAGGACTTCTGGACCACTCTGCTTGAGTCAGTGGCAGTTGAACTAGTTCGCTGCACTTTCTGCCTCCTCTGAAATGGAAGTAATTAAGCTTCCTTCCACATACTCAAACCTTGATTCCAGGTAGACTAGCTAGACAAGCAAAGTTGTTTCCTTAAACTGTGCATTGCCTGAGGCCAAATTGTGCTCTGTTCTAGGGAGAACAGATGTCTTGGGTGTCTTTGGTTGATTGAGTCCGTTTTTAAACCTAAGAAGCTTTCTAGTACCATGAAGGAAGTCTGAGGGATGATTATTCTCTTTTCCCCAGATTTTCATCTGAAAAATGTAAAACTGTGGCCTCAGAAGTGAGGGAGGAGACATGCTCTAGCTCCATCAGTCTTCTAGAGTCATGTGACCTTGTTTATGGGACACCCTCATTCACCATGTGACCCGTGCAGGATGCTTTTCCTATGTGGTTCTTTAAAATAAAATATGTGAGAGTCTAGTTATTCTGCTTACTCCTTAGCTAGATTACTCAACAATATGAAGAAAATAAATATGTAGTAACAACATCCATCATTCCAAAGGGTAAGATGTGCACTTGCTTCTGGTGAGTTGTCAGATGCCCCTGTCTTGCTGAAGATGGGTATCTGGAACTTTGCAGACACACTCTGATTTATCCTTATGTCATTTATTTGTACAAATTACAAAATACACTTACAAAGTATAGCAAAAATTAATTTTACTTAGTGATGAATCAGCCTTAAAGGAGAAACTAACTAAGAAAATAAGCAATTCTGTATTGATCTACTTTGCCATTCAATTACATTACTTGCTAATTCTCATTTTGAGCTTATGTCTTTCTATTTGTGTTGGGACTGTCCATAAAAGCTTACTGAACAGTGTGCCTTTATTAATAAAGGTATCTTAGCATCACATCTTCTACCTCTGTGGACACCTCCTCCTCCCCGAAGTGAGGTAAGTGACCCTCAAATGTGGCAGATATTGCCCCTTTAGCAGGCTAAAACATGTGCTTTCATCTTCCACATCCTACTGCATCTTTCTTCCTGGACAGTTGGTTTCACAGTAATGAGAAACACTTTTAGATCATCTTAAATCTCCTGTTAAGAGAAACTTATCAAAGAAGCCTTACGTTTCTTACGTGCTCTGTAGGTTTAAATGTCTTTGTTACCTAAAGCATTTGAGATTTACACTCAGTGTGTGGATCTTAGTTTATAACAAATAATTTTCGTCTAGTTTTCTCTTTTGCAACAAACGTTCAGTACATTTGTGTACTGGTTAATAAGCATTAGTCACCATTACTTGTTTAGAAGGAAAAGTGTTATTATAGTGTGAGTGATTACATTTTTTTAGCAAGAGAATTTCCAAGCTGACTGTTTTTCTTCAAGAGATTCTGAACAAAACTATTTTGAAGGTTCTTAACTAACCATGGTTTCTCAAATTTAAATCACTCTTGACATCTGAAATTTCTATGGTTCAATGTAAAGCAGGCCATAGAATTGAACAGGATGGTTCATCATTCCTAAATTCAGTATCTGTGAGAGGCTAGGTGAGTGGAGGGAAACTATGTGGAACTGAAAACACTTTTAAAATTATAAAAATAAATTTTGTTTACTAGAGTTACCAAATATAATAACACTGTCAATTTGGTAATGATGGATGGTCTTGTCACTACAGAGTGATATCTAGTTTTACTGTTTGTTTACTTATTTTGCTTATAGAAATAGAGATTTCTAGTTAGACTTTAGATTAATTTCCGGGGCAACTGCAAGAGTACCAATGTGATGCTGTACTGACATTGGAAAAGTATGAAATATCCCTATTATTTTTAAGTTTATTTATTAAATAGGGAAATTTTCCATGGATCTAAAGGGGAGTCCCCCCATATATCCATGCATACTTCAGCAGAAATTATTTAAAGATGAATTTTCAAAATGTCTTGATTTTGGGTATGTTTTTTTAAGTTCTGAAAATTAACCCCTAGTCTCAGTTTAACCTTGTGAAAATATTACTAGTCCCAGTGGGACTATCTGCATGTTAAAGTTTTGATAAGTTGGTGCCTCTTCAAAAGGTGCTAAAATATGAGCTGGTCTGTGATTTCTTTTCCTGGCATTTGGTGTTTCACTGTGTCTCACTACTACGTGGTTCAGGTGCGTAGTGCATAACACATATTGACAGGTAGGTGGTGAAGGCAGGGATAAACCTCAGAGACTCTGGTTGGTTTTAGTGGTGTAAATATGTGACCCTGACTTGAATAATTCAGCTTCAGTCTGGGAGCAAACAAATGTTCATTATTTGTTGATCAAGTCTATTTTTCCATGGTGTTAATTATTACAGTGATTTTTATGGCTGACATTTCCCACAGAGAAAGCTGCAGCCACCAGGTTTCTCAAAGTCCTGTCATAAAGAAGCACCTGCAATTTTTGGTGGATCTGGGTAATGGAGACCAGAGTGTGGACTAGTCTGGGTTAGTCTGTTGGAGGCATCTGCTAGAATAGAGATATTGGAGATACATGGATCAAGATCTAGCTCCAGAGCAGATCTGTCTAGTAGATACACAGGCACTGAAGCAGGGAATTACACTGGATGGAACCAGTTCTTGCAGCACATGGTTTCTAAGGCAGTCCCCTGTAATCCTGCATTAGGTTTGGCAATGGAATGTGAGATCAGATGTTTCATTTAAAGGTTCCATATATGATGAAGCAACTTCTTTTTTTTTTTTTCTGGAAAATCTCTGACAGTTTTTCTTTAATAGCACATCTGCAGATTCCACATATCGAGATACCACTAGGGCACTGGAATTTGTGAGTGGCTTCAGCATAGACTTTCTGTGTGGTGTGATAGCAGTGGCAGATTATGAGAGTTCATGTGTCCTGTCTTCAGGATATCCTCTTTTTTGTACTTTGAGATGACTACTACTTCATTGCATGGCTTAGGAATCCAGAAAAATTGCAAGAATCATAAATTGTCTCAGGTGCCAGTCCTTTATAATCTTGGAGTATAATCTTTTACAATAAATGTCTTAAACAGTTAATGAGATTTGTACTAAATATTGCAGTTGAGATTCCATGGTAATTATTTTCAAGTCTTTAAATTATTTTGAAATTATAAACATATAGTTTAACTGCTTTTCAAGTTCTACTAAGATTTTAAAAGGTAATGTAGGTAGAACTTGATGGCTATTGATGATAAGGGTTGTCTATAAACCCCTCTGGAGAATGTTACATATAAACCCATTAAGCTAGTTCATAAATATATTGCAAACTATAGTGGCCCACATAATCAACACAAAGGAAGTATAGATATAACCTCAAATAATTTTTGGTGTCAAAAGATACACACAAAATATTTTTATGTATGAAAATACTTATTAAACAAAATAAGTTGAAGCAGTGGAATAATTGGCACATATTCAAATTGTGGTTAATTGAATTCTTCATCTGTGGCTTAGAGAGCCACATGGGGTACAGATTCTGCATAGAGGAAGCAATTTTCATTAACAGGATATAATTTAGAATGAGAAAATATATACACTCTGCCTGAAACACAGTTAATAATTATTATGGAATAAATACATAGACATATACTGTGTTACCTATTTCTACCTGTCACTCTTTAGAGTTTCAGCAACTCATTTGCATCCTAAGTAAGTATATTTATTCAGGGAGATGACACTGTAACACTACCTTCAGAAGTGGAAGACCTTTATGTCACAGCATCAAAAATGAGTCATCCTTGTTATCAAAATGATGAAGTGAGATCAGAATGGTGATTTGATCTTATGCCTACTTGCATCTAAGAAGTTTGCTTGTTTGTGAACTGACACTGTACTGTTAAAAACCTGATCACCATTTCTCAAATTGATCATTATTTTTGAGGCTGATCAGTTTTTCTCAACCAGAATAGAGAAAGTAAAAACCTCTTAAGAGGGAATATTATTTCTCTTGTATTCTAATGATCTGTGCCATTTATTATTTGGTCACTCACATATGCTGTTAATACTGAGGTGTGTTTGCATGCTGCAAGCAAGTTACATAAAGGCTAAGATAAAAAAGAAAAGAATACCTAGCAGGATGTATGAGAGAAAGTGTATGATATCAGTGAAGGGACTGGGTAATTGAAAGCCAACAGCTCCACATGGTCCAGTCTGTCAGCAGCTAGCTGCATCACTAAGCAAGCTGAGTTACATCTAATCTTGCAAACAGTTGGTGCTATTTTGGGTAAGAAATTCTGTAAATTGGGATCTCAAAATATGCCTCTGTTGGTACAAAACCTAGTCTTGGCCTTAGCTCAGGAAAGGTATAAACAGATTTTTAAGTCCAGCTCAGTTTGGTGAAGTGTTTTAACATGCACACAACTTATGGCATCAATAAAACTGAAGAATATTCCTTAAAAACTCCCTTGAATCAAGGCTCAAAACTCCAAATCTGTTGTGAGGATCTCTCAACATTTCATCTGAACTCTGAAGCAGAAATGTAGCAATAACTGAGCACTACTGAATGTATGCTATGTGTAGGCTCTTAGCCTTTGCTGTGAGCTCTGTCTGAGCTGGATGTGACTACAGGATTGGCTTCTGAGGGCTGGCAGCTCCTGGCTGAATTCTTTGTAGGACTCCAGGATTTTTTCAGTTGGTTGGTTTTTATAAATTTTTATCTTCCTCTTTCTACTGATTTGACCACTGATCAAATCTGCTGCATAGAGCTCTGTATGACAGACTTTTATACATGAGCATAGGAGTGTGAGAAAAAGAGGATTTACTTGTCTAGATTTCGGTTAGCAGATGTATGTAAGATAAAGACCCCTGAGAAATGACAAAGGTGGGAAGAGACTATTCAACTACAAGAATGCTTTTTAATTTTATTGAGTTTGTCATATTTCTGTCCTACTAATTTTATAAACCACAGTGCTATTTAATATTAATGAATTATAGGGTCATGCTTCATATTTCCTTCTCTTTTTAATAACAGGTGGTAACAATATTGGCAAACATGTCCGTCTTGGACCAGTGTGCTTCAGAAATCATTCAAGGAAATGGTATGTATTTTAACTGAATTATATTCTGTATTTGTGGAGAATATGTGTGGATGGGAAAGGAGTGGTTGCAAGGTAAACAGAAAGGCTTTCCTAATAGTACTTTATTTTGCATCTTGTCTCTGCTGGATATTGCACATTGCTGCAGGATGCAAAATGAGTCCTTGGGATGGCTCTATGTTACTGAAATAAATTACCACTGCTTTAGAAAACTTTACACGTATGACCACATTGCTGATGTTCTCTCTGTGTGCAGCTTATTCATAGATACAAATCAAGGTATTGCAGAGTGTTTCAACAACGTTTATTCTGGTAATTACATTGATAAAGTGGTAATTCTTTCACATTGAAAGACATCATCTGATAGTGAGCCATGCATACCTGCATTTTGTGTCACTTTTTTCACAAGTATTTGAAAGTATTATAAATTTTGAAGCTTTATGTTTTTATTACTACACAGCAGTTGCCAATTTTTTCCACACTTCTTTGAATTTCTCATAATATGATACTCATTATGTTGAAAAAACCCCAGGTGTTATAGGCCCACCAGAAGTCTGAGAAGCTAGGTTAATAATCCTGTGAGTAAGGATACAGGGACGTAACTGCCTTATTAATACACCTACCAGCAAATTCATGGCCAAGCAATATAGTAAGACAGCTTTTTTTTTTTTTAATAGGAGATATAAATTACAAAATTAGAGTGATGCTTCACATACATCGCTTTTTCTGTCCTAGGAATCTCCCTTCCACACTTTTAAAATTAAATGCCTAAGAGATTGGTTATATAGTTTGGCTGTCTATTTCCTTGAGCACACCCAAACCTGTTCTGTTGTTTGGGACAGATGGTGGATCATATTTGATCTACTTCTACTACAGCAGAAACTTGATTGCAGTTCATGAAATTATACTAACAGCTATGCCAACTAGGACTAACTCATGGATACTGCAGTAGGTGGAGATGTACAGTGTCAAGCACGAGGCGATAAAGTAAAGTTTGTGTAGACACTCTGTAATGGAAGTTCACACAGAAGCATTTGCCCTCAGGCTTTTGAGAAAGGTTGACACTCATCTTGTGTAGAAAGGCTTTTTGTGTCTGCCTACTGCTGCTCAGAAACCAGATTCACAAACTGTGAAGAGTCTTTGAGTCCTGGAGAGTTTAGATACGTTTTCTTCTCAACTTTCATTTTTTTGTTTGTCGATTGATTATTATCTAGCTGCATGGCTCTGATGCTAATTCTTTTAATTATTTATGCAAATTTTCTAACAGTTAAAATCCTTTTATGCTACCCGAAGTAATCTAAATACCTAATAACATATGGAATCTAATAACACATAATTGTCCTTACATTTAAAATAATGTAGAAAATAGAAATCAGTAGTCTCATCTGTTTTTGTGCTGCTACAATAAGAATAACAGCTCCTACAGGCAACAATAAGTTTAACATGGATGACATTGTCTCTTCTGAAGTGAAGAGTTAGTCTCACAGTAAGCTTCAAGAGGCAGAATTTCATAATTTTCCTCATTAAAGGATTCCTCATTCTAAAACACCCTTAAATAGTTGGAGATGGGAACTTTTAAAGGCTTGCTTAAAAATACATAAACTGAAAAAAAATATTTACTTTCCTTTAATTCAAAACACAACTTCATGTAGAGACCTGAAATATATCACTACAGGTTTTTAGGTTAGTGATTACCTTCAGGTTAATTAAGAAGCAAGGATAGAATTGTATTTAGTTTGAAATAAATTTGTGAAATCTAAAATACCAACTTGTAGAGTAGCCAAGAAGTTGGAGAAGGGAAGAGTTAGTGCATTTTCTAGTTCCAGAAGTTCTATAGCTTCCTAGTGAAGACAAACTTATGCACAGATTAGGTGTTTCTGAATGCTGATGGCCAAATTGAAGTAACCATTTCTGCATTCTTCATACCCCTTTTGGGCAGTGATTGGTCTGTATTTACCTAGCTTGCTTTTTCCTTTACTTTTTTGGACTGAGCTTTTTGTTGGAGAGAGGATAACAGTGGCTCTTACATCCTTCTAGGTGTTCAACTTTTAATGGAAATGCTCTTTGAAAGATCATCCTCAGGACATTCAGCAGAAGTTGCTGCTTGTGAGCGAGTCCAGCAGAAATCTGCAGTTACGCTGGCGCGACTCAGCCGGGATCCTGAAGTGGCAGATGCAGCCGTAAAGCTCAGCTGTAAGGATGTATCACTAGCTTAACAGCAGGCTGAAAAAGAGGGAGGAACTACCAATCATGGAGAAGCAATTTTTAATTTCTAGGCTCGCTTGGTACATAGGTTTCTTATACAGTCTGTCCAGAGAGTGACCGTGGAGGTTGTGCTAAATGAACCTCTGGCTCATTTCCCAGAGGAATCTGAGGTGCAGCATCCACTCAACACACAGCTGTGGCAGATTGTGCCAACTGACAGTGCTGCCTCCTCCGTTCCTTTACTTAAACCCTTGTGCAGGATCTGTCAGCAGACAGAAAACTTGGACCCTGGCAGGCTCAGATGTGATGAATCTAATGGGAAGCAACATGCTCTTTTGGTTGGAGTTTTTTAAGGGCATATGGGAGGATTGACAGGGAAGACATGGAGGCCACAATTTCCACTCTGAAACAGCAATAGTGGGTGAAAACAATGCATTTTAAAATTTATACTTTATAATTAGTAATTATGACTGCTGTGAACTGCATAGCTCTATGGACAGTCCCTTAAGTATTTGCATATCATCTTTGCATTAGAGATCATATCTGCTAAGGAAGATAAATATGAAACATCTAAAAAAAACTTAACCTCAAAGTAAGGAATTTATGTTTCTAAATGCTTTCTCCTGATACTCTTTTGTGCACTTAGGTATTCCTCGCCTAGTTAAGCTTTGCAGATCACCAACTGAAAGAAATAACAGTGATTCTGTTTTAGTGGCATGTCTGGTAGGTGCATTTTCATCTCTCTTTTGTACTTATCTTAAGCTTATGCTTAAAAGTGCAGAAAAAACCAGCATCTTGGATTTCAAAATCCATAAGTAATGCAAGAATGTTTGGAATTCATGCCATGGTCTGCTCCTTAAGCATAATGCTGTACAGTGTCAATTATTTATTCTCTGATTGAAGATTTAAGCACATAAGGAAAAAATGGCTTCATCTTCACATTATTGAGCACTAAAAATTTCACTGGAACACGTTAGAATTTAAGGTTTCAGTAATTCTTAAGTCCTGTTCTCTGATGATGCTATTTTGCTGAAATGAGCCTTGAATCACAGGGATAGCAGCCCTTTATCTGCACACACACATGTATATGGGATCATTTATGTAAAGTGGCCAAAGAGAGGAAAGGAGGTTTCTTGCTTTCATGATACTAGTACCTAAAACATTTTTGTTATGGGCTTTGCATAAAACTTCAGTAGCCGATTTTTTCTGAATCGGTTTACCGTTCTCATAAATAAGACAAAAGAGATACAAAAAGTCAATGTGGGATGCACAGCAGATCAGAGATAGGTTTACAATCAAAGTGCTCTGACTCTCACCTCTGTGTTCTTTAACACCACAGTGTTCCTGCTGTTCAGGTCTAAGAGTAATGTGCTCCAAAAGAATTGTCATTTAATAGCTGGGAGGAGATTAATCTGGCAGATGAAGACAGTAACAAGAGATTAGCTGGGTACAAGAGTCTGTAGACCTGCACAGTTCAGTTTTGAGTCTTGGCTATTGTTCAGAGATAGTTATAATGGATTCCTGTGATTAAAACCTTGTAAAAGTTTAACAGTATTACAGTTGTGTTGTTTTGTTTTTCTAGGCAGCCTTACGGAGACTAGCAGCTATGAGTCCTGATGGACTTGAAGATTCAGACTTTGAGCAGCTAGTAAAGCCCAGACTTGTGGATTCCTTTCTGCTATGCACAAATATGGAAGAGAGCTTTGTATAAATGTGAGCCAAAAATCTTTGAAAAATAATCAAGATTATAAATATACAATAAGACAATACATATACAATTTTATTTAGTTTTAGTCTTATTGTTATTTATGACTTATTTATTTTAATACCATGAATGTGTGGTTTGTAGGAGCAAAGAAACAGAATTTGTTTCAGTGGTTTGCAAAGATAATTTTTTATTTTAGTTTCCTGCCAAGACATGTCAAGACCTTACCACTGCGATCTAACAAAATGTTGTCTTGTTTATTATAGTTGAATCAAGGTAACGAAGCCAAGAAGTTGGTGCTCTGATATTAAATGTTTCTAATAATCTTTTATCACTGATATTTTTTTACAGTTAAAACATTTTTATGTTTTTTAAAGAAATGCTTTGATCTCATGCATTTACTGCAGAAAAATAGTCTCTAAAGCTGCAAGTGTATACGTTGAAATGAAATGGATGTTATAGTCTGAGTGCAGTTCTTAACTGTTGTTATTTTTAATAGAATCATGAAAATACATATCTGTGATTAGCTGAGAAAATTTTTCAGAAAATTTTCAAATACTGGCTTGGAATCATGTTAGAGGACATTCGTACACTGTACAAAGATGTACTCCATTAGAGGATACACACTTGCAGGCAACTCTTTTATTTACATTTACTGAAATTTCCTAAAGAAATTGAAAGAATTATAGAAAAATCTTTGCGATCAAACACATGTCATCAGTGTGAAGGTATCCACATAAGATTTAAAATCATTACACACTGATCATTTTCCCTCCTTTCCAAGCCTTGCAAGAACTGGAAGTGAGCGTGTCCAGACATGTTTTTAATGTTCAAGCTACTTCTTTTGTGAAAAGTATGCATGCATATACTAAATAATCATAACAGATAAATTAATTGTAACTTGAATTTCCATTTTTCTGTTTTTCTAACTAGTCCTGTATGATTAAAACTGTAAATGGGACTTTCAGAAGCTCTTAGAGTTGACAAAAAGATTTTACCAATGGATAACAATGTAAAGAATAGAGTTGATTTTAAAATAGATTTTTTTTTTCTTTAATATTCCTCTTAAAATTTGCCTTTTTCTTTTCATCAAGAAACCATATAAATTTCAAATTACTCAATCAGCAATATCTTGAGAGTGTTTTTCGCCCCAGCTTCTCACAAAGCACTCTGTAGATTAGGAAAGTGTATGTATTTTTTTCTTGATGGCTTGTAACCATGCTCTGGATCATTTTATAATCAGCAACTTTAGGGTACTAGGACATCTGCCAAAAAAGTAAGTACATTTCTTCTTTACTGTACTTACTTTGTAGATATGTTAAGCAGCTTAATTCATTAAAGTTTATTTAGTATTATGTTGTATTTAGATGAAAGGCTCCAGGAAATTGCTAAGCTGTGATTGCCTTCCGCATTTTCTGTGTGTTAGAAATCTGTCCTACTTCCTGCAGTGATAAATGGTGGCTACTTCTTTCTCCCCCTGAGTATAAGGGTTAAGAAGTCTCTGCTTTAACATTTCTTCCTTGTGATCTCTTCATTAACTGTGTGTTCTATCTTGACTGAAGTTTTAAAACATTAGAAAACATAAAATGACCTCTGTCATAAGAAACTACTCAAAGATAAGCATTGAATCAGATGTTTCACAGATGTAATTTTCTAGTAAGAGCAGAGATGAATTCTGCTTTGTTTGCTTGCTTTGAGACAGCTCCTTAAACTTCTGAGATTAAGATGTATGGTACTGTACAGCTTTAAAAATATTATACAAGTGATGGACTTTAACGCTTTCCTCACTAAGCAGAAATGCATGTATGAACCATGGATGCAATAAATGGAAAAATCAACATTCTTGGCATAAACAGTGAGCTCATAAATCTCATTAAAAATGAATTCAATAAGGTCCCGTTGCTGTCATGCTGATAGTGTGATAATCCCTAATAAAATACATCTAATTCTGTTGTGAATGTGCTGTAGTGAACCTTGTTCTGTCAGCTGCAACTAACACCAGAGATACAAGCTTGTGAATGGGGTAGGATTTGTCCCATTAAAATCTCATTTAAAAAAATGTCCACACATGTAAAGTGAACTAAAGTAGCTATTAAGAAAATGTCATTATGACTCATAATGTTTTAAAGCCATTTCTAACAGGTCAATCAAATACTCAGTGAGCAGGCCAGTAGCAATGAATGAGTCTAATTTACTCTCAGATACAGGAATGTGAATCCACATGAATTGATTTCACTACAGATGCTCTCAATCTGTAAATATGGGGCCACAATTCTAGGCCCATATTCTCCATTTACATACGTTTGTATTGTGAATGCAGCGGTTTACATTACAAAAATAAAATGCATTTATGTGGATTTCATATTTGCAGTAGAAAAATATATCTTGAAAGAGCCAGTTCAGACCTGTTTCCATCTGTCATCAAAACCATTTTTGCGAGGTCTGAATTTTGCACCTGACATTGTGCACTTTATTTTTGTATATGCTAAAGTTTATGAGAGAATAAACATACCTCTTCCTTTCCTCTTAACTAACTTGGAAATAAAAAGTCATTAAAAATACTGAAATACTATTTTCCTACTACTTCTGAATGAATTCTGGGTTAAAAATGTTTGCTTTGAAAGTGACAATTCAATTTTTAAACCAAAAGAAAAAGGAACAGTTTAAGCCAGAATAAACATGTTTCATTTCGATGTAGTATGAAAAAACATATGTTATATCAAAAGATTTTCACTAAAACTTATTTTACTGGATCCATCTTTGGTCTCCCTGTGTCTATACGTTTACAGTTAGAGTGAGGCAGAGATTAGGTGTAATACATTTACATAGCCATTTATATATGTGGACTCGACCTATAGAGGCTGCATGTATGATATTAGCTTAGTCAGTCTGGAAAATGAACATTATGCTTGTCAGAAATGTTGTAGTTTCAGTTAATTTTTTCTGAACATTTTAGGTTTTGTATGAGAATATAAATGTTCGATAAACATGCAGTGAACTGCAGGACTTTTTGTAACTTTGATTTACATTCCAGTGACTTTGGACAATGTGTTCAAATTTCAGTTGTAGTTTGAACTGTTTACAGATATTGAGGGCCCCAATGTTGCATTCATAGAATAAATTTTTTTTTCTCAGTTTGTTGTGTGTTTGGTAAATGAATCATTTATGTGGAATGTTACTTATTTGACCTTTCTGTTTAAAATAATATTTGTATCTACAAGGGGTAAGATAATGTCTTGTCAAATTGGATGTCTTGCCTGTTTTTTAGAGTTGCCTAGAGTATCCAAGAGACGGGACTTGGTCTGTGGGGTGTCATCTTGCCTTAGTACAAGACTGATTCTGGTATCTCATATGGCTTGTTCCAAATATGTATGTTGACCATCTCCTTTTGAATAACAGCAATGACAAGTCAAAATAACATTGGCTTTTGTATTTTGAAAATCTGCTTTGATTTTCAGTTTAAATTAATATTAAATTTAATGTATTTAAAATAACACTCTACACTCTGTAAATTATTCACTAGTGTTCTCATTCTTAAGGGGAGTGAGGGAAGATGGCATTGAGCTTTGAAAGATAGGTCTAGAGTGAATTTGTTCATCTGAGTTGGAAGTGCTTAGCTGATGAGGAGGTGGGTGAATGGTTTCAGCCCTTGACAGACTAACGAACCAGGAACAAGGAAAACACAGAGTAATCTCTTTTAGATATTTACATGCTTTGTAAAAACCTTTATCTCTACTTTCTAGTTTGCTTTTGGTTTTAAGTTGCTCTTTCTCTAGTTTTGACAAATTTCTACCTCTTGGGACTGTTATTTGTATAATTGCTAGTTATCTGAATAGAAGAGAGTTAAATTCAAAGGTCTAGTCCTGCTAATTATTATATTGATAAGGTTTTTAAGTAACAAAAGTAACAAAAATAGCCTGTTAAATAAATGTACTCTAGATCACCTGGAACAGTAAGAAATGTTTATTGTTCCCACAACAGGGGGAAGAACCAGCATATTCTCCAGAAAACTTGAGAGAAAACATATGTATAATAGTCTACTTCCAGGTATTAGTACTTTTACAAGCAGACTTGCTAACAAAGGTTTATTAATTGGTCAGTCCCCTGCCAGATAATCGCTGAATCAAAGTAATAAAGGAAAACCACTAGACCTGCAGACCAAACACTGAAAAATCAAAGATTTTTCTCTTTCCTTTTCAACAGTCAATCAGTGACTTTTTGTTTTAATAATTCACGTGTGCCTAGAACACAATGGACCCTATGGGAAACCAGTGCAAAAAAAAAGTGTAATGGGTAATACTGCTAATTTGCTTTAGAGAGAAATTAAAAGGGATCCAAAGGCTTAAATGGTGTGAAGAAGGAAGTGTGCATAACGCAGTGCCTTTTCCATCACTGTTGTGATCACCTGTGTCACAAATGTCGAACTGAAAGGTACACTGCTTGTACCCTTTTCTTCAAGCTTTCTGGATATTGCCATTCTCTTTTAACTACCTTTTGTCCACGTCCTCCACAACTTCTGGAATTTGACCCAGCAGTGTGCACATCTTCAAAGTAGCTTGGTGATTTTGGTGTATGTAAAAATTTAGTCTGATTTTTTTTTTTTTTTTTTTTAGTACCACATAATGTAAAAAATCTTCCTTTTGAGGATAGGAAGGTTATACCTAACAAGATATGTTCGTTATTTATGCTCATCAGGTAAGGCAAAAGCTTATGATAAATCGAGAAGATATGTCTAAAAAGATCCAGAAACAGCCATGTGTGTTTTCACTTGCATCAAAAGAATAATTATGGAATGGGCCTGAATCATACAGGGAAGCCTTCTTTGAAGCTCTGGTAAGTCAGTGTGCCTGCACTGCCATAAAAAAAAGATTCTTGCTTGAATTAGAGCTGTAGAGATTTAACGCATAAAATAAAATAAAAATAAATAAAATCTCACAATATGAAGCTAAGGATAAATGACTTGTAAAATTTTGTGATAAACATGAACATTCAAGGAGTATGCTTTGTACATCAAGCAATGTTTGTTTTCATATGCTAGTTTCCATTTCTAAAACAATAAAACTGCTTTTGTCACAGTTCTTTACTTTTGCACTGCTTAATTATTAAAAAGGTGACGCTTTTTTTCAGAGCAGCAATTATTACAAATTAGTGATTTCAAAAGTTTAGTCCATCATTAGGGATGAATAAACAGGGAAGTGTCTAAATAATATGAAGCCCAGCCCATCATTTACATGAGTGTCTCATCCTTAAAAGGACACAAACTTCATGGAATGAGGTGGACTACTTATTGGTTTAGAATATCTGGAGTAGAAGAAATCTAGTATGTGCTTTACTCTAGGGGAAAATTCTCATCTGTTTTGAAGTTCAATTCTGTAAGCGTAGTCCAGACCAGTAATTTAGGCACTTTCTGTAGACCACGGAAAGAAGTGGGCAGTTCCTTCTCTTTGAGGGTGACTGCCCAAGACAGAGAGTGTCCATAATGCCATGGAGCTGCTTTTTTTTTTTTTTTTTTTTTCCCCACTGGCTAAGGAAAAAAGTGCTGATGATTTGTTTGGAGGAGATGTCTAAATATCTTGACATCCAATTATTAGTTCAGATCATGTGAGATGAATTCCAGACTCAGTCTGGAGACAAAAGGAAGGCACTTTTTCAGCTGAGGTTTCACGTACTGATTACATATCAAATACAGTTGCCATCAAAACAGGTTTGTTTTTTTGGTTTTTTTTTTGTTTTTTTTTTGTTTGTTTGTTTGTTTTGTTTGTTTGTTTGTTTTTGGTTTTTTGCAACATCAGACTGTTCCTTCAGAATTACTAACTGAGACATTATGTTCTTGTTTGGTATGCACTAGATGATGACTCCTGCTTGCCAGTGTTATAAAACAAGGAATAGCTGGACCAACTCATCCAGCTGAGATTATTCTACCACATTATACATTTACATTACAAAAGAGGGAGAAAGAAAACAGGTCACAGGACAACTAACTGAGAATGGTATCCAAAGTGAGCTAGTTTCACCCAGGGGCTACTTTTTCAGTCACAGGCAAGTGAACAAACATCCTATGGTTTTATTTGCAGCAGTTTTGTAGTCCTATCCTGCAAACTGAAGGTCTGTTTCATGTGGGAGGCCAAGAGCCAGGAAATGTATGAAGTACAAGCAAGAGCAAAGGTCTTGCTCAAAGTGCTTTCTCCTGATGATGGTTCAGCCAAGTCATCTTTGTCTGGAGAATGTTCCATGGCCCCTCCATTCAGGTGTCCATTGCCTTCATTTAGTAGCCTGTGGACTTGTTTATTTTTTCAAAAAACCCCTTGAGCGGGAACTTCTCTCTGTTCACATCAGGACAGCTGAGAGCTGCAGCCCTGAGGATAATTCTGATTTTGTCTGCATACCTCTTTTTTTCCACTTTATTTGTGACTCTTGCCCACTGAAGAACCACCTTCCTTACTGTTTGCTCATGACAGGCTTTTCTGAAATCTAGAAGAGTGTAATCAAGCTCACTGCGTAACTAATGTATTTCTTCTGTGTACAGACAGCATTATTTTAGTAATACTGGGGCATTTTCTGGAATACTTAATAATTAGCCAGTTTTGTCAGGAACAGTTGCACATATTATTCTTCTCCAGTTACATACTTTTAGTCAAGTCAATAAACCACTTTTTACAATTCAAGTAAAAAGTCTATTTTCAATTTTAACTTATTTTTAAACATGGAAGCAATTTTAAAAGCTTAACATGAAGGTTTGATTTTTAACAAATAGAAAGCAATCAGAAGAATCTTGTAAAAGGCGTCAATCCTCATGTAGCAGCCCAAGGTTTACCATAGACTGCATATTTCTTTTTTTTTCGAGGAGTACAATGTTGCTATTGTTCAGTTCCATGTTAGTTCTGGCTGCTGTTCTATAAATCCCATACTGACAATACAGTAATCTAGAGGCCCCTTTACAGCTGGGTGGGAAAGGAATTGAAACAATAATGTTTTAAATATTCTTTAAAAGTGCTTAATAGTTTTTTAACTCATTCAAGTGACCCAGTCACATGAATAAGGACATTTTAAAAATCTTAAGTGATGCATTTGAATCTTATCTCACTTCCTAAAATATTTAAGAGCCAATTTTCCTTACATGTATAATATCTCTAGTCTGTTTGGCTGTTTTAATCTGAGGGAAATCTGAATAAGATTAAGTCATCTACAGACCTGCAAATGAACCTTTCTGAAGTCTTTAAAACACTGTTGAACTCATCAGATGTATACGATTATTGTGCGCTGCTATGCATGCAAATTCTTTTCCAAGTCTTAAGGGATGAATGTAGCCAGAAAGCCAGCTTCTCTTGGGGCCACCTGGTCAGATGAAAAAAAAATCACACAAAAAATTTCTTGTGTAGGCATTGTTGAGGTTTAATTTTGTCTTCCAGTATTCTTTAAAAAAAAGTAAAATTTGTCTTGAAAGAAAAATAATATTACATTCTTCAGAAAATGAAAGTTTAGACTAGAGAACTTTTCTGTAGCAGCATAAGTTTTTCTTAGGTTGGTTTTACATATTACCATGTTCTGTGGATTTCAGTTTCCTTTAAAAGAGGAGAGTAAGTAATTTTTCTTTTTATTCTGTGATGCAGATAAAGTGAGGAAAATTATTAATTTTATAGAGAGCAATGAAAGATGCTCCAGCTGTCAGATGCAAGGAGTCAAGGTCAGTATAAGCAAATAAATATCCATTAATGTTGTGTCTCCTTAATCAAAGATCCAGATTTTAGTTGGTCTTGAGTTTAATCTGGTATTTATTTAAAAACCTATGCTCCCATGGAGCTTAGGGTGCAAATGGGAAGGGAAAACACTGAGAAACTGTCTGGATGTAGCTGGCCAGAAGTATGAGCCCTCTTCCATAAGGTGGGAACTCTGGGCCTCATGGGCCTCTTGTTCCCAATGGGAGTGAAGAAAAACGTAGCTATGAAAATCAGGTGAACTGAAGCACGAGGTCTCGAGGGGTGGATAACAGCAAGTGAAAGTTGAAGTGTTTAGGAAGGAGACACTACTGGGGCTTGTTTAAACTTGGGAAACTAAAGCAAACAAATGTTGCAGGGGCTGAATATGAACAGTATATGTGGAAAATCAAATGTAGTCACAATCAGGACTATAGTTAGAGTACCATTGAAAACTTTTGTATTTGTAAAGTATTAAGTGACATGGGAAAATTTACTACATCATTAGATACTGTTTTGTATTAGCAATGACATCACTTTGCAATTGACAGCTAATCTGCACGTGGTTTGGTTTACAATGGTGGCATGAGTTCTACAAGCTCATTAATACACTGACACATATCAGAAAGAGATGTATTCTTTTTCTGTCAAAACACATGGATGTGACCCAAAGCAAAATGAGTCTCTGCTTTCTCAATTCATGATGTAGTGCAAACTGAGTTTTCAAAAGCTTCTTTTAGATGTACTTAAGGACTTGCTGGGGGAGAAGTGGTGACATCTACTGGAATTTTCAAACACTTCATCATATGTTTCCAAGGCTGCTAGCAAGACGTATTTGGTTTAAGTGTAAAGTCAGATGAATAATGCAGAAACAATTTCTACTTATATTTGGGCAAATTTGGAAGCAAATCTTCAGCCATCTTGGGGTTGCTTTTGGTGTCATTTCCTGCACACACTCACAGTGTTATTAAACTTTAATCATATCACTATTGGCAGAAAATAAATGTTGAGCTCACACAGGAATACTATGAAAAGTGAATTTCTAATGTGCTTTCTATAAGCCTCTGTACCACAAAGCTGATTCCATGAGTTATGTTCATTAGACTGGAGAATGGAAACAATATTAAGTGATTTATGGGACTAACTGCAATTGAACAGTGAGTTTGTGCTTGGAGTAGCAACCCTTTAAAAGAAATTAAAAAAAAAATCATTGAGAAAGGAATATGTGAAGCAAATTGAAACCCACTTCCTGCATTTCATGGAAAGAAGGAAAGAAACTCATCCATCATTAAATGTGTTCATTAAAAATTATTCACTCAGATCCATTTAAACCATGTTCTAACTTTAATCTCTTGATTTCTTGGGGCTAGATTTTGATGTGTACTGCATGCCCAATAAGAGCATGAAGGCTTTTTCTTGCCTCCTGATGTAGGTTACTTGGACCTTGGGACTAGGCCTGTAGGAGCAGCAAGTTTATACATCTCCTTCCTCTCACCCCTCACAGGGTGTGCAGAGGGGAGGGAAAGGGAGATTGCAGAAGATGAAGCAATCCCTCTTGGCACAAAAAACCTGACTGGCTTGCTGGGATTGGCTGGGGGTCAGGGTTTCCCAACATTTTGCTACTATGAACCAGTGATAAATAATTGCCCCTGGGGCAAGGAAGACATAGGCAAGAAATTTGCCTTTCAGATGTACCCTTGAGATGTGTTTTCCAGGGTTACCTGTGTACTACTGCAATTTAGCTATCCCATCCCCTTCAGTCTGTGCCTGATCTTTAATCCTTAAAATCGAAAGAGTTTGTGACTTTACAAAGTTTATGACCTGATTTTACAATGCAATTTTGTTATGCAATTAAAAATTGTAGTTTTCCTGCTCATCTTAAACTAAATGCCAGATTACCAATGTCTGAAGTAGTTCCACAGGCTCTCAGTATCTCTCTCTGTTACCTGGCACTTTGTATTTTCAGCCTTTGCATACAACAGACTAAAACTGTGTGATTTCTGGTGGGTGATGTTAAGTTATTGTTCGGTATCTGATTCAAAATTATCTAATGGAGTCAATCTTACCTTCCTAGTAGAAAAGCTAATCATTGTTAGACCCTGCACCACTTTAGATTTTTCTGCAATATTTAGAGTAACAGACACAAGAAAAACCCAGGGGAAAGTGGAGAACAGTGCTTCTTGAAGTCCCACCACCATTTTTCATTCTTACTGAGAACTGCTTCAAATATATACACATAGATGGTTGACATTATGCATGGGGTTTGTTTATCCTTTACACCTTATATCCTTTTTGTTAAAAATTGTCTCATCTGTGAGAAACTTTCTGTAAGGCTTTCCACCAAGCTGTCCTTAAGAATTTTCTACGGTTAAAAAGATTTATTATTATGGTATGGCAAAGGGAAACCATCTGCTGTTACTCATCAGAATGCAAGTCTACCACCAGTCTTACCTCTAATT
Source organism: Caprimulgus europaeus (assembly GCA_907165065.1). The sequence goes on from OU015539.1 coordinate 12,416,884, forward strand.
CTGAAAGTTGCCAATGTGTGGAGACTTTATGTTGATTTTTGCTCCTGTGAGCATGTGACCTGTTGTAATATCCTATTCCTGCAGGTTTTCAGTTGAGTCCTGTGAATCAAAGTAGATCCCTAGTGACAACAGCTTTTCTCATAGTGGGAGTTGTTTCACTTCAGTAGTGTGCTCTGGTTATCGAACTGCCTGGTTAAAGGTATTATAAGTGTGATAGTCTAACTTACCTACTCCAGAATTGGAACTGTTTGGGGGTAGCATTATGGTGAGAAACTCTGACAGGACAGTTTTCTGACTTTATTAATAAGTTTTAATCCTCCAAACAAGTTTTGTTAGTACATGTTGACTTTCCTGCACTGTGTCTGTGATTGCTAGATTGACATGTTTCTATCAATGCATCAATCTTATTTAGCTGGCCTGCTGCTCAGTTTCTCTAGATTTATCGTGACACAAAGAACACATTTTTAATTGAACAGAGATTCCCTGAGTCTGTGTGCATATTCACATTAATTTTAAACCATTTTCATGGCTAAAACCTGCTCTTACTGCAGACTTTTGAATATCCAAGATCTGTACACAAAGTCTTTGTATATTTTTAGTTAGTGCTTCTCATAATTATGCTTTGCTGAATCAAGTCAGGGTGCTCAGTCTGGTGGGGAAACATACCTGTACATATGAAATCCAAAAGGTTGCCTGTACAAGGCAGCTGGCACACCATCTGGCACAAGTTCATAGTGTTTTAGTACTACATCAACTTACAAAGGCTGAAGATCTGGCTGAAGACATTTATAGCTACAATAGCTCTATGTTAAGCTAGTAAGACAATAAATGATTGGGGGTGCAAGTACTAAAATCTTTCCCAGACAATGGCACATGATATCCAATTAATAGTTATGGTAAATCTGTCTGAAATGTATTCCATATAATTTGTGGCAAGATTTGCTTTCAATCAGAGATTACAGAGAACATTTAAATTAGCAATGAGAATTACTCTGAATAGCAAGCTCATTATTTACTATATTTGCATTCTGTTGAGCTTATTAGTAGCACTGCCTGGTTAGATTTTGTGGATCCTTTTCTATCATTTCTGCACGAAAGCCCGACTATAGAACATTTCTGAAAGCAACAATTGTGATTTTATAATGAGCCACAAGAGGGGGGAGAATGAACATAAATGAAAGAACTCGATTTCAATGAACAACTGTTACATTTAGGAGAATGTCGTATCAACGCTGAATTTAAGAGTCTTGGCCAGGTGTTGTCTGTGGAGTGAAGAATTTGAACCAACGGCAAGTTGCTGTTCCTGAGATTCACCTTTTCAGGTCTGCTGATTTATTACCGAGTTTCACTTAAAACTCTGGACAAACCACACTTCCAAAGTTGCAAAATGCCATGCTGAGTGTACTCATCCCTTTCTTTAGTGCCTTGATCAAACAGAAACAAATGCTAATGAAATGATAAAAATAGAGATGTCTGTGACCTGAATAATCAGTTTTAAAGCATCCTACCCTGCCTTTTAATTTTTTCCCCCAATTATATGAAGGCATTCTCTAACTCAAATAATCAAGGAATTTCTTGCTGGTGCATAGGTGACTTTTTGGTGTCAGTATGAAAACTAATTTCACTGTTAAGATCCTGGACTGACACAGGACTAGTGAAATTCCAGGAGTGTTTTCAAACTGCTTTAAGAAGTAGGCTTATAGTTCCCTGCTCCTCACGTGCAAAAGCAGCTATCTATAGTGATGACAAAGCTGGGGATTCCTAGAGGTGATTCTCTGGGACTGCTGAGAGCACAGGCCCCTGCAGCTGGATCAGCTCTTGGGGAGAGCGTGCACAGGTGGCTTTGGTAAGCAATTGGCTTTCTAACCCCAGGATTTTGTAGGCTTTGTGACGGTTCCTATAGCCAGCTGGGGGGCAAGGAAGGAAAACAGATTTCAGGAGGCCACCCACTCTAACTGTAGTAGTTTAACTTGGCTGGCACCACACAGCCACTAACATTCCCCTTTTTAGCCCCCGCCCCAGGGAATAGGGGAGAGAATTGGAGAGGTAAAGTTAGAGAGACTCATAGGTTGAGATAAGAACAATTTAATAATTGGAGTAAAATAAAATAGTAATGATAATAGTAGTACATAGAAATGGGTGATGTACAGTACAATTGCTCACCACCTGATGATGGTAATCCTGGAGGAGCAAAAAGAAACCCTGAACCAGAAACTGCAATCCCAGAAGAGTGAGCCTGAGGAATTCCCGAGAGAATCCCCCCAGCTTTCTGGTCAACCCTATAAAAGAGGATACAAGGGGCAGGGAACTTTCCCAATTTTTAGTCCTCTGTATCCATGTTCCATGTCCCTCCTGGCCTAGATTGTCAGTCTTTTGGGAGAGGAATAGGAAAGAAAATGAGTCTTCCCTCCAGACTAAGAAAGAAGCAAAGCAGCAGTTATCACAGTAATATGAGGATGGTACTGCAGCAGGTGGTTACAGCATGGCAAAAAACACTAACAGACAGCAAACCTTCTCAGCTTTTCTCTGCATGTAATTGCAAGTAGCCCAGTAGACTACAACTCTGAAAGAACACCATGTAATGTTATTAGGCAAAATTATAATGTCCTTAATTTCATGTTCAAAAGCTGAATGGTGCTGAAGGAGGCTTGCAGAAATAAATTAAGATAGTTATACTAGAAGACGACAGAATGTTGATTGCCAGCAGTGAGGTATCCAGATTTGACTAATGGCACATTGTATGCATAAGCCCTAATGGTGTTTAAGTGGTTGCTAGAGTGAATGCAATTAACGTAATTTATTTGTCAGCATCCAAACACTATAATACTCAGAACAGGATGGGAGGTCCCTCGCCCAGCATATAGCCCTATGAATATTTTCCAGGGTCTCTTCTCATAAGTACACAAAATCAGTGACTCTGTTGGGGTTTTTTTTTTTGTTGTTTAAATTCTCCTCATTTTGAGGGATCATAATCTATATGGCTTCACTGATTTAAACTGATTTTTTCTTGTTTTGCATCATCGATTTTCGAGGGATACTTTGGGATGATCTAGTCTGGCTTGCCACTTGAAGGCAGTAAGTGACCTTGCATCTATCCTATAGCTCTGGAGTGAGTCAGTGCTTTTTAGAGGGATCTTTCTAGTTTGACTGAACAACGGTAGAGTTAACAGTAAATTGATTGCTTTTTAAAATTGATTAGTGATTATGCTTAAAAAAGAAAAGAAAAACTGGTGTATTTCTAATGTGAGTTTCTTTCAGCTGGAAGCTGAGGTCAGTCTTCAGCTATGGGATCTTGTCATGCTGTGTCAAAGAACCTTGCAATAATGGCGAACTTCCCTTCCCCTACCTAAGTATGACTGGGATGTAATCAAGACATTTAAATGACACAGATAAAGCTTCTGATATTTCTCATTTTTTGGCTGTTGCATTTGATATCACATTTTTATAACTTTCTGACCATTTCAATATCTTAATTTTGTGGGTTTTGGTGGGGTTTTTTTAGATCTAAAGACCTCACTAGGGTGATGTGTGTGGACAAAACCACCTTAGTGCTCTTGCTTGGTATTTCCCTAGTTACACAGAGTCAGGGGTATCAGTCCTGTTGAGAGCTATTCTTTTACATAATATAGTTCCTCTAAACATGTATAATAACTACTACTACCCTCTACCCTTTGCTTGCACTAATGTGCAAACACTTCTAGCTTTGGCATTGTTCCTAGCCAAATCTTGTATTCTTGTACAAATGAAAATTGATGAATATGTTAGGGTTAATAGCAAATTTTCATCAACATGAATTTTCTTTTCAAGTAACTTATTCAAAAATATTAGCAGCCTTGTTAAGTTACTGCTCCCCTCTGCACTGAGGACTGACATTGTAGGACTGTGATGAGACATGCTTGCCTTTCAGTCTGGATCCAGATCAGTTCCTTTATTGTGAAGCCACCAACAAGAAAGCTGTGACTGGGCTGTATATCAAAGTTCAACACAAATAGCAGCTGTCAAAACTATCAGATTAATTATTGTTCATTAATCATTTCTTGTTCAAGATGGAGAACCCTTCCAAATCAAGGCACAGAAGACTTGGAACTGCTGTTTACAGCAGTAGACATGTATTTTGATGGGAGTCTATGGATTTCTCAAATGTTTATTATTTACATGCTAAATAATTTTTTTACTGGAAGTCTCTCCTTGCGTACCCAACAACACTGTTAAGTTTTAAAAATCTCAGAGGAGATAAATCAGTGCAGTTTCATTGTAAATAGTGTAGATATAAAAATTTATATGACTGCTTCCTCTTTATTCTCCCTGACTAGCTTGAAGGCAGTGTCATGTTTAAAATAGCATAGAAATATTTCTCTTAAGACACATAACTACAAATGGAAGGCTTTCTTTTTCTTCTTTGTCAGAATTGGGCTAGCAAAACGTACACCGTAGTTAATAGAGAAGCTTCTTATAGTGGAACAAATAAACAGTTAAAAGTATCAGTCTTGTGAAACAATGAAAGACTAAAATTTAGCTCTGATTCAGAAAGTAGTACATTATTAATGTTTTTTTAACAATCAGATGTATTGAAAAAATGTATCCTAGTGCCTATGTGCTTCTGAGTCCCTCGCTGCATCTCAGAATCTTTGAACTGCTTCTTGTTGCTATCTTGGTTTTAGGAAAACCTGTAACTAAGAAAGTTAACATAGTGGTCAAATTCTACTGTGCATTATTTCCCATGCATACAATCTATATAATGATAAACCTGAAGTGCTTGAGTTTCGACCTCCAATAACCACAACTAGAAAACCACAAATGGACTTTTCATTTTTCCCTTGCAAGAGCTATAAAACCTAACGTAAAACCCTCTTGCCAAATCATTTTTATGGGAACTTCACTTTCCTGTTCACTAGTTTTACTCCAATTAATTAAAAGCAACACCCTTGCCCCTTCAGTATGGTTTCCAAGGTATTCACGAGGGCCACATGGTCCATCCAAAGTCATGAGTGCGACTGAATTGGAGGTCCATGGTGAGGTCATACCCAGGGCTCCTACACCTGGGGATCTGAGCTGCAATGTCCATAAAGTCACCTTTTTCTCTAAAAGATGGAAACCTTACAATGCTGAAATGATCAGGCCACATAAAATTTAATACAGGAATGAAGATGAGTTTACTCAGTCCTGATTCCTTTGTTTATTTTAAATAGGATTGATCATTTTGCCTCTGTAAGGAAAAGGTGAGCTGACTATTTAAATCCATGGGGTGGTTATTTGCTTTGGTTTTTTATTTTTGCTTTTTTTTTTTTAAATAACATATTCCTGTCTGTAAAAGATCTGTAAGCATTTTGCATTCTCCTTGCTTTCCAATTAAGTTTTCTGGGCTTTCTAATGTGGTCCTCTGAGTGCTGGAAAGTAACAGAAACAAGAATGCATTTAATACCTGGCCTGGCGTCTTGGCAGCAAAGCTTAGCACTCCAGTGTGGGGAGTAGCAGGTTCAAGACCAACCCCTGGAGTCTTACTACTTGGACTGGCAGAGGGCTAGTGTAATGCACAGACAGTGAGCTCATTCTGCAGGTGGAGTGTTCAGCTGCATTGATCTTATGGCAAACCCAGCCTGCTAAGGTTTTGGAGAAACATTGGCTCTGATCTAAAAGGAAATTGTGCTGCCTTTCCTTGTCTTTCCACTAGTTTAGCTTGCAAGCTCTAATAACATGCTTTAAGCAAGAAGGCTGACGCAGCTACAGAGACACAAAGTAATTTCCTAGAAACAGTAAATACAATAAGCAAAACTCTCTAATCTCTCATTAAGTAATTGTATTTTCATGGGGTCAGCCAGCCTCCCTGGCCAGGCTGAGGTCAATTCTAAAATATGTGTATTATATACATTAGGCATCTGTTAATGAAGCATAAATTTCATCAGCAGTCTGGGTGCCAAAATCAACTCATTTGGGTACATGGTTTGCATCTACAGTGGTGTCTTATGGATTTGTTCCATAGCTGAAACAGCAAGTTTGTGTAGATGGCATGAATGGCATATAATAAGGAAAAAAAGCAACACCATAAATCCTCTGAATTTTTGTTAGATGAAATTCAGAATTCAGAGGGTTCTAAGATGACAGTAAATAAAGGTTAAGGAAGAGATCATGGCCAAGAATATCTGGTCAGTGCTAATAATAATTTCCTTTGTCAAAAGATTAAATAAAAGTAGCTAAATATGAAGCAAAACCTCCATTTTAGAGTACCCATTCTGGCCTAAAAGGGACTGAGTGGGGCTTCACTTTAAAGATTCAACACTGCTCTGCTCAGATCCATCACAGGGGCCCTGGTAGAGAAGCAGCAGGATGCCACCCCATCAGCAATTAAACAACAAACCCTCATGCTTCTTACTTCTCCTGTTAGCCTTGGGTGTTGAACATAGGAATTTTTTCCCAACAATGGCAAGTCTAGAAATGAGAACAGGTTCAATAAGCCTAATCAGACCTCATGATGACGGTATGACAACACTCTGCATGCACATAAGCAGAAATGCTTGGCTGCTTTGGCAGTGGAGTGAGGCTATGTGTTCCCTCTCAACCTGCAGGCTGGAATATTGCTTTGTTTTATTTAACCACCGCTGGGTCTAAAGACAGCAATGATTTTGGCCATTTTTTATTGCCCATTAAAGTGGCAGAAGTGTTTCAGAGTAGTAGCCAATGTAAAAAAGAATATGAAATAAAATAAATTCTTCAGAGTTCAGAAATGGCCCCCTTTCATTCATTAAGTTTCTATAGCTGAGCATGGGATTGGTGTGTGCTTTGGCAGTGAAAAATAACATTTTGGAAAGAGCAAACTTTACCAGTAGCACATGTTGGAGCAACACTATAGTCTCCAAGTTGTGTTAAGCCAACTGTAAGTTTGACAGCAGAAATATATCAGTCTCTTTGAACAAATAATCCAAGGAATATATGTAGATCCATGTGAGCTGTTCTCTTAGTTTCAATTCAGTAATTTTCATGTGAAGTAAAGGTGAGATTTTAGTAAGCAATAGCATGAGCAAATTATTGGGAAAAAGAATACACCATGCCAAGAATTGTCCCATGAGACTTTGAATCCCAGTAAGAATGACCAGCAAGTGTGTAAGGGGAGAAGATGATCTCCTAATTCTTCATTCCTCTTCCTTTTCCAGTTGAGGAGAGGATGGGTAAGTAAAAGCAAATTAGTCCTTCTTACTCCTGTGTGTCAAAACTTTAGGGGGCAAGGAACTGAATAATTAGGAGTATGGAGAAGGGGAAGATAAATCTCTTGAGTCTGTATGTGAATAAGAGAAGATAGATACAGACTGCTATCAAATCCAAGCTAAAATCTGACACTAGATAGCTGTATAAGTATTTTAAACCTCAGGTTTATGCTGCTTAATAAATAAACCTTTAAGTTGAAAATAGATTAATCGAAGTACAGCATGTGCTACCTGTTAGCAGGAGTAAATTTTATGTTCCCTCTTCCTCACAAAAAATATTTTTCTTCTTTCAAATAAGTAAAGTCTTTCTGTTTTCTTAACAGTAGAAGATAGGACTTCAAGGGACAGATCTCAATGATCTTGTTAGTTGAAATAATGAGATATATCTTGAGGTTGATTTTTGAAGTGCTATATAGGCATTTAGTTACAAACTCCATGTAGATTTTGTTCCTCACTTGAAAAAGACATCCTTTTCTTGCTCTCTCAGAAAATATTTATTAACTTAAGAGCTTGGTGAACTAATTTCTTGGTGAAATCCACCTTTCTCATGGACAGGGATTGCCAAATATCCATTTTCTTCAGAGCTTCTTCACTTGTGTCCCCTGCTGCCATTAATCATGCCATTCTCTTAACACAGCTTGGTGGCTCAAATGATTAGAAGGTACTATGGTGAATGGGGCCATGCAGTAAGAGAAATGTACCCATGAATACTGAAGAGAACTTGGTGGCTTGCATGTGTATATGGTATAGTGCTAAGTATCCAGCAGCTAGATGCTTCATTGTGCCTTTGTACTTTATAAGCTACTACTAATTCCGTAACCACTGAGTTTTTGTGGAGTTTAAGTTCAGTTGTCTGAGCTTAGCCTGACTGACTGTCTCTCTCACACAGCTAAGGGGGAGGTTGACTGCAGGACAAAATACTAAGAGATAGTAGCCAGTAACAGGGAAATTTTTTTCCGTAAAAAATAACCAGTGGATGAATAGGTTACATAGTTTGAGTATAAAACAGGACATTTTTGAGATGGAACAATATGTACCAGAAAAGGCATATTGAAGGCATGACTCTTAAAAGCAGTTAGCTATCATATAAACTGATAGTTCTTCATTAGTGGAAATGAAAAACACCAAGTCTTTTCTATGTGTGTCCATACCTGGCTGTAAAACAGTGAGACCCACAGAAGCTCTTCCATCTACTTCAGTGGGCTTTGAGACAGAGCAGTAATTGCTCCATTGGAATAACGTTACAAGGTACCTTCAGAGAGGCTGATTGTTTCCATTCTGCTGCAGGTAATATGGTCACAGTCTAATGGTTAAGAGGCTTTTTATGTGTACTAGTTGAAAAGAAGCAGATCCTGATTGCCTCTGCAAAAGAAAGCAGTCAGTGAGACACCTTAGGTTTTCAGTACTATTAGCTTCCAGGTTAAACAGGGCTGATTCCTTTTTTGAAAATCCCTGTACTGTTGAAATTAGTGCAAACACTATCATTAATTTCTTGGGGGGAAAAAAAAATCAATGACATATTTCCCCCTTTATCCGTCTAGCTCTGGGGAATGTAACACTGCTGAATATGCTGGCTTTTGTAAGAGATGTAAAACAGAGTCTGTGATCATTTGTGGTCATTAAGGATCACTTCTTTTTTTCTTTTTTCATGAATAGAGGTGTTAGTGAAGGTGTTCTGGCCTAATTCCAGCTCCGGTAATTGGATTTTTTTTTATTATTATTTTTTTACCTACACACATTCCTTCAGCAGTTTCATTTGGCTATGTATGTTGAGCTGAGTTCAGTGTTGCCCCATTGGCCCCCCTTGTGTCAGCGAGACTGATGCAAACATACAGTAAGACAACTGTAAGTTCTCCTTTTCCTCATGTACAGCTCTTTGTCCCAGGACTATAATACTGACACAGCTTCATCAGATGAGTTTTCAGTGGTGTATCCGTACCACCTCTCCAGGAGAGAATGGCAGGGAGGCATTTCTAGATGGTAGTATTCAGTAGGGACCCAAAAAGTGAATGGATCAGTTTTTCAAGAGCTCTTGGACATTACTTGGAGGCTGAGTAATTCTTCTAACGTGATATTAAGCCCTGGGGTGGCACATGGGAATGGTGGCAAGGCAGCTTGTGGCGGGAGGTGTAACTCACTATGTGCTTCACACACAGCAGTTGGATGCGTAGTGATGGATGGTATCGGCAAGATATAAAGATAATTCTGTCTCTGTGTAACCTGGTAAAATGCTTCCAAAATTTGTCAGAGATGGGATGAGTACACTGAAGCCAGAAGTAGAGTATTAGATAGGATAAGAGAAGAAACACATGAGGCTAGGGCGAGAAACTGAGTCAAAATAATACATCCTTTGCTCTGACAGGTATGAGGACATAATGGAAAACAAGGTTGCTGCCCTTCTGCTGCTGTGCCTATCTGAAGTCACAAAGGAAGATGAAAGGTCAGATACAGAGGAAACCTCTCAGTTTTCATCTAGACTTTCAATAGTTTCCGATGTGCTATATGCCACTAGTTTTAGGCCTTCTACTCTATGTTATGTAGAGGTTCTTCAGCCAGGCATCAGACACCATAGGATGCTTAAACAGCCTGAAGGTGGTGAAGGGTTGGTGAACTCCTAGAAATCTGGTTTTTGTGGTCTCTCTGCAGAGATAGCGGATCTGATATGGGGCCAAGATCGGAAATTTCCTCTCAGACATTCCTTGTCCTGTGTAACTCCATGCATGCCACAGTTTTAAATCCACAGGTAAACCCTTACCTCTACACCAGAAAAAGGAAAAAAGTCCTTTTACTTATGGAAGAGTGATGAGAGATCACTATGTCTTTAACTAGACTGGAAATTCCCCCAGTCCTCCCTGGAGGTAATTTTTAAATAAGGGTGACAAGAGGCTCTCAAATTAGAGCATGGTCCAAAACTCAGGTTTAAAAGCCTGCAGTGAAAACTTTATGTCAGTGGACTATCACACCTCAGGTGACCGACAGCACCTCTGTCCCTGGGCTGTGACCATCAGCAGAACTGGAGATTACAGACATGCTGTATAGAGGGGACAGGTATCCAGGACAGACAGAAGCACTGTACTCAAGAAAACATGCATGTATTGTGCTAGTGCATATTACTGTTTTCAGAAATATAAGTGTGTTTGCTCCTAGAAAACTTCACCATAGGCTATCAAGAGTTAAAAAAGCATTTCAAAATCAGCTTCTATTGGACTATTTTGTTTGGCCAATATCTGACATGGGTTGTACTGAGCACGTTTTGCCACCTGGCCAATTTTTTTTCCTGCCAAGCTATTCACTCAGGCTTGTGGTGTGAAAAATAGATGTTTAATAGTCAATGAAGTACTATAGCGGGTAATAGTTTATAAATTTCCATGACTTATTATGCTCAGCCTAAGTGACTGTTTATTAAGTGTATTTAAAGCCCCCCATCTCATTAACTTACAGTACTGGTGATTCCCTCCTCCCACCACTGCTGTTTCTAATGGAAAATATTCACCCACATCTTTTGCCTACGGCATATGAAACAACCCAGTGGAAAAGAGACTGCCTGAATAAGAACAGGACATCATCCTGGGCTAGGTACAATGTGTTTATCATTTTCAGAAGTAAAGTGAATCTGAAATACGAGATAAGTATGTTGTGGACCAAAAAAACTATAAATACCCTTTGTATAAAATACAGCTGCCAATATCCTAGCCTTTTCTGCATTGGGTTTACAGGGAATGACATGGGCAGTTTTATCAGTAAAGCATGTCTCATGTGAAAAAATATTAAACTGGCAACTTAATTATGAAATACTGCCTTTATTTTCTTAATGAAATTCCATAGTACTTCAGGGAAATATTACATACTAAGGTTAAATAAATTCTCTGTTAACAAAAACCAGGCCCAGTCTCAACTTTAGGGATCTACAGTTAGCTGTGCAAGGGGAAGGTGAGTTTCTATAGCTGGGATAGGTTGCTAATTATAAAAGAACATAATTTGTTTCACCGTATTAGCCTCTAGAATGAGAAAGGTAATTGGTTGCTCTTGATAAGTCCTGTGAAATCTGTCAAAAGAATCCCACTGACATCAATGAGATAAACATCCTTTTGTCATATATAATATTTTAGTAATGCTGTGTAAGTAAAACTCCAGATTAATCATTGAGGTAATCCCATTGAAGCTATTAGGAACATAGTACAGTTAAGTTTAGTCCTCTAACACTTGGCTTAATTCTTTACACTCTTTACATCTGTTTCCTGAAGGTCTCTTGGAAGCTGAAGACAAACATAAGATAATAACAATATGAAAACTTTGTAAGTATAAGAAAAAATGAGAAATATTATGATAATGTGAAGAGATGGCTCTAATAAGGTAAACAAAGTTGTGCATAAAATCCCCTCTGGTAAAGAGCATTTGAGAATACAGTTTCTCCACACTGGGATGTTAAGATGACACAGATGTTAAAGAGCAGCACCTTCTGTATAATCTCAGGTGCCACGTACGGAAATAACCACAAACATCACCTTAACCTGCAAGGGCAGAGCCACCTGTGCTGCAGAGAGCGAGCAGTTCTCTTTTGACCTGCTCCCAGGTACTTCTGCACAGCAGATATAAAAACATGTACCCCAGTGCTGAAGGAGTTAATGTGACATTGCAAAATGAGCTTTGCTATTTGCTGTTTTGTTTGGCCAGTAGCTGACACAAGCAGATTTTGCCACCTGGCTAATTTTGTGCTGCCAAGTTATTCATTCAGGCCAGTGGTGTGAAAAAGGAGACATTTAATAGTCAACAGAGCACTATATAGGGTAATAGTTTATGATTTTCCATGACTACTTAGATGCAGTTCAAATTGTTCTTGATTGAGCAAATTATTCTTTTTTTAAAATCATCCCATTCATTTATTTACTCATGATTCTATCCCTTCTCTCCCGTACACCATTTTTTTTTGGAATGGGAGCGATCAGCCATTTCCATGTTTGAGGGGATTTAGCCAAACAAAAACTAAGAGCATATTATAGCTCAGTTTACAACTTTGACAGACCTTTCTCAAGGCATTAGAGGTTGAGCAAAATTCCTTTCTGAGCTTTCCAGGGAGCCCTGCAGAAAGGGGAGGTGGGCTGTATAAAGCACTGACATCTTGGTTTAGCAGATGGAAATTTAAACCCACTCTCCCTCCAGGTATTTTCATTTTTTCACCAGGTTGTTGGTTGGTTGGTTAGTTGGTCGGTGGCTGGTTTTCAAGCTGAACCACAGCCTGACAGGGCCTTCCCGACAGGACGTGTCAGGTTACGTGTTCGGGACCTTCCCTCCAGGGCTGAGGGGGAGGTAGGGCTTCGCCTCAGCTGCCCTTGCTCTCGGGGGCTGAGCTGGGTACCCCGGGACTGCCCCACAACCCCGTCAGGGAGGGCGGGTGGGGGCCCCGGGCGCTAAGCAGGGCTGTCCCGGAGCAGCCGGGAGCCCCCGGGCGGGGCGGGCCGTGCCGATGAGGCAGTGGGAGGTGAGGCCGGACAGGCGCCTCAGTGAGGGCGGGCCCGGGCCCGAAGGCCGCTCCCCAGCCGGGCCGGCCTTTTTCCCGCTCTTTTCCCAGCAGCGTCAGCGGCCGCGCGGCTGAGGGCGGGCGGGCAGCCACAGCTCGGGGGTGAGGTGGTGAGGGGGTGAGGGGAGCGGGGCTGCAGGGCCCTCAGCCCCTTCCCTGCCGTGCCCGGAGAGGCCAGTGTCCCGTGCTGCAGTCAGTTGCTGCCTCACTCCTTCTCCCGGTTTTTATTTTTGTTTTAGTTATCTAGTTGAAAGTCCCTTAACCCTTTGCTGACAGGGAGTTCTTGGCAAGGCCACACAAGATTAATGCTGAAACTGCAAACTCTTCCTCAGGATTGCCTACCTACTAATACGTGAATTTTCTATCTTGCAAGGTACTGGTACGGATGCTTACACGCATGCCAGAGACAGCATTCTTTGGCAGCTTTCTCTTCTACTTTGCTTTTACATGTACATCCCAGTGTGGTGGAAGTGCAGAGGAAGAGCAGTCTGTTGCCTTTCGTAGCAAACACTAGCACTGTATGTAAATTTGATTTCCAGAGTTTTCTTACCTTTGTTAGACTGAAGAGAGGAGGGCAGATCAAGCCATCTTGTTCTACAGATGCTAGTTTATTAAGCTGTAATGCCAGAAGTTGTTGAAGCAAAATTATGCTTGCTTTTGTGAGTTTATCTGATGTCATATAGTTTAGAAAAACACTGATGTTAATATTCATTGTATGGCTTAATTGGTTTGATACAGCATAGCAACATGAGTATAGTGAGATGCTTGTTATGTAGGTCTTCGTGTTGTTTCAAAGTCTTTATTATTATGACAGCAAAGTCTTGTTCATTAAAGTTTCACAATCCATTTTCATTAGGATGAAACTGATTCTGTAAATGAACAGTTGCTCTGAAAAATCAAACCCTTGCAGCTATCACAGGGGAGGTACAAAGTCTGTATTAATTATCAGGAATATGGTGTCGATCGAAGATGTTAATTGCCCTGATGGTTAGTTATTTGGGGAATTGCCATGCATTTCATGCAGGGATAATAAAAATGAATTTTTAAACAAAGAGATCTTAAAATAATATATAATCTGTAGAGAATACCAACATCAAAGGCTTATCTCAAAGCTTTGAATTTTATCTTTGTGGTCCAAAATGTTAAAGATGAACTGAGCAATATTTCAGCTGGTTCAAGTTTGTGAGAGGAAAACAAAACAAGAGTTAATTAACTGTTATTACAAACCTTTTCAACTTTAATTTGACTTTCAAATATTAGCATTTATCTATGAACTATGCTTCTGGGTTTGACAAATTAGCTTTCACAGAACAAGTTTAATTAGGCTTCATTGTGCTTTTATGTCACTTTGCACAGTTCCAGACAATGAATGGATTAACTTACTAGAAGTCATATGTTTAAAAGAATTTGTTGAATGCTAAAAAGGTTGCAAAGTTGCAAAGCTTTACCAGTCTAATGCAGAAAAGATGCATCCTGTTTAGCATGATAACTCGCATTCTTTGCAGAGAACAGCTGGTGCTGACATACACAACCCTGCCTGGCTGCCACAGGCTCTGTCAGCCCCATACCACTCTGAGAAAGTGTGGGGTGTGTGTTTACTACCAAAGCCAAATACCTGTGAAAGATGGGAAGGAGAGAGAGCTACAGGTGCACACCGCATGACTAGACATGCTGGTTCTCTAGCTGGAATAAAATTATCTCAGTATGAACTTGTGTTTCTATTTTATTTTTAGATTATTTTTTTTTACCAGTGGCATTAGGGATGCTCCATATTTATGCCTGAGAGATCAAAAAAAGGAAGAAAAGTAACTATGAGACTCTGAAGCAATGTAGCAAGCTGATTTGACTCAACATAGTCCCAGGTGAGTGGCGAGTGCTGTAGAAAAGTAGAAATAGATCCTGAAGTTTGAGAAACGTGTTGTTCTTCTCCCTCACAATGGACTGTGTCACTTTAGGACTCGCTAAATACAGACCTATCTGTGTATGTGTATAGGAGAGCTTCCCATTCCCCTTATCAGGTTTTATGAGTGCTCAGGAAGGATGAGCCCATATTAAACACTCAAAACTGTGTAAAATCCTAGAGGTTATGTGTATAAGAGCTACCTGAAAAATTGGAAAACTGTTTATGGAATACTTTCAAATATTTGAGTTAATTTCTGTTTTATAAAGTTGAAAAATGAGCAGTGTTTACAAAACACATTCACTGTTTTAGAAATCAAACTTTTTCTTTGCCTCTTATTTTTCCCTGTCAGTACTGAATCGGTTTAAATCCATAATGTCTGCACATGCTTACTTCCAACTTTCCTTCTGTTTTCACTCTCTTCTCTGCTTTATCTACATTGGAAAATGATATTTAAAAAAAAAAAAAAAAAAGCCTGTTATTTCCTAAGCCCAAGAAAAAAAATAATTCAATTCCAGAGTACAAATTTACATGAAACCAAGCACCTGATTTTGCAGGAGCATTTCCCAACAGCTTTGACATGTAAGATTCTCATACATAACTTCTTGGTCTGAGAACACCTTTTAGTACTCTCCTCGTTACTTATCCTGATTGATTCCAATGAGAGATTTCTGAGTAAGAGTAGTGTGAAATATTAAGTAAGGACTTCAGGATTTGGTGTGCTTGCATTAAAGTCCCCAGTGTTGGAGAGGTTTATACATTTGCTTTAAATGTGTGCACAGTAAGTAGTCCTTTGAAGTCCGTGGGACAAATCTTCAGTTAATATGGATTGCTAATCCTCCACTGATATCAGTGAAGTGATAACATTTATGGTTGCTGGAGACCTATCCCATAGGGACTAAATGCTATTGTAAAGTTGCATGCTTAGAAGCTTTTTCCGCACTTACACCAAGTCTATTTCCTCTCTGTTCCCAGCACTCTCAAGCAGCCTTTTATAGTATTTCATTTCACTGCAGTGATGACAGGAGTTTCATTTCAGTGATGGAGTAGAATCCTATACTTCTGTGGAGTATAAAATGTTTTAAACAAAAGGCAAGTGATAAATCAGACTCATACTATGCTTTACTTCTGTACTTTCAATGTATATAGTATGCTGTTTGTACTGGTATGGAATTCTTTCAGGTATGGTTTTGCTCTGCGAAGAGATTGTACTCTTGTGCCATTTTTCACTCTCCTGAATCGTACATGGATTCTGTGAAAATGTCATCTTTTCGTCATTGAGTTTTGTTTTGTTTTTTTTCCTGTTGAAAAATGAAATCAAATAGGGTTTTTCATCCATGTCACATCTGACAAAGGGCTTACAGGACAATTTGTATTCTCGATATTTGTCTGTGCAGGCCCTTCTCTCCTTTCAAATGTTAAGCTGATTTTGGAGTACGCTGATCAGAAACCGTTCTCTGAGACTTCTCTGTGTTTTCTCTTGTAACTCCTTGTATGCTCATGCAGTGCCAAGTGGAGTTTGGCTGTGTGTTAGGCCATGATGTATAATAGTCAGTGTTTTTCATGGCTTATCTTTTAACTTTCTCTACTGTTTGTCCTCTGGATTCAGTGCCTATGGCAGCATCAGAATGAATGTTTAGATTTATTTTCGTAGACTTGTAATTAGACCCAGAAATATTTTGGAAGGGAAACTAAAAAAACCATGAAGCTATTTTTCCAAATGAGCTCTTTCAGAAGATAAGATGAAGCATAAAGGTTGGTGCCAGGGAGAACTGTCAAGGTTTTTAAAAACCAGGCATCTGCATTAATAAAGATAGAAAAATCTGAACTTAGATTCTTTTGCACTGGAAATCCTGACAGATGAACTTTGGGGCAACAAACTTCAGCTGTGTGTGAGACAATTGGGAAAAGGCAGGATCATCAGACTTAGCCAAATCATTTTGACATGGCAGTCCTTCTGTAAACAGAACACAAATGTAAGGCTGAAGCTAAATCTTTTACTGCTGAATCAGGGAATATAAGTATTTTCACACTTCTTTTCTGGAAAACAGCAAAAACGATCTTGGGTAATTAGAAACAGTAGCCATACTTGTAGACTCAGCAATATATAAACTCTTTAGCTACTTTTTAATCCAAAGCGTAGTTCCCAGACCCCAGAAGACATGGCCCAAGGCCAAAATCCCTAACCTGCCCTTACTCAGGAGAGGAATTACGGTCTCTTGCTGAAGGAAGAATGTATGCCTCTGGCTTCTGAGGTAGCAGCAACTGTGAGTGCACTTAATCCTTGGAGGGGGACGTTCTCTTGTGTTGTTTTCCTGTCAGCTCCAAATACTAAGTCAAGTTGTGGCCAGTTACCTTCAGAAACTTATCTGTTGGCTGAAAATGGGGATGTTAAAAGGAGGTAAAATACAGTTCTTCACATTTTAGGGGGAGGAGGATGAATTATTCCCATCTTGTGTGAAAATCTAAAGAATGAAAAGATGTATTCTTCGGAGGTATTAATCCTTAAGAAATGCATCACTGCAAGAACTTTGTGATATATTTACTGTGTGGAGACTATCTGTCAGTAGCAAACTACGCACTTTGCTCACCAGTAACCTATTGTTACTGCAGATTTTGCAGGTAGGTTGTCACCCATTTGCTGAGTTGTTTTGTGCAATCTCTAAATCATTGCAGGCCATCTATTTGAAAAGCGTTAGTGAAGGAAGCATAATGTGCTTTCATGGTAATGTAAAATGCATTAGAAATGAATTGCATGATGCTTACCTCTCAAATTACAGAAAAGACAATGACATCCATATGTGCAAATGCAAATTATATATAAAAATATCACAGTATCACAGATGAATCCCTGAGCTGTAACACTTGTTGTTCATTTCTATAAATATTAACATATCAGGATTTATTTTGACATACCACTAAGATAAGTGCTAGAACTGACAATAATAATGTATAATTTATGTCCTTCATATTACCTTAACATCACTGTGCTTACATTATTGTATAAATTAATTTAATGTTTCTGACATGCAGCAGATTATTCAAGCATTTGTTCTTTTGTCTTCCACTGGTTTCTGTTGCTGTTTTCCAAATTACAGAATATTATTGTACTCTAATGTTTATTTTATGGTACATGCAATTCATAAAGTCACTTTAAAGTTCTGAAAGCTTTTATTTAGCACTCGGATAAACATGTGTTGTTATATGATATGGAAGGAGCATTAAAGCTTTTGTGTGTTAAATAACTGTATGCTTGTGATGCAAATTGACAATAGGTGAGAAATGCAAAGCTCAGGATAAGTTGAATCTGCAGCCTGTACTGTTAGGGTACTTAGGAAATGTATGGTTGGTACTGGGGGGAGTGTGTGTGAGAGAATCTCTCGCAAATGCATATAGAAAGTCCTGGCTTTAGCAAAAATCTGTTGGAATTTGTCAGTTTGAACCACAGTCCTGTTATTACCTGGCCCATATGATAATTTTTTCATAATCAAATGTGCATTTTCATCTGCCAACAAATACAAAGTAATGTGCTTATTGCATTCCACTGATTACACTGGAGTTTTGTTTTGCACTTGAGTTAAGAATTTAACTTTTTATTTCATACAGAAAATCTCTCCACAAAAGGCAGAATGCCCTCTCTGGACATACAGTTTTTTGGGTTTTTTTAAGTTAGGAATAAATTTCCAAGAATTTACAATTAAACCCTTTCTTTTTTCTTTTTTTTTTTTTTTCATGTCATAGAGATGAAAAGCTAGTTTCCTTTGGAAAAAAAACCAAAACAAAACAAAACCCAACCCCCCAAAAAACAAACCAGCAGTGTCTCTGTAATTTCCTCTGTCTCAGATTGTTCCAACAGTGCATAATTAGAGGTATTTTGAACACTCAGTAACTGTTAGTAGCAGTTGTGCATCTTCACTGAATCTGGAGAGAAGAGAGTGTAATAAAGCCCAACTGTTTGCAACGCAGTCCAGGTCAGTAGCCTGGACTACAGATCCCTACAGACTACAGATAGCTAACAGATTGCAAAGGTGAGCCTCTTTGACTTTTGCAGTGCCCCTGGCAAGTATTCCTGGTCTAGAGGGAACACAGCACCGCCTTTGGCTGCAGCAGCTCCGGGGTATGGCGAGCAGAATACACGTAGCAAGAGTTTTCACTGGTAGGTTGTTTGGACTGCTTCTCTTGGTCTTTAAAGTATTCATGACTACATAATCCCTACCTGTTGGTATTTAAAAAAAAAAAAAATTCAAGTATGTGTACTGGCTTTGTCCTAACTCCATTTCACAAGTTCTCAGAAAAAAGCCAACACTAGAGCAAAACAGATTTACAATGCAAAGGCCAGATTTATCTGTACAATGTGGTAGTCTTATGTACTTGCCCTAAAATTGAAAACTGCTGTAAGCCTCATTTACACTAGCCATTGGTGTTGAATAAATTAGTGAAAGTCCTCTAAAATGAATAAAAATTATTCAATACCAATACTAAGTAACAAATCATTACAGGTATCACAGGCTTGGCTTCTTGTGCTTGTTTACTGCTTTGGTTTGGATATGAAATAATTCTGGAGTTTCTGTGACAAAATGCTACAGGAAGGCAGAGCTAAAGTCAGGATTATGTGTCAGCAGTTTGGGAGAGGCAGATATAAATATGTGAGTATTGTAATAAACCCAAATCAAACAATATAAGCCCTGGAAAGATCCACTAAAGATTTGGACACCTGAAATTTCATTGTAGCAACCAATTTGTAGGTACCTGATCTCCAAGGTGGAATCTATAACCCTAAATTACATCTCTGTCTTTTCTAGATATTGACTGAGGAAAGTTAGTTTCCTCAAAAAGACAGTCTTCGAAATAATTGTCATCTGTGCAGGGAGCTTCTAAACCGGGACAGTCAGGAAATACCAGGGAGGGTATTTTCTGACATCCTGCAGCTCTCCCAGGATGGTGTCCCAGGGAGGTAGAGGCTTCTGTCCGTCAGGGGCACCCATTGCAGGGTGGTGCATCCAGCTGCCTTTCAGGGTGAGTATAGCTTTATTGAAGGGCTTGTACTCCTGCCAGTTCACTGCCAGTTGATGTGTGTACATAGTGCTTCTCTCCTGGGAGATTATCCTAGTCACGATGATAAAAATTGCATGCTCAGGGCAAGCCCTATCCCTTTATCTGTATGCCCCTGTGCCAAAAAGGATGCGAGATGCTTTGCATCAGAGCTGAATTCTGTGTCTTGTGATGGGAGATTTCTGGGGTTAAATTTTATCTCTCAAGGTATGCTTTTGTATTTTACCTGCAATGATCTATCTGGGATAGAAGGAAATCTTTTTCTGAATTGTCTTTATTTAATTGATACACATAATCTATTTCTGAAAGAAATCTCACTCAAGACTTATTTTTTCTGAAGAAATCTGGTAGCAACTTGTTGCATTTGTTTGTCTGAAGACATTAGTAATCAAGGTTCTGCTTTTCTCTGCTGCAAGATTATGAACAAGGCAACCCCTTGTGCATATTTGCAGACTGTCTCTGATACTGCTGAGTATGGAGCCTCTTTGGAGGCGCTGGCTATGCCACTCTTGATGGTGGCTGACACAGAACAAAGTGGCCTGTTGGCATTTAATTGCTCCCCATGTATCTGTGTATGAAACTGAACCATAAAGCAGGCATCCTCACAGCATTCTGGGAGTTATAATTTCTCAGTACTCTGATCATTAAAAGTTCCACTTAAATGACAGATGTAGATGGTTCAGTTTAAATCCCAAGAAAGAAAACCACTCTCTTTTAAAAGGTAGTGTATTTTGTGGTTGTTGTTTAAATCAGATATGTAAAGAAAGGAGCATTAAAAACAATCTTTTAAGAAAAAGCATTCAATATTTTAACACAGTTGTTATTTCCCCCCTGCCAAATGCTTGAGATGCTGAAATCATCTATTTAAGACAGTTTCCCATTTTCACTGGAGTCTACTCTTAGCAGTGGTAGAAAATAGAATATTCCTACTCTTTTGACTTATTTTTATATAAACTAATATCTTACTTTATGGTTGGTCTTTCTCCCTTACTAGCAGGAATAGTACCATGGTTTCTTGCTTGGGTTTTTTGGGGTTTTTTTTCTTTTCACTGTAGATTAAGGAAAGAGGAATTACTAAAAATGAAAACACTGCTCTGCAGACACTGGTGTGAAGCAACATCTTCATAATTTTACTGAAGAAGAGGCAATTTTATTCTGTAGTATCTAGTGGCAAAAGTTGCATTCTGACCAGAGCAGAGTAGCTTCTTAAATGCGCAAGGGGACCAGTCCTGTCTGATATCTACTGCAGCAGTAGAAATTGCTTCCCACAGAAGGAGGGGAGAACTCAGTGTGAAAGAGAACTACAGGCAGGAGCTAATAATGCTTGAGAAAAACAGGAAAACTGATAAGGGGGTGTAGGTGGTAGTTGGTCAACACTTTAAAGCACAACTTGAACAGCCTATCAGAAATGATGTGTTGCAGATGAGAAAGGAGCAGCTGGGCTCATAACCAGGTGATAGAACTGCAGCTGATTGCAATTATTAGCATAGGTATCAGCTGCAAACCAGAGCTGAGCCCAGACGCATAGAGGCTTCATGGAGAGGAGGTGACATACTTGAAGTCACCAGAGAGCTACTGGGATAATTCAACTTTTCTCCTAAGTTTAGCCTAGCATTCTGTGATACCCCTAGACCAAATAGTTAGGACAAGAAAAACAAGTAGGGAAAGGAGTAAATATGTTGGATGTAGCCTTCTGGAAAAAGGATGGAAGAGTGAGATTGCTGGAAGCAGTCAAGAAGAGAACAAAGCAGAAAGAAAGAAAGCATCTGTAATATCTTTAATCTTTTAGGGAGAAGCTTTGCTATCATGGACCAGTTACATGCCTCTGCTTCGATAGACAGTTACTAGCTGTGGCAATAGAAAATGTTGTATGAGGTATGCAAAGGAATGTATTAAGAAGAGCTCTACTACTAACTTCAGGACACTGGAAGCAGTCTTGGAGGAGCCAGGTAACTTTTTTGTGTCGTTTGTTGTTTTTTTGTTAGCTGGTAATGGCCACAGTCTCAGAGGGACCCGTGGGCACACACATGCACACACATTGGAAAACTGCTGTTACATTGAGACCAAGAGCGTGCCTGCACTTGAAAGTCAGTGACAGTAGTGCTGTAAATGTCTGTAATACCAGTGATCCCTAGTCTGGATGCAGCTGTACTGGCAAAAGTAATTCCCAAGAGAGAAATTAGCTGTGCTGGCAAAAGCTCAATATTGCTGGTAAAACCACATCTACACTGGGGCCTTTTGCCAGCACAGCTGTGTTGGTTGCAAATCCCATGTCCTCGCACCCCTGACTTTCTGCTAGCAAAAAGTTGAGTATAAGGTTTGCCTTAGAAAGAAAATAATAGGGAGATTCACTTGTATTTATTCAAAGCTACTTGTTTTAATATAAAAAGTAAGGCAAAATCTCCATAATGTTTTAGTTTATTCAGTTTCTGTTTAGAGCTTTTCTCACTTGCCTTTCTTAAATGTTGATCTTTGTGTTGAGCACTTTTAATACCAAATCATCAAAAACACAATCTG
Organism: Caprimulgus europaeus; assembly: GCA_907165065.1. The sequence continues at coordinate 12,439,070 of OU015539.1, forward strand.
GTAACCCGAGCCACGTTACAACTTCAATACAGCACTGCCTCATTTTGTGCTAAACCACAGTTCTTTGATAAAAAAACATGATAAAGAGCTACATTGTACAACACACAGTGCAGCCAGCTGCAAATATTCCAGGGCTATCCAGTAGTAAAAAGCATAAAGTACAGAATTTGTGGCGGCTAATGCTCTCATTCATTCCTGGAGAGAGAGATATATATATATTTTAGGTTTTTTTAAAGTAAAAATCAGATAAAGGAAGCCATGTAAAATCTGCCTACCATCAGCTGAAAGCACCAGGAAAACTGTGCGATTTTATTGCTTATCTGCCAAACGAGAACACGATGCAAATATAGATGTACTTTCAGAGCTCTAAACTAGATTTAAGAGTGAACTAAAACTCTAGATTCTCTTGTGTCCCAAAAAATTGGGGTTGGACCTTGCTTTTGTGGGTCAAATTAACCTGATTTTACCACCTTGGTTGAGAAAGAAACCTTGGAAGGTTCGTACTTATGGTGTCACTGAAATATTTTGTATAAAAATAAATCTTCAGAAAATGCATATATGCAAAGGAACGAGAAGGTGTAGTCTGAGAGGCCTGTGTAATGAATGAGGTTAATGTTCATCTGTCTGCACAGCTTGTTTGTTGGTAAATCTGGTGCAGATTGTCTTTCCAGATGGGAACAAAAAAAGCAATGAAGTAGCTTTGACAGTATACAGACAAATACAGGTGCAGCCAGGACAGAACATTTCTGATCTCTGAGCTCTAACGTTGCTGAGCTACGTGGATACTAACAGTAAAATTAAAGATAAAAGCAAGTAATTCCAGGAGCACGTGAACTGTTGTGGACTGGTTTTCTATGGAACTGCATATAAAGCTTGGCAGTGAAATCTCATGTTTTGCTGTGTTTTAGAAGGATTTCCTGTCTTTACCCTAGGGTTATCATCCTGGTTTTTCTAAAGCAGAAAATTATTTTTATCTCCTCAATGTAAACTTTTCTGGGTACCAGTAAGTACATAAGCCCAGGTTGCACCTTTTCCTTCTATCAATGGCCTGTTTTCATGTAATATCTGTGATACTAGTTCTGCTTTCCCTAATGCTTCCCATATCAGCAAGGGTGGCTGATATGGGAAGCATTAGGGAAAAATGGGTAAAGAAATGTTATTGCATAAGCCTTGTTTTCTGAGGAAACCAGGCTTAAAAACCCACTTGCACATCTGTATATAAAGAAGAGAGCTTTGAGTGACCCCTTCATAAAAAAAACATTGCTCAGTAGGTAGAATATCCATTTCCAAAATGCTACCAGAGTCTAATATGACAGTTGTAGGAAAACTCTCTCTTGCCAGGCATATCCTGAAGTAGTGCCAGAGGCTTGCTGGCTTTGAGACATGTTAGGAGTTATTCATAACTCAGTGTGGGTACCTACTAGCACTGGAATGTGCAAAGTGAGTTTTTGAAACCCACGCAGAACCTTCAGAAGTTGGTCATATTTGATGTAGGCTTTTTCATGCTGTAGAAACTGTGCATAAGAAATCATAGCATGCATAAATAGTGCCAAGACTTGAAATTCCACCCTTTCCCAAGAAGACAGTTCCTACATCTTCCCTCCCCACCCCCTGCTTTTTTTTTCGTCGTCTTTCTTTCTCTTTTTTGCTCATGTTGTGGCCAGGAGATGAGTAGGAAGTATAATATTCATTGTATTTTTGACATGGTGAAAATTACACTTGTGTTGCTGTACTTCTGAGTGGTATCTATGATATTTAATTATGGCAGTAGCACTAAAGCATTAAAAAGAATTTCTGCATAGTCACATCTTGTCAGGAAGAAAGCTTAAACTCAGATACATTTGTTTGTGGTTTCTATTTTGCTCTCCTAGAGCTGTTAAAACAGGCTAGGCCTAAGTCTGGCTCTGCTGAAAAACAGCACCTGTCATGAATCTCCATTAAAAATGTGGGTACTCCAGTTGTTACAAGGAATTTTAATGATGACTTGTTTTTCATTAAAAACGAGCAGCTTTGTGAGTAGATGGCGAAGCTAGAACTTGATCCCTTTAATTTTTTTTTAAATTCTTCAGTGTGATATATTAAAGTTTCTCAAGTCAAAAAAAGGATCAGCCTTAAAGAAAAATACCAAACAATAGGGTGAATGGGATGTCTAAAATCTATGCAGCATATTCAGAAACACTACAAGAGACTAGAAGTGATTCTAGGTGACAAATTATCATTGAATGGTTTGGGTTGGAAGGGACCTTAAAGATCATCCAGTTCCAACCCCCCCAGTTATGCAGCAGAATATGTAGGTGTGACACTATACAGTATAGACTATCATCATGAGACCTGTTTGAGATCACAAAAGAATTTCCCATATTGGCTGATGACAGGTCAGTATTGATCACTGGAGAAGGCAGCTGTTAGGGGAAAGGTCTCTGATATGCCATAGGCATGGTATAAAAACCTTGGCAGAGCAAAGATGAGCATGCTGTCAATTATTCCTGCCATGGGGCCTTGGACTTGTTAGAGAAACATGTTTTTTGTATTGTTTTGTTTGTTTTTTTTAATTAAAGTCTGTGTGTGCTTTTTTAATCTAAACAAATCTTAAAGTAGTGAAATTTATTTGGAACAGTTGAACTTATAAGTCTCTTCTAAAATCGTAAGTTCCTTTTGTTTTAATTCTGACTTCCTGAAGATCGTTGTAACCCGATGCTTTTCCCAAGTCTCAAGTCAATAGATCTCTAAATATATTTCTTTCCATCTCTTCACAAAATCCTGAGTTTGTAGGGGACCTTGTAAGTCACAGAATACTTCCAGCCTCTGATAACATTAAATAAATTAAGAATTTGTCTGCTCTTCTCACTGCAGAGATACATCCCATATGTTTGTTGTGCTTATTGTCAGTAGGAGAGGTCAGACAGCTATTCCTTCCTGTGCTGTTTTGTGTCAATGTACGGGAGATATGCCAGAGATGTTTGGGGTCTTGCATTCCAGCAGTGAGGAACTTGCCTACTCTGTGGCAGAGAAGGAGTTGCTTGCTTGATTTTTCTTGTGGAAGGTCCATTGAACCAGCCTCTCTCTTAGGAAGTAAATAGTATTTTGGCAGTCTTTTCAGATTACACAGAAAATGTGAAGTTTACAGGACATCACTGGGAAAAATAACTTCCTTTCTACAAGTGGTTCATGTAGACATGATGGAACAATTTGAGTTGGCATTGATTAAAGGCTAAACAGATGGTTATCCCCTTGCTTGCCTTGGGGCCGATGCACTTTTTTGTGTTGTCTTTTTCTATTTGAATTACCAAGCATACACCAATAGGTGATGTAAAGAAAGATTCATCTGCCTTCCCCTCTTTTTCTTACCTGAGAAAGTGTGGTCCTGACCTATAGAAATTCCCCAATATCAGATCAGGCTAAATTATTGCTTTTATTGCTTCACAGACTCATTGCTTTGGAGCTAGCCTGTAGTTTCTGGCTGCTGAATACTGAATAACTGAATGGTGGGCAGGGGAGAGGGAAGCTGAGGGGAAAACCATCGTTCCTCACAGCGCAGTGTGCAGTGATCCCTGTGAGTGACTAATTCTCTGAGGTTGGAAAGAAGAGAAATAGGGACACTGCTGTCTGAAGTTTCTGACCAATTTTGCAGTAAAATGCCTTTTCTGGAGTACGGGGGAGCAGTTTGGAGTGTGGACATTTGGGCTGTCTGTGATCTTTTTGATGTTTCTCCCTTTACCCAGGACAGACCTGTGACCAGGCCTTTGGTTGTTCCTGTGCAATAGCAGCCTGACTCTGCTAGGCTGCCATATGAGCTGGGGTGCACACAGTTGATGAGACCCTCCCACCCTTTGGCAGAGCATGAGTGCCCATAGAGCTTTCTTGCTCTAATGGCTGTGAAAAGCAAACACAAGTGGAACACATGCTGCAGATTGATTCTGAACCGCTGAGTGAATGCTTTCAAAAAACATTTTCCATTTTCTTTGCCAATTTTCCTCCTTTTATTTATTTTTTTATTATCTTTTTTTTTTTACTTTTTCTATGCCTTGGATTCCAGTGCTTCTATCTTAAAAGGCAAAGACATTATGTCAAAACCTTTAGGGTTCTGAAATCAATAAGTGGGGAAGATTCTGTGCATTGTTTTTGAGCAGCACGAAAGGACAAAAGCAGCCCCTTCTGGATGCAGACACACAGAGCATAGAGGGGTTTTATTTTTTTAAGCTCTAGTACAGAGTGTATCTCTCAGTGAGGAGAGGGGGTGTGAGAAGAGGAATTGTTGAATGGTACACCAGTTATAAACTGCATTTGGTCAATGATCTGTGGGGGCTTCAAACCAGCTGACCTGAGCCGGAAGGCTGTTCAGACTTCAATGGGAGCAGAGTTTGAGGATCAATGATTGGGTGTTGGTTTCTCCAGTTCTCTTTCTTGGACTATCCTTCATGGAAAAGTCCTAGTTTTTAATGCACACACTTCTAAATCACCCTGCTCAGCAGGGTGGTTTAGAAGTCCCCTACTTGGGCTGTAAAATCCCTGGTTAAATAACACAATTGGAGTTCATTTCTGGCTCCCTGTCTGGGAAATGTGGTGAAATCAAAGCAGCAGTGACACACTCTGTCTCCCTCCTGGTAGAGAAGGACCTAGCCTTTCAGGAGCAAAGGGCTTGCTGTTTGCCTTCACAACACATAGAGCACCCCGATGCTGTGAATATCCAGAGCCCTGGTGTAAAGGGGAGCAGACTGCAATCCAGAGGGGTGCTTTTTGCTGGGTGTGATCCATGGGTGCGATAGAAGATGGTTATCAGGCTAGAAGCCCTTCAGGACATGGTAGGAATGAGAAGCTCCTGGAAGGAGGACTCAGTTGTATGGGACTCACTCTGAAGAGGAATATAGAGAAGTGCAGAAGATGAGGCGGGTGCCCAGTGAGATAGCATGTGGCAAGGAGGAAGGTGGACAATACAGAGCGTTAGGAGGGCAGTAGTACATGGGAAGTGAGGAAGTTGAACAGAGAGAAGGAAAAAAAAAAAAAGCAGGTTGGCTGTAATGGGCTGTGAAGTGCAAAGGGAAAGAGAAATGGAGTCAGTCTCAAAATGCAAAATGCATGTTTTATTAATCAGATGGAACTGCCAGACAAACTTCTTTGCCCCAAGTCACCAGGATAATCTTTATTCTACTGCAGCTCTTCCACTAGTCTAGATTTCATGAGTTATAGCCCTTTATAAAATGGGCATGTATTGCAAGCAAAGCTGACCTGTAAAATAAGAGCTTTCTTAAATGGGATATGAGGAAATTATTTGGCTCCGCAGACAAGATTACAGTCTCCTTTAATGAAAGTTTTGTATTAGACTTTCCAAAAGAGATAGAGGGAGGCCTTGCAGCTATTGCATAATTTTAAATATTTAGGGTGTAAATTTGATAAAGCCTCAAACCATGCATGAGGCTTAATTTTTCCACATTTTCAAGATGGATTATACATTGGCTTATGAAGTTCAACTTTGTTTCTGATGTTTTAAAATTGTTTACTTTCTAGTACATCTTTAATTTCCTACCAGTAAGTTTCCTGGCTTATAAACAGGGAACACAATAGAGAGATGGTTACATCCAGTTAAATATGCTTCTTTGAAACTTTGACCCTTTATGGTTATCCTTGTTTCCTTGCAATGATTTTTCAGCGTTTCTTTTTACTTCTGAGAGAAGGCATAATCAGTCTCTGCTAATTTTATTAAGGGTAGTTCTCAAAATGAAGGATGGTATGGGACAGACACTTAAGGCAGGAATTTGTTCACAAACCTGAGCATTGGTCCCATATTGCAACTCAGTTGTAAGAGCTGCTAGTGTGACTCATGCTGGGGCAAATGAATGGTGTGTTTAGTCCAGGGAGTTTTCTTTGACAATTGCCAGAAGCAGAGACATTTAAGAGAAAACAATCTTACTTCTGCGACAACACTGTAGTAGGAAATGTCCTGCAGAACCACTCTGAAAACTGACTTTGCTATAAACAGAACTAAGAGACAAAAAATATTTTTCTGCCTTAGTGAGCATGTGTTCTTACTGACACAAAAAGGAAGCCTCTGGTTTTGCTTGTCACATTAAGCTGTTTGATAATTCAGTTATTAGTAGCAATTGTGTGTGTTACATGTACACACATTCAACAGAATGCTTAAATAAATCACTTGCATAATTGTGCAAAATGGAAATTAATAATTTGCTGTTAAGTAAGTCCTTGCAAACAGTAATTTACCCAAGAAACTCTTAAGGACCGCATGGGGGACAGTAAGGAAAGAAGAGGTAGGGAGAAGAATCGAACAACAGACCAAACAGACTGTATGGAGGAAGTGAAGATGCAAGAACACTGAACAGCTGGAAACAAAAGGTATGAGTTGGCCATGAATAGATTCAGGTTGAAAATCAGGAGCAAACCTAACTACTGGAGCAGTGAGAGACTAGAGCTGCCTTCCACAAGCCCCCAGACCAAAATTACCGCTCCCAAGACGGAGGTTTAACTGTGTAGGAAAGGCCTTGCATGAAGTGTGCTGCCGTGGGGCCAGGAGTCTGTAGTCCAGGTAGCGCACTCATGTTTTGTATTTCTGCAGGGGGCTGGTACACCCAGTTATCCTGTGTGTAGTTTGGAAGTGAACATAAGTGACCATAACACGGTGCTTCTTTTCCCATGTTAAACCACAGTCTTGTGTGTGGACAGTAGACAGTTAAGGGTCAGACTATATGTTGCACAAAAACCCTTGACATATTCTTTTATTTCCAAAAATATATTATTAATAACAAATGTCACAGTAATCATTATGAGGCTACAGCTCATCTTGCATTCAGAAAGTGGAAGTCTCCTTTACCAAGTATTTCTGGTTTTTTGTCATTAGCAATACTATTTTCTATGCAGTTGCATAGAAAAGTAGACAGTGAATGGTAGTAGTCAAGCGGATTTAATTTGTTTTTTAAAAAACTTTTAATATGAGACCCAGTCCTCACCTATACTGAGAACAAGCAGAGAGAGATGTGCAGAAACTGTGGTAAGGTTATTACAGTTCAGCCTTCAAAATTGGTGACATTCTGTTTTTAATCTTTGTGTCAATCCACACATTAAAATTATACTGATTTTTTTCCTTAATAACAGAAGAGAGTTTGCGCATAAGCCAGTTGATTCCTAAAATCCATCTGTTCAGACCAGTATGTTATGCTCTGTAAATCGGGAAACTCATGAAAAATGAAAAGTGGTGTTATCATATTAGAGAATTTTGCTCTTTTCAGCAATACATATATAATGCCAGTTCCCATAATCGACTAGACTTTTCCCTGTACTTTCAGAAGCCTGCAGGCTAAATGGAAGTGAATGCCGTGGGCATTATGGTCTTGATTATATGGTGTATCTATTTTCATATCCTGGATGTCTGACCATAGCCTCTGGGCATCTGTAACAGAGGAGCAGGTCTACTAACTCATGCATTTGTTACTTGTATCTATAGCTGCACTTTATAATGGTTTGGAGCACTTCTGCTGTTAAAACTGCTGTAAGAACTGTTTTGAGTGAGTCACTCTGGATAATTTTATTCTGGCTATTAGGTTTCACAGGTACAGCTCCTCATTAGAACCCAACTATTCTTCCCTGAGACTGCCATGCTTTCCAAGTTCTGTTTTCATTCCTTTTTTCACTCCTGTTCCTCTAATAATAGATGTCCCCATGGGCACCTAAAAGCTTACACAAGCTTGAGTCACTCAGAACAATGTTTCTGTATTAGGTTTCTGTGATGAGAATGTGGGGTGTCACGCAGAAACAATAAAGTATGTTTTTATAGAAGACTAAATTGGAGGTTAAGGGACAATGATGAAGTATAGGGAATTTGTGTTTTACTTTGTCAGTCTTCTGCAAAATTGTATCTTGCTTTTCATTCTAAACTCAATGTGTCTTTTGTTGGGTGGGAAAAAAGTAAAAAGTAATTTTTTTTTTAATTAAATGCAATAGGTTGTTTCTGGAGTTTTGACTTCTTGCTTAGTACTTGAATTTACCTATGTGAATATATATTTATCAAAGTGCAAAAGAAAATATTTTTCCTCTACTTCCTGGGGAAAAATCGTGGTAGTGCTAATAGGAGCTAACCAGAGAAGTCACAGAAACTCATAGTAAGAAAACAGAGCAGTCTTTAAAATTTTGTGAGGTGGCTTGCTTTCCTGTCTTGAAAATCCTCTTTACTCGCTGTCTTCTCCTGCACCTTATACCTGAAGTAATTCTGTGGCTTCTCAATAAATTCCTTCCTCCAGAGCACTGTGGAGCCCGGCTATTGTTAGTGTCCCCAGGGTATAGATACAGCAAAGTGCTCTCTGGGGTCATGATTACTTGAAATTTTCATTGAGGATCCTGTGCCCAAAAATCTGTGCCTTGAGACTGTGGTACGAAAATATATTTAAACAACATTTGAGAGTGATGGTATTGGTGTGGGTTTTTTGTTGTTTTTAAATTGTGGGATATTTTTTAATAGAGATTTAGCCTGAGTAGTAGTAATTTTAAATAAATGCATTTCTTTGTGGTGGCTTGAGGCTATGTGACCTATGTGGCTTGCTTTATCTGGTTTGGTGTGCTGTTCTCCTGCATGGAAGCAGGTCATGGTGTCTGCATTTGCACACATTGAAGATCCAGTCCTCTTGGCCGGCTGTGCAGAAGAATAACTTTCTCTGCCTGTGCTTTTGCAGTGGTGGTGCTGCTTGGCACGTGCATATCCAGGCAATATGATTCCTTTTAAGACTTTCTGTTAGTCTGGAATTTCTGCTCCTGATTCCTGGTTGGTGTCATGTAACTTGCCCACCCAGTTCAAGTGGGGAACCAGACTACTCCAAAGGCGAGGCACGAGACATGCTTTCTCTAGCCTTGGAGAAGATGGTTCTGTCTTGACTAACAGACCTACCCAATTTTCCTACACGATGATGAAGGCTTGGGAGACTCATTAAAAAAATGAGTGAAAAAGCTGAGAACAGGATTATTAGGTAAAGATGAGGGATATAAAGTTGTGTGGTGAAAGCCCTACAAGTATCCCCTGCCAGTACCTGAAATCTTGTGTGTGTCTGAGTGGGAGCAGTTAGACCGGAGGTGGTACATGCACAGAAAAGGCCATCTTTGCACTGGAGTGATCCTGGTTTCAAAACGCAGCGAAAAAATATCTGCTGTTCCCATTTCACAGAAAGGAGCAAGAGAGAGATGAAGTGTTTAGCTTGAGGATGACAAAGGAGCATATGATAAAGTAGGAAACAGAACTTGAAGCTTTTGTGTTCTAGTCAGCATTTGAAAGGAGAACCAGTTTTTAAGAGGCACATGTCCTGAATACTGTCAGTAACAGTGTTTAGCATTGTAGCTTGGAGCCCCATTTCAATATTACAGAATAGGACTCGCTATTCTCTTGTGAAAATGACCTGGATTTATATCACCAGTAGTAAAACACTGTTGCAGTGAAGGGCTGTGAAGATGGGGGAGGGAGTATGAAACTAAAAATAAGAAATATGTACAGTACATAATTCTAACAATGTTATCTGAAAGACAGTAAAAATAGACTCAATTAGATATTGTCAGAGCTTTTTTCTACATGCAGCTGCCTAGCCAAATATGACAATTTTTCAACAATATAAAAGTTCTTACACAATGCATGATACATTGTACTGAATTCATTAACACTTTGCTACCTTAAACATCGTTGTAAAGAAGGAAAATAATGTAAGGGAAGCTTGTCATTTTTTGTTGTTGTTCCTTTTGTTTCTGTGACATGTTTGGAATTGCATGCCTGCGAGAGTTTTGTGATCTAAATTTAATGATCCTAAAAGGGATTTAGTAAGATATTGTTCTTTTCTCCTGCAGACATCCCTAGGCTGAGTGCTACATGAAAAGTGTGACTCAATTATACAAAAAAGTAATTTATCTTTAAAAATAAAAAGCCTTTTCATGCAGAATTTCCACAGGGACATAGCTTTAGTGTAGAGCTTTCCTAGCTCTGCTTTGCAACAGTATAATTCCTATAGAAGGAGAATTTGCATACAGTATGCAGAATGTCTATGTGCACATGTGTACCCCCCCTTTCATGAATAAAGACATACTGACAGTCAATACATTTGGCTTTGATTTGGCATTGTGATATACAGATCTGCTCTCATTCAGTGTTGTTAATTTACAGAATTAATAGAGTGGACAGTTGGTCACAGTGCAGATATTAGAACTTTAAAATTCAGATCTTCAGCAGTATTAACCTGCATTTGGCTGAAATGTTGGGTCTGGTTCTAATCCTTGTTTAACAAACCAGCTCTTTTAGCTACCATTTTTTTACAGAGTACTATGTTTGAGATAGAAATTTTTCAAAATTATTTGGGTTATATTGGAGTTAAAAGTAGGAATAACATGTTGATCATATAAAGGAGAAAACATATTGCTTTGGCCGTGCTGTTGGCTTTAAGAATATTTTTTTGGGGATATGATGTGCTCTGTCATGGACATACGGCTTGACCATCTCACTTGAACTACAGAGAAAGCGTCTGGGAATGAAGGAAATTGTTCCAGAAATTAGGGAAAACCTGTATTGTTTGAGTGTCATAGAAAAAGCATACCACACTGAATATTCATGCCTATAGGTATAAGAAAATTAACTCTATCCCAGTCAAACCCAGTACAGCATATGCCTGACTTAGGAAAAAGTTAGTTTATGCTATGCCATGGCAGAAAGACACAGTAAGTTTGTTGTTGTGGTTTGTTTTTTGTTAGGTTTTTTTTTTGTAAGGTGTAAAGGGACCCTTTAAACTTGGTCACTTTCTGAAGAAGCTTAATGAGTTTATTCTTCTTACCATTCTAGACTGTGCAATGATTACTTCAGTTCCAGCTGACCCGAGAGTATGCTTCTGTCTTCAACTGGAACTTTTTAACAAAGTCTGTAATTACAATTAAATTTAAACCACATACAGTTGTATGTGCATGCTAGTAAAATATTTCTGTTGCACTTATCTGTATATGAAGTGTAGAAGAGCCTTAAAAAACCTACCCAACTGAAAAATCCCCAAGAACTTAATGGATGTTTTGCAGTGTATTAACTTGAATTTTTCAGCCCGTGTGGGGTTTGTCCAGTTTTACTTAGTCTGACAGGCACCAGTACAGACTGAGTTGTGTCTCTGCATCAGACCATGTAAGCTTGGTTCATAGCGCTTTGCTGGGCTGAATATCTCTGCTCTAGTGTTGCTGTGTGCCCACGGCAGACAGCTAAAACCTGCTTATAGCTGCTGAGGATCTTGTCTGATATGGCATTCTTGGGTAATATTTTTGGTAATTCTTTGCTAATACTGAGTAGACTTCGTGACAGCGCTCTTCGGAGGGTAAAACAGCAACATAATTGAAAGGATGTGTTACTAAATCACATAAATTATGTGTAGCCATTTCTAATTTGTGAATATTACCCCCTTTATTTAGGGGTACAAGGCCAAATATCTTTGATTTCAACAGAAGTAATTCCATTTTGCCAGTCAGCCTTGGTAGTTGATTTGTTTACTTTATGAGCAAGAGGGAATGGGGTACTAAATTCTGCTAATGTTTGTTAAGGCACCCTACTACTTTTCATAGCATTGCTATGGACTGTTAAACAGTTGAAGGATTTCTGTTACAGAGAATTTTAGGTTTGAGTGGTGGATCAGTCCCTCATCTTAGTTGTGAAAGTGTCCATTTATTAGACCTCTTCAAAATCCTTTCAGATGAAAGATGCTAGTAGAGGTAACATAATAGGTACATGCAAGATTGTCGTCATTAATAAATATTGAAGAAAAAAAAGCTCTCTGTGAATGATGTAAGATAACACCAATGACTACTTAATCTGCTTTTTTAATTGAATTTTAGCTTAAAGAGGGGAACTTTTCTTCTTGTTTGAAAAATTGAAATAGAAAAATGAATATTGAAATGTATTGGCTTGGGATTTTCAATGCAGTTTAAATAACTAATTAAGAAAAAGTTGCAGGGAGGGAAAACATTAAAATATGCGATAATTTATTTTTAATAAGCGTGAAAGAGATTATTTTAATTACCACATTTTAAAAAAATACAGGGTAAATAAAATGCCTTAAATTGTCATTCATAGAGATTTGGAATTCAAGTGTAGAGATTAAAGCCTTTTATTAGCAGATGTAGACAAAAGACTTAATGAATAATCAACACAGAAATTAGCTGAGATGACAGAAACCCCTGTGCTACATATTTTTTCCTTTGTTTCCCATGCTCAATGACTTGTTTCACTTCGTTGCTTTTTAGAATGAGCTGTTAGCCAGGTGAGGTTTCATGGTATCTTCTATATCAGTATTTCCTTTTTATGAAGCTTTAAAACTGCTTTTAAATACCCCTCCTTGCCTTTAGAATAACAGCTACCTGGTTGACCTCTTCTGCTGCACCAGGGCTTAATGCTGGTAGATGCTAGTCCATATAATTTTTTTGCACTGAATTTCCAGTTGCCCAGGTTTCCATTGAAATCTTTGTAAGCAACATTGCCAAAATCACCTAACGCCAACCAAGCTTTGGCAAGGGCTGCACACCCTGGCTGGAGTTAATATTTTATATTACTGCGTAAATTTGGGATCCAAGTGCTCCCTATTTATCCTGCAACTTTTCCAGAGGGGTTTTGAGAAGCCACCCGCTCTCTGTCAGTGTATGAACTCAGTTCTCTGACAGACAACCGGGGTGTCTCTTGGAGAGCTGCATATGGTAGTGAAGATTTCTCCCTTTTGATGTAACAAATGCAGTGCAGAAGCACAGCACAACTGAGCGGTATTTGCTGTGTTATGTCAAGTGGAGGTAAGGTTTGCTTTTCTGTGTAAGCACGTGCCTTTCATTGACTTGCTCAAAAAGGTCTAAATGATATGCACTCTGTTATTCACTTCATCTTTATCCAAAAGCAGAGTCTGACCCTGAAGTGCAGTATTTGTCCTGGTTGTTATAAGGTTGTAAGCTCATTGTGCCTGTGCTTTAGTTCAGTCTTAGGGCTGCTGAGCCAACAAGCACAGAAAGAGCTGTACTTTGGCATTATCCCAGAGTGTTGGAGGTCGTGAGCCAAAAACCCTAGGAAAGCCTTTCAAGCTTTCCCGTCAGCCCGGTGTGCTGGAGTTCAGAGCTGGTGATCTCACCTGGAACTGGGCAGCAGCAGAAGTTGAGGGGCAGCTGTTTCCAGAGGAGGAAGCATACAAGTGCTCCAAATCTTCCAGCAGCAGGGGAAGCTGTCCTGCTGAGCAGGAAAACAAGTAATCTTTTGCCTCTAGTTTTCCTGAGAACTATTTGTTTTCCTCCTCAGTTCTTGTCTTACACATTTGGTTTTCCTGTTTCTTTAAGGGCGGGAGAAGATATGCCGGGAAACCTCTGTCTGTAAGCTGGAATAGCTCTGTTGCATCTCCCTCTCATTTTAGCACTCCAGATCTTCTTCTGAGTGGAGAAAAATAATCTGTGAGGTCACTGGCAGTTTCTCTGTTTCGTAAGGAAGCATTAAAGATGGGAGGATTTGGCCCAGAGGTAACTCAAAGCACTCAAGTGCTGCCAGGACTTAATTCCTTGTGAACTCTGACCTGGAATGAATACAATTTATGTGCTACTGTTCCTCTATAATTTAGCTTCCCTTTTTCCTGTGTGGGTTTTTTCTCCCTCATTCGTTTCTTTTAAACCTGGCTGGATGCTTTACCCTTTATAACTCTTATCCCTGCAAGGAAGAGACTCTCGCCGTTTTTACAGGCCTCTTAAGACTCCAGCTAAAAGGTACTGGAGATTTGGCCTCGCTTGCGTTAGTAATGTTGCCATGTTTGGATCCAAAGGCCTGCAGTCCAAATCCCCCCAGTAGAGTTAGATTCCTCACAAAGTAAAAAGACACTCCTCGGATTAAAGAAACCAATTGAACAGTGCTGTGTAGAGCACTAATGTGCTACAAGGGTACTCGGTTCTGTAGCAGGGATTGCGGTGTGCTGCTAGGGGACTTCTCAGGCACTGTTACTTAGAAATTACATGGAGCTACACCAGCACTGGGACTTGTAGATTTGCATTCACTGTGCAGCTTCATTAACAATTTTAACTGGGACATATTTAGACTACTCAAGCTGCTTCTGTGGGATTGATTATTTTGTCTTGTCCTTAGAAAACAGCTTATCCTTGTGAAAATAACATATAAATTGTACTATTATATTTAGTGCTGCAAGCTTTGCTGTTGCCATTTTCCTTTTGAAACGGTGGAATTTATGACAAAGAATGCCTTCTGCATTAAAATCCACCATTGTAAGAAGATATTCTGTGCCTTTTTCCATTCTCTCAGTGAGTTCTGTGGACCTCTGTCATTAGCATGGTTGTTGCCTAGTGAATAAAGAAAGGGAGGAAGGATATTTCAGTGACTAAGACACAAGATGCTTAAGACTTGACACCTGATCCAGGGAAAATCATTAAATCCCTGTGTACCTCCATCCTATAAAGCACATGTAGTAATGTCTGCTCACCTCTGAAGCACTGTGTGTGCCTTAATTTTTTGAAGGATATTTAATATCTCCTATGGAAACTTTTATAGAAATTAAAGTACTGTTCTCATGACCACAGGTGTTTTGTGGCTTTCTGGTTGTGCAATCTGCTGCAGAACTGTTGTCTTTATAGGGTCCTGAAACTCTGATTTAGTTGTCAGTGTTGAACTGGGGAAGGGGGGGGGGAAGTGTAAATATTTCCTTTCCTAGTAGTCAAGTGTCCAGAACAATATCTCTCACAGGCTGTTTTGTATCCATCAGACTGGCACTGTTGAGCCTGAAGCCTAAGGACTGCAGGTTTTGTTATAATTACAGCAATTTACAATTATTTCAGGAATATCTGCAACATACACATACATTGATCCTTCTCTTTCTGTCCTTAGGAATGGCAATATTAAGTGTCACAAGCTGTAGATACTTAGATCTTCTCCACAGAAGTACATGAAAATAATAAAAGTATACAGGCAAGGTATAACGCTTTAAATGGAACTAGAAAACACAGGAGCAAATAAATTTTCTGTATTATTCCATTCACTTCATTTTACATTGTAAAGATCCAGCTTATCTGAAATTAAATAAAGCTGCCACAGCATTTTTAGTCCATGATGGCATTTGAGACTTAATTTCTCCTGTGGAAGCACTGTTCATTTCTGTGGAATTCTGCAGGTGCTATATGTTTGTACCGCTTGAGATCCAGGTCTTAGATTTTGAGATGTTCAGTACATTCAGTTCCACGTAAAGCCTAGAGTAAGCAATCTGTCAGCTAAAGAATATGCCTCCCCAGTTCATCCTTTTCCAAGTTTCTTATGTGTATGTTTAAAAAAAAAAAAAGACAAACCTAAATACTATTTGCTCTCTTTTATTGCTTTCTGTGAGTAGCAGGAAATTATCACACTTGATTACAGCTCAGCCTTCATAGGGAAGGCAAGGAAGAGCAAACCACACAGCAGAGCGTAAGGCAACTTAGAGTAGAACAGTGATGAAAATACATCACAATACCACGTTGCTTTTTAGCAGCTTCCTTGAGAAAAAGAAACCGAGTTATTTCCAAGGACTTTTGAACAAGTGTTTTGGGCTCCTTGTATTGCTTGTGCATTTTGGCATAATTCAGTGTTCTGGAAATGTGTTTTGGAGTTGCACAAAAGCTCTGACTGAATAAGATAGTCTGGGGATTAAGTTGTGACTTTGCCTCTTCATTGGGAGTGACCAGCTTTCCTGATCCTTCAGACTGTAATGTTCATTATCCTGATTGAGGACTGGAGGAGCCACTGGCATTTTTTACTCTCCTACATTTGAATGAGAAGTGTATGTGTGTTCATGTTTTTGTGTTTTGGGTTTTGTTTTTTTCCTCTTGTTTGTTTGTTTGTTTGGTTTTTTTTAAATTACCCATAGTGTGTATCATGGACCAAGTAAGGTACATTTGTAGCCACTAAGAAATCACTGAAGACTTTTCCTCTCTGCCTTTGAATCCACCTATTTTATTTCGCTTTCCCCAGTTGCTGGAATTGATTACCTTTAACCCTTTACTCTGTTGTTATGCACTGTAGGTGAGCTTCCCTGTCACAGAAGGCTTAACAGTAATTCTTATCTGGTTATGAGCTTTGACGTCATAAGAAATGTGATCATTTAATGTTGTTTTTTAAAAAACAAATGCAGTGTTCCCTGGCCAACTCATTTGCTGTGCGGTGGATTTTGGACAGTACTAAACTTTTTGCAAGAATCGCACTGTTGAACCACTTTAAAACACGATTAAGAGCAGCCAGTTAGTTTCTGAAGAAATACCTGTTTGTGATTTTTGAGAAAACATCCACTGGTTATTTTCTTTAATATGTTTAAGTGGTGCCAATTTTCCTACGTGCTGGAAGAACTGCCGTCTGCGTTTCTGCTGGTTGCCATTGGGTGGTGCCAGGCAATCAGTATATACGCCACGAGACAATGGTTTCTTTTTGTGCTTATTAAAAATCAAACGAGCTTTAAAATCTTTTCTCAAATAATTTACAGTGCAAATAAACGAAGCAACCAGTGCAAATAGTTACTTTGATGCTTTTTTTTTATACTTAACATAAAGGAAGGGTCTCTAATGCATACTTCTTCGTGTGTGCCTGTTTGCGTGTGTTTATGTATGTATATGCATACGTGTATCTGTGCGTGTGTATATAAAGTTTGACCTGAAATGTGGTTTTGCCCTTAGGATATTGATGCTTGTTTTTGATCACGTTGTACTAATGTGGCTTAATTAATTGCCCTTTTAACACCTCTGCTAATGTTCAGGCTTTTTTTGCTTGTATTACAAACCTGGTGTTAGAGCTGAGTGGAGACAAATAATAGATTTCCAACTTTAGAGAAACAGTATCTATTTAATGTATGTTTAAGGAAGACTAATTTACTGCCTTAGCTCACAATTGAGTGCCTAACAAGAGCAATGAAATATTAATATTTTAAAATCATATTTTAAATATTTCCTGTCTACCTGGTTAAAAAAAATATGTCAATGATATAGATGTATCAATTTATTCTTTGAGCTATCTAACTCAGTTTCTAAAGTACTTGGTTTATAATAACTGAGCAGGGAAAAAATTAGGACTATGGTTAATGAGAGGGAGATACAAATGTTTATTGAATATCACATTCTAATAGGCTACTGTCTGAGTAAAAATATAATAGTTGGGAATAAAAAAATATTGGCAATTGATTACGTGGATTAGGACAGTCTAAAACACTTGATTTCACATTTCTGTTTATATTTACTTTTAATAAAGGGGTTGAAGGTTTATGTTTATAAAGCCATATGGGGGGGTGGGAATTAACGTTCACAACTCATTTGCTCTTGAACACCTTTTGTTAATGTACAAAATGAAATGCAGCATGTGGCTTCGCAACTGAACAAGCTAAAATTAAAGATGATTTGTTAAACTTATAGAGCTTGTGAGTTACATGGAGCAAAACAGTAATTCTTCTGACAAATTTTAGATTATGCTCTTTTCTCTTCTAGACAGTGGTAACCTAAAACAACAACATAAAAACCCCACAAACCCCACCCTGACAGCAACAATTTAAAAAAAGCTCACCCCACAATCCTTCTTTCTTTTGAATTTAAAAATAAAATTAGCCTAAGCATAACCTAACAAGTGACTTGAATAATTTCAAATTCACAAGAATAACTTTGGAGGATTGGTGTAAATAACCAACAACAGCCTAACAACTTGAATCCTTTGTGATTCAAACTTCTTACCATATTAACTTTCCCCTCAGTCAATGGGAGCAAGACCCACTTGAATCGAAGATGATGCCCTGAAAAAGCCTCTAAAATATTTGTAATAATTCAGATAGTGATTACCCTGTCTGGACCTTTTACTCCTTGCTAGACTTTCATTTAAATGTTGGACCTATTCTCAGACCATAAATCAGTGGCAAACGTGCACATTCGGACTCTCAGAAGTTTTACTTTGAGAATGTTTTCTCTGAGCATTCCAAAACATTGAAATCCTGGAATGGTGGGGGGGAGGTTGGGGGGACACACACACGCAGGAATCAAGTCAAAGGTAAAAGCAAAAATTATTTATGGAGCATTTTATCTTTAATCCTAAAACTGAGAGTACTAATAGCAGCAGTGGTGAGCTTAGCTGATTCTGGTGGCTAATGCTTTTCATGAAGTCAAATTTGATTGACATTTCATCGTAAATTTCTATTCCTCATAACAAATATTTCTTTTCCTCTATTTGTAAGTGCTTTTTTAAGATGCTTCCTTTAAAACAATGTAACAGTCATTTGCAGCTTTTATGGCATCTAAATGTATGCCGTTATGCTGGCTTGGTTCTACTGACATTTTAACATTGTTAATAATCACTGCCCATTTGTGTGTGCTGTGTAAAGGCATAATGTGCTTTTATATAAAACGCTGTTATGTGGGCTCATTATCTTGTGCGGCAGCAGTTATAATGAAAATTAAACAATTGCAAACTTGCTTTGCCAAGTGTTTTTTAAATACGTTTAACCAAGCTGATTCACAGCTCCTACCTGATTCTGTGGGGTTCTATATCAAAGCTGTTGGAAGTTGCATGCATAAATTCCTTCATGCAATCATGAGAGCTATGCGCCGTATGCTTTTCAGTGCTCTGCTAAAACTGATCGGGCTATGCTTGTTACACAGGCTAGATCCTACCAGGGCATGAAATAAGTGTAAACCTTTAAAACTAGTCTCTGTGGTATTGATAGTTAAATGGAGTTTACAAATGACCTTTTACTTGCAGGTAGCTGTAGAGGTACTAGATCTACAATCTGTAAGCTACTCCTGCTGTTTTACTAAACACTCAAACACTGGCTATATACAGTTGTGTGATTAAAAATTGACAAAGTAGTTGCACTTCTCAAGCTAAAAGATTGAGAATGTAAATATGGCCTATTCAGGTTTTTGTTTATAGACTGCAAGGTTTTAGTAACAGTTTACATAGTGGACATAGGTGGGGGTTTTTTTATAACTTAAAATTATTTTAACAATAACTGCTATAATAATAAAGTCAGTGAATGATGAGAAGTCTGGGTAGGCTTCTCCATGGTGTCTGCATTTAGCAGAGTCACTCTAGCTGAGGATCTGGCCATTTGAAGTTCACTTTTAAAATGCCTGTTGCCAAGCACCCTTTCAAAGCTGAGCTAACCAGTGCAGTTTGTGAAGTATTTTCAGACATGCTTCCCTTCTGTTAGGATACGAGATGGTCCTTGTAGGAGTGTATTCAACTGCTGCTCTGACTTTTATTTTAATGCAGCACTTAGATGCAGATTGTTCCAGTACTGCAGTAGTTAGGGAAAACAAATTTACTTTTTTTTTTTTTTTGCACATGTTTAATTTTGAAAGCTACTAAGGCATGAAACAATAATTCAGAGAGGCTCTGCTTCAAATTACCTTTCTTCATTAAAAAATAAAATAACCAGGAGGTCTAGCACATTATGTCACTAAGTCACACAGTAAGAGGGACCATCAAAGAATGGTGGGAATTATCACAGCAGCTTGATCCTTGTTAGAAGCATTTACCTCATGACCCTTTCATTTGCCTACTGCCACTTTAGTTTAAGAGTGACAACGCTGTATAGCCCTCTGCACTTTCCACCCCCCCGCCCCCTTCCCTTCTCACCAGATGCCTTTGTAAAGCAGCCTGGTGAAGCAGTGAACAAAACCTTGTGGGATAAGTCTGACACTGGAAGTTAATGATTATCAGTCGAAACAAAACACTTGTTTACATGTTGTAGTCATTAGAGGTTCCAGTCAGTCATACCTCGGCTGGGATTCCTGCCAAATGTTTTGAGGGTTCTTTCACAAGCTGTGCAGTTTTGTAAATACAAAAGCACTCTTATTAAGCCTTTTTAGTATTAGACTGTGCAATTAAGATTACAGCTAATTAGATTCCTTTATTTGGAGTAGAATGGTCCAAGATACACACACAACTTTCTTAGCCACAGGATGCCATCAGATCTCTATTTGGGTGTTATATCAGAGATCAATGACTAAGAGAAACTCTTTTTGTATTGTGCACACTTTCTCTTTATTAAAAATTGCTCTCTAAACTTGGGGCAGTATGGATTTTTCCTCACCTTACTGTCAGCACCTCTGTTGCAGCCATAAAACTTTCTTTTTTGATTAGCATGTCTCAATTTGCTGGAAACACTTTACTTACATCTCTTTTAGTATTGCTGGCTTTTCATTTCAGCCTTATTACAACTAGGATTAAGGAGGTGATTTGACTATGAAGGAATTTAGGAAAATTTCCAGTAAGCTAAGGATGATTTTACGTTAACTACAGGATAACAGAGTTGTAGAAATGAATGTTTCTTTTAACACCTGTGAATTAGTCCATACCTGAATAAATAAATGATTCCTTTGGTATTTGAAGTTGGTATAAAAGAACTCAAATCCCACCATTTTCTTGTAAACACTTAATTAATGCAAAGATGCATCTAATACAAATAGATGTGTGAGCTGGTGAACCTGTTTCACGTACTGTTCTGCTTTGACAGAATTCTCTGCATTGAGAATGATGGTAAATTATTTAAGGTTTGGGAGGCCATTTTTTGTAACTGTGAATTGTAAGACAACTGAATCGTCCATACATATTTTATCTCTATTTTTCCTTTGCCAAAGAAGATATCAGTTTTAGTTGCTCCAGTGCAGGACTGCTCGCTTTGACATTTCCCGGTTGTCTGTAATGCTAGGCAATAATTAAATATCAGGTGCATAAGCTGCTCTTTAATTTGACATGTGTGCTCCAGGCAATAAACACATGCAGTGCAACGTGGGAGTGTAATTGCTAAGGAATAAAATCTTGTACCAAGTGAGATCTTTGTATCAGGTACTGCGTGACAGCTCATTTGATCATTATGCCCAGGCTAAAGAGGTTGCCTAATTAGTTTCCATTAAAACTCACCCTTTAATCAAGAATTATTCTTGCATAAAGAATGTCACTTGGTCCAGATGAATGAACAATGGTTCCCCCTTGAGATTCAACTATCTGTTACACTTGGGATGCCATATGTCTTTTCAAACAATTCAGCTACAAGAGTACTCTGAATTTGGATCTCTTAGCACTCTGCAGTATTTGCATTTTCTTGGTACCAGCTAGTGTTCTATAGGAACATCACAATGGTATTCTGTGTACACTTCATCAAGCCCGAGAAGCAATGCTTAAGCAGCAGGACGTCTGTTGTAAACACACAAATGACTAATAGGCCTCTCTTAACTAACATATCTTAGTTGTTGTATATATTTCATAAGTGGCATACATAGCATATATCCTATTACCTGGAGCTAGACTTCAGTCTCTCATCTAGAAATGTCAAGGTTCAGCTAAATTTAATATTTTGAAGGGAAATAACTTCCTAGATTTTTTTCCTAGTGACAATAGCTTTGTCAGCTGAAGTTGATCATAGAAGTAGCTGTGGGTTTTGTTTGTTTTTTTTTTCTATCTCTCTCCTTCCCACCCTGTAAAAATCTTGCAACTTAAGTGTCTTCCCCCTGTTCCCACAAGATGCATGAGGCTCAGGAGATTACTGGGTTCATGCACACCACCTATGTGGAGCTCAGTTGTTGGGTATGTTTCAATCTGAGCCATGGCTACTCTTCTACAAGTTCCTGGTTGTACAGCTGAGTTGGCTCATCTGCAACATAGCAACTGCAGTGGCCCACCTAAGCTGACTGCTGGCAAGGAGAGGCTTCTCCCTCTGGCAGTGCAGGCTGCTGCTGTGGGCCAGATGGAGATGAAGAGACTTCAGAGTCACAGCCCAGCAGTTGTAGTCAGTGGCCTCAGTCAACTCCCTTAACATACCTGCTTCTACAGATGTGAGCTGGTCTTGCAACATTTGCAAAATGCCATGGGCTGGACTGGCAGTTTGACATCTAGTGTGTAGGCAGAGCCGCTAGGTCCTCTTACTTTACCCAGACACATCCTGGTAGTAAGCTGTGAGCTAAGTTTCCTTTCTGAAGGATCATCTCCTTCCTTCTGGAGAGATAATGGTACATGTCAATGTTTGCACTGACTGTATCTGCCAGTGTGTTGTCCGTCCTTTTTTATTTAAATGGTTTATGGGGCACCCAAAGAAAAAAGGTCTCAAAAATACTTCCCAGTCTTTTTGTAGCCCAGACTTTTGCTGACCCTGTTGCGTTTGGAGAAATGACAAAATGTTTTGTGAGCTTTGCATAGCTGGAGGCAATGCCTTTCACAGAAACAACTGCGATCTAAGGTTGTGTGAAAGATTGCCACAGACACTGATCCATGTGGCATGGAACAAGTATTGTGCAGGATGCCTGCTCCAAGTTCCTTCTTGGTAAGTCTCAATGCTCTAGCTTTCATTCTTAAACCTGAGCCATATGAGCTTTCAGACTGCAGGAGTATTTAAGAAAATGGAAGGACGTGCATGCAAAGTGAGATTCAAATCCTTGATGTTTCTTGTTGCTGTTGGTCTAAGTGGCCCTGTTCTCCATACCCAATAGATGATTTGTCATATCCAGAGTGAATGAGGCAGATAGGAAAAGCATAGGATTTAACATCAAGAATCTGAGAAGAGAAACAATTTGATTATCTAATGTGACTCCCCAAATAGCAGAGGCTTTTAATTTACTGGCTCTTGTACCTTGAGCTATGTGTTTAGGAAAGTAAGTATTCTGTGTTGTCTGAGAGCTGTGCACCTTTACCTAGTACTTTCTTTCTAGCTGTGGTCAGTCTCTGATACATCAGAGGGAGATAGATAAAAAAGAATAAATATTTCTGTGCTCACAGAAACTGAACTCTGATTTCCTCTGGCTTAATGTAGTTAATCTGTACTATTTCAGTGTGCTCACATGTATTTTACACCCCCTTCTAATATCTCCATCAAACATATCCTTAGTTCTCTTTCATGCTCTCTGTGCCACTCCTAGTTTCTTTCCATGTCCCCAGGACATGCCCAGGCTGCTGGAGAAATATGTTGTGGCTGGTTCAGCGTTACAAACATCAATGGGTGTCAGTTGCTGTCTCTTGACTATTAGTCAAAGAGGATTTGTTGCATCTTAGTTACTTCAGGCCCAACAAATGTCTAGAGGGGCTCCATGATCATGATTTATGCAAATATTTTAGTGAAGCTCCTAGATGGTATCCAGACTGCTCTGGTGGTATGCAGTGATAAAGATCAATTATCACTAGAATGATGTGAATTATTTGGCTATAATATCTTTATTTTTACAGAGGTTATTGACAGCTCAAAAGTAAGATGATACCTCCAGTAATCCTGAATGAAGTGCCTCCTCCTATTCTACAGGCCTCTCTGGGAAGCCTGTGCGTTGAGGAACACACACAATCTTTGTAGATGATTGATCTCGGAGCGATCCTTTGACAATAAAGACTAACATAACTCTTAAATGAAAAAAAAAAAAGGGAAATTTAATAGCTTTAGTAGGAGGAAATACTAATGCTGAATTAATAATGGATAAATTTAATAGTGTTAGTAGCAGTAGTATTTGGTAGAAAGGGCAACTTTCCTGAGAGGGGAGTTTTTGTCTTGAATCAAGTTAACCTCTTTAACCAGTTGGTTTTTGTGCTGAGAATAATGTTTTATATTCTTTGGTTTTTGGATGCAGTTGCTGCATTTTCCGTACCCAACTAAGCTCTTCAATCATAACAATGAATTCTACAGGTTACTTATAATTTGTGGTTTAAATAAAACAGAGCAACTTCTTTAGCATTTTGAAAAGAGTGTTTTTGCAGTCTTACTGAAAATTCCCTTATTCTCATATAGTGGTATGGTACATGGGAACATCTGAATTCCCTCATATCATATGTTCAATGCAGTAGCTCTAGCCTGTTCCCTCTTCCCATGCATTTCCTCTGCAATAAAGAATTCAAAGTGTTTTAAGCTTTCCTTCTGTGGATGTATTTCTGTGACTGCAATCATGACTGTTGCCTGGTTTTGAATCCTGTCAGCTGCCCACTACTTTCTCTGTTCTTTTCAAAGTAGGATAGATAGAACACACAAAATTAGAGTATCCAATTGATTTTATAATATTGAGACTATTGTTTAATTTTTGAAATTTCTCAAGATAACAAGATACTTCTATTTTAAATGCAATGCCATAAATCAATCTGAGTTCATTCTAGACTTGACCCAGCTTTACTGAAAGGTTCATGAACTTAGCAAACTTGGCTCAGATATTGATGAAAAGCTGCCTTGAGATGCATCACACTTTGATTAAAAACTTGATGTAACCCTGATATATTTATTAAGCATATCTAATTATCTTCAGTAGCAAGCTTAAACCAGAAATGACCCAAGAAAAATACTTCTGCTATAAACAAATATAGGGGCTAAAACCAGTTTTGGGTGACTGTTCAGGGCTACTTTTGCTTTCTCCAAACCTGTTTGCCAAGATCTGAATTTTATATCTTTTCCACAAACACATTTTTCCGTTACAAATACATATGTTTATCTTTGTATTATAAAGTGGGAACTGTTTTTATTACTCTTGTTATTAATCCAAGTAATCTTTTGTGTTTCTATAAGAAATTCACTAGAGTGGAATCAAAACAATGTTCAGTATAGAATTAACCTTTCCCATATGCAAAAAGCAAACTAAACAGTGTTTAATGTAAATAGAGTAAGAACCATCAGCATTACTCTGTGTAATATCCTGATACTTTACAGTCCTTTTGGACCTGAATGTATCAACCATACTTCAGAAGCCTTCATAAACTTGTATAAATGTTTTCTTTTGCAATGATTTTTCAAAGTTTCCAGTAACAATCATTTACTGGCCTCCTGTGAGTTGTACTGCATGGATTGAATATTATCAAGGAAAATAAACTGGTTTTGTTTTATTTCTCTGAAGTGCTTTCTAAAAGAATTCTATTCAAAATGTACACATTGGATCATATTCTGCCCCTAGCCATGGTATCTGATAAAATGCCATTGACTTTATTACAGTCCACTTTGGCTCTGGCATATTTCCATGTACTCTAGGCTGCCAGTATAACTGAGGAGGGAAAACTTGACCTGGGGTGTGTTTTGCTTCAGAAAGAACTGCATTATTTATCCTCAGTGAGGAAAGTACAGTAATTCATATGTTGCACAGTAAGACAGAACTAGTCCTGGAGTCCTGTTGTAAAGGTTTTCCCTTCCAGAGCTCCCCGTTACTTCCCAGAATAGTCAGTTGCAAGTGCTCGCACGTGAGGAACTGCACTCAGCTTCAGCTTGTGGCTTCTCGGGAATATGAAACAGAAGTTTAATGTAGACACTGTGCAGGTCAGGGGCCAGGGTGAGTCCTGCTGTGAGGAGGAGAGGGACTGGGGGAGAGAGCAAGGGCACTGCAGCATCGGCCTCGCCGCTCCTGCTAGGATGGGAAGGATGACCGCATCAAATGCTCTTGCTGCAGTGAGGAGGGTGCTGCCCTCTAACCCACCCCAGGATCCCTGCTGGGGCCAGTGAGCACTGCTGTCACCAGCTTGGTTTACTGGGGCTCTTGTAGAATTGAAATAGTTTCAGAGTCAACAGCAATCTGACATGCAAGCTGGTGGCCAGAATTCTTTATGCCTGGATCTGGCCATAATCACCCTCCACTCCCTAAGAAATCTTGACTGGGAAGACTGAGGAGGGAAAAGAAAAAAACAATAAAAAGGAGTGGGTCTAACTAGGTTTCTCCATGATTTCCAGATGTAGCTGGGAAGGCCTAGGTCTACTCTGCATAAGAATAAAGAATTGAAGGTATTTTTCAAAAACATGAAATAGCATGTCATTTGCTACAGACGGTCCCTCTGTGTGACTACTCTATCAAGAAACAAAAGCCATTTTGCTTTGAAATAACTTCTGTGAGAAAGATAATTTATTTCAACTGGAATATATTCTGGAAATTTATCTGTGTATTGAGTTAATGTTTTCCAGCCTTTCTCTCCAACCATGAAGCTAGCAATTTGGTCTTTTTATTACTTTTGAAATTAATGCTGCTTTCAAAACAAGTCATTCTGGAAAAAAATAACAAATATATTGAAATTCAAGATAAGTGTTAGAATTGGGACCAATCCTTGTTTTTTGAAATATACAAAATTTACGGCATGAAGGAGCTGCACATCATTTTAGTCTGTATTATCAGATTAGTACAACTAGAAGTATAGTGAAAAATCTCATTTTAACAAGAATATTATGTATTCATTTTTAATTTGCTTTAAAAATATAGAAATTTTGTGTGCTATACCTTCATTTTTCAAATGTTGTTCTCTAACTTTTTAAAAGGCTAACTTTCATGGGAGCTTGCATCTTAAGTACAAAAACTAGTATGTGTTTACAGCTGACTTCATTTTGAAAGCTTTTACTGTTCATTCTTTCACATAGAACATGGAACACATAATATTCACAGCCCTCATGATAATAGGTTTGTTGGGACAGGGGAGGCATCTTTCTTTCTTGTTCCATTTGAGTTAATACATCTGGTTTAGCCACTTGAGAAATAAAGTTGGCATCTACAACATCTTGTTTAAAAGATGTCTAGATCCCATCCTCTGTGGTCTGTCAAGAGTGGTTATGAAAGTGTCTCTTCTGAGCTTTGAAGAAAAAGGATTTTTATTCATGTCTTAAACTTAGTTTAAAACTGAGTATCACTTATTACTCTGATTTTGTGTTTGGTAAAGCTACCAACTGCTAAAACAGGACAGATGTACGTGTTCAGTTGGATTGAGAAGTGAAGCAGAAGCACACAGATTTCACAAAGGGGACATGGAAGATCTCTAGTGCTTTTCCTTACAGGAAAAAAGGCACTAGTGTGGGTCTTGGAAAGTGGAGTATAAGCTTTCAATAGCAAATGACTGGAAACATATTTTTCAGTTGGCCCAAAACACTGCAATAACTATTATCTGTAGGGAATAAAGGAAGGATCAATACGTGTGCAAGTGCTTCAGTTGTTTGAGCATTTGATGAAGTGATATAATTCTCTTAAGTCATAAGAAGACACTGCCATTATTTTACCTGGAAAATAAATGAATAAGAATTTACATATATTTATACATGCTTAAAGAAAAACATAAAAGTTTATACACATCACAGTTTTAATGTTTACTTATGTTGGCAAATTATAAGAACTTGTTTGACATGCATACGACTTCCACATTATAGCTATGGACTGCTTGGCTGGAAGGTTGGGCTAAGAATAGTATCTAGGCCAAGTAGAGTCACAGTACAAGAAGCAGTTGCATGGGTAGCAACATGGCCCTGCTGCCCCTCCATCGCTGGTGGGTGGCCCCAGAGAGCTTGGGCTGGCTGATGTTGCTGGAAAAGTTAAGAACGTGATGTGCTCTGTGGTTATTGCTGGCAGGTGGCAGCTGCACCATGAAGAAAGACTCTCCTCTGGGATCTCCCAGTCTTCTGGCCTATTCTCCCTGATCCCCCTCCTCCTTTGGCAGGAATTGCTTGGTCCCTTCTCCTCAGGATGGCAAATCTGTTTCTGCCTACCTGCTTTAAATAGCTATGAATTATATATGCACTACAGTGTTTTAACTCTATTATGTTTTATTGAGGTATAATTGGCTTTGCTTTGTGTTTCTAGTAAACTGCCTTTATCCTGACCCATGAGGTTTTTTGGGGTTTTTTTCCATCTCATTTTCTCCCCTTTCCATCTTGCTGAGGAGGAGGGTAATAGAGCAGCTTGGTGGGCATCTGGCATTCAGCGAAGGACAACCCACCACATGTTTGCTAGATGCTATAGTCACTACAATATCCTCATCCTAGGTGCCTGGCAGTGAATCCTAGTTCATACTTGGATTCTGCTCATTGCTTGAATTCTCTGGTCTCGATTAGTCTTGTCCAATGACCAGTCTCTAATCCTTTTCTGAAAAAGCATGCCAAATCATTTGTTTTACTTCAAATTTTGTCATAGGAAACTGTTCATTTTCCTTCAATTTTTGTCATAGGAAACTTTAAAAAAATCATGTCATCTGTCTGCTTACCTTGTAGCTGGCTGCTTTGCACATTGCTCCAGAGTAGGCAAAACCGGGTGAATGGATGTAGTGAGCCCTGGCATTCAGTTGCTTCTGCCTCAGCAGCTGCCTACTTCTGGTTGCTAATAGACCCTTGTCTCTCCCCTAATGGATATGCAAAAGTGCGTGCTGTGAAGACATTTGTGATGCAGTATAACATCAACACGATGACTTTGATGAACTGATTAATGGGCAGGCAGGAGGTGAGCATCCCAAACTGTTGAATGTCTTTGCAATGTGCAGTAATTTTTGGTAGGACTTCAGGATCAAATTTTCTTGGCTACCTCAATTAAAGCATTCATAATTTAATACTTTCTCTTGATAGCTAAAAATGCAGAAACTTTCCTGGCTTAGGCTTTTGGCTCATGTCACCTGAGATGGTCCAGTGACTGTGATAAACCCATTATAATAAGACTTCCACCCAAGCATTGAGATGGGAAAGATCAGAACCATATGGTTCAGTTCAGGAGGGCAGCATTTTGATAAGAAAACTGCAAATTGAAAGGGAATATTTCTTGTGAATGCCTTTGAGCGCAGCAGTGCTCTGAGAACATGTCCCTGAGAGAGAGAGAAACGGACAGACCATTTAAGGGTAAGTGTGGTGAGATAGGAAGTGGACATCACAGGAGATGCTTTTATTCAGAGTTGGTTTGGAGAGCTCAGAAGATGCAAGAAAAAACCTGAAGACTTAATTGGTACTATTGCAATGTTATAGATTTTCTGTATCTTTAAGGGGTTGTTACAACTATTACAATAACTGTAGCTATAACATTTTTGTACTTGCATATGTGCTGACTTTCCCTAAAGCTGGCCTAAGGGGACAGAGGTCCTTTGTGTGGCTGTGATGGATACTAGTATAATGCTTTTGTTTGGTCATGGTTGTGCCATGTTTCTTTAGGGAGAGTGGTTCATGTGAGCAGTGGCTGCTCTAGGGGATAGAGTCCGTGATGGCAGGGGCTGCTGGGCTGTGTGCAGTGGCTGGCAGGCAAGCAGCATGGGGCCATGCTGTGCTCCTGTATCGGGAGACACAGGAATCTTCCTGGAAACTAAGAAAAACAGAGTTTGCTGCTATTGGGAAACCCAGCTGGAAGTGAGGCTGTGTGACACAGGAAGAGTGTTTTGTTAAAAACCTTTCCTTTTTGTGGCCTACTTGCTGTGAATTTGCTTGGGCTGTGACATTTTTGCAATGGAGGGGAGTATCACTGGTGCAGGCAAAACCACCCAGCTTGGGCTAGACGCAAGATGTCAATGTGTGTGCCTGTGCCAGGTCATTCCCTTGGACCACCCAGCTTATCCAGGGTGAGTATCACAGGAGATGAACTTTTTCAGACAAAAAAGCAACTGGCTGCTCAGAGGAGGGCAGACTGCTGTCTGAGATGAGAGTACAACCTGGAGCTGGGCATGAAATGAAATGTTGAAGAGATTTCCTGGAGACTAATTTGAGTTATTACCTTCAGTCCATTCCCAAGAGACTGCGTTCAGGCCAGATTTTGTGTCTTTGTGATCTAGAGCTGCCTTAGCTTGCAAAGTTGAGAAGAGTCGGAGAACAGGGATTTTCATTTTCTCTTGCAACTACCTTTACTTCTCCTGCAGTGTAATTTCTTGTGGTTACTGTATGTACGCTTCCAACAATGACACTGATTTCCATCATTTGAAAGCATACAGCTAGCTTTTGAAGCTACCACACTGGTACGATCATTAGATCACATCTGGGGAATATTGCACAATTCTTCTGCTTCTGAATCAAAGGCTTCTTCAGCAGAAGGCCGTATTGACTTGTTGGAGAATGTAATTTTGCAAGGACAAATCCCTGGGGTTTAGAAAGTTTGTGAGTACAATTCGAACAGGATATGGTAAGACTAGCTTTGAATTTTTAGAGGAAAAAGATTTGCTGGCCAGAGGACATGAAACTGAACATAAAGACAACAAAAGTTGTTTACACTGCTTGACATGAATCTGTATATACATTTACGTAGAGTTCTGTTGTAATTGCAGGTATAATATGATCCAAATTACTGATTGATACTACTTTGGGTAAACTATCTGGTAAATAAATTAGTACTAGAGAGATTCTTTTACCACCTTTAGAGCTTTCTCCAGCAGCTTATCTCTGCCCAAAAACTATTATTACTGTTTTTAGCCCTAGAACATTAATGTCTCCTGTCAGTTAGTTGTGACTGCCTTTTCTAAAACTATCAAAAGACTGTGACATCTTACATTTTCATTGGAATTGCTTCTATTATTTGAATTGTAAGTAGCAGGGTTCAAATGCCTTCTTTTTCTTCTACAGCAACTACTTTCTCAATAACTTATTCATTAATGTTACCCTGTAACTAAGAGAAAACAGTAGTTTGTGTTTTCTTGTCAAAATAAAGCTTACATGAGCCTGTTATTATTTTTCCTATTGCCTTGGCACCTCAGTATATCTATAGTGCTATTCTGACTATTTTTTTTTTTTTTTTAAGATAGCTTTGCTGATATTTTATTAGTTAAAACATGCTACCATGGTGAACAGAAATTAATCTCAGGAGTTCTGGGAGCCTGAACTCTGCCCCGGAGACACTACAGGTTTGTTCCTCGCTGGAAGGGACCAGCCTGGGGCTTGTAGACCATGTAGAAGTTGAGGCAATGGAAGTGCAGCTCCAGTGCCCAGCCTGTGTCTTGACCAGTGTAAGGGCTGTGCTAAGATGCTAGGGTTATCAGTAATAAAAATTCATTCCAGAATGAAGTGAGAAATGTGAAGGCTGACATCTCCAAACCGCTGGACATTATTCTTTTCAGCAGAGAAGAAAAAAGTGTTCAGGGAAACCACTCTTGAGTTTTTGAGAGGCATGGTGTGCTGCAGCTCTGTATGGAGAACTCACAGTTTAGAAATCTGGTCTAGATGTTTCAAAACATATAAACTTAGTGGGAAAATAATCTTAGGAAAAAGGGATCATTAGTTGAAGCAAATAGTTTTTCTGTACATTCTTGATTATTCATGATGGGTAAAGTGAAGTACCTTCCTAATTTTTGTAGTTATTCTCTCAATTTCCAAATAAAACTTCATGCTTGGATGTGCAGTGAATGTTATGGTTTTTCCCTTAATGGAAAAGGCATGGATAGGCATTGTCCATCCATCCGTATTAGAATCAGTCTGGGATGTACAGATTTTTTTCATGTTGCATGAATGTTATGCTTTAAGCATGTAGGACACAAAATAATAATATAAAAACTTATAAAACTGTAAACTGCTATGTTAAGGTCTGAGCCAGAGCCTAGCATGGTGAGGGTCAGCAAGCTCACCCTGTGCATATTGTTCTCTCCCCTTTGGTAGCAAGGCAGTGAAGAACAGGTGAGGGAATGAAGGATAAGAAAAGCTACCACATCTCAGTGGCCTTTCGCTGTGGGAAGGCAGTATTAAAATGGATAAGTAGAAGTTATGCAGAGACCCAAGGCTGCAAGAGTGAAAAATCAGAATATCTGGAAAGCAAGGTCATCAGAGAGCTGGAGACAGGCCCCAGGATCTCTAAATTTCTTTGTTTTTCTTTGCTAAGAAATTTTGTATGGAAGCTTATTAGAAGAAAAAAACCCTTCAGATCTCATCAATGACAATGGCTGGCAGCTACAGAGAAACTTAAACTTTAGTATTTCAGAAATCATGCAAATAGCTATTTCAGTGAGAGAAGAGGGAATTAGTTGAAGTTTTTACAAAGCGCCTCTTGAAGTGAAGATCACTAATGAGTAATTTGGAATTGTTGTCAGATCACTGGCCAGATACAAATTTGCAGTCAAGCATTGATATTGCTGCCTGTTAATAGCAATCTAATTAGTAGCAGTAGTTCTAGGCTTTATGTAAGCCATCTCTCTATATGAAGAAATTTTCTGGGATTATCAAATAGCCATTATTGCCAAACTGTTCATTTGTCTTTGAACCAAAAGTATTTGCTGCGCCTTTCCAAAAAGTGATGTAGAAAATTTGCTTATGTTACCATCTGTATCTCTGTTAAAATTGACCCAGACATGTGTGGCACCCCTTTATATTGAGCCATGAAGCTACAGGTCAGATTTTAGCTAATAAAATATGAGAGAGGGAGCTAAAGTGCAAGGGAACGAGCATACTGAAATTATAATAGAGACATGATAATGGAATTACGGTTTTCAATTATTCTTTTAAAAAAAGAGTAAAGAACCTTACCAGCTACCCCCAAAATATCTTTGTTCATGACTACTCCTCTCCTGTAATGAAATAGCTGTTTATAAACAGTATGAAATGCTTTTCATTTGACTTCCAGAGGGAGTCAAATGCACAGTTTGTAGGCTTTTACAAACGAGCCTAGAGAATTGTTGAACAGCAGTCAAAATATTCAGCTAAGACATGTAACTTTAATCTTCAGCAAGTTAATTTTTCTTGACTGAATGGACCTCTGGGCCAGGGATGAGTGCTGGCTTTCGTGGGTGGTGTGCACATGCATCTGTGTAGCAAACCTGGCCCAAGAAACCCTAGGTGGTTAACTTTCCATTTAGAAAGATAAACAGTCTATTCAATTTAGAATAGAATAATAGTAATTTAACATACTTGAGCCAAAGTAATTACCTTTCACTGTTTCCACAGCATGAAATTACAGTCTACAATAATTTTGAAATACTGATTCTTGCAGGCATCTGATGTTAAAAGTGTTTCTTGAATACATTGTGCATACTGGAAGAAAGTGAAGTTTTTACATGTCCATGTTGAGTAATTTGATTTCTTTTTAAATACAGTATCCACTGTATAGTTTAAGTCTCAAACTACTGTGTAGTCTGAAACTGTCTAGCAGCTGCAGAGAAGTTGCCAGTGAAATTTCTCATACATGCACCTCAGGTGCCATCAATTTTTGTTTGTTTTATGAATTTCTAATATGCAAAATATGTATGTCACCAAGATAGGCTTTCTTCCTGTTTTTTTCTTCGAGTTTTCTCTTGTTTCTGTATATTATTGAAAGAAATCAGTTTTGCATGGAGAACATCATTAATAATGAAATGCAGCCTGTGTGCTTTTTAAAAGTCTATTTCTTCCTTATAAATAAATGGTAATTTGTTTTAAAGCGTCATTGCACACAGTGTTCAGCTGGCTCTCATGCATTCGATTATTTTAAATAAATGTACCATAAATGGAACAAGTTCTTTCTAATTTGCAAATGATATGCAACATTTTTCAAAAAAAAGAGAGAGAAAAAAGAAAAACTGTAAAATTTGTTCTTAACTACATCTCATTAATGTGAAGCTGTTCAATGACCTGTAAAGATTAAAGAATTAGTGAATTGGTAAAATTATCAGAATGAAAAATCTATATAATTTTGATTTCAATTTAAAAATCTGCTAAACAGTCTAGGGGCTTTAGAAAAGTATATTACTTTTTAATATCGGTTCCACAAATGTCCTAGTGTTACAAATGGACTGAAATAAAGGCAACAAATAGTATGTTTAAATGTATAGTGTTACAACATTCTGTTAAAGTAGGGCTTTTTTCTTTTCATTAAAACAACTGAAGACACTTAATTAAGTGACCACTCTGCTAAGTGGAGCAAAAATTAATATACATAAATGAATTTATGTGTGGGCAATGATGCATAATTAAAAATATGCTTCAAATAAGGAGTTGAGGAGAAAGAAAATAGTTTAACGAGACTCTTCAAGACTATTGCCTCCTGAATTTTTAAGTCCAACATGCATAGGATTTACTTATCGGCAGCATTTGAACTAAAATTTGTGACAAAATTGTCTTTAAAATACTGGAGCTGGGGTATTATGGGACAGTGATTTGCTGTCCCTTGAGAGCCAGTCTTGACCAGAAAAATCGTCTTGCTATCTTGTAGCCATTGCGTGTTCCTAGGCATACCTCGTCTTTGCCAGACTTGTGTTCAGAACTTGCTGAAGTTCTCTGTATGGCAGGACATGTCAAAACTGGAGTGAATAGAAAACGTTTATATTAAAACTCAAAGATGATGTGGAATATAAATGTAAATTTAAGGAATATTCCTTTGCCATAGGGTGGTGATTACGTTATCTTAGTTGTCGACTACCTACTTGGCATAGCAGTTCACCTTTTATTGCTTAGTAGTTGGAAGTAGGCAGTAAATAAAAGGAGTGAAATTCAAGTGAAAAGTGGAGTCACCTGATGTTTAGGTCTTTGAGTGTTTCATGGTGATTTACACAGTTATCCTTTGTGGATCATAAGTTGTTGGGTTTTTTATGATACAGTCTTTGCAAGATACAGTTTGAACAGCCATCGTTCAATTCAGCCCAGGCTTTCAGGCAGTGTCTCTGTGTTTTCCCTGTCTGGTCAACAAATGTTAGAACAATGAATGTAACACTTCTCTGTGTTGCCAATCTCACACTCCTGTTAAGGAGTGATGGAAAAACAAGCCTGTTTTGTCTTTTCTAACAAATACAGGAAAGAGGTGGATTTGGATTTTGGTTTTGTAATACTGGGGAGTGTTGCCTTAAAAAAGCTCTGTACTTTTTGTGTTACAGATTTCTGATGTTTCATTTGAACAATTACTGCTGGCTGCAGCCCTGTTTACTGTTCTTGAAGATAAGCAAAATAGGAAGAAAACTGCAGCATCCACACAGACACCTTTTGTGTCACAGTGATGCTGCAGCGTGCAGGAGGGGGGAGAGTGGCACAGAAATCCTTCCCTGCATGCCTTACCCCTCCCATTCCAGGAAATCAGCAGCTGCTCTTCTGGTGATGTTCAGGTTCAGCTGAACTCCCATTCCCACTGAAAAAAAATAAACTCCTTTATCCCCTGTGGTATTTTATTGGCAAGTTTAGCTCAGTAATGAGGGGGCACTTTGGGGAGTACAAAAGCTGGAGTCCCTAAGGCCACGTATAAAGAACAGAACAGCAACAGTTCTTTACTATTTTTTACTAATAAACACATGTAACAGTAACTGCCATTACTTAATTACTGCAAAGCAGTTTTAAACAACTGGCTTAACACTGTATTAACACAACATAAAAACAACCGCACCAGGAGTATCACCCGTTATTATTGGATATGGCCCTATTGAAGCCAATGGCATGAAATTAATAGGTGCAGGGTTTGGCCCCTCAGGCCCCCGTTGGTCTAGGAATTCATTGCCTCATGCTCAGGTTTTCCATTGCCTTACAGCTCCAGCAGTCTTATTTTCGTGAACTTTCACAGTGTTTCTATTTCTAAATAAGTATGTGTAGTTTTTTTCATTATACTTATGGAGTAAGTAATTTCTTTAACTAGTGTTTTTGTCTGTCTGAGGTACTAGTTAACCCTGAGAGTGGGTAACTATAGAACAACCTCTGCCTTCAACATGCAAAGCTATTCCCAGAGGCTGGATTAGATGTCATGGCTTGGTTTTCAGATACACTGAAGCAGAGCCTTGTAACTGCTGCAAACTCTACCTTTTCTGTGCAGTTCTGCATACTTCCAGGTAGTTTTGGTTTCTCTGTACCTGTGAGTTTTATCCAGCTATTTTATTCATCTACTTGCTCAGTTCTGGAAGCATGCTGTGCCTTCCATGAATGTCTAACAAGATACTTGGTTCTTGTGGCAGCAATGGAGATGAACAGAGCAGCCACCTTTCTGTTCCATGAGTGGCAATTTTTTTTCTGCACTGTTTTCTGCACTGAAATAAGAAGTCCACAAAGAAAAGCAAATGCTTAGAAGATAGAGTATTATTTTTCAATGGTAGATGCTGCTTTCAGGGTTGTATGTGATGCAGGAGTGAAGAAGAAAGAAGGATTGGTAATAACTGGCAGAAAGAGATGCTTTGAGACAACAGAAAACTTGAGTAGCAAGCTATGTTATTTGTC
Source organism: Caprimulgus europaeus (assembly GCA_907165065.1). The sequence goes on from OU015539.1 coordinate 12,474,835, forward strand.
CATTGTGTGGGGCATTTCCATTGTTAAGAGATTAAAATAATATAAAAAAATATTTTTTACCCCTGGCTGTCAAAAGCTCATGCCACTCGTCCTGATAAAAAATGCTGTATAATCTTTTGTCCTGTAATGTTGTGAGCATTCTTCTGTTTTAATTTCCTTTCAGAATCTTTTGATGCATTGCTGCACAAGGGGCTTTTCTAATTATGTGCAAGTTTTGCAAGTATTGTGTAGGGGTCTACTACATTAACTGATTAATTTTTTTAAAAGTGCTTTGATACCAAAGGCAAAAAAGTAATTGTGAGTCGGAAAACATTTCTCAATTTGGGTGTTCATATGCATTTCTCAATTCAGACATAGGCTATGGTCTGCTTTGACCATGTCAACTCAGTCACTTTAGTCACCTTGGGATGATTACTTGAGTCTTTCTTTGGAAAGAAACACAGTCTGATCTTTTTGCACCGTGTTGTGTATGAACATCTCAAGGGAAGACTCCTATGAAAATGTTTGTGTTAGTTTTAAATAGGGCAATTTATTTTTCAGATCAGAATCACTTAGATGGAGACTTGCTTTCTTTGGGGATTAGGCTGCTTCACCAGGGCATCTACCAGTGTCCAGTGCTTTTCATTGGTATTGCTAGTTGAACAGGCAAGATTTGTGCAGGTACCACTCTTTACCCGTGGTCCTTTGGGACTTAGGTTCTCTCTGCCTTTTTGCATGTAAAGTATTGTAAAAGACTGAAAACATAGGGCAATGTTTTTGGCTTTTGGAATTTCATGGAGAGTCCCCAGAAGTTTTTCTGGCCTGATGTCTGGCAGGAAAGAAAAGAGAATTCTTATTTTCACAGAAGGGCAAAATTCTGTCAAAAGAATTAGTTGGAATCTCTGTGGGAAATAGTTTGGAACCTCCCTCCCTCCTCACTTAAGCTGGCTTTCAAGATGAAGGTAAGCTTTTCATCTGTCATAAAGATTTGCTGTTGTATTACTCTGTTGAAACGTTAACATCAGATTCCAGTAACGGAAATAGAGAGAATCGAGTTCTGTAAGTGAGTTTGTATTGAAATTTCAGTATCAGTCTCCCCAAGCTGGCAAACAGAAACAGTGTTAATTGTAAGAAATATTTGTGAATTTTAGATTTAAAATCTAATTTTGTGTATTTGCCATAACTTTCCATTACAACAAAGCATCGACAGAAGAATGAGGGTTGGTTGCTGGCATTTTGAATTATCTATGCTCGTACCCGGCTTTTGGGAATTTGACTACTCCCAAAAGTAAAAATGGAGCAAAAAGAGAGAAGTTAGCTGTTCAGTAGTAGTACTCCAAACTGTACAAAACAGAGTGGAAGTAGTCTGTGAAAGTTAGATCTTCCTCTTTCCTCTCTCTATTCAGAGAAGGGAAATTTTTAATTCCTCCTTCCACTCTTCAACGCTTAGTGTAAACATACTAGGTGTGAAGGCAATGATTTATTTTACTTCTGTACCAGAGTAGGAGGAAATTGTTTGGAGGAATTTCAGAACCAAAAGGAAAAAACTCACTTTTACTTTTGATCCCACCTCCTGCTTTGCTTCAGTGGTGTCTGTTGCTTCAACTGTATCTGTTCCCCTTGTAGTCGCTTCTTTTGCAAGGGTGGAAATATGAGTGAGATCACAACCAATGCCAAAGACAAATTTTTAATTTGCTAATATTTTCCTGCAACACCTCATCGTTTCTATTTCTTCCTAACACCCCTACTGTGGGAAATAAGGTCACACAACACACTAGTACTTATTTCACAATACCTCCTGATGAGGAACATTTTACTATTCTCACATCTCTACCCCTTTTTCTCCTCCTCTCCCTGCCCTCCTCCCTCCTACTCGGCCCCTGCTAATAGCTGGTCTAAATTTCCCAGATTAATCCAATGTGCAAGAAACAGTGATACAAACTTGAAAATTAAATATACACAAAAGCAGAGAGGCTACAGAGTGGAAGATGCACTTCCTACTTGATTTGCTGTGTGACAGACAGACTTATAAACAGATACACAGCTTTGCCCATAGCCACTGTATTCCACAAACCCTTTGAAATATTTCAGTTTCATGCCTGTGATAATTAAAGAGCAATGACCTTCTCATTAGTGCCAAGAGGGCTGATGATGATTGTTCCCCATTTTTCTTAATGGATGCAAGCTACATGCGTGATCTTGGAATATCAAAGCAATTCTGCAAGATATTTATTAGAGTCAAAATTATGAAAACACATAGCAAACCTTTAGTTTGAATTACAAGTGTTAATATATGCAGAACCAAATGAATAGCTCATCTTTCTTCCTCTCTTGTATCTTAAATTTTTCATTACAAATTTCCAAGGCTTCAAAGTAGTATCTCACAGTCGGTCCCCTTTTTTCTCTCTTGCATGACAAAGAGCTGTCAAAAATTGTTCCTGTGTTTGTTAGTATTTTTCTCTTTTTTCTCTCATCTAAATGTCAAACAACTTAGCTTAAATAAAGCACAGCATTCTTCATGTAGTGCTTCTCAAAAGAAAAACAACACCACAGAAGGCATCTAAAAAGGCCCTAATTAATGTTTCTCATTGATTTTTGTTTTAGTGTGATGTATTTTATGAAAAAAATATGAATCCAGAAGGCACTCTCATTAAAATCATTAGTGGCTCAATGTTAGCTGAAAACAGCTCATTCTTTGGTGCACTGTAGTGCTTAAAAGCACGTTCACACACATAGCTTCTTATTTAACATCACAAGCTAGTGTTAGATGAAAACTAGCATTAGTTTTGTCAGGTACTATTGAACTACAATGAGCACAAAAGCTGTATCAAGGTGAATAATAAGAATATACTGTCACTGCAGCTTGTGTGTCTCTCTAGGCCCTCTTTCATGCCTAAAAACCCAAGAACGTAACTTTGTCCTTGATTTCTGTGTTAGCCATTTGAGAAAACAGTAACAGCCAAAAAAAAGGAAAAAATAATCTGAGGCCCATTGCAGCAGTAAGACCTAGAGATGTTCTGATTTTTAGGGAAATACCTGGAAGCTTATTGCCAAGATGAACATGTTGCTATTGTAGAGCAGTGTTCACAGTTCTGCTTTGATGTAACCACACAATGACTATAGTCATGTGCCCTCTCCAGTAGTACTTTGTAGCTAAAACTAGAAGAAATTCTGTGTGTACCTTCCAGAGGACCAAAATAAGAATAAATAAACAAATAAATAAATGGCTAAGAAGGTATTTTCAATTTTTTTTTTTCAAATTACAGCTTTATTTTTTCTTTGATCTACTGCAATGATTATTATTTATACAAGGCAAAACGTGCTTTACAGAGCAAATATGAGAAAGTCTTTTCCAAAGCACTATATGATGGTAAACCATTTTCAGAGCAACACTGCTTTGTACTGAAGTATGACTTTTGCAGATAGAATTATTTCCAACATAAGAAAGGCAGTTTCAATGATTTAAATCTGCTATTTTAAAGTAAAACTGACTGTCTTCATAAATGCCATGTTGTTTATCTGAGGACACTTCAGTAAGTTGGTCAAATTCTGTGAAGTGCCGGTAGAATAATGCAGTAGAATAGGCTCAGAAGTGAGAACTGTTGCTGTTGCCATATTTTGATACAAGGCATTAGAAATTGCTTTGGGGTTTTCTAGATTCAGGATATACAGAACCTCAACTTAAGTAGAAACACATTTTGGTGTCAAACATATGCATCTTATTTTAAAAAATAATGAAACATTAAGTAATGTTTTTTTTTTTTTTCTACTGTCTCCTTTGTATTTCTAGAAGAATCTTTATAAGCTGCAATAATACAGCTTGTAATAATATCTTTGTATTATGGAACCATACTGACAAATAGAACTAGTGAGAAGCAGTGTATAAGGGGAATAGAAATATCTGGATTAAACAGTAAAACTGTTTCAGCTGTTGTAAGGTTTGTCATGTGTAGCGAAATGACTGAATTGTCATTAATTTTTGCCTTGTGTTTTAATATGTCATTCATTATAAAACTTCACTGGAAACTGAATTGCTGATGGATGTGTACTAATATATGGCACACTTTGCCACGGAAGTTGCATTTTTAGTAGAAGAGGTAACATTTATTCTGGTATGATCACCGTTAATGGGGCTGTCAACAAAATTTTCGTAGAAAAATAATTACACTGCAAGTAAGACCATTTAGCTCCAGATATGAGTAGTAAACCTGTATTAATTTAGGATTCAGACTATGTTAATGGTTTAATATTTTTTCTTTATAGAGAACACAATAGTGAGGTCATCTGTAATAAAGATGATAATATTGAACCTTGGTAGTTTTCCTTCCTATGTCTATAGGACATTTATGGCTGAAATATGGTTGAAAGCCTTGAAATGTTTTATGGCAACCTCTGTGCGGTGCTATAAAGCACTTTGTGTTAATGATAAATAAACTATGGAAGATCTATGTCTTAGTAAAGGGCTGTGCTGTTTCCCTTGTGAACAACCTGACTTTAGTAATCTTTAACTTACCATGGTTACATGAGCTCAGATTTAACCCTTGTGCAAGGACTTGTACTTCATAAGTGTTAGTGTGTAGATAGACAGGCACACTGCTGCTGAATTTGGCCTAAGAAACATAGTACACATAAAAGTTGCCATGATCATTCCTTGATTCTTAAATGTCTTACTATCACAGGAATTGCCTCATTAAAAATTATTTTAAATTATCCAGTTTGTCTGCAAATAATTACTTTAGATGCCTCTTATTAAAGCTGTGTGAGGCTGTCACTAGTACAGTACTGAGTTCCTTAAGAGATCATGAATAAGAATCACAATTGGCTTTCATTCTTTGCTGAGATACTGATTGAATTTATTCATGCTAATGAATCTGTAGAATGTACTAGCCATAGTACTATACTGAAAAAGATAAGGGCAGGTTTTGCATTAAAGCTTCTGTGTATCGTGCTGATGTATGGGGATTTCAGGCTGAGAACAAGCTCGGCAATATAGCTAGACTGAACTACAGTTCATATCCTACTCTTGATCAGACAACTGTGGGGCTGAAGTAATTCCATTGAATTCAGAGTGAATTTAGATCTTGCGTATATGAGAATTCTTCTAATTTTACAAAGTCGTCTTTTTTTTTTAGTTTATTTTTAAAATTTATTTTCTTTCTTCTCCTGGAATATCTCAGTTCCTGTAAGCTTGTAGTGAGTGCTTTCTGAAACTGTAGAAAACAATACTGCAAACAGAACATGTCCTGAGATCTCTCAGATCTTGGATGAAACTTGGACTAGGGACACGTGGAGCCTCTGCTATGTTGCCACTTTTCTCCTTACTTGTGTTCAGACAGACTTTCTCCTCGCCTGTACATACTTTCTGGTGAAGAGGACGAGGTGGTCTTTGTGTCAGGGTACTGATGGATGGCTGGTCCCCATTTACAGTGTGGTTTTTTTTCAAGGATGATTGTCAATGAAGTCAATGTCCCTGCCATCCCTGTATCCACTGAATGGAAATGGTGAACTTACTGATGTCCTCTTTAGGATGGAGAAATATTCTTTTGACCTGAAGTTCACAGATTGAAGAGTACTATTCTTATTTCACTGCTTGATTAATCTCAATAAATGGTATTTGTTACTAATTTATTTTACAGCTGAACCTATGGTTACATCCTTGTGTGCTCAGGCTATCTTCAAAATGCAGACCTATCCTTGACTTTAAAAGTTCACAATTACAAATAACTAATGCAGCATAGAAAAGAAGAGAAACACAGAAAGAAAAAGGGGTTAAGGACATTGCTGGAGATCACACAGGCAGTCTAAGGAGAGGCAGGTCTCCTTCCACTAGCCCTGTTAGAACTACTGCTGAGTTATTGTGCTATCATTTTTTTGCTAAGATGTGAAGTATTACTAATATTGCTAATACTTGCTACCGAAGTAGAATGCAACTTGGTTGCACAAGCTGCTTCTTGCTGAAGAAAAAGCTTCAGGGACATGGATCAGGACTGATAATTGTCTAAGATATTTTGGCTGAGCCAAGAATTCATTGCCTCTGGGAAGGTGAGCAGTTTTAACATTAAGTTCCTGGCTCATCTGGGTGTAAGCCAGTGTATTTTGTTCCCTTCTTCACAGTATATCTGCATGTTATATGTGGTTACTGTCAAAGAGCTGTATACTCCAACAGCATCCAGAATATGGGGGTTTTCAGTCTCTCTTGGTTTAAAGAGCTTTGCTCTGATGCACAATCCTTAGCCATTCTTCAAAAACAGATAGATTATGCTTTTGCAGCTGTAACTTGCTACAGCTACATAGGAAAGCTGACTGATGGACAGAGAAGCCAGAATGATGAAGTTTGGCTCCAGATCTAAACTTAATCCATGCTCAGAAGTTTCTTGCACCTGAGCTTTAGATGTAGGATCCCCTCTGTTGGTAGTATCTTGCACTGGTTGCACTAATAGTTATTAGCTCCTTTTGAAGGTACTGGACTTGAGGAAAACGTGTTCCTGACAGTAAAAAAAACCCAAACAAAACTACCAAACGAAACCACAAAAACCAAAAAACAGTTCTCAATGCAGCCAGCCCATAACTAAAACAATCAAGTGACAGTGTGCCTGCCTAAAATGGAAGGGAGCACACAGCCATAGTGCTGTTCCTGGATTATCTGAAATCCTAATTAAAAGATCTGCCATATTAAGAAGCTGTTATGTGCCTTACTTAATAAGTGCTTTGAATTCCTCCTGAATAGAGTTCACAGCTTTTTTTTCTTAATTGTAAATGTTGTATTTTGTCAATTTTCTGACACTGAAAAAGATTTCTTGTAAAGCATCTGCCTCAGATGATGATAACCTGAATTTATCTGATTTATCTTTGAGTGTTACCAATTTAAAAAAAAAATTCTTTACAAACTAAGGAATTTTCTGCATTTTATGAAGCCACTCCTCCCTTTAATTACAGAAGTACATTTGATTTTTTTTGTACCCTAAGAATTCCCTCAGATTCATATTTTCATTTCTCTTTCTATTGCATGTGCAGCCCTGAATGTGTCCTGTATTGTGCAATTCTTTAGTAAGTGTATCAACAGTGAGTAAAGAGAATGTATTAAGCAACATACTTCAAACTCATGGTTTTAATTAGTTAGGGACAGGATTTAGCAAGTCACAGCTTTTATTTAAACAATCTTGACATAGCTCAAGACAGCAACAGCAAATTTAACACTTAAGGCCATATTAACAAACACAGATGGTTTCATATTCTTTCTTTAGAATGATACTGTTGCTTTAGATGATGCAGAGCAGTTGGAAACTTCAAAATAATTGCTAGTTGCAAGTTCCAGGGTTTAGTTGTGAGTTATGTCCACTATATTCTATCCATGCAAATGCCCTGATTTGGTTTATGTATTAGTGTAAGAGACTTGACACATCAATGATTATTTGGTGTTCAGATCTTTTACTGCAGGCCTGATTTGCCTTTATGTAACAGTTTATTCTGCCTATAACAACTGCACTATAATATTCTTTTTTTGCAGTCTGTGAAAGTATCTGAAACATGAACCTATTTCTCTTTACACTTCAAAATGTGGGGTTTGGGTTTTTTTCTTACTTTAAAGCTGTGGGCCAAGAAGTACATTTTTAGCAGCCTGTGTAGCTGAATAAACATACAGCTCCCATTAGGGTTAATTGGAGTTGCATATTCTGCTTTGCCTCTCAAAGGGTTGAGTACTTATGCCTAGCTGTTTAAAACAGAGTAGGAACATGCCATTTGAAGCTACAGACTAGTGCCAGAATTTCTGGCACAGAATAAAACCTAAATGTTGAAGTAGTTTTAACATAAGCTTATGTCTAGCATAACCTTGCAGACTTTTATTTTCCTGTGCACATACTTCTTTATTTGCATCCATTTGTGATGTTGTTTACTGTTTAAATATATTACTAGCTTGGATTCCCCACCCATGAAGACATATTCAGTGAGATGGGCTTTGCACTTAAGTCTTATTGTTATCTATATCTTAACTGCGATTTTACTTAATCCCTGACAAAGCTCTGAAAGCTGTTGGTGGTTTCTGTAAGATGCTTAAGGAGATGTGACTGGATGCTAACTGAAGAACAGATCCTTAATTAAATGATAACTTCTTACTGTCCAGAGCTGTCTTCTGTATCCCAGATACCACCAGAAACCTTTAAAACTGTGAAACTGTGTATATTTAGGAAATACAGCTGTGGAGACTAGCTATATAACGACATTGTGCACTCACTAAATAGAGAGAAAGAGACTATCTTAAGCAGTTTCCATTGAGTAAATGTTGAAAGTTAAATACTTGAATAAGAGGGAGTATAGAAGTATTTCAAAGGAAAACTTTAACAGGACTTACCACGTTTTGAAAGAATGCAGTTCTAGTAACTGCATAAGAAGTTAGGATCCAGTTTATCATAGATACTAATATAATTACAGCAACTGTTGAATGTCATGGCTAAGAAAACCCAATTCATGTAAGGAGGTGTGTGTTGTCTTTTTTTTTTTTTTTTGTGATTCCAGGGGAATATATGAAAAAAAAAATCTGTAGTCCTTGGATTAGTTTCTAAATAGCTTCTGTTTTGGTTCAGTAAAAAATTCCAAATGACTTTGTATTTTCTATCTTCAGTGTATTAATGCATTGTCTGCAAACAGATTGTCACTGCTGCCCTGCTTGCCTTCAGCCTTCCTTCGTGGGCAGTACTGGTCTGGTTTTCCAAGGCTATGACATGCAGAAAAATGATGAAGCGAGGGCTGTGTGGCTGTGCTGAGCAGTCAGCCTCTGGGCAATTGCCTGTGTAGAGCTGTCTCTATTTATGGCACATGAACACAAGCAAATAGAATACTGGTTTTAAAAATGTGAAAAAGTATTTGATACAAATGTTCATCTTAACAGCTTTATTTCTTTTTAAAGTCCAAGTTTGTGCAAACATGAATTGTCAGATAGGGCCATTGTTCATAGAAAAAACAAAAACATAGCATAACTATTGATTTTGAATTAGGGCTGGGGTTTTTTGTTTGTTTTAGTAAATGCTATTCAGGTCAATTGGTTTCTTCTTTCCCTTTACTGCAAGTTCAAATTCATGGTGTGGATGCACATACTTATGCTGTGCTTGGAGTTTGTGGACAGCATCACTATATAACTTGTTTCACCTCCTTCCAATGTTTGCTTCTTGTGCTGTAAAAAGTTTTCCTGTTTCGTTCTTGAATTCTACTAATTCCAATATTCTTTACACATTCAAACAATACACAGAGAGGGACTGTGCTCCAAAGAGATTATGGTCAGTGGTCTTTAACTTTTCCTGTATCAAGAATTTTTGCAGAGATAATACCTTTTTTTTTTTTTCCCCCCACAAGTGTCACAGAACGAGGTAATCTGCAAGTTTGGCAACACTTTTGAAATGACAATAGGAGTTGGAAAGCCAGGGGTGGAATGATCGTTCAGTATGTGACACAACATAGAGAAATGCATGGATTGGAAGAGGGGGGAAACTACGAGAGCCGTCATTGACAAAGTATGACTGCTGCTTAGTAGTTTGGGCCATTAATTGCAACAACAACTTGAGATACATGCCATTTCTTCCTTTCTGTTTTCTAATCAATTTTATGTCTCCTTAGTGTTATAATGAAGACGAACTCATTTGGGAAAAGAGAGAGGAAAAAAAAAAAAAAAGATTTGCTGTTCTTTCAACAGTACTGTCTTGCTGCCAACACTAATGTTACCCCTCTGGCAGTTTCTAGCATTAGAGAATGACATTCATTGGAAAAGAAGAAAAAATATCTGAATTATATTTGTATTGCAAAGTAAACTTGTATTTATCCTTGTACCTCAGCACCAGGGGTAGTTGTAAGCATAGCTCTTTTCCGCTAAGAATTTCAGACCTCACTGGAGAGGAAGCTGCTCCATCTCCAGAACTGATCTAGCAGAGCTGACCTTCCCTCTGTTTTGACAGAGCTGTGTGTTCAGAGCTTATGAGACAGACCAAGGATGAAAACATTTTTCCCAGGCAAAAATCTGTGTATAATTTTGGTTTTTAATAAAACAGAAGTCAGAGGGCTGATTAACAACACCACCTGGTGCCACCTGCCCGAGACCCATATGAACTGGTGGCCACCATAGTCAGAAAGCACTTGTCATAGTTTTCCACATAAAACAGCACTGTCAACACTAGGAGACTCAGGAAGTACGAAGAATCTGTAGTCTAAAGCTACAACAGGTTTTGACCATAGATAATGTTTTCTTGTTGAATTCAGAACTTTAATGGTACCCAATTATCAACATCAGGGAAATTAAAACATGTTTTTAACAATCACTCTGATTTGGTCTTTAATTCTATGCCTATGAGGTGCTTTTCAAACTTGCGTGGTTACTTTTTGGTAAGGCAATAGGGTAAATTAAGGTTTCTTGGGTACTTGAGCAGTGCATTTTTCAATTCTTAAACTTGAAAAAAATTCAAATATTGTTTTATACTTTTAATTTTCTAGCCTTAGTAATACATGTGTATGTATAAATATGCACATATACACACCTGTATGGATAAAATCCCTCAAATACTAATCTCCTTTAACTTTCCTTTGAAATTACTTTTGTCTGAAAATGCATGTGGATCTGTAGTTGGCTTTCTTCATGCTGAGAAGTTTATTCTAATCTCTGCAGATTCTCTTCTCTCCATTACTCTTTTATTTCAGCACCAAACCAAACATATATTGAAAATGCAAATACCTAAAAGCAAAGAACCAATTTGCTCAAGGATCCAGCATGATCTGCAGACAAACAGAGGAGTTTGTGGGGAATAACGTGCACCTAGGGAGACAGTGTGGTTGAGTCTGGGGAGTGGAGGGAACAAGGAGGAAATGAACTATCAGCTGGAGCCTGTGAAAGAGAAGATTGCCAAAAAAAAGGAATTAAAAGCTCCCACATGAAAAATAGGAGGAAAAGATTATCTTGTTGGCATGGTGGTGTTCTGTCAAGTGACAAGCAAGTGAATTGCTTTGATTTAGATCTTGGACCCCAACTAATGTTTACTCTTCAGATAGCAATCCTTTTGGTCTTCTAAAAATAGTTCATTCAGATTGCAAATATGCACAGATTGCACCAATGCTAAAGAACATACGCCTCCAAGATGTTGAAGAAATTATGAAGTGCCTATGTAACATGAATTTTTCTTTTTTCCCACAATTTGCTCTCTGCTGAAGTTTTAACTACTGCTTGGTGAGGTTTTGGGAGCTGATGACACACAATTTCAATCTGATTTTTCCCTTCTTTTTGCCTTTCTCCCATCTGTATAAGCCACTGTTCATTCTCATTTAGAGTTCTGCAGGAGGGAGCCCACTTATTCTGTCCTCCCTGTGATGTCCCTTCTTTCCTATTTACTGATTGTTTTTTGAAATGTATAGTTTGCTTTTGGGTAGTGTTTGGAGGCCTCAGCTGTCTGTGCTGCGTGCCTGTGTACCTGCATAGAAACCAACAAACAAAAACCAAGCTTTGCTCTGGAAACAATGTGATTGAAGATGCACTTATCCACTGAACTGGTTTTTAAAAATGGAAAAAGGAGATCTGTCAGTTTTAGTTGCCTGTTGAAGACCAGGAATAAGAAATTATTTTGTTTCTCTTTGCCATAGTTAGGGACCTATACTATTATTATGCATCATATGGATTGTGTAAGTGCCAGAAGTATATTTCACCGGGATTATCTCAAGTCTGATGGGCTCTTTAGTGCATATTAGGTTGTTCTTTTTCTTTGGCTTCTTACTGTCTTTTCTATTGAAGGAAATAAATGTACCTATTGGCATTGGGGTTTAAGCTTTACTTGAGGTTTTTCCCTTTTTATATGTAATGTGTTGCCTTGTGTTCACTTGCTGTAATGGTTGTGCGCATAAAAATTGTGTGTTGCAAGCTGGACTGAAGGTACTGGCAATGCAAAACTGTTTAGTCTGAGACTCTGTAGGATGAAAGGCCCTGTAATCAGTAGTCAGCAAAGGCCAGGAGTACTATGCTTGTAGTTGTGTCACACACAACTGTGCTGTGGGGTAAAGGGAAGGTTCTTTGGGTCTCCTGAACATGAAACAGAAATTGAGAGGTCATGGTTGTAAAGAGACTTAATAAAGGAAAACAAAGAAACACAAAATGTTGAAGCAGCTGCAATGACTAGCTTGCAATGGATTATTTAAAGAAATAATTTTTGTCACTCTGGTGTATTAAATTACTTTGTCCCTGAAGTAATAAGTGCAAGGAGATGGCAGTTCCTTCCACAGACTTTCCTTCGTTATTCTATGCCACTAAACTCTTCTGGAGAGAGCTGTTCAAGTCAGGCCAGACACTTATTAGCCCTCATGTTAGCATCTGAAAGGTTTTTTTCTCTTCCCATGCTTATGGTGCCGTGTCCCTGTGATCGCACTTGCATTTCCTTATCACAGTTACCCTGCCCTCTGCTGAAAGGGAACTGAATTATAAGGGCTTTCTGTACACAGCTACAAGACCCAACAAGTAAGGCAGATGCTCCTCAGGCTAATTTAAGTATCCTGTTTCCAAGGATTTTAATGATTATTCTGCACTGGCAATAGCTGGGTGGCAGCACTCTGCCTGCTTTAGTTAATTAATAAAAAATCAATTGTGAAGGAAAATGGTAGGTGGTGATTTAGCTCTGGTTTTAAAATGTGTGTGTTGCCAGTATGGCAATGTAAGTGCCTACACGACTATTTAATGGTTTGCTTCCTTTCAAAATCCAGCCCACATGTGCCCAATGCTATTTTGAAATTGTGATGTGGAAGTGACTCTCTTAATGGTTCTGAAAGTTTCTTCCAAGTTGTGACAATTCAGCAGCTGAGGCATTATTCTCCACTTGGCATTTCTTTCATGTCAGCAGTAACAATTTTTAAAAGTTAGATTTACTCTGCCTTTTATTTTTCATTATGCGCTCTGTCTGCTTCTGACTGAGGCTGGCAAAACTTCTTGACAAGACTGCCATAATGTGATAGAACCAAAAAGATGAAAAATCAGAATGAGCATATTCAGTTTACAAAATAATCCCTCCTGTGATTATTCCAGTCTAAAAAATCTGTTTGTTAGCAAAGTTTTCTGAGTCAGACTGTACCTTTGTTTAATCAGGGCTCAATAATAGTAATGATCTGTGATAAAATACATTATATCTGGTGTAACAATCTGAACTCTAGGAACTAGACCTAATGCACAGAGTTACTTTAACACCAGGGTCCCCACTGCTAGTAAGCAGAAGTTAATCCTCTCAAAATTTTGGGGGTTTGAGCCTAGCAGCACTGTTCCTTTATTTCACATAATCAGTGTAACGCTATTTGGTAACCTTTCACTGCTGCTTCTCCCTGAATTTTTTACAAGTTTGTGATTTGCTCATTTACTCTGAACCAGTTCCTGTGCTGCAGGACCAAGACATGGCAACATCAGGTCTTCTGCCTGAGTAAGGAGTACAGGGTTTGGTCCCTGAGAGATACTTGTTTCTCCAGAAAAGGGAAAAAATGTAATCGTTAAGTTTAGGAAACATGGGCTAGAAATGCTGGGGAACTTGTTGGATGCATAACATAAGCTGTTGCTCATTTCTACAGACTTTTGTAAAAGCAAAATAAAATAAAATATCTATAGTTATTATAGGAAGAATTGGGAAGGCATCAAATCATAATTAGAATGGCATGAAAGAGTTTATACTCATTATTCACCAGAACAAAATAGATAAGTAGTTATTGATTAAAGGGATGCATGCTTAACAGCAATTTATAAATCCAGGACTCAAAAGATAATGTTTGTTTTACTGCTTTTAATTATTTAACATGCAGTGACATTTCTGTTTTGCCAACAGCAGCACAATAGGTCCCTAATGAACTGCACCAAGTTACTAATAATTAAACCATCAGGCAAAAGTAAGGGGTGCAGCATGTTATTAGATTAACATTCTTAATAATACTTTTCTAAAGAAAACTTTTTCTGAGTCTTCTCCCCTGCTCTATACCGACTAGATATCAGCCTACTTGAAAGAGCAAAGTCCGTTCTTGGCTGATACTTACAGAATCCCTGAAATACTGATTAAAAAAATAATCTGAAGTTATTCATAGGACTGTGATGGAAGTTTGATATCAGTATTTCAAACTCTAGCACATGAAAACAAATGGAAATTGATTGTTTGCCAAGGGTGTTGGTTGAGCTTTTTCCTTGTTCTGTTTAACTTCTTAATCTGTGATTATTTGATCATTTTAAGAAAAAAAGGTTTGGAGTGCAATAGAAGTTGGTTTATATGGTTTCTTGAAGGGCAGTATTGGAAGGCAGTGGACTTGTTGAAAGATGCTGTTCCCCAGGGAACAGAATATATTAGCTTGTGTAAAGAATAGATTGGCAATGATTACAAAAAGTAGTCTAATAACTTCAAGTAAAATCTGTTATTTTTTTCTAGAATAAATATTCAGTTTTACTTGCACAGTAGCTTCAAAAGGATATGGAAGAAATAAACAGGGTGTTGAAAAGGAAAACAAGAATAATTGGGGTTATGGAACAAGAATAATATGAAAAGAGATTGAAAATACTAAGCCTTTTCATTTCAGAGTAGAATGAATAAGAAGAAATATGATAAAGGGATCAGAAGTAATGACTGGTATGGAGAAGGTAGATCAGGAACACTGTTCACCCTTTCTCTTAACACTAAACCAAGAAAATATACAATAGAATGAAAAGAAGGCAAAATCAAAACTGACAAAAAGAAATACTTTCACTTGGTTCCCTGGCAGAATTCCTTGCTAAAAGGTGCCACTGAATTACAGAATTTAGCAAAGTTGTTTGTTTGTTTGTTTTTTAATGGTCTGCTAACTTTATGAAATATTGAAAATGTGCTGGTTTTGTCACGTCCAAAGTTCCCATTTTCACTCAAAGTTCATCTACCTATTGGCAAAAACTTTTGAGTCAGATTATTCACTAACCAGGCTTCACTGGAAAGGAGGTGGGTCTGGCCTGTGTCAGAGGCTGGTTAAGGGAATAGATGGGACATTGCTTTTCTTGCATCCAAGGGTGAGGTGTGTTTGATGCCTTCTGCCCTCTCAGTCAAGTTGGGAAATTCAAATGAGCTGAACTGAACAGTTAGCTATGTTCTGTTCATCCACAAAAGCTGTGATGTGGAAGTGTTTGGGGAAGGGACTATCCTTGTCAGTAAGTAGAAGTTGGAAATGGAGAGAATGTAGAAAATGTGACTAGAAAGGAAGAATCTACGTAGAGCTGAGAGGACAAATCTGATTTACCTTGGAAAAGCACTTGCTTTTTTGACTTCATTGGGTTTTACTCCACCTGTAAGAAAGTAATATTGCTTATTTTTCTTTTTTTTAGCAAATGCTAAGATAGGCAAATGAGGTTTGTTTTCAGTACTGCCAGAAGTGCATGTGGATACTTGGTCACCTATGAAAAGCAAAGACAACATGCATGTACTTACTTATTTTACCAGTGTTAGCCTTCAGATCACATTTTATGCATGGACCTTTGTTTCACGTGGTGTTTTTAAGAATGACACACTGAGTAGTGCATTCTTGGGAGCATATGTCCACCTTCAGTCCATGCCACCTGTAGGTCAAATCGGGCTCTAACACCATACTGGTATTACATGGGTGTGACTAAAATAATCCTACACTGGTTCCAAAAGTATCCTGTTAAATAGATGTCCATCCTTCGGCATATTGTATATCTGCCTGATGCTTCTCTAGTTCTTAATCTTAGAGTAAATGCACATCTGGTCCACTGCAGACCAAAGACCTCCACTTAATAGCCCTAGAAATGGCTTTGAGTCAGTATCTTTGAGAGTATGCATCCTTTAGAGGAAAAATAATCTTAAATGTTCCTTTAATGCTAAAAAATCTGCAGTGGTTATTTCTAAAAATTGAAATCTTTTTTTCAAGTTGGTACCTTCATTTGTAGGACTATTAGCTTGTCATCAAACATGGAAGCTTTTTCTGTTCCATATTCCCATAACTCATGCATTTTGACATGCCTAGGTCTTGATTTGGAACTTGTCACCTCTTAGAGCTGTATGTTGATTCATGCTACTTCTTCCTCACTGCTGTTTTGCAGCAGCCAGCTCATGTTCTGGAGAGGCTTCAGGTAGCAGTGCATCTTTGCAGGCTCTTCAATTCATATGAACTTCTTAAAATGTTTTTTTAGTAAAATCTTCTGTTGTACTCCATATGTATATCTGGGGAGACTTTGCCTCCCCCAAACACATTATCTCTGAATATTTGCTTTAAGTAGCCTGAAATCATTCATAGGTGCTCAGTTTTATGCTGCTCTGCTCTGGATTCATGATTTATCTTAATTCTGATGTTACTTGGAAGCTTTAGCACTGGACGTGCTATCCTGATGTTCCTGTGCTTGCCCTGGCAAACGGGCTGGGAAGCTGTCTGCTCAACATCGTGTTACTGTA
Organism: Caprimulgus europaeus; assembly: GCA_907165065.1. The sequence continues at coordinate 12,491,226 of OU015539.1, forward strand.
AATATGCACAAAGACTGCACTTGCATGGAAGAAAAAACAACCAAAGGCATGATCTGCTATATTTTACACTTTAAAAATCTATACTATATTAGAAGAAACACGGAAATCAAACCAATTTTTACAACATCAGTGGATGATAACAATGCTGTTTTGAACTTTTCATTACAAAAGGTTTTCAAAAGTGGTTACTAGGGCTTAATTTTGTTCCCAATAAAGCAGATGTTGCTGAGTTGCAGTCTCCCTGGTCTAGCAGATTGGGAAGACCTGCCCTAAAAAAAGTCTTTAAATGGTTCTTTAGGCTTGATCCAAATCACAGAGTAGCAATTACCCTGTCCTTGAGCAGTGGCTTGCACCAGATGTTTGACAAGAACTGACAGAACTTTACAATAGGGAGATTCAGGCTCAACCATTTCTAGTTTACTGCCCAGCTTTCTGAAACAGTCATATTCCCTCCAGAATGTTTGCTTTAACTCATGAATGTTCTGGATATCCTTGAAAGTGGTATTGGCAACTCCACCGTTTTGGTGTTCGTGTTGGCAGACAGGCCAAGAGCACGTGTGTCATGGCCATGCTGCTGTAAATCTGACCATTGTACGTGCAGAAGTTCGTATGACTGTGTAAGAAATACCTTGGATGCAAAGTACTTTCTTTTGTGGATTCTTTACTTTGTGAAAAACAGGCAAAGCGAAGGGCATTGCTTCAGGCTGCTATCGTTTAAGTGCCAGGCACACAATGAAGAATATTTCTGTGATTGCTACGTGCATGTGACTGCCGCCGATTTCCTGCCAGCACTTTGGGGATGGGACAACTAGGACACTTCCCAGAGCTTATGCTTTGTAAATTAACTTAGACTGAATTGTTGAGGAGGTATTTTTTTTAATGTTCATGTGACTCGCTTCTCCCTGTTTGTATTTGTTTCTTCTGAAGTCTGAAGAATCTGAAGAAAAGCAGTGCATGGGAGAACTTCAACCCACTTTTGCAAATTCATGAAACTCAGCTAGTACGTGGGTTATTCAGACTGAATCTCAACATAGAATCTTTTGAAATTTGCTCATCTGTCAAGAATATGCTATTTCATTTAAACTATGAAAAGACTAAATAGATTCCATAATTGAGTAAATATTTTGGCTTCTGACAGCTCTTATTTTTCTTCTACTCTTTACACTTTAGAAATTTTTTTTTTCCTCCTTGATGCCATGTTCTGATGAGACTTACAGGTGGCAAAAGAAGTAATTTGGGAAAAGAGTCAGCAGGAAAATTTCTTACAGTAATGTTCCCAATTCCTTCCTTTCTTTTTTTTTTTAATCATATAGGTAGTTCTTATCATTTTAGGAAACTGATCTGAGTATTTAGTAGTGACTGGTTGGATTTGGCCACTTGGATTTGGGCCCCTTCTGAATATGAAGGCAAAGCTGGAAAAAGTCATATTGAATCTTTTTCTATGTGATGCATCAGAAGGTTCACAAAAAGTTCATTTTACTTTTACCTTGAAGAATCATGATTAGCCAGAAACTATGCTTTCAGAACCTGCAAACAGTCCATTTATTTGCCAGCATCAGGAGGAGGCTCAGAGTTCCGATGAAAACATCTTTTTGTCTGCTAATGTAATGGGTGCTTATTTTCCGCATCTTCATGTTCCTTGGAAAAGCATCAGGGTTTCATTGTAAATCCATTATGTCTCCCTTGGTCAGAAATTGTAAATGACAACTAGTCCCAAGGTAAAGAAAAGAAAGTATTATTTTGTAGAGTAAAAAGGGGTTAAATCACTTTTTATCATGAATGTCCTCCTGGTTATGACATATTCAATGTATTATTTAGTTTAAGTGCATGATTAAGATAGAACCGGTGTACTTCTGGGGAGCATTTTCACAGATGTTATACTTACAGTACCTCATTCTGTGGTACAGAAGAAAGAAAAATGACATGTCCCTTTGTGAACCTATCCTTTTAAAATTAGGTTATAGATTATATAGTGGTGTGAGATCCTCTATGAATTTCTGGGTCAGAGGTACTTTGTTTTCTTTCTTTTATACGGCAAAACCCTTGTATCTTTATTAAAAATTTATTTGCTGTCAATAATTAAATGCTTATTATTTGATCTTTAATGGGGTCATGATTCCCATATTCCCATATTAATGAAATAATGCAAAAGTAAAAAAAAGCCTTTCAGTTGGAAAAAGTACTTATTATTCTTTCTTTGTTCTGAGTAAAATAGTTTATCTTAAATTAAAAATTTAAAAAATGATTTTTCTTTAATCTTAGAATTAAATTAGTGCTAATTAGTTCTATTTTCTCTACAACATTCAAATACTAAAGTCTTAGTCATTTCTTCAGAGTATTAATAGTGCCCTTTGGCTGTAATCAAGATTATCTTCAATTAAAAGCAGTAGTTAACTGAGTTACATTAACAGTTATTGTTCTCAAATCACAGGGTTAAGGCCACGAATGCTGTGTGTTTTCAGCACGAGTGCATTGCAAGGCTGTATGATGCATGGACCTGTTATTTACATGTTTAAACTAAAAAGCACTAACCTATAGTGTTCACTGATGAAATCCCTTCATATGTGTAATACACTTCAAACAAAGCATTTTTAGAAGTGCTAATGTAGACAGAATGAAAAGATATTACAGTAAGCTAAACCACTTTTTTAGCCCCCATACACCCCTCCCCCAGCACTTTTTACTGTAAGATCTGTAAATTATGGGGTGTTTTCAACGAATGAGTTCTGCTTGATATTCACAGTAGTTATTCTCCTTTGCGAAGAGTTAAAGAGCACTTGCCAGTCTGCAATAATTAATCTTATTTTTATTAATGATTTTTTTTTTTAGTTCAGAAAAGTTGCTATATACAGTAATGGTGAATTTCAGCTGAAAATAGAAGTATTTCATTCAGATTTCCTAGTGCATCCAATATGAATAAATGTTGGTCTCACAGAAAAACAGGTTTTCATCCATGCTGATATAACAGTTCTTTCTGGCTTTGAAAGCTAAACACAGAATATGGGAAATTTTTGTTAACATTGCTGTGTTTACAAACAAAAGTATAAACATCTTGAGCAAACAAAACTGACGAGGGCAACTGTGCCTGCTTGTTAGCAGATTACCACCCCAGTAGCAAAAGTAAAGTGTGATTCTTTCTCAGTAAAAATTAATAACAGTTGGTGATTAAAAAAAAAAAAAAAAAGCTTAAGAGTTGCAGAAATATTCTTATGGTGTTTCTATAAGCACCTGCCAATATCACTTGTGTAATGTATTCCAGCCAGAAGAGAAGGCTCTGGGCACTTCTAGTGGGCTCCAGTACTTGGAAGTTCCCATCAGTTTTGGTTAATTTTTTTCATTTTAGACACTTTACTAAGTTGTTATCTCTGTTTATTATAGTTTGCATTTTTATCTAGATTCATCTCTTACTAATCTGAGACCACGATGGTGATTTTTCGGTGCTGGTGCCCTTCAGGAGCTAACGAGGTAAATGGCATAACTGGACAGATACTGTCAGTAAGCACTCTGTGTTCTTCAAATTTAAACAGGTTTCTAAGATTCAAAAATCTGCTTTCTTGCACAAATGCAAGCAAAGGTTTTCTTTGAAGTAACATTTGGATTCTGTGGAGCAAATAAACTTTTTGAGTCTCAAAATGCTGGCACAGCCGTCTTAGTTTGACACGGAGGCAATAAATCAAAAGCGATGGACAAAGATATGAGACCATAACCTTCAGAAGGAGCATTGTGTCTGTACATGCAAAAATAATTGCTTTCTTGGAATGTGACAAAAGAAAATTGAATATAAAATATGGTGTTAACAGACAACAAATCTAATTTTTAGAGGATCCTTTTTCTACCTCAGCCAGGAGGATTTCCTGACGAGTCGTATGTCTTTGGGACAATGTATGGCCAGGTATGTCAGTAGAGTGTAATACTTTCCTTCTTGGAGGAAAATTAAAATTTGCTAAACTTTCCCAGGATGTTACGATGTTTGTCTCAGAATGTGACTCTTAATAAAGCAAAGAAACAAAGCAGAGTCCAAACCAGAAAGTCCCTATGACTTCCTAGATTCTCCTGTGATTTAGATGAGGCCACATAATCCTCTGGAAGACCGCCACAGTGTTTTGTGACTAAAGAACTCCCATATCAAAGCAGGAACACAGGAGTGCAGTACTTCTGTCTCACTCTACCTGTGGATGACATGAGGTGTTTCCTAGGAGAAGAGTTCTGCCTTCCGTTCTGTTGCTGGATTTTATACCCAGAAGTAGAAGGTATTGGGAAGGATCTGTACAGAGAAAACAGGATGTAGAGGCAGTTTGAGGCTGTGGAGTGCCTGGTTCTACATTGTTCATCTTTCACAGTCAGGTTAGCTGCTCTGGGAGTATGTAGACTGTATTCTGATCACAGTCGTTGAGAACATGCCACAGTGCGATTAAGACTGGGATCTGTTGTGTTAGGTGTTTTGCTATTTATTCCAGGCTTGTTCTTTTCCTCAAGCAAGACCTAAATTTATACTTATTTACATGTGAAAGCATGAAGGACAGACATACAAAATACTTCCTACCTGACTACAGCAGTGATGTGTACTCAGGTGTACCTGCTGTACAGCTGTACACTCATTTATCTGAGTGAACCTCAGATGATTTCCCTTTCTGACACACGAAAGGCAATATGGTGCTTCTTAGTCCTATCTCTTTTTATGTATTATTGTTTTGGGTAGAAGCAAGAATTACTGTTTACGGTCTCTTTTCAGTTACCAGTTTATACAACACTAAATAAGGAAAATAGTCTTTAGTATCTCAATTGATTTCAATAGACATTGGATGTATCTACAAAAGATTGCCAAGATTCCTCTGAATCTGATGGGCAACTGGTTTAAATCTGATTCAATTTGGGGATTTTTTTTTTACTTTCTCCAACGTTTTGCTTTTTAATATCACTGCACAAAACCAACTGCTCAGATAACACTTTGTGAGTACTTTATTTCTCAATTTCCATTCTTAGCCAGAAAGAAGTATTAAAATAAACATAACTGTCAGCCTGAAAGCTGTGACACTGTAAGGGAGTTCAGTCTGACTAGCTGATCTAAGTCATTGTATGTTAAAAAGAGGATTAAACCAGCCAAAGATAGCCTTTTTTTCCTGATCATGTTGTGGCAAGAATGAGGAAAAAATGTTTTGTCTCACAAATCTACAGGAGCTGAAAATATAAAATTCAAAGTTCCTTCTCTACAGAGAAATGAGGAAAAGAACCAAAGAGCTCCATCAACCCCTGGAGCTCTACTTTCAATTAATAGAGCTGTACATTAACTCCTCTGATGTTATTACATTAGGAAATTCACAGTAAATTAAAGCAAAAGCTGCTCTTCATTGAATTTTCAGTCTAACTTGAAATCAGAAATGAATTAGAAATGTTTATGTTTTCATAGAGAAGGTCAGTCACTTTGGTACCTTACAAAGAATCACTCTGAAAACCTGTCCCTGTCACCAAGTGTGACCTGTTGTGGCTCTGTCCGGCTGATGAAGAGGTTCACCTTGAACTCGGACGTTATGGAGGGCAGCTTAGAAAACTCAGTGCAGTATTGTAGCATTCTCCATTTTTACTTTAAGCGAAGGATCTCTCCTTAGTAAGTTCCTAATATTTTTTTCCTGTTTCAGGGTGTAGTTCAAGTGAGAGTGAAACAATCATTTCCCAGGTTTATTTAGTGTTGTACAAGAAATTGTCTCAAAGGTTTCAGGAATTTGATTGATGAAATGAAACATGATTCTGACGTCAATTTATTGAGATTACTTTTTAATGAATACAACTTTAAAAGCATATGCAAAATTAAGATCAGTCACAAAAAATGCATTTGGATATGACATTTAAAGAATGATATACATAATGTATTGGAAATTAACTTTTATAATCTACATAAAATTATTCCTGTTGCTGGCTCTCTATATTTGTGGAAGCTTTGGCAATGAAAATATTAATTACAAGCAAAGGAAAATGGAATTATGTTGGGTTTTTTTAATTAATATTGCCTGTGTGCGAGATAATGACCTCTTAATATATTAGTGTATGTGATTAGGGACTTCTTTTACAGTCAAATCCTGCTTATCTCCTGCATGCAATTCTCTCTGAAGTTAAGGAATGGGTGTGTCTTACAAAAAAAAAAAAAAAAAGGATTTGGCCAGAATTTTCCCTTGTGCTATTATTCATAATTATCCTGCTGGTTTTGCACTCTGTTTTATCTCTTTAGATTCATAGTATTCCTACTGAAGATAATGAAGAGTTGTTTCATTGTGACTTTAATGCCAGTGACGTGTATTTGACAAAAAGTACATAAAGCTTCATTAAGGAGATATTAATTTATGCTATATTTACCTGTTTTGGGTCTCTTGATAAAACACAGTGCAGTTTGATAATTTAAAGCTTAGGAAAATGACTGAAAGAATCAGATTTATTTTCTGCTGTTGGAAAAAAGGAATCTTGGTAGTGGCCTTTCAGTGTCTAAACAGGAACATGCTCAATTACTCTCCATATCTGTCAGGTGAAGGACAAGAGGATATCAGCTTAGTTTGTAGAAACAAGATATGTCAATTCAGAAAATAAAAGTAAAAGTCTCACTGTACAGATAAGTAAGCAGGGAAATAACAATTTCCCTAAAGGAAGGAATACAACCGGAGATTTTAAAGAACTGTTAGCTTTCCCTGGTAAATGTTTATTTAAGTACAGATGATTCTACCTCAGGTCATGCTATTAGAAAAAGTCATCTACTGAGGTCCTTTTGATCCATATAATTGTCTGACAATGTTTGTGAGAATTTATCAACAAGGTTATGGAAAATCCTGTTCTTGTTCTGTTAATTAATTTTGGTTTTGTTTTTTTTTTTTTAAGGGAGAAATGTGTTTCTTTCTCATTTGCTTTCTTCTCCCCTATTTATATTTCAAAAGTGATGACACCAAGTTCCCAACTTTCTTTTGATGATGATTTGGCCTTTAAAGAAATATCACATTATATGTTTGACTTTCTGATAATCCATGAGTGACTGTGCTCAAGATGTCTTCTCCCTGTTGTATACACAGTTGCACTCTGCCAGCAAAAATTGTCTGTCTCATCTACTGCCTCTACTTTAATTGCATTTAAAGGGAAGAAATGCCAAAAATGCCTCGTGCTTCATGAGAGAAGACATGTGAACTACATAAAGCTTAATCTTCTCACTGACAGATGAGAGGAGTAGGTGGAGGCATGGTGACTTCAAGGAGTGGCTGGGTTATTGCAACCTGTTTCTATTCAGAATAAAAATTAGGTGAAGTTTTTCCTACACAACTATTAGCTGAAAACTAGAGCTATTATAAGCTTGATCCTCTTTCCACAAAGAAAGGATGGGAGACTGATGGAAGTGTTCTTTAGACCAGATCTTGTTCTCTACCACAGCAAACGCAAAGTTTGATTCCAAACATGTATTGTTTTTCCCTAGAGATCTGGTATCACTTACAATTTATCGTAAGTTAATTTAATAGCATCTTTGATATGACTAATGGTGCGGTAAAAATAATTATGTAATTTTGTTGGGATTCTCTTTAGATTATCTAATTTTGCAATAAGCGAAAGAATACCCACAGTTACAAAACTGCTCTGCATAGCTTGATAAAAGTGACTTTATTGAAGTGTATTTGAGAGCTGTGTATCTTCTATGCATATAGCTACATGGAATAAAAGCAAAAAATCTCATTTTGTATGAAAAAGTAGAATAGTTTCCGAAGGAAAATAAGTGAGGGAGTGGGTGAGCGAATAACCTTAACATAAAGTAACTCATGCATTATTAATCTAATTTTCTATAAAGTTTGAACAAAAAGCGTGTTGAGACATTACTCTGCTTTTCCTTGCTAGACTGTTTTCATAATGTTGTCTCCCATTTTATGTAACATGTTCTTCAGCCTAAATAAGATATTCTTGAAGCCTCAGGATTTGCATGCCTTCAAAGCTCTCTGTTTCGTTTCTTAATGTTTTCTTATAGGTTTTGAAGCACAGGAGGCTTTAAGTTTGGTACCTCAAAGGCTGTTCACCTTTTTAGGTAACCCCCAAGCTGGCTTTCATATTTGCTTATTACCCAAAATTCTTCACAAGAAGCTTCAGCTTGTTTTACAATTAAAGACTTTGATCGTATTTGCTGTAGGAACGTAAAATATTTCTGCATGAAAGTTACATGAGCTCAGTTTCTGTATTGGGCTAGCAGCTTACCTGATACCTGATATATACGTAAATCCTTTTGTAACATAATTATTAAACCTAAACATTTCCATTCTCCTCACTAACGATAGGCAAGGAGGAGAGATACTCCAGTGAGCTGTCCCAGGACGCTGACAGTGAACAAGCTGCAGTGCTGAAACTTAAGACTCTGGAGTCAGCTCTTGCAGTATAGATAGATAATCTAATCTAGATAGTCAAAGCTCTGTTTGCTCTTATGTCTTTTGGTTTTTTTTTTACTTCAGGTATACCATGTGTCTGAAACTGCTGGGAAGCTTTTCTCCTCTGTTCATGAGCTTTAAGCTCTGCTACTGAGTAGCAGAACATACTTAGCGACATACTGAGGAATGAACAGCTTTGGTTCTGCTGTGTTCAAACGTAGCAAAAAAGTGTAAGAAAGGCTTTTATACATTTGTTAAGGGTTACTCTGTGCAATATTCTGGTTTCCAATTCCTCTTTTTAGTATGTTTTCAAAAATTTTGTTAAATTTGGTTTTAATTGTCTGTTCAAAAGAGAATTACCTTGAGAAAAACTGAAGTATGGTGAAGACAACGTAATGCTTTTGCTTCCTTTGCATAAGACAGTAACTAAATGCATAATGTACCACATAAAGTATAGTTCTGGTATAGGTAACTTCTGAGAGAACTGTGCACTTCTTGTAAGAGACATACCTAAACAAAACTGTAATTAATTCCTGCCCTGAAATTCAATGAGTGTTATTTCATTGACAGGTCCTAAGAAGCTGCCTGTCTTTTGTGTTCTCAGAATAGTTGTTATCTTTTATTCACTCTGTATGTCTGAAGTTTGTGACAAATTAAGTACAAAATTTGTACTTAGTATTGAAAGAATAGTATCTTATAATAATTCTTTTCTCTTTTGGATGTATTGAAGATGACCAGGACTATCTTCTCTTAAATTAGTAAAATTATTTCTTGTGACTTCTTTCACATGGGACTTAAGCTTTCCAGAAAATTTCCCTTTTCATGTTTTTGTTGTTGTTTGAAATGGTGATTCCACTGGCATTAACAGCAAAATCTCAGTTTTGAGTATATGGTATTTTTAATGACGGTTCAGGTTTGTAACATATGCAGACATACCCTGCAAACTACCCTTCTGCTCCCAAAGAAGAGAAAAGCTAAGGAAGTGTTTCAACATTTGCAGAATGGAATATTTTGGTATGCTTTTGCTTTACTACTTATACTTTTGATGTTTAAATATAGAAAACTGGAATGTAGCACTTTCACTGTTTTGATATAAATAGGAAAACCTTCATACAAACTATTTCAACCAAAAATTTAAAATAGTCATTTGTATCAAGTGTCACATCTAATTTTTTTTAACTTGAGAAGGCTAACACATCCATAGAAATGTTTCAGGAAAACATTTGAAAACATTCTTCCTGTCTCTATTGCTTTTCAGTGGAATGCAGGCAGCTTCCAGCCACTGAGAATCAAACCCATTCCTTGTATTTAATGTCCTGCAGTCTGAGGATTATCCAGCTGCAAATCTCCCTTCCATTTGAAGCTTGAAAGAATGTTTCTTTCTGCATGGAAGGAAGCCAGTGAGCTGATTCACCAGTACACCTTCCCTCAGACTGAGTCCACAATAGCAATTGTACAGAAATCATGTAGGAAGCAAGTTTCAGTATGTCCCTCCACCCTTCGGGTTATTTCTAGTTGTTCTGTTACAGGTGTTGACCCACACTCCTCAGGACTATATTCTCTTGTGAACACTGCCTTCCTTCCCTGCTTCTCCTCATCTTTAATACTTTGCTGTTTGCCATACAACCCTTCTGCCACTACTGAGATTTTAACGTATGCCTTGGAATCTCAAAAATGCAATAGATTTCAGCACTAATTAATTAGTGATCAGGATATAGAATCTTTCCCTCTTTCTGTTTTCATTTTCACATGATTTTCTGACATCGGTCCTTTCACTAACTTCACCAGTTTGTTCTTTATGTGACTTATACTTAAGGAGTGAACAAATCTAGCCTTAAACTTTCTCATCTTCGTTGCTAGGACTAATATTCTCGTTTGGTTTTTTACCAATTAGTTTTGCTAAGTGCACCTTTCCACAGAGCATTCCTCCTCATCTCCTATGCTGTAACTTGTAATCAAATTCAATCTTTCAATTTGGAATTCTTCCAGAAGCAGATGACATTGGTCTTCTGTATCATATGATTCTTGCTCACATTACTGGTCATATTTCTCCTATGAAAACTCTTTTGATTAATTCTTCTCATTAGTCAGCTTGGTAAACAAATTACTGCAGGAAGCTTAAAAGCTTGGGTTGAAAGCCAGAACAGAAGCAAAAGATATCTTGTTTGCAAGTCACTATTTTCCCTTGAAAATATCTGCTCTTCTATCGGGTTGTCATTTGAGGCTGCTAGAAGTTTTTATTACTCAGGGTTAATTGCCTCTGGCACAATAATCTCAGATTTCTCCTGAGAATTACTGATAGCACACTCTTTCCTTCTGAAATAAAATTATCTTCCTGTCATGAGAAATGTGACAAATTTTTAACATTTCTTTAAATAATAGAATAAATTGCATCAGGACCCATATTCCTCTGCCTCCTAGTTCTGTTTGTTTTTTCACCTCTCCATAGGATATTGTTTTTTTTGTTATTAGGTAAACCTTCTCCAGTTGAAACTGTGTCATACATTAGTCCAACAAATATAAGTAGTTGTTTTCTTGGGAGACTAGTCTTCAACCCTCATGTGTATGTGAATGGTGCACTGCAAAAAGACCTTGGAGTGTTTTTAGTTCATCTGTTTACACAGTTCAGACATAGATAGTCTTTCTGAATACTCAGATAATAAGAAACACTTTTTTGTTCTATGTCTGTATCCTGTAGTGTCTTTTTTGTAGTTTATTAGTTCACCAAAAGCCTCAGGGAAGTAGGCTGCTGGAAATCCATAGTCCTGTGTACCTACTTGCAAATCTTTCCAAATAGTTTATATATTTTAAATAAATTACTGTAATATGACAGGTAAAGATAAGATAATAAATATCAATGTAAAGAATTTTTGTTTCTGGAAATACCTTTTCAGAAAGGAACACTCCAGAAGGTGATATTTTTGTCACTCAGTGACTTTTGCATTAGCTGTGATGTAATTCTGGAATTTCCACTTCTGTGCTCATCCGTGGAAGGGAAACATGAGAAAATCACGGTCCCAGGGCTGGCAGTGGTAATACTGATATGTGTTTTGATTGACCGTGTCTTCTGCCAGAGCCTTATGTTCACAATTCCAGAGCATGTGCAGGGCAGGATAGAGTTGTCATTGACATCCTCATCATATTTGCAATTAGTAAACATGTTTCTTATGTGTTCCAATGATTTAGGAATGGGAAAATGTATTTCGCCTTTGAACAAAAGCCACTGAACATTCTTTGAAAAAAAAGTGCCTCACTGGAAGTGTGACAAATTAAACACACTTGGAATCTTTCTGAAGAGATTTTCAGATGTTGGGCAGATGTTATTGTTTGCTGACCTAGGACTTTGCAGAATGACAGAAAATAATTTGACGCTCTAACAAAACATTGATGACACACACTAAATAGCCCTGGTAAAGTATTTCCCTTATGGCTTGCACTTCCAGGGTTATGGTTAAACAAGCACCCCATGTCATCAAACATACAGAAGGTGCCTTCGCCACTCTGAGGGGATGATCCCAGCATTTAAATAATGATTTACTGCTGCTTTTATTAGAACAATTATTGGTTATTTCAGACTTGAAATGGGCAGATTAAGCTCTGTGAACCTCACAGCTGAAACCTCACAACACTGGCAATTTTCAGTGATTAAAGTAATTTACTTTATCTATAAAATGTAAAGATATTTCATAATAGCCATACAGCAAGTACAGGGAGGTGTAGTTTTCCTGGAGATAATCAGACCTCTGGGGATAAAGGGTCCTGGCTGCACCTCATGCATTGCGAGACCCAGAGGGCTTTATTATCTGATGATTACCACACCCCCATTTCCATGTCTTTTTGCTTAATTAATCACAGTAACATTATTGCCCAACTTCAGACAACAAAAATAATGAGAGAGGCTTTAAAAGATTCAAAGACTAGAGGAAAAACAAGAGATCCCATAGGAAAGTACCCGTAGTGAAACTGAGGTTTACAAATCACTAAGATCTATTAAAAATGATGCTTACATTTTGTAAATGCCTTCTTTAATATAAATATAATTACGTTTTAAATATCATAAAAGTGTATATACAATATAAAACATATACTTGTTTTGATCAGGGAAGATAAGTTTATTCTTAGGACAAAAAAACCTTTACAATATCATAACCATAACATTGAAGGTTACAGCTATGTGCTGTTTTATTTGGAAAACTTGCCATATCCATTGTGTTGTTCCTTATTTCATCCAAGTACAGCTCCATGTACATTCTTATTTCTTTTCTGCCTTTCTAAATTATCAATCGATGATCCAGTTTATGGGGACAAATCCAGAGTAAAGTCTTCAGGCATCACCTGTCAGAACTCACTTCTTCAGAAATCTGCCCAAACACATATGATTAAACTTCTACTGTGTACTAATCTCTCCTGTTAATATATCCTTCTCTGCCACACCTGACAGTTGTTCTTACAGTACCTCAGTATAATTGTCTGTAAAATAGGTGCCTGATTTTTAAAAAGCTGGGTAAAACATAATTAGTTTACTTAATAATAATTAGTTTACTTCATTAGACTTAGCAACATTAGCCTAGACTTCGGGCAGAAGTCTTTTGTTGTAGCTCCAGTCCTATCAGAGAAAATATTACTGCAAGCTGCATATCACCAATCCCCTCCTGATTCTGCATTTAACAAACTTGGTGCTTTTCATAGTATTCATTAAATATTTCTAATATTTTGGGTGAAATGGGGCCAACCTTTCAATAACCGTAAGCTACTCATTTTGAAGTCATAAAAGATGCAAGCGAAGGAGACAAGATTTTCTTGAGCTTTGAGATTTCTAGATTTTTTTCTATTTGTCAAAATATACTAGATCTGCACAGCCACTGTAGCTGTATGCTTTCCAAAGGGGAAGCTGGTACAAGTGGAAGATTATGCTTCCAAACCCGCTTCAGAATTTCAGTCATCAGTGTTGAGGGATAGATAGCCTAAATCAGAAGACAAAGTGAGTTTTCAAATGGTGCTTTCACCTTTTCACTCAAGCATAAGTATGTTTAGGTGCATATGTGTGTGGGTGGTGAGCTCCTAGGGATGTCCTTGAGTTTGAGTAGAGCTGCCTCATTTAAACAGGCAGCTAGCTGTCTTCAACCAAGATGTGGTGATCGGGAGGAAGGGTGGATTATTTCTGATAACCATTCTTACACAGCGCTAATTTTAAGCAGAGGTAGAGCCTTCTGTTTTGTAACTTACTGTGATAACATCACCTGCTTTACCTCATGGCAGTGATAAAACTGGCCTGTAATCCTATCAATGGAGAAATGCATCAGGAGATCAGGAAATCTTTGTGTGTGCACTGCAACAGTATCACTTTCTTTAAAAGTCTGTCATACAGTGTAATTAGAACTTCTGATTGATGTGTTTTAATTGTGCTCATTAATTTATCATCTTTGAGAGAAATAAAAGCCGTACTTTGTTAAAGCAGTTGTCAGTAAGTATACCTATGGGATCTAGGATTCCTCTGTTGGCAGATAGTTCCGTAATTTAAAACTCTACGATTTTTGGTGCCAGGGATCTCATCAGTAGAAGCAAAAGATAAATAACATAGCAGGTATTTGATGCCTAATTCAAGTTGAGATGACTTTTAGTCTTCCCTATTCATTATTTGATAGGCAGTAAGAGTACCCATCCACAGGGAAGATTTTGCGGTATTCTTGGTGATGTTCTCCAAAAAAAACCCAAAACAACAAAAGGAAGAGAGAAGTTACAATCAGTTTTGAGAAATACACATACTGGTATTTTCAGTGTCAAGTTCTTACATCACCCCTGTCTCAGTAACTTTCAAATGACTATTGTTTTTGATGTACTTTCTAGTGACATTAATGTGTTAATTTTGAAATTTACTATCATTCAACTCTAGAACAAAATAATTTTCTTTAATTTCTTTTATTTCTGCAACAAATGTGTTCATTTTGAAATTTGATTTTTAAATTTTAAAATATTTATACAGACTTTCATTGTGGAACACAAACACACATCCCTCCCCACCCCAAACCCTCCAAGTTTACAGTTTTTCCATAGGAAATAGTGTATTATTAAATTAACCCTGCCTCAAATAGCATTTTTGCATGAAAACAATTCCAATTAAAACTTTTTACACACACCTGATTTATGGATTAAGATTTACAGTTAATTTCCCAAGAGGTCACTGATTTCTGAATCCTGCCATGTGCAGTTTATTGTTCAGATGCAAACTATATGGGAAGTTATGTGTTCCCCCCTCTACAGATGTCATTATGTCTCAAAACCTTTTTCAGAAAGCTCAAAGCACAGCTGGTACAAATCCTTTTCCCTTTCAGAGGCTTTCAGTGATAATGTACTGAAGTCAGTATCTGAAAAAGATTTGTGGTCCTAGGGAGAACATCTACAGTGTTTTCTGTTTTGAGACAGGAAAATTGTTGATCTTGCACTGTCAGCCAGTATAATGATCTGATAATGTTATAATGCATTTGAAGTATTGCATACGGATTTTTTTCTCAAGTGATTGCTGAGCTGATGTTGAAAATATTATACATTTTCTAAAATTCCATCTGTACAGTCTCAAATGCTTGCTTTCTTAGCTTCACACCGTCCTATATATCATATTTATTCAAAACCACAGCTGAACATGTCCCATAGCTAAAGGTCCTATAGCCTTTCCCAAAGCCTAAACATTGCTTTTGGAATTTATTCTTGGAAGGAAAATGATTCATCTTGACAGCTGGCTATGTGTGGAAGTAGATACAGGTTGGTTTTGTAAATATAGATTTTCCAGCAAACACAACAGAGTGGGCCAGAAGTCAGGAATCTCATAACGCCACTGTGCTGCCTACTTACCTCTGTGTGTAGTTCAGAGTGTTATGGCCTAGTCAAGGGGTGATAGTAGACCAAATTAATTTAGGGGGCAGGTCATGGATTCAGAAGTGAGAAATTGGTGGAATTTGATGGAACAATAAGAATAAAGTCTTTTTCCCCATAAATTTACAGAAGTAAATGTTAGATGGATATAAAATACACATAGAACCCAAGAGCCCTGACCCCCTTTTTGCTTTTTTCTGAGAGTAATTGATAGGTCCACAGGTCCAATTTCAATTTGCTAATTTAAGACCTAGAATGAGAAAACAGAGATGGGAAATGTGTAAAATTCATACAACCATTGTTGCCACATCATTTTACGAAAGAGAGAACCATGAAAGATATGCAAATTGTTCATAATTATACTTTAAGATGGTTACTTAAATACCTGTCTTTTTCACACTACAGGCACAAAGTTAGTATACCTTAGATATGCTAATAAAAACAAATGTCTATGGTTTCTGGCAAAATAAAACCTCCAGTAGTTTTCTGTGTGTACTATATACAACTCTTAGGCGATGTCACAGTGCCTACTGAGACAAGCTTGGATAAAGCTGCTACAGTTAATAAAGATTAAGGCTATTTTATATTCTTTGATTTTTCGTTTTAATGCTCCTTGCATTTAAATTACTGTATTACTAATTTTAGCTGATATATTAATATGTGTGTCTCAGCTATTTATACATACAATGTGAAATCCAAGTAAAATACCAAACAGGATATATGAATATATAACTCAGTAACATACACTGTATCTTCTGTATAGTAGGTTTGTTCACACAAATCAATAGGATTTGCAAAGTATTTAAATTAAGAACTGGCTTTAGACACATCTTCACAGAATCTCTTTAATTAAAGGTGATGGTTAATGAGAGCCTGAAATTTTCCTCTTTTAATTTCAGATTTTGTCACTTAAATCCAAAGCGATGCTGCCCCTTTCACGTCCCTAATACTTTTAATAGTGTTACTGAGAAAACATTTTCAACTCTGTATACACTAATGGTGACAGAATCTGACCCTCGGTAAATGTGAAATGAATTTTCATAAAAATTTGCAGATGGTGAGGATTTCTGCCTTTTTACTAGCTGATTTTGTAAAAGCCCGTAGGAAAACCATCCCTTGGATTTTAGGGTGTTCAGTTACCAATGTGTAAAGTACTTGGAACAAGTAATGGATTACAGAATTTGGGACTGTAGATTGAGTCTGAACCTGTGCTCCTTGTGCTCTCCAGAGAGAGAAAAGTTCCGATTTGAGCATTCAGTTTTGATCTAACGTGTAATTGACCCTCCAGCATATATAACTTCTTTCCAGCACAATATACCTATATTCTGTCTTTAGTTATATTCTTATTCTTCTGAAAGTGCTTTATTACATATTTTCTTCCTAATCAGACACTCATTTAGTATATTTCATCTGTGTCTCTCAAATCGCCACCTTCCTCAAATTAATCACAGATCAAATTTATTGTACTTGGTAACCTGGCACTCTGTATCTTAATTATCTTATCATTAAACCTAGTGATCTGAGAGAAGGTTTGCTGCCAGGTTTTAAGCCTTTCTTGTATAGTGCAGAATAATTCAGTCATCAAGGCCATCGTTACACTTTTAAGCATTTTAATAATATTTTTCTCAGTCTATTCAACTCTCAGATGAATATTATATCTTCTACCTCCCAGGCCTGATGACCTTGGATAGAGCATAAATTGAATAGGGATAGTGGGTAAAACTGAGATTTTTTTTTTTTTATTGTCTTGATATGCAGCTGAGTTACTCTACTATTAGTATGTAAGTATTTAGTGCTGTTTGGCTATACATCTACTATTATTTATTTGAGTTTCATATACATATTTTTTAATAGTTTAAAGGAGGAGATCAGTGTGTGCCAAATTATCATTGAGGATTGGTTAGTTTGGAAGGTTTCCAACAGGTTTTTTAAGACTGAGTGGCAGCTCTTTGATAATAAACAGAAGTGGGAGTCTTCTTTAGATTCTCAAACATACCACAAAGTCCCTTCCCTGACCTCCCAATGGAATCTGTGTGTGTGTGTAATATATATATATATATATATATGGGTTTTTTCCCTATCATTCATGCTGGAAAGTAGAGAAAATAGCTAAAGAGGCTCAGGTAAAATTTATGTGTAGGAATAGATTCTTCTTGATCTCACAAGAGAGAGATTACTACCAGCAGGGACAGACTTTTTGCCCACCTCAGTTAGAATCTTATTTTGTTAGTGAAAGAGAAGGGAAAGGACTTTTTAGAGGTTGAATGTGTTTGGGTACTTCTGAGCAGAATATCTTCTGTGTCTTCATTATCATCATCTTATCAGTTAGAACTACTCATACAAGTTTGTTTTTGTTACTCTTGGAGATGGAACTGTGGTCTTGCTCTGCTCTTTTAACTGCAGCTCATTTTAGTAGCCCTGCTCATATCATACACAAATCAAGTAATAAATTTTCTGTAGTAAGCACGAAAGAGCTCACATGATAGTTGCACCGGTTACTGTAGTGGTGGAATCGGAGCATAAATCCTTGGAACCGCAATATAGGTATTTATTCTCCCTGGCATGTCTGGTTTTGGGTGATGCTAAAACTTACCTAACTCTTGAGATTTCAGAAAAGATAGTTAAGTCTGTAAAGATGTTTTTCAGGCAAAGTTACAACACGCTTAGGCATGTCCTAAGTGCTAACAGCACTAAAAAAAAAATTTAAAGAAATCCACAAAGCTCTGGACAGTCTAAGAATGCAATAGGAAAGACAATTTGGCAGGTAAGGCATTCTTTGGTAAAAGTGTAGAATGCTGAATTGCAATAGTTAGATAGGTCTCTGTGGGCCATCAAGAACACATAAAGACTGCCAAAGTCTCTTATAGATCTTTTCACAGATCCTATTACAATTCACAGTAAAGTGATCCTCTACCTGTCTTTCCTGAGGGGTCCAATTAAGGTAAGGATTTATTCAAGACTTGTACTGACCTGGGGCTTGTACAGTGCAAATCTGAGAGGAACATGATGGTTCTTCCCTTTTATCTCAGGAGCACTCCCCATGCATGAGTTTGTGCTAGCAGATAATCTGAAAAAAGGATTTTCTAGTTGGGAAAATCCCCATTCACTGCTTTATAACTTGTCATACTTCACATAATTATAGAGAGAGGGAAATGACTTACTTCTTTCATCTCCTAATGGCTAACCAGACAAGTGTCCTCAGAACCTGAAAAGGCATTTGAACCAGGATACTTTGCATGTCAGATGAATATTCCAAATGCTGGTCTATCGTGAGGATATGCTTTTTGTTGTCTCTTAAGAATAATTTATCCATCTTTCCTTTCTGTATACTGAAGAGCCCACTTTAGGCTGTGTATTTCATGAGATGACAAAGAATGTAGAAATAACTGTATTTGAGGTTGTATTTACTCTAGAGTAACCTTGTGTGTGTGTGTGTGTGTGTATATATATATATATATACACACACACATTTAATATTTATCTTAAATATGTCCCTTGGTTGTTACGCATTGCTTGGTTTTGATTGTTCCATAATTTTCTTGTGGAACTGTTGAGCTTCCTGAGGAATTCCAGAGTTTGTAAGTTATGAGAAATAGATAGAAACTACAATACCAACTGTAGGTCCGCTGTTTATGGATTTGAATACACCATCTACTTTGCACTTCTGCCTGAATGAGACTCTTGTCATTGCTGTCTGTAAATGTTTTGCGTCTCTTTTCAGTTATTTTTAAAGATACGTGCATGTGAAAGTTGCTATACTTGCACTGGTTTCACAATGATTACTTCTAGCTTTTGTTTATTTGTAATTTGGATAATCAGAGAACCCCAGAAAACCAACAGAATATACCTGATGAGCTACAGAAACACAAGAATTTACTGTGAGCAGCCCCTCAGTCTGTAGGATACATAAAGTAGCAGTGCTATGACTGAGAATCTAAGCACAGGTGGAGGTAGGTGTTCACCTCAGAGCTGCTGGCGCAATTTCCTGAGCTAAGCAAAAATGAGGTAGGGAATTCTGGTCATCCATTTGTAGGAGCATAAAAAGCCCAGAGTTAGTCCTTAATTAGATATCATCAAGACTTCAAAAGCATTAGGGTTTATACATTACATAGGTAGATGCTTGCTAGTGCAACACCATTCTATTCTATTAATAATAAAATAGTAATGGAAGAGTGAGTAACATTATAGTATAAACAAATACAGAGCATACCAGGAAAGATGAATAAACAAAACAGAATTGTTGTGATAAAAAGAATTTATTTCTCCTGAAGAGTATTCAACTAAAATGTAGACTTTGCAGTTTTGGTTTATTTCTATTAGTTAAATGCAGATTTATTTAACTCTTCTTATAATGCTTTAGTATTCATATTTTTATTTTTACATTGCTAGATTTAAAGAATGAAGAGAGAACTTTGCAATTTGCAATTAATGATACTTGGTTTTATTAAAACTAAGTAAAGTGCCATATCAATAAAGAATAGACATTAAGATTATGAAGAAAATAATTTGTCAAAATCCTTGCCTGTAAATAGGCTGTGCTTGGAGGTTTTATTGGCCATGTTATCTGGTTATTTAGGGGAAGACATATGATCTGCTCAAGGTAAATAGCTTGAAAGCATTTCCATGTGAAACTGAATCTGTTTACGAGTAGGTGTAGTTGGGGGCTGCCTTGGGCTTTCTGGGCTTGTTGCAGAGCCTGAGGCAGTGTCTTACATAGCACACTATTACTGGACCAACTTATTAGTTACTATTGCAAGAACATTAGGGTAAACATATACTAGTGAGGTGACTTTAATAAGCTAGCTACCTGTACCGTGAATTTACTGAATACCAAGTTGTTCAGCAGGATTGAAAGACTTGAGCATTCTTATACATTTTTAATTCCTGGAAATTAAAATTCAGGAAAAATAAGGAATTGCAAAATGCAAATACATAAAGCCTATTAGATACCAGGTGACTGGTCCTGGCAGCAGATGGTCATTGGACTGAACTTTATACCTACATGTGAGCACCTATGAATCAAGGGAGGCCAGCTGGGGCACGGAGGGATGTCCTTACACACCTACAGAGAGATTGTTGGACATCACATTTCATGGAATCCATTTTACACTGGAGTTACAGGTCACAATAAACTTCCTTACTTCCTTACTCTGCTCTATAAATATGACTTGACACCACTATGATCCTATGAATTTCTTGATGAAAGTCCGTGTCTGCTTTGCCAGCAGGTGGTATACTGAAGAAAAATTACCATAAAATTCATATTTTGAATAGACTTCTAGTTGTAATTCAAGCAAACAAATTAAAAAGAAGTAGTTTGTGTCCCACATCTGGTTATAGCGGTTAATGGTGCCACTGAATTTAAAAAAAAAAAAAAATCCCTCATAACCAGCATTAGTCTTCAAAATCTATCCTTTAGCTGATATTTAAATTCATGTAACAAAAACTCCTCCAACTCTATGGAAAAATGGGGGGAGGGGGGAAATGTCATCTTCTCTGTATACTGTGACTATCAATATGTCAAGGCAGTAACCTGGAAGAGCCTACAGAATATCTGTGCATCATTGAGATTCTTCATGAGCCTGATTTTTCTTCCCGTTTTAAGAAAATAAACAACACCTGCATTCACTACGTATCTACTCTGGCATGATGAGTGAGATCAGAAAGATGATTCATAAGAACAGCAGTACAATTAAGAAAAAAATATTTTTTTTCAGAGAATCATAGAAGGATGATTCTCTCTTAGATATAAAGGTATGAAACTTGATGGGGATGTTGAGATTATTAAGTCACCTAAAAGACTCCTCTGAAGTCCTACAAAGAATCATAATAAGTGTAAAAGAAGTGAACACATCTAGCAGAAAACAGCAGTAGAAATGCAGAAATATCAAGAGTGGTTATTGCAGAATTATGGAAAGTTTTAAAAAAGGAAAACAATTTTAAATATCCCCATGAAGGCTATATTTAAATAAGAAAAAAAAAAACAAAAAACCCCAAAACCCCACCTGGATGCTATTAAAAGCAATGGAAATAGGTGCATAGATTCAGAGGCTAATTTTTTAATCTCATTTCATTCTCTTTTCAAGGCTGTCCTTTATCATATGTCAAAAATAATAAAATTTTAAACTACTTAGATTATACTGTCGCTTGGACCCATGCTTCTCATTCTTACTTATTTGCTTCCTAGAACAGCCTTCTTGTCTCTATTTCAGACCTTCTGAGGAAACTTCCACTCTGATGGTGTGACCATAATAAATGAAATGGAATCCTTTCCAAGTCTGCAGTTCCTGAGCATTATGACAAAGCATATGCTAATAGAGTGGTAGAGTTTATTGGAAGTTCTTAAAAAAATACCATCTGCTACAACTTTTGCAGCTGAAAGTTATGTTCAAGCAGAGGTAAATTTTTATATGCTCAGTCTAGTGCATGGAAATATATTCCTAGAATTATTTACCTAAACTATGCAAAACTTTTGAAGGTCTAACTTACAATTTCAAAGATGAAACTGATACTAGAAAGGAAGCTGATCTACATATGCAAGTCCACTCTTGGTTCAAAATGCCTCCTTTTCACTTGAATGCTTGGGAACAGTCTTTAATTACACAAACTAAATGAACTGAAGAGCAACACTGTATTTCACATCTGACTACTCAGTGAATCTATGTTCCTCATCTGTGACAGGTAGGAATGCTTAAAAACAGCATGACTGATAAAATCCACTTCCACAAAAAAGTATTTATGGTTTAAAGTAATAGCACAGGATAGAAAGCATCACAGTTTCATCATATTCCAAATCAGTTTTTTGGTGTTAATTTTCCTATACTTAAATATAATCTGTCAACAGATCTTTTAGATGCTTTTGAGGAGACCAAAACAATTAGTTTAATTTGTCAGTAAAAACCAGAAATAAATTAGCTCTGCAACTAATTTAATGAGAGAAAGACTTGCGTATTATTTCTTTTTAACAAACTTTGACCACACTCAGTCTAGGGAGCTCCATACAAAAGATACACAGGACTGGAAAAAAATAACTGATTAAATTTTAACCAGCTGCTGGGCAGATAGTTTGCCTGAGGCACTTTTGTCAGTTTCAAAGGGTCCTTTTATTAATTTTGCATTTTGTATTTTGTTAGTGGAAAGAGCTAGCTCTGTTGGGACTGCCAAAAGCTATAGGCAGCGAATCTTACAGCAGCAAAGAGGAAGCTGTAGAGCATGCCAAGTAGATTTAGCACACTGAGTACTCTAAATTACATTTGTTTTATCAGTCCTAAAAATATATTAACTTCAGGTGTAAATTCTTTGAATAAAGCCTTAAAGCTAGTACATCCAGTTCCTCCTCTGTTTATATAAGGCTTTTAGTCTGTCTATAAAAATAAACCACTGTAGTCTTTGCCAAACATCTACCCATGTAATTTAGATCTTTTCTTCTTATGATTGTTGGCACATTCTTTGTTGGTCTGTTTTCTTACTCATATTGGTCTTATGTTCTTACTGAAAAAAAGTATTGGATGTATTATCTAGATCCTCCTCACTTTCCCCAATATTCAGGTACAGCTTTTATGGTCAAAAATAATTGATGTCTAAGTGGAACAAGTATTTAAGTAAACATGTTCTGCTTCCATTTGAATGGAGCCCAACATCCATATCAGCATGTGGAATATGCCGCATGTGGCATATTGCTCAGACAATTTGTGAGCAGAAGTTAGAACTCGGGGGTTAAACGGGAAACACAAACCCCTCTTGTGATGCTGGGGATTTCACAAGTTCCACTCAGGCAGCTTCAAACAGCATTAAAGACAAAGGAAAAAAAGTATACCCTCAGGCTAGAATTTGCAGAAGACTTACCTGCAGTAGAATGCAGCTAAAATTAAGCCCAAAGACAAAGCATTTGGGCTCACATTTGGAAAACTGAATGGCAAAGTACATATTTTTATCATGTGTATCATACTCCTTTTCTAGTTTCATTGCATTAAGATAACTTTTTTTTTTTCCAAGCAAATTTCTTTATCCCACATTAATGCGTGGTGGCATTGCTACTGCATTGCTTAGTGTCTTCAACAACTGTTTTTGTGTGCAATTCTGTGTTGGCTAACCTCACTGGTATCACTTATACATAAAGGAGCATGTTCTTGCTGCTACTGAAGTTAACAGTAAATGTGATAATAGCAAAATTTATTTAATGGGAGAAAACTGAGCTAAAAGTAATTTTAAAAAAATCAGTTGTATCCATGTCTTTTTCCACTTAATGTTTAGTCAAGTTTTGTGTAGTATTTTAAGAAATTTGTGGTTTATGCTCTGGATTACCTCCTACTTTTACCATGTATAAGTGCAAAAAAATAATAATCAGGAAATCTTTAAATTGTACCAGTGTAGTTAAATGTTCTTCTCAGGAAAGTACCAAGTAAGAAGAAATTAGTGAGGGGCTCTTGCTCTCTCTGACTTTCTCTTGGGCTCTCGCTGTTCTGGGATTGCAATGGGAACGGGCTGGACTTGGTTGGCTGATGGTGGGCAGTTGCACTGGCTATCACTCATTTGCATATTTTGTTACTGTTATCATCACTACTATTTTAATATTATTATTATTATTTTAAGTTTTCTTTTATTTCTATTATTAAATTGTTCTTATCTCAACCTATGAGTCTCCTTGTCCTTGCCCCCCAACTCTCTCCCCTATCCCCTGGGGGTAGGGGGCAGTGGGTGAACAGCTGCTGGCCAAGGGCCAGCCCAGTGAAACTATGACACTCTCCAATAAAATTAGGCAGCAGAGTGGCTACTAGCCATACAAACTTGCTCTGTAATCAGAATAGGTCTTCTTTGGCATTATCATAATTCAGTACTTTAACAGACAATTTTATCAATGAGATAATCTGAAAAAAAACATGTCAGTTCTTTCTTTCATAACTGCATGTGCTCCATATGGCTTACAACAAGTGACAGTTGCTGATGAGAAGAGCTAATTCTGTAGTCCCTGGGGAGCATTGGGAATGCCAAGGAATATAGTATGTTGGCTTTTGAATCAGCAGAGATTTATATACTGTGCTTATCTTTATGTTTTAACTAAGTAATGCATACATCTTGCAGGTTCAGTATCATCATTTCTGCCACAGTGTAAACTTGATGGATCCTTTCAGTTCCACTGAGGTTGTACCATTCCAAATCATGAGGGGATCATTCCCCTTTTGTAACTGAGCAAGTAAGTCAGTAGATTTCCAGACTGGCAATGTTGGAAAGCAAGTTGTTTTTTCATGTTTCCTGTCCTTCCTCTTTCTTGACTGTAGAGAAGTAATTGTTTAATATTACAATAGGATTTGCCATTTCAGTTAAGCTAAATGATTTATTTCAGTGTTGATTAATTCTTTGAGGGAAGTGTTATATTCCACAGCAATGTTAATAGTTGTAAAAATTCTGCAAACTTTCAGTTATATGCTAGCTTGTTTGCTCTCTATGATATGTTCTCTACTAATGGATGCCAGGTCATGGTCAAACTAATGTTGATTAAAATTCGTCACAAGGGTCCAGTTTCATAAATTTAGAGTCAGTATCAATGAAAGTGAGTAGTGTTTGGACCTCTCATTTTACATGTTCTCAATTTACACGATGCTGATGTATGACGTACCCTATGGCAGCAACAGGACATATATTCAGACATTCTCATAAACCCGATGCTGCTGGTCAGCCACCCTCACTACCTGTGTGAAAGTATCTGAAAGGATGCTGAACCAAATTGCAAGTACTTTCCACTCTGTTGCTTTGGGCCGCCCATATTATTTCTTACTGACTGTCACAGCTGTCACTGAATCTGACACTTATATTGAAAAGAACCTAGGTAACTGCATAAAACAGTCTTTCACAAACAGAAAGTAGTAGTAGGAAGAAGTGATACATGATGTTAAGAATTAAAATGGAGACTAACATGAAACTCTACCACTTGTGGCATGTGTATTTCTTGCCTTAAAAATTCTTCTAAGTTTGCCTGCCTTTCAAAATATTAATTGGACTTAGAGTTCAAGATTTTCTCATTTTGTTCTCATGAAATGATGAGATGCATTGTCTTACTGCTGTGAAGTCAGGTCTTGGCATGATTCTTTCAATTTACTTCTATGTTGGGTTATTAGCAAGGATTTTTTCCTCCCTTAAGTTTCCTTTCATGTACAGTGACATGCAGGTACACAAGCATTCAAGACTCTTAACATTTTTCTGTGATGTCCCATTTAAATTAGGTAAAATCACTTTAATGATTAAGGGAAGGGAACACAAAAGCAGCATGAGCTTATCTGAAATGAATTCTTCTTTAGGGTTCAGTGAATACCTGCTGAAAAATTGTTAGAGTGTTTTATCTGACTCTACATGCAGAATAGCATAGTTCATTGATATTTTATCACAGAAGAAATGTATGCCTCCTATTGTGCCTCAAGAATAAGCAGACAGTTGGTTATGCCTACTCTTTTCACCCCACATTTGAACATGAATCATGCTGTAGTGCTCAAAATGCTTTCACTGCATCAGTGTAATGCTGCAAGAAGGAAGTTTTCTGTGTCTGTGGTTACATCATCTTAGAGGGCATTAGCTGACATGATGGAACCCAAAGTTTCAGGTGAGACAAAAGCTAAGATTTAACTAATTCTGTTATTCTCCCAATTGTGGCCAATGTGGAAGATGATGTAATAATAGCCAGATGACCCATGCTGTTCATATTTTGGCTGAACACTGTGATCCTCTCACTTCATTTTTCAGTTGCTCTTGATAAAGGTCCTGAACACACGGCTTTATGTCACATAGCCTCTTTGTGGTCACGCAGTGGATCCAGGCATCTAAAAGACTGAAAAAGTACGGCATGATTTTTCAGTGCTAAAACTATGTTCTGCACAGTTTGGCAGGTTGTAGTATCCATATATTTAATGCTGATGGTTTAATCTAAATAATGTTAAATTGAAAGCTTGGGGTTAAACTTTTAGAAAAGAAATAATTACCTTGCACACATGCTAGTCAAATCATTCCCTCCCTAATCCTGAGTACTGGATTTACTTTGAACTAGGGATGGAGAACTCATTATAGAAAATTTTGAACCAGCTAGCAATTTGTGGGTTCGAAAGTATTTCTAAAGTAGCCTGATGAATAAGATCATCAGATGATAAGAGGTATGTAAGAGACATTGATTTCTTTATGATAGGCTGTAGCTCTCTGCTTTAGAAGGTAGGAAGACTCAATCTGGTAATTTTGATAAACAGTTGTGGGAGGATGGTAGCTGAAAATCCTCTCTGACCTCTGTTTTTTAATCTCTGTGCTAAAAGTAAATTTCAGATGTACAGTGGTCAATTTAGTGGAAAGATTTTCATTCATGTAAGAGTAAAACCATAAAAACTGTGGAGTTAATTTTAGTGGCAACTAGCAAAGCGTTTACTATTTACAGATATGTTTTCTTTCCCTCTTCTTTATGTCTAATACAGGATCAGGCTCTGGATTTGATTTTATAACTTGTAGTACTGCTGCTATTGAGTGCATGTAGATAGTTTGTTTTTAAATAAATGCAGTTAGACTTGCAATAAACAATATGAATTCCCTGACTTAAATATATTTAACATACAGCAAAAAGAGTAAAAAGTAATGTCAGTAGTTCCATTCTGTAGCCAGGCACAAGATGAGTTTCTTATAACTCTTACTCCTACATTACAGTCAATCTACCTTTTCAGTATTTAGAGAATTTGTATTAATTTTGATAACTGGCATCTATAGTATGGCTTTCAGGCAATTGCTTCAAATTCATTTCTGCTTCACAAAGTAATTGCAATCACTCAGCCAAGTTCTGCACTTGTTTATAGTCTGTCTAGTCCTTGTGAATTAAATGGACCTTTTATGCATGTTGTGTAGGTATGTTTATAACAGAAGTAAAGACCCAAGGTCTTTATAAGAAGAAAACGAGTAACCATTCTTTAAATAAGTATTTTGTTGTAAAATGGGTTGTTTTTCTTTGATACAAGTGGCCAACTAGAGCTAATCAGTGTGAAATTTTATGTAAGTAGAATATTTATGGCACTTATTTTCATCATAGCTTGGGAATTTGTGTCAGGGTTTGTTTTTTTTTTTTGTTTAACAGAGTATTTAATAGTACCAGTTTGAATTTTTTCCCTGCTGAGACTTTCCTTTGGCAGCTCAGCTTGACAGTGTTGGCTGATATTGTCAATCTACATGATCTTTGTGTGGGCTAACTGCTGCTTATTGGTGTGCTTTGGTTTTTTGGTTGTTGTTAGCTTTGTTTTCTATTATTTTGTGGTGATTGGCTCTTTTGGTTTTTGTTATGAAAGAGAGAAAAAATTGACGGGGAGTAATCATAATAAAACTTTACAAATAAAGGTTCACAACACAACACTGAAGTCTTCCTTTCTTGAAGTTCTGAGATAAGTATTTTTGTTTTGTTTTATTTTTTTAAACTAAGAAATTGTGGTAAAGGGGAAAATACTGGAAATTGCAACAGCATCTTAATTTGTAGATTGTAGTTGCATTGCCTACTGGTTTATTATTAGTGTTTCTCTAATTTCCTTGGGGGTATACTAAGGAATTTCTGTTAAAAAACCCCACAAACTCACAGAATTGTAATAACGCAAGAGCAGACATTTCCCACTCCAGACCTGTTGCCTAGTGCAGTGTTACATATTCTTTTAAAAAACTTGCCTCCTTAATTGCTGCACTGGTGTGTCATGGTCATGCCATTGACAACAAGAGTTGTAGTGCAGACAGAAGAATTGCATTAAGAACTGAACTTTGGTAGTTGTAGGGATTTTTTTTTTATTAAAGGACAATATTTTAAAAGCCTTCAAAATAAAAAAAAATAGAATTGAGAAGTATAAAATCTTTAGTTTCCATGCTACGTAACATCCTATCAGTGCCAGAGGTTTGCTTTTCTTAAATCACAAGAATAAAATCAGTGTGAAGACTGAGAGGTTAAAAAAGCAGTTTGAATCCAGATGAATGAAAGCCAAGATGTAAAAAGATGTTATTAAGGTAATAGTGCAACAGGAACCTTAGAGACAAAAGTAAATATATATCAGTTAAGAAATTAACCTGACGTTGCACTTGGGCATTTGGGGCCTAGACAATATGGAATTTAAAAAAATATATAATTCAATCAATATTAGGCAAGGTGGTCCTAATGTATGGGTCCTAATATAAGTATTATGGCACAATATTCTTGAAATTCTAAAGAGCATATTAATCCTGCTTTTTTCATTTGTTTGCTTGGATTTCATAAAGTCTTAAATAGATTCAGACTGTTTAATACATCTGAAAATAGCCAGGATGGAATTGTCATTGTTTACAGTTTTTTCCTGTAGGGAAAAGATGAATCACAATTTCTTGGTTTGTATCAGTAGACTGAAAAAAAAAAAATCCCTGTGAAGTTTGCAGCTGAATGAAATGGAATATTAAATCATAGCATAGATAAATCTGTTTTACAAACTAGCCTGAGTATTGTTGCTAAGCGAGTTCATTGGGAGTGTGTGTGTTTCACACAGCTGAACACAAGGTCTTATGTCTAGGAATTCAGGCATGTTAGTTGTACTTAGGAAACAGGAGACCTTATTGTAAGGTAAAGATATTGCCTAAACTAATAATTTGAACTTTAAGGCAGTGATTGCCCAAGATTTGGGGTTTTTATAGTTCATTCAGTATTTTTATAAGTAATTTATCGTTAGGATTTAAATACTTCCAGCAGCCAAACAGAAAGGGATATTGCAATCTGATCAGCATTCAGGAAACGAGAGCTCTGTGGGTGGGACAGGTAGCAAATACAGACTTCAAATGTTTCTCCACAGCAAGGTGCTTCTACTCAGTGTCTTTTTCCTGTGGCCTCACTTGACCTATGTGGGTCACAGTTTCAAAGTTTAGTAACGCTGTTGAATGGTGTCAACACCTAAAGTTCAAATCTTTGCTGTTAATTTAGTTTTGTGTAAGCATATAAGGCACAGTACGTGCAGCCTCCAAGTATACAGGCTGACTTTGAAAGCTACACTGGTTAAATTAAAGCTTTAATATGCCACTTCCTGTTACTGCTTGCAATTCCTGCAAGAGGAAGAGGCTCAAAATCTATTGCAATGCATTTCAGTTATACATTCTCATGTGCATTTCTCCTGTATATGAAGATTTCCTTGTAAACTAAGATGGAAGTGTGTGAATGTCTTGTTTTTTATAAAATCAATATGAAAGATGAAAATTAAAGAGTTTCAAAACCAAACATCTTCGTTCACTAAGTTTAGTTCATGTCAATCTTATATTTTCTACTTATTCAGAAAGGTTAATCTTAAATTGTCTATGATCAATTGCTAATTTTCACCTTTTGTGACTAAAAGTGTCAAGCTTAGATGTATTAATCTTCTGCAAATACTGAGCTGTTCTGGTTGCACTTTGTGTTCTTTTTACAGATTTCAAATAGAATTTTCATGTAGAGGTGAGCCTGGGACAAAATCTCATGCAGGCTGGATCAAAACTATGAGACTGATAGGTGGAAAGTGTTTTACAAAGAAAGATGTACCCATGCAGGTCACGACAAGCTGAGTCAGCTGTTGAAGCGGATGTTTATCAAAATGTCCTCTTCTGAAGCAGGGAAGAATGGTTATTTCAGTGCAGGGAAAGAGGAAACAAGGAAGAGTGGCCAGCAAAAAAAAAGGAATTTTTTTTTTTTTCTTCAAAATTAGCTCTGAGTTAAGGTGCAATGTCTGAATAGGGATCAATCACACCAAATCTTGCTGCTTGAATGATTGGTGAAGTCATATTTCTGTGACTAAAATAGTGTTGTTAATCCAAAACATTAAAGAAAATATCCACTAGAAAAAACCAGAAACCAGCCAGATGTCTAAAACTAGGAACAAAACCAAAAGATAAAAAGTGATGGTTATTCACAAAATTGAGCAACTGAAAAACTTGAGGATTGGAGTTAGGGACTTTTTAGTTTTATTTTCTATTTCACAAAGCAACTCACCCATAATGAATAGCACTGATTTAACAAAAGTTAATGAGTGGAGTGGAGTGGAAAAAAGCTAGAGATGTCTATTTTGCATTACAAAACATTTTAATGTTTTCTGGTTTGGAGCAAAACCAAATTAAACATTTAATGTTTCAGAACTTTTTATTATATGAGCATATAATCTAGAAAAAAAGCTGCAATTAAAAAAAAAAATTCCCTTCTGTGTGTATTTTTCAGTTGTGTCTAACTTTTCTTATGCCTTCAATATTTTATGGTATATAGCAAGAATCAAAATATTAAATTAATTACAATATCTATATCGATCTCATTTAAGGACAGCTGCTTTTCATTGAATGCTGTTTGAAACTTCTTACTATTTAGATCTGTGTTATCTTGTGTTACACTGGAAAATTTTTATGCTGATTGGAAAGTTTTCAAGATAACTGAAAAAAGTTTTATATGGTAGCATATGCTTAAATATTTCAGACTAAAACTCTAAATATTGAAAATTATTATTTTTTAATATAAATAAATAAAATGTTTCCCTTCAGAAAAATCACAAAAATATATGGGAAAATAAGTGTAAGTCAAAATCCATAAAAATGTTATCAGAAGGGGAAAAAGCTTTAGTTGGCATCACTGGAATTTCCTGACTGAAATTTTCATTACGTAGTTAGGACGAAAATTATTTATATTCGGATGTCTTTAGTATCAATGGATGTTCTATTTGGAATGTCCTCTATGTAGAAAAATGTTTAAAATGCTCACATAAACTAAGAAAAATGGTGCCTTATAGCTCAGGGGAAAAGTTATGGTCCTGGCTCAATCCTCGGTTAGTAAAATACCATTTTTACGTTATTCACTGAAGTGCTAAGTTCCAGTTTTAAAAGGTACCATCATTTCAACCTCTGTGTAGATAGCAAAACACTAATCACATGAGTTAAAAGTATTGGAAAATTAATATCTGGCTGCACAAATCATAAATATCTTGACATCATAAGTTTAATGTTTTCCATATTCAATTCAATGGTTGAGATTATTTACCTTATGAGTCCCACAAGGAAAAGAAAGCTGAAATACCTGTCATAATATTTCTCATAATTGATTAATGTTTGCCTTGGGAATTGCATGATGTTCAGTGTATTTATTTTTTGCTACTTCTAATGCTAGGTAGAACTTTCCATAAAAGATAAATGTACTCTTGGTCCCTTAAGCAATGCGGGAGTAGGTAAGAGGCGTGTGTTACAATAGTGTATAGTCATCCCGTTGTACGCTATGTTTTCTGTTTTCCACATGAGTTTTCAGAGTCAGTTGGGTTAACAGGAGAGCTAATATTTCAAGACAAGTTTAAACAAACTGGTTTGTTAATTTTTCCCTGGGGTTCGAAAGTGGGAAATAGGGAAATGGTTAATAAGAGCAACCTAGAGCTAGTGATGTGATATTGTGCTGATAGAAGGAACTGAATTAACTTAAATGTGTCACATTGATTTAAGATGTCTGTGATGTATTATAAAATGTGTTCTTGCCCTGTGTATATTATTGAAAAACAAACCATACATTTTATTAATGCAGTTTATTAAGACCTTGGTAAAAACTTAGCCAAGGCAAACTTATCTTTACTGTCTTGTGTGTATTTGCTTTAAGATGAAAAGACATGGAAATATAAAAGAAGTTTTACGAAATGGGTACAATATGTAAGTGGCTGCTCTGATTCTGATCTGCAGAACTTCCAGTGTTTTCCAATGCATCTTATGGATCTTCTTCTGAACAAGGGCAATGTTTGAAAAAATGACGCAGGGGAGCACTGTTTCCACAGTCATTTGATCTCCTCTGGAGAAAAAAGAGTAAGTTCATGGGCAAAGAAAGGTCCCTGCGTGCCTCACCTTCTCCCTGGGACATGGTACAGTGGAGAGCTTCTCTGCACTACAGGTTGGATACAGCCACAGAGAGCCCATGCCATGTTGCTGCCAAGCCCATGGACAGACTCTAATGCACTCTGGCAGCATGGCCCAGAGAGTCCAAAATATGGGTGGTTGTCACTCCACATAGCCTTGTGACAAAATACAGGGGAAAAACAGGAGATAGAAAAAATTTCATAGTGCTGCTTTTCCTCTACTTCAGTTATAAAGCAATAACCTGATCTTTTGTTTACTTATAGATATTATTGTCACCAATATACATACTAAATGTCTGAGTAAAATGTTACCAAACTATGGTTATACCCCTCACTTCTGTTCTATTTTTCTATACTAAGAACAGGAAAGCAAAGTTAAGTAGCCATACTGACCCTTGCTTCTTCTTATACCTTAGAATTTTTAGAGCCTTGGTTTTGAAAGCCACATTGTCTGTGATTTACGTTTTTTATAATTGTCCTTTGTTCTGGTTTTGCTAGGATAGAGTTAATTTTCTGATTATCTAGAATAGCTGTATTTTAGTCTCAGTATGGGATTTGTTATGAGAAGAATGTTGATAAAGTACTGAACACAGTACTTGCCTACTGCTGCTATAGGCTGCCACCTACCATAAGGCTGAAAATCTTTTCAAATGGTAGTTTAAAACTGAATGTATTAGGTTGGTCCAAACATAGTATAATATCAGAACGAGAAGATGGAGCTTTTCACTGAGTCTTTTTATATGTGCACCTCTTTCACACTCCCCATTGCCTTAGTGTTTGTTTTCCTCTAGCTTTTATTGTGCCTACATAAACACAGGAAGCTCAAATACCAAGAGCAAGTTCCAACAAAAACCTCTTCCACCTTAGGATTAGGCGTAAGGTTTGCCATGAGACTTGCATTGTGCTGTGTTGTGTCCTTTTCCTCAAGCACAAGTTGGCTTTGCCTGTGGAGACTGTAGGCTTTTTGACAGTCTTTGCATCTCTCTGGTAGTAGAGCCTAGCTCCTGGGATTGCCATTTAGTTTGTAGTAGACCTTAGGCATTGCCATAGTAAGTAAAATTACAGTCGAGAACGAATTGTTCTCATTTTGGTTTTGTTACTGGTTAAGAGTTTAGCTGCAGTAATATATTACAATAGTGGTGATGCCATTCCTTCATTTACATCTTTCTTTGTCTTGCTGTCATTTTGTTGAAATTAACTGGAGGAAAAGCCAGAAACCTTCTTTGACTCCTTTATTTGGACCTGGGTGCTGGGTGCTGAAAGCAGGACAGTATTAAAATTTTAATATTGCATTTTATAGTGTTTTCAAAGCTTGTTTTGGACATTGGAAGGAATCTTTTCCATACATGCCTCATAACACATCTAGTTACAATATTCATTTCACTCATGATCAGTGAATTTGTCAGCTACTTTTAATCCTTTGGGGAATTTCTTAACAAAAGTTTTGCAAGTAATTTTGAAACAAGTACCTTTCCTAATTTTAATATACATGCCTTTGAGGCCCTTAGGAGTTATTTAAATCAACCTATGATATGGGCTTCTCTGTGTAGCCTGAAAAAAACCCAAAAACCTAGTAGTATCCCACGCAGGATCTAGCTCTTTCACATCTCGCCACCTGGCTTACAAGGTTGTATATCTTTCAGCTGAATCATTTATGACAAGAGAAGCTGTTAAAGTTTCTTTGGCAGATTGTTTAGATGTAGCTGCCAATGAAAAGACATTAATAAGTTAGCTATTGCAGCTGTGCTTGCATGTACCCAAGGCAGTTTCAATTTCACTGTTATTCAAAAAATCTGGCAATTCATATTGTTCCCCCTGTTTGTGCTCCTGAGCTGGGCTCTTCAGGTTCATCTGGTTCCAGAGCTGGCTTTAGGGATAGCCTTTTGTGGAGTGTGACAGGGAGCTGTTTATGGTGTGGTGTTGAGGGACAGGCTCATCAGATGTCAGGCTACGAGAGTGCAGGGGCCTCAGAGTGACAGCAGTACTTCGCAAGCCAGACTTACGCTACCCAGATATGGCTCAAGAAACACTCCTGTGCCTTGGATTTTCCGCTGTAATTCTAACAGCTTGTTCTTCCATCTTGCCTGGCTGAAGAAGGTGATAGTGCTTTGTGTATTTGTGAGGAACAATGCAGGTTAAGTGTATCAATTAAGTCATATTTCAGTGACAGAAAGTCAGGGTAATCTCTCTACTGAAGTCACTGTAATGTTTATATACAGAACTACTTCTGTCGGAGTTACTAAAGTGCCACTTACTTTTTTTTCTTTGGTGAGTAAGTACTGCTTTGGGCCTCCTGCTACAGAATGCAGAGGTCCCATGAAGTGAAAACTTGACAGTGGTCAGCATTGTTTTGTCACAAATGTTTGTGAGAGCTTTTGTGTTCTCTGTCAGAATGAGTAATTATTAAGAGAGAGATTAATCAACTATATCTGGTGATACATTTGGATAAGTGTAACAAAAGCAGAAAAATATGAGAAATACATCAGTGTGATTTTTCTGCAAATGCAGAAACAGTTCAGTGAAGCTTTTAAATAAATGGATCAAAAACTTCTCTAGAAAGGATGTACTGCTTATTCATAATCATTTGACTATCATGTAAATGGTGTCTTGCATTTTTCTAGACTTGGAAAGCTGTTTCTTTGTCTTTGTCATCCCTTTCCCTGACAGAGTTGTTTCCTACAAGTTGTATTCCTGTCCTCTGGCCAATTTAATTCTGCCACCTTAATGACTGCTGGAAAATGCATTGCAGCACTGACTTGCCCGGAATGGCAGTTAGGACCAAGCGTAGTGAGCTCTGTTACCTCAATTTCTAGTAGTCAGTATGGAGCAATATCATCTGACCAACCTCATTTTGCCCAGTGTAATAATTGTTTAGTATCTTCCATTATTGTCCTACATCTCTTCTTTCTCCTAGCTGCTCTGCTGCATCTCTTTCTAGTTTGACTTGCTGAGATAAAAAGGAAGTTATAAAATGGAAAAAAAACCAACCAAGATTACTAGAATCATGAAGCCATCAGAGAAACAGCCATAGCTCTTTCATGTTTACAAAAACCTCCCCATACTTTTCATGCTATAAGGAGTTAAACTTCAGATCTAATAAATGCACACGGTAAGCACGAAGTTTGAGCATCAGTATATGCACTGTAGAAGTGCATGACTTACTTAAAATGTGCTGTTAATGACCTGATACTAGCTTTTTGAGTAATTCAGTTTGGGAAGGATTTTTTTTTTTTAACTGCAGAAATCTAATTTTATTATTAGATGTGTTTTACTTTCCAGTTTAGGCTGTAAGAAATGTTTATAATAAAATTTGAAGCCCTAAGATTTTAATGATACACTGAAAAATCAGGTTAAGTGCAAGCAAATATTAACAAAGATTTGCAAGTTTCTTTGTTTCTGGCCCCATTTAGGAGGAAGCACTGAAACATTTACATCAAATCACCGATGCAGTAGTATTTTTAACTGCTGAAGTTAAGGGAACAAGTCACATCATACAGGCTAGACTCAGATCAGAGCTCTGGAGGGCACTGCATGTAGCTGGGTACAGGGTGTCTCCCTGGTAGGAATCACTGTGAACAGTTGCCACTTCTCATTGTACAGCACTATTACTGTACCTATGAACAATTCTTCCTAGGATTTTACAAGTTAAAGGTCCAGGCATGCCTCTAATATTTCCTAAAACTGCTTCCAAAGGTTGATAAATAAAACTGGAAATTTTTGCTTAGTTGGATATGCTTTTTAGTTAGTGGGTTCTTTTTTTGTTTTTCAATATGTTTTCTTTATGTTACCCCCCATGGTATTTTTAAAGAATTCTGAGCACAATATTTGATAACTTTATCATATTAATTTCAAGGAGAATGCTAAAATAGGACAGGACAAAATACAAATGTTCTCCTCTGCCTCAGGAATAAAAGTAATAAAGGTCTAAGGGCACTTTACTAATATTCTGATAACAAAGATTGAAGTCTTATTAATATTGACTTAATCTGTGGTTAGACAGCATTTGACACAACTATCTTGACAAATTACTATTAAATGGAACAGTCTTCTGTACAGATGTTTCTATGCCAGCCTGTCTATTATAATGCCTGGCTATTTTTACATTCTGCTGTGCATCTTTGTGATAGAATTCAGAAGAGCTAAATTGAATATTTTTGCCTAACTACAGTAGGTTCTAGGAAATGTTATCCCATGGCTACTTGTCCTCAGTGTGTGACAGCTGATACAAATCACCACAGGATGCCCTCCATTAACTTGAAACATTTTCCCTGATGTCCTCTGGAAAGACTTAGTGCATCAGAAAATTAAAGTATAAAGATTGTACCTGTTGCAAAGTTTTTTCTTCACTTAAAAGTCTTTATAGGTCAAAAGAAAATAGATTTAAATGCTCCCTACTCAACTATAGTACTTAAAGTACTACATAGTGAACCCCTGGTGGGTGCCTTTTACACCCTCCTGTGAGTGCCTTTCTTAAACTGATCTAATACTGACTCTCCTTGAAATTTTTTCATGTTATTGTAGTTGGGAGTAGCAAACTGCAATCATTGGTGGCATTTTGTGATTAAAACTACCTGTAAGAAAATGTTCAGAAAGTAGTATTTTTACAGTAAATAAAATTGGGTTGAACATTATTTTCTACCAAAGTTCTCAAGGTATGATTTCTGAATGCAATTATTTGATAAGACACAGAAGAGAATAGGCAAATATCTAAAAATAAGTTCAAAGAAGCAAAGAATCAAAAGAAAGTATGAAATATTAATTGATATTTCTTACACAAATGGAATTAAAAATATTAATCAAAATAGAGCATCCCAAATAAATACTCAAAAATGTTTGCAAGGAGATAATTTGTCACAAAAATCAGACAGATGATACAAAAAATTCCTGTTTGTTTTTATTCAAAGACACTATGCACAGAATCATCTAATTACTTGAGGCAACTGCAGCAAAGCACATTTGAATATTATTTTCCTCTATCTTTTTTTTTTGCTAAAAGTATAAAATCCTCCTGATATACTCACATTTCTGTTGCCTTATTGTTTATATGCTTCAAAGATCATAGCTCCTTTGTGTTAGGTTTTATACAGAAATGAGAAACTAATGGAGTGTGTCTCCAAAGGTGTTGCAATTTTATCACCTAATGAGAACAAGAATAAAAGATAATTTTGGAGAGAAATAGGTAATTTGGGGGAGTCTTATTGGGAACTCTGGAAGAAATACAAGAACTGTACAAGATTAACTAGGAGTAAAAGTATGCAGTTAATCATGTGCAAATGTTTAAGACAGTAATTTCAACATCTAAGCTATCTAAAATAGATCTAATTTATTTGCGTAACTATATTGTTACTCACCATACACTATATGAAATAATAGGCTGAGAATTATGCTGTGTATATATATAAAAACCTGGTCCTAGTACAGCATCTGAATCACTGTTGACTGTCTTAAAGATGTTTCTCACAAAAAGAACAGAAGAATTTGAAGAAACAGTATTAAAGCAGAAAAAAAAAAAAAAAAGATTGGTTTTTGGAGTCCCAAGTTGAGATTTGCTGCTACCAAATCATAGAAGCAGACATGTTTTTCACTTGTAAACTGGGCAGATTTGAGCTGTAAGTGAGCAGGGGACATATACGTAACCCCATGATGATATGTGAAAGAGAATAGCTTTGCTTTAATGGGAACTAGTTGATATAGCTGAGGAAAATATCCTCATCAGTATTTCAAATGTAGGACCTAGAGAGAGTACTCTGTCTCCTGGTAAGAGTTAATGTTCTTTATTTTCTTATTCTATCCATTCTGATATTCTGGAGTTTGGCTAACTTTATATATACATTCATGTGTACATCTATACATATATATGTCATAGTAAATACATGTCAAATTTTATTATCCTTCCAAAAAAAAGCAGAGCAGGAATGCCATCTTAAGTTGACTTTTTAAAGAAACAGGATATTTAAGTTCCAAGTCCTTAATTAACCCTGTTTTCTTAGGCAGTACTTATTGTGAATTGATGACAGTCCTACTCAATACAGAGTCAGAACGTTTTTCCTTCCTGGGACTGATGTGGTGAGAGAATGCAGGTCACAGATATGACAGCAGGTCCAGTCCCACGTATGCTTTTGTGAAGTTGGCAGTTCACTCCTACCTGGTCCTAACTGCCCAGGATCAGGTTTCCTGCCAGTGCAGGACAGAGTAGAAAATTCCTTCCATCCTTTCTTTATCACCTTTTAAATCACTTTTGATAACAGACCACACCAGACCATTCCCTCCACCACAGCATTAACATAACTTCCTGCCCAGATCCCATAGAGTCTTTGCCAGTCTTATCACAGAGCTGTCCTTCCCTGTTGCAGTCATTCTTTTCTAGCCCAAAGAAGAGGAGGGAAAGTTAATTCTGCCTTATCCCTGTTGCCCACCTCAGAGGAGAAATTGAGAAGATAAATCCACAGGAGGGAGAGAAACTTTAGGCATGACTTAGGCATGTGTAGGCTAAAAAAGGAACTGGAATTTTTTCCAGGTGCGTATTCCTGTGCACAGTGGCAGTACATTTGTTTAAAACACAAAGATAATTTTATAGCAGTCCTTAAAATAAGAAGTCATCCCATGTGAAGTCAGTTGTCTATGCTGAACAGCAATATACAGCACAGCCATAATTTGGCTCGTCAGTACTGTATCAAAAATTCTCCATAATTGCTACAATATGCACTTTGCACAATTTCAGTGTGTTGAATTTTTGTCATTTATTCTTAAACTAATCCTCCTGTAAATGTTCCCTTTCTGCTGATGTGAATTGAAGAATTCTTTAGTTAACACCATTAGCTTTTCATGGTATCTAAATCTCTTCTGCCATGAGCATCAATACTACAGTGCTCCTGTCTCCAAGCAGTTCTGCATCAGTGCCTTTAGATAGAACATGACAGATACAGTAATGTTCTCCATGTAAATTGCTCTCTACATATAGGCAACAAGGAAAATAACATGGAACATTCATTGCCCTGTGACTGCAAAAATTATAACTGTATTCATTGTGTGCTGGTTCAAGTGCCTGAGCCGATCATAATATACAGCAGGCTTAGTGAATTTTCAAAGCCATGTTCTAAGCAACAATGCACTGTCTTGCTCCCACGGGGTTCCTGGAAAAAAGGATTTCAGTTGTAGACAAGTTTCTTCCTCTTTTTTTTTTTTCTAATAGCTTGGAATTGAAAACTAGGTAAATAATTTTGGGTTACAAACTGGTTTTTAAGCTTATGGTCTTGTTTGTTACCAATGGCTATAATACACAATAAATATACTGACTTACATGTTCTGCTTAATTTTATGCATATATGCAGATCTAAATAAGCAAGTGTAATTCAGTGAAATACATAAACTTACTGTAGAACCAAGTACCACATTCTTTGTAGAGTTGCAGTCATTCACTCCAGCATTCTGGTTTATAAGTCCAGATAAAGCTGATAATGTTAAACTCCCTGCTTTCCTTGTTGGAAGCAATAGGTAGTTTAGTTGCATATGTTAATAGAATTCTTACCTTCTCTTTTTTTTAAAAAAAATATAAAAAATAAAAA
The DNA here is from genome assembly GCA_907165065.1 of Caprimulgus europaeus. The sequence continues at coordinate 12,530,886 of OU015539.1, forward strand.
AGTGCAATGACACCCATTATTGTTCCTTAATTGCTAATGAAATCTGTAAAGAATACCTTATTCTATAGTAAATGATGTGTTTTAAAGACTCTTTTTAAAAAGCGCTGTTATATATTGTGCATTAAATGTACTGTATGTGCTATAATGCACTAAATGTACTACTAAATGTACTATAAAAAGTGTGATTTTTTTGGTGTGTTTGGTGCATAGCTTCCTTAAACTGATGTGCAACAAAAAGAAATCTGTATATCGGGAAAATGCAATTGAACTTGCTGTTATGCTTAAGAAAATTAAGACAGTTAATGAAACATAGAACATATTAACATTATTGAGCAGAACAGAGCATTTTATAAAAACTTACAGAAACTCAGTTGATGTAAGAATACTTACCATGCTATGTGTAGTTGAAGTTACTGCCAGCTAATAATCAAGCAGTTTAGTAGAAGAGTCTTAGTGATTTGCCTCTCTGAAGTGACGTCCATGTCTTTACGAAACTGTATAATTGTCAGATGAATTCTGACAAGAGCCTTTGCCTATGATCAGTCAAGGTTCTTTGTAGGAACATTGGACTGTCTGGCACAGAGCAACACAGGAATCATACCTGCTTGGCCCCAGGATATTTATTTTCTATATGCAGGGAAATGGTGGGAGCTGAAAAAGAAGAAAAGAATGCTTATTTGTAAATTTTTAAAAGATTGCATTCATGGGCGGTGCACTGCTAACTCTGTCAATTACTTTTCCAGTTTTCTTCCCTCTTTCAGATGATCACTCTGGTTCCTCATTCTCTTTCAAAAGATTTCATATGATTCCACTGTGTTCTGATTTTCAGTCTGCCTGCTACTCCCATTTTTTAAAAACATGCCATATTTTCCTGAAGAACTGATTTCCCATTTGATAGGATTCTGGCTGGTAGTTTTCAGTCTGGCTTCTTATTTTCACCATGCCACACTACTTTGACCCAGATTATCAATGTCCTTTTATACTTTAGCATATTATTGCCCTCACTGTCTTAGTTATCTCTTACTCTTCATCTCAGTCCATCAGCTTTCATGAATCTCTCCTTTCTTCCTTATTGTACTGTATCACTTTACTAGCAGCTGCTGCTTCTGAAAATGTTTGTGATGTTGGTAACTTTGAAATGTTTTCTTTTGTTTATTGATGTTTTTCAAGTTTCAGAAGTAAAATCCCTTCTTTTTTCTATCTCTGTGTGACATTGTTTGATCCCAAAATTTTGTCTGCTTCTGTAACATATAGAGTTCCTAATCTTACACCAGATATGTTTACTGCTCAATCTTCCAGAGATAATGATTTTGCAAATACATTCTCTGGGATATCTGCCTACATTTCACATGAGCACTCTAGAAACAACTGTCACAGTTTAAAGTGTTGCTGCTGCTCTAATCCAGAAAAGGATAAGATGCTTTGAAGATTTAAATGATGAGAGATAGCAACAGAATACTCAGCCTTGTACTCAATCAGAGATGGAAACAGCATAAGTCTTTGTGAATATGAAAATAAATAGCTCCTCTTTGACATAGTAGAGAAGAGCGAGGTAGGGAGATGGAAGATGATGGAGATGGCCTAATTTAAGCATATATATATATATATATACACACTAACATAACATTGGCAGCCACTTCTTGAACTGATGCAGGAGGGCAAGTTTTTTGTTTAAGTCTACACAAAAAGTGTAGCAGTCAAATCATGTGGAAGTTACATCCTAGCAGTCAAGATCAATGAGAGTAATTTTTTTACTCAAGTGGATTGATTAGAAATTACTTTCTTCATGCTGCTGTAGAAAAAGAATGTGAAATATTTAGCCATTACTTGTACAGGTGGACCTTCAAAAAGGTGAAACTGGAAATCAGTCCTGTGTGTTGGCTGGGGTGATAGGGAGGATGTCACAATGATCCATAGAGGATATATTGCAAAGAGCTTATGGGGAGGAATGGCTAAAATGTTGCATGAAGGCACTAACAAGCCTGATAAAGAATTATGGTTAAAAGCTACTTGTTCTGCATGTGTGATGTCTGTATGACATTGACTTTTGTATTTCTGTTGTTCAAAGTAAGGCCTAGAGCTACTAGAGAAGGTCTGACAAGTCAAAGGTGGGAAGAATTTTGACTGTGGAGAGGTCATCAAAGATACTGATAGGAACAGGTTAAAACAGATTAAACTGGCTAAAACATGGGCTAGAACTGGAGGAGAGGCACTTCTTGGTATTGTGAACTGATCATTTAATGAAAGCAGAGTCAGTCATACAGGAGGAGGAGACATGGCAGTAGTTAAGGGAATCCAGGCTTATTTTTAAAAACGACAGGTCACTCATTTTTATTGTGAGAGACATGGTTAGAAGGGAAGGATGGGGATTTTGTTGAGAGGCTTTATTTTCTAAATGCAACTTAAATTGCAATCTAAATCTAGCATTAAGTTTACTACTGCACAGTAACTTTAAAACTATTTCTGCTCCAGTCAAATGTGTGCTTACAGTTTATGCAATCACAGAATGCATTTACCTTACATTAACCTTATTTTAGTGTGCCAAGTCTACAGGCTGTCAGACACAAACAGTAGGTGGAAAATACTCTCTAACCTGTGTATTGTAAGATGATGCCTTTCAGGAACTTCAGAGGTGTGCATTCATGCTAACAGACTGAATGATACAAAAGTCTTCTGTAGCATTCCTTCTGACTTCTGTTTCTTGGAGGTAAGCACAGCTACCAGAAACAGAAGGAAAAAGAAGAGCCAAACCCCAGCTGTGTGGTGTCATCTCAGCTGTTTGTCCAAGTGCATTTCCTCTTTGATGTTCTTGGCAGTGGCAACTAACCAGCTGGGACATGTGTCAGCTTTTTTCTGGGGAATGGAGGGGAGGAGGAACATTCATATACATACACTCTTGTCTCTGGTCTCTTTTGGAAAGCAGCAATTAACAGCTGAGAGGTTATTAAAATTTCTTCCTTAATTTCAGCTTATATGTGGTTTACTCCATTTTAAACAGTGTAAGAAACCTTGGTGAGTGGCAAAGCTCATTTTAAGACCATAAGGCTAGAGGCAGCATTTTCATGAGGAAACAAATTAAATCATAATCCTGAACCTCTGGCCTAGATGATGTAGAGCTAGCTTTAAACATGGCCCAGCTGGTTCAGGTAGCAAACACCACGAAACCATGGTAGTACCTACCACAGGTTTACCACCTGGATAATCATTCAACTTCATGATTTCTGGGGCAGTTAGCTACTTTGTTATCAGTCACCCAGACAGGCTTACAGCTAGCACACCTGTTCTGTTTACCTAAGAAGCAGACACATTGGTGATGGCAGCATATCCATGACTTTTGACTGAGGTCATGATTTTTTTATTATTATTATTATTACAAAGAAAAGGCTGTAGCTATAAACCTTTAAGACTTGGACACTTCACTGAGACTTCTGTTAATGTCCTGTTTTTCATTTCACACCTTTTCTAAACTCATAAGTTTATGGCTCTTTTTTTTTTTATTTTTATTTTTACCTTAGTAATATAAGTTTTATAACTTTATGCAGTTCTGAAATATTCAGAATGGAAATAACTTTCCCAGTGAAGATTTTTGTGCAAACTTTGTAGCAAAATTTGTCAATGCTGTATAGGAATGTTCAGTAGCAGTCACTGACACATCATCTTCTATTTCCAAGAAATAAACATTACTGATTGAGTAAACAAAATGTTTTTCTTCCCTTTCATCTTTTGAATATAGAGATGGGAAATAAAATGTAGGACTGCATGAAATAGTAGATACTATAATCAATCTATTTGTACATCTCCTCTCATTCTCTCATTTCTTAAACCCTAGTAAAGTTCTAACATTGCGTCTTATTCGTCAGTTGTGGTGTGCCTTCTAATCTATCAAATTAATCAGGCATCTTAAAGTTTTTTGTCAATTTATCTATCATGTCAGACAAGAAGCATTGGACTAGCATACACCCATCACACAGTACACTGAAAATCAATGGGAAGTAACCCTGTTTACTGCAAGAGTTTTACACTGAGTGTAGTTAGCATACTGCCGCTCAGTAAACAAAGTACTTTGTAATGTAGAATGTATTAATTTGCTATAAGGTATTTCAAAAGAAGGTGACATATTTCAACACTTTTCTTGGTGCCAACATTACAAGTATGAAGAGACTATTTTTTGATAGATTGAGCAGCACATAGCAAATCAGAAGTTACTTTTGGTGGTTGCTCCTTTAATGAGATGTATCACACAGCTTGGATAAATTATCTACTGTGTGAAGCAACTTATCATGCCAGAATATACAGTATATTGTCATGGGCTTTTTTTTTTTTTTTTCTTCTTTCTTCTTTTTGATTTTCTGGTATTCTGATGAATTATTTGCAGCATTTCCCTTTCACTGCTGCTACAATAATCAAGTTATGTTTCTTGAACATCAGTCTATCATTTTCATTGACTTCCTCCATTGTCAAAGGCATAGGGAGGTGGAAAAAACTCCCATTGCTAAATTTCACAAGAAATTCTTGTATTTCCTTTGTTCCTTTGTTTCTTTGCTTCCTCTGCTTTCTTTGTTACAGCTTTTAACTTAAAGAAGACTTTTAAGTTTCTCCACTTCAGTGTAAACTAATGAAGTCTCATTATTTATTTATTTTTTAAATGAACTGTAGTTTCACCACCATGGTCCTCTGAGCTTTAGATGCTTTCTCATCTGTAGCATCAATTGATCATCTTCAGGATTATATTTTTCTCTATGTACAGAATAAGCTTAAGGATTTTTGCCGGTTTCTTAATCTTTTTTTTTATTCTTTTTAAAATCTTTTGGCAACCAGAAAGCAACTTTTAAATTCTCGTATTATCACATTTAGCCAGGACTTCAGGCATAATTACTGGAGAGTCCACATCCTATTTCAACCTCAGTTTCCTAGCTTTACATAGTGGTAAAATTGTTTGTTTATAACCAGCTGCAGCTGAAAGCATGTATCTTTACTTGAACAGTTACGCTTGTGATGCATATGCAAAATTTTATTTATTTTAAATAAGTAACATACCAAATTCACAAAGACCAACCTATAACGGGTTTCCTTCTAACACAGTATTTTTTAAGTGGTTTTTGCTGGGACGTTCATTCCGGAGGAAACTCCTCCGGGAGCAATTCTTATGTCCAGCATTAAAGACTAATGGATGTATCATTATTCCTTGGAAAAGTTTATTACACATCTCTTTGGAACATTTCTGAAGCTGAGTTTTTTTCCAGCTTAGCCAAGCCTTGTGAGAGTGTAATGAAAAAAACAAGGTCACCTTTGCCTTCTTTGGGTGAGGTTTCTTAGAGTTCAATTTTTTTTTTGTATGATCCTACCGAATTTTGTAAGAGATATTTCATTGAAACCTAATCATACATTTACTAGTCTGTGGGCATTTTAGGTGTTTTTCCCATGTTCATCCTCTGTACCCTTTGGAAAGTTTTTCTTTCCAAGAGTGTATTTTAGTCTAAGCAGATTAAGGTTTCATGTTTTTATATCAGTAATTGTAACATTAATTTTTTTTAGCTTCACATACGTCATAACTATTTAACTCCATTGATAGGACTGATATTTATTTTCAGGTTGATAGTATAGTCTCATGTATACATTGTCACCTTTTCTTATGCAGTCATCAAGATATTAACCTATTGTCAAAAACACAGATACAGACCCTGAACACAGCTGTGGCACTGTGATAATCTTTCCAACAGTTGAGGATATTTATCGATGGGCAATATGCATATAAGGCTAATTTCAAATGTGACCGTTTAAGTATCAATTTTCTGAGCCCTGGTAAAAGTAATGCACTTTAAAATGCCTTTAGAAGTACTTAAACAACTACTCCTCATGTTCTACATGCAACTTCCCTAATTATTTTTTCACTTTGTAAACCACTGCTTAAACTAACGGTTATGATAAGCTATAGCAACCTGAGTGAACAGAATGGAAAATTTAAGAAAGGCTCTGTGGTTAGACAAAAGATGCAGTTTGTTCAGTACCTGATCCCGTGCACTATCTGACTGAAGTAAATTTTTACAGAAAAAGAATAAAAGCAGGAAATGCAGTGGGATTGTGATGGACATTATTGTGACCACGCACTCAATATTTTGATGTTAAAGTTCAAACTACAGATATATAATTCTGATCCAAAATCCTCTAAAGTAAGCTTCCAGCCATATCCATTTGTTTAGATCTACTTGATAATCTGTATTTGTAGTGCATAAATCATTCTTATGGCTTTAGTCTTTGTAAAAAGCACTAAAATTATGTACAGAGGGAAGTCTCATTATTTGGCCGCGTATGGAGTTAGATATTTTTTGAGCTACTGGAAAAATAATTATCCCCCCAAAAGCTCTAATTTACAATACAATCTGTAAATATGCTTTTAATAAGCAAATCACACTTAATGATCTTTGATATATGCATACCTTTTGGTGATAGAAGAGACAAAATTTTTACAAATTTGAGCCAGCCAAAAATATTTTTATATGTGACTCAAAATATATTCATAACGCAGCTAGAATTAAAACATGTAGAATATAGCTTACAATTAAACAGCAGAAAACCACTTTTAGTATATATTCAAAATGATAAAATAATTGCTAAATTATGCAAATTTTATGATAGATCAGAAAAACAAGTAGATTTTTATTTAATTGCCACCTTTTGCTGATTCAAGTATGTTAATCACAGGGAGTCCTAATAGTTCTATCAGACTTTACTAATGTATTCAGGTAAAATGAACAAAATAATTAAATGTCTAAATATTGATTTAAAGCACTTCAAGTATTAATGGAGTTTGGCTCTCTACTTAATATGGGTTAAACTGTGGTTTGGATACCTTCATCCTTTTGGGTTGCTGCTTCAGTCTGAGCAAACAGGATCTAAACATGACACTGGCAATTTCTTCACCCCAGTGCAGAGAAAATACATCCTCGTTGGCATGGTTCTTGCAAGATTCTTATTACTTCTTTTTCCTGATAACCTCTGTAGGATGATGGAGTATAATTTCCAAAGACTTCTACATATTGCGTGATGGGTATGAGTTTAGGAAAGACTGGCACCCATATGCTGTTCAGTGAGGTGGGTGAAGAGTGGAAAAGGAGGTTCTTGTTTGTATGTGTTAAGCCTTCAACACTTGGACATGGCTCCAGGGGAAGGATAAGGACTAAGACAGCTATCCCACCCTGGACAGCAAAAGACCAGACGCGGGAATGATTTACCTTTGTGTGACTGGGATTAGGGAAGCTCTGCTACCTGACAACTTAGCTCTATGAACAAAATCCTCTTTTTTACTCATGCTTTTTATTGTTGGAATTTTAGTACAAAACCATTGGCGACCATTGTGGGTGAGTGCTGTTGAAAGCAAGAACTCTTAAACTCTTTCTGTCCTTCCCAGCTCATTTGACTTCATGTTATGTACAACACCTGCTCTCTGATGTCCTCTCTCCAATGCCAGTATGTGACTCTGGCTAGTAATAGTAGTACTTCCAGTGCAGCCAGTGTCCTTATAATTTTTTACTGCCTTTACTCCTGTGTTAAAGTTATTCTTTGCAATTCATGTAACAGAGGATTTCATTATGGTGTCATTTTTGGGAGTCAAAGTACAGAATCGGTAGTCTGGACATTGTGGCACTTAGGTGCTTAGGAACCAGTAGCCCCAGTGACATGCCTTCTTGAGATGGCAAGAACTGGGCAATGCTGATGCTTTTCATAGGCTACTCCCATGTGGTCTCATCCCAATGCACATTTTTTGCCTTTAGTGCAAAAGTACTCCCATGTTATACTGAGTTATCCTTACTACCACCTGATGCCCACGCCCATGTTATCTCTACAAGCAGTGGGAGGAGCCAAGTTTTCACTGAGATACAGTAATATGAAAGGTGCATTCCAATCTTACATTATATTGATGACTAAATACTAAAATATCCATACCAAAGTGCCATGCACTGTGGTGTCACTTTTGACATGCAGGCACTTATGTTGCAGCAGAATTTTACACGTCCACATTTCTCCTTAGGTTGAATTGAACACAGGACTTCTTCCAAGCCAGGTAATTTTGTGTGAAGGTTATGAAGGCTTAGGTTTTTTGTCTGCTTTACAGTGAAGAATGAATCTCATTTCATCTTTCATTGAGGAATCAAGAATTTAATTGTCAATCCAGGGATGTTCCAACTTTGTGTATAATTTACAAACTCAGCAGAAAAAGAAGAAAATGCACTCAGTGCCACCTCAGTCGTTAGCACTTAATGATCTGTGCCTTGATCATGGCAAGATAGGCCCTGATTCAGAAAAGCATTAATTCATGTCCTAGACATTATGTGCACCCATTACTAAGCAAAATGTTGGCACATACAATCTGACAGCTGGTCAGATAAGGTATTCCATAAGTAAATGTACACAAATGTGTATTTGAATGTGTATAAATTCTGCATCTTTGGATGTTCATCCTTGAATTTTATTGAGTTAATTGTTCAGAGCTGAGGAGCACCCCATCCTTCACTAATTGTAATCTGAGTGTTTATAAAAACGTATTCCAAAAGTCTGTGTTTGGACCTTTCTAGAAGCACTATTTAGGAGATTTTGAATTTATATTAAAATATTAATTCATTCAAATTTCTATCTCTATTTCCTTTAAGCTCTGGCTGAAAACAGTGAAGAAAATTATTTTTCTTCATGAAGATGGAAAAAAGTTAAACACAAATACCTGTGGTTAAAGTCATTATAGTAATTATTTTTCATTATTTGTCCCTATGTTGTATTTTTGTTTCTTTAATGTTTTAACAGTTTGTGGAAAAATGAGACTGACTGAGGCCCATCGGGACTCCTATTTTTCTTTTTTTATTATTTTTATTGAATTAACATCTAGAAGAGGCAACTGAGGTTGTGCTAATGGTTTAGGAAGATCCTGCATGGAAACAGAACAAAAGCGTGGCTTCAACTCTCACTAGTCTGCATTATGGTAGTAATGAGCAGTACTAATAACTGAAACATTTCTGAGTTGAATCTGCATAGCCAATAGGTGAGGGCTCGCTTCATCGTTCAGGGAGTTATCTTATAATTTTATCATAGGATGAATTAGAGAGACAAAACCAAAATTGATTGAAAGCTACAGGAAAGATAGTAACTTTTAAAGAAGGAGAGAAGGAGGGTCCGGAGTGCTAGTGAGGACAAAATATAAACTGGTTATAGACATAGTTTTGGTGGAAGAGGGGTCACTTTCTACCCCTCAGCTTCACTCTGGGCCAAGATGTTGTTTATGATCAAAACACTCACTGACATTTGATATTTGCTACATCCATTTTCAAGTATACATAGAATCTAGGTAGAGCTGTTATTAGATAAATGTCATCATTTCAGTTTTATAAACAAACAGCTTATTACGGAGTCCTATGTTTTCCAACTCCCTCTACACAATGTTCTTTTGTATGCCTCAGACAATAAGCTGACAGCTCCGTGGAAATCCCTTACAACATTCAGTAGTCAAAAGTGTTATAGAGTTCACTAGAAGTAGAAGAATGTATAATGCATTGAAGCAATGTTTCAGGCATTTATATTAGACTTTTAATGGAAAAATTAAAAAGTAATGCTGCTTTGCATTGCAGTAACTGTACATCAACAGTATGTCTTTATTTCTGGCACATGAAGGGTAGTTTCCATAGCAGCAGCATCTGTAGCACTGAGCAACATGGAAATTGGATTTTTTTTCTCTGGTATTTCACAGATTAGAAAGGTAAAATGTATGGAAATAGGGGAAAGTAGATACTACAGAAATGTGATCTTTAAAATGTGCTTTCCTTTCCAGAATTCTGGAATTGTAATGGAATAAACAATTCTTGCACTTAATTCCTGCTTGTTTAAGCTTCGTATACGGCTTAATAAATGCATATAACAGCTACTTTTGTTTTTAACTGACTGAACTAGAAAATTGCAGAACTGCCTCAGTATACCTCCTGGTATGGTATCATTTCTTAGTTGGCAATTCTTTTACTATTGGCCAAAAGTAAGTAATAATTAAAGCCTATATTGAACTGGGACTGTTTTTTTATATTATATTAATTTCAGAACTGCTAACACTTGAGGTATGCCAGAGATAAGAAATACTGTGTGTGAAAAATGTGTGCTACTTATTCAAATTGATGATGATTTTTCTATCAAATTCTTAAACTTGGAGCAGAGGGATACTTTGCTTTTGTTATAGGCACAGAACTTAAAAATGCTACTATGTATTTGTATCCATTTTTCAGCTTACAATACTTGCAGGTATGGTATCATTCCCAAATCCCTAGAAATCATTTACTAATGCAGAATCTGAATATAATATGGCAACTTTAGATTATGACTATCATATTTTTCTTCATTCTTCATCATCCATACACTTGCAAGAATATACACTTAGGACATAATGTGGCAATATCATCCCTAATGACTGCATCAATAACTTACCAACACAAGTAGGATAAGGAATGAAGTTTTATGAGTGGTTATTAGTCCCTGGCCTTTTATGACAAACCTAGGATAATGCTTCAGTCTTATTCTAAATTACACTTCTGGTGGACAGTCATGTCTCCAGAAAGCATGTGTGTCATCAAAAAAGTGGTTGTGTGAAGTTTTACTTTTCTTCCATCTTCTCCATTCCTTCCTGGATTTAGCATTAGCCATATGCAGATCAAGGAAAAGCTTCTGGCAAAGGCATCTGTTTTGAGTGATTGTACTGCTTCAGATCAAACACCTCTAGTAATTCTGACCTTGGTGGTCACATGTACCAGGCACTTCAGTGAAATGCTGTAAGGACAGAGGAAGTGCACAGTGGTAACTCTCCACTTTTCCCAGCTACTGGCAGTCTGCAGTAGAGCTCAGTATTATAGCTGCATCTTTTTGTTTAATACTCTTCAATAAATTTTTCTTTCATTAATTTGCCTAATAGCTTTTCAAAACCATTTATACTTTCCTATTCCACAATATCCTTTGGTGATGAGTTCCACAGTTTAATTACATGTTATATAAAAAAGTGCTAAGTTGTATTTGTTTAAAATGTGTAGCCGAAAATTCCTTACGATACTTCTCACTTCTAACATTGAGTGATAATTTCCAATTCCCTTCTGCACATCATTCATACTTCTGTTTATCTCTACAGTATTCTCTCTTAGCCATTTCCTTGCAAACTAGTCCATTTAATGTCTTCTCAAATTGAAATAATTTTTGATCTCTGATCATACTCTTACCCTTCTTACATCTTCTTTACTTCTGCTGTATCCTTCTTGAGATAGGGTGACCAGAATTGCATGAATGCTGTAGATTTCTTTAACAGCTATAGGGTTTTTTGTCCTAAGCTCTTAATACTTTCCAAATAATTCCTAATGTTCTATTTGTCTTTTTAGCTGCTGCTGAGCAGAGCTGACATTTTCATAGAAGTACCATTGCAAGATCTGCAGTGACTTCAAGATCTCTTTCTCGACTGGCTGTAGCTGAATTAGCATCCATGACAGGGTAGGCATAGTTAGGCTTTTTTTTTTCCTCTGTATGCCTCACTTTGAATTTATCAAATTGAATTCTGTCAAGCAGTTTATCATGCAGTTGCTCCATATTGTGCGATACTTGTGCAACTCTTTGCTATCATGTTTTTCTTTCTTCTTTTTCTTTTAGTTATTACATTTTGAGTAATTTTTTTACTATCAGAAAATATTTAACTTCTCAGCTCCTTTCCAGATCTTTCAGGAATACATTGAGAAGCATACATGACCACTGGTAACTCTACTACATTGTGAAAACTGACTGCTGAGCTCTATCTTTCACACTCTCTGAAATTTATAGATACATAGAAACCTATTTTCCACTTATTAATGCTTTTCTCTTAAGAAATGTCTTTTAAGAAAGAGGCTTTGGTGAGGACCTTTGCCATAAGGTTGTTAGAAATTCAGGGGTATAGTATATATGAACTGGATTACTCCTATCAACATGCTCATTGACTCTTTCAAAAAACTAATAGATTTATGAGGCTTGTGATCTACAAAAATGTCTTGACTGTTGCCCACTATGTCTTAGTTACCTACTTGTCTTCCTATTCTACTCTGTTATATTTCCACCACCATCTCTGTTGTAAAAATTAGATTTACTGCTCTATAGCTCCTTGGAATCTCCCGAAACTTGTGTGAAGAATTTGCTTCACATTTATTACCTATCATTTCTTTGTTATCTAAGCTGATTTATGTTGACTACCAAAATATATGAAATTCATACATGCATTACTTTAGAACTCTTGAATTAATTCTGTCTGATCAGGACAACCTGCTACTGTTCATTTCATGAGTTTTTCCTATTACCTCTTCCACTGGCTCTTCAGTTTCGGACAAATCCTCTGATGTATTCCTCATAAAAAATGCCCCTTTAAGGCAACCTTCCCAGCTTCTTCGTTTTGCATTTTGGTGCAAATAGTTACTTTAACTCTTCTGCTCTAGCCTAATTTTCCTTAACTGTTCTTACTATATATGTAGGTCCTAAAGGATCTTTGATAATATTTTATTTGAAAGGACTTTGAAATAATTCTGTTAACAATTTGACTAGCTTACATACATTGTTTCCTATTTTCTGTGTTTGATCAGTCCATGGATTTCTGTAGATGTTAGACTTTGAATTTTTTTCCCTTAAGTCTATGATGATGTTGCCTAAATAGTCTCTCCAATATCCTTCAAATTTTTGTCCTTTTCACTGCTCCTTTTAATAAGGAGATTTCCTTTTGACAAACTTCTTCACTTTTACAAAGCTTTCCTTTCTGAAATGAATAACTGCTGCAATAGAATTGCTTGAATGTTTTTGTGTTTCTTTAGATCAGAAAAACTTTCCTTTTCACAGCCTTCTAAGCAACACATAGGAGACCAAACTAATGCAGATTCAGTCTCACAATCATGTATAAAAATATTCATAGTGATTCCCTTTGGAATATATCATGACTTCTGAAGTATCTGCTAACTTCTTATTCTGAATCTCCACTGTATTGCAAGTTCTTTATATCCATAAAAATTAACACATAACGGTAGCAATTGATTTAATAACATTTAAAGCTCATTTTCTATGTATAAAATGAGACAACATAAGGTGATAGACAACACAGAAAAGCTCTAAATTTACTAAAATAAAAAAAATACTTCATATGGCTGGAAATGTCTTACATTAAAAAAAAGACTTAAATGATCAGCAATGACACTATTCAGTTTGTCTTTCACAGAACCATTGCTGAATAACAGTCTGTACTGGTCCTGTATATTACTGTTATTTATTTTGAGGGGTAAAATATAAACATATTCCATTCTGTTTCTGTTTTATGAAATTTTTGACTTATCTGGAATATAATTAAAGCATTATTTTGTTATTATTTTGGATAGAAAAGTATTAATTTCCCATTCTTTTTGTACATAAATATATGTCTTTCTGGAGGGGTGGAATTTTATGGTTCGCATTCTTTTGGGGTTTTTTTTTGGTATTTTTCTTGCATAAGCTTTGCAAAAAGTTATACTTTTTACTTATATATTTACTTATTCCATCTGAAGATCTAATACTGGCTTCTTTCTATCTTTAATTGTATTTATTCTGTGGGCTATTTATTTGATCTTTGCATTTCAGATAAAAGAATAGTACTAGTATTAAAGATTTTATGCTATATAATTTTCTGTCATGATTTCAGAGAAAAAAAACCCCTAAACTTCCTAAGATGAAAAAGGAGCACAAATGTAGACAGCTGTATTAACGACAAATGTTTTGGAAGCCTCTTAAAACATACCTGTAATATTTGCAAGTTTCCTTTTCTTTTCAAGGGAGTTTAGTACATTTAGAAAATGTCAGAGATTTGTGAATATAATTGTAGTTGTTTATATTTTTCGTCTCTCCTGATTTAAATAAGCAGCAGGTTTACCATATGCACGTATATGTATGATTCACTGAATTCCCTTCATGCACACCTCTCCTCTCCTTTTTTTTCCCATTTTTTACGGATGTGCGAGAAGTGGGTGTTGGGATAAGAGAAATTACGAACTTGGAAAATAAAAGGGTTCATTGGATGGAGAGAGGACTGATTAGTTTTTTCAGGAAAGGTTGTTGATGTGATCAGGGAAAACAAACGAGGCATATGAACAGTAAAGGCAGGCAAAGACAGCATCTGAATGGTGGCCTAGAGTGTGGAGTGCTGAATAAGCAGATGAGGATTTGACTAATCCAAGAGTTAGGCATTGTGTGTCAGGAAGCCTCTAGTTCTCTGTCACTCTGCCACTTTTGCTTTTTTATTTTTTATTTTTTTTTGCTAATGTTGATATGGGCATGCATGCACAAAAACATGCATGCTCACACACTTATTTGCAATGAAGAAGATGAAAAAGAGTGAAGGAAGGTGTTAGCAGAAGTTTGTTTCTGGGTCCCCATTCAAGAGTAGATACAGAGGTGGTGACACAGTATTTGCATGTGCACATATTGTGGCTGTTGGTGTTTGTGCAATGGTGGGCTACCAGGCACTTTTCTGAGCTGGTAAACTTTCCTGACAATTCTGAAATGTTAACAGGCAATTAAAATTCTTAGTGCAAAATTAGAGGAGATTTAATAGAAGGCATTCTTCTACAGCATTTTCTAAAGGCTAAACTCAAAAATAACTTGTTAAGTATCACTTTTTTTTTTACCTCCACCTAATGTGATACTTCTTAATTTCCTTTTGGCAAGCCAGTTGTAATCTTCAGCTGGTAACTAATTTGGTCATAAAATACTGACCCAGATTTTTCTGGATAATTAACAAGTCGGGCAAACCAGCAGAAGCAGGTGTAGTATATTTGCAGTACCAGTGGAGAAAAGCAGTTAGCTGGTGTTTTAATTCTCATTTCCAGTAATGAACTATATAACATTCTGGCTGGCTAATGCAATTAGCATTGTCTCCTCCTTCCCTTACGTCCTCACTTAAAAAAAAAAAAAAAAAGGAAAAACAAAAGGCCAAGAATTACTGACCCTTTTTGCAGTCTTCTTACAATCATGTTATTAACCTCCTAGATTGAGCCTTTTGTAGAACAGTAATAAAAAATTTATACAAATATGTATCATGTTACAAGCTGAGACAGAAAACAATGTTTCCATTCTTCAAGCAATTAATTATTGTGATTAATATATTCCCCCTTCTCGAAGCACAGTTTTGCCAGACAGAGCTAGCCCATTGACATATTGTAGAATTATAATGCATATCTAATTAAAGGTGACCTGAGAAGGCAGGATGTTTAGCCTTCCCTGTCAGGACCAAGAAACTGTTAATCAGAAAGTGCTTGCTTTCCACACCACCCCACCCCTCCCTTTTTTTATTTTTGTGCTAATTTCAAATCTTCTCCCTGCATCAGTGAGCAGATGAGATCTTCAGCCAGCTTTCATCTTTCAGAAAAATGAATAGTGCAGAAAGAACATTATCAAATGAGCTGTTGAAGAAGTCAGTGAATATGTCATTGAGTGTGACTGCTTCCAGAATGAATTTAGATTTATCTCTGTTATCTCCCCTCTCCCGACTCAGTCTCCACACTCAGTTTGCACTCAGTCCACATGTCAAGCAGGGTGGGTCATAATGAATCATGAGGGACAGTTACTTGGAGTATAGTGACAGGTCCAATTGTGATACAACTTGTTCTGGAATTAAGTTTGTTAACATTATAAATTGTCTCATTTGACCAGAGGTTTAAACACCTACAAGCTTTTATGCATGCAATTTCTTAAAGTATTTCATTTCCATTAGGCAGCTGCTGCTTTACAGTATTCCACAAATGAAATTGTTTCATCACATCAATAGCTGCACAAACAACTGTGACAAGAAGACGACTGGTTTTGCCCCCATCTTGCAAACAAGTATCATTCAAATCAATAAAGTCTGGCAGCTGGATAACGCCAAGAGCAGATATTTAAACTCCATTTTTAAGTACATTTCCAAATGCTTATGCTCGTGCAAAATTCTGATACAAGCCAAGGAATTTTCGTACTGTCCTGTTCAGTTTCTGTAGAAATAACCCACTGAGTTAGCAACATCTTAAGTAGAAAACCAAGAAATATGTTCATTTTTCTTTTCAAAGCCAGTAGCTACAGTTTTATCTATAGGTGATGCAAATCTGTTGTTGTAATGAAGATTATTTTTTGCAAGTGATGGAAAATGCTCTGATTGAATTGCAGTATTTTACGCATGGGAGGAAAAAGAAAGACTAATATTTTTCTTTTCTTTTCATTGTCAGTATTGGCATGTAACAGAATGTGGTATCAAAAAACCTGCAAAGTCAGCAGACCTTCTGAAACATTTGTTGTATGCTGTAAACCCTTTGGGTACTTGACTGGTTACTCCATACTTGGGATCATACTTAACTAATGCATATCTAGTAAGTAGTATCACTGAAGTTTAAAAATATATTTTACAGTTAACTTATCAGAATCACTAGAATAACTAGTTGGTGCACCTGATTTTTTTCCTTTAATCATAAGCCTCTTTCATGTTCAGAGGTTAGGGAAGTTTCTGCGAAGTTGTTTTTTTGTTGATTTTTTTACGTGGTTTTGCTGTTTGGCAGTGGGAGCTTGGCACTGTTAGATGTATATTATTCCTCTTTTTTTTTTTTTTTTTCATACACACACAGAGTCCAGATGTCCCCTACAAAAGCCTGATGAGTTGTGACATGGCCATTTAAGCTTATACATACACTTTAGGCTGGAGAAGGTGTTTGGATAGTAGTCCAACCTAGAAATAAACAGAAGTCCTGAAGAAGAATTTTAGTGTGAAATACTCACACCTTGGAGTTTGCTTCCCTTGTCAACTGTTGAAAACTAAGGCAGACTAGTTGTTTGCTATGAAAATGCCTGTGAAAAATCATGTACCAGGCCCACTGGGTGCCAGAGTTGGAATTTTTCGGTTCAGTTGGTTGCCTGTGTTGTGCATAACCTGTAAAGCTATTTGTTGTGGTGTTTTATGCTCTAAGGTTAAGTACTAAAAATATGGTGACCCAGTAGTGATCGCTATTGGTCCTGTCAGCTGCCCTCAGCTGACAGCAGTCAGAGCTGCAGAAGTGTCCATGCTGTTGTGGCAGAAATCAGGACTGCCTATCAAAACCTGTGTACTCACCCTAGCTGCAGGTGGGAATGTTACCATGTAACCTACTGATACCTGCAACTCTGACAGCAAGCATATGTTGTCTGAAAATAATTACTGAAAAACAATGCACGTTGGTTTAGTTTTGAATTTTTTTTCCTGTTATGTCTGGGTCCCAATGCTTACATATTTGTGTTACTGATTAAAGGATTACAGGCATATAAAAAGGTGATGAAAATCAAATGCTAAACGGTGAATTGAGGAAGGGTATCAAACAAAACCCAGCTTAAAGCCAGGGCAAGTTTCGGTCCTAAAATCTGTCATTGCAGTGTGAAAACAACAATGAAGCATGAGTGAAAATACTGTCATTTTTGCTCATTAACAATATGATGTATTTACAGTTCTTTATAGCAGTTCCAAATTATTTTGCTGTATATGCAGGGCTGTAGTTACAAACATTATTTACAACCTCTGAACAAGGAAAACATTAAGTGTTTGCTTAGAAAGTACTATTTTGCAGAAGAGAAACTGAGGCCTGGGTCAACTGAGCAGTTTTCTAAGAGACATAGAGGAAACCTATGTCAGAACTGAGATCTGAAATTCTTCCTCAACCTTGTCCATTGCCTTCAATAAAAAGTAACCTTTCCCTTCTGTCTGACCCTCCCTGATGCTTCTAAGACTGTGAATAACTAAGGAACATAACAAAATTTGTAAGCTAAGTATACCGAGCATTATTCATCATAGTATCCCCAAGCATTAGACACAAGCAGCTGCCACTTATGTATTCTTCTGAAGCATTTATAGCTATGTAAGAAACTCCTGACATACGTGAATTTCTACACAGATTATCTTCCAGCATTAGAGATTCTAATTTTGGTTATTTCTAAACTCAGAAAAGCTGATTTCCAATTTATAGCGTACAAAGGAAAATGGGTGTTTTCTTTCCTGTTCAAAATGATCAGAAGGTAGTTCTAATGTTAAACCATCCACGAGAAACATGTTTTGTTGTCTTGGTCACAGTGTTAAAAATCAGTTTCTTCTTTCATCCAAGTACTTTGTTTTAGGCTATACATACATGTGTGTATGCATACATATATGTATATGTACATACATTGTTGACTGTCTTACTTTTAAACTTTCCCCAGTAAAATACTTGTAAGTGATGAAAAAGAACCATCCCCTACCATGCACTGCCGCCTGACTTTTGCTCTTCATTTGTCTGACCCAGGTCACTATTACTATTTGCCTTGAGATTTTGAGGATCTCTTTATTTATTTATATCTTTTAATAATCTTTTCTCCCCGTAACCAATTCAAATATGCTTTTGGGTGGCTAAGTTTTCTCATGTACAGAGCAGTGTATATAACCTTTTAGTCTCCACTGAGTTTATATGCAAGTAATGTTCCTATTAATTTTGGTAGGATTTTTGCTTGATTAAATACTAAAGATTTTAGGATTCCATCCCTCCACCCTCAGAAAACACCAAGGAAAATGTATATTGCAATTATGCTAGAAATAAAGCCTGCAGGTAATAAACTATCACAAGCACTGATAAATCACAGAACTAGAGTAAAGCATTTGAATAGATCAGGAGACACTTAAATAAGAATTAGATGTTGTTTGCATGAGCCCTGGAGTCACTAGCAGTATTTTCTTTTTGTCAGATAGTGCTACAATTGATTGTTTTGAAGGTCATCTAGCTTTATGTTCCAAATGAGAAATTTTACACAAACAATTTTGCCTAAATTTAAGAGACACAGGACATGAAAATTTGACACTGAAGAATGGTAGCATTTTTGTTGCTTGTAAAGTATCTTACTTGCATAATTATTGATATGACATGAAATAGATAATAAAGACTTTCAAAGGTAAGTTATACTCATGTTAAAGCATAAAAAACAAGTTTTATTAATAATTCTAGAATTCTATTACAGAACACTTCCAAATACTACAGGTTAAATCCCAGAAGAGATTTAAAAAAAAAAAAAAAATTATCGTTTTCCATGTCGTGCACCGAGGAAATCTTCAAAATACTGACACAAAACCAAGGAAATGCTGAAATTTTGTTTTGCATTTTAAATATCTGCTGTGGGGGAAATAAATATAAAAAAACCCCGTTTTGGTTAATTGTTTCAATGGGTACATGCTTGAGACACAAAACCTTTTGTCTGAACTCTTATGCTCCTATTAGTCCTGAGTAGAAATTTGTCATCTAAATGATGGACCTGTTCAGGTCAATGAGGGATTTCATGTAACATGAAACATGTACAACTTGGCCTGTGCAACGCTGATTGAATGTGGGTTGGAGTGTCATTTCTTCATGTAATGTGTGCTATTTTATCAGCAGATACCTTAAATCAGCATGGAATTAATGCAGTAAAGTACCTCAGGCAAAGACTTAGCCTTCCCAGTGCTTTAAGGTTAGGAATCATCCATTTGAATACTGCATGCCAGTCAATACTTCAGTTCATGTGTAAGATAATGACTGATCATAGCTTGAAGTAGCACTCGGCCCCAGTCAGAGCGGCTGAATCAGGTCCTCTGTTACTGGCAACAAAAGCTGGAAAAAGGGGTGAGTTTTGATTTCAGTTATGTGCTTAGAAATCTCAGTAATTCTATTTAATTTCAAAAAGTCACTCCAGATTTACACCAGTGTTACTGAAAATCAAAATCTGGCCCATTGTCTTAGCAAAATACACCAAGTCAATATCAGTTCATTAGAGAGAGGGAGAGAGAAAGGGAATGAGAGAGAAAACAAGGATTTCGTTAGCAATGCATTCTGTAGTATAAAAGATAAAAAGGAATATCCAATTAACACACCACTATAATTGCTTGCAGACATTCTTTTTTATTTAAAGATGAAATAGCTAAGAGTTCTCATCAAAACTAGGGTCACAGCCTACATATTAAATGAAAGAAATTGATTGGGCTTTATTACACCCTGACTACTGCAAATGTGCCTCAATCACTGATTGCTATAAATTTATTCTTATAAACTACTAATTGCCCAAGTCATAATGGTAACAATGGTATAATGAAATTATCTTGATCAAGCTGATGCACAAATTTTGCTTGACAACATGAGCAGTGTGAGAAAAAAGGAAAGAAGACATGCATACAAATACATAATGTTTCATTAAAATTAAAACCAATGTTAAAACAACTGTTCTCTGAAGTATACAAAGTTCTGTATTAGAAAGGCTTCCTTTAGAAAAATCATTTAAGAAGACAGGCATTTACATTTATAATAAAATGATCTTGCATTTTTTATTTGTCTTGAAAATTAATGACTTACTTAATCACATTTGATCAAAGGAGATAAGTTGATGTAGTCATGTGTTTCTGATTGCATTAAGCCTGATCCAGAGTGGCATGATGGATATTTAATAGTCTTGCTGTCCCTCTATATCTTGTCACCATTTCTTGATCTGCATGGATACTGTGGAGTACACCACAGCACAAAACTGTACTTTTAACAGAACAGACTAAGTTTAGAAAAAAGGAAATTCTGTTGGAGATTACATGGTGGAGCTTTTAGAAGTAGGTTATCCACCATCAAAGTATTTTCCTTTAAAATATAAAACCTCAGGTAACTCTCTACATAGCTTGAATCATTTTTGCCTTTCAAAACCAGGTTTTGCTTCTATGCTGCCTCTATTAAAAGATATTGCTATAATAGTTTTCAAGGACTAGGCAGAGAGAAAGTGTGTAGAAACAAAGATAGCCATCCAGAAAATGCAGGAAATTTCTAGAAGCTGAAATGCAGAGCATTGTGTAAAATGTGAAAATTGGTGCTATTTATACTGAGCTAATAGCTGTTTCTACAAGTGTCAGCTGAGCCATTCAGAGGGAATGTTGGTATGTATGAGAAATTATTTCTGAGTAGTTCAAATGTAGTCCCAACTGTTTCAGAATTAATCTCATGAAAAATTTTATTTAAATTCATGCTGAATTCTTTCTTGCTAGAGCATTTCATCAGGATGGAAATAGTCTTTTTTTCATGAGGATGTCTTGCTTTACTCTCTCAAAACACAGGTCCAAACTTTTATACAAGGGTACAATATTTTCATTCTTTAAAATAAATTGCTCCTAAAATCGGTGTAGTTGACAGAATCCTATAGGAACATAAAAAAACTTGGAGAAAACCAAGCTGGAAGGGTTTCAGGAGGCTCTTCAGCTTAGCTGGCAATCCCACCGTATTTCATAGGCTGCCTCACATTTTTAGTTCCTAACTATTGCAGTTTCTGTTTGTCCTGTTGCCAGAAAGCTTTTTGCTGATGGCTAACCTCAGTCCCTTTTGCTGCAGTTCATATATAGTGACGCTTGTTCCATGTATAAGGACCATGGAAAACGGTTTATTCCTTTGGTCTTTGCAGTATCTTTTACATATGGCAAGCGTGTGCCTCTGCCTGCCCTCTCTTCTTTACACATAGGGCTTTGCCTGCTTCATTCATACTGGTTTTAAACCCTCATGCCGTGGCAGCTGTTTAAAATGTACATATATATATACATGCACAGGGCTACTGTGCAGGAGTTTAAGACAGAAAAGTGTCAGCCTCTCAGGAGTAACGTCTCGTGCGGGAATTACCCTACAGCAGCTGGCCGGGCTGGGCGGGGTCCCGCTCTGCGCGTGGGCGCTCAATAAGCGGCATCAGCTGTGCGCGGGGCAGCGCCGGGCCCGGCTCGGCCTGGAACTTTCCAGAACCTTCGCGGTGCCTCAGCGCGGCCGCGCGGCTGAGGGCGGGGGCGGGTCGCGAGCTCAGCGCCTAACGGCCGCGCTGCCCTCAGCCGACAGCTGGGCAGTGCCCCGTAAGGCTGACGGCCCTCAGGCGGGTGCGGAGCCCAGTAGCGGGTCGCAGACAGATAAAGGGTAAGTTGTTAAAGGAATCTGGTGTTTGGGAGTGAAGGAAGAAGTGTTGTGCGGGTTTTTATTGGGTTTTTTGTTTGTTTGGGGTTTTTTGGGGAGGGCGGGGGATTTGTTGCGTTTTTTGGGTTTTTTTTGTGTGTGTGCTGGTGTTTCCCCACATCGCAGCTGAGGGCTCAGAAGAGACTTCGAGGGTTACAGAACAGGGAAACTTAATTTTTATCACCAAATACAGTTTCATATGTATTGGTGAGACAGCCTGTAACTGTCTCTAGGTTACCTGTTCCATGTGTCTATGCTATGCCAACGTATGTATTTTAGTGTTCACATTAGACCAGATTTTATGTTTTCCATTGTAAGCATTCTGCGGTTATATGAACAGTGGAAACTAAGTAATATAGGTACTGTGAGTATTGATAGTTACTGTATGCTATTTGCTTTCCTTTTATTATTATTTTGCTTTAGATTGCTTTCTTCTGATTATTTAGTATGAGTGGATGAAATTGCTTTAGCTTTTATTTAAACACTGTTATATGGGACTTTCTGAAAAAGTACATTTTCATACCTGGAAGCTAATTTTTTTTTTTTCCCTCTATTGGCTGTTTCCTTATCATTATGTTGCTGATTTTAGTTACTGTTTTCAAGTTGGCTTGTCCTATGACCAGCTAGCATTTTGAAAGGTGTGTGTGTATCTACAAGCAGGCATGTTTATAGTTTGAGGCTATATATGAGAGAGAAACTGGTCTGTGCAGGATGTAGCTGGCCTAATAGTGTGACATGTCTCAGAACTGAATTCAGAGAACAGGAAACAATGTACCAATACATGCAAGAGAATGTTGGCAGTGTTTCTGAAATGTTAAGGAGGGGATTTTAATCTCTTCTGTACTGAGAAGGGTGTGAAAGTTCGTTAATATAGTCAGTGAATGATACCTGGAATGCTTTGCATAGTACCACTATTTCTGGAATTTCTAGAACAAGAATATAAAAGGTAGGTTTTCGAAGTGTTCTGTTCATATAACACTGCAACACTTGTTCTCTCTCTTATTCATCCATTCCTTTATGCATCCATCTCTGTATCTATCATGAAATGACAAACCTAACTTACTTTAAACTCTCTAAAGGTATATTCTTAAATTTTTATGTTTTGAAAAGCTTCATGGTGACTAGTACTTTGGCTTAATGTGGTATAGCTTCTGACAGCTACTGCTGTAAGAAAAGCAAAGGATGACTGCATTACTGTCATTTTCTGTCAGTTTCTGGTTGCCAAACTCTTGCAGGGATGATGACAGTGAACCAAACAACAGTGACAAAAGGAGTCAAAGCTGTGATTTTGAATAAGGAAGAGTGGACACTTGAATCGCATTTTGTTCTGTTCATTCCGTTCTCTGTGTGGATGACTTTGTGGTACGGTGCTTAGTCCCATTTTTTCAGTTGTTCTTCAGGACTTGTACCTACTTTTAGCACTCTTGAAAATTATAAAATAACTGTTGACAAGCACAGAGTAGGTCCAAGTATGAACAGAAGAATAGCTGGAACTGTGGAATGTGCTTGAAGGAGAATGCAGTCTCAGAGGTGTGACCCTCAAGTGCACTGAAATCTAGCCAGATATCAGCTTGCAGTTGTAGGTGCAGTGAAAATGTGACCTTATTTTCAAGCCAAATAAAGGTGGTGGGCGTGTATTAAATGAATAAGCTATCTCCCTGTGAAATACCACTTACTTTTATTTTTTTAAGCCAATTTCTGTATCTCCATTTATCTAAAGATTGTTTCCTGGATGAGTTTCTGAATAAAAGAGCTGGTATACTTCTGTGTGTTAGATAAAACAATAGCTGCAAGTGCCGTTTAAACACAGAACTGTTATCTGTCTCATTCAATTTATTTCCAAGCTTTCCCAGTCTTCAATGACAAAGAGAGGCATGCAAACCACCTGGTTTTACATAATACTTTTTTGTAGTGAAGTATAATAGTGTGATAATGCCTCAGTTTGCAACTAAGTACAAATTTGTGGAAGTGCTAGTGATTGCCAGGATTAAGGGTGGAGCTGAGACTGTTGCCTGGATCCTGGTAACAAAAGTCCAAAGGGTGCAGTGAATTTTTCTTGCCTGACTGTATTTCCCCACTTTCCCCAGCATCCTCTACACCCTGTCCTTTCTGTCTGTTCTGGACCCTACAGCTGTGATGAATGGCCTGAGTGGGGCATAATGACACATATTTTTGTTGACTTGAGACTCAAAACAGATTACTTTCTGCAAAGGTAGGTGAGTTCCTGCGATTGTCAGAAACTACAAAAAGGCTCTCTGCATAGTGTTAACCTTTTTATGGATACATCACCCAGGAAGGAGTAAATGAGAATGAAAAGAAGTCAGTGGGCAAGTACTGTGACTAGCAATAGGAAACAAATACTCTTTTGATAGTTATTTCTCATATTATCCACACTAAAATAACAGTTCAGTACTCTATCAAATGCTATTGAGAGTTGGGACCTATGGTTTATTTTCTAAATTTATACAAGAACATTACTGGACTAAATCCACTGTATGTTTTATGTTTTGTGTCATTGTTCTTCAGAGCTGAGATTCACTGTTTCCTAAATGTTATCTGGTATTGTGAGCTGAAATGTGCTGTAGCAGTCGCAGGAGAGAATACTGTGACAGATTGCAAAACGTTGTTTGTTTCAAGTTCCATTAGGAATAAATGGTTTAAAAAGTTATATTAAGTGTGGTATTTCAAATTCTGGGAAGTATTTTTCAAAGGCCCTTGTACTGGGAGATAATAAAAGATTTGTTTAGTTTGCTTAGTAAATTTGCTTAGTTGTGAGCTTTGTTATGCTGAAAGTGGAGCCTAGGTGAACCATAAGTCTGATCCAGCTTGATTATGTCTGTGTTCCCGGTTCTGGAGCAGCATTCAAATATTTTTAGAAACAGAGATTTACTGCTAATATTTCTTGTTATTTATTCTAGGAAAAATAAAACTATTGTTTTTCCCAGTATGTGCTTTTTTGAGCAGTGTAGTTTGAGTGTTATTTTGTATTTGTAGGAAGGATACATGCAGTGCTGCCTGAGTTTCGTGGAAACTTTGTCCATGGTGGACAATTTATTTATTAATTTTTTAAAAGACCAACTTTGGTTTCTTAGAGGTAAGAATTTGCATTCTAAGAAATATTATCCTTCTACAGTCTTCCTTACCCGTGATACTTATACTTGCGCTTTTCTATAGTGATAAAAGCCTATGTATGATGAGTGGTTTGTTTGTGTAATTTTATTTTCTTTGATTACCAAATAGCTAGTCAGAAGAGCTGTGCTTTAATCTCATCTGAAGTTTCTATATGATCTCAGTGTCTTATGAGTTGTGTGCTTGTATGTTAGAGCTGTGATGAAGCTTTGTGATACGATTTTTAGAATCAGATCATTAGAGTATTATATGAGAGCAAAGCATGCCATAGGTATTATTTCAAAGACACATACTTCTAAACTTTCTTCAAGCTTAAAATAGGTGCTTCTAGTCCTAAAACAAGAGTATGATTGAAGGTCACATAGTCATTAACTCCTGGACACAATTCATTGGCATTCGAAGGGTATTCAGTTGTTTTGTGATGCAGAACAAATGCTTCGTTAATCAGACACATATCAACCTGAGATTGAAAACTCATAAAATCAAGTACTATGACTCGACATTGCTGGGGACACCACTGAATATATGTATTTCTTCATGCAATTTTCAGCATAAGTATCTGGATTTTTTTTTTTAAGGTGAGGGATTTAGAAGACTTTTTTAATAACCCAAGATTTGTGGGAAAATAAAAAGAGACTAAAGCTATCTTCAAAAACAGGAAAAAAAGAGATGAAGATTTTTCTATAAAACATGTAAAATTTTTATTTTTTGCACAAATTTTGGCCATTATAGTCTTTTCAGTACTGTGATGAAAAAAGTACAGACAGTTATAGAAAGCCATAATGAGCTACATAAATGTTGGTTACATTTTTTTACTCTAGTGAAAGTTCTCCATGTACACTGTTTCTGAATATTTTGTTACCATTTTATCTGAAAGGAAGGATGAAAAAGAGATTGAGATGTACATCTCTTCTTAGTGGGGTAGAATTTGAGGACCGGATCACTTGAGGAAGTCAGCTCCTTGGTTACTTGCTATTAGCCATGAACAGACATGGTTTAGTGTGATGAATCATCTTTTTTTTTTATCCTTACTTTGATGCCTGGGGTTTTTCTGAGGCAGATAATTTTATTCATTTTATTTTGTGATTTCACTGGGTTTTTTAACTTTGGCATGCATCACAATTTTAAGGAGAAAAAGTAGCTAGCAAAGGTCTACATATTCTTCATTTGGAAAATTCTTAATGCTGCTTATTTTTTCTCCCTGTATCAAGCATATTAACATATCTGGATATGAGGTACTATTTAAGTGATTTTTTTGTTGCTGTTTATTGTTTTTTTTAAGAAATTGTTGATGATTAAATCACTTCAAAAGTAACATTTTCTCAGCTGTGGCCCTAGTGTTGGGAGAAAAAAACAGACTGAACAAAAAGTCCTAAGACCAACTATCATAAATGAGTGTTGGCCTAGTGCACTACAAAATCATGTAAGGGTGTTTTATGTTTTGTTGGTTGCCACTTTGCCATTTTGATTACTATCTTTGAATATGTTACTGTTCAAATATATCACTACAGCACAAACCAGCACTTATGACCTCCCTGGTGTTACCATCTGACTAATTTCTGTGTCCCTTTACTGTACTCCATATACTTCCAAAAAGCAGATTGTTATTGCTGTCACTGTCACATTGTTTTCTATTTTTTCCTGGCTAGAACACTGGCAGTAACAGATGAGGTATAATGTTTTATAAGTGGATGCATGGCTAAGATCTCTTATAAAATAAATGTTTAAGCTTTCTATCTGTTTCAACAATCTGATGATTCTTTTGATATTTGTTACCTGAGTTTAAAAGATTTAAAACTCAAAAAAATTCTCGGATGCTTTTAGCAGCTTCTAAAATTTACTTTTAAAAATGTATTTGACCTGGAAGGAAAAATATCACAAAGACAGTGCCAGTATTTTTCTTTGCAGACTTCTTTGTAATGTACAAGCCAACTCCTGAATAATAATGAATGGTTGAAAGCAGAGCCAATCCAAACTTCAGGGCTTTGGTTTTTGAAAAATTCAAATCTAAACTTTAAAAGATGTGCTGAAATTGTATCAACAATTGTCTTTTGTTTAAAGAAAAAAAAGTCACACAGGAAGAACTATAGTTTTAGTCTTCAGAAATTATTTAGGACAGAGCTATGTGACAATTCTTCTGAGCATCAAACCCCTTAGATGTAGGTCTGAGAATTTAGTTTGAAGTATTTGGGAGCATGAGGCTATATGTTGCAGAACCTGACTCGATCAGAGTTAATTCTATTTAAAATTACAATAGGCATCTTTCCAACTTAACTGCTGCTGCTCTTGCCTTTCTCAGGAATGTGTAAGGTCACTCTTAAAAAGAGCTTCTCTAAGACAATGTCATCACAGGGGTTGATGGGATACTTATCTTACAGGTCATTGTCAGACCTAAATTTCAGTTGCCTTGAAACTTAGAGATATGTGATCTTTGCTGTCACTAGTTCAGTTATCTCTCCGCAGAACAGAATACTGAGCTTTATGCGGAGAGAGGAGCTTCTACTCCTTTGCAAAGATTTAAAAAAAAATATTGGGAGGAGTTATTTCTTTGGACTAGATAAATAAGCTATCTGAAAATTTCCTTATGGAATAGATAGCATTTAGGTGAGATTTTAAACTTGGGATTTCCTAATGAAAGGTAAAGAGAACTCCTGAAACTCTAGATGAAGTTGCTGTAAAAACTAGAAGAAAGTGTATGGGTTATAAATAGTTGTGCAGGTGCTTCTTACAGAAACCCACTGCAAGGAAGTTTGGAGAAGTGGAATAAAAAGTACATGACAAACACTAGAAAGTGTTTTTTTATTTGTACCAGGGACAGGATACTTTTTTTTTTTTAAATGTGGGGAAGGAGAAAATATAAAAAGGGAGCCAGAGTATTCTTTGACTAAATGAAATGTAGAAGAAAGACTCCTTGAAACAGAAGGGCCAAAAGGCAAGATTTGTTAACTTTGTTGCTGTATGCTGCAAATTGTAACAGAGCATTGATTGCTCATGATGTTCCTTTTTCACTATCACAGTGTCTAGTCTAGCAGCCTCAGTACTAGCACAGCTATTTTCTAAATTGATAAATAAATGCACTTAAATTAATCAGCACAGAGTTCTAGGATGAAACAGGAGTCATTTAACTCAATTCTTAGAGAATCTTGAGCTCATGTTAGATGGCCAGCACTTAGAAGTGTGAACTCTGATCTGCCCCTATCAGGGGAGTATCTGTTACATCCTTTGTCCTCCATAGTCACTCCTTGGTGCAGAGAACTTCACAAGAAAGCAGTTTTGTTCTTTATACCGTGATCTGTCGCTCCATCCTCTTAATCTCTCTCTCAGCTGAACCTAGTCATCATGTGCTTCAATAGTTTTAACAGTCCATAAATTATAGACAATAAAATGCCTTGCATTTTCCCACCCACCCATTTGCCCCTTTTGTGTCCTTCATTCCCTTCATGTCTGTTCTTCATTTCTTCTGCATAGACAACTGTCTCAGTGGATTTTATTTCTGGTTTTTTGGGCTTTGACTCTTCAGTGTGCAAATTTCACTAAGCAAAACCTCTGTAGGGCTGACTCAGCATTCAGTGTCATGTGTCAATTTCATTGATCACTCTCTGACCAACAGTATGAAGGGAGATTGCAGAGTCAGCAGCTAGCAACTGCCCTTTTCTAGGATTATACTGTAAGAACCTCCAAATTAAAAATAAAGAGCTTTCTGATTTCTTTGCAGTGGGACTTTCAAAATGAATTAAAAAGTCTCTCAACCCTCTTGCTTCATTCAACTGTAATTTTTCTTATTAATTCCTTCTCGCTTTCCAAAAGATGACTCTCCTGTAGAAAAATAAATTGTGCTTTACATGTTAAAATAATTTTTCATTTTATTTTTTTATCGTTATCACTCTATATCTATGTGAGTCAAACAAGAAATCACATACTGCAGTATGTCCCTGCTCCAGTTTTTAGAGGGGCATGATCTAAGTTTAAAAATGTATTTTTCACTACTTTCTCCCTCTCCCCCCTGCCCCCCAGCCTTCTTTTACTTGCATCATCTCTGTATTCCATACAGGAGAGTGTGTGTTTGAGAGGGAGAACAAATGGTTGAGTTGGAGATAAACATGGTTCCTTCTCAACTATATGAGAAAGAAACTTCTTTTATTTCAACTCAAGAAAAACTTTATAGCATTTTGACTGCTACAAATTCTCCCTAGACTAAATTTGTTTTCTTAGAGGATCTAAATTTTTTAAAGCATAATGTCTTTCATAAATAGCTCTTCAGTTACTATTTCCATGGGTGCTGGATAGAACAGTCCATTTCCTGTCTCTCTGTCCCTTCTTTCTCTCCCCATATCTATGCTCTAGACTCTTATCTTTCTGTCAGGACGCAGATCTGCAGTTTCTCCACGAAATTGTCAACACTTTGTCACAGATACCGGAGCTAAAGATTTGCACAATGGACAGTCATTTAGCTATATCATATATTTTAATTTCCTCAGTACTACTGCACCAATAATTCCATATGAAGCAAATGCAACTGTAGCTGGGACATAGACCCTGTGCGTTCCCTTCTTCTCACTGCTTTCTCTTTTGCTATTTAATGGGACTCATACATGAAAAGGGTGGAGTTAAGATCTGGGATTGCATGAATGTCATTTGTATGCTTAATTTTGTACAGTGTAGTGATAATTCTCTGAAGACACCATAGGCTTGCAACCCTTTGTTTGGGGACCTGAATGTAAACATAATTGTTTTCATTACTGAATTTAACAGCCATGAAGACTCTGTGCTTCATGTGTGATCAGAATACCTTCTTGGTCTCTTTCCTTTTCTTCTGTATAATACAGAACTCTTTTGGAGACTCATCCTTGTGAAGTTTGTTTGTCTTATTGATGCTTACTTACCAGGCTCATGATTGATAAAAGTGCTGACAGTGCTGCTGTTTTGGAAGATGAATTAATTGAAGTGGTTGTTCTAGTGACAAATGAGTAAAGGAGTCGTACGTAGTGTAGCATCTCACTGAATTACCTGAAATCTAAACTCCTTTCCTTCCAAATGGAATTGTAATTTGCAATATAAAAATCAAAAGAAAAATCAGTTTTGGTTTAAAGATTACAAGCCCCACCTTTCATTCTGTAATGTTGATCATCAGTATTTACAAAGGAACACAGGCACAGGGAAATGTTACTGTGTTGTTTAGTTTTTGTACAAAACTTTAGCTACTGCCTCTTTTTAGTGTGGATTTGGCAAGATATCTGTGCTGATTTTGGCTCGGATTGAGTTAATTTACTTCATAATAGCTAGGATGAGGCTATGTTTTGGATTTGTGCTGAAACAGTGTTGATGACAGAAGTTTTAGTTACTGCTGAGCAGAGCTTACACAGAGTCAAGACCTTTTCGACCCCACCAGTGAGTATGCTGGGGGTACACAAGAAGTTGGGAGGGGACACAGCTGGGACAGCTGATACCAACTGACCAAAGGGAGATCCCAGACCATATGATGTCATGCTCAGTATATAAAACTGGGGGAAGAGGAAGGAAGGCGGGGGACGGGGTGGTGGAATGTTTGGAGTGATAGCATTTGTCTTCCCAAGTAACCTTTATGCATGATGGTGCTCTGCTTTCCTGGAGACGGCTGAACGCCTGCTTGTGAGAAATAGCGATTTAATTCCTTATTTTGCTTTGCTTTACCTATTGAACTGTCTTAATCTCAACCCACAAGTTTTCTCACTTTTACTCTTCCAATTCTCTCCCTCATCCTGCTGGTGGGGAGTGAGCGAGTGGCTATGTGGTGTTTAGTTGCTGTCTGGGGTTAAACCAAGAAAATGTCTGCTTTCTTATATAGATTGTCCACTGTTGTTTTTACCTGAGCAATAATACGTGAACATCTTCCAAGGTGTATACACCTCTACAAGATTTAAATACTATTTAATCTACATTTTGAAGGTTTGTACATCCCCTTTTGTCACTGTGTTTCTACATACCACAAAAATAGAAGTGTAACAACAATAATACTACTTACATAATTTCACTTTCAAATGTCATGAGAAACTAGTTATTCAAAGTTGCTATATATATTTTTTTAAAAACCCCATATTTTTCTCTGTTTTGAGTCTCAGCAGACTTTGCAATGAAGGATAGGGAAAAAGCAAAACTGACTATTGATTGTAATCAGGATAGCTGTTGAGATCCTGTACTTCAAATCTGAAGTTCATACACTAGACCTAGCAGTTTGTTTACTTCTGCTCAGTACTTGTTACAGGGGGACCTAGTGCTTTTGTAAAGCTCAGGTCACAGAGGAAATTTGACAGGAGTTATGGTACTCGGTCTGTATGAAAATGGTATCTTATTCTACTCTTAAGTGTGAGTTCACTTTATCACAAAATAGGATGGTTATAAATAATAACTGCTTGCTAAAGTTCCAAATTGAGGCACACACTAAAAACAGAATCCTCTTGAATCCATGGAGAAACAAAACAGATATTTAAAACGCAAACCTGGGAGTCCCAGAATTTATTTTTCCCAAATTTAGCCTCTTGGTGAGAACCTTACAGGTACTTGTTTCCTAGATGAATTCTACAGTATTTTATTCAGGCTGGTGAAGATTTTCACATATTCAGTTTGTCATTAGCCATATGTTCCTGCAACAATCTTTCTTTCATTAAATGAATGTCCTAATAAGAAAAAAATATTTGGTGTCCAAATTACTGATAGGGAAGGAATGTTTGGGTTTTCTATTGCTTTTAAAAATGAATGAAAATACAAAATTAAGTGTTCCAAAAGTTCTCGTTTTCGTGATTGACTTTCTGCTAAGGGGAAGCTAACACAGCTCTTGAGTGCTGAATTAACAGGAAACTTATCTTCAGTTTAATGAGATTTGATCTCTTTTTCCATAACTTTGGCTTGTGTGCTATGCGTATTATACACCCATGTCTTCTGCTCTTGGACATTGTACCTTATCTGAGTAAGATGAGAATTTACAGTAATTTACTAAATGTGATTTATACTTTATGATTCATTGTAAAGGGCCAGATTGTAGCTAGACCTCGTGAATATCAAACAGCAGTAGAACTGCAAGGAAAAGGTCATAGGAAAAAGGACACTTTTGGGAGAACCAATGAAGGAAAAATACCCCTACCACCAAACAAAAACGTAACGAAACCCAGAACTCCCCACAGTTTTTAGCTTCTTTCTTTCTTTTCCTACTCCCCTTGCAAAAGCAAGTAAAAAAAAAAAAAAAACAACCAAAAAAAAAACCCAAAAATGGTTAAAATCGTGCTAGCGTAGTTTGGCAGTGAGTAGCATAGAAGGTAACAATAAAGATTCCAGAAGAAGTTTTGTTTCATTAATTCAAGCTTGGCTGATGAAACTGAAAAGCTTGTGGTATCCATGACACTAAAAATCTCATTGGAAGTTATAGAATCATAGAATTGTTTTGGTTGGAAATGACCCTTAAGATCATTGACTCCAGGCATTAACCTAACACTGCCAAGTCCGCCACTAAACCATGTCACTAAGTGCCACATCTACACCTCTTTTAAATCCCTCCAGGGATGATGACTCTCCCACTTCCCTGGGCAGCCTGTTCCAAAATTTGACAACTGTTTTGGTGAAGAAATTTTTTCTAATATCCAATCTAAACCTCCCCTGGAGCAACTTGAGGCTGTTTCCTCTTGTCCTATTCCTTGTTACTTGGGAGAAGAGACCGACACCCACCTCATTACAGCCTCCTTTCAGGCAGTTGTCGAGGGTGAGAAGGTCTCCTCTCAGCCTCCTTTTTTCCAGGCCAAACAACCCCACCCAGTTCTCTCAGCTGCTTCTCATAAGATGTGTGCTCCAGACCTTTAACCAGCTTTGTTGTCCTTCTTTGGACATGCTCCAGCAACTCAGTGTCTGTCTTACAGTGATGGGCCCAAAACTGAACATGGTACTCGAGATGCACCTCACCGGTGGTCATTTCACACAATTAAAATGTTTGTGCTGCAAGGTTCTGTTGATTTTTAAGTAATCAGACTGGATATTAGAACTAGTGTTCTTTTGAATAACGAATACCAATACGAACAGAGACAACAGCCAAGCTATAACAAGCATGAAGATTAGGAACTTCAGGTGAGTGGAAATTAATCTGAATTCCACACAGTTCAGTCCCCAGCTTTCTCCAGCTGAAAGGAGTGTCCAAAAGTGTACTGACTAGAGATCAGTCCCAGAAGTATACCACACAGTCTGCTCTGTTATTGCAATGCATCCTTCTAATAATTAGTAAGACATGAAATGCTATATGTAATAGTGTCCTGAGATATATGCAGAGAGGGAAATGAAAGAAGATGGATACTGAAACATGGGAACTGCAAGGGCAGTGTAGTACAACAGTGGTGAGAAACCCTCAGCAAGAATAAAGAGAAAATATGGTTGCAAGGTATTGCACTACAGTGTTGCTCTTAGTTGTCATGGGCTTTGTTGTGCTGCATGGTTGACATCTCATTTTTCCATGATAAAGCATATTAACTGCAAAAGATTTCTAAGGTCCTTTTGGGCTTCAGATTCAAAAGCGTTGTTCACCATTGTCTCAATACAGATTTACTCAAGTACAAAACTGGAAGAATTCAGTGATAGTTAGAACTGAAGTCTGTGGTACAGGGTGAATGACTAGGTAAGAATATTTAATACTATGTTAATTGTAAAGGAACTTGGTTGGTTTTGGCTCAGTGATTCATATCAAATGTTACTGTTTTATAATAATGGAAGTCTGAAAAAGCTACTGAAGAAGGAACTCTGAAAATTATTTCAAACAAACGGGGAAAAAAATTCCACAAAATCTCGTTATTCATAAAGATTAATATTTGTCTAAATGTCTGAAAGGAATTGGGGATTTTCGAAGCCATAGGCTTTTGGCAGTTTTCTTGTTTTAATTCCATTAGTGCAGTGCTCAGCACTAATAAAGGATAAAGTGACAATAGAAAGGTGAGCAAGTAGCATCATGTTTTGCAGGGCAGTTTTTTACTCATCAGCAGTGAGTGAATTGAACAGTGGAAAATTGAAAGAGGGATTCTGTCTAATCACATCTAGACTCTGTTGTTCTCCACTTACTGTTTGAGTAAGATGTCTTAGCTCTTAAATTTGCAAATGCCAGTCACTTTTTGGGCATGACCAATACTTGCATGATGAGAAGAGGACTTCTTTCAGAGAGATTTACAGTCCTATTACATTTTCTCTCTCATATGGGCTATAAAATAAATAAAGCCTAAATATTAATATTAAAAACATGTCAGTAGTTATCTTTGATTACTAGAGAAACTTGCAGTCTTGTATGGACCTGTATTTTTTCTTAACATCATTAAACGTGCAATACAGTACTTTGTGGCAGTTTAGACTGTAAGAATTGGACTCCCACAAGGCTGGGTGTTTTCACTGACTTGAAGGCTCAGAAAGAATCTTCTTTCATAACAGCGAAATAAATGTGGAGTTCAAACAAAACTCTGTTAGGGCGCAATTTGTTTTTTATTTTCTTTCTTGTCATGCATAAGGCATGCAGGATTGAGACAATAATTCATGCATAAAATCTTCCCTTTCTCTCTCACGAGTTACAGTGACAGACTATGATGTCTGTGAGTGGGTAAAAT
The DNA here is from genome assembly GCA_907165065.1 of Caprimulgus europaeus. Next base: position 12,565,606 of record OU015539.1, read on the forward strand.
GACTATCAGTGCTACAAAGCCAAACCTATACATCTAAGTATGGATTTTCAGTTGATTTCTTAATGCATAGTAATTTCTTGATACAAAGTCACTGCATACCTGTAAATAATAATTAAATACTCTGTTAATATTATGGAGAGTTAAACAGAGTTTGAAATGCTGCTGATTTTACAAATGTAAATAATAATAATATATTTTAAAAATCTGCTGACCCAAATGTATTAGAAACAAACCTATATAAAGGAGCAGTTAACCCAGAACTATTGAGAGATATATTATATATTGTTTGACATACTTTTATATGAGCAAGCAGAAGTACCCCATCCTTTAGACTGTGGTAATGTTCCTTATTGTTAAATTCAATAGGAAAAGCTATTCATACTGTAGTGTGATTGAAAAGAAAATTGAATCCTTTTGATGTTATAAATGTGTCTATTACTGCATGTGCACACAAATTTTCCATGGAAATTATGGTGAAAGTAGTGATTCTCCTAGAAAAATGCATTAGTGTTGACATGTTCAATTTTAACCACATCAGAATATAAATACCCTTTAACCATGGTCAAATTGTTGGGAATGTATATAGTGTGTCTACATAAGTCAGTTGTCTGTCTAAAAATATATGTTCCTACAGTCCAGTTATGTTCTCTGTTTCAGCTGAAAGGGAAATTAAAAACAATGACTCACATATATAACTTTTCTTATAATACTGTGTTTTAAAATATTTCAGTATGTGAAGTATGTTTTATATAACTGTTATGATTACTTTTAATTTTAAAAAAAATAGTATACTTAACAGAATTTTGGTTATGAAGCCAGTTATATATGAGAGGCTGACTGTCCATTCGCTTGCGTGGCAGTTGGTTCTGTGTATGAAGTACTAAATTTTCCTTGTAATTGAGATAGTCTATGCTCCTTTACATTGACAATTGAATTTAAAAAAAAAAGTGTATCCAATAGCTAAAGATTTATGGTAGTGGCACTTTCAAAGTTTGCAGTTTGTCCAGGATCATAACTAGAAAAGACAATTTTTTTTTCCTATCTGTAAAGCCTTCTGTATGCTGTCAGCTAAAATTACAGACACTATTTTAAAATGTACTGCTCAATGCACTTTGTGTATTAAGGAACATTAAGTTATATGGTATAATGCAGTAAGAACTAACCTGACACAAGCAGACATGAAAATATGCATACTGCATTGTAATTGTATAAAAGCACCAATTTTTTTAGGAGGGAAAACTTTAATTCTTTTGAGCTCACTTGGTATAGCTATGGTAGTCATAATTCCTGTTGTTTTAACCCAATGGGAAGTACGCAATACATGTTACTTGCTTGTTTTGGTTTTTTTGTTTGGTGGGGGAGGGTGGGGGGGTTTGGTGGTGCCCCCGCCCAAGCTTAGTGGACAGAGATTTAACTTGCAGAGTATTCTAGCTGAATTTGTAAATGATAGAAAGCTAAAAGAGACCTCTGAAGGCTTTGCAGTTCCATGTTTAGATGATAGAAAATTTTATTTAATACCTGTACAGTTAGAATCTGTCAGTTTCTCATACTACTGCAGTGTGATTTAATTTTTTCCTGTAAAGTAATGGAACTAGTTTCATGAATGAGATAGTGCTTCTAAAAAGTTTCTCCTCTTGTGTGCTTGCATTTAACAATATCTTGAATATTTTTAACTGAGAACTGTTTCTTTCAAGGTAAAAATTTAGATTAGCCAAAAAAAAAAAAAAAGGCTTCGTTCAAAGAAAGAAGTAAACTTATAACTTGAAATGAAGAAATTTGGGTTTGTGTTCTGAAATAGTACTACATCCCACATGTGGAGAACTAACCCATTGGACATTTTGGCGTGTTTAAAAAGCAGGAGTCCAGATCAACTAAGATACACACAGGCTATTTCAGAGTGAAAATTAGCTTATACCCATCTGATTCCTCATGCTGTACTGTTTGTTAGGCTCTCAGTACAATTGAAATACTATGATCATTTTGAACTGTTATTTTCTCTTCAGTAGAATGGTAATTTCAAAATCATCTTCATCTATAGTCAGTTATCTAATATATAAATTTTCTGCACCTGAACACCTTTTATGAAAATTAAACGTATGAATCTTTTAACCCTGCCAGTGTGCATGAACTATACATTTATTATCATAATTTAAATGTAAAATATATTGATGGACACATATATAAAGCATGAGTGCTGATATTTTGGAAAATAATTATGTACTTTTCTTTGTTTCCATTCTTTAACTTCCTTCTTCTCTTTCCCTCGTCTCTCTTTCCCTGCTCATTGACTAAGTTAGTGTACGTTTTCTAAATTGTTCAGAATCCAAGTATGGGTGGGTATATTTACACAGAGTGAATTATGGCTGGATGCGTTCCTATGTCAACATGTGCCACATTGATTTCTTATAAAGTAGATCATTATTCTGTGTGGCATAAATAGTATTACCAGACTGATATGATTAAACCCAGTGAGTAATTAATTAGCATGTAATTAAAATGGATGAGTAATGTGTCTACATACACCAGCTATTGTGTTATATTTTTCTTTTCAGAAAAAAGTGATTGAAGCTTGCATGATAATGTGCAAGTTATATGTCTTTATATATATTGTATATAATATGGAGGGGAGGTGAGTGAGTAAAACTTGTCAATTTTGCTGGAAAATTCTGTTACATTTGCAGAAATGAAAACCTGGGTTCTAAGAAAAATACACTTCAGCAAAAGACATCTAAAAATGCAAAAAGCATTTCTCTGAACACATTCAAGGTAGATATTTTATTGTTGTGTGACTATACTAACATACATGAGCAATTTAACTGGTAAAACATACAGAATAGAAACACAGTGTCTTTGTATTTCAATACATTTATAAACTAAATTCACTGTGGGAGAGAGGAAGAAACTGTGTGAGTACAGTGAACCTTCTTAAGACTAGACTGGCTCCTTACTTTCCACTTCTTGCTGTCACTTGATTATTAACAAATCATAATGGTCTCAACTAGTGATGGCAATTCAGAAGAATTTCCTGTAGATGAATTGCAAAGCATGGAGACAAGAGTTCAAGGAAATCTATAAAGTGTGGACAACATATGTATAACTAGGCCAGACTCAGTATTTCAGTTTGACAGGATTGCTTGAACGTCAGTTAATCTCAGTTTTACAGAATTGCATGATACACACTCATAGTTTCTTAATAAATAATTTGACTTTATTCCTCTGTTAAAAATGCACAATCCCTATACATTTAAGACCATATAAATTAAACTGCAATCACAATATTACCATTGACAATTTCTTTTTCCAGCCTTAAGATATTGTTTTAAAATTGTTTTTTTTTCTTTCATGCTTCCAGTCTGTACTTGACACTTACATCATAAAGGTTAGTGTGAACACTGGAAAACTTTTCAAATACAAATTTTGGAAACGTTCTAATGAATCATGATTTCTACCAGTTTTTGCACTGGTAATTATGCATCAGAAAAACTTTTGTGGGGAGGAATTTGTCCCCCATTCAAAGCAGAATATAGGTTTATATTTCATCATTATCCAAGTTTTCAAAAAGGATATCAGAATGTTGCCTATAGATTCATAGGGGCAGAAAACAACATGTAAAAATTGAACTAAGACTTCTATAAAGTAAATTATGCTAATTCCCACAATTTAGACATTAACCTGCTTTAGTTGTTATCTTTGGTCATGTTTGTCCAAAATGTTTTTTCCTTTTGATGGGTTTTTTTTCCCATTATACTCGATGTCCAGATTTCCCCTTTCACATTAAGAATGACTTGAATATTTAAGTTCATTAAATTCCTGTTAAATATAATAGGTATATTTATTCCAAATTATATATTTCACATGGGTAATTTAAGCCCAGACTGCAAAGACATTAGCTTTAAGATCAATACAGTACTAGATTTTAGGTGCTTTGCTCCCCTGTGTTGAACCTTCTGTCAGAGATTTAGATTTTCCTGTGTAATGCATTAAAAAAAAAAAAAAACAAAACAGAATGAAATTCCAAATTTGAAACACAAAGCAGAAATTTAGCAAGTCTAAGATTTTGTTGTTCCTTCAGGGTTTTGATACTTTGGCAATGAGTTATACCTGTCCGTTTATTAGAGAGCACAAACTTCTTTGTTAGACATCAGTTAGGCAGAGTTGCCTAGCTCATAGCCAGGTACTTAGGCCTTTTCCAAGAAAACAACAGTTCTGTTATAGCCAGACTTGGAAATTTGTTCTTTGCGGTTCTGGTCTGAAACCTAGGAATTAGATTACTCTTCTGACTTCGCATTCCAGTTTCCTAGTTTAACCTACCACAGCAATGTTTTCAATCTCTCATCCGAAAAATACTACTATTGGCCAAAGTTAAGCTTTTCTGAGTTTCCAGAGACTGTGAAGATCCTAAAGATATGGACAATTTTGATAACTAGAATGAAACCCAAACTGTGAAACTTGGAATTCAAGTGTTTGGAGGCGAGGGGAATCAGCATTAGGGATTAGAAAATTTGTAGCTGAACCACTAAGTAAAAGTTTTGTCTGTGTCCAAACAAACACACGTTTTAACTGACCTGCAAAATGCATTGTTTCTGCTTCAGACAAAAAGTAGTTAAGTCTTATGATAAGTTATCTGACGCAGACAAATATATTTAGCATCCCAGAATGAGAACTCAAAATTAAATTCACGTCATTGCTTTTTATAAATATTATATTTTTCATGCTGATTTTCACATTGTAAACCAGGAAGTTGAAAGTAACCATGAAAGGTGTAAACCAGAGAAACAGAATTGACAGACTTCATATAGATGCAGTTCCCCACTTCTGGGATGCAATTAATAGAATCAGTAGCTTTGGGCTGCCAAGGTAGGCTTTAAAGTAGGTATGAGAAAAGTGAAAATAGGGTGTTGGAGATGTACTCTATCATGAACACAGGAAGAAACTTACATTTCAAATATGTTATTTTAAAACTTGCTTGATCTGTGCCTACAATGTAGTGTGTTAGATTCTGTCATCTCTGTAGTTGTAACAGATAGGGAAGTTTCTGTGGACAAACAAACATTAAATACCCAAAGTTAATCCCTGTATATATATCCTTGCCTCCCTCAGGCACTTTTATAGTAGCTATACAATAGCTCTGCCTCTTTTACTGTAAGATTACGTGGCTTGAATGATTTCACATTTATTGTGAATGCACAGGACAGGAGAATTGCTGAGGTATGGAGCAACGGTTGGCATTCCGTTTTGTTTGTATGTAAAAGCTTGCACTCAGTCCACCTATTGCCTTTTTCTAATGACTATAGTATTATTTAGTCTTTCTGAGGGCACAAGAAATGACAGAGCATAGCTGAACATGGCTCACTCTGTACAAGTAGTACCCAGGAAAGTTAATATCTAAAATGTTTAACAAACTTTTCACAGTTGTTGTTATATCAACAACTTGAACAATAAATGAGAAATTAAAGCAGCTACTCCTGCTGTCATTTACCTGGGGGTAGGGTTAAGTCTGGAAGGCTATAAAATACATTACACTTCTTTGCAGGCCTGTGTAAAACTGATGTGAGAATTTAATTAGACCCTCACTAGAGCAAAGAATGTAAGTGGGAATATACATTGCTTGTTGCTAACATGTAAAAAAATTAATCTACTTAAGTATCTTTTTACACTAAATTTGGCAAACAAATTATACTCAATAAAATCAGTGATAAAACATAGTTGTATTCTAGGTGTTTCAAGATGACAAGGAAAATTTGTTCAGGGAAATGCCCATTGATAACAGTACAGATGAGGTTTTTTCATTGAAATCCGTAAAGCTGTGGGCACTCTCATAAAGGACTGCACTGCCACCTCATAGCAGAGGGTGCCTAATTGTCTTTCATCTCACAGAAGTTTTAAATAAAAGAAGGTACAAATTACTTCGTTTCTCATCAGTCAGCAAGCTGTTTATTGCAGTAAATGAGTCATGCCCCTGTATTTCTGCCATTCTAGTTCAGAGGTCTACAGGTGTGATACCAACAATCAGAGATCTTATTATAGCCTGTAGGTGTAAAATTATTTTTCTTTCTTTGCATTCCTGCATAGATGTCATTTGCATTTTTTCTAGTATGCTTTCATATCCATCATCAGAAGTTCTCAGTAGTGATTACCAGCTTTTGTTGTTGTATGTTGCTTTTCTGCTATTTGGTGGAGTCTGTTTTTAATATTGCTTCTGACTACTGCATGTGCAGGCTTGTCTCAGCAGTTCAATCCTGAGTGTCAGGCATTCAATTAAACAAAGTATTTTATTCAAGGAGACTACAGTGTGTCTAGCCCAGTAACTATCTCGGTGAGTAAGAAGGAAGGCAGGCAAATATTTCTCTTGAAAATGGCATAACATCTGCAGCCAAATGTGAAAAGATCACAGGATTAGCTTTTCTTTAACACTATTATTTCCTTTCAATAGAGTGTAAAATTTTGAGGAATGAAGTTTAATACTGGGTGTTATTGCAATATGATTGGTTTTGCATGTGTGACATAGCAGCAATAAATTTGTATATTGGTTTTGGATAATACCACTTGGGTATATGCATTTTAGGGTTTTTGTGTGCTCTTATACAAGACCATTTTAAGGCATGAATTTTCAGGTGTGTATATACTGGTGTGTGTGTAATATTTTCAAAGTTTGACATTTGAAACAACTTTTTTTTTGTCCCCATACTTCTGAAGTTCTTGACTTCACCTGTACATTGAAATTTGAATGCAAAATAATTACTCAGGTATGATTAAGAAGAGTTAAAAATTCCATACTTCATGCTACAAATATGGTATTAACAGAGTATGCTCAAATTAGTAAATAGGTCACTGGCTACTAAGTCAGTGGGTGCTTCTTAAAAGTTTACCTATTTTCAAAAACAATTTTATGCATTTCTTTTGAACTTTACCTAAAACATGCTCCTGAGGCTCATCATCTTGCCATCATTACCCACCCACTGAAGTAAAAATAAATGGATGTGTTTTAAATAGATTAAATAATAAGGTTTTGCCACAATTTGACTCATGTTGGCTGAAACCGGTTGTAGAGTGTTCCCAGGAGTAACTTCCCAGAGTTGGAGCAGAGAGGAAAAAGCATGCATGTATGTGTTAAATAGCTAAGGACTGAAGTTTATACCCCTTCACTTACCCTGGCTGAAGATGGAGGATTGCATATGCCCGTCACATAAAATGCTAGACACCTAAAAAACTCTAAAGTCACTATTGAAAATAGGATTTGAACTTAGATTTTCCCACAAGAAACAGTCTTGCTACAAGAATTAGTCATCCAAGGGGGATATATATTGTTACATATATTCAAATTTAAATTTTGAATGTAAAATACCAAATGGCCTAAGTAATACTATAACCGATAGTTTACAGGTGATTAGAACACTGACAGCTGTTACTGTGCATTTAGATAATATACAGAGTGCGAACTACACCCACAATCTGAGTCTGCATCACAGCTAATTGCCATTCAGTAGCACTATTTTCCACTGGAATTTATTTAAAGGTCAAATGGCAGGAAACTGATGATGTAAAGTTCATAGGTCCAAAAAAAAAATTTTAAAAGAACAAGACAAGCTTAATGTCTCCATACAGGACTAGTCAGCTGAACATTTCTTGTATATGAACTACGTAAATGGAATTGACATTTCTGAGTGCAATTTCATTAAATAATGCTTGCAACTTTCAAAGACAGAAATACAGTAAAACTAGATCTGTTAGTATAAACCCTCTCTCATGATAAACTCCTACTTCTCAAGCTGTACGGTATTTTTCAACCTTAATAGAAAGAAGTCAAAAGGAATGACTTTTTCTCAACAACAGCCTTCTCTTTTCTCTTCGGATAAGGATAATGCATTGTCAAGAGCTGAACTAGCTCCTGCTGGGGTATTAATTAATACCACCTCCTGGATCTATCAACAGCAAGACAGCCAGATTCACACTAGGGGATAAAAAACAATCTGCACCTTGTCAGCCCTGCCACACTGGGACTAGTCACAGGTCTGCAGCCTCTAGTAATTACTCACCCAGGTCTTCACACTGCCTGCATTTCCATTTTGATTGTTGTCATTGCACAGTATGGCCTCATCTGCCTAAAAAGGTGGGAAAAAGTGAACAAAGTATGTCAGGCCTGGTAATTACACCACTGTCACCTCTTACTCTCCCAGCTATTGGACCCCACCAGTAAAATGATAGTTGTCAGTCTCCTGTTAACTGTTTCATTAAAAGGGAATGATTATGTTAAGTTGAGTGAATGAGTTGACATTAAGAATCAGCACCTTCTGAGCAGCTGTGAAAACATTTAGAATGGATTTATGTACCAAGAACCTAAGTGGAATGGGAAAGAAAAACTACATGTTGAACAAATTAATAAAAAAATTGGAAAAAAAACTTAATTCAGATTAATTTTGTGTAGTCAGAGGAATGGATTCAAATTCCTGAAAAGAAAATAAGCCTATATTTTTAAAGGTCTACATATATGTAACAGAAAGCACTTATAAAATAATGAATTAAATTCCAGTGAGAGCGATTCTCTGTGTTTTACAAGCAGATTTACATTTCCAGTATATTCCATACTTATTTTTAAAGTGTTTGCGTTTTTCATCTGTTGGTATCAAACACATAATTTGTTTCAGGACAGGAGAAGGAAACGTCAATGATTTCTGCATGAAACAGAAAAACTAGCTAAGAATACGTCAGCTTCTCTGACCCATATTTAAGGATCGGCAGTGTAACTCAATACATGCTTTTGTTGTGTGTTCCACAGGATGAATCCACAATGTTCATTAAAACTCACTCATTTGGATTTTTTCATATAGAAAGTATCATATCAAAGCTGATTTACAGTTGACAAGCTGATCTGGGGGAATGTGCCAGTGATACGATTAGAGAACTTCAGACATCTACTTAATTTGTTGAATTCTTTTAAATTTAAAAATACAGAAGAAACCTCTTAACAGTGTTGATACATGGAGTGATAAGGCATATAGGGAGAGACAGATGTTAGAGGTGATCTTATTGTAAGGCTATGAACATCATCATCACTTGTGGGATACTGGAGGAGATAGGAAAGGAGGCCTTTGTGAGTCAGAAATCCAGGATAAGACTGTTGAGCTTGGTGATATTTATTTTCTGTTTCTTCACAGAATGAATTGTCAGGTGACGATCAGCCATCAGTAGTTTAGATAGATGTGGAAAAGGCAGCCTTGCATGCATCAGGAAGATAATGATGACTAAATACTACTTAATGAGCACTTAATGGTGTTTCTTCAAATTGATCACCTGTGTAGCAAGGAGAAGAATTCAAATCCAAGGTATCTCCTGCTCATACCAGTAATCAATAGGACTTGTGTATTTGTTATATTTTATTAGATAAAAGGTAATATAGGAACAGGCTGCCCAGGGGGTTGTGGAGTCTCCTTCTCTGGAGACATTCAAGACCCGCCTGGACGCCTTCCTGTGTGAACTCATGTAGGTGTTCCTGCTCCGGCAGGGGGATTGGACTGGATGATCTTTCGAGGTCCCTTCCAATCCCTGACATTCTGTGATTCTGTATTTATAGCCATTTCAGAGGACAAATATTCTTCCATACTTCTATTACAAAGAACAACCACCTAACCAACCAAAGAGAAGGGTTACTGTGAGCCTCAGGATAGAATTTAGATCCCCGTAATATCCATTTCTCCTACGTGGCTTTCTTACTATTATTGTTGTTTTTATTACTATGAAGCATGGATATTTAAAATTTCTGCAAGAAATGTCCCTTTAGATGGTCAGAAATGCAAATTTGTTGAATCGGAACATATTCAAAAGGTTCAAGGGACACATAGCTCAAATGGAGGGATAACGCTTTCAAGGGATTTCTTTTCCTGAACCACTATTTGAGCACCACTTCCCATTTTGTGCCTTCATTCTCATAGTAAACTCAGTTAATGTCTGTATATGGAGGTGTACAGGAAACAGCTAGACAGAAACATCACATACAGTCTGAAGGGTTAACTCCAAAATATTCCAAGGGGAAAGGAAGTTCTTTGTCTCTGCCGCAATGTCTGCAGCATTGTTCAGATAAACTAGATTTTTTGACTTTACAGCACTTTCATTGACAGTTCTACAAAGCATCTCCTAGGTGCTCTAGTCTGAGACAAAAGGTAAAAGACTCAAGGTAAGGACCAGACTTTCAGACAAAATAGAATTTGCAGTCAAACAGAATCATTAAATCTATACAAAGATTCCACAAATAGTCATACTGGGATATGTCGCTCAGTAGAGGACATCAAAACTCAGTACTTGGCTTTCTGATTGTTTCTGATTGGAATTTCTGTGTTTGAACTACAAACAGTAGTTGACAGTTTTGGTCCTCCTTTGAGAAACATGTGTGTATCAGCTTTAAAGGTCAACAATAAAGGGGTTCACACTAACTCCCTCAAATTTTAAGAGGCAGCTGTTGGGAGAGCAGTGAAGGTTAAAGGGTTTTAATTTTGGAAGGTTATTTTCATTTGCTAACCTTCAGTATCTTCTGCCAACTCTAAGTCAGGATGCATGGCGATTATCAGTGTACAGAGTGTGATGAATTGAAGCAAGGGCTGAATATGTAGTTCTTCACTGCTTTGGGGGTGCAAGATTTCTCTGGAGTTGGAAATGAGACCTGTGTTGTTTCTTCTCTTTTTTTTTTTTTTTTTTTTTTTTTTTTTTACTCAGCAGGGCTGGGATTTTTAGGTGTTGCTTTTTGGAACTGTAAATTTTGTGCTTCACAATGCTGTGCGTTATTAAATCTCTGTTGCCTATTGTTAATTAGGAGGATGATGACCAAACCAAGAAATTGTTAGGTGCACTGTTGGTTTATTCCCCGTATGTTTTTCTTGCACCTGGTGACAAATTAACTAGCTGTGTATTACATTGTGTTGATATAGTGCCAAACCAAGGAATTTAGAAAAATGCCATAAGTTAAACAAAACTTTTCAGCCAAAAATAGTTAATACAAAATAAATAAAATTTTTTGTATGCAAGCCTTCCTGAAATATAATTTGATTTTGCAAAACATAATTCCTTCATGAAATAATTTACAGAACATAACGTTTATTTTTTCTGTCAAGTTGTACAAACTGCAGGTAATGTAGGTGAAGAGCATATATTGCCCTACCTACGTTTCTACACTAAATAAATGTTGTGTTTGTGTATCTATTTCTTTCTTAAAATAGCAAAATAAATGGGCTGATTAAAAACAATACCATAACAGCAGTTGTGTGTCCAAAGGTGCTGTTCATTCTGGCTCAGTTTTCTGTAATATCTTCCATTCAACTTATTTCATCACCTTAAGCCACTTAAGTATCGTTTAGTACGAGATACGTGGTGGTAACCTAGTACCTCACAGTCTCTATTCACCTCATGTTTTTGTGTGACTGTGATAAAATAGATTTTGAAATGATGCTTGTAAACCAGATACAGTGAAGTGCCAGAGACATTAAAATTACTGTATCACAATACTGGCAAATAGTTTTAATAACTGAGACAAGAGCTTTGATTTTATTTCGGTTTGAAACTTATTAAGGTTAATGAGTGGGGTCTTCTCTCATTTTGTGATTGCTGTGTCAGATCACAAACCCTTGGTACAAGAGCCATGTAATAGTAATACAAAAAAGCTCTCGGCTTGAACCATCAGTAGTTCTACTGTAGCAGAGTGTGGGAGCTGTTTTTTAAGCCAATGTTTAATGTATCAATATGCTCAGAAAAAAGGGGAAAATGTCCTTTTCTTCAAATATAATTCATTACTAGTCCAGAAATAGATGCATCCTTGTCATCTTGTACTCCGCTTGTTCTTTCCTCCCATTAGAGTTCTGGGAGTTCAGAAATCCAGGAGTTAGTGTTGTCCCCCTGTCCATAACAGTGGGGCTTCTGGATCAAAATTAATGAAACATTCAAAAGAAATGTCTACTATACAGAACTATCATGATACTGTTGTTAAGGAGGGATCATTTGCATTTGAAACAAAGAATTATTGATATAAGCCATTCTTTTGGTATATTGTTTTGAGTTGTAAACTTGCTCTGTAGGTTTTTTTGTCTTAAGTTTGTTTTGTCACGATAAAACTTTCATTGATCAAATATCTTCTGCTGCACATTTCTCCTTTTTTACTTGTAATCTATTATTAAAGTGCTTATTTGAATTGAAGAGTAAAAACAGAAACTGTTGTACTCTATTAAAAGTTTCTGAATATACAGACAAGCATCTACCCGACTCAGCTGAGGAATATATACTTAGGAACACATAGTAATTATATACAGAGAGAAGTCTATAAGTTAAGTATTGCCAATTCATGCGTTCTTCTAATATAGTTTATCCATGTAAAGAATTGTAGCTCAAAAAAGTGATCAAAATTTTAAGCTTGTGTTTGTGCCTCAACTCTGCTGATGCTGTTAATATTTTAGCTTCTGGAGGTCTTCCCCAAATGTCGAAGATTCTGCCAATAAGGGTAAGCAGCCCAAAAGTGAAAGTGTAGTGTATTATATGTATAAATCAAGCAACAGTTAACATATGCTGACTTGTAGACTGAAGTTTCCCAAATTACACATATTTTGTTAGTTAGCTATTTTAGACTTTGTATGTTCACACAGTTAAAAAAAATAAATTTAAAAACATTTCTAACAGCTTCAAGTAGCTACATTGTTTTACATTCCTCAGGTATAGTAAATAGCATAAGCAATAAATATAAATATTGTGTATCTTAAGACAAAATTCTGGTTTTGATAGCTTACTTGGAACTAGAATTCTGATTGTTTTTTTTCTCTCACTGACACATTCTTCTCACAGAAGTCAGAAAAAATATTCAGTCCCTGAATATTTTGATGTCTCTGTGATTTAAGTCTATAATGTTTGTTTTGTGCATTCTTTTTCCAAAGTATATGCACTGTATGTTTTTATGAGTAAGAGAAGATGCCTATTTGATTTATCTCTGAACAGGAGAAATCTAGAAGGAAGAGCCTAAAACCATATTCCTTCTGCAAAATGTATTGTTCAGGCTCCAGTGATTTTTTTTTTTTCAGAGTGCTATATTCAATAAATCTAGGAAAACGTGGTTTTAAAACTACTTATTCTTGAATATTTTTATTATCAGAAAAGTATCACGAAGTTCTCAGAGGGTTATTTGTTCTCCATCCTCCCTACCCACCCCCCTACCCTCAGGATACAGTTAAAAAAACCCCTCCTGATACTTGAGAGACTTTACTAGAAATTGTTGAGATGAAATACGACAACCTGAAAGAAATTCCTTTTTTTTTTTTTTTCTTTAACAAAATTACAAGGGAATGGAAATAGGCATTTAAAAAGAACAGGCTTCAACAAGAAGTACTTGTGATGCAGTTCTGGCAGACAAAACAAGATGTCTTCAGCTCAAACTTCTCAACATCTGAGGGAGTAAATCTCTGGCTAAAAATGTTCTTAAAATGTTGGACCCTGTTCTGCAGTCTCCAGGTGTGAAACTGCTACAGGAAGAAGTCCAATTCCATGGACATCTCAAATATGGAGAAATTAAAATGCATTGGGATTAAATCTTAAGGTATAAAGTTGTAGAGAAATAGATTGTCTTATCAGCTCTGTCACACAGCATACTGTATCTGGATCTTGCCGAACTGAATCGGGTTATAAGTCTGTATGTATTTAAACTTCTTCTCTAACATGAGAATAATAATACTTGTATCTTGGCCTTGCCCTTGGAGTGGGAGAAGTTGAGAAATTGCTGTGATAGTGGCTCTGTAGATACACAAACTTTACTACAGTGCATTTTTAAAATCAGTGTTAGTCTGTGTGTATTTATTTGATTAGTTTATGCTAGAAGATTGTAGTCAAAAGATAACTCTAGAGTTTTTAAGCTATATCACGTAGATTATTTTGCTTTTTTGCATCTGGTCAGGTATCTCTTAACATTAGCTGTATATAAAATCCTTGTCATTCCTTAGATTACAGGACCGAGACGATAATGCTTACTTGGCACCACATATCCAGCAGTATGCTGCTGTGCTTGCAGTGTCTTGCAATTATGGATTAATTCATTCTGAGCAGCCAAAATCATTAGACTAGTAACATGTGACAGTTTGGGATTTTGGTTTCGTTCAGCATCTGTAAATAAAGCAAAGATTTTTAATGCTTTTCTTACATTGTTGAACATATATATTCTATACAACTTTCTATATACTTGTTACTCTTTCTTCTTCACTAGCAGATTCCACACTTGGAAACAGGTGTAAGCATAGCATGACCAGGTAGCAAGGTGCTAGCAAACCACAAAATATTTATTTTGACATACTTTTTTCCTCACTAAATGACATATTTCACTACCATTCTGTGGAAATCAGCCACACAAATGACTTGCACATCAATATGGAAAATTAACATGTCTGTTTTTAGAGATGCTCATTTTTAAGCAAATACATCAGAGACAGACAATATGCAACACAAGCTGCATGTAAGTGGATTTCTACACTGTGACAATATATGATTTTCCTTGAATAATATTCATTCCCACATCTTTCCAATTCCAGTTGTTTTGTTTTCTTGAGGTCTTCAGTCCAGCCATGTAAAGTCTATTTGTGCATAGTACAGTAAAAAGGAGGCTCCCTTGTGTGAGAAGAGCTCCTTTCATCGTTGTGCCTGTGGAGGGTTGAAAGTGAAGTGAGAGAATTGCTTCAGTGTGTCATGCTTCCACTATTTTTATTTTTTTTTAATGATTTTGGGAATTGATGATTTACAAGAACACTGCTCTTACACTGCTAATAGCGGGGATTTTTATGACCTGTTTTGTTCCATTTAAAAAGACAAAGCCAAAAAACCTTCCAACATTAATCAAAACTAAGTCAGGACAATTGAACTAGTGTACTGAAACTGTCTCAGAAAATGCAGTTTCTTTGCTGCACACTGTAGATGTGTATTCTGTTTTTATTCCCCTCCAGACTTCTTAAAATCACATTGTTATCTTAGTCTTTGAAATGTAAAAATGCTGGGACATCAAAGAAATATTGTGATGGTCAAAGAAATTTAGAAGGAGAGTGTATATAATGAATACTTAACACCGGAGGTTTACTTCTTTTTTTTTGTGAAGATATCCATTGTAGCAACTTAGAGCTGGAAAATGAGGCATGAAATTGTTTGTAGAAGGTTCAGTAAATTGAATGTTAAGCATTTGTATGTTTGTTGCAAAGCTAAGCTTGCAATTTTAGTCGTAACATGAGTATCTTTGCATTTGTTCTGTAGCTTGTTTCACAGAAAGCAGATAAGAAAACCCTAGAGCAGCTGAGAAAAACATTTTGAGGAATGTAAGAATACAAAGACCAGCTCTTCAGGAGGTGTAGATGAGGACAGCCTCCTTCATTAAAGTGGAGTTTTACTCTATCTGAAGATCTGAGAAGCGCAGGGAATTAACCTTCTCAAAACTTCCGCAGTGGGATTCAAACTCACTATATGATCTAGAACCAGGTAGACTGCAGTTACACTACACAGAGCTACTCAGATCTTCTGCTACCATGTTTATACAGCTTTTAGTATTTGAGGTTGCTTGTTGAAAGCTTGCTTCACTGTCTGTACCAGTGTTCTTCATTCCCATGGTACTTGCGCTTTAGGAATGTTCTGCTTGCGGAAGTCTGAAATCTCTCTTTTGATTCTGTTGCCTTCAGTCAAGACTGCCTGTAGTGTGAACTTTTCCCTAAGTTGGCAATGAGTTATATCATGTAATGGGTGATCCCATTTGCCTGTGACAGAGGATGTCATATGACCTGCCTTATGGCTAGATTACATGCACTTGGGGCTGCCTACAAATATTAAAGTGGTGAATGGTACTTTTGAAATGGGAAAGAGGCACCATGGAGTGACCTGCTAAAACTGTTCATACTGCCTGTGTTTTTCTGTTTTAACCCAAGAAGCCTGTAGAACAGAGGATAGCATAATGAAATGAATGTTTTGCTAGCCCAGGATTAGTCCATGTGCTGTAGAATATGCATCACATTTACCATCCTTTTTCTCTGCATCCTTCTTCAAGTAACAGTGGCACTTTCCAACGTGCATGACAGTGAGGTAGCTCAAGCCAACAGAATTGCCCAGAAGTTGTTTCTTATTTTCTCTGAACTTTGCCACAACCTTCTGAAAAGAAAAGATTTAAAATAATTTTCTCATTATATGGTGAAGGAAAAGCAGTTCAGTCTTCTAGAGTCACCATAGTCTGAGAAACAGGTTTGTAGTATTGCCAAATTGCATGGACTTGCAATGAAGTTGAGTTTGGGTTGCAGGCTTTACCTGTTGTGATAGTTTCACTGCGTTCTGTGTATGGGCTATACAAGTTTTCATGCCCGCAGATGTACATTTGCTTACGGGGGACAGTGTTGTGTTACATTGTTTCATCTTTCACCAAGGCAATTACTACTGTGTTACATATGTCATCCAGTCACAGGCATCTATTCCAGACTGCTGTTTAGAATTCTTTTTGACTAGTTATTGTCTCGCACCATTCTTCTTTTTCTTTCCTTGACATTTTTAGGTGAGTTTTTGACATCTGAGGAAAAAATACACATTCAGATGATTAAAATGTTGCTGCCTGGTCTTTGCTCTAGTCAGCCACAAGGCAGCTAAAAAAGCACTAGAGGAAGAGGAAATTAAAAGGCAGTGATACATAATCTCTTTTCTGTGCTGCTTATTGAAAGGTCAAGGGTCTGTTCCCTAGAAAATGCTTTTGTCTTTCTTGCTTGATTTTTGATCGTGAGGTATTCGTACCCATATGTTTTATTCTCTCTGTAAGGTTGACATTGACTGCTCTCCATGTCAGGTGAGGTCAGTCTGGGCAATTTACCATTGTGTTTTAGTTGACACACTTGTCAGCATCGGTGAAAATATTCTGTGGTTTTGTACAACGCTTAAAAGACTGATAGACTTTTCCAAAAGCATTATTTTTGCTTTTTCCTAACAAGAGAGCAGGAATGCTAAGAGTTACTGGAGTTACGTAAAGTTACCATGAATAGCTATGATGAAGGTAGAAAAAACTTGGTTTTGTTTAGTTTTCTGTTGGGGATTCTGTCAACGCTAAGTCTATACGCTCCTAATTTTTAGGTTAGAAGAAAGAAAAAGATGATAATTTATCTGAAACAGAATATATGATACGCAGCATGGCTCTTCTTGAGGCTGTGTCTGCTTTCTAAATATTTGTGCACATACTGGACTTAGTTTTATCTTTCCTGTTCATTTTAATTTATGTTCCTGCTATCCAGTGATTTTGCCTGTGTGGTCTGTTCCTCTTTTTAGTATTAACATTCCAATTGCATTTAAGTCTCAGTCATGAGTAGGTCCCTACTGTGCTAAGTGCTTTATGGACATGTGCCTCAAACAAGTTGGAAAAAGAGGGAAAGGAACCGTAGTTTGGAAGAAGTCAGTGATAGGGCTATGAATGGAGTCCAGGCCTATACTTTGATCTAATACTATGTGTATGGACACCATTGCAGGACACCATTGTGTCTTTCTTCCCATCCCAGCTCCCATAAGCATAGACCATCTAGTCCCACTCTGTAAGATGGGAAAAAACAGAACAAAAAGTTTATTCATTTTATCCTTTCAAAAAGTTGGGGAAGTTAATACTGCCTGAAGTTACTTAATTTCTGCTTCTTGAAGTAACTTTGGAGGAGTAGCCATGGGAAGCCACGTACCATGCTTTGTGGAGACTTGACAGGAAAATACAACCTGGAGAATACAGAAGAGAAGACAGGGGGAGTCTTTCTTTAGAATGAATAGGACTCTTGACTCAGATTTTGTTTCCTGCCTGCAGCATGTGCTTGTGCAGAGAGGAGGATTTTATGTGATTATTCTGTAAACCTTCAAAGGAATCCCACAAAAGAAATATAGTAAGATTAATATTCATTATATAATTTTAATTTAAAGAAGGATCTGTTGATTTCGTAAATACCTCTACAGGATATATGACGTAGACTAGTAATATTTTCATTTCTGGATTTAAAATGTTTTCTCTTCCTATCGAATATCTTTATTTTAAACAACATGAAAGAAGCATTAGGAAAAATTTTTTTGTAATATAAAAATAAAGAGATCCAGGAAGATACTTATTCTTCTCTATTTCATGGTACAGCTCAGTTTGTTATAGAATTTGTTTTGAAGTAATTCAAGTTTTAGGCTGGGTTGTTTTTGTGTTAGTTGGTGAAGCTTTTGTGTTCACTCGTAAGCCTTTGTCTTGAGTAGTTACACAGACTTACTGTGTAACTTAGTGAAATTCCTCCTGTAACTGCTCAGCAATATGAAAAGATTGTTCTAGGACACAGCCTACAACTTGAGCAGATAGGGGATGGTTTTAGCTCTTTGAGATGGTCCATTCATTTTATTTTTATATTAAAAATATTTAAATATTTTATAAAGAGGCGTGTTTTTGTTTTTCAGTGTTTGGCTTTTGATTTATTTAAAAATCCTACCTTTAAGTCTTATTGCAAGCTTGAAATCTGAAGATTCTAATCCCCAATTGCCAAAATAATGATTGGGATATTTTGATGTTCTGAGACCACTTAGCTGCATTATAGATGACATTACTTGTGCTGCTTCCCTGCACTGAGCTGTATGTACTTACCAGCTGTTATCCATCTCTCTATAAAGAAATGGAGAAACTAAATCTCTTAGTGATCACACTGTATAGGTATGAATTAATGAATTATTTAAAGGAGTAATACCCTCTTATTTACTGACAAATAAGTCTAATATGAATGTGCTTTTTTTGTTTGTTTTAAACAGAGTATTTATTCTGCACTACTCAAGGCAATTATCTTTCTATAATTAGAAAGCAGTCATATTTCATGTTATACAGATACCTTATGGCTGTGTAGGATAGAAGACTAGTATCAATAATTTCTCACTGAGTTTTGGATACTTTCCATCTGTATTTTAAGTGAGTTTTTGTTGTTCCTGTTAACAACAAAAACCTCAGCTGGATTCTCAGCTACTTAGTAACAATGGCCCAATTTTCATCCACATGTCCTTTCATTTTGAAATTGCTTGTGCAGGTGGTTGCTATACAGCTCTTTTCCTTTTACACAGCTATAATACACGTGATTTGTTAGCAGTCTGGTTTTAGACCAGGCCACTTTGCAGATATTGCACTAGCAGATATTGCACTAGCAGAAGTCTTTAGTGACTGGTTCCTTGCTGACCACTGCTGGCATCCCACAGGTACTTCTTGGTGCCTGTTGTAGTAGGTCTGACTGCCCCTTTGATGCAGAAGTTGTCTGTTCTTTGCAGCTTTCTTGGCATCAGTGTTCAAATACTTAGAAGTCTGAAGCAAATGATTGTCCAAATGAAATTGCAGGGCACTGCCTCCAAATTTGAAAAAGCCATTTTTTTTCTCAATAGCTCTGTATCTTTTGTGTTCCCTTTCTCCTAAATTCTCTATGTTCTTCTTCCCCTTCTAGTATCTTTCAGGTGTATAGCTAAAAAATTATGATCCAGATCACCTCACATTCCAAAGCACTGTATCCAGCTGAATAACTGAATTTTTTTCATGACCATTCTGTTGCTGACAAGAAAAGGACAGGAAAAATTGAATGTTTCTGGTTGGGTAATTATATTCCACTTTCAAGATACGTGGGAAAAACTATGTCAGTATCTTCTATTGATGTTTTGATATACACATTTTTACAACTATTAGCAATTAAATACAAGACCCCAAATTTTTCCAGCAGTACATTCCAATCTTGACCCAGAGAACAAGCTAAATCAGCATGGTGGTTTTTGATCTCATTGTATTCTCTCATGAACACACGATATGACTATGATCTTTGAGATATAAAACCAGTACTGTTTCCAGGAGATGGAGATCAGACACTCACTTCACAAAGTATATAACAGTTACTAGGTGATAACTACGCAGGTAGACACAAAGTTCCAAGCTATTGAACTTTTCTAACTAATCCTGAATCTGAGTCACTCTTCCTAGACACTTAATCAGAGAAATGCCCTGTTTGTATTTAAACATTTTTGCATATAGACAGTGTTCTAGAAGGTGTTTGCCTGCATCATGTTAGAGAATTCATTTTCTTTTGTTTTAAATCTTTGTGATAACAAACAGTGATTGCAAGTGCAGACTGGTCTGCTTCTCAGAATAGTCTTGAAGTATCATAACTGAGCTCCCAAAAAGCAAAACATGCACACAGTCATTAGCTGTTTTGGAAAACCTGGACTTTACATTTTAGAGTTTGGTGGTTTGGCAGGGGGGAGGGAGGTGATGTTGTGATTTTGGTGGGACAGGCTTTGAGCATGAGAGCAGACAAGGGAAAAAAGCATTTTCCTGCAAACTTGTTCCATTTTTATTTGGCAAACATCTTCCCCAGACTTTTTTTTTTTTTTAATGAAAGTTGAAAACAGAAAGTACTGAACTTCTTTAATATTACTAAGTTGAACAAAGTTACTGTGTCCCAGGATCTAGTAGGTATACAGAGACAACCTGTGTGTCAGCCATCTGTTTCAGAACAGGCCTTCCCTTTAGGTATGGAAAAGATGATTCTTATCACAAGGAGTTCAGGCATATTGCCTCCAGTAGAGGGCAATGGTACTTGAACATGCAAGCCTAAATTCTTTGGGGAATGATGTTACTAACAGGAGATAGAGGATAAGCATGGCAACAGATCTTTTCTCCCATCCTACTAAACCAAAAATGAATGTTGTTATATTTATGTTTTCACCTGCATCTTGTTTATCTCCCTGGGAACTGAAGAAATCTTTTAATCTTTCCCGCCCCCCCCCCCCCCCCCAACCCCGGCTATCCACATACAATATGCAAAAAGCAATTTACAGCAAATGCCAATGGTAAGCAAAAGAGCATTTTTGAGGACAATTGCAATTCAGGGGCTAGGAATATGGGAGAAAACACTGCTTGTTGTATATATGATCTCAGTAAAAATGTAACTTGGCTATGGAGGAACCTGCAGTGAGGTTGAGAGGTACAGGACAAGTGTAGAAATAACTGTCTCTAGAATCATTAAAATAGAAGTAGTTCTTTATATAAATTAAAACAACTTAATGATATTTATTCTGAATAAGGGTTATAGGTATATACAACTTCTGCACTCAGATCCTAACAAAAGAAGTGTATCATTAGGAGACACCTAGCTGATGACGTAGTGTGACAGAGCTGGCTAGTGACAGCATTGAAGTCCTGGGTCTTGGTCTCACTCTCTATCCAGTAAATGTTCCTGCATTCCTCTGGCATACACTTCTTCAACATATTGAGTCCTGTTTGCAGATGTTCTGTAATAAAGCTGTGGTGATAATCAGCAAGAAGAAATAACTCGGTGCCATAGGTATTTTGGGAGGTGCTCTCAGTGCTAGATGATGCCAATACAGTCTCTTACACTCAGTATTTTCCCTAAGGGAGCAGAGGAGGGAAAAAGGTCCATGAGGATGATATTAGTGATCAACATACTTTTTTTTTCTTTTTTTTTTTTTTTGTGCCAACAAGATATCTGGGAATATTTTCCTGTAGGAATGTGTTTCGTTTTATAGCCTTGTTTCTTTGTGCAAGTGGCTGCCTGATCTAGCAACCTGAGTTGAATAGCCAGTCCTTTAGGTCTTTCATAGGCTGTGAATACAGTAAGAGCACTCATCCCTTCTGAAGATATGCAAATGTAGGCATTTAAAAGATTTACATTCATCTTTCACAGGCCTCAGAAATATAAATATGAAATATCCAGAACCTTGTCACTTCAGTAATAATTAAGCTGATGGCCTATTATGTTCGATTGCAAATCAATATAGTATCTTTTGGTGCCACTTGAGTTCTTGAGGGTTGGCTTAGGGCCAGCACTAGTTATACAATTGAAGAGCTGCAGCTGCATCGAAAACTTCTTTGCCATTTCCATTCAGAAAGAATAGACTGGTAACAATGGTGGCCAGCCTCTTCATAGTAATTGTGTGCAAGTACACATTTTGAAATAGTGTTTTTGTTCAGCAGGTGCTGTTATTTTAGTTTAATTTGAATTTTGATATATGGAGGAGAGAAGGGGCCTAATCTTAACAGCATCTAACCTACAGCTGTTCAGAACAGGACAGCAAACAGCATATGTTGCTTAGATGAAAATCATAATTGCTTATTCTTCCTGGCATACTAGCAGACCAGTGCTGAGCCTCTGAAATTATGTAGCATTTTCAGGCTTTTACTTTACAAAGTGAACTACAATACCCTGGAAGAACAATTCTAGAACATCTGACTGTAAGTTTTCCCACAGGCAGCTACTTGGTTTTACATCAGAAAACACAGTTCACCAAAGCAACATCAGAGGCATTGACCTCTAGAAATATCATTAAAGTAATGCAAAGTCTTTTATTTCAGTCTGCTGCAGAAGCTGAGGAAACAGCTTGTAAAATGGTGATTTCTTAGGAACTTTTGTCTGTTTGCCTCTTCTCCTTTCAAAGGAAAGAAAGTCTATGAGGTTTGAGAAGAACAGAAAGGTCATAAATTTTTGGAAAGTATACATTCGTCAAAAAATATTTACTGAATATTTTTTGTCCAATTTTCTTTTTTTCTATGACCTGTTGATTGGAGATTTAAAATTAGAAATAAATTACTTGTATTTCTTGAAAAATTTCTCTGTATAAGTGTTAGAACACAGGATATACTAGAAAAGGCAAAATGAGAAAGTCACAGAAAAGGTGTGATTAGAGTCGGAGTTCAACACTTTAATTTCCTATTATCATAAGTCTGACTCAAAAATCTGACTGAAAACATGCAACTAAAAAGGTGCCGATAATGACACTTACCTTGAAAAGTAATAGATGTGAACTTCCAGCATTCCAGAGCTAAATAGTGTAACTTAGTTTAGACCATGCAAGATCAGGGCTTAAATGAAAATTTCATGTGCATGAACATTTTTTGTATTTTAATATTGTTATTTGGGTGCCTTAAACCTGATCTTTTTCCTGGGGGGCACCTGCTCATGCCCAAGTCTTCTTTGGGGTCATTGCAGATGAATACCATATAACTTAAGTCATGCAACAGTTTGGCTCAAGCAAATTCATTAAAAGACCTCAATGACCATTCCATATATATATATATATATATATATATATATATATATATATATATATATAGTACTGTTTATTCATTTCTGCTTTGGGATTTGTAAAAACAATATGAGTTTTTTCACAACTAATATCCTGTCAATTTCATCAAGTAATTTTTAGCTTTCATTTCATTTAGAACAAGATCCTGAGGGAAGGGAGACACATACATACATATTATTATGCTGCTTGTCAGCCCCACTGAAGACGTTGGTTTTCAACTAACCTCTGAGGGAAACATAAAATAATACACTTGCAATTCAACATGCAAATAAAAACAAAGAATAAGGTTTCTTCATGAAACATTTCCCTGGAAACCCAGAGTTTTATATTGTTGAAAATGTTAAAGGAAAAAAGTATGATACATGAGACAAGCACTGTGTGTTTTTGACAAAATAACTTCTTTTAAAAATGAGGTGCTTTTTCTTAACATTTTCCAAAGGAAGACAGAAAGTCAAAAGTACTGAATAATGTACAAGATTTATTTTTTTTTTTCCCATATATCTTCTGGGAAGGCTGACTAGGTGAGGTACTCTGCTAAGTCTGCTACTCATGAATAAAGAACTAGCTGAGATGACAGTCAATGGCAGCCTTTGATGCGGTGACCAGGAAATAGTGGAATTTAAGATCCGGAGAGAAGTGATGCATGTAAGCAGCAGAATAAACCCCTTGGTTTTCACAGTGTTTCAGCTTGTTTAAGGAACTGGAAAGTGGGGTCCCATAAGAGGCTGCCCTTCAAGCAGAGAAGTTGGTTAATTTTCAAGGGCAGCCACCTCAAAGCACAACAATGACCTATTCCAGTGGACAAGAAAATGAGCAGGCATGACAGAAGGCCATCTGAATTGAACAGTGTACTCCTGACCAGGCTGAAATGTAAGTAAGAAGTGTATGAGAGGTGGAAGCAGGGACAGGCTGCTAAAGAGAAGCCTGCTTGCAGCCTTAAGAATGTAATTAGGAAGGCCATGACTTCGATGGAGATAAAGCTGGCAAGAGATATGAGACATCAAGGTCTTCTATGGGTATGTCAGCAACAAAAATAAAGACAAAATTCTTGTCCCACTGCTGAATGGGGCTGGTAGCCTTGTGGTAGGCTACTCAACGCTTTCTTAGTCTTTTACTAGCAAGATCTGCTCTGTAGCTTTACAGACCTCTGGTCCTAGTAGCAAAGTCTGTGGGAGAAAGGTACTACGCATGACAGGGGAAGATGGAATTAGAGTTTAACTAAGAATGCCTTCAAGTCCCTGGAGCCAGGTGGAATGCATCTGAGGGTACTGATGGAGCTAGCTGACTCATTTAGGAGGCCTCTGTCTTCTTGGAAAGGTAGTGTTCGTTGGAGAAAGTCCCTGAGGTCTGCAGAAAGGCAAATGCTATGCCCCGGTTTAAAAACAGGCAAGAAAGCAGATCTGAGGAACAGGCTGGTGAGCCTAAGAACATAACATCAAAAATATTTATGGAAAACAAACACATGAAAGACAAGATGATGGTTGGGAACAGTCTGCATAAACTTATCAAGAGGAAGTGATTTCTGATCAACCTCATTGCCTTCTATGAGAAGATTTTTGAATCTGCAGAAATTTGGAAGAGCAGTGTGAATTATCTACCTTGACTTTAGCAAGGCTTTTCTCATCTTTGCACAGTATCCTTATAGCCAGATCTGAGACACAGGAACTGGATTAGGTGGGCTACAAAGTGGTTGGGCTGTTGGGGTAAATGATAGTGGTCACTAGTTCAAAATCTTAATTGCAGCTAGTTATGAGTGGCCTTTCTCTGGGGCTGATACTTTTTAATGTTCTCATCAATGACCTTCACAACATGCTGGAATGTTCTCATCCAAAATTTGGCAGAGTGATTGCTATGGTGAAGGTGTAGGTGGCCATTCAGAGGAATCTTAATCGCCTGGAGAAATGGGCTGACAAAAACCTCACTGAAACTTGAAAAAGACAGATAGAATGTTCTGTAGCTGGAGCAGAACAACCCCATACATCAGTAAAGGCTGTGTGCCTTCAACACTAGCTGTGCTTTGAGATAATGTCCAGAGATGGGTATTTGCATAAGTGTTACTGTTCTGAAACCACTTAGTGCATCAAATGTGACTGAATTGAGTGACAGCAATGGGCACCACTTCTTTGTAGTTGCTCTCTCAATCACATGTATTCCTTGTAAGGAAGAAGCAGGGAATTAAAAAACAAATACCACCATCCCACCCCACCAAATTATCTTGCAGAATTAAACCCTGAGCTTTAAAAAAAACCCCAAAACCCACCCAAACAAAAAAACCCAACCAAATAACAACAACAACAAAAAACCCCCCAAACCACCAAAGCAAAACCAAACTTTCTTGTTTTATTTTGAGTAGGGATACATAATGCATAGTGAGAGACGTATGAAGAAAGAATGAGAAGGAGGTGAAGGGCAGAAAATAAGTACATATATAAACTGACTGAAAGATCACACAGTGGGCCTCTTACACTGACACTTCCTGAGTGGGCTTTAGTGTTGCTCAGATGTACTTTGGCAGGTTGTCTGCAGAGTTGACTGGATGAGGCCAGTATGCTGTGAAGAGTGCTGTGGACAGTGGCTGACTCGTTTGGAGTGGGCACAGGAGGAACTTGATTTGTGAAAAAGAATGGTAAAGATCTGTAGCTTGTCCTTGGGCTGCTCAGTGAACAGCCAGTTCTTCTGTAGACTCCCATAGTCTTAAGCTGGAGAGGGGCTTTCTTGGTGACCAGATTGTCTCAGTCTGACATGATAGAAACTGAGCCACGAAAATCTTACTCAGGTTGTCTAAGTAAGAAATAATTTTATGATAATTACTTTGATCTTCCCTATCCAGGACCCCAGTCCTGGATGTTCTTTTGTCCCTTCTCTAGTTCACTAGGACTGTCCAGACAATGTAGTAATATATTACTAATATCTGCTCTTTCATGATATGAGCCTGGATCTCATTGCACTTTTCATTTCTTCTCTCCACTGCTGTTAAGGACTACAATGAAAATGTATTTACTATTTCAAAGCCTCTTCTGAAATTGTGTGGCCTATTAGAGAGACCACCACAAGGTGTGTTAGGTAAATATCCTTTGATAGCAATTATAGTTCTTCAGAGAGTAAGGATATACTGTGGAGAACTGAGGAAATTTTGAAAGAAAGTTATGCCATGCATTAACTAAAAAAAAAAAATAAAATCATTCTCCTAGAACAATGAAACAAATTAGCTATGAATTATTTCAGCCAGCAATTTAGAAGCAGGAGACTGAAGATAGCCAACAGATTACAGCATCAATGAGATTGCTTGTTGATGACTTGTTTTTGTGGGGGTTTTTTGTACACATGAGATCAGCAATATTTTACAGAATCCTTTTCAGTACTAAAACGGATTGTACTCCTCAGTTCCTTCCTCTTTTTCACTAGCAGGTCTCCAGCTGGCCTGGGAGGCTTATCACCTCTATCTGGTTATTAACAGTCCATTTGCTTAAGTACCTACCATAATTACTTTGTATGGTTCCTCTGAGAGACTCTTCATTTAAGGAACTCCAGGAAAAGTTCTGGTCTGACTGAGACCACTCAGTAACATATCTGCCACCTGCTAGCAGCTCTTAAGCCAAAATAAGTTTTTGGGAGAGAGATCCTGCCCTCATCTATAT
This sequence comes from Caprimulgus europaeus, assembly GCA_907165065.1. The sequence goes on from OU015539.1 coordinate 12,592,335, forward strand.
TTTAAAGATTTTATTTCCCAGCTTTCTCTTCACATTCCCTACTCCCTTCTTAAACTGTGTTTTTTTACAGCTTTATCTCTTTACATAGTATCAGCACTGTATTCTGATACTAGCTGCTGTTCTAAATGTAGTATACTGTGCAAAGCACATAAACCAGAGGGATTGCATGAACTGAATTTAGCAGAATTTGGATCAGAACAGCTGGAAGAATGCTGTCAGTAAAGATCCACAAAGCCTTCTGAGAACAAAACATCACAAAATGGCTGTGCTACCTAACACAAACAAGAGTGATGTAAGATGTAATTCTGATTGTTGATGGGATGTTTTTACTCATCTGCAGAAGCTATTCCTTTATCGGAAGCACAGGTGTCTTGCTTCAGCTTGGCATCTTCACATAACTGCATTGTCTGTTCCTGAGACTTGCAACTCTACAGCCTAGAGAATAATCTTTATAGTTAATTCTCTCGAATAACTAGAGGTTATAATGAAATACATTCTTTATCTTTTCATGATAGTGATTTTATTTCCTGATTGTTTATTTTAGTTTCATTCTTTGTAGTTCACAGCCCCCATTTTTTACCTAAAAAGTGAAAGTAAAATTAAATAATTCATTTATTATCCCATTTAAGTAAACAATACCACAGCTTTCACATGGCTTGAATCAAAGCACTGAATCAACTTCTTTGATAAAGTTAGGACCAGGTTAACTCAGCCTCTATGCATTCTTTTCACAGATTTGCCCTGACTTGTGGGTTTGTAATAGACCTGACTATCGATAAACGAGAATACCAGAATCTCTGCCCAGACACAAATGTTCCTGAAAGTGTGTTGTCCATGATTTTAGGCTTTTTAGGCTCAAATGGGGAGATGAGGCTGAAAATTGATTTGAGACTGTAAATATGATTATAAAGAATGACAGGTAGTCTTTCCCTTTTTCGATAAGAAGCTATAAATAAATAATTTTTCACTCACAAGTCTTTTCCTGAGTTAAAGTGTCATACTAAGCCTATCAAAGACAATGGAAAGACTTAGTGAGTTTGACACAAATACTAGACTTTATGTTTACTTTTTTGTGCTCATGTTTCTAAAAACAATTAGGAAAAAAACCCCAAACCCAAACCAACTCCATACTGCTATAGTTGTGTTAGGTTTAATAGATTCACTCAGATTTCTGAATGTGATTTAACTGCTGCTCTTTTCTGTAGGAGAACAGCAGTAGGGTATTTATACACCAGATCATGATTGTAATGACTATAGCCATTAAAAATAAAAAGGCAAACTATTGTTATGCTTAGGGTAGCCAATACGAAATGTAATGAACACTCTTGTTCAGTCATTTTAATCCACCACAGTATAAGCACAGTAGATCTCAGTCTTGTGGCCAGTAGAGCTATACTTTCTCATTTATATCTTAAATATGTCAGTCAAATAAGTATAGCACATTGAAAACAAGTTTTGTACCTATGGATGAGGTAATAGTACACATGTCAGAATAGACAGGTGCCATAAAAATGGCCTTCAGCAGGGCATTATATAATTTGTACTTCTTCTGTAATCCTTTTCTTGATAGTTCTAGAAATAGGAGTTTACATTGAAGACTGTCAGGAGTTGAACTGGAGAGGTGTGAACACCATTACTATGGCAACACTATGTGAAGAGGCAGGTGAGACCCCTGTAGATTGTCAAATGCCAACCTGGCTATTATAATGAATGGTAATTGGTTAAATTATTAAGCATTCTATTGCTTATCCCACAGTAACTAAATGGCCCTGCAGTTGCTATATAATTATTGAATGACTGATGGTCTGTTTTCTCCTTGTGATTTCTGTAGAGTCTTGTCTGTCCTGATAACAAGAAGAAAGTCTAATGCTTTCTTACCAGTTGTAGGTCCTGTAAGGTGCTGAATGCTTTTGATTCATTGATTTTTGTAATGAAGTTGGCATGTTGATTTCCTTTGAGGATTGGTCATCGGGGTACTATAAGACAAGTTATTGCTGCCACACAAAACTAGTCTTTTGGTTAAGGTGCTGATCTGAAATCTAGGCTCTGTGTATGTTCTTTGCTAAACACAACAGAAAGCCTGTGTTTATACTCTAACTTTACCGTGTATTCAGGTTACTAAATCGCTCATTATAGTTTTTACCTGCATAGGTCCCCATGGTGAATGGTAAGTTTGTCCACTTCATTCAGCTCAGTTCTACTCTTTGAACAGCTGCTGAGTTGCAGCCAAGAGTCACATTTGAGAGATGCTCTTAATTGCCTCTGAGCCATTAGGTGCCACTTCTCTGCTGAAATCAAAGCCAAGTGCACATATCTCCTTTTCTTCCTTGCTGAAGTGGCAAATTCACATCTCATCTGGGAAGGGATGCTGTTATCCATTGCCTCCTGTGGGCATAAGGGAGGAATGCAGTCCTGTGGCCACACTCAGCTTCAGTTATGAAGTTGCAGCTAACAGCTATAACTTCCCCTTTGAGACTGGAAATATAGTTTACCTCCCCCCCTCCATTATGGTGAAGCAAACTCCAGTATGAGCTGAGGAGTGTTTTCTTAACTCTCACTGCTCAATGCTAGCAGAATTTTGCTCCTGATAAAGGGGAAAAAAAACCCCAAAATAAGACCTTGGCACTCTTAACTCCAGGTTCCCTGGTTAACTACTGTTTCAGTCTACAGACACCAAAGCCTGGTCCCTTCCAATCCCTAATATTCTGTGATTCTGTGATTCTGTGAATGCAAAAGGACAGTAGACTTGTTAGATTAAATCTTCTAGGTTTGGTCTCTGTTACATGGACTAAAGGGATATGCATTCACTTTCAGTTTTAGCCACTAACTTAGTACATAAACTTGAATAAGTCTTTTTCTGTGTTTCCACACTCCATCTGTAAGTACCACATAACACATTCTTCTGTCATGCTATGTCTAGCTAATCTGTTTAAACTTAGGGATGTCAGTGTCGGCTGGGGGTTGGTTTTGTTGTGTATTTCTGCCAGACTTGGCTCATTAGATTGTCTGTTTGGGATTGCCCAAGTAGTGTCATAGTATGTTGAATTTTGATATCTGAACATACAGCTCAGTCTGGTAGTCTGCTTTATACTGTATTTGAGCCTCTTTTCACTTGGCTGTAGCAACTGCACACTGGGAAGTGGGTGGACACATTTATATGATACAAGAGCTGCGTCTGATATGCCAATTAACTGAAACAGTTTTAGAACTAGTCTTAAAAATCAATTATGAGTTTTCTTCTGGGCAAACTCATAGTCCTTTGGTTAAAGGACATAAAAATCCCAAGTTCTCTAGCCAAGTGTAAAGTGCCAAGCATACCTGAAGCAAACTGATAACAGCAGAATAGGCTATCTTTAAGAAACAAAGAGGTCAGGATAAGCATGCTCTTAAAAATAATAATAAAAGTCAGTGCCTTCCTTTCTAATGGAACTTCTGATCTTCTAGGAGTCGGTATCTCCTGAATATAAGTGTTAAAGATAGCCTTCATCCTTTTGTATTTGAGCATTTGGGGTTACGCTTTAGAGGATCTGGCAACTTATACTGATGGTGGTAAGAGTGGATTTGAATGTCTAATTAAGAAGAGGAATATGCCTACTAAATATTTAAGTACTGCAACTGGGAGTAAGGATTAGGATTAAGAGATCTTGGAGCTGCAGCACATGGGCTCATTACTCACTTCAGCAATGCCTGAACATGAATGTATGGATAGCAAGATTCAAATAACTAACATTTTGGGTAGCCTGAACTGCTACTCTTTGCAAAAGCTTCGGCCAAGTTTTGAGAATGGAATTTGTGTTTGCTAGAGAAGGATCACAGAGCTGAATTAGTGCAGTAGTTTGAAGGATTCTGTGATGTAAATTGAGGCCTTGATGTCAACAGGTATGCATGTCTGATTCTTAATTATTATGCAGTGGTGAATTCCTAGTTTAACATTGAGAGGGGGGAAATTAGGTTAGAGAGAGTCAGGGATGTAGAGGTGCCTATTGGTGAATATTTGAAAGCAAACTGAGGTAGTTGCATTAACTGATGTAAATTTTCTCCTTACTTTTTAAAATGCTAGAGCATGTAATTTTTTTAGTTGAGCATGGTATTGGAGCTCAGCAAGATTGTGACCACTGTGCATGTATTGTTGATTACTTCAGCAGCATCCAGAGTCATAAGGTGTGAGTGGTTATCAATTGATATGAAAATCCATTTCTTAAATTGCAGATGTCATGGAGTTCCCAGTCTTTAGGGAGGCCTAGGGTTAAGGGAGAAAAGTCTGTAGAAGCAAAAGTCATTCTTGTAGTTTGGCAGTTGTGGTCAAGAACACTGCCTTTTTCCTCTTTGGGTTATGGTGAATGGCAACTTCTGTATTGCAGACTAGGGCTAAAGTTAAACAAACTCAGGGTTACAAAGCACAGCCTGTTGTTGGTTTCAGGCCATAGCACGCGCACAAGCTCGGAGTAGGTAACGGGAGTTCTGTACAGAATTAATTCCCTGGGGAAATGCTAAGGTTGATGATGAGGTTAGAGTTAGCCTTCTGAAACCTAAGTGTCTTCCATTTGTAACTAGTTGAATTTTGGAAGTTGCTGTGAGGTAAGTGATACCCTGTATTACCTGTTTATTTTTCAGGCATTTGTGGGTGCCTATTTTGTATTCAAGTAACATCTTTCAGTTAGGATTCTGTTAAGGATTATAGAGATGGCATTATTTTTATATTTTTTTTCCTAGTCCAGCATTAATAGATATAAATATTTCATTTTTAATTAGGGGGAGCATTTGGTTGGATAGGTGCTAACACCACAAGCTGTGTGTGATGCAGTGGTGCATATACTTCTTCCTGATGGAGTTTGGCTCTGCCACTTCTGTCTACCATGTGAGAGTTCTAAGTATTATAAGGCAGGAATATGTTCTCTTCCCATGAAATAATTAAATATTCATTGAATTGAAAAGGTAAACAAGAAGGAACTTTATGATCCAGTGGTTGGGATATTAGTGTGGAGACAGGTGGATGCATCTCTACCTGCTGCTTCCATAATATTTAACGTAAAATACTCAGATATTTTGAGGAGCAGGAACTAGGACCCTGTACTTCCTCTGCCTTCCAGTATTATCTTCCTAAGCAGCAGATCACGGAGTGTTCTTTTTTTTGCCTATAATTTCATACAAACTGGAAATAAGAAATTGAAGTAATCACATCAGGTAAACTGTATCTTCATTGTTTGAAAAATATCCTGTGATCTGGACTGAGATCATATCCTCTGAGATAGGGAAGTAATTATTAGCCTTAGAAACCCTAGGTCTCATACATTCTGAGGAAGTATTCCTGGCACAGTTTTGTTCAGGTACAGACAGTTAATAGTATATGTCTGTGTTTTGGTAAAGTTTAAGTAGGCTCTAAGAGTGCCCACCACAACAGAGCCTACAGACAGAATAATTAGAGGATTATCTACTTTGTGAATTCTTGTAGACATGTTAGACTGTTGATTGCTACCACAGTGTTGGCAGTTGTTAACGTGATCAGTAGCAGACTTTTTTAGAGCCTTTGTGCTAGAATTAAAGGGACCTTTGACCCTGCAGAGACCGGGCAGCAGTTAACAGGAATTGAATTGTGTGGTTTAAGCTCTGAGGCAGCAGCTAGATAGACAGGTTTTTTTTGTTGGGTTTTTTTTTTTTTTAATCTAACATCCTCCATTCCCTACCCCCTTAATATCTGTATAGGATAAGTCTAGTCCTGGATTATGCTGATGTTTCAAACTGTTTCAGAGTTTGTTTCTTAAAAGAAAAAAACCCCAAACAATAAAAAGTTAGAACCACAATTTGTCTTAGATTTACTGGGGGAAAAAAAATAATGTTTGTTTGTTCTTAAAAAAGCAAACATAAATAGACATAACTAAGTAATTGTCATATGTTTTTGTGTTAAAGCTATTTTAGCCTCCAGGGTATTTAACAAACATGCTTATAATAAAACCAGGAAATTTGAGACAGCTGACACATGTTATTTAGGGAATGCCAGTAAAGAACCCCAGTATAAAAATTTCTAGCTTTTATCCAGTTGAGGTAATTATGGAGGTGTCTTGCAACTGTGAATACACATTGAAGAGATGAGCCAAACAAATCAGCAAACAAGTTAAAAAGGCACAGCAAGGAGACACACCAAACCTGTTCCCTTCATTTCTACCTAAGTTTCTGGACATTTGTTTGATGTGTTGAATAAGAAATATATTTTCTACTTCCCATACTGATTAAATGCACATGTAATAAAGATAGTTCTAGTGCCTCATGCACATCTATTATATCATTTGGCATGCTATCAATGGAAGAAGAAAATATCAAATGACTGAAATAATTATGCTTCAGTATTACAAGGCAGAATATATATGCTCATGGCAGGGCATATTCTCTATTTGGAGAACAGAGAAGTATTTGAATTAAATTCTTGATGTTGAGATGTTTCTGAAAAAAGGATATTCTGAAACAGAAAAAGCATCTCCTGACCTATTCAAAGTCAGAGACTGCAATTTGGCATCTGGTAGTAAACCTAAATGATGTCCTGGTCTTAAACTCTATAATAATAAATTTAAATGTATTCTGGTTTTGCTAGGATAGAGTTGATTTTTTTTTCTTAGTAGTTAGAATAGCTGTGTTTTAGGTTCAGTATAGAATTTGTTATGAGAAGAATGTTGATAAGGTACTAATGTTATTAGTTGCTGCTGTAGCTCAAGGCTGTCGCGTTTGGCTGGTTCACAGCTGCGTTAGGACTGGGAGGGAGGAGCCAGTGAATAGCAAAACCCAAAACTGGCATTGGGATGTGCCAGTGAGATATTCCAGATCGTATCCCGTCATGTTCAGTATGTTAACTAGGGCTGACTGGAAATTGGTGGTAGTCTCTCAGGGATTGCTTGGGCTCACTATTCTGGGGTTTTGGTTTTGGGACTCTCTCTGCTCTGGGATCACTGTCTGGGGCAGGCTGGGCATCAGTTGGCAGGTAGTGAGCCATTGCACTGTGCATTGCTCATTTGCATATTCTGTTATTACTGTTGTTGTTATTGTATTTTAATTAGTAAATAGTTTTTATCTGAACCCGTGAGTCTCCTTGCCCCTTTTCTTTACAATTCTCTCCCCTACTCCCTGGTGGGCGGGGGGGAGAGTGAGAGAGCAGGCTGTGTTTGGCTGCAAACCAAAAGGGTGAAACCACCACAATATGTATAGAATCCTCTTGTCTTCAACACAAAAATGGAATGGTAATGGTTAAATGGGGCTGAAGTTTAGTATTAACAAAAATATCTAGTTTATGCATTAATCTGAATCAAGATTTCTCAAATGTAATTTAAAAATATTTTCATACCTATCAGGACTTACATTTTCTAGATTTCTGTAAAGATATAGAACTCTGATAAGTTAATGTTGTTTACCTTCAGAAGTTGAAAATATATTCCTTTCTCAGGAAGTGTCCATCTAAGAAATAAAAGATCAAGTATTTTATATGTTATAACATGCAGGCAAATTCTCCAAAGAAACTCTGCAAAATGTTGTTTGTTTATGGTGCTGGGTTTTTTTTTAAGCAAATATATTTATGGTATGGAGATGGTGAAGGTTTTGCTCACAGATTTGTATTTTTTAAAAAGAACTTTTTCTGACTGTCAATATTGTGCATTGCAGATTGTGAAAATCAAAAGATCTGATTTTCCAGAGCGATTCAATTGACATTTCCTTTCCACACTCTAGACTTCCAAAATGTTAAGAGTATTGATTAAACATCTGGTATTTTGGTAGGTTTCCCATATCTTTAAAAGAACAGCTCTCAAATGGTTTGGAGACTCCAAAGGCTCAAAAGAGGAGCGTGCTGTTTCTCATTTTAGTGTAATTGAACAGATTTTTCTAGGGGAGAAAAACTTACAAAAAGTTTTTTATATGTTATGTTCTATAGATGTATATATATAAATGAAATAAATACTCCAAGTGGCATCTCTTTTTCGTTTTAGATTGCTATCCTTATACTAATTTGCTATGACTAAAAGGGAAGAGTTGTCATCTATTTGAAGAAATGGCAACAATAATTAAAAATATGTCCATAGTTTGCTGTCATTATCTAAGAAGTCCCTTAATACATTACTTTAACGGCTCTGTAACTGTTCCTCTGTCTCTAAGCATGACCAATATCAGACACCTACAAAAATTTTAAGCAGCACCACTGCAGAGTCATCCTTTCATTGTTCTATCCTCCCATCTTGCAGCAGTCAGTGGTACAGGAGTGCCCTGAGCCAGAAGTACTGCCTGACTTATTAATGGAATTATACTCCATCAACTTGTCTAATCTGTTTTTGTGTTTGTTTATCCTTTTGACCTCCAGAATGTCTGGTGGCAGTGAGCTTCACAGTACAATTATGTACTGTGTGGAAATGCATTCTGACTTAATTTAAATCTACTACCTGGTTATTTTCTGGGGTGTTCCTTCGTTCTTATATTTTGTGAAATAGAAAATATTTGTTTCCTCTTCACTTTGCGCCCCCCCCCCCCCCCCCCCCCCCCCCGAAGATAGGTTTCTTGCTTATATATATTGCAAATTTACATGAATTAAAAATACAATATAATACACAAAATGTGTAAACAAATAAAAATTCTCTGGAATTCTGTGCAATTAGTGGACTGAATTCTGCTACTATTGCAGTTAAATTATTTTTTCAGATAAAAATGACATGTTTCAGGTTGGCTTCAGTGAGGCCAGATCTCACTCTGGGAAATATATAAAACATTTCAGTTTCTACCATTGCAGATTAATTGAGTAAAACTTGGGGAATATTTAAGTTTCTGATGTGCTACTGCAGCTTCCTTGTCATCGCTCAGATTTATCTGTTGTATCTCATGGTTTGCACTGTAGATACTTGTTTGAATTAGATGCTACAATGTAAGCATGGATCCTCAGAGAAGGAAAAAAAGAATTTTCTATTTGATTTTATTGTGAAAAGAGAAGGGTTCTCATCAAAATAAAAAACTTCAGTTTTTAGATCATGCTCTAATAAATTCTAAGCTTATTATCAGTGTCTTATGTTCTCAGGAGGGGAGGTGAAAGATTTCCCCCTGTAAAAATTCCCTCTCCCCTTGAATGTTTAGCATTTACTTAGCATGCTTTCTCAGCTGTTAAATGTGTAACTTTATTTATGGATGAAAGCCACCATGAGGGATGAATGAATTTCAAAACTGATACATCTCATATGTGTAAGTGCCAAGTCTGAATTTTTAACTCAAGATTAATTTCTCAACAAACCTTTAACCACTCAGCTGTCAGCTAGCCGATTCCTGTTGTACAGGTCAGGAAGCAGTAAAAGGACAGGTCAGATACATCAGCTGTGGTGCTTCAGATACAAGCTTGTCTCTCTCTTCTTTTTGTCCAGTAGAGCTGAATAGCCAGTAACAGAAGCAGCTTTTGAGATGGGCAATGAAACTCACACTGAGACTTAGTTACTCAGTAGGATTTTTTTTTTTTTTCACTGTCTTCCCAGGTCAACACTGAAATGTGAGACAGGGAGCGAGCAGAAGCTTGAAGAAATCTGGTAAGAAGGCGGCACTTGTTATATTACTAAGGATCTCAGTGTTGTTTTGAAACGGAAATATCTGTTTTGCCAGTATGTATAATAAGAAAAGCCAAAGTAAATATTTTTTTATTTTCTCCTGATGAAAATACATCTTTTGGATTTTACACCTTGAATTTCATCTCATAGTGCATATATTTTTAAACTTATATTTATACAATTATAATATTGTATACCAGTACCATTGTAACTGTTTAATATATGAAATGTAGTTGCAGCTGCAGTGGCAATATTAACCCATGGATAAAGGTATCTTGCGGGGTTCATGGAGAATGGATGATCTAAGGCACAAAAAGTATTCCCAGACAGGCAAATGTGTCTTTTAAAACTCTGGGTGTGTGTTCCTTATTTGTTACAATTTTACATGATTTTCAGTTCTGCTGAGAGAAAGAGAATCAGAGTTTTTATCAGTAGGAGCACGCATTTACCTTATGTTCTAATGTGGCTATGCATATTTCTGGAATGCTGCATATAGGTCACTGCAAAGTTCAAGGGTAACCTGCAGCTAAAACCAACAGGAAATCCAAGTTTGAAACATTTTGAAGACATTGGCAAAATGTTGGTAATTTATGCAAGATAAAATAGGCATATATTTTAAAGAAGGATAAATTGTTTCTGACAGAATTTAGCAGTGATAGCACTGCTGAAATTGCTTGGGTGATGTGATCATTTCAGATTTTTCCAGGGCTGATTCCAAAGCTTCCCCCCGCCCCCCTCATTGTCTCTAAGGATTTTGCAATTGAGTTCTTATTGAAAAGAGACTGAAAGCAGGAGATCTGGGATAGCAAAGAACTTCCATTGGAGTTTTGATTTTTGCCTGCTTAATTCCAATTTCTTTGTCTCTTCTAGATCCTGAATTCTGGAAAAGGTAAGAGAAAACTACCATGATTCAGGTTAATAAAGAAAGTGAGAGTGGTTAAGCCAGTTAAGAGAAATGTGGATTATTATTGCTACCAGTGGACTATTGTCTTGTTCTTTCAATTTCACTCCGAGAACTAAATAGATCCTTCAAAATCTGGCTTGCTACCAAAGACACAATCAAACATCTGTGCACCAGATGCATGGAGCATTATATCCAGCTGTGTTACTGCAGCTACATCTGCAGAACACTGCATATGTCAACTGCCATGGCCAGCAGGCTTTGGGAATTAAAACTTGCAGCAGAACTAAAAGAAGTGGGTATTTTACTTTCAGCTCTTTTATGTTTTCTTTTACCTCTCTATATTTCTTTACTGAGTTGCTTGTGAGTTTGAATTAATGGAGTATGTTAGCTGAGGAAAACTGAGGAGAGTATTTCTTCCAGAGGCCACTAGAGTAAACTTCCAGAAGAATTTGAGAATTCCTGTTTGACTTGCTGAAGCAATGACTTTAAAACAGCGGGATATACTGTAGGTTTCCCTACCAAATACTCAGAAGCACATTCAGATTGTCTTGCCACATGAAATGCAGAGCTCTGTCATTTGTTGCAAGATTTATTTATATAAATAAATATATATTTGCTTTCTTTCCTTTTTCATATCCCTCAGGAATCTGTTGCAATTGTCATAAAAGCATGGAAAAAAAAAATTGAATCTGTAGATCTTTGATTTCTCCTTCCTAACAGTGTAACTCTGCCTTGATAGTGAAAGCATTAACAAGTTAGCAAAAGGAAATGAAAACCTTTTTTTTTTTTTTTGCTAAAAAAGTAGCAGAAGCAGCACTTGGTGGATGTAGATTAATAACACTGCCGCTACTCTTCTGCGCTGGCAGTATTCTTCGCGGTTTTTAGGCAGGTCTTTTGAATTTATATGTATAATTCTCACAAACAAAAGTGCTAATACATACTACTGAATACATCAACCATTTTTCATACTGGTATGTTTGCATGTCTAGACTTAGTTGGTGTATTTTTAATTTAAAATGTCTCTTATATTTTTAAAGGGTAGAGCTATGTCAACAATTCCTAATTTAGATATTTTTTTTTTTTTTCCACAAGAAAGAAGTGCTGCAGTAGCACCATTAGAAAAGTTATTGATTTACTTTTTCAGTTTTGTCTTGCTGAATCATTCTATTCAAAGTTCTTTATCTTCAGTAAATATTTATGTTTGATCAACTATGTTCAAGCTTGTTATGTAATTGAACATAATAATACATCTTCAAAATTTTACCAAATGCAAATTTATATTACTTTTGCAAATTCAAAAGAATTTTTACTTAGGGAATCATTTTATACATTAGAGAAAACACATTCAAACAGATTAAATGGAGACTGTCAAAAACAATGCCACCATGGTATGAAAAATTTGCAAGGAAAAATTAATACGAAACCAAAATGTTTCACTTTATGAATGTCTACTAGCATCAGATCATTTATATAGCAGCAAATACTAATTATTGACTACATCTCACATAAAATTCCCTTTAGGTTTGATTCTGTGTTCTCTCTGTTTATTTTTTTAACCTTTTTCCTCTCTGTATTCTGCTTTTCCAGTAGTAATAGCTGGATTTTAAACACATCTTGCCCTGCATATTTGCCTTTTCTGACAGTGTCAAGAGCAGAACAGTGTTGTGGTAGCGGGAGATATAAACAAGAAAAAGTACATTTATTTTCTCTAACAAATTATAGGCAGTGTTATTTAGGCTCTGAACCTTTAGTTTGTATCCAGATAATGTTTCCATTCCAGGCCTTTTAATAGCAATTATTTAACCTTAGAAGAAATGTTTCTCTAACTTGCTGGACACTGTCTCTCTAAAAATGGGGGTTCCACTATGCTACTAAGTAAGCTGTTAGTTGCTTTTCTGATGGTTTGTACACTAACCTATTTGGAACCAGAATAGAAGATACAAATTGTGATTCACAGCATGGATCTGCTGATGTGTTTAAAGTGATTCATATTTTAAGTAGATTGCAGAATCCACTCCATTAATATGATCTAGAATAAAATGAAATTGTTGTGTGATATTCTTGGTTAAGTGGTATGAAGTTGTTAAAGTAACTTAATTTAAGGGAGAAGAGGAGCTGATACTGTTAGTCATAGTATTAGGATGTCTCCAATTGTTTTACAGTAGTGAAAAGTTACTTTTCATATTTTACTTTTAAATGATACTCAAGAAACAAAATACTCCGCTGGTTAAAACATACTCCACATCTTATGCAAAACACAACTGAGATAAAAATACTCTAGTCAGAATATGGGAGAACAGGATGTTATTCCAAGGTTACAGTGTTCTTACCTATGCACTTCCAGAATATTTCTGTATTGCTTTAAAATTGTATCACTGTATTGTTGAAGTCAGCCATATTGGTCACTGTTGCCTTTTGTTTGGGTGTGAGGTTTTTTCTCCTCTTTTCATTGCCTTTGACTTCTTCTGCAAGGAAAAGATAGTAGAATTGTGTGAAAGTTTCCCTTTATTGCTGACAAATGGTGTTCCTTTGATATGACAGGTGTCTGGGACCTGTGCACTACCATGCTCTAAGTAAAAACATACTCATAAAACTCTGGAATTAATTTCCACTATTAGAAGTGAAAGAGTGCTCAAGATAGTTACTACTGAAAGAATAGGTGGGCAGATTTGAATAAACAGAGGAAAAAAAGGATGAGATGGAAGGTTACAAAAAATAAGTAATATCAAAGTCCTGATGTTCTGAAAAGGAAAGTAGTATCTTTCCAGAAAATGTAGAAAAGCACTTGGAATGTCAGTAGTACTGACAGCTGCAGTAAATATTTGAGATCATAAGGAGCATTAACAGTGCTGGGTACAGTTGGACAGATATGGAAAACAAAATAGTATAAGAAGCTCTTTTCATGGATGGTGAAGTAGATACAAGAAAGCCTGAAACAGTTCAGAGGCAGTTGTAATTGTAGTATTATTGTTTTCTATTCTATATTAAAAATTATTCTCACCTAATGCTTTGAAAAAAGTTCTTATTCAGAACTTTGATTTAATATTTATTTGAAGACTTCAAATAGATGTTAGTTATTTTTGTGTGTAACTCTAGTTACTATAATAAATAAAAAGTACCATGGAAGCAAAACTGTACTCCTGTAAATAACTGTGATTAATTAATGTTAAAATAGTCAGGAATGATAAATCTTAAGATCTGTGATTTACTTTTAGTACAGCCTTGCCTGGATTTTTAGGTTGGTGATGTTTAGAACTATTGTGATTTCATCAAATAGGTCACCCAGAACTATATTGATAGGCAAAGATGAATATGAAAACTGTCTTCAAGTCTTTGGGCACTGTTCCTGGAGTATTTATGATAAGCTAGCCTGCTCTTAATATTTTTCTTAATTCTGTTCTTAGATGTTAACAGGAAAATTTGAACCCGTTTAGAAAGAGAGGTAAAATTTTAATTAAAATTATCATATTTAGTGATGAGCTAAATAGGAAGAGAACAGGCTCTCATATCTGTAATACCATGGAGGACACATAAAGTGCATGTCAAGCCAGTTAGGCGAGCAATCAGTACATGTGTAGGTCCAGCTTTGTTCCTTTCACTGTTCACAGAACTTGTCTCTAGACATGATGCTGAGTCCTCCTGACACGGATTACTTATTTTTCTGGCTTCTATTGTTTTACATAGATGTAAAATGAATTCCTGGAAGATCCCTCTTTTCATCACTTTTTGCTGTAGAAGTAGAGTTTTATTCTCACCCCTGTTGAAACCGAGCAGTGATGTACACTTTGTAGAAATACTTAAGAGCTGCTAAAACTATTAATTGATAGATGATGTGCTAACTAGTTTCCTACAAGGAATTGTTATGAACGCTACTGTGATCTTACACTGAGAGAGAAGGAGGGGGTTTAGGAAAGCATCATTAACTTCCTTGCTGAACAATTGCTACAATCTCCAGGGTATTTGTTTGCATTTTTATGGAGCAGCTCTGTCTGGCCACCTAGAACAGGTGTAGCTCCTTTTTTTCCCTCTTTACCTACTTTCCTTTTGGAACTCTGTTTTAAACTACCAAGCTATTTTTCACACTTCCTTGGAAGATTCTAAAACAATGATCTTCCTAAGTCACTGCCCTCTCACAACATGGCTAATGGCCATAGTGGTAAAATTTTCTAGTCTAAAGAACTTAGAGTCTAAATATTTTTCAGAATTTTATAACAGTTTTGAATTATCTAGTGTATAAATGCTACCATTTGAATAGTAAAGTCCAGGACACGCTTCTTTTGAAGGGAGGTACAAAGAAGTATCTAAAAGTCGTAAGAAGAGATCTCACCTAGAAGATTTCCATTAAGATATTACAACAATTTTGCTGTGAGTTTATGTGATAGGGAATTTTCACCCAAGAATCTTACTTAGGTATTTCATAAAAAATAGTATTAATTGTTGTTTAGGAAGTTAACTTGTAGTACTGTAGTAAATTCTCTGTTTTCTGTGTCCGTGGATATTCTGTGCTGAGTTTTCTTCTCCCTCAGATTTACACTCATCTTAATCAACTTGTCAAGACTGGAGGGTGATTCTTGGTGTTACACCTAATTTTCATTCTTCCTGTTCACATTGAAATATCCATGTCTAAGGAAGGAGTCATAAATCTGATATGTTGACAGAATTTTTTTTCAGAGCTAGAAAATATCTAGCTCATCTTAATTCAAAACTTTGTAATAACTCCTTGTTTTTCAAAATTAGGACTGGTACACCATCGTAATTTACCTATTATTTTTTCTAGTAGAATAGCTAAAAGGGGCTGTGCTAGCTTCAGGTGTGAAGGTATGGAGTTTGAAACCAAAGATCATGGAGACCTTCTGGTGCTTGCATTTTCTGATCCTTTGCTTTCTTGAGGCCTTTTGTGACCATATCTTTTCCTTTTTTTAAATGATAGTAAGTTTTATGATGTTTCCATTTTCTTTTGCAAGGTATGTTTCATATGACTGAGCGCAGAACTTATTTATCACTTGTAGAGGTGGTCATAGTCTACATCTTCCAAAATAAAACCTATCTTATCCTACAATCATGTATTTCTCATTATTGCACTTTTCCAACTGTAGAACTATTAGTCAGGCCACTAAGTAATGAATAATGCTTCTCTCCCTTTTTTTTTTTTTTTTTTTTGACTTGTAACTTGTTCACAGTATCATGAACATGTTTCATTTCATTTTCTCCCTTTCCTGTTCTGGTGATCTCGAGTCCTGCAAACGTAATAAATAAAGATATATTCTGTGCATTACATGCCAGTGTCAAAGGACAGCATAAGCGACACATGGTGTTACTAGTATAAGTCATTCAGCTACAGTACACACAATTGAATATAGTGGGATTATGCAAGTAGTTCAAGCCAGCTGTGTTCTTTCTGAACTGTTTTTAAAGGTGGTCAATCTGCCACACTTTTTAAAAGAGGTGGTTTTTCATATTAAGCAGCTTTCTTTTCTAACAGTCTGTATACCATGTTTTATATAGTAACTGTTAGAGGTCACTTACCACAGAAGTTCTTTGTGTTTAATACGTCAGTGTCATCCTGCTGTAAGCATAGGAGTTCTATTTTAAATTGTGGTACATGTTTCTCCTTGTCTTTGCTGCCTTTAGTTTAGACTATGCCATAGCACTGTGGTCTGCTATGATTAACATCATGCCCTTGTAATCCAATGTTCTTGCTATATGTATGATATTTTCCTTTAACACGTATCATAGAAGGGCAAGTTCTACTTTGTAGAGAACATCACTTTTTCAGAACTGGAAAAATTAATTTATTTGGTCAAAAGTTCCACGTTCTTTGATCAAGGGCAGATAACTTCTCAGCATTTGAATCTTTTTGTCACAAAGATTTCAGGTCATGGATCACTGTTATGCTTTGTTCTATTTTATTTATGTATTAAGTTTTATTCTGCTTTTCTTAAAAATTAACAGACAATAAATAAAATATTAAATATAATAGCAATAAAGATTAAACTCAGCGTATTCTGTCATTTTAAAGCAGTTGCAGATTGTTCCCTTGCAGCCTAGCAGAGACTAAATGTAATTGCTCTGTAATGAAAGCTAGACACACTTACCAGTGTAACTGTGTTCCTTGTGTCAGTGCAGTTCTTGACAGTTTTAAAAAGCGGAAGCCACAATGATAGTCATAGTGAAGCCATGGTACAGTCTTTGGCTTAATCAGTTCCTCTTTCTCCTCAGTTACTTCTGTACCTTGTTTTTTCTTCCTTTTCTGATCTAGATCAATTCCCTGATCCACTTCAAAGCAGTTCGAAAAACAGCTTTAATAAAGACAGCTCAAAATTGGAACAGTTGTATAAAACTGTTGTGCATAGGAACCATTTCAGTTGTTTTTGCTGCGGTCAACTTTGCATTGTCAAACCATGTCCTCGGCTGTGAAGATTATATGAGCAAACAGGAAATCAATTGGATAGATTAGAAATGAGCAAAACATAGGACTGATTTTTCAGGAAATCAAGAAATACCACCTTCTGCAAGCAGATTGAGTGATATTTTAAAATAAGTTAAATAAATTTGAATTTGGGATTTTTAAAAAAAATCTTACATCATTGTTCCAGTGCTATTTGAGTAAGCCTTCTAACATTAACAGCATAATTTAACAGTAATTCAAAATTAAACTCACAACTCATGCTCAAGACAGAAACGTATGTGGTCTGAACAAAAGCAATGCTTACTAAGCAAAACAACTAGGTCCTCCAGTGGAAAATGCAACTAGCAATGTAGAGGAATTATTTTCTGAGAAAATTGCAACGTATTTCTTCTTTTAGTTATGTAGATGAATAAAAATACAAAAAAGAATTACAAAATTTTTTGGTTGAGTAATATCTGTGTATTTTATTTCACTGGTATTGTTTCAATTCATGCTACTGTACTATGTCAAAATAGCATTAACATCCAGTTCTATTTCTGTTGGCCCTATAATTCAATTAAGACATCAAAGACTTTATTTATATTGCTAGCTCAACTTTTGAGTCACATCTGAATATTTATCGAAATCCTGCCTTAATGTGAGTGATCTGAAAGAGGGAGCATACTTTCTTCACTTTTGCACAAATTAAAATGTGCCATCCCGATAGTTTTACAAAACTAATCCAGTTCTGAAGTTGAACAAAACACTACCTTCTTCAACTCTTTGATTAACATGCATTTCTAAAAATATGGTTTGAAATTGATCTATTCTTTTATTTGCAGGACTGTAAACATCAGGATCCATTTTGATGATTACACTTCAGTTTTCTACCTCATTAGAATCTAGTCAACTAGGAATAATTTCTGATTTCTCTATGGATCATGTCTCTTATATACGCAGGCTTTGAAAAAAAAAATTGTCTGTATTTTCCGTTGCTATCCAGGATTTTTCTGTAACTGCTATCCAGATTGTTGCAAATCTTTGCTATGAAGTTGAATTTTGTTACAGCTCTCAGCATAATGTTTCTGATTCACCATAGCAAGGATTACGTCTTCTGGACTAGTTTTTAATGCATGCTGATCACTTTTCCCAACAGGCTCCTCGGAGTTAACGCTCATTTTCTTTTCATAATCTGTTTTCTATCTGACCCAAACTGTCCAATGAACTGGTCCTGTTGTTGTCCCAAAAACTGTGTCTGTCACCTGGTGTGCAAAGAGCCAATCCACACACTGAGTGGAGGTATTTCTTTTATTGCGTACATGCGTATGTACAGGTGCTTGTCCCAAGACAGCACACAAGAGTCTTTAAATCCGTGGTTGTTTATACACAAAGTATTAATGTATTCAGCCTCCTAATTACATATACATTATTATTTTATTAAATGATTGGTCAAAGTTTCTTAGCCTAGCATGTAAATTAGTACTCATGCTCAGTCTTGTTACTCCGCCCATTTCTTTTGAGTTAGTGGTATGATTTTAGTAGAGGGTCCGTGGGTCTGTGATCTCAGTCTCCCCATGCTGGAATTAACTTTCTTTGAAGGTCTCTGTCTTTTGGCAAGTCGAAGCTGTTCTTCAGGGATGGCTGACCAGGTTAGAAGTTTATCAACTTCACTTCTGCTTTTTGGTGGCTACATCCTACTTATCAGACAAAGATACATTGTTTAAATAATTAGTTTTTAGCTGTCAGTTTTTCTATCTTAATTTCTTATCTGGCCTCAGGCCAGTAAGGATGGCACTATGCAATGGTTATTTCTAGCATCAGATACCTAGTCAGCTTAATGTGTATTTTAACATTTTCTATACATCCAATAGGTTTACCTTTTAGTATCTCAACACCACTGTCTCCTGGTACTTTGTCAAATGTCAGACTAGGTGTTTCACGGTTCTAGGACATACTACTTCACTGTATGAGCTGGAGAAAGATAGAGTTGCCTGCCAAATCTGTTTTAATTTTTCTGAATTAAGTCCTTTTTACTCACCATTGTGACCTTTTTTGCTTCTCTTACAAAAGCAGATCTGCAATTGGGTATTTCAAAAATTTCAGCAGAATTGTTAAATGTGCTATTAGAAAATGTTGGTGATTTTGTCACTTGTTTTTGTTACAAGAGCTGTGTAGCAGTGGTAGTTTTTTAATTTTGAGGATTCCTTCATCTTTTTTCTTTGGGCTTTCTAACTTTTCACTTGCTCTTCTAGGAGTGCTGCTGTGTTTACTTTGTGCTAAGAACTGGTTTTAAGGAATCTTGATGTTGCATGATTATTTGCGGCTTGGCTTTCTCTCTGTAGGCTTATGTTCCATTCAAGCCACTAAACTAACTGGCAGCTAGCTTCTCTCTGGGTTTTCACATACTGTGGGGAGGCAGAAAAACCAGTTTTTTCCAGACAGCACTGTGAGGATGAGTTGCATGAAATTACTTACCCAGTCTGCTTACAAAAAATTTACATTTCCTGCAAACATATGCATTGTCTATTAAAGGCATTTCTAGAACTTAAAAATACTATACCATTTGAGAATGGTTTGCTATGTGGCACAACAAACAGTAGGTCTGTTAAAAAAAGTATAGTTTTTTTAATATGTTATCATTTTAAAGTACATATTAAATGGATGAAGTGGCGTATATCTCACTACAGGAAACCAGGATAAATAGGTTAAATTGACCAGTCATAGGCATCTGGAAATGGAAAGTAAAATGTTTTCTACAGATACTCTTCAGAGTCTTCATATGGATTTTTTTTTTCTTCACACTAAATATTGTTAAGCTGCTAGTAGCTGCAAACCTTGTGTGTGAGAACACAGGATAACTGCTATTCCCCATCAGTGAAGGCATGTTTGCATTTTTGTTTAATAACAACTTTGATCCTTTTACTGTTGGCAATGGTCATTGAGAAATCCTGACATAAAGAAGGTATCTGCAAGATAAAGTTCTACAAGGGATGATTAGCAGCACTTAAGTTTTCTTTTTGTTGAAAGGAAGAATCCCTGATTGAACAGTGCATTGAATGATATGACAAGCAAGTACTTGATCCCTGTCCAGCTGGAAAGGAATTGTATTCATCAGCAGCTTTTTAGCTAAGGATGTCTTTATATTTTCACTCTTTGTTTGAGTCTCTCCAGATCCTCCCTTTACTTCATGTCAGCACTATATAGTAGGTATGCCAAGTGGTTTTGAAATTTAAATTATAGTCTCTTTTTCAGATGTTATTGGAAAGAACATGTAATTTATAACCACGTGTTAGGAGTACAGGATGTTCATGGTTCACTGCCAATTCTTCTTTTGTAAAGTTAATAAAACTTTCATAAAACACTTATACACTTGTATATTTCATGGTAAAGATTTTTTTATCTCATAGGCTAATGTAAAGATTTATTAAAAACATTTTTTTGTTAAGAGGAGTGTCAATAGTTTGCAGCTGAGTGTAATTTTGAATTCCCAGTAGATGACAGTCTGACTGAAAATGACACTAACAGCTTTGTTGATTTAGCACTAAAAATAAAGGATTCTTTCAAATGATATAAAGCTCTAATACCCTGAGTGTGCTGAAATACACTCGAGACCCTTAAGTAGAGTTTCAGCGAAATGTTCGCCAGCACTATGGATTCCGGTGAACAAGTGTTAGCGTGCTTGCTGGCACTGACCCATTGGGCTCCCACCTAAAAATTAATGTGAAGGATTGGGATACTGCACTAACAAGAGAATCTGATATGTCTAAATATGGGAACCATCAGAGCTTTGGATAATGTCATGGAATAGACTTCTAGTAAGACCTGTGACATCATTGTGACTTAAGTTTTTTTCCTCCTCCCCCGCCCCCCCCCAAAAAAAAAGGCACTTGAAATATGTAATTCAGTAGCAACCCAAAACTACTACCATCTGATAGCTATGAAGAGGTATGTGAAAAGAGTTGATGGTTTTATGCCAGCTTCTGCAGGATGGTTGTTCGCTCTCTTTTTGTGATGTGATAATTGATAGCTTTGCTGGCGATCTTGGCAAAGAAGCTGAAGATTAAATAGCCTGAGAGATGGAACTTTCCTAGTCTCCTAAGTGAGAAACAGACATGTTGGCCAGGCAGCATGGAAGAGTCTGCAGTGCTACTGCTGTACGATACATGAATACTGCAAAAGGTTTTCCTCCATCTTTGAATGGTTTTTACTCAAACTAAGAATATATAGAGCTATATACTGTGCATTTTTGTCCAATTTTAACCTATTTTTTCCTTGTATTCTGGAATAGGTCAGGCAACGTAGTGACAAAAATATTTTCTGTAACTTTACAGCCACCTACCCTAAGCACCTACATCAGTGTAAAGGAGGTACAAAGCTCTATGCTTCTATAAATAGTAGTACAAAAGAAAGTGAGGACAGTACTCTGGTATAGGCATAACATCAGAATTGGTAACAAGTGAGAGAGAAGGCTGATAAATTTATTAATTACAGGCTCCAATTTTTTACCCACTCTGTTTTCATGGGAAAGCTACAAAAACACTACCTGTCTCAGTCTGGTAGCTACTAGTTAAAGAGAAGATAATTCACTGTTTATTCTAAGCTGCCAATGTTTGATATTTCATCCCTATGTTGTGACTACTGCAGTACATTTTTGCCGTCTTTAGTGTTTTTCTTAAAACAGCTCACTCCTGACCCACAAGAGGCTAAGCTTTGAGAACAGAAGGACTACATGGGCTAACCTTGGCAGGATTAATACCTGTAAATAGTAGTAAGAATAACATCTGTAAATGGTAATTCGAGCTGTGAAAACAGTAGCACTGAATACTGTGGGAAGCAGGGGGAGATCTAGGAAAAACTAAGAATTTGTTGTATGTTTCCATTTTATCTTGCCTATGTGATAAAATAGAAATGTAGATCCTTAGAGAATCAATTAGTGTGCATAGAAATAAGGGGGAGGTAATTATATAGATGGAGTTAAAGACAAAATGGTTGAAAACTGAATGTGTTTATAGGAAAATGTTGAGTGGCTGTTGATTCTTGACCCAGATTGTACAGTGGCCACGAATTTGATTTAAATAAAATCAGTTTTTTTAAGGCATATTAGATATGGTTTATATAATGGAACAGCTTCTGACTCACATTGACCACCCAACATAATGTGTGGGACATATACACACAAACTAAGAGAACATAACCTGCTTTTCTGAATAAAGGTTGGCAAAGTGACTGTATTCTGCTTTTTCTTCTGCAAGCATGGCTTTCCAGAATCAGAAAAACAAGGAGAGAGCATCTTTGCAGTTATAAGGGTATTAGCTGTCCTTACAAACTTTGCATCACTAAGCAGAAAACATCCTGAAGCAATTTTAGTCCTATGTAAATGTAGTATAATAAACCTCTGAGTTTTTGAAAAGCAATGACATTAACTGTTCAAGAAAAGTGTGACTGTTCTCTGCAAGGAGCTCTGTTGTGTCAGTTGTGTTCTCAATACTGAACTAATCCCATCCATTTTGAATGTCAAATTAAAAGCGTAGTGAGGTTCAGGATATTTCTCCTTGAGCAATGATTGGGGTGCAAGGCTTGTTTGACACCCCTCCTTAGTGAGGCTTGTAGGAAAAGATAATACACTTCATTAAATCACTTGATAAACGTGTTAAAAGAAAAAAAAAAAGAGAGAGCAGCTTTCAGACACACGTCCTTTTCAGGAGTTTTTTAAATGAATTGTTCCAGATCTGACTGTGAGCTGAACACCACATTTTTCCATCACAGTAAATTATTTCCCTCCAAACTTCCAGTAGGCTAAATGTGGCTGGGTTATCTTCTGAATTAGTGAAGCAATTCCATCAGCTTTTCAGAAACACATTTGCTAGGGAGCTCTTCTGTATTATATGAACATGAATCAGCAGAAGAAATAGAATGACTGGGGCTATTACTATTAATCTCCCTTAATACAATTAGAAAGCAGGCAAAACCTGTGTTAAACAACTTGGGAAAGATGTAGAATGTCTGTGGTGTTCTTTAACGCCTCCTAATTGAAAACTAATAATTCTTATTTTTATGTACAGTTATTTTATTTTCTGTTAAATTGACATTTAACCTTTTTGACCATAATTTTAATATAATATTCTTGAAATATGAAAATCTTCTAGATAACTCGTTATATCTGTCTTGGATTATTCTGCTTCTGTAGATAAGAACAAAAGTGAAGAAAAAATGATATGGTTATAAACCAATGATGAGAACAGAGTGTAAAAAAGAGGAGTCACTTGCATTTCCGTCTGTTTTTCAGTCTACTATAATCACAGAAGATTAAAAAAAATTGTATCAGCTAGTGTGTGATGGCATAAATGTGCTTCAATACAATGTCTTGTGAATAATGAAGTATAAGCTATTAGAGCTGAAATCTCATGACCACTCTATAGGGTTAATCTCATGACCACTCTATAGGGTTATTAAACTCTATAGGGGAGCGGGCCTTATAGTCACAAGAAAAATCTCTATGCTAGTGTTTTCCCTTTGTGACATGAACAGACCAATTGCCCGTGTGCACTCTGATAGATCTGCGCTTACGAAAAAGGCTGCTGCTTTCTGAAGTGGTTTCACTGTTCACAAGGGGCCCAGTAAGCCAAGTGCTTCCCTCCTGTAATCTTCAGTGAAGACTTACCTGTCATCTTTATCTCATGCCATTTTTCTTGATTGTTGGAGCTCTTTGGAAAGACTGCCATTGGCAGATCATTGATTCTTCTTTTCCCTGACACTACCTTTTGCAACAGCACCTCAAACCCAGCCCCGGGGAAGGCTGTATGCTATATTCTTTTCATGTAGTGGTAGCCTCTTCCCAACTGATGTCTTTTCTCTGGATGAATACTAGACCATTGCTTGTTAACAAAACCAATAGGACTCTATAAAAACTGAAGGATAAAGCATACATATTAGGCATAATGCTTTCAATAATGTAAACTTGTTTGTGCTAGTATAGACTTATTTAAATATTACCAAAATTTCTTAAGGTGTTTTGAATTTTTTTTTTTTGGTTATAAAATATATGTTAGAAGATTAAAGCATGTACAGAACATTCCTCCCTCTCATTCATGTCAAAATGAAATTGATAATTGCCAGTTTTTAACCAGCTCAAAAGATGCTTTCACAGCCTTCCCTTTGCAGGAGATTACTTATTGTTGCCTTTGATGTTGACATTATTTAATAGAGATCTTTTTTTCTTTATGAATTGTTTCAACTTGCTCATGCTGTCTTCAATTTAATGAAGCTTTTGAGAAGGAAACTGTAAACAAATGAGATAGGATGGTTTAGGAAGAATGTGAATTGTATTCTTTAGCAAGAATTGTTTATGATGATGGTCTCATAATATGCAAAACATATGGACCACCAGAAATCTAAATGTCAGACTTCAGGTCTTTGATTTATTTAATGTAATTTACATTTTATTCACATCCCCCCCCCCCCCCCCCCCCCCCCCCCCCCCCCCGCCCTTTTTTTAGTATTTCATTATTTGTAGCAATAGTGTAGATCTGAACAAGATATATTCCTGTTACAGGACTGTACTATACATTGAAACACATCAAATGTGCTGAAAGCAAGCTACCAAATGTCATGATTTTATAGCTTACTAGAGATCTAAGAATGTTTCAACTGAAAGAGACAATAAAACTTATTTAGCTTTTCTTGTGATCTCCTTTTAAATACATATTAGTAGGTCCATCCACAGTAGTCTTCCTGAGTCTGTTTTCTGAGTTTGTTTACAGTGCTTATTTATACTTGCGTATCTGTAAAAGCTGGTTTCTCACCTAAGAGCCATTCATTCAGAACCACCAGATTTTATTGCAAGATAACCAGAACCAAATCAGTTTTCAATATTCTGTCTTAGCTACTGAAACAATAAATCCACAGTTTTCTGCTTTTTAGTTGAGTGCCGAAGTGTGCAAAAATAAACACAAACTACACAACTATAAAATGACTGCTTACTACCATCTTCGTTTAACCTTCATATTTTGCATTCTGAGTAGAGAAAAACTGTACACAACCAGTGCAAACTACAGTCATGTCAGATGAAGCCTATTTTAATAATGCCAACACAAAATAGTGGAATTCAGAAGACCGAATTTGTACCATGTCCTTGTACTTCCAAAAGCTTGATTTCTCCCGAGTTTACCTGAATTTTAACATTCTTGGAAAATTAAAATGTGTTGCTTAGTTTGCTAATTAGCTACACAAATTCACATCAGCGTTTGACTAGCACAAATTAATTTGCTGCCCAACAAAAAGAACAGTAGTGTGGAATTGTCATTGGGGAAAATAGGAAGGGAAAAGAGTTGAGTAATCTTTGATCCTGCTTTTGGCAAACCTCTGCTGTACAAGTGGATGGGAGATCAAATGTGAAAAGATGTGTTCGCTACTGTGTTATAGGAATCCAGTGCTCCAAGAATCACATGTAAGTGAAAATAGGAAATCTGCCAAGAACATCATAATTAAGTAGAAATTATCACTGAGAAATGCAAAAATGTGGTTTGCATATTTTCCTGGTCTGCTGGACTTCAGCTGAAGATGGCATTGAACTGTTGTCAGTCAAAATTCCATCTACACAGCACATTAGACCTTCAAGGCACGTCGTATCCAAGTAGAAGATTGCTAATATTGCATAATATTGTATTTTTCTGTGTGTAGGTTTATGAAATTTATCTCTTCCTGAGTATTTCGTAACCATTGTCATTAGTGGTATCTCTAGAACTGTGTTTTGACTTTTCATTATTAAATTATTCCATTTTAGGAGATTTCTCTAAACAGATCAGTTATGATGGGCATTATTGTTTTGTTGTGTTATTTTTCAGCAGAATTAATTCTTTCCTCATTTTTAACTAACCTTTTTCTGGAAAATTATATTTTGTTGGTTTAAGATACGTATCTTCATATACATAACTTGATGTGGCCTAAGGTGATCTGAATACGTTGTATTGTGGTATAGCTTGTTAGGGTTACAGTAGGATTGTTTGGGTTTCTATTTTTAGTGATATTAGTTTAAATAATTTATACCTGTGGATGTAGTTACACCACTGACATACAGATTTTCATTCCCTTGTGTGTGAACCTAGGCTGATAAAAGTACATGTATATAGGTACAGGAGAAGTATCTATACATTGAGTAAAAGGGGGTTTGCATAATTTTCTTACATCAGACTCACTAGGCAGTACAAGTTTTGTGTGTAGAGAAAGGCCTTAGATAAAGAAAGGTTCAAGGCACACTGTCTTAAAGTGGAGAGCTGGTAAATGAAAGAGGAGTAACTGAAATCAGTAGAAGGATATTTTAGCTAAATCCCTGGAGCAGATTGAAGTGTAATGCTGCTGTTTTATTTTTTTAATTGTGCTTTTATATTGTTTGGGCTAAAGAGGCTCTGTTGTTTTGAGTTTAATAGCTGGCAAATGAGTTGTGATTTTGTTCCTCAACACGATTAACTTGCTCACAAAGCAAGGAAGGTCCTTCTGAATATTTTGGAATGACACCTGTGACTGCAGCTTTTTACAGTATCCTGTGTGTGTTTGTATGTTGTCTGCATGTTCATGTACATCTGTTAATTGCCAGTTAAGTTGAGGGTGGCAATTTCAGTGAGAAGGAACAAAGGCTAAAAAATCTGTTTCAGGTGGCATCCACCCAAGCGCTGCTTTTGCTCCTTCTCCTGCTCTCAGTTATGTCCCTCTCCTTCAATAAAAATCACATTTTCTTTAAAAACATTTTACACCTTTGAAAGAAATATCAAAGTATCTGGATGTGAACTATGTAGGGACCCAGTCAGCTCCCTTCTGCCATGTATAATACTTCATCATTGTTACTCCTTACTTATGCTACCCACCCAGTCTTAATTTTGTTCCTTTCATTTGTTCCGTACTGCAAATACTCTCTTTGATGCCTCCTATGACTTTGTTTTGTGTATTAATTATACATTGAAAGGCTCTAAAACAAATACTGTCCTGTGGCATTTTAAGTTACATGTTTGTGAGAGTTTTCCCTTCCTCCCCCTGCCCCAATGCGCTGTGTTACTGGAACAGAAAGTTACATTTATATATAAAACCAGAATGCCTAGTCTCTTTGATATTATGAAATGTGCTGATAATATGCTATAGCAGATTTCTTATAAGTAGCAAAATTGTTTTTAACTCAAAACGGGACTCTTGATTCCCTTTTCCCTTCTCTAGGAGTCTTTTGTTTCTTCCAGGCTATTGCGCTTCAACATTATTTATCTAATATTGTTGAATATTTTCAATATTATCTCTTTAATCTCTGTTCTCCCTCCTGTGATAATTAACTCCCTTCTCTCTGACTTAGCCCATTAGGCAGCAACACAGCCTAGATCAGTGTTAGGTCACTTAATGATAATAATTGTGAGCATTCTGCATACTCAAGAAAACAGGCCTGTGCAAGTGGCTCTGACTGTGGGGTAACAAGCTAGCTTTCTGCAGTAACTATAAAGTAGATTTTGTTTTTGCATAATAGCCTAGGTAATGCCAACTCATAAAAACCAGCTACATCAGGATTGGGAAATCGATGTATGCTATATTTGAAGTGTCTCATGGTAGTAGGAGAATGACATTTGTAGAAAGCCCAGCTGCCTGTCGAGAAAGAGAAAGCAGGCTGTTACATGCTTAGTTCTCATTCCTGCAGCCTCTGTTAACTAAATCTGATCTCCACGGCTCTGAGAAATCATGTTAGACCATCATATGTCATATTGTAGTAACAAAAATGAAAAATACTTCTCATTCCAAACAACGATGACAATGTTTTCTGATATTTTTACAGTGGTTGAACATGAAGAATCACTTTAGACTATGAACTATCCATTCAGCAACTCAGTTGCAGCTGAATATAGATATCTCTTTCAGTTTAGGGCTTTTGATAGGAGGAATTAACCAGTGCAGAGCTATTCTTCCTGATGGTTTATAACTTGTTAATTACGTGGTAATCTCTGTCACAGATCTTTTTATACTGGCCTTGTTGCCACAATGTGCAGATGACATTTTCATGAGACAGAAGCAATTGTATCAGTCCTCCATACCATCAAAAACCACTGAAAAGTGTTTAAGTCTACTAGCCATAGGCATTGACACTAATATCAAAGGAATACATATGCTGTTTTCTGGAGCTGGTACAAGGACGTGTCAGGTACACCTTCCTGAGAAACAAAGCCTTTCAAGCTGCCGGGCGGGACGATTTCCAGAACTGGATAGCTGGTGTTTCCATATAATTGGCACTCGGTTCAGAGCTGCGTGGGCAAAATTCCCTTGTTAGACAGTATCCTGCTTTCTGAGTTGTTCTTACCCCTGACAATACTCCTGAAGTAAAGGGACTGGTCACTCTAACTCTTCTACTGAAGATACTTAGGCACCTCACTGTCAGCTGATTTCAGTTTTTCTGACAATCTTAACCTTTGTGTTGCTACATCTGCTGTTTAACTGCTCATGTCTGCCCTTTGAGGGCCACACCTGTAAGAAAGTTCTTTCAGAACTGAACTTGACACGTGTCTGGCACTATCAAGCTAGTTGCAGAAAATGGGATTTAAGGAGCAGAAAGGAAGATATATTTCTTTATGCTATCTCTTACCACCAAAGCATTTTTGTAGTTATTAGACCCTACATTCACTACAGCAGTGCAGGCATTTATGGTATGAAATCCTTCAGCTCTTAAATAGTTCAAAGCAGTGGATATAAGGAAAGGTCAGTGGCCTTGAAATGAAAATGGTATGCTATATATAATTCAGTGCTTCTGTACTTTATTTCAGTTAAGCCAAATCAAATGAGACAGATAATATTGATGTAAGAGGGTGTTGAAGATTTTGTGCTAAACAGTGCATGGCTTTTGGGGAAATACAGTTGCGACAAATATGCTGGGAAAGCTGGTTCAGAAAACCAATCTAAGTTTACTACCAGTCAAAGCCTTACTTTCCAGTTACAGAGAGCTTGATATCCCTGGTAAAACAGTAGAAAATAAGAACAGTAAGGAAGGCAAGGAGGGAGCTCCTAACTCAGTGTTATGGCCATTATCTATTGGCTTTCATATGCTTACAGACACACCTTGGTCTTGCCAGACTGCAGCCTATTTCAGCATAAGTAGTTGTGCTCTGAAGCTCTCTTCGACTGTGAAAATTCCATTTCTACAAAGGTAAAGACCATATTCAACCGCAAAATGTTTTCCCTAGTGGGTAAAATCCTGTGAGCTTTCATAACATCAATTGATTGTTTCAGCTTTATGAACTTGAGAGGAAAGAGGAGTAATCCGACTTTTACTAATTTCATTTTGTCTGCAATTGTGGTTTTTTTTGGTGTGGTGTTTCCCCCTCCTCCCCAACCCCCATAGCGCTACTCTTTTTTTCGTGTGCATGCCAGGATTTATGACTGAATAAACCAAATATAGAACAGACCATTTACATAATATTTAACATATGTTATAATGTCAGATGTGAGTTAATTTTAGAAAGAGTAATGGAGAGAACCAGACAAAATGGATCATCGCTCTTCCCTGAATGTGATTAAGCAAAAAGGAAGGATTCTATCCCACCCCACCCATGTATTCGGTATAAGTTTCCTGCAAGTTCCTATAGCAGAGGAATATAAAACTGACTTCCAAGTGTATGTAGACAGATGTTGGGTGGTCCTCTTTTGCACATGATTACTCAGTGCTTTCATATAGGAACACACTGGTTTCCATCCAAGTAAAAAGCCTGAAAAATAGATTCTTCATCACATTGTCCAATCTAAAGGTAATATATTCTGTTAAGGAATGAAATTCAGCTCAAAGATGCCTCAGCCATTAATGGAACATTAAAAATAAGATTAAAACCCATTTGCTGCATAATTCTGAAGCAGTGTAAATGTTGCACTGCGATCTATTTAGACTCTTACTTTGCATGCGTAATATGTGTTGTCGTTGTGTCTTTAAATCGCTATACACACTGAAGAAAATTCATTTTGAAAATATATTAAATATATGTCAAGAGGTAACTAAGATTCAGACTGATCCTTTCACTTCCTACATATGTGAGCAGTAACTGATGTCTGTAGTCTCATGCAAATAGATGTTCAACACTGTGCATAATGTGTCTGGGCTTAAAATGCTAAGGCCCAGTGTTTGGCAGTTCAGACTGAATCCAAAACACGCTGTTCTGTGCAAAATGGTGATATGAAAACATTTTACAAAGCCATTGTTTTCCTTTGTTTTGCGAAGTGTGAACTGGTTCTGCTTAGGAGTATCTGATATATTGTATCTGCCCAAAGATGGGTGGAGAGTAAAATATTATGGATGTGATCCTTTAGGACCCCAGGGAATTTTCTGTGGTACAGCATCAGTTTTACTGGATTGAGATAGGTCTCTTTAAGGAGATAAAGATGCAGGTTCCTCTTATTTAGGAAACATAATTGTGAGGCACCCGAAGTAGTAGTTTGGGGAAAGAAGTGGAAAGCTCAGAAAACTTTCCTTACTATTCTACTTAATTTTTTCTTGCTTGTGTATTAGCCTTTTTTTCTGGTTATTTCATGTTGCTCCTTCACCTTGCAATAATTCTAATATCTACTACTTACTCCCTTTAAAATACTTGCAGAACCAATAATGTGTCCCATAGCTGTTTGTCTTAAGTCAAATCATCTTAGGTTCAACTTGTGTAAGTTTTAGTTCAATGAGATAGTTAATACAGAAAGATAGAGAGAGGTTAGTTATAGAAAAAATAAGATGTAACTCTGTTATGATATAATTTTGGAATAGTAAAATCTAAGATCTTCAAGTACAACTGTCAGCTGAACACCAGTTTGGAAGTTCTGTAGAAGGTAATTTTAGGTAAGAGCTAACAGTTAAATAAAGGTCTGTTGGATTACTTAAAATGTTTAAATATGTTTTCAGGTAATTACCAGAGCCCTGGTTCAGATTGCTTAGATTTTTGTTTTGTCACTAAATTAACAAATAATAACCAATCTTCAACAATGATAAATGTATTTTAGATCAGTATATAAATTCAAAGACTTTTTTTCACTTTAGTTTCCTTCTTTTTAAAACAAAACAAACCAACCCTTAATCTTCAAAGAACTTTGGGAACTCATTTATGAGGCACTAAGAGACTATTCCTTTCAGTACTCTGACAGCTGAAAATCACCAAGAATTCTAGCCTGTCTACAGATACATCAGAAATTGTATTTTGAAAGATGTTACTAGAATTTCAGCTTTCTTCTCTTCTACTCATGCTTTACCAGAAGTATTATACATGCTGAAATTCTTTGTAGTGCAACCTTCATCAAAAAAAGTACAGAGTTGAAAGGTCACCAGTTGTTCTGCATTCTCTACAGTATGTTTAAAAGAGCACTCCTTAATCACACATTTTAAGAAATTAAGCTCCTCCTTTTGTAAAGCTATCTAAACTGCATTTGGTGACAGGGTATCAAGAGTCCATCCTGTGGACAGGTTTCAGAAAAAGTATCAGAAGTGAAAGCTAGTGTTACCAACTGTGGGAAAATGACGTCTTTCTCCCACAATGAAACTGGGTCCTGTGGATGCTGAACTTCTAGGATGTTTGTGGCTAGCATTCACCGTGGCCTAGCTCTGTGGTGGAGCAGGTCCCGTGTAATGGCTGTAGAACCTTGACAGAAATGCTGGATTGTCGTAGCATAGTTTATTTTGGTTAAATGAAGTTGCAGACTACAAGCTTAATTTTAGGTTATCCCAATGAAAAAATTATATGCCACAAACCAAAGGGAGAAGTTTTGTTTGACCTTTCGTAATAAAAGTTTGAGGAACGAGAGGAGACATGCAAGGAGGTATGTATTAACTGGAAAACATAATTGGAAGCAATTTTGTGTTCTAAATTCTGTCTGATTCCACACTGTAAATAACAAAACCCCCAAAACAAGGCAAAACAAACCAAACAAAAAAAACCCAACCACAACACCCCAAAAAAACCAACAAACCCAAAAACGCCTACCAGTTTTTTAGGGTAAATGTAGGCTAGAAGGCCATCTAGGCACAGATCTGAGGAAGTGGAAAGTATTATTGTGTTCCACGTTCTAATCTGTCAACTGAATAACCTAACTGAACTAATGAATTTACTGTATTTAGAATTTCTTATTTTTGCTATATTGCTGCTAATTGCTTTTAATTTGCAGTCACGGTATCTGGAAAACAACGCAACTGTAATCAGTAGCTTATATAGCTAAACAGATAAACAAAAGAAAACTCAAGTGAAATTTTATAATAAAGCAAATAATAAGTAAGTTTGCACTCAAACTGCTCATTCATCAAGCTGTCTGCTTTGGGTTTTTTAGCAGTAATTTTCTAGAAAGCCAAAAACTGAGCTTAAGTTCAGAGAATAAATTCAACAGAAACTCTAGTAAATGTCTCATCCTTTTATCCCGTATTTAGTAGTAGCTGACCTGTTGATTCAAGATCAGGCTTTGACTACAGAGATTTGCTCTTACTTAGCCATATTAAAACTCTGACCACTTCACACTATTAAAGCAAAAATAATCAAAGCCTTGCTTTAGTTATATTCAGACTCATTGATAATATTTGAAAAATAATTAGGTAGAGAGCCATTATAGATTATCACTACATTATTGATGCAAGGTTTGAAGGTAAAATTCTCCTTTTATTGTGATTATGGAATGGCTTTAAAAGTCTGAACATAGAGCTTTCTGCCTGACTGTCAGTGATGTCATGGCCATGTCAATAATGCCCTTTTAAGTGCAGGAGTCTGACTCTGTCTTTCTCTGTTTTGATTTTCAATTCCATTGCATAATAGCAAGAAGACACTTAAAGGAAAGTCTTCAGCTTCTTGCCTTATTATACCACCTAAGGCATATAATAATCATATGAAAATGGAGTACCTGTCGTGTCTTATTGCTTAAATATAGGCCAGAAAAATCTGCCTTAGTAGACAGGATGGTGTAAGTGCTACATTGGAATGGACTCTGAAGGCAGGGAAAAGTCTAACTGTATCCTCAACTTTCATACCAGCAGAATCCAGAATCGCTCCAATTAGAGTTCAGAGACATGGATGCAGGGAAGGAACAATTTCTCTTTTCTAATGTTGATCAAATCACACAAATGGCATTAACTCTGGGATTGGTTGATATAGCAGTATGAAAGCATGTTCAGGGCAGACTGCTACACCCTTCCATTATTTAAGTAAATCCTTTGTCATGTCTTGGACTCTTCCTTATTATTTCTTTGGAAACAAAGATGCATTGGATCAAGGCAATTCCTAGGAAATCTTTATGTTCGTAACTGAATAGTATTGAAGTTTTGAAGATTAGTGTTCAAGGGATGTGTTGACTTCATGTGATGATGAGGTGAAGAGAGGGAGGAGGGAGAGGATAGAGGATTAGACTACATTCGGACAAAAGAATTGACCAGAGGAGTATCACTCTGGGTGTGCTGGCTTGCTCCCTCCGTGTTATCCTTACCTGTGACGGAGCGGCGTGTGAAATGACATTGGTTGGAGTCTGCAGCTAAAGAGAGGGCAGACTGTTACAAAGCAGACTTACGTAGTTTCTATAGGCTCTGGATCAGACTCGTAGGTGAGTGGAAATGATTGTAGTTGATGTCTGGGACTACAGAGAACTTTTATTTGAAACACATTCTTACAAAATACCATAAGAGAAAAGAAACATTTGGGCTAAATTTACCTCTAGTGAACTATTGTTAAGAACCCCATCCCTACTTGGTTGATTTATTAGTTGTGATTTTAGTTGGTTAATTAATAAAAAACCATGAGTCTTATTTAATAAGTAGCTAAACCAAGGGAGAAGAGGGCAGTTTTTTATTTTCTTCTAGGAGGCCTATTACTTATTTCAAGCAAAGCTGGTAGCATTCCAACGTTCTTTTGATAAGCATATTAACCAAGACCAAAGATCATGGGAACAAAAAGAAAATGGTATTATGGATTATGCAAGTAAGCATTTTTGTTTCCATTTCTATGTAAGACGAGTGGTATTGCAGGATGATACAGACCAGAACCCATTGTTAATGCATTTTTGCTAGGAAGTTCTCAGAAGACAAGGGGTCTCTGGAAACTAAGCTTTCAGACAAGGTCAAGGGTAACAGAATGCTTCTGGACACTATTCTTCAGGCTAGCAGTCTAGTCTGTATTTTTCTTATATGCTGGCTGGAAACATTAAAAAGAGCAGTCTAATTATCTCAGTTGAAATTTGCTGCAACATGAAAAGTATACTGTCAACTTTGTTAAAAGAACTTGCAGGTACTGTCTGTGCACTTTAGTCTGTGTGCCACTTTTTGGTGATTTATGGTATTTTTTCTATTTAAAAAAAGATCGTCTCTCATTGTTACTTTTTGAAAACTCTAACAAAAGATGAGAAATGGAGAGTGCACTTGTGCTGTGCTACGCAGAGAATATCTAGTAAAATTAATTTAAACCAAACAGCTGTCAAATATACAAAGTAAACAAAATACACTGTGGTTTCCCACTAAAACCTTTAATGTATTTTTATAAAAATGCTGCTTAGGACAACAGATAAACCAATCTATTATGTTTCTATGTACAAACTGTTCTAAGTTGATCATATTCCTTTAATTAAGGCATTTACGAGCTAGGCCACTTTAATCATAACAAATCTTCTGTCCTTTTGTTAGTCAGAATCTTTTGAAAGATAGGAGAGCCCAAGAAAAATGGAAGCTATTAAGACTAACATATTCATATTTAACAAATATATCTTTTCACAGAAGCAATTAATCACCCAGAATGTATC
Organism: Caprimulgus europaeus; assembly: GCA_907165065.1. Next base: position 12,626,929 of record OU015539.1, read on the forward strand.
ACAACATGTTATTTCCTGTAAACGGTCCTATGAGGCAGACCTTTTCTTTTTGTTCCTCCTTTAATATGACTGCCTTCAGCTGCATCCTGGAAGTCCTACTCACTGTTCCTTAGCAGTAAGCTGACTTCTTTCATATAAAGACAAAACTCCTCTGCTTTCTTAGATATGAAGAAGCATATCTACACGAAATTACACTGTTTATTTTATGATTCTAGAACAGTGGGTTTGCGGTGTAAAATTTATAGGATCCACTATTACAAATTAAATTTAAAATTGATTCTTTGTTCTGTGTTTTAGACCTTTTTGTTGTGTCCTCAGCAAATGGATGTTGCAGTTAGTTCAAACTTCTCTTTTAAAGTAAAATTTTTTGAATACCTTAAATGTAAAAACAAAACCAGCTCCTCTTTCTGAAATATATGATAGCTGCCTTGCTTTGTACTTGGGCTTTTTTTGCAGTGGATGCCAGTATGTAGTGTTCTCCTGACAGACAGTTTTGTGTATAACTATCCTCCGAAGTTGCTGCCAATTACTCATAATTAAAAGAAAACTTCCTGTAGCAACGATGCTCTCTTGCAAAGTGACTTCAATTTTTTTGTAAGTAAAAATGCAGCTACTACCCACAGATTTCCGACAGTTAAGAAATGTTTATTCCACTTACTATTGACCCTCTGAGGAAAAGAGAAAGAAACAAGGAGATGCACACTTGGATTTAACGCATTTGAACATCTAGCTGCAAATATGCATGGATCATTCATGTATCACTATTTCATACAGAAACTGTAGAGAAAAATGAAGCAGATTTCTGTCAATCTCTAACATAGCAGTTTTGCAAGCCTACTACAATCACCTTCATCAAAGGTGTGTAACTGTTGACTTTCAGATCACTACCTTGAGGATTTGTTGCATATTAAAACAGTATTCCAAGAGCATGATTCTTACAGTTTTTCAGGCAAGATTACACTTTTTTATGTTGGTACCCTCTGGAGACAGACCCCCTTAAATTACCATTACAGATATCTTCCATTATAATTAAACCAGTAATCAGAGTAATTTATACAGTTGCCTCTGTGTTTTGGCTGGGCTGAGACACTGTTTATGGGAATGACCTTGATAACCAGGTCACAAAGGTTCCGACCCGAATCTCTAGTATGTGATACAATCCCTATTCTTATCTTTCATACAGGCATTCTTTACTCTCCAGCTTCTGATGAAAACTCAAAGGGGCACATTCAGTTTAAACACTTCAGGTCTGAGAGTGTCCTCTCTATTAGCTATGCCTCACAAAAATTGTTGCCTGTATGGAAACACAGCTTTCTCAAGAGCTCGTCAAAGATGAGTACTTGGCATAAGAGACATGGTGCCTGTAACTTTTAAGAGTGTGCAGCAGTGCTTTTTTGCCTCTGCTGTCAGAAACTCCTAGTGCTGATTTAATCTTTGTCTCCTCCTGCTTCTAGTGGACTTGCCAAGAAAATTCCTTATATTCTTTATACTGTTCATCCCAGGCCATCCCTTTTTGTCCTCTTCCCTCATGTTGTCCTGGGGTTGGCTGAAGTTATTCTTTTTCTCCCACTTTGGGAGGGCAGCAGGAGATGGAAAAGCCTTGCCCTCACTCATAGCTTCTGCGGAGAGGGTGTGGGACAATGCTTGCTAAAGTAGATGGCATGCTTTTCTTGGCTGTGTGGCAATGCTTGCTTCAGACTTGTGCTTCTTGAGATATAGTCTGCTGTTATCATCTCCTTGATCCAAGCTGACAGTGTATGAAATGGCAGAGGCCGTGTTGTTGTGTGTGTTGGTCTCTGAACTAAAGGTCTGTTGGGATTTGAGGATACTACTGTGAAGCTTGGCTTTGGGTCTGATACTGCATTTCTTCTCATTTTCTGTCTTTTGCAGAAAGTCAGAGTGTATAACTTGTCAGCCTTAAAGAACAAAACAAAAAAACCCCATCTGAACAACTGGAGGAAAAAGAAAGAGGGAGAGGATTGTTTTTTCAGGTTCTGTGATATGTTCACAGCACAACTCCATGAGTTGTCAACACAATGAGGCTGGTAGCAAACTTTGCCAATAGCTAGGAAAAAAAAAAGCCCAGAGGTTTGAAAACAACATTGCTACTGAACTCCCTGTGTCATCAAACCATATCAATCACAGTATGCTTTTCAGAGAGAAGGCTACACTACTGTTAACATTTCTGTAGGTTTAACTTTGTGTGAATCCGTCTTCTGCTGAAATACCTGTGAAATGCAGTTCTGAATATTTCTTCTATTTGTGTCTTCTCTTGTTCACAAAGACAGCAGCTCTTTTTCAAAATACCAGCAATCATTTTTGCTCAAGAAAGCCACTTGAATATGAATCTCACTCATTCAGAAATGGTGTGGTTATGGGCACTGCCTCAAGCAGTTTCCCCTGCTAAAAAATTCAGGAAGTCATGCAGTAGAAGTTAACACAGCATATGAATTTTAGTTAGCAGCAATACACCCCTAACTTTTCTTCCTTTAAACTGTGAACAGTTGGAGGTTTATGGTTTTGTTGCAGTCTTTTTTTTTTTGTTTTGTGTTTTGTTTTTTGAGGTTTTTCTAAAAGACATTTGCCTGTGATCATGACTCTTTTTCTCAGTTGCCACTGAAAAATTTTGGACAAGAAATTATGAGAAGATCTGATCAAAGGATGAAAATCTAATTTTGTGGCAACTTCTGAAGTTTCAGAATTTATCTTCTTTAATGGAGTGAAAACAAATCTCCTGAACACTTTTTGAAAAAAATGGAATTGAGTTAAAGTAGAAAGGTGCTTGAGTAGACTGGGATGTCTGAAGACCCTTTTCCTCACTTGTTGCCACATAAAACTTTATTTTCAAATGAATGTTATCTCTGCATTCGAGCTTTGATAAAACAGCCTTTTTAAAATCTGCTCTTTCTCTGAAGTTAAAAATGTTTTTACTGCTTTTAATAATAAAACACAATGAAATGCCCATGAGTAATTCTTGTAGTTTAAGCTATAATTCATTGTAGTTTTCATTGCAGCTAAACTGCAAAAAGTTTTGATTTGATTCTCACAACAGTTTTCACATCACATTCTAGTTTGAGGACGTCATATGTGTATAGCATATACACATAGCGTTGTGCACATACTCCACATGTGTCTTTGGTTCCAGGACCTGATCTAGGACAGAACATCTGCAGTAGCATAATTGTTGCTATTTCTATATGTCATATGTATTCTAATTAGAGAAATACAGACTGAAGAATTCCCTGGATTATGGCTTTTCTTTTTTCTTTCCTTTTTTCCTTGTGAAAAAATAGGAATGAGAAGGCTAATAATAAAATGAGGAACAGAGTAAATTGCTTCATAATGATTCACTGTTTTTACACAGTGAACTTGACTGTAACATTTGACTGATGAATCAAGGGAATATGAGAAAATGAAAGGTGTCTTGTCTAAAAGCAAAAGGCTCTGGAAGTTCACATGCAACTCCTGTCTTTGGTACTTAAGCTGACGAATGTTAAAGGTGCATGTTTTAGTACAGGAGTTTTTCAGAACTTTCTGAAAAATGTGTTTCTTTAAATCTGGCTAAAGAAAGCAGATCAATTTTAGAAGAACTAGGTTATGATATATGCAGTGCTTTAGTTATATTGGGATGTATCATGATTTTATTAAAGCTATCGAGTAGATACTGCTCTAAGTATAGGTGCAAAAAATGGGAAGTGTTGCTGATGATGTGTTCTGAAGCTGTCCTGTCTCTTGATATTAAGAATGTTGATGTTGGTCTTTTAATAAGATAAATTATTTTGAAGATATGGAATAACTTGTGGAAACATAAGTTACAGTAGCATTTTATTACTAAGGAGAACTGGTAGGCCTATTCTTTTTGGCTGAATTTCAGGACAATCTGCCACTATGGGAAAGTCTGGAGTCAGCGCCCATACACTGAAGAAATATAGGTACCAAGAAAGGAAGAGTAATGCATATTTTTATCCCTTTGTGTCTCTGAGAGATAAAAGGCAGGCTAGTTGTATTTTTAAATGGAAAAATAAATTGTTGCTCTTAAGTGTTATGGGATTTTGATGTTGCTATGGTTATTTTTAAATTTCTTAAATGTGAAATGACCTAGTTTTCCTATTAATAAGCCAAGTATGAGAGATGGAAAGGAGATGGTTTCGTAGTTCAAGTCCTCTTGAGTCATAGTCTCTGGTTTAGTGAAAGCAAAGGGCCTTATTTTGCTTTTGAATTATGAAATGTGTGGTGGAAAACATATAGTATCATGGTGAGCAACCCATCACGGTGAAGTGAGCAATATGACATAATTTCCATCCTATTCTATGCTGTGAAAACTGTGCAGCACTGCATGTCCAACAGCCTATGGCTGGACACTTTTTTGTGTGTAAAACTTCATACAGGGACCTTGTCATACACTATCCTCACCATTTTCAGTTTCACTTTTAACCACCATACTTTATAGAATTGTTCTCCAGCCATAATTTTCCTGCTTCTAATGCATATTTCTTGGAAGAGACAAGCAGCTATTAAAGAAAAGCAGCCCACCATCCTAAGTCAGGATTAGTAAATTGTATTTCATCTCTTCTGTTTCTCTGCTATATTAAATATTGAAGTCCCAATATTTTCACCTGGATATAGATCCCAGTATTTTAATGTTGAAGGTAGTTCACTGAAACAGCCAACCAGAGGAGCTAGTTAGCTTACTACTTCTTTTAATTTTTAGAATTATTTGCTTTAATTCTGCATCTGGGGAAAATTCTACTGTTTGTTTATAAAGATGTCAGATGAAACAATCAGTGTGATCCTTTCTGGTGTTGGGGTCTAGAGATATACAGTAACTGACTGGAACTTATTTTGATTCCTTGTTTGTCTGCTGATATAAAACACAATAACAGCACTGATTTAGCTGGGATGATTCTGCTTCAGGAAGCTTACATGTTCCACGTGCCCATCTTAAGATATCTAGACAGATAGTAGTGATGGAAGAAAAAAAAAAAGGAAAAATTTCATTTCAGTCAGCCAAGAAATCTGTTGTATAAAATCCTGTGTTTCTTCTGTCTGTTTTCATGAAAAACGTGAGTTCAGATACAGTTGGAGCTTTGTGCTCTTCCCTAGTATCATTTCCACTTAGCATAGTCCTTCATTAGGATCTCGACCCCATCAAAAGATATGCTTAAAGGTTAGCTATACTGATTAGGTTAGACTGAAAATATGCTTAAAATTAAACACATGCTTAATAATCTGTGATCTGAGATTTTGCATGAGACTTTTGTATGAGTTTTGTTAATAAGTTTAAACTCCAGAGCTCTAATTTTGAGGGTTTTTAAATGAAAGTTTAGTATCAGTCAGTTCTTGGGTTTTCATCTGCTGTTGTGTTTCCAGGAACTCAGACATGGAACAATTTTTTTTTTTTAAGAGCAGCCTAACACATCTAATTTCTGCAATTTCTACCTATGGTTTTCCTCTTAAAGGTAATTTGTTTCCTTTCAAGTAATTACAAATAGTACATTTCCAGTTGCATTATGCCAACGTCAAGACTGATAACTAACTAGTTTGATTCCACTCTTATCAACATTTTATGAAAATTAGAAGTGAAAACATCACACTGGGACCTTTAGAGTTGCTTTAAGTTGTTTTGCATAAATAACAGAGTCTCTTATAGCTGTAATGATTAGAACGGCTAAAAAGATTCCACTACAACGTGCAATGCATTTCTTTATGTGCTTTCTAAGAACCCTGGAAACCTGTTTATCCTGTTTATTTTACTTGTACTGCATAATGGCATTCTTAGAGTTGTGTGTGAATACTGTTTTAGATTCATGCACAGATTAGGCTTTACTGGGTTAGAATAGCCTTTCTCGAACTAGTATTTGCAAGCGATCCTATTTGGGAGAGAAACATTTCAGTTTGATTTGGCAATTTTTATTTTTTAATTTTTTTAAGAAAGTGAAAATCCATGGTGTCTCTTCATCAGAAACCCAGAAATTAATTTGACTGTGCCTTTATATTGTGTGAGGATTCATGGGTGTGCCATTTCTAAGGTCATAGCTGAAGCAACCAAAATTTCGAATTAAATTTCTTGGTTGGGAGAGGGAAAAAGTGGAGGAAGAAATGGTAAGGGTCTTATGCATATTTTGAAATTAAAAAAAAACCTCACAAAACAAAAGACAGCACCAACTGCAACTTCTGTTTTTCACTCAGATTAGTCCTAGTTGTCCTTTATATAAAACATCTCTCTTCTACAGATTGAAAAGCACATTCTAAAATGCTAGTTTGAAGTATTTGGCTCACAGTATTAATGGGCCCTTTTGCCAGATATTAGGCCAATAAATTCCCAAAAGAAAGCCCAAGATACAATAGCAGTTCTATTATTTCCCAAGAACCATACTCTCCAGTTTCCTGTTCTAACTGTAATGAGCTGCTTCTCCAGATCTCTTCTCAGGTTGTCTCAAAGCATTTTCTAAATTGTAAAGAAATAAGTGCAAGTGCTGCCTTCAGCAAGACTAGGATTTTTTTATTTTTTTTTTTTTTCTTGGAACATAAAATCAGAAATCTAGCACCAGTGTTGCAGTAGATACCTTCTATATCCCTAGGAGCTTCAGTGGGCCTCAGGTAAATTGTCCAGATAACTGACTGTTTAGAATGGGGGTGGGGGGGAGGTAAAGCGTTTGATTCTCAACTTTGTTCCTGAAAACAGTGCAAGGTGCAAGGCTTTCCTCTAGTATCATACCTTTGCTTGGATAGTCACTTAATAGTTTTTACATTTCTTTGGTGACATGCTGGTTTTGTATATATGTACACAAATAGGGCGTGTGAATGATGCAAACATAGAAAGAAGATAATTAGAATTAACAGATGAAGAGAGAGGCTGAGAGAGATGCACAAATGTAGTGTATTTGCCAATAAATCACCAACAAGAATGATTAAACAAGAAAATACAGTATATACCTATTTTCCAGTTCTCTGATAGGCAGTATGGTGAGAATAATTCTTTGGCTCTCGAGTTACATTCGATGTTAGTGGGTTAGTAATGGGTCACACATGACTGATTTAACAGAATAAAGGCTAAGATTAGATTACTCTTTTTAATAAAGTGAGCATACTTTAGATGAGAATGTTTTGTCTATTCATCAAAATTATGCATGTGGTGCCAGGCATCCTCTTCTTTTAAATGTACCTCATTGAAAATACTGCAAGTTAAACACAAGCCATCTAAGCATGTGGAAGTATATTGTAGCCACTGTTTTTTTTATATATATATAATGAGGGAAACAGCAGTGCTGCATATGAAGCTGGCTGCTAGATACCAGTTTCAAATACCAAACTAGTGCCTACAGTATTTTCTTACGTGTATAAAAAAAATGGAGTGTGCAATATTTATATGCAAATAGACAGTAGAAAAGAACAAAAAAAAATTGTTCTCAAGCATCGTAAATGAGGCTTTGAGGTTGAGACATAGAGCTGGCTGTCAGAAGATCTGATTTCTGATTTTCTGTGTGAATTTTCGATTGCTTGTTATTTTTAATCAGTCAAATTGCTTCCAGATAGCTGCTGGTTAAAACTGAAGATTCTCAAGCAGTTGCCAGTTGCATTCCATTATCTGCACAAAGGGTTAATTATTCTTCAGGACATCTAACTGCCATAAGAATGTATGAATTTTGAGTTTCTCAGATGTTAGGGAAAGCAACAATATTGGTTGCATAAAATATAAAAATGAGAATGGCAGCTTGTCTGGGAGCTAATGTAGGTATTACCCTTTGATCACCTATGAAATGTGCTCATCTTGCTGCTTAACAGCCAATTCATGTTTGCATTCAAAATCACAGAGTGGTTGAGGTTGGAAGCAACGTATGAAGGTCATCTTGTCCAGCACCCTTCTCAGGCAGGGTGACCTAGGGCACGCTACAAACCATGTCCAGATGACTTTTGAATATCTCAAAGGATGCAGACTGCATGACCTCTCTGGTCAGCCTGTGCTAGTGCTCATTCACCCTCGGAGGAAAAAAGTTTTTTTCTGCTATTCAGACAGAACCTCCTGTGTTTCTGTTTGTGCCCATTGCCTGGGCACCACTGGAATAGCCTGGCTCCATCTTCTTTGTGGCTACTTTGCAGCTATTTGTACACTTTCAGATATTTGTACATGTAACATCTGCTTCTTTGCATAGCAGAAATGACCCATCCAGCACTATTTCCCCATTCTCTACAACAATCTTAGCCACTGGGAGCCCAGCTCATCTAATGTAGTTGTGGAAGGGTCATGTGTGGAATCTTCATCCCTGGTAGCTTGTAAGAACAAATTAATCTATATTCATACAGCATTATGCTGGTGTCCAATGCCATTTATTTCTGCTCTTTACTAACCTGAACTAATATAAAAACCTGCTTTATAAAATGATTTTGTGTCCAGTTCTGGGCTCCCTACTAAAAGACAAGACATGGACATACTGGACAGAGTCCAACAAATGTCCACAAAAAGGATTAAGGAACTGGAGCATCTGTCACGTGAGGAAAGGCTGAGAGAGCTGGGACAGTTAGAGAAGAGAAGGCTTGGAGGAGTCTGATGAATGTATATAAACACCTGAAGGGAGGGTGTGAATAAGACACAAGCAGCGTCTTTTCAGTGGTGCTCAGTGGCAAGGCAAGAGGCAATGGGCACAGACCGAAACACAGGAGGTTAAATATTAGAAAACCTCATGGACATGGTCCTGGGCAGCCTGCTCTAAGTGGGCTTGCTGGGGCAGGGGGGGTCGGCAAGATGACCGCCAGAAGTCCCTTCCAACCTCAACCATTCTGTGATTTTTATTTTATTTTAACATTTTACGTATCCATTTTAAGGAGGGGGCAAACAGTCATTTAGTTTGGGAAAACTGAAGGCGAGAGGTAAGGGAGAGGCTGGAATATTGATAGTGAGACACTAGAAGCAAGATCTTCCACTAAGAGAATTATTCATGGAACCATAAAGCTAGCGAACTGGTTTAGATAAAGGACTAGATGACTTGTTTTCCATGATCAGTTGGCTCTGCCTTGTAAAGGTCTGACAGCTAGGTGGAAATAGCTGCAGTGAAGTTTTGGACATTCTTCTGTCCTGAACTCCATTTGTATTCTAATTTAGTCCCTCAGACATGCCCTGCCCAAGGAGCATTGCTAGGCAAAGAAGGGAAGACCATAATCACTTTGTGTAAAAGCTCATAGAGAAAGTAAGCTATTTTCCTGTGCCCATTTGTAAATTGAAATCTATGGATAAGTTAGTTGTGATCTCACTATCAGTGGGAAACTGTATTTAGTTGTTCTATTGCTCTCTTCTTCCTTGAGATAATGAATCACTAAGAAACCTTGTAGAAGAAATGTTCACCTTGGCAAGAGCCTTCACCGTTGTGAGCCTTCTTGCTGCTCATCCATGACCATTACCTCCAGGTCAAAGCAGAATTGCCTCTTACACCTTTTTGTGACCTGTTGCATATAATGTGTTGTTTGCTGTTTTCCATGAGGTCTGCGGGGGGAAAAAAGCCTGACTCCTTAACACACATGGATCAAGTCCAATAGTTTGGAAGTTCTGTCTGCCTTTTTAAGGGCCTCAGTTGACTAGGTCAGGAGGTTAAGTCTAAAATGTGTCAGCTTAGCAGGTAACACCCTTGAGGGTGCATATGAGGAAAAGGCAAGGAGGCCTCAACAGCAGTTGGAATTAGTCTTGGAAGAGGGAAAGTTGACAGCAACCTTCAAAATAGGTTGGAACAATCAATGGAAGAATTGATGACCTGCTCTGTATCACATATTGCTGGGTAATGTTGCCAGATGAGTTAATAAAGCCGTGGCCTAATTAAACCACATCCTTCGCATCATGTCTTCCTGCACAGTCAAGCTGTGTGCTTTCTGGCTGGTATGGTATCATCAATAATACAGATTCGACAACTGGATCATCTGTTGGTGGTGCAGGAGTTAAAATAGAATACAGCTCACTTCCTCTTAGCCGTATTTGGCTGTACAGAGCTAACAGAAGTAAAAAATGGTGACAATTTATTTTTATCACTTAAGTGAGTACACTTGGACTGACTACATATGGAGAACAGATCTACTGAATAAGACTTTTGCCTAGTAACTTTTTCTGACTGTAGCCACATTTAATAATTGTGGTTGAAATGCTGGCTTTACATTTTAAAAAATGTTGACAGAGTATCTTTCACAAATGGGAACATGCTCACATGATTCTAAACATGTGCTACAGTCCTTTCCCACATCTACATCTGTTTCTTTAATTGATATTGTATTTTAATTATTTTAGCTTATAAATACACACTAGGGCTGATAAACACGTTTTCTATCAGATGTTTCTGGAAGGAACGCTGTCTCCACAGTTGCTTTTTTTCTTAAAATACTTGTTTTCTATGACATTTTTTTAAAGCCTTCAAAACTTTGTAATGGAATTACTTCTGTTAGCTTCTGCTAGATAAAATTAGGGCAAGGTGCAGAGTGTTCAAATCTAAATAGTGAGATAATCCACAGAGTGAAAAAGAAAGATCATAATAGGAGAGTATGTGCTACTGTGCAGTGCATTTATTTTTGCTCGGAAAGAAGGAAATGCTAGTATTACAAAAAAGATAAACCAAAAGTTAATTCTAGTGAATTGCAGAAGTAGCACAGCAGCAATGACATGTGCTGTGGTGTTCTAGCACTTCCTTATCTCACCATATAATTGAAACAATCTACAATTAGAAAAAGCAATCACTAAACACCCTAAATTAGCCCCTGCCAGTACTGACAGGTTAGTGTCTCCAGCTGAAGTTCTCTGATTCACAAGGTTATTTGTTTGCATAGTACCCAGTTCCTTTCCTTTCTCAATTGAATTCATGGTAGATGGATGAAAGCTTAGTTTTTCAGAGGGAAAGGGTTAGCTATTGTACTGAATATGGGTCAGAATTGTAAGTGATGTTCCACCTAGTCTGATGCTAATATTCCTAAAGGATTCCTTCGGTGATGGCCTTATCAGTCAACTCTTCACTCTTATTTACTTTAGCAGTTGCTTTAAAAATTCATTCCAACATCTGACTAAAATGAAGAGAGAGGAGTATCTGTTCTATCTCATTAGTTAACAGAGATGTACAATGATTTGATATCGGTTTATGTCAGACAATATGCTGTAATTAAACACAGACCATAATCAATTCTCAGCCAGAGTGACCTGAGAGGTTGAAAGGGTTTTTGTATTTAATGAAACATAATTCAACTAGGTTGAATGTTTTAGACCAAATTTTTTTCTGGTGTCTTGAGTCATAGCTCCACCAGAATGAGTGGATTCTCACAGCAGCAACAGCAGCAGCAAATTTCCCTATTTATGCAGATGCCTTTTACATATTAATTTCAAAATCTGCCGCTTCTTTATCCTCAATTACTAGTTCAGTATTAGCAGTGAAAGTCGTAGAACATTTTTATTTAAGCTCATTTAATGACTGAGTGGTACTGGCATCTTAAAGGAAATAAAATACCCTGACTTTGACCAAAATCACAAATATGTCTTGAGAATAGCAGACAGGCTGTATTCCCACACTGAGTGAGAAAGGCTGGCATATCATGATGGAAACGCATGAATAAAGAAACAACTAATGTTATAAATTATATCTCATGGATTAAGAAGCAAGTAATGTTATAAATTATAACTATTGAATCTAAATGTGGAATGTCAAATAAAATTGGGGGGTTTTAGGCCCTGAGTCAGGCTTACAGCTGATCTCAGTTCCCTTGGGATTCATAGACTTCATCTTTGCTGAAAATAGGTGATTCCAGACAATCTTTCAGTGAATTGATCTGATCTCACTCTTTCCTTTTAAAATGAGTCCAGTGATGCCAATGTCCTCCTTTTTACAGCAGTACTTAGTGTTTAGAATAATTTTTCAGAAAGTGGGTAACCTGCACTCAGTTATCTTTTCAAGCAGAAGCTCTTCGAGCCTTCATCTCCTACTTCTTATGCTAGGGCAGTTTAGGGATGGCAGCATTTTCCTTTCCTTTCGAACATGAATCACTTTGCAGAAATGAACTCCAAATTCAAAGGGAAAGAGAGGGAAGACATGAGGGGTCAAGGCACTGTAGTTCAGAGACTAATGGAATTATTGAGAGAAAGGAGGCTGGAATTTCAGTCCTCTGCCTGTAAATTACATTGAATAGTTTCTGCAGGGTTTTTTTGGTGGGGTTTGTTTGTTTGTTTTTGTTGTTGTTGTTTTGGGGTTTGTTTGTTTGTTTTTTAAAAAAGCAAACAACAGAGCAAATCTTAGGAAACTAACCCAACCCTCTCTTTACCTAGGGGAGTAATCTGAATCCCAGGTTATTTCTGAAAATAAGCATCACTCTCTGAGCATGATTAAAGTCTTTGAAAGTCTTTGAAAGCGGGGAAAGTTGAGAAGAAGCTCTCCATATGTTTGTATGTTTTTTTGCATAGCTTCAAACACTCAATTCTTACCTATTTACAACTTATCTCTATGTGACTAAGTTTTGCTGGGCATTTAATGGAAAGACTAGATTTTGAGAGGGGTTTCTGAATGTCCAGCTCATTAAGTCTTTACCCATGTCTAGAGATTGTAGGTAGTTTAGACTCTAAATGGCATAAAAACGTACATCGTCTTTACATATTTAAACAAACATTGTTTGATACAGTGGAACTATTGATCTAGTTGTGGACTATCATTTCTAGCTCATTTACCAGCAAGAGCCTTGTTGAGACAGATTTAACAAGGCCTTAACAGCCATTCTTCATAATTCTGTGTCATCAGCAAACTTACTGAGAGTGTGCCCTGCCTCACCATCGAGATGATTAATGAAGGTGCTGAAGAGGGCTGGACCCAGTATTGACCCCTGGAGAATGCCTCTAGTTGCTGTACTCCAACTGTCCTCCAGACTTGTGCCCCTGATTACTACACTCTATGCCTGGCCATTCAGCCAGTTTTCAATCTATTTCATTGTCTGCCTGTCCAGCCCATGCTTCAACAACTTTTCTATGAGCATCTTACGGGAGGGACACTGTTGAAAGCCTTACTGAAGTCCAGGTAGGCAATATCGACTGCTCTCCTCTCATCTGCCAGACCACTAATTTCATTGTAGATGTTTATCAGATTGATCAAGTGTGACTTCTGTTTGGTGTATCTGTGCTGACTATTCCTGATGGTTTTCTTGTCCTTCATGTACCTGGGGATGGTTTCCAGGATTAGATGCTCCATCACATTCCCAGGGATAGAGGTGAGGCTCACCAGTAGTTCCCTGGGTCCTCCTTCTTGCTCTTCAAGTTAAGAGCAGCATTTGTATTCCTCCAGTCCATGGAGTTTTCCTCCAGTTCTTGGAGTGTCTAGTCACAAAGATGATCAATATATAATATCCAAAACACTGAATAGGTATTAAGGTTGTGTGGCAAAATTACAAAAGCAAGTTTCCACAGTTAAGTGGAGAATCATAGAATGCTTTGGGTTGACAGGGGACCTTTAAAGACCACCTGGTCCAAAACCCAAAATGTACCAGGCTTGCCAGTACAATAGCGCAGTAAATGAGGCACTTGAATAAGGCAAGTGTAATGCTTGCCTTTTTTCTCTTTCAGCATTGCTGACTTACTGTCTAGGATGTAAAGAAATCTTAGATCTGTAATAGGACTGTTTTTTCTGGAGCTAACCCAGTTCTTGGGTAAAACTAGGTGCATTGGAGGCCTATTAGTGTGGTCATGTTAGTTCTTTAAAGTAGCAGTCAGATCACAGTACAGCCTTACAAAGTTTGTGAAATACAAGTGCGGTACGCTTTCCCTTGTTAGGCTCTACAGTTTGTCAGAGTGTACTCATGGATCTGATCACAGACCTGTGATTCTCAAACAAGTTCAGGGTCAGCTGGGAGTTTACCATCCCCTCAGCCACAGCCTTCCAGCAGCAGGGCTCTGGGGGTCCCAGGGCCCATCACTGGTGTTGAAGACAGAGGTGAAGAAGGTGTTAAACATCTCTGCTTTGTCTGTGTCCCTGTTTGTGAGGTGACTGACCTCGTCAAGCAACAGACTAATGTTACATCTGATTCTCCTTTTGCTGTTAACGTATTTTTAAAAAATCCCTTTCTGCTGTCCTTCTTGGTGCTTGCGTTTTGTTTTGGTTTTTTTTAAGTTAGCAAGCACACTGAAAGGGAATGATTCCTTTCCTGTACAGTTTTACTTTCTAGGTCTGATGCATTTTAGACTAGTTTATAATGAAAATAATGGGAATATAATTTTAGGAAGAATTTTACAATTATTTTCTTATTTAATATTTGTTATTTTTAAGTTTATGTGATAATTACTTCTGCTATTGTGTTATCAAAATAAAGTATTAGCAAAGAATAGATTTGTGACCATAAAATAGCTTATTCTGAACTCCAGAACCATGTGTAGTCTCACTGGATTTTGTACACTAGAAAAACTAAGCATAAGCATACACAATGAAAGAATTTTCAATATCCAAAGGAGATTACAATAATCCAAAGGGAAATAATTAATGCCATTGCAACTATGAAAATGCATATATTAGTAAGTTTAAGAGTTAACAAATAACTATTATATAAAACTGCTCCTGATAAGTGGCCTTGCTAGTGATGACATCTAGCCCCCAACATAACTTGTTAGCATACAGCTATGTCAGAATTTTCTTTATTATTTGACAAAGGTTTTATACTCACATAATTTACTTACCTAATTTTACCCATTATTTTTAAATTATTTTATAATTTTGGTTAAAACCACAAAATATGAAAAATACTTGCTATTTGTACTGAGTATCACAAAAATCCTGTAAGAGTAGACTTTAAACACAAGTTAGTAAGATCTATGTCAGAAAAATTAAAGAAAATTGAAAATAAAACTTTTATGTAATTTCAAGAGATTGCTTTCGTATGCAAGAGTAATAACACTTTGACCAGAATTTATCTGAGCAGTCTCTGCAGAACATAATTCCTTCTCTGTGTTAACACTCAGTGAACTTGATATTCACTTAATGGGAGCACAATGGGATCAGCTGTCTTGTCAAGTTAATCTATAACATTAATGCAGTGTTTTATTCCTCTTTCTCAGGCTCCACACACATAAAACTTTAATTTATATAGTTTTCAGCAGAATGTTCTTGTGTCCATCAGTTACAAATGCATAGTTTTATCCCTGGACCAGTAAAATACCTTCATACCTTGCTGTCACTGTGTAACTCTTTTACAAAAGGTTGTGCAAATTAAAACATCTCCTACATGTATTCCAAAATCGGTGTCCAGAATATGCTTCAGTACAAATTGTTATCTATGCTGTATTTCTGCTTGGTTCTTACCCTAGTTTGACAGAAAATAAAATCTTTTTGGAAGGGCCCTTTCTGAAAGCTTTTGTATCAAAGGAGATGATAGTTGTAGATGGAGTCTTGTAGACATAGTGCTGAGGGACATGGGTTAGTTGAGGACTTGTCAGTGTGAGGTTAATGACTGGAGTCGATGATCTTAAAGGTCTTTTCTAATCTAGGCGCTTCTGTGTGATTCTGTCTGAGACTGTTTCTAAAGGCCATGAGTTGCTTGTCACGGTACCTGCATGTACAACACCCCATGCTTTGGATATCATTTATCACTTCCAGCTCCTGCTGTAGTATCAGGAAGGAAACACTTTGGAAAGTTTTCATTTACGTTTTTTTTCTTCTTCTTCTTCATGGAGGAACTTGAAGAAGAAAAAAAAATACAAGAGAAAACTACACCTGGATGAACAGATTTAAAAAATAGGATGTTAGGTTCACATATCTAGATACCAAGATAAGTGAATGATATAACATTAACACAGAAGAAAGAAAAATCTAGTAAACTTATTTCTGTTATAAAAGTTCTCCAAAGCAGCATCTCAGATTACTCATTTGATCAACCATTTTGACTTAGAGAATAATTTTTGTTTTGTATTTGCTAGACAAAAAAGAATGAGTGTCATGATCAAGTTCAGGCCTTAAATTAATTGTCTGTAAATGCTAGAAGTGCAAGGAGTAGTTGGTTTGCTCTGCACAATAGACTGCTGTTGTAGTATTTGGCTTTACAAATGTCTAGTTTTATTGTTCAGGGCTTGAGCACTGTATGAAGTCTTATATAGTTCTTTTTCAGGCCGTCTGTACAAGGCTTGAGTTTCATCTTTAATCAACAGCCAGCTGTTAGGGCTGCCTCTGATTCCTGACCTGTAATTACCCCAGAACCTCATCCTGCTTGGCTGGCTTCTCAGGGTCTCCTGATGAATGCTGCAAGGTTGAAAGTGGTAAGAAGCCCTTTGCAAAGGTACTGAGAGATTTGTACCTTTGCACTGTATCAATCCAAATACTGAAGACCCTGGGCCTGTTCACCCCTCATGCCTGCGCTTGTTTCCCCCTTAAATTGTGCCTTGCATTTCAGGTTATAATTAAGACTAACAGTGTGAAATCAAGAAAGTTTGCTTGAACCTGCCTCTAGAAAAGGATCAATTGGCAAACTAAATGCACAATGTCCTTGCTGATGAGATCCATGTTTTTTGCTGGACTGTCTGATCATGTGTTTTAGTAGAAACTATGCAAGGTTTCTAATGCAATGCATTTATTTCAGTAAGCTGCAAACATATACACACTTTGTAAGTATTAAAGATTTTAGTTGTCAGGAAATATTTACTTCTTTGTCAGCTCTGTCTACTGTATTCTTGAAATTTGAACTACATGGTGCTGCCAACCAGCAAACATGCATTTTTATTCCAGGATGAATGATGATTGCAAATC
The DNA here is from genome assembly GCA_907165065.1 of Caprimulgus europaeus. The sequence goes on from OU015539.1 coordinate 12,643,653, forward strand.
ATGAATTGGTTTCAGTTCTCTATCCTTTTCATCTGAGAAAATTGTTTTTATAAAAACATACCACGTCCCTCAGGTATGTGTTTTAGTAAACACATATTCAAAGGAAAGGCCAGAACAATTACAAGTTTTCATTGCTGTTGTTCCTAATTATATAGATAACTCCTTTTAGATCTGGACACAATAACTAGCTAAATCTAGATTTATCCTTCTGTAACTGGGGGAAAGAGCCTCACATCTTTTAAAAGATATCTGAGATCAGAAATACTTCACATCAGGGTGAGGTCTCGGCAATGTGTACACTCTGGATTGCTGTCAGCCAGGTTGCTCACCTGAAGGGGCTGATATATTCTGAATACCTACACATGGTCACATTTCACAAAAAGGGCAGTACAGTAACAATAGGAAGATTTTAGGGGGTATATAGCCCTTTAGTATTGATACGCACCAAAAAGAGAAGAGAGCCCATCACTTCTCCTAATGGCAGATGTGTGAAGCTGAGTATGGGGGTCATGTCTTTCTGTGAATTTTGGACTGTTCATACGTTGCTTCATAGGAAGTGTTGTGAAAACTACAGTGAATTCATAGTACGAAATATAAAAGACAAGTATTTTGATACATCCAGTAAAAACAAATTATCCAGCTTCATGCAAGATCCTACAATTTTTGATGTGTTAAGCACAAAAATGTACACTGTTCCCATATGCATTCAGCAGACATACTATTTTGTGCAAAGTCCAGTGGGAAAGCTAAGGTACAGGGGTTAATGTTGACATAAAGGCCAAATCCTGCTTTCTTTGATGTTAAGAAGAGAGTTTTCATTGCGTCCAATGGGATTAAGATTTAGTGTACATGTTCTTGCTTCTTTCAAGTTAGTGTAGTCTTAACATTGCTCAAATCTATTAATTAGTCTTTATTAGTTCTGTTTTGTTGAATAAAATAAAAAATTGTGCTTAGAACAACCTCTTTACTCCAATCTGTGTTCCTGCCACATACTCAGAACTCTGATTTTAAAACTGAAGTGTCATGATATCGTACAAATAATTATTTTCCTCTTGCTTCCATCCAAACAATCTCAAACTGAGAGAAAACTGCAACTGGAATCAATAGGTATTGGTTTTAAAATCTTCAATGTAAGAAATGTTTTTATTATTTACTTTTTAACCTATGGGTATCTATAGCAATAACGAGCATGGAATTATGAACTCTAAAAAGGGTTTTTATGACATATCTTTTTTCATCCCTTCATATGTTGTTTAAAGACCTATTAGGTTCTGTAAACAATCAAATATTTTATCTTTTATATTAAAGGATTTTTTAGAAACAATTGTAATTAAGAGGCTTTGGTCTACATGGTCTACAGCTATTTCTTACTTGAGGTACTAGTGATGTAGTCATGTAGGCATTAAACAGAAGCAGCAGATTTAATGCAGATATTCTTTATGTGATTGACAATTAGTGTACTAGTGTTACATCTGAGCAGTAAGACATAGCACTTTCTTAAATTTGCCAGATAAAATCTCTTTTAAAATTTCTTATGCTGAAGAAGCAGTTAAAAACAAAAACCACTTACAGGATGTCCAAGCTGATATGTATTCCAACATGAAGCCCAGAAATGGACACACAGTCTTTTGTGTTTTTGTACCTGGAAGAATATCTCTCTTACAGAAAAATACTGACTTAGAAATCAATTAATTTTTCATGTTTTGAAGGCAAAAACCCACTGGATGTAATGCTAACACGACTTGTAGGTTTGAGAACTAGAGAGATCCATTTTGCAACAAAATTTAAATTTCAGTTTAAAATATTTTTTACAAGGGAAATAAACTTACATTATTACCATAGATAAATATGCTAAATTCATAGCTGTGTTTCAAAAAGCTTACAGTTGTAGTATTGACAAACTAAAAATGCTTTTTATATTGCTGTCTGTTTAAATCTCAGCAAATTTGATTTTTATTTCTTCGATATGAAAAATAAACCTAAAATGACATGTATGCTTCCAAATCCTATGACATTTGACATTAAGTCCTAGGAAGTAATTGAAATTATGAAAAGATAGGGCTGAAGCTGTTGTACAAGCCTTCTGTCTCAGCTGGGGTAGTTTCACATTTGCAATTGCATTTTGGAGATCAAATGCGTTAAACCCTAAAGAAGCATGGAATGAGTGACTACTTCAAAGGATTTTAAACTGAAAAATAAAAATAAAAAAAAACCCTAAATAATTTATACAAATGTTTTAGAACCAGTACAACTAATTATGTATAGAAAAGTGACACCTGTTCAGAGAAACAATTTAGCTTTTAGATTTAATCTAACACTGCTTAACCATTTGTTATTCTAAACATTCTACTCAGTTCAGGTCTAAAATAGTCCATAATGCATATATATCGCTGCATATATCTGCATAGATTATACACTAAGCGTTTAAGTTTATATTTACAATTCAACTTCAGAGTTTCTTGAAAGTAGGTCTATTTGCATTGCTCCTAATTCTGCAGTAGGTGGCAGTGGGTAGTGGAGAATATACAAGAATATGCAGTTAAGGTGTCACCACATTTGTAAGGAAGGTTAAAAATGGCCAAGTATTTTCTGCTTTTGAGTTATGTATATATCAAACAGAAAGGAACGGTGAAACAGAATTTCTAAATTTTCATGATTCAACTGTAGCTTTTGCAAACTATTATGAAAATAAATTAAACTGATCATGCAGTCAAATGAAGATAGAAATACCACACACATTTCAGTAATAAGTATGAAGCTGAGTCCCTACAAGAAAACTAAACTGAAGGCTTAAAGTGAGGAGAAGGTTCTGCAGGGTAGCTTTGTGAGTTAGGAGAATGTAGTGAACACAATTTACAAATAGAAAAAGAAAACCACCGTTTCAGATTTATCTGTGTTTCTTTCAAAATGTTTGTTTTTATTTTCAGTGTTGTGCTGCCTTTTGAAAATAGCATTTTAATTGATTAAATGGAAAACATTGACATGGGAGAGGGTTTAGGCACGATGTTAGCAGTGCGGAATATTAAGAGTTTTGATAACTTTGATTGTGTGGGAGGATAAATTGGGACGATTACAACACTTCTGATTTTGCATTCCTTGCACACCTGAAATAAGGGAGCTTGAGGGTATACAGAATGTGAAATTGGATGAAAAAGTCTGTCAAAGTAGAACATTCGAAGTCTCGTTTATTATTGATTCCTGTTTCCTGCTTATCTGAAAACCTGGCTTGGTAGATTTATATAGAAAGTGCTTAGTCAGCACTGTCAATTATTCTCACATTTTCACCAGTGTATTTTGAACTCCAAATACAGAGACTAAGACTTTGGGAAGTGCAAGGCATCCACTAGCTCACATCTCAAATACTTTGAACTGACCAATAATGAGGAGTTCTTGTTTTGTTTTATTTCCTGTTTTAATCTCCAACTTTTAAAAGTATGCAGCTGGAAGTTATTGAGTGCCAAGTGTTTTGAAAAGCCTGGTCATGCGTACTGCTGGACCTGGACTTTGGGACTAGCCAAGGTAAAACTTCTATTGAAACTGTACAACACTTTCTTTGTGCTGATGATTTTGTGGCCAAACGCAGTATCCAAAGACTTCACACAGTTAAGTGTTAAGAAGATGTTAATTAAACAATATAGTTGTACGTAATGTTATTTCTGTAATCATAAAAGTTAGACAGTAATTAATAGATATTATCTCTTATATGAGTTAATAGTTTATACTACAAATAGGTATAAGCATATTTAACAGAAACAGAGGTAAAATGCTGACTCACTCGAAGTCTGTTGGAGTTTTGCTGTTGACTCAGCAAAGATTATTATAATCTCATTATGTTAGTTAGTAATCAGCTACTCATCCATAAAATTAAAAATAAGAGTAGTGTTTTGCTAAAACTGATGATTATTAATTGCTTACAATGTATTTCAAAAAAATAAAAATATTGAACACATGCAAGAAGTAGACATCTCTTGTGAGAAATAGGCAGAATTTATTGTGTCTTGTTTTCTGTTTTGTTTTTGTCTATAAGTAAGATGTTACCTTTCAGTGCTGCACTTGTAATTTCTATTTGTATGATTTTACCATCAGTGTTTCTGCATTATAAATCTTTCAATGGCTACTCTTGCTGTGAATAATTGTAATTGATCGGCAGGTTTTTAAATCAGGAAGTTGCTGTTTCTGGGCATCTAGGACTTCCTCATTTCTTAATGGACAATGTCACAAATGTCTCCAAATATTTCTAAGTAACTTAGGAGGAGAAATAGAAGACTTAATATAACTTTCATTGTTAGCTACCAATTTTGACATTTACAAAGTACTTTTGACTGTAAAATAGACCTAACTGAAGCACTGCTTCCTATGTGTTCAGTGTTGGGATTCAGGTTTGGTGTTGTTTTTTTGTTTGGTAGTTTGTTTTCAGATGGATTACTATGTAAAATTTTTCAAAATTTCCACTTTTCCTTAAGTCACAAGAAGAAGTACTATAAAATACCCTGGTGCTGAAATGAGCTGTAAGTCAAAGAATCAAGTATAAAATTAAGATACGTTAAAAAAAAAAAAAAGGAAGAAAATAAGTTATTCTCTCTAATACAATATCGTTCAGTTCTTTCAACAAAAAATACTGTAATTGATTACATATGCTTTAGAAGATTAATGTAAATAAATTAAACTAGGGAAATGGTAATTTTTGTCCTATTTTTGCTAACCTGCAACATCTTTATGCTTGTATAGAGGAGTGCAGATAAAAACTCTTCAGGACACATGAATTGTGCTTGCTGTGTCAATGAACATTAGCTGAACATCTGGTCCAGATTGGACTTGAAGGCAAGGTATGGCTTAATTTGCCTGTGCACAAACAAACAAGCAGAAGAAGTTAAAGCCTGAGAACATCCCAGAAGTGGTAAGGGAGTGCCTAGAGGCTGAAAGTTCTGAACTGGCCTTATTCAAGTCACAAACGTTTTGCACCTTTTATGCTTTGAAACTCTTCTGTTCTGACATGTGTAGAACACTCTGTGGAATTCTGAGTACCCAAATATCTCTCTCAGTGCCTCTCTGCTGTGCTTTCTTGGTCTGCCAGAGATAAGACACCACGTGTCAGGTTCCCTGGTGAGATAAAATGAGACCAGAGATGAATTTGGCCTAATCGCTCTCTCCATGAAATGTCCTTTAGTGTGACTCTCAGTAGTGACATCTGTCAGCTTTAGAAGATGAGTTGCCATCACTAGTTTAGCAGATGCTGAACTATAGTTATCCAGATTAACAGCATGGTATTGACAGAGAAGTGCTCTGACTGAGTATCACAGACTTGGAGATCTGCAGATGAAAATATCTAGGAAAGATATTAATGATGAAAACAGCTTCATTTTTGCAAACCTGCAATAAACTTAGAGCTGGGCATGATGAATGATGTAGAAAATGTGAGTAGGAGGTGGCATGTTCTTGAACAGAAAGTTCTCCAGCATACTTCCCCACCTCCCTACGCAATCTCAGTTTTTAAACGTTTTGTGAATACATGGCTTCTTGTCTGGTAGTGGAAAGACAGTTGTGGCTTAATATTAGCACTCATTTTCTCTTTCTCCTAAAAGTTCCCAAAGGATAAGATTGGGGTGTATTTCTGCCCCCCCCCGCCCCCAACCCGAGATGAAGCAAACTACCATCAAGATCAGTGAGGACTCACCTTACTGACAAAATGTGAACAGTAGCCTAAGTTTGTGAAACAGCAAACAGAGGTATGAGGGTGCTGTTCCCTCTGAAAAACACACAGTATTAAAATTTTAAGCTTGGGGAAGAAAGATACTGTTAAGACAAAGAGAAAAAGGTGACTTCTGTTAATACCATTATTTTCTCTATGCACTGTTTTAGCTTTGCATAAAATATCTCCAACTACTGTTCCTGAATCTGAAATATTTAGAGAATAATTTAAAAAAAAATTCTAGAAAATCAAAAATATCCACATTTACCTTCCTACTGTCATCATGTCTCTGGCTTGTTCATTTCTAACACTGATATGACTGATGAGTAATTGTTTCTCTTCTTGCTTTCATTTGTAATTGTCCCTCAATCCAGTCCTAGTACACAGGTTTTATGTTTGACTGTTCCAAAAAAAAAAAAAAAAAAGTGTATAAAGGACTAAAGGACAGAGATTGCCCAGCTGTTACGTGGATAAAAAAGAACAGGATTGGAAATCACAGATTTCTACATAGAAAGCAATGTTAACATATGGTATGAAAATTTAACTGGCTAGTGAAATTCTTTCCCTTCCTTATAAAATCAAAGACCTGATGAGGTCTGTACACTTCTCTGAAGTGCAGTGAAATCTCGTATGTCCACCCTAATCCTTAAAGCACCTGGGAAGCAAGCTGCCGAATCCGGTGCAGTGAAGAAGAACAAAAGGTTGAGCTAGCCTAATAAAATTTGAAAAAACTACCTATAGTTCTGCCACTTGGTATGTCTTACTAGTTTGAGACTAAACTGTGCATTGATTTCTTGTAGTTTGACAGAGGTCTATGGTTTATCCTTTTGTCTGTCTTTATAGCTTCCAGTTATCTTCCTGAATGATATTGTAAAGTTTTATATATCAGCTGGTTCTAACCTCTTAACATGCTTTTGATAGATGCCAGAGATAGCATGTCTCTTCCACTGCTGTCACTTCTTGTTGCTACTTACTGGAGTTGCCAATTTCCAGCTGACAGGATGGCTAAGAGGAGAGTTTGCTGCACTTGCTTGTTATTTTGTCTTTTCTCTAACTATCACACTCAGTGCTTTTTAAGCATTTTTGCTTTAGAACATGGCTGTTTTTAAATGTTGGAGAAATATTCACTCAGTAAACACTTTGACCAGGAATCCATAAACCATTTTGGTTCTGTATTCTAATTCAGAAGATGATCTGTCAGAATTAATTGAGAATGCCTTAATATAATCAAGTCCAGTTCATTAGGCAAACATTTAAATTATTAATTTAAATGCTATGTAGTTCAACAGCATTTATGACAGTAACAAATACCAACGTATTTTAATTTTTAAATTCCTCCTATATACAGAAGTCGATGTTCTGCTATAGCTACTGCTGTTAGACATAAATAGTTTCACCTTGCTAATGTTTTACCCTTTTTGAGTCTGTTTATGAAACAAAAGTGCAACTTTTTAAGCACAGGATTCTTAAAATTAATCAAGCATAGAGTGTCATTTTCATTCTCGCAACTCTGTTTTGGATCAAGTAGAATTACACCAAAGATGAACTTGAACCAGGAAGTTTAGTATCATGCCATTTCATTAATTTATAGAACACTATAAATTAATGTATAATTATTTTGCATAAATTTAGTGCTTTAGTGTCTTAGACATTCCCATTGCTTTAGTGCTGAGAAAAATATCTTCATAAAATAAACTAATCCCACTCCCATTTTTAATTGCCTTCTACCTCTGTAATCTAGGACACAAGGATTCCCTGAAAAAGAAAAATGGTGGTGGGGTGAATAAAATATGACGGAAATTGATTAAGGGGACAGGAGAATCATAGAATCATGGACCGGTTGGGTTGGAAGGGACCTTTCAAGGCCATCTAGTCCAACCCCCTTCCACTGAGCAGGGACATCTTCAGCTACATCAGGTTGCTCAGAGCCCCGTCCAGCCTGGCCTTGAATGTTTCCAGGGATGGGGCATCTACCACCTTTCTAGACAACCTGTGCCTGTGTTTCACCACACTCATGGAAGAATATTCCTTCCTTATATCTAGTCTAAATCTCGCCTCTTTTAGTTTAAAACTATTTACCCTCGTCCTATCACAACAGGATCTACTAAAAATTTTGTCCCCATCTTTCTAATAGGCCCCCTTTAACTAGTGAAAGGCTGCAATCAGGTCTCCCTGGAGCCTCCTCTTCTCCAGGCTGAACAGCCCCAGCTCTTTCAGCCTGTCCTTACAGGGAAGGTGTTCCAGGTCTCTGACAATTGTTGTGGCCTCCTCCAGACCTTCTCCAACAGGTCCATGTCTTTCTTGTGCTGAAAACTCCAGAGCTGGACACAGTACTGCAGGTGGGGTCTCACCAGAGAGGAGCAGAGGGGCAGAATCACCTCCCCCAACCTGGTGGCCGCGCTGCTTTTGATGCAGCCCAGGGTGCAGTTGGCCTTTGGGCTGCGAGTACACATTACTGGTTCATGTCCAGCTTTTCATCCAGCAGTACCCCTGAGTCCTGCTCCACAGGGCTGCTCTTCATTCTCCAGCCTGTCTTGATACCGGGGTTGCCCCAGCCCAGGTGCAGGACCTTGCATTTGGCTTTGTTTGAACCTCATGATGTTCACACAGGCCCATTTCTCAAGCTTGTCCAGTTCTGTCTGGATGGCTTCCCATCCCTCAGGTGTGTCAGCCACACCACTCAGCTCAGTATTGTTTGCAGACTTGCCAAGGGTGTTTTATACACCTACTTAATACTTTTTACACCTCTATCATAAGATTTCTGCCAAATAAATATAAATTTTTTTCTTATATTTCACTTCAGTGACTGTTAAAAAACATTAACGCTAAACAGCAAATGGATTAAACAAACATCTTGTGAATAATCATGGTTCAGATGTTATTTACACTGTTCAGGGTAGGTAGCACACCTCTATATTTGAGTAGAAAAGCATACTGAAAGTATGACAAAACTAACTCATTAAAAGAAATGTAGTTTTTAATTTTTTCTGTCTCAATTTCCTGGGGAAGATTTCCCTACACAATCAAAGGAAGTGAAGAGCATGGATTGTATTAGAATGTATGTATTCCTAAATTCTGTAATTGTTTGAAAAAATCCAGCATTTAGTAATATTTTTAGTTTTAATTTTTTAAATAAAAATAACAGAAGGTTTTATTTCTCTCATTATATTAATACAGTTCCATTAAAATTTTTGACAGTTACAGGATCTAGGACTTCAGTAGTGAGATCTAGCCAGTTGAGTATCCCAGTCTAAACTTCCATCTTCCCCTTCAGACTGTTTAGAGCACGTAACAGGATAAGTGCATTTGTCTTACAGCAGCTCACAAATATTAGATAACCCTCATAAGAAATGTATGAACAAGTTGTTGTTACGTATTGCCAGACAGCTTTGCAGATGAGTAAATGTTGGCATGGGGGGAGTTAAATTGCTTTGCCGTGTTTACACAGCACGTTGGTGTCGATCTCAGGAACAGAACCAAAGGTCCTTGGTCTTAAGCACGTTACCTGCTACTTTGTGTGTAAAAGGCCAGTGTTTCTCGAAGGACTACTGTGCATGTTATTACCGCTTTACATCACTTCAGTTCTGAGTGTATCCAATGTATTGAATAATGAAATTAGGGCTTGTGAAGGATGACTGAACCACAAAATGTCCCCTGGGGTGAGCTTACTTTTAATAGGGATCTTTTCTGGGGACGGGAGGAGAAAAGAAAGAAAAGAAGGGCTCCTCTTTTTAAAAAAATGATAAAAATAATAATAATTTTCTTTAATAAAGCCAAGACCATCCTTTCCCCCCTCCCTCCTTCCCCCTACCCATTTACCAGTATTTTTCTTGTGTGATTGAAAAGCCCTTAGTTTTGCTCAGGGGAAAGGCCTCATGCTGAGAAGTAAGGGATCCCAGTTGTACACTTAATCGAAGTGGCATGCTCCACACTTTGTTTCTGAGTAATTTCCGTAGCAAACTCATGTGATCTCCATGTTTTGCTTGCATGAATCAAGTCCAAAGTTTGAAACTGACTCAGTTGTTACTCCTGCTGACAGGCGAAGGAAAAGGTTTTTTTGGGGAAGGTTGGGGGATGGGGTTCAACTCAATTCAAGTTGCTGAAAGGAAATGAAAAGGGTGATTTGAAAACCACAAATACTGGGATGAAAGATTACAGATACTGAAAAATAGCCATCCACAGTAAATTGTTGATTGGAGTATCTGTATTAGGTGATGTTTGTAGTCTCTACATGTAGGGTGATGGAAAACACAGATTATGGCAGTGAAAGTAGAACAACAATGGAGTCTGATTCTTTGTTTCCAGTTTTCAAAGGCTTTCCCCCCTTTTTTTCCCTTTTTTTTTTCTCTCTCCCCGTCCCCCCCCCACTCCACCCCCCCTTTTTTTTTTGATAAGGCCCAGGAAATTGTTAGCGACATGCTGGTGGGAACCTATGGAAAAGAATACACACTGTATCAATGGTGCGGTTCTTATCCCAAGAGCTGTGTTGGTGGGTGTGGGAATAGCGTGCTTTCAATGTGAGCTGTTGCAATGAGATAGCATTGAGAAACCAGGGCAGAGAACAGCACAGATTTAGTCTAGGGAACTAAGGGCTTTATCCAGCAGTAATGTGTGTAAGGACAGACAATGTAACACTATATTTGGTTTAACAACAAAGAGCTGTAAAAGGATTTGATAGTAAGGGATTGGCAGAAAAGCTGAATATATCTGCACAGTGCAGTATTTTTTTTTTTAAAGTATTTAAGTGATATACTTACAACTTAAAAATGCAGTATTTAAAGTTACCTGTAATAAACATTATTTTTGAGTAGGGTTGTTTAACAACTGTGAAGGCTTACTAAGTAAAGGACTCAAGACAATTTGTATTTTGTTGCAATATGGGAATAAGAAGCAAGAAGAGGAAAAGCAGGACCCACAGGTCTTTTTCACAAAGATCTATTTACATAACTGCATTTGATTTCTGGGTACATTTATGGCCAGTGTCACTGGGAAATCACTGACAAATATTCATCTCTCTCTCCCATTCTGTATAAACCTATATATATATATATATGTATATATATTTAAATTGCAGCAAGTTTTGGCTGCACCTTCAGCAAGACACTACAGATTCACTGGGGCTACTTGTGCTTAAAATGAGCAAGTATCTTTATGAAGCCTATATGTTAACAGGGTAAATACTGCTACAGCGTACGCATGCTGGTTGTCCTTTAGAAGGAAATAGCATTTCTGTTGTCTGTATAGCAGCTATCATGACCAGTGAAACTTAAACTTTTTAAATCCTCAGTGCACCACTACTGGCATATTTGGCCAAAGGTATGAGTGAGCAAATGATCCTGTGTGTCAGCAGCAGTTCTGTGGGAAAGGTTAGAGAGTAGAAAATTCAGTATGGATCTGTCTTTTGCCCTTGTGTCTGGAGGCATGTCCCCCTTTTCTAGCACAGGAAAATATTGTGGCAAGACAAGTAAAAATCAGTTAGGAATGTGGGCAACTTTTCATGTTTAATATTCAGTAGTTGCTGGACAGAACTTTTTAAAGATCCCAGCAACGGCATCTCTGACTAAAATTGATTGCACAAATGGATACTTAGGTTAGAAGTATGTAGATCTCTGTTGCATAGTTGGTGAAAATTTCTGTTGAATTGAGAAAATTACGTAGCTAAGCTCCTTGGCAGTGTGTGGACTTACCTCTGAACTTAAAATACCAAATTGTATTTTGTGGTTTTGTGACCTGCATGACTTCCATTAGGGAGCGAACAGAAGCATCTAGATCCATTGAAATACTCTTAAATGGAAAGATACCCTTAGGAGTCCCTCCTGTTGAGTATGAAAGTACAATTATGTGGTTAACATTTTGAAATGTAAGTGAATGGCTGCCACTCTGTCTGTTCTTTTAGATTAATATTGTATAAAATGCTAGCCGCATTGTCAGTCTCCAGAACAGTGCATCTTGCCATTCTGATGTTCCAGAATAACGTGGCATCTTTCTGACCCCAAAACAGCCTATAGGTCTTCAGCCAGCTTGCTAGATACTTGAACATTGTATCATTGATCCGGTAAGATACTTAAAAACAAGAAATAGAAAAGTTTCTGAAGGTCTGTTCCAAACTTGAAAGACAAAGATCAGAAAATTTTAAAAGGCAAAAGTAACGAACTAGTAAAACTGATTTTGCCTACATTTGCGCAGCAAAACTGAAGGGAGAGCATTAAGTTTATCACAGTCTGCCATGCATTTTTAAGACACACCTTACAGAGACGTTCTGATAAATCCCAGTGAATAGACAAGACTACATGATGTATGTCTACAATTCCATAGCTTCTTGTTGGACATTTTCTGCTTGTCTGCAGGCAGCAGAGAGGCTAAATAAAACTAATGAGGAAAAATGTTTTTTGGATTGGGGGAAGGGAAGGTTAGAGGCAAGATTAGGGTGAGTAGAGACTTCTTAACAAGATATTTTCATTTATTTCTCTGTAATATATTTTTTTTAACTGCATACACTTCAAAGATAATGCAAAATTGGAATTACGAATATGGCTGCTTTGTAGTGAATGTATTGCAAGATTCTTAAATAATTAAATTATGCAAGTTCTTAAAATGGAGCGTAATTAGCCATTAATGAGCAAAATCTGTTGCTGTGCAGAGTTGATATAAGCCATGCAGATTGTCCTTAAGTTTTACAGGATTTGGCTTAATTTCTAAATGCATATGTGTGGTAGAAATCAACTTTTGTATATCTTATAAGTTAATCACTAAATTAGCTAGTAAGTTACATAATGTAGCAAATATTTAATTTTAGTATAATAAATTATAGATTTGTCAATGACTCAGATTTCTGCTTCTGTTTAATGAGAAGCTTGGTTTAGAAGCATGGTAAGGAAAGGTTTGATACTAACAGGGATTAATATATTTAAAAATTATAGACCTGTCATATGAAAACAGCAGTTTTTCACTCATAAACTCACAGTTCAAATTAATACCACACAAGATCTGCTTGAAAGACATTGTTATCTAATGGCCATTGGATAGACAAACAAATACATCATACTGCATCTTGTTCTTAGTGGAATAGTTCTAATTATCAGAGGCCATTTTCTTAATTAGTACTAGCAACTAAAAGCTTGCCCTTTAAAGTGTATAAGCATTAAGGGTAGGGAATGAATGGAACATGATGCCGTGGGAGGAGTTCAAGGCAGATGTACATTCAAGACACTGCAAAGAAATGTACATTTTTGTACTTGGACTAAATTCCCTAGTACTGAACTAAGCAGATGTCTTGTTAGAACAACTCCCACACCTAAAAATCTTAGGTTATGTACCTTGCAGAATTAAGCAAACAAATAATGGAAGCTTCTTTTGATTGCTTGTTAAAAACAATCCTCAAGAAGTAGCAGCAAGATAAGAATAGAATCATGGACTATTGCACTAGGAAAACAAGCTTTTTCCTAATGTTGGAACTTCTGCAAAATACAGTTAATCTTAGTTTAGTAAATGTGTTTAAAACTGATTAACTTGAATAAATTGTAGTTTGCTCCACAAGCCAGTCATTAAAAGCTGTATGGTACACAGCACTGCCTTCAGTGATCTATGTTCTGTTACTTTTTGCATCGTTTTCTTTATTGTCAGTGGGTCAAATTATTTTCCTAATGAAGTGCTGAACCTTTGCTTTAGTCAGTCATACAAACTAGTTACAGAAGTAAAATGCTGATCTTAACATAATTTAATCTTTGCCAGAACTCTCCTGACCCTGTAGTGAAATACACAGTATGTACCACTAAAGTACAAATACTTCATACTCAGATGACTTTGATGTGATCATATGCTTTCTTTATAGTGCCTTGGGTCATGACTAAATCTCGGTGACACTGGGCAGAGAGTGATGCTAGTGTTTCAGCAATTGCCTCTATTCTTCTTACTTTGTATTGAAACTGGCATTGCATTAAGGGCTAGTGCATAGAGAGTGTTCTGCATCAGAGGTAAAGGAGGAAAAAAGTGTGATCTGCTTTCTTTTGTTCCTCTTCCCTGAAGTACAGGAAATTCAATTTAAACATAAGAGGTTTTTTATTATTATTTGGTTGGCTGGGTTTGGGTTTTGTTTTGTTTTTTAACTGTTAGGGTGGTCGCACATTTGCACAGGTTGCCCAGAGAGGCTGTGGAGTCTCAGTCCTTGGAGGTGTTTGAAACCTGATGGGATGTCGCCCTGTTGTAGTTAACTGGCTGGTATAGAGATGCCTTCCAACATCAGCTGTTTTCCAGTTAGAATGGTCGTCTGTGAAATTAGTGGAGATAGAAGTGATTTGGAAGAGTTTTATTTTGTTAAAGGCACCAGTCCACCTAAGAGATGGAACATTTCAAAATGCAAACATAAGTTCAGCTTTATCAGTAAAGAAGAGAAAATAATACTCAGCATTTCATAATTCCAAGATACCCTCAGTGGTACATGCTCAACAGGCATCTTGTTCAACTGGTTTACTCATTTCAACATAAGTAGCCAAATGAGGAAAAATTCAAAAAGATGATGAAAGAGAAGAACATAGAAACTTCTACAGCAGAAGAAATTAAAATTTCCAAAATAAGTTTTAGACCAGACAGTAAAGAAATATTTGTTACGTACAAATGTGTATAGAATTATATGACTGGCTTGGGAAAGTTCAGCAATTTGCACAAATAGGAGTGAAGCAATGGAATGAAAGGCTAAAAATAGAGGTTCATTAAAGGATTGTTGTTTCAATCAATAAATAATTCACTTCAGAAAAGAGAGGCTCAGGATGCGAAGATAGTTTTTGTATTCTATTTTTCTGTAGTATTATTTATATTACTGCTAATAAGCACACAGTGTGTGATAGTCAAAGCAAGGTTTGATTTGTGAGTACAGAATAGTCCTTAGTGTGTATTATTCTTTATAAATCCCATAATCTTCAAGCAGGAACATTCCTGCTGTAATACAGGATAATACAGTCTCCCTGCACTAGAAGACCATTTGTATTTGATTTGCATGTACTACCAAGTCCATCCTTGCCCTAAGAATTTGGGATTTCATGTGAGGGGTGAAAATACACCTTGACCATGTATTGGCTGGATAAATTTCTCCTTTGAACAGTGGAGGTAAAACTGCTGTGCTGCTAGTTTTGCTTCTATTGTTGCTTCAAATATAGTCAAAGTCACAGGGAATAACAAATGGAATTCTACTCAGTATGTTCTTGATAATAATTATTGTTAAATTGTCAATTAACAGTTTTAAAGCTTTTCTAGAAGTTCCAATGGAAGTCACTGTAAAAATGCAAAGTATTATCATTCAAGTATTTAGTAACGATGGTAACTTAAGTAAAAAAATCTTCAAACTCTTAGAAACTGATAGCAAAAATACATATGGTTACTTTCACTGCTGAAGATGTGCTGCTGTGTGTTGATCATCCTTTAGTGCATTTTGAATGATAGTCTGTGGGGACCAGTGAAGACCTCCAATTAATTATTACTGGGGAACATGAAATCATAAACAAAATTCCTTGTAATAAATTTTTAAAATGAGATTGCATGTTTTATTTACGGTACTGGTCCATTTTGGGGCTTTAAATCTATGAACGAAAACAAACATGCTTTTTATCAAACCAAAGTAAAAAATATCAATAGTATTTCTTTCTTATCAAAGTAGGACACAATATATGAACTGGACTTCTAAATATCTGCAGGGAGAAAAGCAAGGGAAGAAGAAGAAAAGATTTACTTTAATTCATAGAAAGTGATTGAGAATATACATAAACAATATGGAAAACAGCAAATGCTTCCAAGCATAGTGATGTTTTTTAATCATTAAGGTAGCTGATATGATGGAATTATTTTATAGAAAGTGTGTATTAAAGATAGAGCTATTAACTAAAATATCTCATAATTATCACATACATTTAGAGCAGAAATTGGTTTTGTTTTAGACAGAGGAACAGCAATGCTGAGGATATGCAGTAGTTGAAAATACTTCTGAAAACAAAATCCTGCTACAAATATAAAGGTGCTTCTTGTCCCATAGGGATCGTAGCTGAAACTACAAAGCAAAGAAGGAAATATGATCAAATAATAAACCAGGAGCTGATAATCACCCAGATCTTTCACTTGTATCTTTTTTTTTTAATTCTCACTCTGACTTGTCTTGTAGATCACAGATTCAATCCATCTGTCCGGAAAATGCAAAGTACACAATAGATATGCTGCGGTTTAATGGACAAACATTAATAGATGAGATTAAGGGTTTCTTTCTTTGAAATGTGTGGAAATTCTATAGTCTTTTTCTTTCTCCCTCCCCCTCATTGAAAATCTCTTTCCTACTACAAACAGTATGCCAATATGACTTTTTTCCCCATGTTCCATCAAAACAACTTACTTCTCTCTTCACCCAAGCTGGTTCACCTTTTTCTCAACTCTGACTCTAACCAATTAACCTACACCTTCATAGGACATGGATATCTCAAAAAGGTTTCTGGCTCTGAGAGTTGTGTGATGACACCATGATATCAAAATGTATTTTAAGCAAAATACTTTATTAGAGTGATAAGTGTGTACTGGAGCCTGCAGACATTTTGGAGAGCTTAATCCAAATGTATCTACAGGTCTTGCAACCTGGAAATTGCTGGTCCAAGTGGACCAAGTAATTCCTTTTCAAAGGATTATTTGGGCTCTTTTCCTACTGCCATCAGTGTTTGCACTAGTCAGATAGACAGCTATGCCCGTGACCTATATTGCTACCTCTCTCTTTATTCATATGGAATTACAAAGTTCTGGCACATTGCCAGGGCAATACTGCATCTGAGTTGAGTTTTCTTAAATTCTTAAAATGACCCTGAAATACAACTCTGATTTGTACACTCATTTGTTCCTCATTAGAAAAGTCATCATCAAATCACTTCCCAGTTTCCCCTAACTTTCTTCTAGGTGCCACCTTATTCTCATGGAGCGGTGACTATCTGTTACATAGTTTAGTCTCCTAGTTCCTGGATCACTGCTCTCATCTCTGGGCCTGAAAAGTAGGGCCTTTAATGTATTCACTCTGTTTATTCTGTTTTTGTTAACAAAGATATTTGTAGCATAAAATTGCTACTGCAGGAGTAAAAAGATGCATATACAGAGGAACAGAAATGTCCATTCAGTGTGGAAAGAGGGGTAGAACATATTATTAACTTCTAATACATCCAGGAAAAATATAACCTGTAGAAAAATAGAAAAGCAAAACTTCTTACTTGCAGGTTTCCATACAGAACAATGCAGCATAGAGTTCTCAGTCACTGTTTAAGCATAGGGTTACTGATCACCATTTGCGTGATAGTACAGGTTTTCCAAGATCTTGGTCAACACAAGATTCTTTTCAAATTCCGTTTTGAATGGATGCTAGGATTCCGTGAGTGGTGTAGAATAGTGGAAAGGATGCCATATAAGACCTAGTGGTAACGAGCTCAAGCCTGAACATCATAATTAGGTTCATCTTACTTAATTTTAGTTGTTGAAAGGTTACTTGAATCACATAAACTATTCTTCTGGGCTCTTTTTATGGCTGAGGGAGAAGAAATAGGCACCTACACACAGGAAATACTTCCAACTGTATTAGACAGCTGCTTTAGGGATAAGTCATCTGCAGAGCAAATCTAGACAACTGATTAGAAAAATAATATTTTATTGTCTAAAGATATTTAAGGTGGTTATAGAGGTTGTATATACAGACAGAAGAGGTGTTTTGGACTCTGTGTCCTTGAAACTTTTCAAAAGCTGACTTGATGGCTCCTGAGAAATCTGATTTAGCTTTGAATGTAACCCTCACTTGAGCAGATGATTAGACTAGATGGCCTCCATAGGGTCTTCCTAACCTAAAGAATTTTGCGGTTCAGTGAATTCAACCTTGGTGCTTAATTTTCATTCTTCCTTTGATAATTATAAAATCTAAGCATTAAGTAATAATACCTGCAGACAGTCTTCTGTGGTATCACTTTGAAAAGTTTAGAGTTACCCTATTCCAAATGAATAATTGTTTTTATTATTGTCTTGTATCATATCCATGTGTGCAGAGTTTTAAGGAAGTTATCTGTGGAAAGTAACTGAGATAGGGCCAGAAGGATTTATTAGGGTGAACTTCACTTGCTGAACAATCTACTCACCTTATACTCTAACAATTTTCAAACAAATCTAGAAATTGGAAACCTAATGGAAAATTTTACAAAGATCTGTTAAGTAACACCATTCGTGTAGGATAAAAGCATTTTTGTTACAAATACTGT
The DNA here is from genome assembly GCA_907165065.1 of Caprimulgus europaeus. The sequence continues at coordinate 12,661,596 of OU015539.1, forward strand.
GTTTCTACTTTTAAAAATTTTGTTTTTGCAGTGCATACCATGTCTTTTCCTTCTCCTTCCACTATTTTGAAATAATTCCCCTCATATGTTGCTTGTTCTTTATTTTTTTTCTTTTCCCCTTAGTTGATGTTTCTGTGACACGCACCTACAACAGCTTTGAATTTCTATCACCATTCCCTTGGTGAATAACCTTTTATGTTATCAGGTTATTATCATCCAAGGTCCACTACTGCAGTTTGACTTTGGCGTTCCTCTCTTTGCCCAGACTCTTCTCCCATCTTTAAGGTATATCGTTTCTCATTTTGAAGACAACATGACAATAACTCAGCTGTTCTTACTTCTTAATCTACTTTTCTTCTTTTTTTTTCTGATCTCTGCTACTCAAAGTCTAAAGAAATTACGTCTCTATTCTCACAAGCTCCCAACAGAGCAAAGCTGGCTGATATGTCTGGTTTTAAGTGTTCATTATTTTTAATGACTGATGAAGTTTGTACATGTGCTACTGGTGCACTGGTGGTACTAAACGTTATATGAGACTTGTCAGGATTGAACCTTTCAGGTCAACATTTTCTGATTTAGTAGTTGAAGATGAAACTTTGTTAATATAGCTGCAGCACCAGTAAAACCCTACATAATCAAACCAATGTGCCTAAGTAAGCATTTATTAGACAGATCTGAGTTTTAATAAAGCGGTTTAGATCAGGCTGAGGAGTTGTTCTACAGTGTTAGTATCTGAAATGGACTAATACACTGAGATGGGTACATAGCATGTGCACGAAACCACAACATAAGTGGTAGCCATGTGATGGACTGGCTAGTCAGCCCATTTCAGTCTCACAGAAAAGTGAGTAGCCAAAACCACCTATTTTTATTATCATTCTCATGGAGTCAAGTAGCTACTCCTCGCACTTCTGTTAAATCTCTGTGTTAGTGAAGTATGTTTTCTCTTCTGACACCCCTCAAATAGTCCATTCATGCCTTATCCTCTAGAGTTTTGCTAGTGAGAGTGAAGAAAGCTGTAAGTTAAGCAGTTTTGAAAAATGTCAGTGTTAAGATATCCACTTTCTCTTTACAAATTACGTTTCCAATGTGTTTCCAAAATTATATTCAAGATTAATGCTAAAATGTTTTCACAACTATTTTAAAATGTACACTTTCTTTTATGGTTTTGAATGGTAGGAGAAATAAGATGGAAAATATATTCCTTTGTGGTAAACATTTGTTTCATAAAAGTAAACAAATAAAATATTCCTGAAGTACTTAGCCATCAGTATCTGAAGGCCTGTGGCAGCATCTGAAAGACAAAAAAAGAAATAATTGATTAGTGGATTTTGTTTGATCTGCTCAGGGATCAAAGGGACAAATACTGTCTACAAGGATGAAAGGATGGATAACTGCTCTCCATACTGCCTCAGTTATCTGGTTATTCATATGCTCCCGTTGTACATTAGAGCTGCCTGTACCTGACCCTCTGTCATGCTTGAGGAAAAAAAAAAAAGTAGCTATACTGCGCTGCAATTCTGAAAGGTTTCTCATTAATCAGACGTGAAAAATGTCATTTCAAATCTGTAAGATGGAATACTGAATCTGTTTTTTGGTTTGTAAGCAGTATTGACTTTAATTGTGTAAGATGTAATTGTAGCTCTAATTTTTTTGAAAAAAATAATGCATGTGTTTAATTTTGGGAACAGGAATGTACTGAGGACCAAAACCACCTAAGTGCCTGTTAGTCTGATATGCTAGTCATATACCTAAGTCCTAAATGACCAAAACTGTGTGTGTTCTGCTTATTCCTAAATTCTATGAAAAAAAATACTAAATTTGAAAGCATTGCTATATTATAAAGTTATAAAGTATCGAAACTTGAGTGAGGAATAACTTCTGCAATATCATCGCCTTCCCAGAAATGGAATGTCCAGGATTTGGTTTTGGGACATGCTAATAGACCATAGTGAACTACACACTCATTTTGTATATTGTTTGATGATACATTTATCTTTTTTGTTCTCTCTGTAGATAGGATTGTTTTATTTTGATGCATTCTTATAGAGGCACATTGACTAACATATATTTCAGAATTTTATTTTTTTTTCTTTTAAAGCAATTTATCTTTCAGGTCTGAATTCCTAGTTAAGTTCAGAGTTATGTGAATGCACATACACTACATTAGTATGAATCTGTGTACCTAGTGGTGCTTTACTATAACTTAACTCAATTTCCATTTAATTTAGAAGTTACTGGGTTACTTTTTTCACTTGGGTTTTAAAAAAAAGTGTTTTTTGAAAAGTGTTTTATGAAAGCATAAATTTCTATAGGCACTCCTCCAGAAGATAAAAATGTCTGTGAGGGCTATGTGAGGACTGACTGACTGGGCTCTGGAGGCCAACAATTATGATTTTTTTTTTTCTGTGGATGAGGAAAAAAAAGAACATCTGCATGTATGTCCTTGCCATCTTCATCTGTTTTGTCCTCACATCCTTCCAAATATTTGGAATCCATGGTCTAACCAAGGCCAGTGTGTGGCCATGGTCACTGCTAAGAGGAATTTAATGTAATTCCTAACAGGGCCTGGGTGATACTTCAAGAGAAACACATTTACTTAAACAAATGTTTCAGAAGATTCCTTGTGCTGGGGCAGACAAGGGGCATGAGATTCAAAATTGAAGAGTTTTCTGTGCCTCCCCCTCTCCCCTCAGTTGGTCCCTGTGTCTGAAAGCATTTCATATTCTTGAGATGGAGGAAGTGCTGGAAGGAGAACGAACGCGAATGTTAAGTACAGTTCATATGTGATCTTTATTCTGTAAAATCGATGAAAATTTATTAATTTTTTCTTTTGGAGATAAAATTATTCTGGAATTCAGACTCAAAAACCTACCATCTATTTAAACTATATTATTAATTTACTATTGATAGTGTTTTTTAACATTGGAGTTGCATAGTAAATAACAAAAGTTCACATCTGTGTCCTGCAGCTGAATTAGGATTCCCGAAATACGAGGTGTAATCCTTACCCTTTATAATACCTCACCATGTTGCAGGTTGTTTTTATTTACAAGTCACTGGAAACACGCTATTTATACAGTTTTAGTTTATATTTTCTCTGTACTGAATGAGATCATGAGGGAAACAAGAAAGGTTTGATGATCTGGTTTCATCACAATACCAATCTTCTTTTCCAAAGGTTTTTTTGTAATAATCCCCAGTTCTGAAACAGAGGTATCCTCTTTCCTCTCTGATTAAAGATTTGAGGCTTTGTGAAAATGTTCATTTCTTCTTATACAAATCCTTGCTTGTTGAGCCATCAGCCAAAAAACTCTTGACATGTGTTCTGCATAGGAGCTGCTTATTCTGCATAGAAGCTGTCTGAACAGCTGTTTGATGCAGATTGCCAGATCGTCTCAGAAAACTCCCTGGTAGCTGGAAATCAGAAGTCCGAAATGACCCTGGATTAGAATAGCCTTTGCAGATCTCATAAAAACTTTACCTGTTTCTTCTGCTCACAGATAAATAGAGTAATGGCTAAAGGTCTAGTCAAAAAGACCTACCAGCTTCTCTCACCATATGCAGATTTTGCCAGATACTCTTCTTTTATTAATTCTTAGCTGCTCCAGACTTCTCATAAAGTGCTAGTAATCTGTTTCTAAGCTGTTTAAGTGCAGCTCTGAGGTTTTTTTCTCACAAAGGAACTGACTTACAAATTTCATTAGATTAATTGAAATGTGAATTTGAAGATGTACATAAGAGCCCAAGTACTGATTCAGGGACAAAAGCAACATGGGGAAGAATGTTGTTTTGTTTTTCCCGTCCCTAAATTCTCTACTGTACAATTAGCTAGAAATTATGCTCTGTCCCCTTATTTTTTATAATATAATTTTTAAATGGGAAATTTTCACTTGATTTTATTCCACAGCAACATTGTATAAAGCAAAGTTTCTGAAAGCTTTGGGGTTTTGTAAGTCCCTGTTTGAGCATGCATCTAAACAAGATGTCTGTGCTTATGTTATTTTATAAATGACCAAGTAACCAATAGTAAATGATGCAAACTGATTATTATGTTCATGGCAGCCTGGTGTTGTCATCATCACACTAGTGGTCTGGAGACCAGAGGCTTTACCTTCCATGCCTTTCATAAAACTTTGAGATTCATAATGAAAGTTGCAAAATAGGAAGCATTGTTTATTACTCTTAAAGTATGCCTCAAGTATTATGCAGTTCTTAGAACATACCAGGTGAAGAATTGTGTATATTAGAGTCAGAGAAGCTGATTGGCTTACAAAGGAAACATTGAAGTTGTTGATTATGCTACCTGTAGCATGCAGAAATCATTTTCTTGTTCTTTTTCACCTGTAGCCAGTGATCCTGGCTCTTCATTGTGACTAAGAACAATAGAACAAAGCTCTCTCATTATATCTTTCTCTTTGCATTCCTCTGTCTCTCCTTGCTCTTTACATGCTTTTCTGCGGAAGTTTCATGGTTGGTATAACTGTAAAGTAGCCAAGAGCTTCAAAGACTTCTGCTCACAGAGTCAGAGGTGTCACATCTGAGATTCATCAGCTTAATATTTCTCTCTGTGGAGACCAAATACTTGATATGAGTATTTGCATTGACCTAAACTCACATGTTAATTCCATAGTGGAGATAAAAAGCCACTGAAAAAACTACTTTTTCAGAATTTTACACAGCCATATGACAGGCAAGAAAACGTATCTTGTCACACGAGTACTGTGTGCAGTTATAGGTGCCTCAATATAAGAAGGACATCAAACTATTAGAGTGTCCAGAAGAAAGCAACCAAGATGGTGAAAGATGTCAAGGGCAAGACTTGGAGCAGCAGCTGAGGTCACTTGGTTTGTTCAGCTTAGAGAAGGGAAGGCTGGAGGGTGACCTCATCACAGTCTACAACTTCCTCAAGAGAGACCATGAAGGTGCTGATCTCCTGTCTCTAGTGCCCAGATAGGACATGAAGAAAAGGTGTGCAGCTGCATCAGGGAAAGTTCAGGTTGGATATTAGGAAAAGGCTCTTCACTGAGATGGTGGCTGGTCACTGGAACAGGCTCTCCAGGGAAGTGGTCATGGCACCAAGCCTGTCAGAGCTTAAGGAGTGTATGGATGATGGATGATGCTCTTAGTCATATTGTTTAATTTTAGGTAGTTCTGTGAGGAACAAGGAGTCGGACTCGAAGATCCTTATGGGACCCTTCCAATTCAAGATATTCTGTGATTTTGTGGTGGGGAAAAAAAAAAAGTAAACCCATCACACAGAATCGCTGTATAGTCATTTTGTCCAAATCTACTTATTCTAAGTGAATGTTCTGCTAGAATTTAAATGTGGATTGAGCACCTCCAGGGTGCTTCATTTCTTCACGATAGAAAAGTATTCATATTGTAGTCAGAAGCAGTATGTTACATTTGAGTATATGCTGTGTTTTGAATGTTTATTTTTATGTTTTATTGTAATATTGTTGTTTATTACACAAACCTATGAAACCTGCAAAACAATAAGGCACAGTCTTTACCATCTCTAATTAAGGACAAAAATAGAACATGTCACCTAAAGTGGAAGTTCATTACTCATAACTGAGCTCTAAACTGTTTGTCATTATCGAGGAAAAAAAAGTAGCTCTGCACTCTTGACCCTTCATCAGTAGCTTACTGCATAAGTTGTTTATTAGCTGAAAATATTTGTGCAATGGATAGGCACAGAATAGAGGCTGAACAGAAACTTGGTGATGGAATAGGGGTAAACCTCATCCTTTCTGCAAAGTATTTGTGAAGTAAGAAAAATTCAGATTTATTTCATCCTTTCAACCAGTGTACCAGTTCTTGTTTGCTACCTTCCCCTCTAGTTATTTTAAGCATGCAAACACCACATATCACATTGGATATTCTTAGCAAAATCTTCATCCTTTGTTGACTAGGTAAGACTCAAGACTGAATAAGGTTATCCTTGCATACAACTTTTGTCATGTTCAAAAATTAATGAAAAGATTAAAATATTTTTTTCTTAAATTTTAAAACATTTTTTAAAACGCACATGAAAAAAATATACAGCTAAGGACACTTTAAAACCAAATGAGCACAACAACTTGATTTTCAAATTTTATACTATTCAAAGAGAGAAGAAACCTCTTAAGTGCATATCAGTTATATTTGCACCCATTTTCATTTGCTGCCTTGCCACAGTTTTACTGTTAGCATTGTATCCTAAGGTCTTCCTTCTATCGGCCTGCTAGGCTTCCAGCTCTTTTTCCTCTCACTGTTTGATGTCACATGGCAGGGAACATAGGGAAATACTCTCATGTTTGTGTAATTAAGCAGATCATGCCCATATTCAGCACTTGTGTATTGACAGACATTAAAATGGGAAAACTTGTAAAGATATTATGCTGCATAAAACATCTGAATTTTGATGTCATCAAGCTTCTATCACATTGTAAAACCCAGGGAAATTTCATTGCCTAAGAAAAGTGGGAGATGTCTCCTAAGAACATTAGCAGATTACCTGTTTTTTTTGTTGTTGTAGATTGATTTTTATTTATGCATCACAGTCCAATTTCCAGTCCAAGCTTCCAGCTTTTACATCTGAAATCCTGTCTTATTTTTCCTGGCAATTTATTAGTAGTATGAAATTGTGGACACAGTTCTCTGTGGGTGAAAAATTGCACCTACTAAAGAGTAGGTTTGAGAATCAAGCTTCTATATGCATTGATTACTATAGAGCACAATGTGGTATAATAGGTGAGAATGAATCATAGTTATAAAGATCACGTCTATTGTAGGTACAAAAGCCTATTTTATGTACATTAAAGAGCCTTGATTATTTAAAGGCATTTGTGCCGTTGGTTATTTTACACAGGTTATTTACACTGTTGATTAAATTGCTTGCAAAGCAGTCAGATTTCCATACACAAGTAGTCTAACAGAAATATTATGCAGCCAGCAATTTGCCAGTTGTCTGTTGACAAAGACAGAGAGTAAGCCACTTACTCCTGTTTTTATACAATGAATCATTTTTGTAAAAATGGAGCAGTCTAATGAAAATTCAAATGCATTGCTTTTCCCGATTCAAACAAAAATCCAAGCACTTCATATACTCTGCAAATAGGCCTCATTTGCCACAGTGTATCAACTAACAAGCAATTTCAGTTCTACATGGAGATTTAAAATAAAATTCTCCAAATTTAAACAGGTAGTTTAATTTTACTTCCATAAACAGATACTTTCAAAATATTTAGACATCTGTATATAATACTGTTTAAACTGTTTGTTCTAAAATGTAAATAGGTATCTCAGTTGTTTGAGTTACCATCTGATGTCTTTCTCATTTAAGGGGAGAACATTAAAAATAATTGGGATAACTAGAATCAGGAACAATGCTTACACAGCATGTGAGCATCTTTTGTTTTGTCTTAATTGTTAGACTGCTTGGAGGGGAACTGGGGGTGGACTGTCTGTGCAGGAAAGGTGAAATGCCTGGGCGCAATGAAGTGAGTAGTTGCTTTGCTCAGGGTTTCACCAGGGGTTCGGTGCTGTTAACATAATCCAGAGCAGTGCCGCTGTTGAGGAAGGTGTCTCAGAACTAGAAACAAGAGTGTAAAAATACTAACTTCACAGAAGGGTTCCTGGCCCTTTGCATGCCACAGTGCTTCCCAGGGTACCACATGGCAGACCCGTCTATAGGACCGAGCCCTGCTAATTGTCTCTTTGACAGCGTTCTAGAAATTGCTGCTTTATTGACACTGCTGCCTCTGTAAGTGTGTAGGGTCTTTGAATATCTGGTATGCACTTCTGTTGCAGAACACATTGGGATGTTTGTCTTCCTTGCTCACCACTGTCACCACACCGTGCCATTTCCACCTGTGCATATCTGCTTTGTTGCATGTAGTGCACACATCAGTTACATTCCCTTTGTAATTATTTGAATGATTACAAGCTGCAAATATTTTCTAACCGGTAAGTGTTTATACTTAAAATTATATTCCTTTTTTTTTTGCACTATATGTTTGGAGTGTAGTCCAGCTCTCTGTGAAGTTAATGGAAACTGGATCAGATCCTGATTATCAACATTTTTTCATGTGCCAATTGGCAGAAATATTAAAGATAATTGGATTTCAACCATATTTATTGGAAATTATTTATGGTATATTAGGGAAATAAATTTAGGAAGGAGTAGGAGGTTCATGTTTGGCTCAACATGCTTCCAAAAGAAAAAGATCTGTTTGAAAAAATTGTGTACTCAAAATTATTAGTTTTTAAATTTTCTCTTTCCCAATGCGCTTTCTGTAATTTACTGTGTATTGTGAGAAACCATTCTTTTCTCTCAGTTTCACAAGGTCTTTCACACAGCATGAGAGAATACAAAGATTTTGAAAAGTGGTTATAGGATATGTGAAACATGATTGCAGGTCCACAGAAATTGGCAGAAGCATTCAGACTATATGTAATACTTGAAACTGCTTTTGAATCAGGAATAGGAATTGACTGGATTATCAATTGAATGTGCACTTTTGAAAAAAAAAAAAGTTATATAAATTGAGCAGTTCATTATAAATATAGCAAACTTACTTCATCACTTTCATGACACTACCATAGTCTGGCAAATTTTGCACTGAAATAGAGCTTTGTATTTTCAACCAGTATATATAGCATGTAAACAGAATTGCATTCTTACCCAGCAAATTAATTAAACACGTGCCACGGTTAAGGACCTGCTCTAGTATTTTGCTGAGTCAAGGTCCATGTAAAGAAGAACTGCTCTGGATGAATAGGAAGTTTTTTCTTGGCAAGGGTTGAATTGCAGTCGGTTGAATTCAACTATCTGCAAACTTAGAGACTGTCTTTAAAAAGAGTTGAGGTCAAATAATTTCTTTGTGAGAAAGAATAGAGGTCTTTTGTTTTAGAAAAAAACAACTAATAGATACTAATGTTTTTTCAAACACATTGCATAATGATTGGTTGTTCTTGTTCACTGTAGACAATGCTCTTGATTGAGCTAAGGTATTTTTTCTATTTATGAATGTAATATATATATAAAATATAATAGCCATTATATCATTCTTTTATCTAACTTCCAATATATTAGCACAGAATGCCAGAAATTAAAAATTGTAGCTGGAATATTTTTATCATAACTAGAACTGTGAAAAAATAAATTATGAACTGTGTACCTTTATATGTGAAATATATCATAGAATCGTGGACTGGTTGGGTTGGAAGGGACCTTTCAAGGCCATCTAGTCCAATCCCCCTGCAGTGAGCAGGGACATCTTCAACTACAGCAGGTTGCTCAGAGCCCCGTCCAACCTGACCTTGAACAGTTCCAGGGATGGGGCATCTACCACCATTCTGGGCAACCTGTGCCTGTGTTTCACCACCCTCAGTGTAAAAAATCTCTTCCTTATATCCAGTCTAAATCTCCTCTCTTTTAGTTTACAACCATTTCCCCCTGTCCTATCGCTACAGACCCTGCTAAAACATTTGTCTCCATCTTTCTTAGAAACCCCCTTTAAATTTTGAAAGGCTGCAGTCAGGTCTTCCTGAAGCCTTCTCGTCTCCAGGCTGAACCCCAGCTCTCTCAGCCTGTCTTCATAGGAGAGATGCTGCAGCCTTCTCATCGCTTTTGTGGCCTCCTCTGGACCCGCTCCAACAGGTCCATGACTTTCTTATGCTGATATAATAGTAGTTGCTGCATGTGCAGAGAGGAAATGAACCTGCAGATTGTCATCAAGAGACTGTGGCCATGTGCTCAGCTTGACTTTTAATTTTAAAGAAATAAGAATCAGGGAAGTTGTATTTTCAACATTCATTACCAGGATTCTTCAGATCCTGCTCCCTGAAAGACCATGTGGTTCTTTGACCATGCTAAATCTGCCTTTTAGAGATATTTGTGTAGCTTGGGATTTTTTCACTTTGTGGCCAATGGGTGGTGTGTGTAATTGAAAGATTGAGAGCTGGTTTACTCTGTGCTGTTCTGTGTATATGCGTAACCCTGTTTCCAGAAGTTGCATGGTTTATGTATTATTGACTTTTAGTCCTGGAAACAGCACGAAAATGGCTTAAAGAGGAAAAAAAGTTATGCTTGAAAAAGTTAAAAAGACAATTTTGGAAAATGTGAATAATCAGCCTTTATTCCTTTTTATAAAAAAAACCCCAAAACCCCCACAGAAGTACTCTGGCTTGTACTTTCCGTAGTCAACTCAGGAGAGCAAAGGTTTTCTGAAATATGTTTTCTATGTGTTTCTTTTCAATTATTTTTTTCATTTTTAAAAGTAAGATTATGCCTGCTCATTTGTTGTTCTTGGATTTTGTAAATTACCAGCAAACCATATAATACATTGTATATTTTTGAGAGGGAAGTAGTATTATTTAGATGTCTAGCTTGAGCATATTTATGACTGTACTATTGAAGTAAGATATCCATTTTCCCATTAGCTCGGGGGGGGGGTGTCTTTCGATTAACTTTACCTGAGCTACTAGCAATAAGGATAGCATATCATGATTTTTATTGGAAATCTCTGTTAATGTTTGTAGTAGTTTGTGCGCAAAAACAAGTATGGTGAGAGATCCTGGATTTCTAGGTCAATTCATGCAACATGTATGATTTTACAAACATCTCTAATGGTGATGCACTTTGTGCCCAAACACAAAGCTATCTTTTATCAGAATCAAGAAATAAGTATTATATTTCTGTCCTTGAGATTGTAGTCAACATGATACCATCTTTGGTATCCAAGACAGTTTAAGAGGTGCCTGCCTCTATCTAGAGCCAGTACAGCTCGTGGCCTTCACAGTGGGCTGCTATAGCTGTTTGAAGGACAGTGAAACAAGCATAGGCCACTGAAACAACCCAGGCTAAAACTGACCTGTTTTGCAGGTTTATTTTTTATCCAGGTCACATCTGCGGTTGATTGATCAATCTGTCTACATGTGTATTGAATATATATAAGAGGTAGTATGTATAGTTTTGTATTTTTTGTTTGTGCCTATGAAAAATTCTGTCTTAGAAGATAAACATGCTCAGCATCTCTGGAAAGATACTAGGGCCTAGAAGGTTTGTCTTGTATGTCTCATATAAAAATGGCTCTGCAAATTTTCTGGTAACATTAGTAATTTCTAAGGCAATACCTTTTAGTCATTCTTAACATATCATTTGGCTAGTAGAAGCCCTCTGTGGATCATCATGAAAATTAATTATTTTATAAACCCTCAAAACTAATGTAAATCATCTGCTGGAGGAAAATGGCTTTTATGTTAAGCATTTTGCTTTACGACAGCATGGAAACATCCATCTGAACAGTGTTGCCTTCAATGTATCTATTGCTTATTTGCTTTTATACTGTGGTTGCAACATTTCAGTAGAATTTATAGAACAATGTTCCATTTGTAGCTGCCTAAGAAACACTTTACTTTTAAATTAAGTTCATTAGTTACGACTTCGTGTGATACAGTACTGCTGGAACCTGACCCCACTTTACCTTTTCTTTCTTCACATATTTGCTTTTATCATGTCAGTTTTACCCAAGCGAAACTGAATATGGGGATTTTCCCTTTTTTTTTTTTTTTTTTTTTTTCTTCTTCTGAACGAGCTTATCAGTTGCAAGGCCTAGCTTCTGAATGTGAGCTTTGATCTTAACAGCCCTAGTGCCTTTCTTTTTTATTTGGGGTATTAAGTTCAATTACATATTCAAAGTATCTGTTCAGTGCTTTTGGTAGAATAATTTTTAATAAGTAAAATAACTGAGCTTTTTAAAGTACTCTTTCCTCAGTGTTTCAGTCTTAGTAGTGATGTGACTCAGAACAAATCCTGTTTGTTCTTCCTATCAATTTCACTGATTTCAAATCTCTATATTGGTGTTCTTAGGCCAGTGTAGCATGTTTGAAAAGCAGTACATTAAGAAGTTGCCTGAAAACACAGTTTACTGTCTTTTGTTTTATGCTGAATAAAGTTAAACACTTATAAGGAACTGCAGTTTAGAAATTCTCACTCTATGAAAGATATATGAATTTCACCTGATGCTTACTGACCACTGCAGTGAGAAGCAAGCTGTAAGTCTTTCAGTGTTTCAAAGGTGGTGTGCTTTATGGAAAAAAAATCCCAATTGCTTAAAACATATGTTTTAAGAGATGGAAAAAACCCAAAACATGAAAATCATTTTAACTGAATATCCATTCACAGAGTTTCCTTAACATGATAAGATAGCTTATTTTAAGAAGAAATGTCAAAGCAGATGGAAAAGCTGTGTGAGACTGGAGATACTCTGTTTCTACTTCAAGCTCTGTAAGCAAACTGAAAGCCTAGTCAGTTTCTCTCCAGATCCCTGGTTGGGAAAATAAGATATTGAAAAAAATGTCTCCTGTTGTTATAGCCAGACACATCTATTTTAAACTTAGAAAAGATTATCAAACTTAATTTAAATCCTTCAGGAAGATAAAAGAACACAGGGAAAAAGGAGAAATAGTCACAGGAAACACAAACAAACAGAGGTGACATTCCCACTTAACAATAGTGGTTCTGGTGGAATAGCCACAAGAGTTTGAAACAAAGGATTTTCTAAAATTGCTGTTGCTGCTGGCAATAGGCTTGACCTTTATTTGTTTATAATTCACCATGCTGTATCCTTACAAATATTTTCCAACCTCTGCTACTTCTTCTAGACTTTTGAAAATCACTATGTTTCTGGCTTTTGTGTATTACAGACCTTTTCAACCACATATAATTTTAAAATGTGTTTGATTTTTACATGTCCCAGGACAAGAGCCAAACAACCATATTTCCATTAAATAATACCACATTCAATAAATAGTGCTTAGCAATCCATATAAGTACTGTACTGTTGATGGAGTAGAAGAATGTGACCATAAATGAACAGGATTAGAATATGCAGAGAGGCTGAAAGATGCATGAGTTCAGACTGTACTGAGAAAAAATAAAGATGAGTCAGAAGTGGAACATTCCAGTGACACCCACTAGTCCCAGTTTCAATGAATCAGTCAGAACAAGCACCTGAACATGAATTCAGTTTTTCATCTTGGTTTGGAAAAAAACAAAATCCTACTGATGAGGTTTCACAAAGCCAAACCCCTAAATTCCTCAGCTTATTTTCCATGAAAAAACTATAATGTGTTATATCTAATGTAGGCAGGTGGATATATAATTGCAACTAGTAAGTCAGGAAGCCAGACATGCAACACCAAAGTGAATGGATTTTGAAAAGATGAGGTAATACATTAAAAAACTTCTTAATTGAAAAGCAATGTTTTTGTCACTACAGAACAAGAACTTTTCAGCTAATGTACTATGAATTAATCTAACTACCTATCCTATCATATTGTATGAGTCCTTTCTGTGCCTTTAGAGTGATTCTTTTAAGCAAGTTACTGTAAGTTCTACAGAAACTTCATCTCAGCTCAAGTGAGTGGTTTTGTATTTTGAGGGAGTATAGGGGGTTAAAATTATCTTGGCAGAAGAGTACAAAGGAAGTGCTGTTTGGCTTCTGTCCCAAGGATGTGCAGTGGCATCAACAGGGAAGGATGCAATGGCAACAGTTTTTAGGACATCAAAAGTGTCAGCATCAGAAACAGCAGCAGCATGAGCAGACTGTGCTGATGGTGCTTCTTTCTTGCTCTGCCATCAGAAAGTTGACGTTTGCCAACAGTTATCATGAAGTGGAATCCAAATTGCCATAGTTATTTCCAGTTCTAAATTTCAGGAAAGAGTTGCTCAGTATTGACACAGACTGGAACACGTCTTCCTAGTTACTAGGTCAGAGCCTCAGCCATTCTGGATCAACACAGCAGCAGGGACACTAGTTAATGTCAGCTAGAGATCTGATCCCGTGCTGTATGATCACCTACTCTTAACACCCTCCAAAGACACAGACTAGGTCCTCTTCCTGCCACAATCAGAGAACAGCATGGTAACAGCTAGAGAGTTAAATCTAACCCTCCGCCTTAAATATAAGGCCTTGAGCCATGAAAGACAAAGAGGAAAAGGTATGCAGTTCACCACTACCTTCTAGGATGAGACCTGAAATAGATAGGGAACATCTCTTCCTTTGGAAATTTTTTTTTAAAAAGTTATAATTATATTGGTTGCCATTTTTTTTGGAAAAAAAAAAATCCCTAAAATCTTAGGAAGGGGAATTGCAATTAAAAATATTTTTTATTTGCTAAATATTGCTTAGATCTCCCCTGAAGAGTCTTGAGAAAATTGTCTTTATTAATGATTAAAAAAAAAAAAAAAAAGCTATTATTTTGCAGTATTGCATCATTTTAAAAAAATGTATTAAATGTTTCTCACCAGTCATCTTATCTTAGTCTGATTCTCTTCAGTCATCTCCATAAGATATGGAAGAAGTCAGCACAAAAAACTCTTCACATATATTTACTTTACTCATGCAGTCAACTATGTATGTTGATAGCTTGGCCCCAGTTAAACCAGTGGAACTTAAATAAGAGAACACACCACTGCAAAAGTAACATTTGGAAACCGGAGGATTTGCAATTCTGTGATGGCACTAGTCAGATCAGAAGTTTCTTAGTAAGGAAGGTTTTTTTCCATTAATGGGATTCTGTTCTTCCTACCAGACCCAGACATCCGAGTTTTTTGTAGCAGGTGAAGGATGAAGTAATAAACCAGCTAAAATCACCTATTGGGTGACAGATCTGCCTTCATAAAGTGGCTTGTGATGTAGTCAGTGCTTGTAGATGAAGTTTTAAAATCAGCAGGCTAATAAGAAATCCTCAGATATCAGCAAAGTCAAAATATTTTAAGAATCCCTCTAAATGTCATTGGAATCATACACTTTGTATGGCTAACAGGAATTATTCTGACACCATGAACTTTTTTGGTAACAATATATCTGTAGCATTTATAAAACCTTTCAGTGTATATGAATTTTGGGTCAGAACTGATAGCTGAAGATGCAGTTAATATGTATTGGCAATATTTGTGACAAATTATTGTTACTGCTGTCTTGGTCCTTGGATTTGTTTTTTTGGCTTCTTCAGGCGTGCACATGTGCATGTGCTCACAGACTGGTAGTTCAACTGTTATCTGCAAAAGATAAGATCTTGGCCTGCTGGTGAACATAGTCAATACCATTTTTTTTCCCCCCTTAGCTTTCCTCCTTTCAAATGGAAAGGGGAGAAGAAAAAGCCCCATAGTCAAAATGTTAGCAGACCTGTTTGTGATAATGTTTTGTCAAATACCCGTAAGATTAACGCAGTACTAAATTAGGTAATAAGTAAATCTTTTATTTGGACTGGTGGACTCCCATTTAAGCCACTTGTAATTCAAAAAGTTAAGCATTTCTAAATCTTTCTGCAGAGGCTAGCTGCAAAGTTTTCATTATGAAAGTAATGAGTACTCGTTTTTGTATTATTCAGTGCCCCTCAATCTCACCTACTAGTAACTCAGAAAAGAGAAAGGAGATATAATAAGCCTTAGGCTTATGTTCAAGCCCGTCCTGAACAGAAGCCTTTCAGTATTTAAAAGAAAATGCAAGAATAATAGAGGAATAAAACAAAAGTAGATTGTAGTGCAGCAGCACATCTCAAAAACCTTGCTCAGTCACTTTATTAAAGTTCAGCACAGGTTCAGCACAAAGGGTTCCCTTGCCCAGATGAATTAGCCTTTTGCATGGGTTTGGAGAGTGGGAAGGGGGCAGGGCAGTTAGTGCACAACAGCAGGAAAAACATAAGAAAGATCCTATTCATGAGCACTGGTGATTAGAGCGAGTGAGACTTCAGTGTTCGATGGGGTTTTGGTTCAGAATTCAAGAGAAAACTCTAACCAGGTCCAGGCGTATGTTGTAACCTGGGCACTTTTCTGGAACTGCCCTAAGTCGATGCAAGTCACTCATTGCTAATGTAATTTTAGAAGATTTAACATAAGAAATTATATATTTGGATAGTCTTTATGTAATTTCATCATCTAACTTCATTTTTTCTGTTATTTCCACAAGGAATACTGTACATGCTGACAGCCCTGCTTAGAAAAAGTAAGGAAATCATGCCTGGCTGACCTTTTTCTTACCTACTCTAAAGACACAAGAATTTGACGCAAATATCACATTTGCACTAACCAAATCAACACTAAATGCTCTATGAAGTGAACTGAATGCGTTTTTGTAGCTGAATACAGCTTTCTTTGAATTTCTTTTAGGGGCACATTGCCTTTGGCTAGACTGAACACAAGTCTTGATGTTTGACAGGGTATTTTGTGATTCTGAAGTTCCCTCTGAAGACAGTGTGTAGTCTGTCCACTTCTAAGCAAACAGAAAATAAAAAACCAGGGCACACTACATTAAAACCATGAGTGTAGCCCACCTCTGAAACAGAGAAGAGTTTACATGGAGTTGGCTGCTGCAATAGCCTTTCTGTGATGTTTGGAATATGAATCTGAGTTTAACAAGATAACTTTTTTAATTCCTTGAAAAATGGGTAATAGTGACTGACCTTACAAAAAGGCCTCTAAAGCCTTTTTAGCCTGGAAACTGACCTTGGAGAGAGTGGTACTTTGTGGTTCTGTACTCAGTACCTTACACTGATTCCTCTAGTGCTGCGTCGGAAGTGGCATTTAGGAACCAGCGTAACAGGAACATACCCACTGAACAGCATTCCCCTGGGTCGTGGTGACCTGCAGCTGGTGTATGTCTGTCCAGGCTGTCAGCACTTCTGGTTGTCATTCAGATCAAAAAAGAGGCATGAAGGAGGGTCAAACACTGAAGGAACAAAAACACCCTGGGGAGCTGTGCTCCTAAATGGGTGTGCTGTGCATCTGCATAGCTTTGCTACATGTGATGTAGGAAGGTTTGACATCCCAACCTGTGCTAAGAAGGCAGGGCATGAGGAGGAGGGGAGGTGTACATCAGACGTGGCTCGCTCCTTCTCAATCAGCGTAAATCTATGCCTGAATTTTTTTGATCTAGCAGGCTCCTTTAGTAAGTATTTAAGATTTCTAATAAAGTGAGATCAAAACTGTACACTTAAGTGTTAGCTGTCAAACTGCACTGATTCTCCTCCCATATAATTTTAATATAATTTTGTGGGCCAACTGATACCATTAGTTGTACCAATACAACTGGTCTTAGATTGTTGCCTTAGTAATACTAGGCAACTAGCCACATTGTGGCTCATTATAATGGAGGTACCCTTATTATAGCCATTTATCTTTTATTTTCAAACAGACTGAAAATGAGTGAAACCACAATTGTATGCTAAGCCCACTAGACATTGCTAAAAAGTTATTATTTAGGATAGGACTGTATTCTTGGTAGCCAAGAGTAATTAAGTAGGTGCCTGCCTGACTACATTGTTCTTTCAATACACTTTCATGAGCTAGAAGTACCTCATAGAAACAAAGAGGGAACCTTTGGTTATGTATCCATGGACAATGCAACCTACTCTGTATTTCCAAAAAGTATAAAGTGCTTTACAAATATCTGCATGTAAAGGTCTCTAGCTTCCTGGTAACTGAAGTCACAGCTTTAGCTCAGCTCTTTAGGCTGGAATCCTGGCATTATACATAATGCCATATAGATGGGTATAAAATCTATCCAATACTCATATCCTGGGCAACAGGTCTCCTGATTGTAGTTTCTTCATGAGCAAATCATTCCTGGAAGCTAAAAATATGTAGATCAGCTGCCCTGTAAAACTCTTGTTTATGCTGACCAGATCTTTAAATAACCAAACTTTACATGTCACTTGGAAATACTGGCTTGTCATCAGAAGGTAGTAGGATCACAGCAGCAGGAGCTTCAGGTATGAGGGAAATCCCAATGAGTTGGTTTCTTAATTTTTTTACAGAAAAGGCTACACAGGGATAAAAGTGAGGTGAAGCCTACGGCAACCTTTCCCTTGCAAGCAGTAAGATGCCAGTAGTTTACCAGTAGCACTGTCTCAGCCCACCCAGTCCACAGCCAATACTGCTTATGAGTTACAATGCTTGAAATCTTCTGCCCGCCCAGAACAGCAGATGCATGAGAACTGAAATATTTGTGAATAGTAGTATTGGCTGTTAGCATTCACAGAATTATTATTTTCCCCTTCCAACAAATTAACAAGCATTGTGCTTTGTGAAATCTGGTTTGCCCAAGAATGGTGTTGTAGTGTTTCTGTACTGGTTGTGTAAGAGTGATTTAATTATAGCAATTTGCACTCACAGTCTTTTAGCCAACGTAGTAAGCACTGAAATGATTCATCTTACTTGGAAGCCTAAACCCTTCCAAGGCATGTGAAGAGCAGTCAGATTACCACTCCCCTTATTCAAACTGACCAGGAGTCTGTCAGATGAGCCACAAAAAAAGTATAGGTGGCTGTTTCAGATGGATCTTTGTCCACACTTCTGTGTTCACTGAACAGGCTGAACTTTTTCAGTATAGGCACCACTGTGCATTGAGTTGTATAAAGGCATCAGGACCAGCAGTGCTTCATGTCCACAAGGTCAAAAAGCATGTGTGGCTACTGTGTGAATCTCTGCACCTTGTCATTTAGCTCACAGTAATTGCAACTTATGCATCAAGGTTGGACGTTGAAGTTTTCTGCTATTTTTAGGAGATACATTGGACATAGTAAGGTCAACAGGCTGATGAGATCATCCTATACAATTCTCTCTACATCTCTCTAGATTAAAATGCATGCTCTAGGTGCAATGAACCTGGGTAAAATGCAGGATTGTTGTTTTGATCAAAGTGAGGTTTTAAAATGCAGCTTCTCAGATCATGTTTTTGCTGTTGTATTCAATGGATGAATAAAATCTCAAACCACATCTTTAACCAGTGTTCATACATTAAGGATATCTTCAAATTTGCATCACAGTTCGCCATCAACAAAAATTACTGTTTGTTTCACTGCTCTGGCACCTCTCCAGTTAGGAAAATACAAGCCTAATGTGATATTTTATAACACCGTAAATGCTACTAGCATCATTACACACAGAACCTTTCATTTCACATGTTAACCCCAATCAAATTCTCATATTTTATCAATTACTGTGGGTCAGTAACAATCGATGAGTATTGTAATTTTCATTATGAATCTTATACTTTTGTGCTAAGCACAAATATTTTTAGACTAATTACATTCTAGAATTACAAACACATTTAGGATTAATATTAATATTATGTGGTACCAGTTATATTGTGATCTCCTGCATGAAGAATGTTACATTTTTGTGGAGTGTCACATTTATCCAAAGATGAGGCTGAACAATTCAGAAAATGTGTACATTGCCAATCAGGGTATAGAAGAACCTATTTATGAAGAGGTTAAAATGGAGCAAGTGGTGTGGATTCAGAATATTCTGACTGACACATAGACTGAGTTTCACATTTCCTTAGTGGCATTAGCAGAATTAGGCAAAACTGGGAAATTTATGTTGTTCAAAAGTTACAGTTCATCTCCTGGTGATCCAAAATGAAGAATAACTTTCATTATCTTTCTTACTCAAAGACAAGAAGACTCATAGAGGAGTAACTTGCTAGTCAGCTCCTTATTGGGTCCTAAGGAAAGTGCCTGGACAGCAGGAGCAGCTTTTCCCTTCTGTTTGCCCAGGATCAAGGAAATGGAATTGTGAGGAAATTAGTCATACTGTAATCCTTGGATTGAAATTTGGTGAGCAACTTTTATAGCTTAGCCTTTTTTTCTTTTTCTTTTTTTTCTTTTTCCAATAGAATTACTGTCTTTTCAGGTGGTTTTATGGAGATAGCATTCATTAACATTTGCTTTTTAAAATGATGCCAGAATTTCCATCTTGAAGTGTATTGTATTTTCTTCCTTATCCAAATGGAGATCTAGCTAGATTTCTAACTGCTTAGTAAATTTGTTTAAAAGTTAAAAGTTTTTTTTTTTTCCCAAAGTGATTTTATTAGTACTAGACATACTAGACTCTTCTATCTCGTCTTCAACTTTCTTTGTGGAGCTCAGATATCCTAAAAATATCCAAGTGAGAAAATGAGTACCTAAAAGGTACCAAAAAATAAAAGTTTTATGGAAAACTGTGAAAGATGGTAATCTCAAGCATTACCCTGTTTGCCCTAAATACCGTATGTGATACAGCA
Source organism: Caprimulgus europaeus (assembly GCA_907165065.1). The sequence continues at coordinate 12,681,659 of OU015539.1, forward strand.
AGTTGACATTTGACTTTCTGGTTAAAAACATTTTTTTTTAAAGTGTGTTGTTGTTTTTTTTTTTAATTAAAATGTGGCATTTCTTAATGAAAGCAGATTTTTGTGAATTATTTTAATTCCATCAAAGCCCATATTTTTTACTATAATAAAAGTTTTATAAGAACTTGTTTTGAACCATTACTAGTTAATGTGACCTTGAACCACTATTGAAAAAATACCTAGTAAGGTAAAGCAGCAACAGTGTCCCGTCTGTTTCCTCAACAGATTTTTGTAGGCAGTAGTGTTTGTTAAGTTGAGCAGTGGAATGATGGATCTGCAGGCTCAAGGGGGTTAATGTTGACAATGAGCAATTATTATTTTTGACAAGAATACCAAAGGGTTTCAAGATTACTTTTATAACTGAAAGCAGATTATGACTTGAGTTTTATTACTAACTGTCAAGCATAGCTGTCAAACATATAAAAGTGTGATATAAAGGAAGATAATTTTATTATAGCAAGAGACAAAGCAGAGATCGAATGATGACCTTTTTTGTGGGTTTTTTTTTCAGTTACCCACAGGAAGAAGCAGGCAGAGTCCTCAGCATCTTAAAAAGAGAAAGGGGGGGCGGGGGGGAACATCCGGGAGAGGACACTTTCCTACAGATAAAAAAAATGACAGCAAAAAGCACAATGTGATTTTAATGAAGTCAGCATATGTGGATGTCTGTGGGTGCTGGTGTGTGACTTCCGTGTCTTTCTTGTAGATAGAATGTAACAGTATGGGGGTGGGACAGTGTGCCTCAGCAACCTTCCAGGGAGCAGTTCTCTGCCTGATGATAATCACAGCTACAAGTGATTTTTTGTTTGGTCTCTAGCCGAGATATTTTCCCCTCTGGCCTGTTGGTATGTGTTGTAATCTTGATCTTGAGAGATGCTGGTCTTTGTCAGAGCTATTATTCAGACCACATTTCTCTAATGAAAGACAAAAAAGATTTACTAGAGGCAGCTCCACCTCTCATTTGTTCTACGTGTGGCTGCGACAATAGCTGGTAAACTTTGTTTCTGCTGAGAAGTAACAACCTTCTCTCTTGACCAGGGCTCAAGTGTTTCTTCGGCTCCTTATCTGTTACATTCACTGAAACACCAAAGGCAGTTCTGATCAAAACACCTGAACTGAAATAACCCAGAACTTCATGAAGGTTTTAATCTAGAACCAAATTTTGTTGCTGACCTCACCAGTAGAATGAGATACAAGTAGAATCCCTTGTTAAAACATCTTTTGCAGATATTAAAAGGCAAGACAAACTTTGCTGTTTTGCTACTTGCTCAACGTATCTTTACATGGAAGGAAGTCATCTGCGCTCTTCTGTGGGTGAATTTGACCAAGTGAAAGATGTAGGAAGTCAGGGACATAGAACGTAGCATAAAAGAGTGTTAGAACTTCTTTGAGTGGACACAATGATTAAATTCGTTGTGCCAGAGATTGTGCTAACACCTTTTGCTTCTGTTCCATTACTCTGCTGGAGACCTCAATCTCTTCTTTCTTGTTTGTTTTTTTTTTTGTTTGTTTTCCCTGCAAACAAAAAGAAAAAACAGTCTATAAAAAATCCTTTCACATAATTATTGATTTTTTCTGAGGCATTTAAAGAGGCATTTCCTAATTATGGAAAATAAAAGTAAATTGTCAAAGCAAGCTGAGAAGACAAAGATGGTGTCTTATAGCCACAAACATTTATACTGAATCTGAGTCTTTCAAAATTGCAAGAGTTAATACAAAGCTTACTGAAGATGCCATGAATGCTTTTTGGAGAAAATCAAGGCATTTTCACATCGATTGAATTTATGATCAAAATAGCGCAGGTATATTGTGGTAAAGAGCAGCATGCCCAAAGTTCATTTATTTACTGCTGTAGTTCTCTGATAATTCTTTCATCTACAGATGCACAGTACCTTAGACTTCCCTCATTTGCTCTTTCAGATATGTTATGTAGGAACTGATCATAGCAGGATTCTTTAAGCCCATACATAAGCCTGTTTGTTCAGCCTAGGCCCAGAAGAGCTAGGGGGATCTGCAGAGTGAATTTCTTATTTATCCTGAGTGGCAAGGTCAGTTCAGCTTCTGCCATAGGTTAAAGCAACAATGCATAATTCTCATTAGGATCATTACAGTAGTCTCCGTGAGACCACCATCTCCCAGTAATTGTAGCTGCCAAGAACACAAACAGAACCAGTTGCTCCAGGGTTCCTACCAGATTCAAAAAGTTCAATGTGAGAGGAGTGCAGTGAGGTACATTGTCTGATATTATTGAGATTATGCTTGAAAGCATTAATGAACTGTGCAAAAAAACCTGCTTTTATAACATTGTCAGCTATCAAATGTCTGGTAAATTCCTTGCATGCTGATTTCTACATCTAGCCCTTCCTTGCAAAGGATGCTCAGCACTGTCCTCTTGTAACCTCTGCCTCATCTTTAGTTTGCTTACCCATCTTCTTTGGTAGCTCAATGAAAGTATACTATGTAGTCTGGAATGTGTAGTGTAACTATATTTTCAACTGCTAGATGATGTTTAAAAATACAGTTCAGGAGGTTCAACATTTTTTGAGGGTTACGTTTTCTGAACAGGAAAGCTATTTGTTGCTCATTAACCTGCAGTGAAGTGCTCTGGTTTTTCAATATGGAAGATGGTCAGATATCTTTAGTGCTTCCTAGACATCGTAGTGATAATTTTGCAGGTCTCAAAGAAATCAGGCATCATCTGCTTGGAAGTTTCTGGCTGAAACATAAAACTTAAATAATATTTTTAAGTTTTTCCATCTCTTGTCATGTGGATCATATTCTTGCTATGCAGAACAGGCTTCAGATGTCTCAGTGTCATCTTTCTCATTTTTTTAGGACTGTGCAGAGGGCTGTCGACAGGCTTCAATTGTGCGCAGAGGAAAACAAGGACTAGACTGAGGGGTTTCAGAAGAGCGTGATCTCACATGAGTTGAAAGTTGAATCACAGGATGGTCTGTCTCTATCTACCTCATGCAGGTAAGTGGAGGAAGAATGAACTTTTGCTGCAGTTCCTGAAAGATGACATATTTTATTCTGTGGTTGAATAGTGAAAAGTCTATAAGGCTCAGAACAGGCTCTGGAGAATCTTATTATGGGTGATTCTGAATTCCTCATTACGCTAAAAATCCTTTCAAGAAGGCACTCCACTCGGTAAAACTAAATGGAAGAAATTACCCAACTCTGAACTCTGGTCTTTTTTACCTTTGCCCAATAGTAGACTTCATGAAAAAGTGGTAGAACATCAGGTAAATTCCTTAGATTTTGATCCAGTAATGTTTCCTGTCTCTCTCAGCACACACCCATGTGCGTGTGCACACGCACAAACACATACATATCTATCTGTCTATATATAGTCTTCAGCGGAAGCTCATGTATAGGGGAAATTCTGGGAATAATTAAGAAAAGGATACTGCATGCTCCAGCAGACGGAATACATCTTTTTCATTTAAAGCTGTTCTTTTTTTTCCCTTTACCACCAACTTGCTGCAATTAGAAGGTTGTTGGAGAGATATCAATTGAGATTTGGGAATCATTTTCTGGAAATGTTTTGAATTAAAATCTAATTGGTAGCTTTCTTTGATAACTATTTTATTGTTGGGTGCAGCTAAATGGAAATCAACCACAAAGGGAACTCAATTTTGTTTGTCATTAATTTTAACTTGATTTCACAAATGGTTTACATATACTATATTTTCCCTATTTGTTCTGTACCATTCTTGAGCTCCTGTTAGCAGCATTTAGACTAATGTAGTGTCATTTTTCCATTTATTTATGTTACTTTAAAATACTCTGCATTACCTGAAATATGGATATCAGCAAAATGGTGAAGAAGCAGTAAGTAGACCAAAGTGACACTTCCTGCAATTTATGAAAAACTGTGGAATTAGTGGCCCCAAGGACTAAATTTCATTGTTTTTACCTGAGTTTGAGTGTTGTGGTCAGAGGAAAGTAGACCTACACTGCACATGTACGATAATAAGAAAGCAAAATTTTGAACAGATCAAATTACATAATAACCATGTGAAAAGTCAAAGGATCAGACATACAGTACAAGTTACCTCAGTTAAACATGTTACCAAGAGGACATCAACTGAACCATGGCCATGTGTGATCACTAAGCATGTGTAAATGTGAGCTAATTAGACGTACCCTATGAGAAAGGTAAAAGATATCTGTAAATAAGTACTGGAAAGATTAATGAATAATTTTATGGAGGGAAGATGGGGTACAAGAATCACAGTGGAGATCTAATTTTATTAACAATGAATGCCAGATAACCTGGGCTTGTAGGACCCAAGCCAAAGCACACTTGACTGAGTCCATTTGACTCTATGGGCTTTGGACCATACCCATGGAATGTAAGAGAAAACAGCCATTTGGGGTGGCCAGAATGGGGAGAAGCAGTTGATACTTGTCCAGAATTAATTAAGCGTCATTAGTCATAGACAAAGGCAGGTATATAAGGGTTTGTTCATTATGGAAACACAAATATTAAAAGCTTTTCCTCTTGAAAATTGAGTTAACAGCCAAAAGTATAATAGGGATTTCTTTGAGAGTTTGCAGCTGAAACACAGTTCTGCTTAGAATCAGAGGATGGTAATGTCTTGCTAAATCACTATATGGGAGCCTAGCATCTCCCCTCTTCTGACTGATTTAGGAGTAAAATGGAGTTCACTTAATGAGGCATGACAGCTGCAGAGACGTGCCTTTCCCATGAGTCCTGAAGCAGAATCCCAGCACTGCTGCCCAGGACACCAGCAGTACAGGAAGGTTGGCAGGAAGCTGCGATGACACTGTGCGTTGCTGTTTCTGAGCAGCAAAACAGCCACACCTACACTGCCTTAGTGCTGTGCGTGGTGCTGCCTGAGAGCCTGTAGTTTGGTTCCTGCTGTCATAAACTTCTGGCTCTGCAAGACATTCATTCAGTGAGGCTGTCTCCCTGCTTTATTTGGGTTATTGGCATTGTGGTTCCACTCCAAAAAGCATTTATATAAAAAGGCAATCTCCAGATGTGTCCCGCAAGTGCTTTAAGTCAAAGATGTTACTGACTTTGGTGACTTAGATTATTTCTCAAATTCTTTTTAACTGTGGTTGCATTGCAAAGGGAGACTTGATTTATGTGTCTTCTACACATCATCAATATACCAGGCTTACATACATGAAACTGAGGCTAGAAGTTGATCATGAAACCTCTCTTTTTCTTTTTTTAATACTGATAGTAGTGTATAAGAAAAGAGACAAGTGGTTTGAAAATAAAGTCTTTTCACTTCTAAAATAAGGAACTATAATTTGGAAATTGCTGTGAGACTGTCACTATGAACTAAAGTCATATGTTTTTTATACTTCTCAGATGGAAATTATACATATCAATGTTGCCTTGCATTAACTTTGAAAATATTTGTCTTTTACAAAATATTTTTTCAGGATGTTTAATTAAATTGAAATGGATTTCCTCCAAAAAAGGGATTCCTTTGATAGTTTTATGAATTCCTCACTGTAAACTTCAGAATTAGGAAGATCTCAAGAGCTTTAAGATTGGCATTTAAATTGCTTTTTCATATGACTTCTTGCTAATTTTGCCTGTGTTTAGGAAGCATTTTGCTAATATTTCTTGTTATCTACCTTTGCCCATCAAGTGTTTCTGTTGCCATTGTACATATCTAATTACAGGTTAGAAAGGCAGTGTTTGGTCGAAAGGGTCATACTGTCAAGAACATCCAGGTTCTTCTCATTGCTCTCTGAATGGAGGCTCTTTGCTCCAATGGAGGCTCAGGAGGATGAGATAAGTGTTCCTCTGGAGTTTTCTTGTGGAAAGGTACCAGTTAACTGACAAAAACTGGGTCTGAGGCTTTATTGTAGGAAACTATATAGCAGAGAAAAGGCCACTGGAGAGGTACCCATTCCTAAAGAGGTTCTCCCCAAGACTTCTGTGTGCAGACTGCTTTGGAGCTATTGCTATGGTGTGAAGCGTTAGACCTCTCAGACCATTACACAGAGAGTATGAAGAATTCTGGAAATGTACAGAAATGTAAGTTTTTTTAATAAACAGTATTGCTGTCAGTTGATCAGTAAGGAGAAGGAGGAGGCATTTTTAAACAAGGCAATTTCTAAACAACATTTGAAAAGGTTTTAAAAAAATCAGCTATTGGGCAACTTTGGCCATCTGAGATCTATTCGAGAAATCTCATTACAGTTCTTTATAGTCATTATCATATCACCTTGGACTGTGAAAGACAAACCAGGATGGATGTCAGATTCTGTACAGGTGACAGTTTATACTTCTGCAGAAGCTTTGGAAAGGGGTAGAAAGGACTCATCTTTGCAGAGCTTTATCACTGAAAGGTGTTTGGAAAGAGGGGAAAGCCATCACCAGGCCGCACAAATCCTTGGATGGACAAAGATTGCAGAACTTTACCCAGGACTAGTAAATAAACACAGGTGTTTGGGATCTCAGAAGATAACTTCTGTCCTCCTCATAGCACCACCTTTGTAAAATCAGTTCAGGCCCGGAGTTGGAGTCAGCCTCGGCCGGACACCAGCTTGCTGTCATACTTTGCTATCATACTAACTTCCACCAGGGTGTGCCAACTAAACAGACTGCTTTCTGTTGCACAGGGTTACAACACAGTGTTGGAGTGTCTAAAAAAATACAGTTAATCTTGAGTGCTTTTTTGCTCAATCCATTTATGAAAGCATATTTTAAGACCGGTATAATAATATTGAACATGCACATGACAGAAAAAAAATAATCTGTATCCAGAGTATTTTTAAGTAAAGGGTTTTAAAAAAAAGTCAGTGCAGACATGCTGGCTTTTTACCTCCTCTTGTTTTAACCTATGACTGATTCATCAGTTGAAGTGTAAAGAAACAGATCATCTTATGGTAATTGATTCTCAGGGGCTATTAGTGTAAACGTAAATGCTCAACATAGATGTTACGTAGGTGAGTGTTAGAAAGAAAATATAAATTGCCAGCAATGTAAGGCAGTCTGTTCATACCGTAGGGTGAGAAAGTGAAGAATGTTAGAAATCAGAGACTCAGAAATACCTCCCAGAGCTGGCTGTGAGTGCAGTCTCCCATTGTGAGTAATTATAAGAAACACTCTGCAAGAGTCAAGTCTGGCCCTTTAGTTCAACAGGCAAAACACTTACTTGAATATAACAGAGATTTCAGTTGAGATTTGCAAAAAAGCGTACAAGAATTAAATATCTGGCTGCCACTGACCTTCTGTGGGAGGTGAGCACCTACATTTTTAGATATGCCTGAAAACTGTTGGAACTTTATATTCTTCTATAGGCCTGGACTCTAGAATTCATTTTTCTTCAAAGTGAATGTAATTTTTTAAACTACAGAGAATAAGAGAAGAGCATACAGTGAAAGCCCAAGATAATATCCTAGTTGGCCTAGCCCATCAAAAATTGTAATATTAACTCCAAAATATTAGAAGAAATAATGAAAACTGTTGATTCTTGCCACCTTTGGTTTTTTGAACCCTTACAGCGTATGCTTTCCATCTTTTCTTTGGAAGTCTGAGTTTAAAAAATACTTTTTTTTAAAAAAACCCAAAGATTTAAGATTTTGTATTATCACATGACTCCAGAAATCTGATCTTCCAGGGAAGCAACAAATGAATTTTAAGAGTTGTGATAAAATTAGGAGACTAATTCATACTGTATTTATAATTCTTCTAAACAGTCTGGAGAATATGATATGCTGTGTTTGGGCTTCTCCCTTGTGCTGCATCTGTCTTGATGGTGACTGCAGGAGGATGGCTCCGACACACTCCTGTCACCAGTGCCCAGTGTGAGTGTTGCATGCGCCTCCTGACACATGCCATACTGGAATGAACGTGGTCAGCCCCTGCACTAGGAGACAGAGGAGGAAACAATCTTTTAAAACTCTTCCCCACCTTGCATACAGTTCTCAGTCCTCTTCAGAAAGGCCCTCAGGCAAAACTCCTAGGCAGTACAGGATCACACCTGTACGTAGAAGGAGATGTTTTAGTCCCTTATTAATTGTGAAGGATTAGTTCCCAGCAGCAAGCACATTCTAGTGTGCTGCCTTTTTATGAAGATGTGAGAACCACAAGAAGTCTGGGATTCTAAATTCCTTTCAGATCCTTTATATAAAAAAAAGTCCAGATGTCGCACAAAACATTTAAAGAACTTTATTTGAAAAACACTTTCTTTCTAAATTGGAGTTTATGCAGTGTACAATTCAACATGTTTTTCTAACTAAACATACTAGTTTGTATCTTGTGGCAGGGAAAAATAAATATGTAAAAATAAAGACAGTCTGAGACTCAAAGTTAATAATGTTGTGCAAGCTTAATTCGGATCCCCTGATGAGAAAGGACATGCATCTTCTCCTGCTGTAATCCCCGACTCCTAGATCTGCCCTTAGGACCAAGCTTGTCAAACTGAAGCCTCAGTCCTGCATTTGGAGGGGAATACATCTCAAGCTTCTTAAATTCTGCTGGTCATTATTCTTGCAGATAGTAACGTGCCAATCCAGGCAGTTAGATCTGCGAATGCACCAAGAGAAAACTGCGATGTATACAGTAAATTCGAGGTGCAGCTTTTAGAACTGAACAATGATTTCTGTTTAGCGTAGGACTCATTATGCTTTCCTGACTTTCTGATCCAGGTGCCTTTCTAAAAGCCAGTCTACTTGAAGGCCCTTTTTCCTCTCTTTTAAAGACAGTTACTGTGTTTGCCTTCTCCAGTCCTGCGGGACTACTCCCAGCCTTTCTGTATTCTTGAAAGTGATCATTTCTGGTTCAGAGATTGCCTTGACTCACTTTAAAAGAACTTTAAGGTGAATTTTCTATCAAGCCTTGCTGCCTGAAATGCATCTAATTCACCTGAACGCACTTTAACTTATGCATTTCCTATTGCAGGCTCTATACATCTCCTTCTATTAAAATGAAAAATCTTAGCTTTGCAGCTAACCTTTTTGATGAAGAATGAATTAAAAAGGGAAGAAAATGCTTTAGCCCATTCTATGACACCTACTTTTCCTTCTTTTTTTCATGTTGAATAATGGATGCTTCCTTTTTTCTTTCCTCTTTTGTCATGGATCAACTTTTTTGCCTTATCATCTTTTATTTGTTTTGATATTGAGAGGTAATTTTGTACTTCAGATTTTTTGATCAAAACCTTACATGTTGGTCTGTTTCTTTATACATATCTTGAGTCATCAGTGTTTCCATTTTGTTAGTCTTTATTTTCTTTTGACTTATACTGCAGAGGTCCTGAATCTTCCATACCAATTTGTTGCACTTCCTCTTTTTCTCCTCCATTGAGCCACTTGGTTAGTGTGCCTTTAATTTTTAATGTCATAACCACTACTTTCTCTGAAGACCTATTTTCCCTAAGGTTTCTGCCTTTTTTTTTTTTTGTAAACCTACTCTTCTTATTCTCATCACCTTTTTTTCTTGCATATCGTGAATTATTTTGGTTTACTATCACATCCATCTTCAGATTTTTGACCAGTCACTCCTTGCGAGTTAGAATCAAGTCTAAATTGTTTCTCTGGAACTTTTCTCCACTTTCTGAAGCAAGTGTGTGGCACATGCCAAAATGACTCGCTTCTGCCTTGCTATTTTGCCACAGAAATTTGGGTCTCCACCCTCTTTTGCGTTCCCCATTACCATGGCTCTCCCTGTTCAAATAACTGATATTAATCTCCTTCTTTAGGAGATGAAGTAGTCCACACTCATCATGAAATTGTGCCTGTCCTTTTGCCTTTATCTCTCTCATTCCAGGACTGCAGGAAAAGTGTACTAATTCTTGGGATATTTTGAAAGAATTTTCATTTTTCCCCTGCATCTCCTACCTGAAACTGTACTGTTCTAGATCAGTATTGCCACCCTGTGATGTGTTAATCTCTAACACAGCAGTTAAGTGCTCATTTTATTATGCTATAAGGTTTCAGTTTATTCCCTATTACTTTTGGCTTTTGTGTATAAGCATAACAGCTATTTGTCAGGTTGTCCTGATACTTTTTTTCTCTCTTGTGATTCATATTTCCCTCTAGGGGTCATATTTTTAGCGATAGATGGACTTTTACCATCACCTTATTTCAAGCATTGTTTAAAAAGTTCCTAACTAGACAAATAGATCAATGCCTTTGGATGAATCCCCCATATTGTCACAGCAGATAGTCTGTGGAACACTGCTGTTGTTGAAGGTAAAGCCCTGGCATCAATATAATCTGTGCCTCAAGCTATTAATCTCTTTCCCTGCTTACTCTGATGGTCACTTCTGGAAACTGCTGGAAGAATCAAAGATCTTGTAAAGACAGATAAGTGTAATCTGCTCAAGTTCAACTGTGCGTAGCAGCTCAGACACAGCACCTCGGTAATGTGGTGAGAAAGCATGGAGTGGAGAGGGGAATGGCAGCTTCCTAAGCAAGCTCAATTAGAAAAGATTCATAAAGCAATCTTCCATCGTGCTTCAGGAGGTGGGTACTGCCATTCCTAAATTCTTCCTGATGATAATAGCTGAAGACATATCAATGCAATGCAGTGCAGTGTAAGATGCAGTGTAACTGCCCTTTCCAGCTGCCAGTGGTTTTACCAAGGGGTAGTATCTTCTATTAGGCCATACCTGTAGAACACAAAGTAGCTTTTGGGTACACTGAAATAGGAGGGTCTTTCTTTTCTTTTGTTTTCAGCTGTAGTGGTGAGTACATTTCTATAATCAGCCATAGTTTGCTATAGCTTGCTGTCACATTAAAAAGTTAAATGTAATAGTGTTACCTCTAGGTCATCTGATATATCATGATAATAACAGACAAGTACAGTGGGAAGTTTCTGTTGAAGCCATTATGTTGATTAGATTTAAATTTTGAAGGATCACTTGATCTCTTCAGTGTAAGGCTGGATGCAGCTGGCATTTTTTCAGTCTACTGAGAAACAAAATGAATTTACAGGTTACCATCAAGCTGGAATTGTATTTTGGCTTACAGAATAGAATAAAAATATCTTTATGTAACACCAACAGCTTATAGTGTAAAAGAGTTTTAAGTAGATAGGAAGATTTAAATGTGTCATGTTTTAGATACTATTTAATCTATCAATCTGATAGGATGCAGCTTTATTTTATCTTAATTCCTACATGCTTCAGCTTTCATTAGAACCATTCTTATTAGAACAATAGTATCTTTATGTTGGCTCCTGAGATGGTGATGTGGAGAGGATGTAGTACAGAAATACATATGCAGTTTTTATGTTTTAGATTCTTTGTCAATTATTTTTTTCTCTTATTTGCATTCAAGTTGTCTTTCTGTGCAAGCATCCCTTGTACAACTGACACTTGCTTTTATTGGATTCTATTGTGCTGTCAAGCCTAGTTTAAAACTCACTAATCTCATAGACACTTACAATTATGAACTTATTCTGAATTCACAAACATATTTAAGATGAGCATGTAGCAAATTAGCTGAGAATCTCAACAAACTGCACTTACAGTAAATATGCTACTTTTAGAGAAGTAGAATGCCTTTAAAAGTCAACAGTTGTTTTGGAAGTACTTTGTCACATTTATGAAGCACTGCATCACATTTATGGTACACAGTGTCGTGATAAGTTGTCCAAAGTGCCTGTCAGCTTGTCTTACAGACTGAAAAAAATGAACAACTGAAAAGATTACCTTAAAGAGTAACAAGCAATCTTCAGATGTTAGCATCTTTCTTTTCCTTTTTCCACGAGACTCAAGCAGTGTAATTAACTTTGCAGTTTCTCCAGTTTAATTTTTTTGCCATGTAATTTAATGGAAATAGACTATTTTAATTTTCAACCATGAAAAGTTATAAATAAAGACAAGTTTAAAAGTAAATAACTTTTAGGCGCTTTTTTGAAAGTATGCAGCTGTTCTAACATAAGAGATCCTAGTTAGCTATTTTTTTAATACAAACCACGAAGAGGTCAAAGAATACAGGTTTTTTTTACTATCCATTCACATTTAATGCAAATTCCAGCAATATATTCATGTTATTTCTTTACGTACTTTCAGAATGCCAGCAGGTAATTGAGTAATCTGAGCTAATGGCGCTCATGTCAGTTGCCTAAAGGAATATCCTGAGGATGACATTTGGAGCTGAAATATACTCCAGTTTCACAACTAAGAGGGAGATGAAACTGTCAGAAATTTAAGGATAATAAGAAAAGTGCTAATAAAAACATTTTTTTTTGCTCAGCATTTCGTTCATCATGAAACTTCCAAGGGAATCCATTCTGATGTATCCAAAACATCATTCATGTGCACTGCAGACCGAGTACAATAGACAAGGTGGCATTTCACAGTGTCTGGGAAAAATACTTCTGGTGACTATTATTTCCTAGAACCAGAGCTTTACTTTTTATTTTATTTTTGGAAAGGGCGCCTCTATCTCCAGCATTGAAAAAAAGGTTTTAATAGAGGAATCCATCATAAGTTAGCCAGGAGAAAAATAGTGATCTTTGTGGCAGTGTTAGCCAGGAGAAGTTTTCATGTGTGAATTATTCCTCTTAGAGCCATAGTTGCTAACATGTGAGAGTGATGATACCATCAACAATATCACTTTTCTATTATTGTTTGCAGTACCAAAGAAAAAAAACAAAACTCAAAGTGACTGGTCTCCTAGGGTAGCAATACGAGAGGTCGCTGTTTTAGTAGAAAGGGCTAACAATTTAATTTGCCTAAGGAGGGCTTCTACTTTCTAAGTTTGGGAAAGTGCTTTTCTAGAGTGTGTCCTGCAGAGCTGCCAGTTCTGGAACTGTTGTGGTATGGCCACTCCTGACAATTGCTTCCTACACTGTTAGTTGTTATGCACCCAGAAAATGCTCTGTAACTGCTGTTAGAGCACTTTGTGGTCACACTGCTCTGCCCTCTCCCCTGGCCATTCCTGTGCCCTCCTGCTCCATATTTACATGCACCTGTCTCTCCATTAACACCTCGTTAAGGCACACACCTGCTGTGGTTTTACTTAAACCCACTGCACTGCAGCCACTAAACCTGTACATTTCATTATAAGGCACTCAGCACAATAGGAGCACTGAGTAAGGTTCATTAATGAGTCATGCAGCCAACAATAATTGGTTTTGTATGGGTGTCTCCTTTTGGTTCAATTTCTTCATATTCCCCCTATTTAATAATTGATTATGTATTAAATATGTTCCCCAGGGGGAAAAAAAGCCCAACAACAAAAAACAAAACATGAGTACACATGTATTAAATCCAGCTGAAACAGCACAGTTTAAAGACAAAACACTAAGGGACAGAAATCCAATACATACTCGCAACAACGAAACCAAAGCTCTAGGACTTAGGAGACCTTACTTCTGTTCCGAAGTTTGTCAGACATCTGCAGCCTCACCAGCAAGTTGTATCATCTGCCCATGCTGCTTCCAAAAAATGAAGTACAGCAGTGTATGTGCTTAGGTGAGGATGTACATACACACCTCACCAAAAAAAAAGTGCAAGGCAAAGTACAAAACTACAGTTTCAGTTCTGCAGTATCAACTGTACTGAAACAAGACACAGAATAAGGAAAGTTCATTAATATTTGTAGCAAAAGAAATCTGGTATGTGAGCAGCTAGAATTCCTGATATTAAGTTCAGGATAAAACTTGCCATGGCAATTTCTCCAGAAGTTTCACTGAATTTGTTTTAAAATCTTCAATTCCAGTGTGACTTGATTAGGAAGATAAACTGGATAGGCAAACATCACAGGTGATTGCTCCAAAACTGTAATCAAGAAATACCACAATTCATTCTTTATTTGATCATAATCTTATGAACATACTACAAGGAAAATCTAAGCTTTGGAGCTTCTTTTGGGTCTCCTTGTTAGACAGCTACATAAAACTGTTGAATATGCTACTTTAATAGCACAATAAGAGGGACCCTGAGATGTATCCATACGTTTGATCAATAATTTGCTGCAAATTACATTAAGTGGCCACAGGTCAGTATTTCTTACTAAACACCCTGACAGGAGGGTAATTTGCTGTGTAATTGCTTTTCATTGCTTCTTTATCATGGACTATTGGTTTCCTTGGTCAAATCTCTCATACTTACACCACAGAAGACACAAGAGTTGCTCTTTCAAGTTTCATAGGGCTTATGTTGCTTAGTGGTATGTGTCTGTGTATGTGCATAAACTTACTCTGTGGGAAACTCAGAAGAAGTCTATGCTACTTGGACTGCAATTATAATTGCAATTCTCTTCTAATTTCAGCAGCTTCAGATTAACTTTAATAGGAGGCCTGGATTTTACTGGGATCAGCTCAAATTGACTACAATCCCTGCAACTGTAGTAAATTTAGCATTTGTTTTTTAATACATATAATGTAAATGTATCTTGATAACAGTTTCCCCCTTGCTATCTTATACTCTCACAGAAATCTCTTTTTTTTATTCTTATTACTCACTTGACTGGTGCCAATTGTGCTAGTGATCCTGAATGTTTCTGGAGAATCAAACTATTTAGAAAAAATACATTATTATAAAGAAAAGTAGTTGTTCTTGCACCCCTTTTTCCAGATACCTACTTGGAATGGAGATGATAATCCTTGCAAGTATTAAAAGTGCTTATGTGCAGTGCAAGGTGATCCAAGTATAATCCAAGCCATGAAATCTGGCTGTAGAATTTACACATTTCTTCACCAGGGAAGCCCACCAATGTGGTGTTTTTAAGAGGCATTGAAAGCTACACTTTCTTATTCACTAAGTAGCTCTGACGTTGGATTTGATTCTGTAAGGAACACTAACTGCATAAACAGATGTCAACTGCTGTTTGGTCTGGTGGCCATGGATAAATAAATGGAAAATCTAACAAGGAGCACAGAACTAAATATAGGGATCTTCTTCAGATGACAGGAGGATGAGCTTGCTAGGAAAGTTTCCAGTATATTCGGTCAGTATCTCTAAATGTGCATCTGTAAAGAAGAAAATGGGGATTAGACTTCCCCCTATAAAGGACAAATAAAGCAGTAGTACAGTACTTATTAACTGTTATTATTTCTGAGAAACACATCATCCCTATTTCATATATCATAGTATTTAATGAGATTCATCCAAGAATACTATGTAGGTTACCACACTCTAGCTACCTGGAGCATGAGTCCACTAAAGTCAATGGAAAGAGTTCTGTTGAATTCTGTGGACTGAACATCCAGGCCTACTTAGGCAGGGCAGCAGGGGCAGACTGTTCTGTTGGCAGTAAATTTTGCAACCCATTAAGTAACTTCTAGTGGCAGCTGTGTCTATGCATGTTTTCTCCATCATGATCCCATATTCATATTGGTATGTAAACATCTGTCTCACTACAGCAACAAAGGTTGTACCCCGTTCTGCTAAGCCTGTTATAAATATATACTGAATGACAAAACCTTCCCCAAACTGCTCAGTCCCAGGCTTGTCTCTGAATGCTGATCCTTTCTTTTGCTTCTCTGATGGTAGAGAGAGATATCACATACGAGGCAGAATTATCCCCTGTGGAACATTTTGTTCTGTATGGTGGAAATGTAACTGTAATGCAGAACCAACAAAATGCCGAGCATTGGAAGCGGGGAAGGGAGACTGCACATTACAGGCTAGCTGCTCGTTATCTGTCAGAGCTGCTGGAGGAGGCAGGCAATCAGAGTACAGTTTGGGGTACAGTTCCATAGTATACCTGATCCAGCGTAGCTGTAGCTCTTCCCTCTCCCTTCACCTGCCCCAGCTGCAGGCTTTGCCCTTTCTCTTGCATTGGACTGAGCTGCACAGTCTCCAGCAAATCAGTCCAGATCGGGGATCTGATTGAAATTGGGGAGGAGGGGGACAGGGGCAAATGAAGAAGAAAACAATCACCAGACTGCCAGTTGTGCGGCTGACGCTGCAGCCACACAGTCATTCGACCTCATGCAAGAGAAGTGGAAGCCTGTCAGCTGGGAGCAACCAGGAGAGCAGGATGGTACAGAACCATTCCTTTCAGGAGCCACTCACAGTTACATCAGGTAAGGGAGAAGGTGGAACAGCAGCCTTTTATTGTGTTACGGGAACGGCAGACCACAGCTCAGCCCTTGCACCCTCAGAATGCGTTACACACACAGGTAGTTTAAAGAGAGCTTCAAAACCACTCACGGCCCCCACCGAGTCATTGAGAATTGTGGTCTCGTATTTCACTCTTCCTCACTCTGAGTCTGCAAGATCATGAGTCCCTTCAACTTCCATTGAATACAGCAGAAGCTAAGGACGTGCATATTACTGGGACTTTAAAGCTTGCTCATACTATAAAATATTCTACTTGCAACTAAATAGTCTTAGCGTTATTGGGGACTACATAAATAAAACCCAAACCACCTGCTACACAGTTTTTATACTGGGGAAATAGAGTCTCAATTTAAAATGGCATTTTAAATCTTACTTATGTAATTTAATAAAACAATAAATGTTATTTTTTCCAGTTTTGTCATTATGAAGCTTAAAGACAGTTTCATCTGTAGCACTTACTTGCATTTAACTCACAGATATACTAGAATAAGCATAACTTTAAATTGAAGCATTCACATTTTCAAAGGAAAATAAATAGTTAATAGATTTAGAATTATTATTCTTTTCCACCCAACCCCATAAAAATTTCCCAATGAAAAAGCTAATAGACCAATGGCGAGACTCTTACATATGCAAATCTGTTTCCGTGAAAGAGTTAAAGTGCTTTATAATATAAATTTGCTTTCAGTGCCAATATAATTAGATTGTAACAAGCAAACCCCTGCAACATAACACAGTGAAAATTTGAAAATTTGATTCTGCCTGGCAAACAACCAAGTCCCTGCGTGTGCACAAACCTGACATTAATAAGCTACAAGAGATTACATGATTTAGAAAAGAAGCACTTGGTGTTACAAAATCAAATAATAGATCTCTAGGCTATAATTAGGAGAATTGGGATTCAACAATGAAGTCATAATAATGTAATTTAGCTGTAAGTAACAGAGCCATGGAGTCACATTAGGAGGTGTGATCACATCTTTCAGCAAAGCTCTGCTGTGTAGACTTATTGCTGTTCAGTTTAGTCTAGTACACAGCAACCTGTTGGCACAGAGCACAGGCTGACAGCCTCTTGTTCTCTAGGGGCAGTATGGCAAAGTGCCACCCGTGCATTTTTATTTCAGTCTTGTGACTTTTAAGTCAAAACAATAAAATTATATATACTGAGCGCAGAGTTGCCTGTGAATATTTGTATAAATTACTCTGCACAGCATGGGTTTAGGGGCTGTTTAAGAACAAATATATTTATTAAAAAAGGCAAAATAAACTCTGCTGAAGCAGTGTGTTAGGTTTCTAGTAGGCTTGATGAACACATACTGTTCAGCTACCTTATTTATCCATTTCTGTCATTAGTAAATGGCTCCAGATCGGCAACTTACTGCAACTGCAGTCCCGAGTGGCTTTTGCTCGATTCTTTTACACTAATGTGCTATGGTTGCTTTCTCTCCTTAGACCAGAATGCAGGTGTTGCGCAGCTCTTTGAAGCTGGTAACAAATGGTAGTGCAGGATGCAGCTCAGCAGCTTGCTGTCCCTCACCCAGCCACAAAGCAGAGCCCTGCAGCCCGCCGCACGTGGAAGGCAGGCGGCCGCAGCAGCTGGCCCACTGGAGGGAGGTGTCAGGGGAACCTCAGGCAGGCAGTGTACAGCTACTCGCTGTGGTGTTGACAGTACATCAGCCTCAACTCTGCAATTGTTGTGAAAGTTACCGTTTGATTTAGGCCATTACACAGCAATACATCATGCCAGCAGCCTCTCTCCTCCATCTGTGTGTCACCTAACTAAGACCCTTTCTTTGGCTTATTAGTAATTTAAGCTTATTTCATAAATTTTGGCCAAAACTGTTTCTTTGTCATTCACTTGTCATAGCTAATAAAACAGATATACCACATTTATTTGATGAGTTCCTCCTTTAGGAGCTGACCTCTAGTTAGAAGTGAAACGCTACCTCTTCAGTCATTTGTTAGCCGATGAGTTTCTTCTCTTCCTGCAGACTTGATGGTGTTTATGTTATAGTCTTGGGGGCTGTCTCATAGAACCTCCTGTCCTCCACAGGTCTCCTGGAGGAACCTGAGCTAGAGTCAGCATCCTGAGCTCGCTCCACAGCACAAGCAGGGAAACTCCAACAGCCCCAAGCACCAGTTCTGTGTCCAGCCTTGAAATCCGATTGCCACTCATAAAAGGCACATGCAAAGATGTAGTTGGTTGTCAGGTTCTAAGGTTGTTTAAATCAACACTTTTGGCTTTGCAGAGTGGGGATTGATTAGTTTTTAATTTGGGAGCCTACTAGATAAATGGAGGAAACAGGCATTGACTTTGCATCGAGACTGTCAGAAAATTCAACCTTTGGAATGGGTTGATCACTTCTTGCTATGGTTTTACAAGCCTAGGGCCAGTGGTCCAACAGAATTCCCATCTTTTGGAGAAATCCAAAAGCTTCTGCTTCCACTCAGTCTTTTTTGTAACCAGAGCAACCACCTGTTGCTCCTGTTAGTTCCATTTTATTTTTATTTGCAGTTTCTTCCAATTACTGTTTATTTTATTAGTTCTTTATGGTTTTGACATTTTTTTGTTTTAATGACATTTTGATTTGTTTCAGACTGCCCTTTATTTGAATTTTCTTTCCTAAGCAGGTTGATATATGGTCGTTTCTTCTACTTCTTTTATGCTTTAAATGATCTGTTTGTTTTATTTCCTTTATTTGCATAGCACTTACTTTTTCATGACCTTTTTGTTGCTGCAGCTGCTGCTTCTGGGCTGCTGCTGTTTTTCTTCTACTTATCAACCAGGAAACAGAGAGTGAAAGTAAACCAAATCCCTGTGAAGATAAGCATCCAAACAAAATATTTTCTGATATTTATTGATTTTTATTATTCTGCAGTGTACTAAAAGTGTTGGGATTTCTCAACGGGCAGAATCTAAAATGGCTCCCTTCTTTTTAAATAAACATGCTATAGGAACTTTGCACATTCCCATCTAAAGATCACATCTGAGCAACTTCATTTAGGCCAGTTTAATGCTTTGGCAGCTCTTCCAGTAGTTCCAGTAGCAAAGACATTTGCAACGGAGGTAGATGAAGAAAATTCTTAATTGTAGAGATTTGTCTACAAGTTTTAGTAGAGTCCTCACAGCTCGTGTAAAATTCTGTACGGACACTTAAAAATTAATATACTTGTAGTTAGTGAAAGTTCTCATAGGAAATATCTACAGAACATTTATGCTTAATTATGACTAATCAGTGTGTGCTACCTGACAGGTGTGTTTGCATATTGCATACATATGCAGTGTGCATGTGTGTGTGTGTGCCTGCCTATAGGCTGTGTGTGTATATATATATATATATAAATAAAAATTTTTATACATGTACATACATATTTATATAAAAATTACACTTTTGTCATCTGGTATATCATCATCATAGTTGTACAGTTCTAGTTACCTAAAAACAGATTTTATATATAGGACCTGCATCTATTACACATTATGTTATTTAAATGAAGGTATTAACACTAAATATATTTGTAATCTTTTGGACTTAGTTTACTTTTATTCTGCAGAAGCTGATGCTACTTCAGCGTTTCCTTAGTGAAATGGTTGATATCAGAATTATTCTCCAAATGGATTCTGTCATTCACCGTGGAAGAAACAACCTCCCTTCTTTTAAGGCTTTTGTTTACTATTCTTTTAACAATAACAAAAAATCTCAACTATATTTCATTTGTTCCTCATTTTATGGTGCTGTGTCACAAACTGACATTTTGCCAGGAAAACAGGAGTAAGTATCAGATCACCATCTTTTATTTGAATGATGGGTGGTTTGCAATGATCTGTTGAACGAAGCCTGCATTAACAGCATGCTTCTTGGATTCTCTCCCTTCCCCATCTCTCCTTTCCTGCAGTGTCTCACTGCGCCTTCTAACATTGGTGATTGCACCATTTTGTGTGTTTATGTGTGTAAAATAAAATGTATATATTTACACACACACACAAATGTGCCTATAATGAGCCAAAACCTGAACAGCCTCTGTCTCAGCTTGTTTGCACATTATGCACATTGTGGGGAATTAAATCTGAATGCGGCTCAAAGCGAAAGCCTGTGAGTTAACCCAAAGGCAGAAGAAAGTCATGTGCAACAGGTTATATGATTTTACATAAAAGCAGCACCTTATGTCAATGCAGGAAATATTTTAGAATATGTATGGTATAAACTGAGTGTTTTTCCTCACTGCTTCATGCGCGTACTGCAGCCCTGTGTGCCGTTGTTTTCACCATAATTAATGCAATCTTTTTCTCACCTTCCCCAATACAAACTGTCACTCAAAAAAGAATAGCCAACATTTTTTTGTAGCCTTTATTAGCTTTACTGCTCTCTTCATTTCCAGGGTTGGCATGGGAAGACTTTGAGGGCTTTGGAGACAGCTTACTCTAACAACCTTGTTTTGTTCCATGTGGCCATCTCCTTGAGATATCCTGGGCCAAACTACAGTAATTTTTTTGGAAAGCTCTCTCTAGAGGCTCACTGCTGTCACAGCTTCCTACTCAGCTCATCTCAGACCACAGCCTCACTTCCCCAGCTAACAAGTCCTTGCTATTGGACTTTATCTCTTGACTAGAATGACATTTAAAGCAGGACTTTATCACACTGATCGCAGTTGGCTGGAATAATTTGTACTCCACTGCTTTGGTGTGAGTCTTTATTGTTAAACAGTTGTTATTAGTTATTTTACTGGTATTACAGGTAGCATTGTTGCATCTTTAATCCTTCTCCCATTTCAGAGATAGCTGTTTCATTCCAATTCTGCTGCTGTGGCTTCTTTGAACCCTGAGCAGGATCCTGGCTGGATCATAGAAGTGCAGCAAGGGTTTCCAACTCTTGGTGCCTCAGAAGCTATATGCAAGCTTTGCTAGCTACTGCTGCAGAGAAAGGTCTGGGGGGTCAAAAAGAACCTGCAGAGTGGAAGTGTAGAAACACAGGTTGGGTTGGGCACTCACGGGAAGTTGGAAACAGGGCGAGTCTTACCTTCATGTCTTTGTAAAACTTCTGCTATCCTAAATTCTGTTCAGAAAACAGGAAAAAATCAGGATGGAAGGAACCAAGTAATTCCCATGTTATCATGTTTAGAGTTTACAGTATCACCGGAGAGTAAATAGATAAAACCTCTCCTGGACTATCCAGGTTCCATGCTCCACTCTTACATTATTTTTTCACACTTTCTTCTCTGTTCCATTGTCCTAAAGGGGATGTTGTTACTGAGTACCACATGCCTAGCTTCTGGATGTTATTGTTTATATTACCTTTTTGTTCTTTCTCGCCATCATCCTGTGGAAAAGCAGAGTGTTCTTTTTAACTAGGATCATTTCCTTTTCTTCTTGTTGTCCACATTCAATTTATCACCTAATTTTAGCTGGGTTTCTGATGTCTCCTTATCTTGCAAGAGAGAGAGACAGATAGTAGGCAGTTGATTCTCAATAAATCATAGAAATATGGGTGTATATAAGGTAGATTGTTTCCTTCATTCACTTTGCCTAGGGCATATATGTGTGTTGATGGAGCAGTCTGAAGGCTTGTTCAGACTTTTATCAACGCCTGGTTTTGGAGCAAGTCAAGCAGAGCAATCTATCTTTTCAGAATATTAGTGTGATATGAAAAGGACATCTCAGTCGATGCTCATTGTACTGTTGCCCCATGGCACCTTCCATTTTTGTTATTCGTATAGAGAAGAATTGTTTCTCAGCCTCAAGCAAGTCAACAGCCTGTTGATGTGCAGTAAGACAATCCCACAACATTAAAGAGAAAAAAATGTTATGCAAATTATGCCTTAAAAAAAAAAAAAAACCCACCATACTATAAATACTCATTTTCTGCACGCAAAGGTCTGGAATTCTTCTTTCAATTGAATCATTATTATCCCGTTTCTCTAACTTGTTTGATTCTTGGGAGAATGGTTGTTTCAGTTTTTTAAGTTGAAGGTCAAAAAAACCAAGGTGTTCAAGTGGACTCTTCAATAAAATTAAGCATGTCCCAGGAAGGGCAGCCATATTCATAAGACACAAAAGCAGCAGTTTGTTAGATACAGATAATCTTTTACAGAATGAAAGCTTTTGTTCACAAGGAAATATTTTAAAACAAATCCATCTCCTAGCATGTTGGACCGCAAAGATTGTTTTATCTGGGCTTCAGTAAACTGTTAACACCAGGTTGGACAATTTTAAGAGAGATGTGTGCAATTGCAGTTAATCTCAGTGGGAGGTTAATTTGAATAGCACTAGGGTAGCACTAGTGCTTACAGTAGTATTTTAATCACTGACCTTATGATGATCCCACTAGTGCAGCCTACTCTTAAATGAGGTCAAAGCCTGCACGTTTTGCAGAGCTCGTCACTGTCACCAAGATTTCCACGTTGAAATCCTAGCAGGGAGTGCTGTCAAGTGTGACACTGAAAAGAGGTGGGAATGGTTTGGGGATGGGTCTCTTCCATTTCCTTGCCTGTCCTCTAGGAATTGCTGTATTTTGGTACCAGTAGTTTTTTCTACTTTATTAAGCCACACACATCCACTCACCACACAAACACATGCGTTGTGCACACACACACACACTCACACGCTCTCACAGATGATATGCAGCAATTGCTACGTATTAAATGCCCAGCAGTGTGCCAGGCCTTTCACTGAATACACAAAATGGAGGCTGTTGCACACACATAGCTCACATTCCGAACGTAAGATTCTCATTGCAGTCTCCCTAAAAATGAGCTGAAAGACTTCTTTTGATAGCACCAACGTTTGTCAGGCCTAATTACCTAACAGCTCAACTCAAGGTCTTTTATGCCTCTGTCAGGCTGGATACGTAAAATAGATAAACACACCTACTGCAACACAGTTATGCATTCCAAACTAGAGCTCCTAAACTGAAAGTACATCCTGCATGTGGAAAAAACACTTTCTGCAAAGCTCAGACTGTATTCACTGCTCTGCTGTGGTCTTTTTTTTTTTTCCCCCAGACTAGTAAGTGCTTCAGAGTACCAATAAAGCTGCCATATAGCTAACTGAACTCCTATACCATTAGGCAAATCAATCTTACATTTAAATTATTTAATCTATGGTTATTTCTATATATGAGCAATGATTCCACTATAGAGTAAGTCTTTTTTAGAGAATTGCAGCATGATAAATAAATGAATAAAGACTTATAGCAGTGTATTTCACCACTTATTCTGGGAAGCATTCTTATCAGAAAACTTTGACATCACAATATTCCCTCTGGTACCCCTAGTCTTCATTAAAAATTACTAAAGACTGTGGTCATAATTTTCCTTCAAAACATGAACTGCATTTTATGCAACAATGCCCCAGATGAAACAAACGCAACAGAGCTTACAAATATTCGACATTAGCTCTTTTCAGAGCCTTGCTTCAGCTTAGAGGCCTTACTGGTGACTGCAGATGCACTGATATTTTGTAAATCCAGTTTTTAGGTTAAAATTCATGAAAGATATCTCACTTGCATAAATAAATCAAGGCTGAAAAAATTAAAACATCCATACACTACTATAATTTTGCCAAAGTGATACACAGCATGACTATCAAATTTGCTGTAATACAGTAATAGAGAATAAAATTAGTTGTAATACAGTAATCGAGAATAAAATTTGCCCTGCTATATTGCTGAAAAAGGTATAATAATGTATTCAGGGATTTAATAGCATATTAAACATCCATTTGCCTATAGTTTTAGCTTTACTGAGCACCCACAAATCCTAGTGGATAGTGAGAACAGGGCTCTGGTCTCACAGCTAGCTCTGTTCCTGCTGTAACAGATAAGCCAGGCCAGGCTATACGGGGAAGATGCTACAAGTCAGTTGCTCTGATTTATGCCTATGTACAACATTAATAACAGAAATCATCATACTGAATTTGGTGGTCCTACAACAAGCAAGGGGATTTAAGGATCAACACTCAACCCGGCAGGGAAAGTTTGGTCATATAGCTGTATTTGATCAATGCTGAAATCTGTGGGGGGAAAAGCTTACTGATTTCCTCAATATTTTCACTGGAAAATGTGCCTGATGTCTATCCTTGGCTTTCTGCTGGGGGAGGAGGAAGAAAAAGAGAGAGAAGAAATAAAGAAATTTGGCAACTACTACTACTACGTTTCCCTCAGAATGGCAAAAAAGATTTTGTGCCCTTCTATAGGCAGTTATAATATCTTATATTGCATTCAGTAGCCCCTGTCATAGGTCTTCACACTGAACACATCACACTGATAAAAATGAGATACTTACTTCTGAGTGTCACCACTGAAAAGTACGCTTCCTTCTTGCAGTTTTCTTTTGTGCAAACGTGCTGCATTGCTTCTGTAAACTTGCCTACAAGTAGCAAACTGGTAGCTTTTAGCAGTTGTTATTGTCTGAAATAAAAAAACATTTTTTTTTTTTTTTAAAAACTGAACGTTAATATGTCAGAGGAGTGGAGTTCTTGCTCTCAGACAGATGGAAATTTGACAGAGAGTGGTAGAATTATAATTCCAGGTATATTTAAAGTTGTACTTTTAATAGCTGTCAGATACCTGACAGTGTTTCTTGATTCCCTGAGCTAATTCTTGATTAGCCTGAGCTAATGTTTCGACCATTGGCCTGCTACTGTACAGGAAAGGTGTGAACTTTTCTGGCAAAACCCTCTATGACTGTGCTTCAAATCCAAAACTAATACAGAAGAGCCCTAGAAAGAACATTTTATGGCATCAAGCAGTGACAGTGCCCTCCATCAGGAGACCAAAAGGATCCATTCAAAGGTTCTACATGTGTTCGTGTCTCATTAATTGAGCCAGAGGTTTGTCATCGTCCCCTTTTGTTCACAGGCAACAGAACAGTTTCAAAAGTCTTTACTTGGTTATTGCATTAGAGAGAGGAACCAAATTCTTCCTTGTTGCTGTACAAATTAATTACAGCTGCATCACTATTGGCACATCAGTAATGATAACAGTTAATTTCAACTGAGATTGTTAGTTTGCAGGTAGATATCTGTCCAAAACCGTGGTAACTGATGAACTAGCAAAAGATCTAGAACAAGATACACTTTTTGGTTACTTCAAATTAAGGTCAAATTTAAATGTGCAACCCTAGGAAGGAAAGACTTCAGAAACAACCGAACAACTGGTAACGGAAAGAACTGCATCAGTTATTTTAATCTTAGTTATACTTATTAAAGCAGAACTCAAAAGCAGTGCACACATACAAAAGTTATAATTAGCCAAAATATTCATAATATAGTTCTGGACCCATAAAAAGTCCTTTTCCACTCTCAGCTCTAGAGGCCATCTTACTTTTTTTTTAATATGTACAAAGACTGCAGTGATGATAGATTGCTGTGTACGGTCCCATGAGCTGTGTGTCTATGAACTATATCACAGAAAGTGACAGATGAGTATATTCAAAGCACTGAGAATAGAAAGTTACCCTCTTTTATAGCTAAGATATACTAATGGAGCGTATTGCCAATACACTAATTTCCTGTGCTGAATATAGCCATTGAGAAGCTAATACATTAATGGCAGACTACTAATATAAATTAAAATCTAAAGACATACAGCTTTAGTCTGCCACTTATTTTGTACTGCATGAATGAGCTATTACCTTCTTGTTTTCCTGAGATGTTGGTTCACCAGGGTAGAGTGAGCAGACTCAATTTCACCGCAAGTAATGGAGTGAGATTATCCAGAATTATTTCCAGTGGGCTGAGTTTGTTACATTCCTTCTGTTGTGAGAATATAAGTAAACAACTAAACACCTTTACTGAAAGCTGAGAATCTTCATAGTCATCACCTCTTCCTATTTCCATGATTAGTCCAGCATTTTGGGTTTAGCCATGCTCAATTAACTCATGCAGGAACTGGTCCAGTCAGAAACAGTTGATTTAAGTGAGATAAACTGGGCATCTGTTTGGAAAAAAATGATTATCCAAAATATGCTTTCATCGTGAGAAAATGAACTGTGCTATCTCCATATTTAAAAACATATGCCTCTAAGTAGATTGACTTCCTCTGAAAGCTTAAGAAATAGGAAAAGTAATGTTGAAGCTGAAGGAGATACTAAGTCAGAATCTAAGTAACCAGTGTCTCAACATTTTAATGTACTAGAACTTGAACTTGGTACTATCACCTTCATCAAGCCACTATATAAATGGTATTGAATTAAAGCGATTAAAACTAGCAATAAAACCAACCACTGCAGAAGTGATTGAAATACGTGGAGTGCTTGCATGTGTTTGTACTGATGGTAATAAAAATACTGCCATATTTAGTTACTGATTTGCTTAAGGAAAGAAATAAAATCAGCTAACAACACTCCCATATTTTGTTTCAATTACTAAAGATTTTTTCTTAAAAAATAGATATAAAATTAGAGACATGGTTAATAATTAAGAGGTAATGTTCATGGCATTGGAGAATACAAGGCAATAAATATCTTTTGCGGGTGAGTAAATGAAGCTGAAGCAGTTGCTAACCTCAGAAGCTGTTTATTGCAAGTGAACAGCAATGCTGCAGATATTACTGCTATGATACTGGAATATGAATCAAGATGATAACAGTGGAAAAAGAAATAATAGTTTATTTTGGATTTTTTTTTCCTAACCTCAACAGCATTTAGAAGTGTTTTGCTATTACTTTCTAGATTGATGAGACCTTAGCTAAATAATCTGCAGCTAAGAGCAAAACTAAAATTTTGTATTTTCAGTGGGCCCCGGTCCAGCCTGCAAGGGCATAGGCTCAGTTTAAAGCACAGGCAGAAACAGGTGCAGTGAGCAGTTACTAAGTTTCTACATGTAGCCCCTCAATTACTGGTCTCCCTGCAGTTCATCTTTGGACAGTAATGAAGTCAAGGGCTATATGCTCCAAATAAGGCTAGTGATGGAAAGCTGTATTTATAGTGTATTTAACTATTTACAGCACTTACAAACACCTGTTGCCAGGTGTAAAAGGGTGTTTTATTTTTCAGGATGGTCAAATAATCGTATCATAAAATATATCTTCATATAATCATGCTTAGAAATAGACCTCAAATGCTCACACACTATCCAAAGTACCCATTTGCAAATAATAAAGGAAATTTGCTAATAATCTGTGGTAAAATATGAACAGTTCTGCTAATTCAAGTAGCACAGATGCAGCATGTGCCAATTTAGAAACTACATAAAGCCAGAAGGCTTCTAGAATCAATCCAGTTTGTTCTCAAGTCACGGAAATGTTGGCTTTAGAGGTAGCATAGCAATGTACAGTTTACAAAAGAAAATAGGAGCTAACTGATCTATCAGGAGCAGACATGCAAAACGGTCCTTAATGCTCCTCATGCAATCCAGATTCAGAGGAGCTGAAAGAAAAAAAAATTAAAAGGGTGTAATAATAGACATACAGTAACCAAATAAAGTAATTTCAAAATTACTAAAGAGCAACAGTAAATGAAATATGCCTTTGGGTACACCATCTGTTTATCCATTCCATGTTCTACCTTTTCATCACAATTACCTAAAGTGGTATATTTGTGTTTCTGTAATGTATGGAATTCATTACATAGTTTTGCAATGAAATTATCACACTGTGGCTGGGACATCTGCACCCTGTCATATATCATTCTATTCATTTCTAGTTAATTTAATCCTAATATCTGCCTACATGACAAGACAGATGTTCAGCTATACTGTATCTTCCATGGTTTTCTGCCTTGAAGAAACTTGAAGTCACTGAAAGAACTGACATCTTTCAAACAGACATCTTAGGGGTTTGGGAAGTATTCATGTACAGATGCGTGTATATGTATGTTTGTGTTTATATGCCATATTCCTTTTTTAAGAAATGTGTTTTACAATACAAAATCTTTTACAGCAACTTTTAAATATAAACATTTTTCATTTCACACACACCACTTTTTTTTTCAAAATGTGCTTTACTAATATTTTGGTATATTTATTTAATAGTATTCATAAATACAGGGTCTTTCTGTTGAATCAACTTTTAACTTTCTTGCCTTGAATGGGACAGATCTTTTTCTGTCATTGCTGATTACAGGTTGTGGGTGAGTCTTCCTCTTTGCCTTTTGAGCCTTGGCCCTCAGAACATCAAATGGTAATCAGGCTTTATGGCCAACAGTGCTGCACTTCATGTCAGACACACATGTGCCAACCAGAAGCACACTACATTCTATACATGTTAAAAGAGTTGTTTGTTAACAGGATCACTGGTATGGATCAGTGACATTGGTTGCTCGTAGAATGTACAGAAACTTGCAGCACAAGCACAGGGTGGATTGACCACAAATACAAAGCCCTTGCTTTTCATCACTCTTGACACAGTCCTCTTCCAGTAGCACTTTCAAGGCTATAAAGAGCTTTTTTGCACCTTCCACTTATAGCACAGAGTCTTCAGACTGGATTTACAGAAGGACTTGGGCAGACTTTGATACCTATTTGCCAGTCAGCTCCCCATTTACCACTCCTGATCCCAGTCTTTGGTATGGACACAGTAAATTCCTTTAAGCAGTACAGCACCCTGACAGTATTTCCTCACGTTGACCTGCCTGAACTCATGCTTGTGACTGTGGTTTAAGGCTCTACACCTATGTCAGCCAAATCCCTTTTTTAAGTACACTCATGCAGTGCCACATACCCAGTAGCAGTCCTGGACTGCTTCATTTTTCAACCAGCCATTGTTTGGGGTAAACAAAAGTTACTTTACTTGTCTATCTTGCAAAACACAAACAAATCTTTTAAAATTAAATAGCTGTCACAGTAAAATAGTGCTGTCATTGTGTAAGCACACAAGTGACATTTTTACCCTTGACTAAAAGACTGTACAACCCAAAGCCATTACACTGCTCAGTGCAGTTCAGCTCAGTTGGGCTCTATTGGCTCCTGTGGACGAGCAGAACTGGAACAGCGGGTGTTGGGTCAGTATTACCCACTGTCTGCTTAGAGAGTCCCAAACTCTCTGCATTGTCCTACTAAGCTGTTAGCTGAATAAATACTGAATATCATCTGCTGGCATTTTGCTACCCTAAGAACGACACAGGCTAGTAACAGTGGTTAGATGCTCACAGATTGGGTAAAAAAGGTGCAAAAAGTATGACATAACTCAGACAAAACAGCACTCTACTTAAGGGGTTACTTTCATGTTAACTGGTTTCCAATACCTTTGAAAAATATGCAACTTTACATTCTATGCCTACAAGCTGCCAGATAAGCCACAAGTAAATTATACCCAGCTGTTGTGTGGGATAATAGCAACAGATTGCGTAATGGACACCCAGATAAAAACAAACATGAATTCATTTAGAACATTAATTATCTAAAAATGGCAACTGCTTTTCAAGTTGTTTGCCTGATGATGCAGAGGGTGAAATAGTTCAGTTAGCTTATGTGCACCTCTGCCATTAAGGGGATTTTAGGGAAAAACAGCTCTGAAATTGCTTCTAACCCTTTGAGTGTCTTTAGTGTTTTCACACTTAAGGACCATGATATTCCTGTTCAAATACAACCCTTTTTTGTGTGTTACAGCCAATTTAAAGCAGGAATAGGCTAAACAGGGATATCAGACCAGGGACTTGCTAACATTTGTTAGTATCTGTCTGTATTTTCAAATTGAATGTTTTCTTCTTTTATATAAACCAGTAGGTGCTACTTTTCCTCTTGAGTCTATTAGCTTCAAAAAACAAAAATTGTTGCTTACTATGTATGTTGGTGGTATTGTATCATTTTCAAAGCTTCATAAAGATAGAGGTAAAAAAACCCCAAACCAATCAAACAGCTGATGAGGTGTCTCAGACTAACACCAACGCAAGAACACCTGTACCTCCGGACGGCTCATTAATTATTATGCACCTCTGCAAATAATGCAGCATATGACATTTGCTAACGGGTATCACTTGTGTCTGTCTATTTCCAAACACTCAGAAAAGGAAATAACTGCAGTATATGCTGGCAAATACACGATGTTCTGACTGTGATATTGGGCCTACAGTTTTTCAGTAGCAACCAGTGCAGGTGAGATGGCAACAATAAAGGCTCAGTAACTGCTTTAGTGAAACTTCACTGTCACCAAAAATCTCAGCAGTCACCAATGACAAGTTCTTTAAAAAAAAAATTAAAAAATCAAAAAATCAGCTTTTCCCCACTGAAGAAGTGCAAGAGGATGAGTATCAGGAATTAAGCCAAATTCCAGCACAGAACGGCTGAGTGTTGGTAGGCTGCCTAATACATCTGAGAGGTTTTAGATTTCTAATATGGAATGGATTAACGTTGGCAGTAGGCCTAACACCCTTGTGAGATATGAAACAGTAGCATAAACCCTGGGACCTTTTTGGGATTGCAAGATTATTTACTTGCTTAAATACATTTGCAGAGGTTGTTCTTTAAAAAACAAACTCCAAAACCAACAACAACAACAAAAGCCCAAGACCCTTAAAAAAATGAGAATTCCTATCTAAGACCACTGCTTATGATTCCCAAAATGGAGACAACTGCCGTTCTCCGCCCCCCCCCCCCCCCCCCAGCCTTGGGAACAGTTTGGTCTGGTTTATGACATGTAACGTGGCTGCTCAGTCAAAAACATATGTACTTGAGTAAAAAGTGAGACATAACTGAAGTGAACAAAGAGTTTACCAAATAAAAATATCAAGTAGGAGATTAAGTTATCAGGAAACTTAATTTACAAAAAGATTAGATAAAAATAGGTAGCACTGAAGATCATGCAGGGAGACTTCAGAAAAATAAGTATTCAAGTTTGTTAGATTGGACGGCTTAACTTACAAATATGATCATAAATACTGAATAGCACTAATGCTTTTTTGATACCACTACCTCAAGAACTTTTAAGCATTTTATCAGATGTAGGTGTTTTGCAAGAATGGTTCATTTATCTTCCTGCACTGTTTGTGTGGGTGATGGTTGCACTTGTCTGCTAAAATGAGACAAGGCATGATCGTTAATGTGGTCCAGCTGATTTGGGGTCTGGTTGTTGAACAGCTGCTGTTTAATAAGAGCCCAGGAGCCTTTATAAATATGCTACAGAAGTGTGCATTTGGTAATAGATGTCAGTTATCTTTATTCAAATTACTGTGCTGACAGTGCAGGCTTTTGACATCAGTGATGTCTGCAATGACAATATTTTGAGAAAGTTTTAGAAGCTGGTAAAATCCTCTGAGTAGGAAGATTTGTAACTAATCTTTTTGTAAGGCACAAAAATATTTTATGCTTCACTAGAAACAACTTGAACATAGATAACTGCCTCTCCTCCTCTACTTTTGTCTTTGTTCTTGTTTTAGAAAGGGTCTGAATTATATTTGCAGTTGCAAATTGTTGCTTCTTTAATGAGCAAGAAAGGAAGTTCATGTTTTCCAGAGCTGACAAGGGTATTTTCTTTTTTGTAAAGAACTTTAAAATATTGTGATTTGCCTTTGGTATGTATTATTCCCTTCTGTGTATGTTAAACAGTACACACATTGTTTGAATAAGAAAACTAGAAGTCTAACTTCCAAAATTCAACCCCTAGACCTGAATTCAACCTATTGTGCAATCAGAGCAGAACTATACTGTCATGTCTGCATTGGTGGTGCTCTTATGTTCAAGATCCACAGAAGCAAGCTACCAAGGCACAGGGCTGCAAAGCTATTTAGAAGCCTACCACATCAGACAAATTCCCAGAATCACAAGGGCACTTCCTCCCTTGTGCAGCTGAGTGTGTTTAGGAAGACCAAGTTAGGTATCAATTAAAAAACTGTCAGCACTGGGTAACACCTAGCTCTTACTTACCTTCTTAACAAAAGAAACTGAGACGTGAGGGAGGTTCCTTAGGGCTTCCTCTCAGCAAGCTTTACAATTGGTAAGGCTATCCAATTGTATCCAAGGCTATCCAAGAATCCTAACTTTAAATAGTCAGTTGGAAATGAGCGCCCAATCCTGTAAGAACCTAAACATTCTTCAGAGTAAAATAATAAATAAATCCACAAGGGTTACTTCTAACATCATGAGAAACATTTGTCATAAAACTCATCTGGTTTCCAGCCCTTTTCTGCAAAACACAAAACTTCAGTCTGAGACAAGATTCAAGTGAGGTGGTGTTGATGGATGGCTTTGATACATAGTATGTGAAGCACATGGTTATATTTCTTTCCTCTCATAGCCAACTACAGATTTAATAGCAAGGGACTACCTGGAGTAGCTTTTTCTTTTTAAAAATTTATAAAGCAAATAGCACTGTGTAACCTCAGTGGCCACTGGGACTCTACAAAGCTATCATAGTATAAATGTATAAAAATGTAGAGTTATGCTAGAAAACTTCTTTTGAGTATTGAGTTTATTCAAACCTGAAAAACTCAGCACAAATCAATGGATGGGGATAAACAGTAGAAAAATACTCATATAGACCAAAATTGCCTGTTATGCTTGATTTAGCATAGGTTGGCTGTTCAAGAGATTTGCTGATGATATAAGTTGTTTGTGGAAATTCTTAGGTTTTATTCTTTATTTTTAATAGTCCTGCCCAAAAATAGTAAGATAACTTGTGTTTTTAAATGCTATTCTGGGTATTAAAAATGTGCAGGACTGGACCCCTATCCTTATTGCTTGAAGGCTTCATTTATTACACCTCCAATTCACCTCCAATTCATTCACCTTCAAAATACAAATGATTCTGTTGAATGACCAGCCAACCTTCAGTCGCACATGACTTGCAGGTTTCTGAGCCAGGGGATAGCTCTAAAAAGTGCCCTAAAAAAACCTTAATGTTTCATCCTGGCAACATGCACCACTTTTTTTTCCCCTGTTAGTTTTTATACATTTAAATCATTAGGGAACCCTGAACGCATCAATTTGTTGCCTCAATAGCATGAGGTACTTGCTAAATTTATTTGGTTTATACTTGGTGATTAAGGGAGACTGATTCTCTTTTCCTGCCCTTTGAGGGAGCTCATGGTGTTATGGGGGGCATGTCAGCAATAATTAAGAAATACCCTGGAACAAATCCCAAAAGATACATATTTTTTATAAATAATTCCCCATGGAAAAACTTTAAAAATGATGCACTTGTTCTGAAAATGCTTCAGGCCTTCTCTAAATAGATTATATTGCTGGGGTTTTTTTAAGAGTGCGTGACTTGAGGTGCACATTTTGCTTATAACTCATAAAATCACAGTGCAGTTATGTGAGGGGAAACATGGGAATAATGTGCAGTGAGCTTCAATGCCTCACAAAGGATTTATCATTCAAACAATAACCCAGCTTTGTGTTTTATTCAATTGCAATACAATAAGCATAACAGTTTCTTCGGCCAAAACTGGAAATGTATTTTTTGACTTCACACTTACTAATTTTTAAAATTTTCTTATGTAGGCTTTCCCCCTATCTGGACTCCACGGATCAAATTTCTTTTTCTCTTTAGACGTTAGCCTTTTAGCGTGTACCATATTTCAAAATGGTTTTATACTGCACAATGCCTTAAGCCTTTCAGTGGGTGTACACTTCAATTTTCCTAGCAACTGCATGGAATAATCATATCACTTAGCAGGATATCAACTACAGATGTAGTCCTTATAACAATAATATGTGCATCTGCTGATTTAAAGATGCTTCCACACTTTGGTTTTAAGAAGTTTTGCCCAATTTCAAACAACTGAACATCAGATATTAAAAACATTGATTCAGACTGAAACAACCTACCCTTTTCCATTTTCTACTTCGAAGCCAGTGAAAGGAGAACAGGAAAGGGATGGCAAATAGAGCACATGTAAATTATGGTAAAAACAGAACAGAAAAATGAGAAGAGTACAGGTTAGAAGAGAAAACTTTGAATAAAGACAATAATCCAATAAACCTGTAAGACACTTACTTTTTGCCTTCCAGTCTTTGGTTCTGCACAGTGATAATAATCCTAGTACATACGGAAAACCCTCTAGACTTTAGGCAGCCAGTTCAGGAACTCAGACTCCAAGAAGTATCCCGACTATCCGTCACAGGAGATGTGACCTACTTTTCATATGGTCCACCGCGTAGTTAAACATATGCTACATGTTGCCAAAAGGAAGCTCCAGCACAAAAGCTCACAGTACTGCCAATATGGCATTGCAGTCCTGTACTGCAGAGTAAGCAACATGCCTCCATAGATGTTCAAGTGAAGACTACTGTGTGGATTCCAGAGCAGTTTAGAAATATCAGTTTAACTCATTCCACCATTTTATCAGGTGAAGTAATAACTGCTAAGTGATTCATCCCATTATTATATAACAACTTATGACTAAGTTGGAAATGGATCCCATATTTTCTAAATATGAAGATATCATTCATCAAACCTTACTTCTTACCTTGAGGGGCTATAATTCAATTACTGTACTTCTAATCATGTATCAAAGCTCTATATTCTCTCTGCACATCACAGCAAGTACTACAAAATAATCCACATTAGTTATTTAAACAGCTGTTTATGGCACTTGTATTTAATGCATACTAAAGCAAAATGGGCAAGGCAGAGGTTGAAAGAAACAGATTCAAGAACAAAACTTGTCCTTCAGGCAGTGAAGGTCAGGGCACATAATGGAGTAGTCACACCAAACCTCCTAAGGGAGATTCATTTGACACACCACATTTTGGTGCTATTTTCTGGTCCGTCATGGAATTGTACAAAGCACTGAGCATAGTTGAGAAGCTGCCTTTTGCCCAGCTTTCAAAAGGGAGATAAAAGATGTAATCATAAAGATGATTATATTTTACATGCAGTATCTTTCTGATTAATATTGGACTCTCCACAAACAACAAGAGCTCAAACAGCTGAGCAAGTCCAGGATCCAGGAAGTCCCCTTTGCCCTCACCCCATCAAAACTAATTATATTTAAAAATAATCTTCTGCCCTCATAAGATATTGTGTGCAACTGGAAAGTAACTAAATATGAAATCTGGAACAGTGCTATCACCTACCAATAGTATCATATAGGTGCACCAAGTGAATAGCATTCCAATCCTCTTGTTCTATTTCTTCCATGTGGATAAAGCAAGAAAGACTAGGAATAAGAGAAATTGCTCTTTAGAAAGCAGATGGGTTTTTTGTTGGTTTTTTTTTTTTTTAGAGGCATGGACTTTTATAGGACAAAAATCCTTATAAGTTGCTTGAGTACAATTTTGCTGCATGAGTTTAGGAGAACGTTCTCCTCCCACAGGCACAGCTGTAGCGTAGGGCCTTGTAGATGCAGCAGCGTCCCTGACTGCTACACTCTCTTCTATCAATGTCCATGTCTGTCATCCACAGTCATTGACTGCTTTGATCCATCTTCTCTCTGATCACAAATCTTTTCTTAAATGTTCAAGAGAGGGTGAAACTACAACAGGTAGCACACTGATGTCCAGGAGGAGGAAATCACACCTGGGATTTCTAGCATCTTGCCTGTACATGCCCTACCTTCCTCACAATGATTTTTTTTTTTCAATTTTCAGAGCCTTCCTTTAATTTGAACAAGCACCTCTGAAGCTATGTCCATCCTGTCCTCCTCTCATCTGTATCTTCTTGCACAGGTACAGATTCTTTTGTTCAGCAAAACACTTTAAAAAGTCAAAGCAAAGCGGCTTTAGCGCTCTTCATAAAAGCAGGGATTCAAGAATCTGGCTCAAGTTTTCTCTCCCTTTGATCTTCCCACAATCTTCCATACATCACTACAGTTATGATTCAGTAAAACTCAAATTAACCTGGTGTTGTAGAAAGCTGGGCTGGAATGTTAGCATGTGCTCAAAGCTGAGCATAGGTATGAGCATCTGACTGAATACTCATGATTTACAGTCAACGCTCAGAAATTGATAGCAATCAGAAATGGATACTAAGCACTCGGGGGCTGAGGTGGCCTGCTGAAATGGGGCTCGTATTAGAGGTCAGCAGTTGTCTTCTCTTGCTGATGTCAAAAGTGACCCCTTCCCTAGATGAGACAACAAAGCTAGTGCATGGAATATGATGATAGAAATCCTTTGGTCACAGTAATTATCACAATTCTTTTTTAAAATTACCAAAAGTATTTAACCTTTACGTTAAAAAAAAAAAAAAAGCTGTAATGATAACTCTCTTACAAAATAAAAAGCAATTTTTAAAATGAAAAAGCAACATTAAGATTAAAAAAACTTTAGAAAATTAGATCTGTGCTTTAAGCCTTGACCGGGAGTCAAGGTTTTGATCTTATTTGCTTAATCTTCTGAAGTGTAGGTTGTTTTTTTCAGTTCATGAAGAAACTGAGACATAAAAATGGCATTTTTAGCCAGTAACTCATACATTTAGATTTCTGGGTTTAGGTTTTGGAAAAAATGCACCTAGTTGTTTTCTTATTACAATACTGCTGGTTTTATTCACCAGTCCGTATTTTTCTTGGAATGTGGTAGTGTGGAATGTTTTAAATTAGAGGTTTTACTTTTTACTATCCAGTGTCTACTAAATAAGTCCATCATCTAATTCTAAAATTCTGAAGCAGCAAACATACACTTGTAGCCAGCAATACATACATTTTTACTCCAGAGAAATGCTCTTCTGTTCTAAATTTACTGCAGAAAGTTTCAGACACAAAAGAAAGGCTCTTTGCCAAACCTAGCTTTGCTTCTTTATAATAATACTTTAGGTCTCTTCAAATATACTAATTAAATATTGTAAACTGACGAGAAGTTTCCATCAAGGCTATAATCAATAATAACAGATGCTAAGCTTCAGTTGACATAACATCAGAATCTTTTATATACAATTGTTTCAAATGAAACTATGGAACAAAGGCATTAGACTGGAGGCAAATATTAATAAAAGTCATATTTGATACTCTAATTATAAACAGTTTTTTGAAATATGAGCCATGTATTATATTAAAAAGATACAGGATATAATCCCTGCTACTGCAAACCACTGCATATTTTGCCACCCAGCACAACAATCACTATTGTCTATTGAACACACATGCTGTTTGGAATACGTACTGACGGGTGTATTAACAGTGTTGAGAGACTCTCCAGAGGTTTGGATTTGGGATTTGGTTTGAATAAAAAATTTAAAGCTGGAATTACAGTGATACTTACTTGAAGCTCTAGAAGGTTACCCATACAATTCCTTCTCTTAAAATCAGAACAGTTAACCTTGACATTGAGGCACTGGGTTGGGCTCAGTTGCCAGGTCTGATACACAGTCTGTTGAGAGTTTTCTAGTCCTAAAATATGGGCTAATAACACAGTGTTTCATTATCCTCTTTTTTGTTATTCTCTGCTATTCTAGTGTATTTGAGAAGGAACTGTCTCTTACTGTATGTGCAAACAGTGTACAAAATTATGGACTCTTACTCTCAAATTGGATGTCTAGGTACTGCTGCAAATGTTATTAGCCAAGCCTAATTTTCTTTTCAGAGTGAAAATAACTTCCCTTACCTCTTTGTCCATTATTTTTTTCCCAACAGTTTTGGAGTCCACAGCTTGATACTGTCTTTCCAGAAAGGGAGAAAAGGAATTTTAAATTTCAGTGTTTATCTCTCAAGACATTCTGCCTAATGTAAGAAATCCATTTTGCCTAATGCCGACTGAATTAGCACAGTGAAATACTTCCTAGATTGTCTTTCCAAACACGACTCAGCATGACGCTCCCTCTCTGAAAAAAAAATACCCAACAGTCTGGTACTTGCAATTGCAATGGACATCTCAGAACCGCAAACTAAGATCACTTTCAGTTTGATTTGAGTCCTCTTTGATTGACATTGATAGTGGTTTTGAAGAGGATTTGCTAAGTAAGAGCCAGAATTGTATCATTTTAGAAACAGTTCATTTGGAGAATGCCTCCTCCACCCCTCCCCCCCCCCCCCCCCCCCCCCCCGCCCCACTTTCCCCAGCCTATTTGATAGCTGTGAAAGTACAGACATTTTCCTCTGTATTTCATAAACCACTAGTCCTAGAGGACCATCATTTAATGAAGAAAAAGGAAATTATTCTCCATCTAACTTTTTAGAATACTGAACTGGGTACTGCCTTGAAGATCACAGACTTGCACATTGCAGATTGCACTGAAGAAATACTCAGACTGTTCCCTCTGTCTCATCCCCTCCCCCACCTCCCCCGGGCAAAAGTTTCTGGTAGTTTACTTAAAAGGCTCCAGTAATTTCTTTCTCTAGTGCAGGCAGGTGCATGTGAAGAACAGGATAGTTCTCATCCAGGTGGCACGGCTCAATCAGCTTAGGAACTGGTGCTGATGCACTGTCAGGGTGATAAGAAATAATGCACTTTATTGAGCAGTAATTCTCATATCTTTGTTTTCGTCTAATAAAGACCAGCACTTGTACAGTCCAGCTGACAGGGTCTTGGACAATACACTTAATTCCCATCTAGAGCTATGGTGTTTCATAGCACAAGATAAGATAGGTGAGAAGTTCTGCCCTTTAAAATTCCATGCAAAAACCTTCACAACAAGAGAAGTTGGTATGTAATACTTTCTCATTAGAAACTGTTATTCTCCAAGCACCTCTGTGCCATACCAGTCACCTCGCTCCCCTCCTCCTGACTTCCACCAATATTGTATTTGTAGATTTGGAAATATTTAGATTTAAGGTTTTGGGTTGGTTTTAACATACAATAAGGCCACAGTCAGGAA
Source organism: Caprimulgus europaeus (assembly GCA_907165065.1). The sequence goes on from OU015539.1 coordinate 12,720,339, forward strand.
TAACAGAAGCCTGATGGTTTCTGATTTCTGTGACTAACATCAGCTTGCTGAGTCTATTAATAGGGCTAGTGTTACCTTGAACTGCTCTTGGATTGGATTTGTATTAGGTACAGGCGTTGATATGTAGAACTTGGAAAATCAAATGAGTAGGTTAAGACAGTACTACTATTCTGTTCTTCCTCGTGTTTATACTTCAGCTTCTAGTCAGCTTGTATAATAAGGAACAGCTGCAGAACAGGCAGGGTGTATAAATAAAAACAGAAACAACAAAATGTCACATTTTGATAGTATTAACTATATCAAAATAGTATTTTCATGTGTGTTCACAATGAAGATTGTACCAAACTGTTCAGTTTATGAACATTCAGACTTCCAAATACTTTGGGGGGGGGGGGGGGGGGGGGGGGGAAAGAGAAAGTTTCATTCTTAATACAGTGATGGTAGACAATGTTTTTCCTTTCACAAAGTGAGTTATTCTTTTTCTTTAATAAGTCTGCTCCCAGAAGGGCACTTGAACAGATATTTGCATTCAGTACTATGTTTCCTTAGACCACTTTACAGAAATTTCTGTCAGAAATATCTGGGATGTCATTTGCAATTATGATGGCAAGGATTTTTTAAAAATGCTAAACTAAAACATCCATTCAGACTCATAGCTCTCATTCATATAATTTTACTGATATATCAAAAAACATGACTCTTGCAAAGACACCGCTTTTTCTTTATAGAGCAGTGATGCATTAGAATTTTTTTAACCAAGAACTTCTTAGCACTCACTTCTACAATAGCACTAGAACAGTGTTGAATACTATCCATATGGATAACTCAGTCCCAACATCAGTTCTTTGGCCTCATCAGAATGTGTAAAAGGTATATTTCCTTCTTCAGAAAGAGACTTTAAGATGAGAGTCTCAGTTAGTACACACTAGTCAAAGGGGTTTAGTTCCATACTGAAAGCCACACAGGTAGGCTTCTGCACCTTGGCTGTAAAGTACAGCTCAATTAATGTTTCTGTTTCCAGAAAAAGACTGGATTTCAATACCATTAAAGTAGAAAATTAATTTCTATTAATATGAGTGACTTGATTCCAGTGTCAATTGGAAAGCAACTAAATACATACAATGGAGGAATCCATGATAATACTGTGGAGGGAGGTGAGTAGGGTAGAGATCATCTCCTTGACAAATACACAGTCTCAGCAATCGAAAACTGCCCTTATGTGCACTTGGTTTTCCCTGCTTGAAATTAGCATAGTAGCTGAAATGTGTTGTATTTGCAAAATTCCAAATTTTGCCATCCAAGCTTTGATCTGCATACATCAAGGTAACTACAGCTCAGAGAAGATGTGATTTTTACTATGCAGTGTACAATAAATGAGCCAAAGAATATATGAAATCTGGACTCTGTTGCCCATTGGTTCAGGGCATTTAGTTGGGGAAGTAGCAAACAAAACCAGGCTCCAGCTCTTCTTCCCTTTAATTACCTCAGCAAAATTGAATAGGCCTTTTCTCAGCGGGTGAGTAAACAGGGTTCTCTCATTGCCTTTCTGAGAAAACTATATTCTAGTCAAAGTACCTAACTGCAGCTGAAATGCAGCAGGGTTATGAACTTCTGTTTGAGGGGCAGGACTAAAGGCATGATCCTTCCTTGTTATTTTACATTAACTGCTCTGTTTTGTACACTTTCCTCTCCTTATTTCTACAAGGAAGTGTCATTCTTTACTCTTTGGTACTTAACTCAGTGCTTGCATTGCATACAGAGCTTGGATCCTAAATGTGATACGAATTCCCCAAGCTGGTAAAGAACCTGAAAGAACGATGTTACAATACAAAGAAAAGTTATAATCCTAAATTAAATGTATTATTCTCCCTGTGATTACCTTATTAAATGTATCTTTGTCAATCACTGTTTACAATTGTATGTGTCTTAAAGTAGAGCACAGATGCCCCAAATACTTTTTTATGTTCTTTGTGCTAAAGGCTGCATAAACAGACAAAGAAACAGTTCTCACTTCAACAAATCATGTATGCATGCAAGGAAAGCTATGAAAAGCAGCTTGTACTGCGTACTTCATGGTTAAAGAAACCCACATAGCTCCTTTTTTTGCCAGAGTCATAGTGCTAAGGCACTGTGTCATCACTAATTTTTGAAATTATTCCTTAAGTAGGAATACAGCTGATGTTTCACTGGCTCTTTTTACAGATTTCTGTGGCAACCATTCTTGCACATTATACATGTATTTAATTTTTTATACTGTGATTTCAAGATGAGGCTCAAGCCCCAAGGTGTCTTCATTAATTAAATGTATCAGTTTAATGCACATACACATACAAAACCTTACTTGCAACACTGTCTCCATGTGTGTTACTCCAGAATTAAAAATGCAAGGCATGGGGAGGAGGGAGGGACAGTGAGGGGAGTTAGGTTTTACCAGTACTTTTATTTTTAACATATAAGTGAAGAAATCAAAAGGAGGTTGTGTCAAAATGTACTCACCAGGAACCTTCAGTTTTCAAAGGTCATCTTGGGCTGTGGTTTGAGTTTATTTCTACAAGGACTGGGGTCCAACTTTCAAAGGCTCATATTTTTACACTAGAGACAAGCAGAGAGAGGAAGCAAAAGATGGTTTTTGACACCATAACACTATATATCTTCAGGGACCTTTTGGAGACCTAACCAACTCTCAATGCCCTGAGGATGTTCTGACAGGAGCCTTAACTCCCAGAAGCCTTTATGAGCTCCTGCTGTATAAAATAGCTGAATAATTGTTGAGGCCTACTAGCTGGCTGCAGGAGATTCTGAACACTTGCAGCTAAGCAAACGAGGGAGGCCCTGTTGTCTTCACAACCAGATTTACAGGCATAATCATCTGCAAAGAAATAAACACTTTTACCTTCACTGATGCCGTTCCACCAGGCAGAAAGCAACGTAAACTTGAGAAAGAGAGCACCAAAGTCTCGATCTTGTTGCAGATCCATTTATTATCATTATTCTTAGAAGCAGATTCTTTAGTCCAGCTCTGCTTAAAGCAGGGTCAGCTACAGCAGGTTGCTGGGGCTCAGGACCATGTCCAGTTGGGTTCTGAATTTCTCCAAGGGGTAGAGATTCCATAACCTCCACGCCTGTGTCAGGGTCTGACCATTCTCACAGTCAGAGCATTTTTTCTTATATTTAATTAGAATTTCTTGTATTTCAGTTTGTGCTCACTGCCTCTCATCCTGTCACTGGATACCACATTCCTTAGTGATGGCCATATTTTGCCACTACAGCACCAAGAACATCTACCAGTCCCCCTCAGTATTTTTTTTCTCTCTCATACCTTCTACCTCAATTTAAGTTCAGCTCTGACCCCCATATCAGAAGCCATAAAGAACAACTACGCTAAGAAGTGCTTTATTCTAATATTGAACTAGATATCCATTGAGGGTATGAAATCTCTCCTCCTTTGTCAGGCTTCTCACTACAGCTTTCTCTGTTTATCTTCTAGCAGCCTTTCTGTGACAGGAAATAAAGAGCATAAAGCATAGCATTCTGTGAGAAGGCCATGCTCTAATCACTAGAGCTCGCTCTGTGAAGAGTTATCCCAGGCTTCTATTCCCCCTGCTAACCATCAAATAGCTGAGTTATTTAAAAATTAAAATATTTTTTTAAGGCTCTGCTAAGCTGAGATCTTTTCCTGGCAAGTTCACGGCTGGAATCAATTTTTATAGCCATGTTACCAAACAAACTAAAAATACAGGGCTTAATAATGGAAAACCTGACACAACCTAAAGTATAATGGAATGGGCATGCTCCTGTAATAATTCTTTTAAGCCTACAGAAACTAAGCAATGTTAATTATTAATCAAAAGCAAAGCACTCATTTTAAACATTTTTCAAGGAGATCTGCTCATTTAGTTCCTTGCTACTATATATTATATCAGTAACTGTCATTCAAAACCAGCAACACTTACACAGCTGCGAGGACACTGATCAGAAATAATACACACAACACACGTGACACAGGGCCTAACAAAAACATGGAACTAATCAGCTGTGCAGTCTTCCTGTGTCAGTGTCTCTTCCTCCTCATAGCTTTGCCCAGTCAGGCACTCCATATTTACTGTAAATAGTCCAGAAAATGACGCCATGTAATACTGATAGGGGTGCTAATTACTGCAGCAAAGAACACCTACCCAAACCAGATTATGTTTGTTTCAAACCCTTAGATGCCAACAAAATTTCTCTAAAGGTCATTTTGTTTCATAGCATTCTTACTTCTTGGTCTTTGTTGTGGAACACAGAAGTCTTCTGTTTCTTGTCAACCTCTTACCTGGGAGAAGTGGAGAAAATCAGTTTCATAGGTAATTGCTTAGTTCTGAAGAAACACCTGGGAAGGAGAGGTGAAAAAAGACCACTAATGGAATGAAAACTGCAGTCAATAAAAAGTAATGTGGATTTTAAAATGATACACTGCCAAACAAAGGCTTTATAATGCAGATTTGAAATGCTGTTACTTCAATCTTCTCCCATTTATCCTTCATCTTCTCTTATTCTGATCTTGGTCATCAGTCTGGAATGATGTACTATTTTCTCACTACAACCTCAAGGTTGATGTGAATTAATTGTATGCTTCTTTCAGTCCTCATTAAAGTCCTTGACACAAGAATGAGTTTTCACAGAAGTGAATGCCAAGATGTTCTGATTCTCATTGAATATTCTCATTAATCCATTCTTAGGACAAAGACTAATGATAAAGAATAAGCACAGATATTAATTATTTTATTTCTCATGGCAATCTTGGGGATGTAATGAGAATGGAATGATCACCTCATTTTGGTTCTTAAACTAAGGGGTTTTTTAAGGATAGAAAAATATTCAAAATTAATTTATTCTTGTAATTAAACTGTGATAAGACCAGAAGCTTAAAACACATCACAGTAATTCATTCTTGTGCAAGTTTTAAGGGCCCAAACCTGTAAGTGCCAATTAGAGAGAACAGAAGCAGAGGATACAGGTCAGTGGAGTAGAGCATCATAATTTTTCCTTTTGGAAAAATTATGTGCTGACAATAGACAACCTTACAGTCCTAAGATGGTAACAAGATGTAATAACACTATAAATGATCTCTTTGAGTTTCTATTCATTTCCAGTGGATTTGCTCTATTGGTTGCTGTGCATTAGCACAGTTCCTTAGTTGTCAGTGTCTTTCACCTCAGTATGGATGGCATATTGACTTATGCTATAGTTTGTCAGAAGTCAATTAATAGTTAAACTGTATCTCATCAGATTGAAATACTGGTTTTTAAAGACAGCTAAAGCTATCATTGTTATTTTTCAGAGGCTTATTACAGAGTAAAATCCATACAGCCTTTATTATATATCTACCCTTGAGAGAACAAGTACTGGGAGAGAGCAAATATTATCACATAGGAAAGGCATTAAGGAAATGCAGACTGCTTAAATTGTTCAGAAGAACACAAAGCCCTGAAATCTCAACAGCTTCTTCTACTGGTCCTTTCTTCTAGAAGGTTTTTTTAAGAAAGGAGAAGGTAGGAGAACAAATTCTGACCTTCTCTTGTATTCCATTTAAACCCCAAACCCCACACTTGTTTCAGCAGGAGGCAGATTCTGACTACTGAGGTTATTAGTAAATTATTCATAATGCTGTCATTTCTGCTGGGATGGGAGAAGAGTATGAAGATTCCAAGCAAGGCACATCATTTACTCCCGAACCATTTTTTTAAGTGACGTTTTGTGTTCATCCTTTTTTAAAAGCATTTTTGGTCTCTCCCACAGCTTTCATGGTTTTGGTATTATACCATAGGCATATTTTGATTTAGAGCAGAAAAAGTATATAATTCCATCAATTCAGAAGAATTCCAGTATAGACAGGAAGTCATGAATAGTGTTGTAATGTGGCAACGCACAGGATGAAAGCAGTATGTTGCCCATGTGCTCATCCCATTCCCAGCCAATTCCAGCTCCATCTTTCACTGATCCTACTCACTTTCCACATACAAAACTCAAGGACTTCACTGTGGTCGGTCCATTCAGGGATTCTTAAATAAATACAAGGCGTTACTTCCCTGCAGTTACAACTGTTAAGTATTAATTGATAGCTGTATGTTTGTACTAAGTCATTCAATACACCTAAATACATAAGAGAAATGACAAACAGGTTTCTCTGAGAATGTCTGTATTAATTTGGTAAATTTCATTCTTGCTGGTTATAATCCCTTCTCCCACATCTGAAATTTCCCAAAACAGTGTGTTGCATGAAAATAATTTATCTATGCTGCTACCTCATTGACTGCCATTCAAATTGCCTTCCAGGGCATTACACCAAAGGTGAATGTACTTTTATGTCTTTTCATATATTCTATTCCTACTCAAAATATGATGGGAAGGCCCTAAGTAGAGCGCTTTCCCACAGTACCATAGCACTGAGTAGGGGAGGCCAAAAGAAGGGAAAACATGCCTTTGGGAGTTGGCAGAGAATTCACTGGGACAGGTAAAAGCTTACAAGATTGTGCAAGAGTAGAAGCCAAAGACTGTGAGAAACTTTTTTTTTGTTTATAAGTACTGTTTTAAATAAAAATTTCAGACTAGAAATTAAAATTTAAACAATGTAAGTGCCTCAGAGAACCAGGCTATAAAGCAGTCCCTTAATGGGACTCCAGCACAGCCTTTATTTTTTAATGTGAAGGAGGAAAGGATTTGTCATTAAACTTTAAAAATAATCAAAATAAAAATCCTTTTTGTTTTTGTGTGCTGACAGTGTTACTAAGAACAATTGTTTGCACTTAATGGGTGTCCATTGGTAGGGAGAACTTCCTTCTGTGTAGCAGGGATTAAATTCAAATGTAAACTTCTTTGGCTGTCCTGTAGTCTATATTTTTTCAATCAATTATGCAGAATGTCATGTCTGAAGTATCTGCTCTTTAACAATTACATCTCAACCATTCGTACTGTGTGGAAGCTCTTAAGGACCCTCTGCTTTTAGAACATGAAGTAAGAAATGGCATGCAAGACAACTGTATTAAATGGATGTGATCTGTAAGATCAACGCTTGCTGTCTTTCCTATTACTTGCTGTGAGAAGTACAAGCAGCACACTTTAGCATCATACTAAACACTTTTGTGCTAGACAGTTACCTAATTCGGCACAAACCTCGAGAAAGCATGAAATTAGCATCTTGTTCTGCTATCCAAACATCAAAGTTTTCTACACTGCAGAAGGTTGTGCAAAGAAAGTAAGACACTACCTATTCTTTAGCCTCTGTCTTTTCAGTCCCCCTCAGTAAGGTGGTCATTGTAATAAGCAGAAACATACAGAGAATATAAACAGGAGACACTGCAGTTGAGAAAACAAGTTCATTTATAAAGGACAAAGCAAAGGCAGCCTGTAGGAGGAAACCTTGGCACTGAAGGCCCTAAACTTCAAGATCAAGTCTGTTAATACAGTAGGGTACCTCTTAAACTGAGCCTTTAGGCCCTGTTACTACCTCTATGTCAGTAATGAAAAATAAATTAAAATAAATATCCAAGCAGTGCTCCTTGATCCACACAAGTCTTAATACATGCTGATGAGCATCAGTATTTCCAACAACAAAATTATGCCTTTCTGCTCATCACTGGTGGACCTTGTTCTTACAATATTATTACTTATTTTGGTCATGAAAGTAGTTTGCAAGTTGAATCTGCAAGTGAATGTACTGTGGTGTACACAGTGCATAGTTCCCATAAATTTAGCACGCAGGAATTTATTTCAGCAGCTACAGCTTTCAGTAGTTCATCAGTTTTGTTTTGCATGAATGTAATTTACCTTTCAGCCACCAAAGGCTTACAGTACAAGTCTTGTATTGAAACAAAACTAGTACTGTAACAGCACTCACATCATGCTCCTGAAGGGGGGAAATCCTTGTATTTATTCCCAAGTTTTCCAAACAGTTAAACGCAGACGTATATCTCTGCACATTTTTAGAGCAGTGTTAACATTCTGGTTGCACAAGCCTAGTAAAATTACAGTTTCAATAATGTAGTTGTAATTATTTCTATAATACAAGGACACATAGTCTCTTCCTTCCCCCCCCCCCCCCTTAAAAAAAAGAAACCATGGGAAGAGGAAAGGCTATTGAAGTACTCTCCTATTGTACAGTCACAGGTCTAAGGGAAACAGAAACGCTGTGGTCTAAATGAAATAAATCACTGAGATTCAGAGACAGCCTTATCCACTGGAAATAGCCACAAATGAAGGGGAAAACAAAAAGACATTTCAGACCTTGAAAGTGCAGATTTGCAGTGTTTGAATTTATCAGCTTTCAGGAAGAAAGACCCATTTCATTAGTGGAAATTTTACCTTATTAAAGCACAGAGAATTTGGCCAAATTTCTGCTATGCTTGTTGGCTTCTCTTACAAAGTATGGGCCATCTTGGTTTTTGTTGAAGTTATTAGGATTTTTTGCATTAATTTCAAGATGGATAGCCAGGGGGTCCCAAGCAGAGATAAGAAAAAAGGCATACTCCCTCTTACCCAAAGTACAGCTCAGATCAAATGCTCTTGCCTTCCAGGGTGTAATTCCTGATGGTCTCTTCATGCCTTAGATGTTTCTTTTCACAATAACCAACTTCTACAGTCAATTTTACAACAACATTTGTGTTTTAGAAAGGAAATCTAATACTAACCATGGAATCCTGTCAAGAATTCAGTAAATCAAGTGACTTTTTATGGTATTTTACAAGAAAGAAAACTATTCAGGTAAACTGACAAGTCCAAATAGGAATAGGAGACTCCAACTAAGGCGTATGTTATGAATCATAGCCTACTACCCCTGCTGGGATTGAGAGAGAATCTCCAACCCAAAATGAATTCAAACCAGTTTACAGGGATTCTTAAAGTTTTGCTAAAAAGGGAAGCCAGAATGCTGACAGCTTTATTAGAGCATATAACTCAAAATAAGAACCAATGCATTTTAAGATTTCAAGGATACCTTTCAATATGAATCTAATTCCCTTTAAGATATTGTTGAACTTCCTAAATAGTACTATATCTTCCTAAAATGTCGTAAGTGTTTATATTTCCATCAGAATGAGGTATTTTGCCAGCTGGGCTAAAACTTGCCTCTCCAGTAAGTATTCCAGCAATATATGCTGAGTTTCAACAGCTTTTTGTCCATTCAGTATTGCTATGAGCCTTGATACTACAGTGTTCAGGATCATCTAAGAACCTATGGAGTTATGATAACTTTGTGTTGCGAAACCTTTATATAAAGCAAATACAGTTAAAATGTTATACTTCTCTGCTTCTCTTTATGTACCAGGTTCTTTCTATGAACATTGTGCAATTTTGTCTAAGCAACCTTCTACAACTCTAAAGGATACATACATAGAGATATTTATAGAGGTATTTATGATCTAGTTTCTTTTCATGGTGCATATGCACGTACATACATTAAAAATCTTTGGATCTTTTAGTGTAAGTCTCAAATATTTGGTAGAGCACTAAGAAGCATTTTTGTGGCCATGCAAGGAGTGCAAAGTCAACACTGTATGGACCCTTCTGGACTAAATGCTTACTATGCAGCTGAGGGGTAGAGGGGAGGCACTAGACTGACCGTTCCACATAACCTTGCTTAGGTCTGCATTTCTTTTGTGTTTTACGTGGAAAAAAAAGAAACTGAAATGGGCTTCAAGCACCACTCATACATGTCCCATCTTATCTCTATCTATATGTTGTTATGGAGTCACATAACTCATTTTTTTAAATCAAACTAGGATAAAGTATAACATAATATAAAAGATGCTTTACTGTTACAATGATGTGGTAAGTTAATACATGCTTTATATCTTCACAGAAATAAAAGACTGTCTGCTGTCCCAAATACACAGAATACAAATAGTTTTTAAAATGTGGTTTTACTACCAGCTTTAGTGTCCTAGTAAGGAAGATGGATTCTTCCTTCAAGATTGCTTCTTTTAGACTGTTATAATGTAGTGAGTCCCCAGAATACTACTGCAGTGAAAAGAAAGTCATCTCTCATTAAGCATGAAAGATCAAGTATCTTAAAAAACTAACTTATCCTATTAAATGTCCCCACAGATACAGAGGACTATTTTAAGCCCACCAAAGGGAAAGCTGTACTCGGTATGATGCAAAACAGGTCCAGGCTAGATCAGTGCAGGTTCACTGGGACAGGAGATATTCTTCACTGCACCTAGGCACACAAGTTTCTTTTGATACTTGAGATGTTCCTCTTTCCCCGTCCTTTACCACTCCTTTTATATCCCCAGCTGTCTCCTGCTTCATCAGTTGTTTCATTTGTATTTTATAACATCAATAACATCCAAGCCCCAACTTACATTATCTATATCAAGAGAACATCTTCACAGGGATGCATGACAGTTTAATTGATTTTTTTTTTTTTTTTAAAACAGCAAAATAGGAGCAACTTTTTGCAAGTTTTCTTCTTTGTTTTTTTTTTTTTTAATGCTGAAGTGTCAGGAAGAGCAGCTGGCAGAGCTGCATACTTGCCTTCGCTTTGCATACCCTCCAAGCCCTACTCTGTCTTGTCCTCGTTACAACTACAGCCACATTAACCTCCTAACTAGCTTTATAACCAAGGCTTTTCATCAAGCAATATTGGTAAAAGAATTAAGGTCAGACTGGCAGTTGCTGTCCTCTTTATTCATGTAATAAATCCTGATTAATCAAGAGTTACAGTTCATTTAGATAACCTCATTGTTACATACTTTACTGTGCATTCACACCTAGCACAATCTTTTGCTAGCTCTATAAAAATAAAATAAATCATACGGTTAGGTGTTGTGGCACAAAAAAAAAAAAAACAAAACAGTAACATATAAGCAAGTGAAAAATGGAAGTGATATCTTCAGACCTACCAAAAAACATTCACTATTATGCAGTGAAAACAATGAAATAGAACTATTTTCCCTCAACAGTAACAAGATACCTGCTACATATGCCCCATAACAAATCAAAAGTCTGGAAAGGAGTATTTAACTTTATGTTCAATGACAATATTAACTTCAAATATTCACTGTAGGTATAAAAACTGTACCCTACAGTAGTAGGAACCACCTAAAAATCCATAAGTTGATACAAAAAGTAGTCTGTATTCTCAGAAACTAAGACTACGGAACGAATGCCATGCCCGTTGTCTTCCACCTCCCTGTACCATCTCCAGTAGTGCTAGGAGATAGCATTAAAAACTCGTTTTTAAACTATTTTCCTGTCCCTCTTCATCTGCCACAGAAGTCTCAATATTTGTCATGTATCAGAGACACAGGCAAAGCACTGCTGAGCTTCAAGAGCTTTCTCCCATAACAGCCCCTTAATCCAGTACAGATGAATCTGCCTGTACAAACTATTCTGAAGTGGTTCTAGTTTGTGCGACAGACCAAACTACTATCAGTAGCCTGAGGCAAAGAAGAGACATGCTGTCTTCACATTTTCATTTTTGATAGAATAGAGCTGGGTTTAAAAATCAAGCACTCCATGATATCTCATGAGAAGCTTTTGATTAAACAAAATATTATCTTCAAAAATGAATGTTTTTCAATTAATACCCATCCTATTGAGTACTTTTATTAGGAACTTTTAAATGAAAATAATGTTTTCATTTGTAAATTTATTTTTTTTCTCTACAACATTCAACTCTCAAGCAAGCGCATGTATCACAAAGTCATCTGTTCAGTAATGCTACAAACATTACTATTTTTCTTCATTTCCATCAAAATTTTGCACAAGGGTAAAAGCAAGTCTTTCCAACTTTGGTTGAAGCTTTTTCTCTTTTGTTTTCTTCATAGATGCATGGTCTAAATAGCTAGCAATTGTTGGCAATTATAATTCAGTTTTACATGTCCAAAGAGAAATTGCAGTCAAATACCTTATCTGCTGGGTTTGTTACATATCTACTTTGCAAATGGCTTATCTTCATCTGTATAACTTTCTATGATTAGTGTATTCCCATTTAATTTTAAATATATAAGCAGAAAATTTTCTTATTTATCTACTTGAGATCAGCTCTCTTTTTCACTGTCAGCATAGTCCGAGAACTTACATGTCACCTCTGCTTACTTAAAGCCCAAACATAGTGCAAGCTGAGAAAGTGCTGTGCTTAAAAAAAAAAATTTAAAAATAGATCTAGTTGAGGAAATCACAGAGAGAAGTAAAATCTAGGCAGTTTTGTACACAATGCAAAGGTGATGACCTTAATGATGAATTGGGACACACTAAATTTGCAGCTGCTGTCTAATGAGGAGGAGAGGCTGCAGGCATCAGAACTAGAGCTGAGAATAAATCTGGTATCAGATGACCTAAAAATAAACATATCAGTTGGGAATGCCCAATGTTCTAAACTCCAACTGGAAAAAGCCATGAGTGTCATGGGTCGCAAGAACATCATTAGTCAGCAGTGCCATAGTTGAGGTAGGGAGAAAAAGATCACACACAAAAAAACCCCCACCAAAACAAAAACCTGCACACTGGGATAAACACAAACAGCAATATCATCAGAAGGACACATGAGAGAATTTTTACACTTCACTTGGCAGTAGGGCCACAACTGGAATACAGTGCCTGGGCTGGGGTGCTGCATTTGAATAGAAAGCAGCCTCCATTCAGCCCACTGAAGAAAAAACAAGGATGATCTGGAAGACGCACTCTCTGAAGGAAGACTGAAAGAACTAGGGTTGTTCAGTCTAGCTAAAAGATGTCTGAGGGGAAGTATGAAGGCAATATTCAAATACACAAAAGAGAGCTCCAAAACAGAAAGGAATAATTGCTGTCTTTGTCTGCTCTGGATAGTAAAAAAATGACAGGCTTCAACTGCAGCAAGGGAAACGTGGGTTGGGTATTAGGAAATACAGTCTTCCAGTAGCAATGGTGGGCTACTACCTGAATAACTAGGAGCCCTGCAGAATGCCCAGGCCTGCTGTTTTTTAAAGGAAGCACTTTAGGTATAAGCAATCCAGTCTTAAGGCTGGATCTGTCATCTAGCCCATAGCAAAGGACATATTTAAAGTCCCTTGTGATGTTATTTTTAATGAGTATCAATGGCTGCACCCGCCCGCCCAGTATTGGAGAGAGTATCATTTCATATCCACTAGCTGTGGTGTAATTAACAACAGCAAGCGATGGTGAGTGGGGCCTGTATGGTCTCAGAAATAGCTTGAAGTGAGCAGCGTGCTGTTTCAGGCCTTGTATTCACTCCCCCGCATAGCTGCAAGCACCCAGCTAAGTTAAAATTACTACAAAATCCCCAAAGCACATTTGGAAAGACATGAGCACTTCATTGATTCTGTGATTGAGAACAACTTCTCCGGGATTAAGCTCTTGTACTGAAGCTTTGCTTAATTTTTTGTTCCAGTGGTAATTTTTGAGGGTTTTTTTTTTGAGGTGGGGTTGGTTTTTCAGAGGAATCTATCTGCTCTCTGTAAGCAAGTTTCGTGCATGGGTGTGTGTAAAGAACATAGATTCTCATTCTAATAGCACACACATAATTTGCTTACTACATTTTCAGTGAAGCCTCACAGCTTTCTTACAGAAGTACAGCTTTGTGACTGCATGGTTTATTCTTCTTGGATTGAACAGACCTGAAGCTATATTTCAGATTTCAAAACAGCAAGAGAACATGAGTCATCATGAGGGAAAAAGATTGGATTTTGCTACTTGGAAAACGCTTCTAAAATAAACTTTAGGGTTTCTTTCCTTGTCTCCTGTGAAATGGTTAAGTATAATCCATGTACTTCTTTTGCCTAAAATTCATTTGAAAAATGCAAGAGTGCCCATCCTGCTTATCCACATTTAGCATAAAAACCACAAGATCAAACAAATAGAATAGCATCTCAAATGCATGTGTTTGCTAAATGAATTTCAATGTAACCTTGATTGTCTCCTCACTCTGTGTAAATAGTGCTTAGATCAGTAAAAGAAACAGTGCCAATTTCATCCTACCTTTAGTGAAATTATCATGATCTTACCAATTTAAGAGTAAAAGAAGGTGCATTATTGACTGTTCGCACACCTTGTGTTTTTCTCTTTCAGTATGACAGAACAACAGAATTGTGTGTTACCTCACACAAACCTGATTCTTAAAGACTGAAGGACTTGTCCACTTATAATAGTTGCCCTAAAGGCATTTTTATTTCATGCTTATAAAAGATTACCTTGGCTTTGAGAACTTGATGCCACTATACACGGTTATTTATTTACATTCCTACTTAAAATTAAATTATATTTGTGTATGCAAATGCACTATGGGGGAGGGTTTTAAAAAACTAAAGTAAATCCTAGTGCACTCAGAGGTGGAAATTATTATCCATTTATTCATAATGATGAACTGTTATAATGCACTCTCTGCTGCTCCCTGTGTCTCGGGAAGAACAGAAGCTTTTGTTATCCTGAAATAAAAAGCCACATCTCTCTTTACAGTAAATGCCTTTAAAAGGGGGGGGCAATGTTAGTCTCATGGCACAAAGCCAGAGAAATTTGAAGTACACCCCTCACATACCAGAGTTAAATCATAAGCCTTGTTTATGAGATATTAACACAAATACAGGTTGAAAAAATATGAAATTATACTTTCCTGATATGTATTAACTTGCATAGGGTATTGCAGAGGGGGTACATATAAGCTTTAAATATCACCTCAGAAGTCTGGGTGTTGCAAAAGAGCATGATAAGCCCTTCCAAGGGACAGCGACAGGCATTAATAAGATTGCAAGCTATCACCTCTTTTAGAAACAATTTTTTTTTGGTTGGCCAATATGCAGGAACAAACACATTTAAAAAAAAAACAAAAACAACAACAAAAAAACATAACATGAAAAATGTAACCAGATTACTTTGGAAGCATTTATAACCATCCATAAGAAAAACAAAAAATTAAGTTACAAATAAAAATGAACCATCAGACAATATTACAGCATGGCTACTTGCCCAACTGGTATTACAAGGATCTCTTGGAACTAGTAAGGAATAGAGGTTGGGTTTGATTTTGTTTTCCTTTTCTACAAAATTATTTCACCTATTTTTTTTTTATTCAGGCTTCACACTTTCCCTGGGGCCTCTGGGCTCCTGTCCAGGCCAAGATACTTCACAATTGACTTTGATTTTCTGAGGTAAGTGATCTGTCACTTTCAGAGCAGTTATAGGAGGGGTCAGGAGTGAGGTGGCACAGTATGGCCTCACTCCGGCTCCTGCCTCTCTGACATTGTACAAGCTAATGCAATCTGAAGTAGCACGTCTAAATAGCCTGTCAAACTTTTTTGATGTTAGCAAACCCACAGATGGGATTCATTTCCACACTGTTCAAAAAACGTAAACGATACAAGGACATTAAAGAGCATTAAACTACTTGATGACATTTTGGTCACATTAATGAAAAGTGGCGTTTATAAACTACTATAAAAAGGTGGGGGTTGGGGGAAAAAAAGTGAAAGAGAGGAAAGGAGAAGTGAGGAGGGGAAAAGGAATTAAAATCAATCAAAAAACCCCAGAGGGACCTGGACAGTCTCTGGACATCATCAAAGAAATTACGACCTTAAAATGAAATAAAACCCAGAGTAAAATTTGCCCTACATGTGTGCACGTGTGCATGTCTGTGCTGTTGCTTGGGTGTAATGCTGCACCCAGGAGATTCTGAGAACGAAGTGTTACTGCCTGTTTAGGTCTAGATTTGTATCTGCCCACTCATAGTGATTAGTAGCTTCCTACTGAAGGCATCCCATTGATGCCAGTAACCAACGTGTTGCTGAAAGGGTATCAAAATCCAGCCTCGCCAGCTTAGTCCCACCCAGCTCAGGCCTAACTTGGCATTCAGTGACTTATCTGAAAACATCTTCCACGTCATCAAAGAGCATTAGGTCACACTATAGCCTATAAAGCCACAAGGGATTCTAGCATGCAGATTAAGAGGGTAGGAGCTAATGGCAAAAAAACCCATTTGGCTATAGAAATTTCGAGGATCCATTTCTGCCACTTCTACAACCTGTTAGGCACACTCAAATAAACTGGTTAAACAGTTGCTGGTTCATCTGCTAGAGCAGCAGAGGCCTTGGAGCTAGCTGCACCAGGATGCCAGCCCTGCTGGGAAGAAGGGCAGACAGGAGACATGCTGTGCTGGCTACACCACTGTCACTAGCAGCCACAGTGTACTTTTTTTCCAGCGTTCATCATTACATTAATTGTTAATGACAAAGGCAACCTTCACTCTGTGTGGTTTCCTGCCCATATTTGGATCCTTTACAAGGCCCCCCTTTTTCTTCCTCTCCTCCTGCTCCCACCATCCCTTCCCTTTCTCTGATAGGAAATGCAACCCGAGATGTGCGAAAAAACAGTACGCATATTGTCATTTAATTGGCCCCTTACTCAGGCGCATCGGGCCTCAGCGCGTGTGCTGTAGGGTGTCTGCTCCACAACAGGAAAGAATAAACCCAGACTCAAATCATAGGAAATTCATCAAATATGCTTCTTAAGAGTTCTGTCTTTCAAGGTCTGTTTCTCTGCCATATGATCTCTATAAACCAAATTACTGCTGGCCTGAGTACAAGACTGGAGGCGCCTGGGGCTAACATATAATGAATGCCAAATGCATGTGACAATAGACTGATCATGGAGAAGAATTGAAAATTTTTTAAGTAGTTCTTTTATTTCATTTATAAAAAGCAAACTGACTACACTTAATACATTTAAAAGGAATCAATCATTTCCCTGCAGCTCCAGACCTGCATAACAAACCTTTTATATCAACCCCATTAAACAGCTAGGACACAAGATACTTTTGAATAAGGCTGAATAAAGCATGGAATAGAAAATAAATCAAAAATATTGTGTCATTTTAGTTTGGGAGGAATGTATACATTACTGAATTAGCTTAATTTTTCCTTTTATAAGCCTTTGCACATGAATATTCTACCCTTCAATTGCAACACAAGAGGGTAAACTTCTGCTGGGAACATATTCTCTCAAAACTGGTGGAATCTAAAAAAGTAAGAAAGCTGCATCAAGACTAATAAAAATAATTCATCTTACATCACTCTAATTTGTGCAATTAGCAGTGAACCAAAAATTTTTTATCCCTGTGTTGCAAATTATTCTAAATAACCTAACAAGTTCAAGTGTTGCTATTGCAGGATCACAGGAAATGGGAAATCTCCAGAAGAAAATATATTATACTCTCTACTACAGACAGAGCGTAATTAATATTGCTTTTTAGGTTCTAAAAAATACTGCACTTAGAACTACAAGTCAACTAACGGACCGTCCATAACCTATAAATGCTTCCATATTCACAGGCATCAGCAGTCTGAGAGTTACAAAAAAGCAGTAATACATACATATTAATAGATCACATTTTGTCCTTTGGGGAGTATATTTTTTAAAAGGGTTAAGGCAGCAATAGTAGCTCCTCTGAAAACTCTAAATGCTCTAATTGTTTTATATGAATTACAGGGCTCATATTAATGATTAATGCTTTGTAAAAGTAAGTATTTGATAAATACAGCCAAAATAAAAAAAATAGCCTGTCTTTTAAGTTGACATTAAAAAAAAAAACCCCAAACACGTTGCTGTTTGAAGGTTTGGAACTGGTTAAATACAAGATTATTTTAACCACATTTCAACAAAGAACATGAAATATGGTCCATGAGGTCATGCAATTCAGCAAAACATTTTTTTTCCCTTCCCCTTTTTTTTTTCCCTGGTTAAATAGAAACAAAGGCAAAATTGCTGGAATACTACTTTAAGACATATTTTAATCAAAGTGCTTAAGAAAACTGCCTGTAGGTACTAAAAAGTTACATCCCTAGGGCACTCTGTTGAAAGAATCTGAAGAGGCATTGACCTACTCTTGAAAGCAGTAGCTGTGTTGGACACATCAAGAACACACACAGACATTTAGGTCTCAGTCCTTATTCTGGAGACCTGCTGCTCGGATTGAGGAGATGAGAGACAGGAAAGAAAAGAGCTTGCAGGAACAGGATCATAATTTTGAAATCTTACTCTTAATAGCAGTTTATTAGGTGGAACAGAGCAGTATTTTTCATAGGTACTGGGTTTATCTACATTGCTGTAGAGAGCAGGCTCTGTTCTTCTGTCAGTCTTGGAAATAGCTCTATCGACATTAATTACAATTAACTGATACTAAGCTACCAGCAGCAAAATGTGGATCAGCACTAGAGCATCTATTCATAGTGTTCTTTTACAGTACTATGAAAAATGTTTGGTGTGTGTGAGCAAAGTGAAAGCTTTTTCAAGTAACACCCCAACAAAACTGTGTTGTCTCCATTTCCAAGTTGAACAAGTAAAGAATTATTTTAAATTCAGTTTCAGGTATTTATTCCTACCCAATAAAACTTCTTTAACCAGCTCAGAAAAACAAGAACTAGCAGGATATTTGCTTGTATAGAATATTTGTTAAATACTTGTTTCCAGATTCTTTATGCACATGCACATAAATGACTAGTCACTCTGGACTATAGTGACAGCCGTTACATGATTCACATTCTTCATATTTCCCACACAGACATTTATATACAAAAAAGAATATCAATGAGCTACTTACATAAAACAATGCAAAACAAGCCAAAGAATGACTATAAATTATGTTTTTTAAATGCAACAAGAGAGCAAAATACTTTTGATGAAAAATTCCTATCCCTCACAAAATCTTTTCCATAATTTTAAAACAGCTTTGCTTCCTCCTTGCTGAAAGCTGTTTCAGAACTTTGTCTAAACATATTCACAACTAATTTATGTCAATTTCATCTTGTACGGTATTTTCATATTCATCATCTGATTTACCTTAATGTCAGTAAATATCCTGCTTGAACAAATTTAGGACTGACAAGTCAGCAGAGAGGAACTTTTCTCTCCTGGCCACTGCTGGAATGAATCTAGGACCACTGTTTGCCGTGGAAACAGCGATGGACAGATAGAAAGTCCATCACATCATCTGTAGGACCATGTGACTAGGACACTAATCCTTACCCAGCCACTCCGGTCAGGCCACTCCTCCTCTAGTGTTTACTGCCTGTGGGGTGCAGGATGTTTAAGCTCCTCTCACACTCAACATGCCAGGTCTCACCACAGTGTATGGCACTGGATCGTGAACTTGAAGCCTAGGAGATATTTAGAGCAGGTACTCAAACATCTTGTCTGCATGTGTGGCAGACTGGTCCACTGGAGATACGAGATTGCCTAAGGCATCACTGAATCCGTAGAGATTTGGACATTCAGATGTATCACCATCAGTACAGTACAGTTGCAAAAGCAGTCATTACTTGGAGTTGCCACTTCAGGCTTTGACATTCTTTTCTAATTATATACATCCTCCTGGCAAATTGAACATATAAACAGCAACAGAAATACTAATCTTGAAAAACAAATAATCGAGATTATCTCAGATGTACTTCATCTCTTTTTTTTTGGGAAACTACTTTCTGAACATAATAATCAGCAGTAGAGAATTTAATATCTTTTGCATATTGTATTCTAAGTAACTGTGTTTAAAAGATGATTACTAGAGGTGAAAGTTAAAGACCTCAAATCTATAAATAATAGAATGAAAGTTGCCTGCATGAACTGAATTCAGCCTCCTTACTTAAAACTTCACTCATCAACTTTCTACAAGATCCTATATCAAAGAATACAAAGAGTAACTGGTGCAGCAGAGTTTTCTTTTCTCCTTGTTTTTAATGCCTCTGATTTATACAAAGAATTGTCCAGGTCATAGGGGTGGGGGGGCGCAAAAAAAAAAGTCCTCTATGGACTTTTGGTGATACTTATTCATTACAGTATTCCAGGCTTTCACATAAATACATCTCCATGAGTTGAGGAATATTATCAGCTCTTAAAGATGGGAAATTATAGCACAGAGATTAAAGGTATCTAGCCTACTTCAGTTCTAAATATGAGGTTCAATGTACTTGATTTAGACTATTTAGTGCTATATATATCACTGAATCATTTGCAATTATGCATACTTCAGCAGATGAAAGTACCATGTCTCAAGTTAGACCCCCAAAAAAGAAGACAAACAAATAATGACACCTTAAAAGCATAGCTTGATGGAGATTTTATTAAAATGCTATGGTAAAAACAACAATCCTGTGCCATAAACAAGAAAACATCCTTTTATCCTTGCACTCCTCTACTAAATCTACTTAATACCTTGAACTGCCACACATGGACTATAATGCAGGAAGCCTAAATATTAATGCACATAATAAATTCTATGGGATATATCTAAGTACCTTAGATACCAAATATTTAAAACTGGTTAGTTTTTGGAAAAAATATAGTGATTATTTACTTCTAATTAGAACCAAAGTGGTGGGCTACTTCTGTCTGAACACAGCAGTACCTTGAAATTGGGTAATCACTTGTATAAGGAAATGAAAAAAACAAATCAGTACTTAAAAACAGACATCAGCAACTGGAAGACCATCATCCCCACCAAATGCCTTTTCAATAGGTATCTAATCCTGGAAGGCTTCATTAAGCTTGTCCTTACTTTACCCGGAATTCCTTGAAAAACAGTCTGCTTTTCTAACAGCCAACAGAAGGACTTCTAAAGTATCAGTGATGGAGGGGCAAATATATGTGCAAAGTCACTTGAGAACCAGGCTTTAAGCAGTAGAGTTTAGAGGCCCAAAATAAAGGTTGGGACTTAGCTGCAATATATACTGTCTGAACACATCATAGAAAGAAACTCCACTGTGAAGAAGGCAAGGCAAGGAAAACAAAAGATAGCAGGGTAACCAGAAGTGAGAGAAGGACCTACACCAAGTTGTACATCAGATGACTGGCACTTCTGGGAACAGGCTCTAGGTTTCCTCATTCCTTGTCTGCTGCTGTTGTTGACATCTGGCAAAAAATGGGGTTTTGGCAGGGGGAATGTTTGGGTTCTTTTTTTTTTTTTAAAAAAAAATCTCATATAGTTAATAAGAGAGATGCTTAATTTGACATAATATAGAAATGATGTTTTCATTAAAAACACAACATTCACAACTGTACCCATTTTTTCAGTGGAAAACAGGAAAATTTCATTCCTGTTTTAAGTGTATAAAGTCATAATCTCAGCCCTAATAATATAACAAATTATTTTATTACTACTAATACTAGTAAGATTTAGCATACATATTAATATAGGATAACTGTTGTTAAAAATATCTTTTAACAAATTTATAAAAATATTGCAAGAACAGCTATCTCGCATTAACATTTTAACAGCAACCATTGGAACAGTAACTTTCGTATAGGTTCATCCTGGAAATTCATAAACCTTAGATGATTGAGAAAGAAAAATCAGAACCTGCCTGCAGTGCAAGGAATGTGGAAGTTAAAGAGTTACAGACATGCAAAAATCGAAATGAGTCAACAAATACTGTGAGAGCGCCAAAAAATAGTTTAGTTGAACATGTGTGCTTCTTGTTTATGCAAGCTTTTCAGAGAATGTTTTTCATAAAAGAGATGTAGCACTGTTCAGCGCTCAGTCACTGTGTTTCTGGGGATATGTCTTGGCTGCACTATGATCAAGAGTTTAGACTGCTACTGAAGGAGGAAACAGTTCTCTCTTGAGGCAGTTATGATTTAAATCTATTAGAGTGGAGAAGTTTGTTTTATCCTGCTTTTTTCCCCTCCTTTTTGGGCGCACATGGCATCCATCAATTTCTTGCTGCATATTTTGCACGCAAACACCCATAGGGAGAAGCATGGTGTTGCAGCTGCAGGACAAATGCATGAAAACATCAATTCTTAAAGGCCAAACAATGCAGAAAAAGTATTAGAAAGAAGCTCTAACACATCATTAATGCAAACAGCCATAAAATCCACGGGCATCAGATGAACATTTGATCAGAAATGATAGCACATAGATTTGCAGGATTTCATTAAATACTCCTGAATGCTCAGTGGTTTTCAGGTTGCTTTACCTCACTGGAGTCATTCTGTGCTACTGTAATATAAACAGAAAGTTAGTTAGAACTTTTCAGGAAGAAGGAATCTCTTTTTAATTTTATCCACTGCTTTTAAACACCCACATTTTTTTTTTCTGCTTGAACAATTGCCCTTTAAAAGCATTCAGTATTAGTTTATGTTTTTACTTGTCATGTATTTTTCAAAGCATATGCTACCTACTCTCAGTGAAACCTTGTCACTACTTGCCCCCCTCAATTCCCTGTTGAGGGCGATGAGAGTCTTGTTACTGAATTCAGTGAAAGATTTAATTCTTCCTCATTAGAGGTATCCAGACACCTCAGGCTTTTGTTTGTCAAGGTCTAGTTTCCATTTTACCCAAACCATCAGAGCTTAGGCAACAGGCAAGGTCAACTCCCTAATGAATTCTGAGACCAGTTTGTGTACCTCTGTCAACTACAGAATCATGCTCACTCAACTCTCAGGTATTCTTTAAAGCATTTCTTCTTTAGATTTTAAGTATTAAACTAAGACAATGAGAAAAATTCTGTTTCCAGTGATCTTAACATATTTACACTAATGAAAAAACAGAGATACAGCTTTACTCCTTTGTGACAGGGATACTTACACAGCCTGAAAAGCCACCAAGTGAAATACACTCAGCTTATGCAGTTGCTTACCCTAATTCTTCAAATAACCTGTACCTAGAACACAAGTAAAAATGGCTTTTCTGGAAAACACAGTTCAGGTATACTAGTTAGTCATTAAGAAGTACACACATCAAGATCTCTGCACACAGCCTATATCCAAGTGCTTTGTAAGTCAAGTCCTTCAATACTTAGCTCTGCACATGAAGAAAAGCAATTGTGCAATTGTCAAATTTTCCTTGAATTTGAGAACCTTAGCCGTAAAGATGGCTCATCATAGCCTGTTAAGTCACCAAGACAAACTAGCTGTTTTATACATAGAGTAAATCAGCTAGTGATTTCATAGCCATTTCACTTCCAGAAGTGTCATATATGTAAGTGGGTGAGGCCACCCACATGGTCCAGTGTTGTGGTCTGGTTTCTCTGTTGGAAAAAGCAGTATAAAGTAATTTTTTCGGCTTCTGCCAGTGCATCCAGATGATTTCAATTTGTTAGGATTCCACTAGAGTGGTCAGCATTACTTTGACAAAAGTGTGCCAACAGACAACTCTTTCTGCAGCCTTAAGAATTTCAGTACACGCTGGGACCAGGGAGAGGTACAGAGCTATGTGCTTTACGATCTGTTACCCATATGCCTTCTTAAATTTGGGTCCATTAGGTAGCTCCCACATAGATAAATGTTTATTATGTGGCTTGCACATAACAAACACTTTACCGAGCTCATGGTTCTACTGATTGAGTAAGGAGGGATTATGACAATAGTCATACCTTAGGGAACCATGCATTGAGTTAATTTTTAAATACAGGCTCCTGAAACTTGGAGTAAGACATTAGACTGAACTTATCCATGAGTAGTCAAATCAGTAAGTGGGGTGGGTTTTTTTGGTTTTTTTTTTTTGTTTATGTTTGTGGGTTTTTTTAAAGACTACAATCTTTACGGTTGTTTCTAAGTAACTTAAATTTCATATGTGGGACAGCATTACCACAGAGGTCATTCTCTTTTTCACCTTCTGTTTGGCAACACTGCCTATAAGGATGAAAAGTCCTTTGGATCATATAAAATTATCTGTTATCACAAAAAAGTTTAAGTATTCTAAAGGTGCTCCCTAAATTTTCTGACAGAGTTTTACTATGCAGAAAAAGAGAGGAAATAGTCTTGGCACTTCTTAAGTTCCTGGTGTTCAGCAAGTTAACTGTCAGCATGAGTCCAACCTCGTACTGGCAAGAATTTAATGTTCTCAGAATTTCCATCTCCTAGTTTCTATTTCACTAGAAAGATGGTGTGCAGAGAACAAATGGGTTCTCTTTCTAGACATTCAGACTGTTGTATAGGTTGTTAAATCATCAGAGGAATTAAGTGTTTTAAAAGTATTTGGGACTAAGACTGTGGTGCATAACACGTAAGAAGCATTTCTTAGCTAAGTACTGTATGTACTTGGAAAAAGCAAATAATGTTGCTGGTGTCACTGATGAACTCATTACCTGCAACAAAATTTTCAGTTTTGGAACCAGAGCCCAAATGGCAGTTTACTGCTCAGAATTGACAGCAAGTGTCTTTCCCTTTACTTCCTTCACCTTGTCCTTCTACCTTCACCAGACATGTAAACATGACTCACAGAAAGTGAGATGTTTCTTCAACAAAGTGCAATACACAAGCTGGGTGCCTTGGACGAAGATAATTTCATGACACACTATTTCCAGCAGTCAGGGAACAAACCCATCAAGTAATGGTAACCCAACTGGTAGGCACACACATACTTTCCTGATTTTTACTAAATTTATGGGCTTCCTAAGCCAACTAAAAATTTTCTGTTTACAGAATTGCTAAAGGCTTGGAACATTTTGCAGACCTAACACTGAATTGATATTCTACCCAAGTTAATAAAAGTCTGATGCATAACATAAGTGTATTTTACTCCTCAGTAACAACTCAACCTATTTACCAATAGGAAGCCAAAATCATCTCAATGTCTTTGCATGTTTCTTTTGAAGACACTATGAATTAAAAGTTACATTGCAGCAGCAGACAGGACCAAGCACACAGTACTTCTCCTTCTGACTCAGCAAATATTGAGCTGAAGTCCAAGCACAGCACTAACAGACAAAGCTATTACTGTAGCTCAGTCTCATGAACAGTTAGAAAGTAAGTTTACAGACTCTTATAGTTTCTGTGGCATCTTCCTAAAATTAACTGGGGAAATCACTGGTTTCAGGATCTGAAATTCTGCCACTTGTAGGAGATATGCAAGGAACAAAACACAAATCCCCATCTTAAACAAATATTAGAAAATCATAGATGACAGAGTCAAAATATTCACTTTCCAGCACTGTAGGAACCCATACAAAAGAAACTGTGCTCCTACTCAGTAAATCAAAGACATAAACCCAGTATTATTATTTCACATATATGTAGAAACAGATATGCAAAACAAGTCACCCAAACACACAGTAATTCTTCTCAAAGCTGAGGCTGTAACTCCGAACACCTACAACTGCAATACATTGCTAAATTCTCTACAGTCTCGAGAGATTCATGAAAGGTCCTGAGTACCTCTGTGTTCAAAGAAGGCAAAAGTGTTCATCCTTTCTGAAGTTATTAATCACTTAACTACGATTACTGTATTTAAACTGTTAAGTAAAAAATGTAAATTGGTAATCTGTTAATTTCAAATAAATGGACAAACTCAGCCTACGTTTCATTAGCAAGGAAGGATTTTCTTGCAAGTGTTCTCATCTCACTGAAACTAAAGATCTGCCAGCTGCATAGAAAACTTTGCTTACAGAGTTATCATTTTGGGAAAACTTAAAATATCCCTATATCCTTTCCACATCTTTATGTTTATTTAAATGAACAGTAACACACTGAATTTGAACTCTTAAAATAGAAGTCTGAACAAAGAGATTTCTATATTTAGCATACTAGTAGTCTCATGCCAAGACTGTCTAGAATATTTGCTGCATACATACCACACACATGTTACTACAAGTAACACGTATGTAATATCTATTATTTTTGTGTTCCAGTCTCAAAACAGAAAAAGTAAATGAGATATTTTTGCACAAACTAAAAATGTACAATGCCTAATAGTAGTACATCCAGGCTTAGCTTAGGAAATGATCCAATTGCTAACACAGGCCATTTTCTCCCATCTCATGAACACAGAACTTTTTTGAAAGCACTTACTCCAGCTAATATTTCAGCCAAGCCTGTCTGATCTACTTTGTGGCAGCAAGCCATGAGAACAGTGACCTTCACTTCTTTTTGCTCACAGTGGACAGAAATGTTTCTCTTCTTAAAGGTCCATCCAAAAGTCCCACTATTTGTACTAAAAGAATTCAGATAGTTTTAGTGGCAATTAACTATCATTCTATTCAAAGGGGAAAGGATCAAACATATTTTAACCTTTAACATTAACCTAACAGTGTCTGAATTTGAAAAAGATGATGAAGGTGCTAGGCTAGAGTGTCTTTAATATGACATCCTGCAAACTACCTTCTGAGCTTTTTACTTTTCTCTTTCATAGGATGGGGAAGGTGCAGATGCTGTCACCAGGGAGTGAAGTAAGAACATGAGAGGCAGAAGAATCTGATCTGGAAAAGCTGTGTTCAGATGGTAAACACAGGAAACTTCAAAACCAGCACAGGCAGCGCATCCATCACCAGGATGCAAAAAAAGAACTGATGAGGAAGATTAATCTGTTATTTGTATCCAATAAAAATACAGGTGATAACATAAGAAATTACTGAAAGCATAAAGGAGACAAACTGAATCCAGACAGACCTTAAAAAATCAGATGTTTAAAATTGCACCTTTGTCTAAAAGTTATAGCTCTGACCACTGCACAGTAGAACATGCACATTAAGCTTGTTTTGTAAAGACTTTTTAAAATCCAGTTACACAGATTTTATTGTCAATATTGTGTATATTTGGAGCTGATTGAAAAAATTCTGTGTAATTTCTTACCGGATATAAATCATATGCCTTGAATAAGGATTAGCTGGATAACTCTCAAGTCCTCTAGGGAAAATATGTTGTACAGACTACTCCTCGTAAGTGGGGATTAATACCAAATCCCACAGGAAGTCATGCACTGTAGTGTTTGTTTTCATTTCGTTTTATATTTACTGGCAGTTTATACTGTCCTTTCAGCTTGTGTTTAACAGACGTTGTCGCATGACAGATTTTTCAGCATGTGTAACAAACATCATGTCTCACATTTTGGCCATCTCATTATATTTACTAGGTATAATTGTTGTCCAGTTGGTTTAACAAAATTGAAGATGGCATGAACTCAAATTTACCACGTGGAATGTGTTCTTTTATAGAATTTTTAAGCTTAAAACATTTCTAAATTTAATATGGTATTGATGTGGCAGGCAGCGTTGCTGCCACTGCTCACCATCAGTCTCAGTGGTGATGTCCTCACCCTCAAGCAGTCTTCACTCATTTTCCACTCTTGTTAAACCTGGGTATTTTTTCCTCCGTCTGTACCTTCCGTACTGCTTTCGCTTACAGCCTAGTTTATGCCATTTCTGGCCAGCTCCGATTACTCTTTTTGTACCCTTCACCACATTTTCAGAACTCAGTTCTTCTTCCCTGTCCCATCACCAGCCTGTCCTTTGAAATTAGAAAACTTCTCATTGATATAACTGTAAAAATCACCTAACTTCAGATACTTTTGTCACTGGCATAAAAACACACAAACCCAATGCCAGGCAATTTCTGTTAACGTTTTCTTCATAACTCCAACTTCAAAACTTGACTGGGTGTGATCTGCATCACCGTAATCTTCTTCAGTCAGTCCTGCTTTGAGTGGAAAGGGAAAGAGGATGCAGAATAGCTGACCTCAGGAGGTCCCTTCCACTGAAATTTTTCTGCAATTGTATTTATTAACTACAACCTGCCTACTGCCTAATATCCTAATCTGTATCTCTAATCGTGAATTTGTGACTATAGCCATTGCAAGACCTCATTTATTTAATAAAGTCAGGTAAGAAGAGCCTGACAAACACAGATGCTTGAGGCAGAACGCTTATTACCAAGGTTAAATGAGAAGTCAACCATTATCCTGAAATGCTTCTCAGGAAAGGGATGGCAAGAGGATAAACTGATCATACTACTGGTACTTTTCTATGTGCAAGCTTTTGAAATGGAAAACTATCTAAAAAAGTGTCAGTAGGGACTGTAGGAGAAGAGCTGTCCATTCATTGCTGAGAACTACAGAGACTGGAAATGGATTATCAGCTACTTTACCTACTAATAAATGGCAGTGCAGGAGACAAACCTTCTACCGCATTACCTGGGGCTCAATGTTTGTAAGCCCCGTTGGACTTACTAGTCTTATATTTATGAAGTACTCATATACCTCAGTGTTATAACATTGTATATACCACCCATGTCTGCACACACATATATCATCTGGATTCCTTTAGATTTACTCTTGTCATCTTTTCAAATTCTCTCTAAATAAATTTTCTTTCTCAATAAACTATCTTGGCTTGTATTACTGAAAGGCTAGTGCTACTGTTAATGCTGTACAGGAATCTGTTACTGCACATTTTGTGTATGTTGCACCTTCAGTCTCTCCAGAAAAAGATAATGGAGGGATGGTAAAAACTGAAATACATTTGACTCATAAATAATGTTGTGCCATCATACAGAAAGTGTCCTTGTATCAAAAAACCAGAAGTCTAGCTGTCCATCCAGTATTGCAACAACAGGCAAAACACCAGTGTCTAGAAAGGCAAATTTTAGAACATGGTAGTGCATCTCTACTTAGTCTAAGTAGCAAAGGAAAGCAAAGGTGGTGGCAGACTCCGACATATGCTAACATGTCCTTAAGACTTTGCACTGCAGTTGCCAGGACAAGCTCAACTTCACATTGCATGCAAGTACAAAACATGGTAGAAACCTTAAAAAAAATCCTGTTCAGTAAGATCATGTCTGAACCTTCCCTGTGGTGCTCTTCATTCCATGACTGCTTGAAAACCTTTGTAATATTTTACTTAATAGTTCATCTTTTATTGTAATAGTTTTTATTCTAAACAATAAGAAATCCTTTATGATCACTAGAGTTGGTCATCTGTGGTCTTTCTCTCATCAGTGTGGCAAGCACCCATTAAATTCTTCAAATTACACTGATGATAAAACAAATTTAAGGGGACAAAGGAGGATGCAAAGGAAACACTGCACCTGTCTGAGCAGTGGTTGGATCTAAATATTTAATGCTGCTCGTGACCAATGAGCATTAGCATTACAGGAAAGTACCTACAAGTACGTTTATTTGCTCCTTGCAGGTTTGAAGTGGGAGTTGGCTTTTTAATTTTTTTCATTTTTAATTTTTACAGTTGGATTTTCTGGTGGCAATTTTAACCACAACTCTTAGGCATTAGAAAACAACTGGATACAGGGTTGAGAAAATACATTAATTCATCTGTATATTGTGAAAATATCTTGGTTTGATCCTATAAAGACAGGTAACAATATTCAAGCCTTGAAATGGTTTATGAAGTAATCAGCATTTAATATGTTCTGTTCAAATTTTAATTATATGCCATGTGTCTTCCTGAGAGGACACTACCAGAAGCATAGCTGTCAGATGGAAATTAATTTGCTAGTAGATGACCACATACTTCATGAATTATACATGAAGCTTCATCTCATGGTGACCGTTGCTAAAAGATTCTTTCATCACTTTTACGTTTAACCAACCACAATAGTTTTTAAATAAGTCTGATCAGTGGTAAGGCAATCATGATAACGCGCTGAGAATGATTTCTAAAATAGTATTTGAGGCACATTTCATATTGATGTGTTTGCTGCAATTTGGGTCACATTCCTCTGCTCTTAGTTGTTAGCAGAATGATGCACAGACCATTGCATTCACTTTCAAATACAACATTGATAGTTGGATTTACATTTCTTTTTAAGACTCAGCTTTTGCAAACAAGCCTTAGATTTCAAACATAATTCTGTTATTCAAATGGGAGAAGAGTTTGATAGCTATGCTAATCACTTTTATCTGAGAAAACATAACGAATAGCTTGGTTTACATTTGCCTGCATTTATGAGCATAATTTTAGCACATAATTTTATTGCACTATAAAACATAATAGTACATTAGTCTGCTCTTAAAAAAGTTACCTTAGAGTGATTTGCACTTCAGCCTTCACACTACATTTAAATAACGGTATAATTGTAAAATTTTGACCTTTTAAAATCAATTTAAAACAAAAAATCTCATGTAGCAATCCTACAAGGCTATTTTCTGTAGAGATAATAGTCAGTGAATGTATTTAAGGTAGTCAGAGCCACATTGATCACAAGACTGTTGCAAGTCAGTTATTCTCATGTAGAAATTGAACTGTATTAAGATAATTTGTTCTTACATTGCATCAAAAGAATCTCTTAAAAGTTCTCCATCGCTGCAGACATTAAAAAATTATGTGTAAGAAAAGAGGAATGATCTACACCATGCTTTTTTTTTTTTTTTTTTAATTCACCGTTTTCATTACTGGAAACCAAAAAAGAAATAATGCCTTTTATTTTAAGAGGGTCAGTTACTACTTTCAGTGGTGCTTAAACATAAAGAAAATATGCTCAAAAGAGCTCCATTTTGTAGTATTGTACTTAACATTTCCTCTTGGAATATAGTCATAGCTAATAATGACAACTATTTTCCAGGACACAACTACGCCAATTGACACAATATAGTATTCTTATTCTTAATAATACTTTGTACATATGTACCATGTTTCCCCTCGGAATTTGAAAACACATTTACAAAATAACCTTACCTTTCCTTTGGAGGCAAAAAAAGCCAAGTACAGAAATGCTAGACTCCTTACGATACCAAGAAATTATCTATGACAGAGCCTGGATTTTCATGCACCTCTCATTTTTCAGCTAGTCAAAGACCTCTTCCAAGGAAGCTCTTACAGAGTCAACAATTGGTCTTGTAATTGCCTGTAGCATGCAATGCATTTTATTCCTCACCTAGCCCCTTCTCCCCTACAATGAGTTTTCTTTTGCAGTACAGATTATTACTGAATATCCCTGTTCCTACAAACAGATATCCAGAAGGTTAATCTTAGCTGTATGAGTAAATCCACATACTTTTTACCTTAAAGGTAAACACAGGCCTATTAAGGGAATATTTTGTCTTCCCTAATATTACAGAAAAAATGTTTTGAAATGGCTTGCTTGCTTACTGACTGCAAATTGAATTATAGTACTAAACTATATTTTTGGTACTTGGTTTGATAAGGTTTTTTTATTTGTTCTTTGATTTCACAGGATCTTGGTGCTTGCAAAATACTTCATCTGATATATTGCATTAACTGTAATACTAATATGACTTGAATGTAATGTTATTCCATTACATTTAGAGACTCGTCAGATTGAGACATGGAGAAATATGCATACCAAAATGACCACTAAACAGAACCTTTTTACACTGTACTGTAGTGCCATGAATTCACAGTAAGGACAGCAGGGAAGATTTGGACATACTATTTTAGTCTAAGAATAAGGCCTTCTCCCAGACTTAATCAGAGAAGTTAGAATATTAAGAGTTTCTAACCTAGAAAATGTAAGCTGTAAATTGAAAACAACACCTGCAATTGCAGCTTTTAATTCACTGCACTAAACAACACTGCCAGATCTCAATTTCAGGTAGATCTTCATTGTTTCTGAAGAGAGATAGCGTGGCCTAGCTGTAGATGTCCAGAACGAAACCACTTACATCCTCCTGATGTTCCATTTGGGCCATATTGCTGTGGAATATTGCACTCGATGGTGATGTTTCTGCCTCCATCAACAGTAGAGTTCAATTACATTAGTTATTTAACTTAAGTCATATCAATTGAGATTAACTACGTCAATCTTTTCCTTTAGAAATGCAGTTTCTTGATCACATCATTTCACAAGAATCCTTTTTTCTATTTTTTTAGAATATAAATTTCACAGCCTCACGGTAATGAAAAAAGCCTTAAGAACGTGACCAAAAGTCAATTAACCAGCACAGAATCAAAAAAAGCCTATAGAAAGGAACACAAATAAATAATTTAAATAAAAATGCATCATTCTAAACTCATGCTCAGTATTCTGGCATTCACATCTAAATACCTGGAATGCTAAATATTATTTCAAATCTGTTACTGGTAATAATGTCAAAACTGTGCAAGGCAGGTGAGGAATAGCCTTGAGTATGGCAGCACATGTTAAAAAGTTCTGAACAGGAAATGAGTATTTTCAGTAGTGCAGATATGAAACAGGCAAAAGTTTTTCTCTCCCCCACAGTAGCATTAGACTCACTAAAAACTTCAGTTTAGTGTAAAGTAATTTTTAAATTACTATGGATGTGTGTGGTGTAAAGACTTCCTTCTGGTCCTTTCTTTGCTCTCTTACACTTAAAGGAAGGGAGAAAAAACTGAGTAGAAATCCTGTTCCTATGAACCAGTGTTCTTCCCCCCCCACTCCCCCACCAGAATTGGCTACAGTGACCAGTCAGGCTGTTGGTGGAACAACCACTCCGCAATGAAGAATTTTTTCTGCTACGTAACAACACAGCATATAGAATTTGTCATTATCCACAATACGTTAAGTAGAATTGTGATGGCTTCCAAATAAATTTGGTGTGAGAGGACACTGAGACTCAGTTATTGCATTTGCACAGATTTGTTCATATTCCTTCAAATCTAATACTAGACATTCAGTATGCAAGACTAGAACAGTAGCCTTCTCCTTCTATGGTCAGACTGTGGTGGTCAATGTGGTTAATGACCTCAAGCACAACACTATTAAATCTTCCAACAATAGAAAAGGTATAATGAAAAATGTAATGTCTATAGGAAGGGCTCACTTACAGATACTTACACCAAACATATCTTTTACATACATATATACACATACATTTATAAGCCATTATAGACTATTTTTGGGTTTTTATATACACATATATATATATATATATATATATACACACACACCTTGCTTTGAATTCCTGAATGTTCCCACACAAAAAGATTCTTTTACTTCAGTAAAAATTCAAGTTTAAGTTAATGTTCCCCCAAACATATAAAAAGGAGTGACTGAATTTTTTAGATGGGGAAGCTTTGTTGACACCGGTATACATCCACTTTTGATTGGCTGTACACCTTTTATTCTCTTACCACCCCCAAAGAATTAATCCTGGAAAACAGAGTATGAGTCAGGCACATCAGCAGAAAGTAACAAAATTCAAGATTGATGTTCCAGTGCTAATTCACATCACTGTGTGAACCATGAAGTGGTGTTGAGGGAATTACAATGGGAAAAAAGCCAGAAACGGAGGCATCCTTAAATCCGTATAATCCTTAAATTTTAGTGCCCTAGCTATTTTTAACTTAAGCAAGTCCTGTACCAATTCCAAGTCAACAAAATTGCACTTGCTCTGTGCTGTGGCTGACATTGTCTCCACGTGTCATTAAAAATTAGCTTTATTTCCTTGAGCATTTTATTTAAGGCTGATTTCCTTGAAAATTAAATGATCATTCTCTTCAGTACATCATCTTCGGCGAACAATGCTTCTCACAGCTACTATCTTTCAGCACCATTGGCTTTTTAAAATATCCATAATTACATATCTAAATTGGTCATTGTTAATTAAGACATTTTCTGGTTTTTTACTAATGCTGGACTTCATATTTAAGGAGCAAGCCAGAAGCAACCTCACCAAGCAATTTCCACAAATATGAAAATAAAATTATTTTAATTCTCACATAAATGCCTTTAAATTGAGATTATTGGTGACACCATTTAGCACTGAACCTATGGGAGCTTGGGGTGAGGGGTTGGGTAGACAGCTCTGCTTTTTACATGGTGGAAATCACTAGCTTAGAAACACAGCCTGCTATTGTACTGATTTGATCAGTGAGTCTTTTAAAGGTCTCACTTAAAAAAATTATTACAAACCAAAGACTTCCAGTTTCTAGGTCTGAGTCTTAACATTGTCCTCAGAGAGCATTATCTATCACTCTCAAAAAGCTTTAATATATGAACTTGTAATAGGCCAACACTTTACTAAAATGAGGATCACAAGTATAATAAATTAACTTAGTGCTGACTGATACTTGGAGAGGTCAAACGTCAGTTCCCCAAATTAATTACAGTTTCACAGTCATATTCACCTGAGAAAACAAAGTTATTCTATTCTATGAACACGAAAGATGAGGCATGAAGTTATAAAAGATTGGCAGCAAGATTAACACAGGAAGTCTGTATCAGATTTGGGAGCAAAGCTGCAACTAAAGCAAAGATTCCAGAAACATATTCATCTTTGGTGGGGAGGGGGTAGGGGGATGCATTTGTCAATTTAGTTTTTCATTTGGGTTTTGGGGTTTTTTCCCCAGTTTACTAGATTATTTTTTTGTGTAACATTGTAATCACTTAAAATAATCAGACTCTTTAAGACCATAAACCATTCTTCTGTCAGTCTGATTTTCTCCCAGTCTAAATTTTGCAACTGTGATAAAAACTTTCATGAACTCTGAACTTCAGAATGTATGCATTGCTAGACCTTGAACATAACGGCATGATATAATATTGACAGGATGATATCTAGCTAAGTAGCTGTTCACTTAGCAGTTAATAGTTCATTTATTTCTTTAAGAACTAGGTTCACGTTTGGATGATGATGAAGCTTCCAGTCAGAAGTGATAGCAGCTCGAGTATAACAATAATTTAAGAAAATTAGAGAAAAAGGAAATGGGGAAAGCCATTTCGTCCATAACGGGACATCTAATTATTTCCTAAATGAGAAAATGCTTTTGCCTTACCTGGCTGGCCACTATGCACATTCAGCATGAAAAATGCTTCCTGACATCTGTTCTGAATTTTCATCTTATTTCCATGTATGCTCCTTTGTCCTGTCATTTGTGTCAACCTGCAAACAACAACATGAAATGACAGGTTCTAATCACTTAAATATTGAAAATTGTCCTTTTGCTTTCTTTTTTTTTAAAAAAAGGTTTCAATAGCATACTGTTTCCTCTATCTCAGTTAAGTGTCTTCTGATTACTGTCATGTCACAAAGTTCAATAATACAGAACCAAACAGAGGTTTCTAACTGAGAAAATACAGGCTGCAAGACACAAAGAGTGAAATTCAGATTTCAAGAGTGGAAATTGGTCTCATTTGAAACACAGATTACCCCTCCCCTTTCCACCAGACAAAACACTTTCTAGCATGAATGTTTTTTTCTGGGTCTGTCTTGCATTTCTAAAGTATCCATTACTATTTTATTGCCATCAGACTATTTTATTGTCTGGCACTGACACAAAGAGACTACGTAGCCTGACAAGGGGCTGAAGTTGCAGGAGGACCTCAGGATTAAGTCTCATGAGTTAAAGTGTTTCTGCATTAACTTCATACTAACACCACCAAAGCCAGCAGACAAGACAGCGATGCCTTCAAAAGCCTCAGAGCTTCATTGTAGGATGTACATGCCTGGTTTGGTTCGTATCCCTGGGAGAACCTAGAGACTGAAAGAACCTAACAAGCATGTGCATTACTCCCAGTGTTTTAAAATAGGTAGGATTCCAAATACCAGTCATTTCTGTGACAAGCAAATAAGGTTTTCAGAGTTGCCAATTAGTCTGTTTCAAACACTCTCTTGAGCCTTTTTTGTTAGATGTACCATAAAGAGAGCAAGACTCAAACAACTAGACCATCTTCTTGGGCTCAGGCCATTAGATTTGCAGTCCATGCTAATCCACAGATATAGGGATAATGGAACTCAACAGCCACATTCCCATATGAAGGCAAGGCTTAAATAAGTATTTTTACTGAACTGAGACTGGCATGCAGGTCAGCTTGCCAGAACATTTCATCAAGAAACTCAAGCCTGCTGAACCTTAACTAAGGTCAGAGTTCGGTTCCAGCCATTTTTTTTTCCCCCCTTCACAAAAAGGCTAAATAAACTCAGTAAGACACCTGGTGACTAGTAGCAATTTCAGATAATCTACTTGGTTGCAAAGTAGTCATTAAAACATTTATATCTTTCTCTGATACAAATCAACACAATATATGCTATTTGGTAATCTCACAAGTTAAACCTGCATAAGCATCTCTAGGCCTGATGTAATGAAAAGTACACACAGTATATAAATTATCTTATGCCCAGTAGCTGACAGCATCATTATTTTACTTCCCACAAATGAAATATGGGTATCTGGTAGGTTTCTTTTTTTAATCTTTAAGAAAACTAACGTAATGTTTGTAGCTGGAATTTGCATCTAGCATAACAATAGCCATCCTTGTGTTGCTACACCGCACCAAGAAGTATATCTGAAGGAGGCTTAGAATTCTCCTTTCATCTTTTCCTTGCATTTTCTCCAACTTTAAGTCTTAGCCCCCAGTCCTGAGGAAAGATTTGTGCTGATCTCTTCACCCTCATCTAAAGTCCCACAGATGTCCATAGAGCTTTATGTGCACGCATCTCCCAGTTTGAGTTTATTACTGCAGAAGGCCATAGTGAGGGTTTTTCCTTCTCTACCAGCATTGATCCATGTTTTCCTTTAAGTTTAGGAATCAGGCTTGCAAATTTTCACTTACTACAACTTTCAGGCCTGACAGAATTTAACTTAAGTGTCAGGTACAAAATGATCAGCACTGCAAGAAACGCCCTCTATGTCTGTTGTACAGTTGGCAGGATGTATTATGGAATTGTTGCTGTTGTAGCAATAGTCCATACAAGTTTAACCAGCAACATTACATACTGGGCACAGCTGGAGGCCCTATCTGGTGATCTGATCTACTGTGGTTAGATGTATATTTTTATGAAGACATTAAGACTCAAAGACTTGAAGGCTTTTTGGTTTGTTTCTTTTTAATACCTAGTATAGAGGATTCTTTGGCAAGAGTTTGTGCAACTGAAACTGGTGATGCAGAAAGACATATGATCAGAACGCAAAGTAGGAAGGACAACTCATGAGCTGATATCCAAAAGCACCTAAGGTGTGCCAGAATGCGTTCATTTCAAAACTAGGCAGGCTTTACCTGAACTGCCTGAACTGCTTAGCTTGTACTAAAATCCATTGCTATTTCTGATTATTAAAATACAAAATGTTTATTTAACTTCATATTATTTCAACACTTATTGCTGAACAGCATAGGCAAAGCATAGCTTTGACCCAGCTCTAACATCGCCATTTTTTACTTTGATCCAAAGCCTACTGAATTCAGCAGGTGAGTTTTGGATCAGGCCCTATAAGATTAAATTCTCTTCTTCACTGTATTGTAGTTTTTGAATGATCTTTTGGTGGTTCATTCAAGGAGGAGACATTTTTCAGCAGAGAAAAGGACAAGGGAAACAGTTTCATGAACTGCAAAATCAACCTAAGTCTTTGATGCAGGCTTCACTTTTATGTATTTACACATTTATAGAGTACAGTCCCCAGAGAACAAAAATAAAAGGTGTCTAAGTTGCTGCTGAGTTAGAGCCTTAGTCATAAAAATAATACTGTGAAAAATTTAGTCTGTAGGTAACAATGAAAAGTTAATACAAATGGTCATTGACTTCATTATAGAACTTTTCCAGACTCGTTAAGCCTTGAGAAACAGAACCACTTAATCATTTATATGAATGAAAATGAGTGCAAACAGAATGCTGAGATGGCTTTAAGATCACCTCTTTTTTCTTTTATGGAATACCCACTATAATTACATTTTGCTTGTCAGTTCATAAATTTTGCTTATTACAAAACAGGCATTATTGATTGCTTTTTAAAAGTACTAAAACTAAGCTAAGAGCAGTAGATCTCTCAGCAAATTCAAAACATACTATCTTCCAAACTAATCACTGGCAAAGGGACTGTGGAAAATCTATCCAAGTTTATTGTAAGCCTAATGCAAAAAATTGAAGTTACCATGAGTTTTAGGTTAGTAACTTGGCTTTGAGTTAAGCATGTTTTAAGCCGCAATGAAAAAAAAAGATAAACTTATTTGGCAAAGCCAGACACTTTTAAAGCCAACATCCTGTAATTGTTTCCTCATTTGGCCTGGCAGCTTCGAGGAGGGGAGAGGGGAGAGGGGAGAGGGGAGAGGGGAGAGGGGAGAGGGGAGAGGGGAGAGGGGAGAGGGGAGAGGGGAGAGGGGAGAGGGGAGAGGGGAGAGGGGAGAGGGGAGAGGGGAGAGGGGAGAGGGGAGAGGGGAGAGGGGAGAGGGGAGAGGGGAGAGGGGAGAGGGGAGAGGGGAGAGGGGAGAGGGGAGAGGGGAGAGGGGAGAGGGGAGAGGGGAGAGGGGAGAGGGGAGAGGGGAGAGGGGAGAGGGGAGAGGGGAGAGGGGAGAGGGGAGAGGGGAGAGGGGAGAGGGGAGAGGGGAGAGGGGAGAGGGGAGAGGGGAGAGGGGAGAGGGGAGAGGGGAGAGGGGAGAGGGGAGAGGGGAGAGGGGAGAGGGGAGAGGGGAGAGGGGAGAGGGGAGAGGGGAGAGGGGAGAGGGGAGAGGGGAGAGGGGAGAGGGGAGAGGGGAGAGGGGAGAGGGGAGAGGGGAGAGGGGAGAGGGGAGAGGGGAGAGGGGAGAGGGGAGAGGGGAGAGGGGAGAGGGGAGAGGGGAGAGGGGAGAGGGGAGAGGGGAGAGGGGAGAGGGGAGAGGGGAGAGGGGAGAGGGGAGAGGGGAGAGGGGAGAGGGGAGAGGGGAGAGGGGAGAGGGGAGAGGGGAGAGGGGAGAGGGGAGAGGGGAGAGGGGAGAGGGGAGAGGGGAGAGGGGAGAGGGGAGAGGGGAGAGGGGAGAGGGGAGAGGGGAGAGGGGAGAGGGGAGAGGGGAGAGGGGAGAGGGGAGAGGGAGAGGGGAGAGGGGAGAGGGGAGAGGGGAGAGGGGAGAGGGGAGAGGGGAGAGGGGAGAGGGGAGAGGGGAGAGGGGAGAGGGGAGATAGAAAAATGGAAAAACATTTTGAGAAAGAAAGAAATGGAGGGAACAAAGAAATCAATTCATAGCAGTCTAATTTGTAGTAAATTAATACAAAAATGACCTATTTCCTCCTTTTCTTCCCTCTTAGGTAACATTCAACAAAATGAAATTAAGGCAACTAAGTGGTCTTGTGGGAAAAAGCCAGAATTTAAAATTTTCTTGGTTTGAATTAGTGCAAACAGTCAATATTCTAACACAGTTGACCCCAGCAATACAGAAGAGCCAAAGTGATAGCAGGCAGCATAACAGGACTTGGCCTCTGAGATCAGTTGATTAAACATCTACAAGTGAGATTAATATACACTGGGAATATACTTATTTAGAACCTGTAAGAAATAAAAGCAATGAGAAGGGATTTAGAGCTGCCATTGTCATTAAAATAAGGTTAAAGGCTGACAGCTACAAATAGTTATATAGGAAAGGAAGGAGAAATTTTACAAAGAAGAAATTAACAATGTTTCCTATAGGATTAAATCTAAACAATCTCTGAGCACACTCAAACTTTTACTTCTTTTACTGCTGTATCATTGCTGGTCCTGAACTAATACTGAACAAAACCTATGAGCTACTGATCTGGCTGGAAAACAATGTCTTATTCAAAGCTAGTATCTGTTCTAAGCATCAAGCAACAAAATTCACTGTCCTCTGTAAAGAGAGGGAAAAAAGAGAACATTTCTGTCAGTGTCAAGCCAGGAAAGCAATTTTGCATTAACCTAAGAAGTTAACAAAATAGAATACATAAAAGTATATTTAAAGTGGAAATAATTTAAGAACCTTCTAAATATCTTAACAGTGCACTTGGCTACACTTGGATTTAGGAAGTAATATTTTACATGCAGCAGTAGATTTTTTTACAGCTTTAAATCCAAAGACTGTACTCCATCAAGAAATAGCAACAGCAAACTTAATGCCACTGTGAAAGTACCAAATGAAGCTTGGCAGTATTCAGAAAATGGTCCGACAATGAGGCTGTGACTCAACAGGTACAATGAACGCAGCCATTTATGAACACATTTATGAAGCTACTGACAGGTGGCTCTGGTGCCAATTGAGGGATAGCTGGAAAAGCCTTTGGTTACCAAGCTTTTAGAGACACCAGAGCAAATTCTATGCAATTATCTGTGAAACCTATTACAAGAGCAAAATTTATGCAAAATGTCTTTGTGCCAGTCAGGGGAAGAAAAAAAGAGTTTGAAAAGGAAGCCTTGGGCTCACACTACTGTCCTTTGCATGTGATCTAAGATGGACTACTGAGGTACCCTCACAAGGTAACAGGTAACTGTGTAATAATGGGAAACCCCTCGTATACCAGAATCGGAAACAAGCTCTCTGTATTTTCCAGGGCAGGGCACCAGCATTTTCGATAGTGGGGGAAGGGGCTACAGTGAAAGCCCCTGTGAGAAGCTTCGCAAAGCTACCCTGGCTCCAAGGTGGACCCACCTCCAGCCCAGGCTGAGCCAATTAGCAATAGGGAAATGCCTCTTTGAATCAATATTTATGAGGGAAAGGACTGTTTTTAAAAGAAGGAGAGAACCATAAGGAGAGGCTGTTGACCTGAACAAAAGACAACCACTGTCCAAAACAGAGGAGAGCAACGTTTCCATGAGTAAGGAGAGGAGGAGGAGAGGGAAGACAGATCCATCTGTGCAAAAGTTCCTCTCCTAAGCAAATCCCACAAAGTGTATCAAGCAAAGAAATACCAGGTCACACCAAAATATATGCTTAGTAACGTTGACTAAAAAAAGTACAAATACTTGATGGTAAAAAAACTTGAAAGAGAAAATAACTCCTTTCACAAAAGGAAAGATCCCCCTCCTCCTCCATTTTGAGGATCTCCTTGATAAAGAAGTCTGTTCTTAACTGAGAAGACAGCTGACTGGATGAAAATCTAGGCACTGGCCTCTGAATCAGCAGAATGAAGCATGCGGGAATTTGTTAAGTCTGTATGTTTTTATCGCTGAGCTTTGAAGTCAGAAGTCAAAAAGATAGAGTATGGACAAGAAAAGACAAGAGCAAGGAACATGCCAGAAAGAGTGTGATGTCATCAGGCCGACTAAAAAAGCTTGTAGGATTTCCCATGGAGCAGGACTGAATGCCAAGACTTACTTACTGAATTTTGTAAAAAAATCTATGGTAACCCCCAAGCAGAACTAAAAATCAAGTAAATAAACTGATGAAAAAAGGGATTCAGCTTGGCAGTAATGGCAACTCCATTGCCCTGCCAGTAAAATAGAAATAAAAATATCTTACAAGGAAAAAGAAAAATTTTACCAGAGTGTATGTTTTGACAGTTCACTGCAACACTTTAAAGCAGTCAGGCTATTCTGCTGGGAGATGATGTCCTGCTGAAAAGGAATCACAATGTTCCACTATGATGAAACCTCTAAACTTTCTGGGAAGGTACTGGTTTTGCTATTTCAGAGGATGTTGAACTGAATTCCCATAAACTGGAGTGGAATAAATAAGATCCGGTCTAATTCATGGTTCCAGAATAGGTTCTGCTTGGAACAGAACACAGAGATAACAGGGCTCAGCTCTCAGGCTGGTGAAAGGCTGTCCCAGCTGACAGATTATGTTAACAGCTTCTGTGCTGGGAGTCTGGCAAAAGGCTTCAGGGAAACTGTCTCTTTGCTTTAATTCATATTTTATATATGTCATATATACACACAGAGAACACTGCATGTATTAGCCTGTAATTTGCTGCCACAATCATGGTCATCACACTATGTATGTGAGTAGTCATGGCTAAGAAAAGATATTTCAGACCTTATTTAATAGTCTCCATTCTTATATTCTGGCAAGGAGATCTGAGGAACATTACCTTACAATGCTAAGCAGTGTTCCCTCTCATACAGCAGATACCACTTCCAGTGCAAATACATGGCTTATAAGTTTAATGTTAGCTGTCAGTAGGTACTCAAGCATGAAAAGTTAACATTTGCTTTCTATCAGGATTCACATGATCAGTGCTCAGTGGCTGAGTGTTGGAGAAAAGCGAGCATAGAAGGTCCTTGACACCACAGTAATAAAGCTTTTAAATTTAAAATAAAGCTTTACAGATGTTTTGGCATCTCCCCAATGCAATTTAAAGAAACTAACAACAAAACCAAGCAAATAGGCAGGTAGTTAACTGATTATAAATTGTCATTGTTTAACCCCAGTTGACAACTAAGCACCACACAGTCGCTTGCTCACTCCCCCCCAGCGGGATGGAGGAAAGAATTGGAAAGGTAAAAGTGAAAAAACTTGTGGGTTGAGATAATGGCAGTTTAATAGGTAAAGCAAAAGCTGTTCAAAATAAGGAATTCACTATTTCCTATCAGCAGGCAGGTGTTCACCCATCTCCAGGAAAGCAGAGCACCATCATATATCCCTTTGGTTAGTTGGGGTCAGCTGTCCCAGCTGTGTCCACACCCAACTTCTTGTGTACCCCCAGCATACTCACTGGTGGAGTGGTGTGAGAAACAGAAAAGGTCTTGATAATGTACA
The DNA here is from genome assembly GCA_907165065.1 of Caprimulgus europaeus. Next base: position 12,762,339 of record OU015539.1, read on the forward strand.
AGCACTGCTCAGAAATAATGAAAACATCTCTGCATTACCAACACTGTTTTCAAACATATCCAAAACACAGCCCCATACTAACTACTACGAAGAAAATTAACTCTACTGCAGCCAAAACCAGCACAGAAATGTTTTTCAGTTGCACCTCAGTTCAAAGCTTACTCATCTGGTAGTTGAGTGAAAGCCAAAAACAGCTGATGCTGCATAGCATGATACTGAGGACATTGCTCAGTAGAAGTCTCCCTAAAAAATCCAGAAGCATCCAAGGCTGGTTCTATACTTGTTTACAGTAGCAGAATTTTAGGAGTCTATAAAAACAACTGGATGATCCAATGTGGATTCAAATGTTTCCTTCCATCATGCACAAATATATCCAATGTCAGATTAAATCTAACATTTAAGCCACAGAAACCCAAAATAAACCCCCACATTGAACCAGATTTCCTTTTCAATTGCTTAGAAATTTTTTTATATTGTAAACTATTGAAAAAAGTTTTAACTTCTCAAACTGATTGTAAGAAGTTTTCAAAGTTCCAAAATGTTAGAAATTCAAAAAGGCATTCTAGGATAGCCTGGGAGCCAAATGTAAAATGCAGGACTGTGACTTGACTACAAGTACTCAATTGGAAGTCTGAGAACTTACAGTGCATAGAATCATATAAACATTAGCTCAGTAGCAGTCAAAAAAAGGAAATTAAAGGTTAGGAAGGTCAGAGCTGAAAGGGTAGTGGTCAATACTTCAAAGACTAATGCCAGCTGGTTACGAGGAACATTCCTCAGGAGCTACTATTTGTGCAATATTGTTTAGCATCTCCATCAGTGACTAACTCTAGAACAGAGTGCACCCTCAGTAGTTCACAGATGACACTACACTGTGGGGAGCAGTTGATATGCTGGAAGGCAGAGCAGCCATTCAGGGACACCTCAAAAAGCTCAAGGAATGGGCCAATGTGGGTCTTGTGACATTGAAAGACAATGCAAATTCTGCAAGAAACTCCATGAAAAAACACAGGCTTGGAACTATTTGACTAGAAGTCAACTCTGCAGAAAAGGAACCAGGGGTCAAGTTTAAAGGGGTTCCTGTGGTAAAAGAAGGTCAACCACCTACTGGTCTGCAGTAGCAAGAATATAGCCAGCAGGTTATATTACAGGGAAGGTGCTCATCACCTTGGAGTACAGTGTCCAGTTTTTGGCACTCCAGTGTGAGAGAGATTAACAAACTCCTGAGAGTCTAGAAGGGCCCCAATACAGTTAGGAGCTGGAAAAAATTATATGGAAGAAGATGAAGGAACAATATTTAGCCAGAAGATAAGGCTGGGGTGGTATCTAATTGCAATCTTCCATTACCTAGAAACAGGTCATGGAGAAGGTGTAATCCAACTTGTCTCCAAGCAAAAGGATTAGATGCAATAGTGAGAAGTTGCAGTAACAGAAATTAAAGTTAGATATGAAGAAAAACAAATCATGCAGTGGTCATAGTTAAGCACTGGAACAGGCATCCAGAGTGCCTGTGGAATCTCTTTCTCAGGAAATTTTCACCACTCAGCTGGGTATGTCCCTGAACAATCTAACTTTGCAGTTAGACCAGCCCCGAGCAGGAGGTTAGACTGGATGACTCCAGATGTCCTTTCCAACCTAAGTTTTTCTGCAATTATATGAACTAGCAGGCGAAGACAAGTGATTAAAAATATCCTTTCTCCACCATATAAATTCATTATTTAGTTATTCCTCAATTATACTGTGCTGTTTGGCTCCCAATCTCAAAAACAATATTTTAGAATAACAAATAGTTCCTTCTGTATAGAGAGTGACTGATTACATTAGGACTCTTCAGCCCAAAAGAGTGTTCAGAAGGTAGTATGATAAGATGACAACATCGTGAGTGGCATGAAAAAAAGCGGATAGAATAATTTGTCCACTTTTTCCTAATACAAAGAACCTAAGGCACAGGTAGTATTTTGGTGCCACGTTCTGTGATATCGGACTATATAATTTATTTAGATAACTACTTTTATGTGACAGAAATACATGCAGAAAAGAATGTGGAAAACCAGAAGATACAGCCACATGAGTAAGTCTGATAGAGATATGCCGATTTATGAGAGATCTATCTGAGCCATGGTTTAGATCAGTAAACCCACCACTAATTTATAGGAAATGCTCTGCCATAGCAGTAAAAATTACAACAGTGTACCCAACAAATCTTGTAGATAGACAGATAAAACATGATTAAACACATGAAGCAAGTCCAGAAGATCACACCGAGTACTGAATGTACGCAAAACCAGAGCTCATGTCAGTTGTGTTAATATACAACTGTTGCCACTTTTATTTTACATTATAGTGTGATCAGGTGAAGTTATTTGTTATAGATTAACAGAGTTGATTATTATTGATTACAGATGCACTAATTAACTCAGATTTATTTGTTCCAAAACTCTATTAATAATAAATTCCGAAAGATTTGGGCAGCCATGTGCTATCTGACATAGTTTTTTAATCACTGTCAGAGGAAAATGTAGCTGTCCCTTCAGAGAGTAATGAAGAGACAGGCAAAACCAAACAAACATAAAAAACCAGAACAACAAAAAACACACAACCACACACACAAGAAAAACAAACCTTTGGCAGAGAACAAGTGTACCTAAAATAGGCCATGTTTCAATCTAAGCAGCTTGCCAATCACCTTACCCATCCTGACAATTTAGACAATAAGGATTTAGAGTTTAGCCCTTAAAATAGTGTTTAAATGAGAGATGCAAAGTTGTGCCAGAGCAATTCTAGTATCAGCCACGGAGGTTGTGCCTGTGCTTTGCAGAAAAAAATATTAAAATATTTCCTAGATGTATACTGCTCTGGCTTAAGTGAGCAAAAGTTGCCATTGAGAATCAATCATAAGTCTGGAAACACCTTTTCTTTATCCGTAAAAGGACCGGCAACATACACACAGTTGGGAGTTAAACAGGGAATGATTACTTTGCTGTTATATGGCAGTTAGGGTTATGCCAGCATTTACTTTTCAAACACTCATGAGCCAGAGACTTACAATAGAGCCATAAACATTCTCTCTAACCTGAGACTAAGCTCTCTCTCGAGATCTTATCTCTTCCACCATTTCTGGACAAACACACATACAAACTGTTCAGTTTTGCATGTCTGAAGAGGAAAAAAAAGTTTGTTGCACTGAAAAAGCTTTTACAGATTTTTATCTTGGGATGAAAAAAAAATAGTTCTGGCAGGGGAAAGGCCCATGGCAAGACATGAGTTCACAGTCTGCTCTACTATCTGTTAGCATTTCCAAAGAGAAGCAAACAGTCTAGTCAAGCTACTGAGATTTCTATAATCACAGTAACATTTTCCTCTCAAATCTTCCAGGGGATTTCACAACCCAGGGTAGACATGGTAATTTACTGCTCTCAAAAATGGCATGGGTTTTTTTAAAAACTGCCTATGCAGAGATGTGCATGAACACTCCCACTCTATCAAACCTAGGTATTCTGTCTCAAATAAGGTTTGACCTAGTGTTCATGACAGCATAAGTTCTGAGCCAGATATAAATTGAGTAAGTTGATCCTGTAAAGATCCTTCAAATAACTAAATACAAGGAAGCAAATGGCAATGATTTAACTGTATATTTACTGTATGTTGTCTTGATTTAGTTTTCACACTAGTTTGACCCAGGTATAACTCTTGGTACTGCAACAGATCTGCACTAGGCCTCATGAAGTCAACTCTGCTTCTGCAGTAACCCTTTATTTTCCAGGTTATCACATGGGACAAAAAAACAATAATGAAATAAAATATGCAAAATCCTCTCATTTCTCTATCACCTACAGCACCCCATCCTCCATCTGATAACCTCTATTTGAAGTATGTAATCTTTAATAAATAATCACATCAAAATAAAAGGTACACAAGAGACAATAAGCAGTAAATGCAGCTAATGTCAAGCTATTAATGGGACAAAATGCTGAAGAATTTCACTAAATAAACAGCAAGAGTGAGATTCAATGCCCAGTGAACTTAATGGCTAATATCATATGGAAGACAGGGAAGGCACAGAAACCTGTGTCTACTGGACACCTTGCTAAGTTACCTCTATTTAATAATCAAAGTAACTCAGGGTATGGAGGAGCCAGCAACTTGTGCAAGAGACTTCATTAAGTCAGTCTGTCCTTTCGTGTGTCTAGCCTCTCCCTAAACTATGTCCCTTCATCCACTGCCTTCATTCACAGCTGAGGGGAAAATTAATTATTAGGCAAGGGAACATAAGTCTCTGACACTCTGCTTGTCATATCATTATCCTTAACGTACAAGATCTTGGGGTTTGGGGAAAGACCTCTGAAATCAGTAAACCCATTTATTTTCTTAAGATAACTATGTATGCATTTTACTGTATAGCACCATATTATTTGGCGCCTTGGAAGATTAAGCCTGTTTGTCAGAAGCTGCTTTTCCCCTTCAGCCACAGAAAAGTGAGGCAAAATAACACACAGGATGTAAGATGACAAAAGATGCTCTAGGTTGACTACAAAAATGTACCTAGTGGTGTTATGCTTTCAGAAAACACAACGTAAGGTGAAAGGATCTTTAGGAAAGAGGTGAGGAGCAGAGGTTCTAAGACCCCTTCATCTCCAACTGCTATGCCGATAAACCACACAACTTCATTTATGTTCTTTATCACAGCAACTACAAGTCCTGCAGGATCTGAAATTCCCACAGAAGGAAACAGTGAACATTTCCAAACATTTTTTTTTTTTTTTTTTTTTTTTGCAAATTGGATGCAAAATAATTCCTCTTTTAGTAATGACTGATGTGGGCAGCCCCTGAACTTTCTAGGGGGTGCTAAAAAAGCTAACTGCACCTTCATCAAAATTACAGCAAGAAGCATGGCTAAAGGAAACAAGAATCTTTGCTTTCATTGTCATCATTATTCTGTGTCTTTTCACATGAGAGGACAGCACAGATACCTGACTTTCACTGGTGCACAGACTTGCTGGCCTGATTCTTTTTCCCAGCTTACAGTTGCTAGTCCTTTACAGTTTCACCCAATCTCACTGTAATTCTGAGCCCTTGATGGTATGTCCAGCCAGCCCCGCAATTTCTGACAATCATTAAATTTTTCTAAACAAATCATTGTGTGTTTATTGTGATCCCAGTATTAATGGGCTCTGAATTTCATTCAGCCTCTACGAACTATAATAAACAGTAGGAACAAATACCAACCAACAACGCAACGCTACAGAGAGTAAAGAGGAATTTTGAGACAGAAGCCAAATAAGTGACAAATATCATTCAGACACCAAGAGGAATTGGTGGTCCCTGTACGGATCAGAGCCTAACCATCCCCAAAATGTAGATGTCACAGAGTTGGAATGCAGCTGCCTAATTCAATAGAGAACAGTTAAAAACTGGGGAAAAAAAAGAAAGAACACTGTGCCAACAGTGACTGCAGGACAGTTTAGACAAGCAAATGTAATCACTTGTAAATCCGGCTGGAATACCAGGATGAAATGCCTCACTGTGTACAAAGAATGCTACAGGATCCACATGGACCGAGTTCCATTAGAGGCCCCGTTTCACACATGTTCATCACCATATAGAAATGCAGTGAAGAAGTACACATGTAGTTACTTGCAACCACTCATTTCAGTGATTTAGGTAACAAAAAATTTACCTGTAAAATTAATAATAATGCACAAACAGATGGGTGCATAACCTTACGTGAAACAACCGATTTTTACTGAAAATAGGCTTCATCATTGTACCAATGGCAAGTGTTACAATCTTGCATCTTCCCTAGGTAACTTTTCCTTATACTTTAAGCTTCAAAATTGCTGACAGAATATTCCATGCAAAAGTTGGAAATTAAAGAACTATGGGGTTTGTGTTTTTATAAAAATTAAAAAAAAAACCCCAGCTTTGCAATAAAGATTATGCTTTATCGTTCTGCCACGCTGCTGCAGAGGTAACAAGGACTGTCAAATAAACCATCTGATTTCCCCCACTCTCAACAATGGTTTATTACACATGCTTGTCTAGCATGAAATAATTCTGTGAAAAATAAACCAGGCATGAATATTATTTGGGTTACAGAAAGGTCTGAATCATTTATAACTTAATTAATTGCTAGAAAGGCTTATGAGCAGCCAATTAGTAATATTTGTATTTGGATCTGCCAGTTGGCCTAGAATGGAAAATGAATACTAGTTTCATCATAAAGACTGTAGTATTCACAGATAAAAAACATCCAATCAAAATCAAGAATGTCCTTGAGAATTACTGTCTTGAATGGAACATGCCTGATAACTGGCCAGATAATCCTATCAGGCAAAACTGCCCAAGATATTTGCCCACTGGTGATTCAAAAACAGATTCTGCATTCAAATACAACATCCTAAAGTCTTTATTTTTGGTCATACTCTCTACAAAGTCCTAAAAGAGTTGGAGGAAAGAATAGTGCCACACATGAAACCTGTATAGATGCTAGCAAACTGTTAATTTGTGTCCATAAGGTTTCCACATGCTTTGTGAGGACTTCATTTTCCCCACTTGGCATTCCATTTCTCCACAAGCTGTAAATTATTTTCAAACTAATTTGAATTATCTTGAGAACTATAAGTAAATTCTGCAAATCACCAGGTAATAAAAGCAGTAGAGCAATGCACTGCATCTGATGTCCTTCAGAAGCATCCTTTCAAAGACTTAATGAAAACACACACATTCAGTCATCACTGCTTACAAGATGGAAACAGGGGCTAGGATGTGGCTATATAGCCGGTAATGGCTTCCAGGGCAACAGTATCATTCTTCAGTTATTCTTCTTTCCTCCACATCCTCTTCTCATGCTGAATGTAGCCCAGCAGAAGGGAGCACCAAAGGAAACTGCAATTTCTGGAAAAGGAATGTAGCTTTGAGCTTCTTCTATGACTGAGCAAAGACTTCTCCCTGGGAACCTTACGCTTCCTTCAACTCCTCATCTTCCCACCAACCAAGTCTGACAAGACTCAGGTCAAAATTAAATATGAGAAATGAAATAACGAGATGGAGAAACACAGAAAGTAGCTACCACAAAAAGAAAGGGGAAAGAATAAACATTAACAGAAGAATCAAGTACAGTCAGAAACTTGTGCATTAGGCAAGCTTCTCTTACGGAGTTATTCTGTAGATCCTGGCCAGAATATGTATTTTGTGACTTATGACAATTTCTAAATTTCTTATTTAATACAAAAGTAAATAATTCTATAACAATTTTGCACTGTCCTCAGGCACTCACACTCCTGGACTGTGTGTTTTTCCTCCTTCTTGAATGATTTTTAACAGTGAGCTGTACTTTAAACGTATTCTGTGTTCTTTACTACAGACAGTGCTCTCTTTTAGGTTATAAACTTGAGGAGAAGTTGTATAGCCAAAGGGTCTTTTCAGAAATTCAAAGTAACATTTTTTTCCCATGAAGAATGCATTCACACTTTCTTGAAGTAAATTACAACAAAATCCTATATAATTAGAGCATAAACTTTAATGTATTTGTACCGGTAAGGAATGCTAGAAAAGGAAGACAGTGGAATATTGTGTAATGCTTAGAGGGGTATTTGAAGGCTTTTAAGTTAAGCATCATTTAAAACAGATTGTAATTAAGGATTTTCCTTTTTTTATTACATATTAAGGTCTCTAAGAGCATAACTTCCATAAATAGTCAAGAATAAACTACATTCAGACCTACATATAAGCACATTTCTTGGCACAGACAAATGAAAACTGTGATTGCTGACATCTTTTGAAGGAAGATTTTCCTTTTTTTTTTATCCCAGCCCTTGTTTTATTTATATGACTCTGCACACTTTTTTATTTTTAATTATCCTAAGGAAAGGAAGGGGTGGAGGAAAAGAGATCTTTGTTTTCCAACTGAGAGAGTGAAATACATTCCAAAGCTGCTTTTGTTTTTAATTTACAGAAGCCCTCATGTCTAATCTACTAAGCCAACAAATAATCTGTTTGCCAGGTTTTACATGAGAGTCATGAAAAGTGCATACAATTGCTGGCTTTATTCTTTTTTAGGATATGGATTCATTCCCTGCCATAAACTTGAAAAGATCCTTTTGGAGAACTTTTCACAATTAATTTATTTTTAACTATGCATTTTGTTTCCCAGAATTTACTTCATTTTAACCAGTTACTTGAGTATCTTTGGCTCTCTTTTCCTTAACAAAAAAACCTGTGTTTGGCTGTCTGAAAGATAAGATAGCTAGGTCTGTACCCTTGCTCATGAAAGCAGCTGAGTACATCAGTTAGAATAAAAGTATCCATTGTCTACCAGCTGTAGGCAAAAGGCTTTGGCTTCAGCTCTTGCTGCAGAATTGTGGGTGTAGCCAAATACAGCATTCTTCAATTCAAAAGAAATAAACTTTTAGGTATTTGATTAAATTTAATTTAATTTATTTAATTCTCATTTCATTCAAGGGGCTTATTTTACCAAACACCTTCCATCTACTTTATTCATGTTGAGTTCTGTATTACTGTACAAGTCAATTCACTCTCATAATAGTCAGAAAATAAAGAGATATTCTGTGCCCGTGAGTTTCAGAATGTAGATTTTCATATTTTTTAAACCATCATAACAGATGCAGATTTTCAAAATTTTTTTAACCAATTTCCTCAGAAAACCCACATTGCAGAATCAGATTTTTTTTCTTAATTTGCACTTTGTTCACAAGTCCCTTTTACTCAAAGAGATTTATAATCTGTATTCACTGGGTCCTTCTTGCAGAACCATCAGTGCCCCTTCATAAAGTAAGTCCTTTTTAAAATCTCCATTTCTCAAATACACTCTTCAGCTTTCTTGACTGAAATAAGGAGACGCAAATGCCTCCTCCGGCCCATGTACTGTTATATAGGAAACCTCCTATTCAAAGTAATTTGCACCTAGGACAGCATGGAGTCAGAATTTGAGCTCAAGTATCCACTCTCCTTCTCCTGTGTAGTTTACCTTCAGAGTAGAGCAGCCTCAAACAATGTTGATGGCTCTGGCATAAGAAGAAATCATTGAAAATTCCTCTTAATGAAGGAGAACTGCAGCACAGGAAGAGTCAAGCTATAGGTTTAAACACAAACAACTCAAATACATTGCCACCATTCCCCATAAGTACTATGATAACTGAGAAAACTGTCCTGCAATTCCCCTCCATTGTATCCTTCAGACAAACATGCTGCCATAATGGAGCATTTCCCAGTGTTGAGCAGCTCCCAGGCCACTCTTATATTCAAATACAGTTTAAGAAAGTAATGCAGCCTCCCCACTCCCACCCACCACTCCCTATCAGGCAGCTGTGCCTTTCCCTCCTCCCCCCACCTCCCATCTCCTGCCTTTACATACCCCTTCAGGGCACACGTTCTCCAGCGTGAGAACCACTCAAATATAGTTTACATTACCCCACAGAACATCTTATAAGGAGGCAAGAAAATTGTCAAGCAAGGTGACAAGATTCACACCAAAAATCATTTTGTAAAATCTCCGAGATGTTGTCACAACAAACCCAGAGGAAGAATTCTACTTTGTCAGCATCCAATAAGGAAGAAAGTGACAGGAGAGCAGAAAGGGAAGACGAAGACTCTCACATGTGCTTGGGATGCTTTTCAGGTCTTCAGCTTTGTCTATACTTGGGCTGCTAGATGATTTATGATCACTAGTCTCTACTGCCAGTGCAACCGTCCACTTCAATTCTGCATGTACCTTGATAGGTTGGTTACATTTTCACAGATGCTATCATCACACTTTAACTGTAATAATAATCTGTTTGCATTGTACTGTTACTATACTACACTGCCAGCCAGCTCTTCTGTACTGAAATGTCCAATGCTGGTGAATACTGCAACTGCCTGAAATCAAGCCTAGAAACACCTATCTTAAAATGTTTCTTAACTGAGTGCTACTTTGTAGGGAGTGATTATTCCCAAGACCTGATAAGAAGAAACATGATGGAAAGAATGAGTGCCCAAAGTAGCAAATTAGGGTATGGACAGATGACTGCAAACTACAGTTAGCACAGCTCAACAAATTCCCACTTCCTAGATGAACTGTTGACAGACCACAGCATATTTCTGATACAGTGCTGTTGCAACAGAAAATACAGGACTTTAAACCAGTTGTTAGTTTGAATCATGACATTCTAATACATAATACCTCTTACCTTGCAGTTACAGTAGGTTAGAAGCATACACATGAGCAATTAGCAGCAACTCCTTAAGCGTCAAAAGCCCAATTATTTGCCTCTCCCCATTCTTTTAATTTCTACCCCAATTTGTTGCAATCCAGTGCTGGACCACAGTTTCCATTATCCTAAAAGCACTCAGGGTTCTCAGGTGTGCTTTACAGAAATAAACAGAAATATAATGTCAAATTTTCAGCTGTAAGTTGGCATCCACAGCAGCCAATGGGACTAGATCAACAGCAGCATTTCTGCTTGTAAGATGGGTCCATGGGGCACAAGCCTGTCTGTGGTCAGGCCTAGTCTCCCCAGTCATCCAGACCTATTTGTCCCAAGGGACCTACCATAACGCAGCGTAGCTTCCTCTCCTTCCTTGTGCACCAAATTTTCTTTGCGAAGAGAATCCTGGTGCACGAGGGGACTGTGCATTGCATTGCATTCTGACTCCCAGTTAAGCTGGGAATGCCTGCATCCTGGAGAACAAACACAGCCAGCAATACCTTGACAAAAACTGGCCAATATATTCAAGCCTTTGAGGTTTGCTAACAGATGCAAGAGACTGCCTGCTCAGGTTGAAAGTTAACACATTCAGCAGTGCTCTACAGAAAGTGAGGCAGGCATAGGAGATGGTAGATTACACAACTTCTGTAGCTTTATTTTACTATAATCTATTTTCACTCTGAGATCCCGAACTTTGATTTAGGCCTCCCATGCTCAGCACTGTATTTTATTTCCACAGCTCCACTGACAGTGTTTAAATGTAATCAGTCCTCTCCCACAACTACACACAGAAGTCTCAAAAATTATTTTAGAACAAGAAACTGGACACAACAGCCTCAAGCTTAAGGAAGAGCAGTAACCAGGAACAATAGTCTCAATCAGATAACATCTAACATTTCAGCAGAACAAGTAAAAAGCCAGATACAGTTAGCTGCAGCATTCAAGCTTTTCTGTCAGAAAGGATTTCTGCTAGATAATAGGAATTCAAGTGCATACTCCTCCCCTCCAATGAGTCATGAGAAAAGAGTTGGACTTCCCTTTACCCCTCCTTCACTGATATGGATGCTCCTGCTAAGCCAAGGTAATATTGTGTCACGTGAGGCAGCACATGAGTAGAGAAAGGAAAGGGATTACTGCAGATATGAGGCTTTTCATTAGAAGAAACCCACAGGGTTACATGCAGGATGTACGCTAATCCCTGCATCCAGCTACAGAATAAAGCGTATCAGGCATGAGTACTTCTGTGTCTATTAGAGTACAATCAAAAAAGAACTGTACTTGTGAGATTAGACCAGAGAGGACAGACTACCTTGGGAACTAATGACAATAAACATCAGCTAACCATAAAATTCACTTCTTTTTTTTTTTAAAAAAAAAACAAACCCTTTTTGTTCACTCTTCACTCAGGATACTCTTTAAAAGCTCTTACTTCCCATGGCATTTTTATTAGCTCAGATCAGAGTTTAACCAATTGATTGTGCTTTCACTGTTTCTGAAACACAGATGTTATTGTTTAGTGACTTTTTTAGAAATATGTTCTTAACATACTTCCATACTTGTATAAGAACAGGTTTCTTCATAGCAATTAATATTTCAAAAATGTACAGTAGCTTGAAATCCTGTTTAAACCACAAAATGTATAGCATGTGGACAGTGGCAGGACAGACTCCTTCATGCTGCTCGCACTTGCTGATTATCCTTCTATGTTGTCAAATGCTGGTTTCTCCACTGAAAGCTATAAAGCAACTGACGTTTCTGAGCAGCTCATGGTTCTGCACAAACCATTAAACGTTCACAATAATCAGCACAAAGTTACTGAGGATCCTATTCCCCTACATGAAAATTCATCCTGGCCGAGTCAAAGAGCTGTCCCATCTTGACTTGGGCTGAAACTACTGAATTCTGAATATGAACAAATCACTACGAATTATTACACTGAGTAACATCAAAGAGCTTAGAAAGTAAGCAAACAAAGCAGGTACTATAGAACATATCATAATGCAAACAGCATAAGCTGAACAATATTGGGTAAAGAATTAGTAAGCTTCTCATAAATATTTTCCTCATTTTAAAACAGAATTGTTGCTGCCTTTTTAATCTTTATTAAACTTTCAGGGGCATGACGCTCTGTGATACTTAATAGGAAGCCAACTCTTTTTTTAGCTTGGATAAGAATGGCACCGCTGTGCAACCACTTTGTGGCCCATGTGAAAACATCTAAACAAGGCACAGAGAAATCACTCTTCCTGCTTTTAAACACCACTGTCATTAACAAAAGCATCTGGAGCTAGTCTGGTACTAAAATACACTCATAGGGAGATCATACTGCCTACGTGGCACTAAGTAAATAGTTCTGTATCACATTTGTTTCAGAATTGACAAAAAAACAAAAACCACCCACACACTGAAATCCCTCTTCCCTCTTCCGCAGTTACCAGCCACCACCTTATCAGTGGTATCATTAACTGCTTAGTAAACTAGTTCACTGAAAAGTCCTGACTTAAAGTTGCTGGGTTGAGATGGAGGTGGGACCCTTGCTTTGTTTGGCTTTTTAGCTGAAGACAGTTCACCAATCCAGTTTACAGCACGATCATAGAGAGATGCATAGACCCAAGTAAAGAGGGCAGCATACAGCAATGCCAGGGCATGAATTTAGGTCTGTTTTGACACTGATGCAAGCCCATCAAGGAACTACACTTTCCATGTACCCTAAGGAGAGGCTAAGGTACAGCAGGAGCAGTTTGGATACTAAGAAAAATAGAACATTGCATTTTTATAAAATCTATTCACTTAGCACTTATAACACTTTACACAGTACATCAAAATATCCAGGACACTACATCAGAGCTCATTCATTAACTTGACAGCATAATTAATAGGACCCTAATCTACTCAGTGAATGAGTCCTCCAAAGTGTAGACAGGGAAATGGAGCACAGAGGAACAAAGCTCCTTGAAAACAGAAATACAGCAAATAACAAAATGGTCGTTGCAGGCAATCCCAGGTCCTTTGTGAGTAAAGAGGTGAAACCCTAAATTATTCTTTAAGTGAATTTACCAGTCTCACACCGTGAGGATCTATTCATTATAACCCTTGACTGCCTTCCCACACCACAACTCCAAGCCCCTTAGCACTAGCTACCCAAACTCACATTTCCTCCTTTAGCCCCTTACCTGTCCTGCTTCATTATACTGTCATATCTCCAAAGCAGGACCCTTTATCCCACCCTTTCCTAACTCTGACTACCCCATCTACTCGGTATCTTTTCCTTTACCTCCCAATCCACCTGAATATATACAGCATACACAAGGAATTGTATCGCATTACCTACTGTTAAATACAAGATAGCTTCCTCTTAATCAAGACAGCCAATGTGATGTAGTCTGATATGAGAAAGCTACCCAGGTTAGTTTTCCAAGACTCCAGGCAGTCATTTTGACTGCTAACATTGAAGACAAAGCCTGTGTGTTAATGAAACTAGAAACTACTGCCTTGTCTCCTGTGGTGCATTCCTGCTTTGCTAGGTCTTGGAAGGAAGATTAAAGATATTGCAGTCAGAAGTGAAAGGTATAAAATCAAACACTGACATATCAAGTACTTATTACTTAGTGGCCTTGACCACTAACTCCAAGAGCTCTTTCCAAGCACACCTTAGTGATGACATACTGAATTTCTTGGCTGGTGGGGGCAGAGGGGGAGATATTTTCCAGGCCCTCCATAACACATGCACACATACACACCTCCCTCACATGTTCCTCCCTCACATATTTGAGAAATAGAACCTGAATAGTAACCAAAGGCTTGGCATACTCAGTGGAGATTAAAGGCTTTGTGTTCAAATAGGCACTAACTTCGGTGGGTTTGTCAAATTCTCCCTACAGTTGTTTTATTCTGGGAAGCCCACAATGGAGAAAAGAATTCTTTTGATATTCACATTTCAAAGAGCACACTTTTCTGAATATTTTCAATAGAAGATAATAGCACTACTGATTTATACAGACTGTGTATAAACCTACACATGCATATGCACAAACATACATGCACAGCATATACATATGTATATGTAGAACTGTAACAGAGGAGATTCTTTCATTTTGCCTTTTGTGCTGCTCACTCCAGGAATCTATCCTTGATCTTGACAGAACTGATAGTTTATAATGAACACTTTTCTGGCTTTCATAGCTGGCATCAAGTTTTGTTCACTGTGGTTTTGTGTATTTCTTTTTTAAACACAGTTACTGTGCTGTTTGCCTCTAATAAGCATTTTTATTGTATTTGAATATTTTATTGGTTCAGGCAAAAACAAAACAAAAGAAAACAAGACGGCCTGTTGTGCTTCTGCAAGTGGAAAGAGACCCTGAAAGGATAAAGAAACTCGGACAAAGTCAAGAGATAGGCCATTGACTGTACTACAGATTAATTACACAACATTTAGTAGTGCCTCATTTTTCCTTCAGTTACCTACAGAGAAAGAGATACAGGAAAATGGTGGTAACTCTCGGGAAAGCCTTGACTCCTATTTAAAGTACTTGCATGGTCCTCAGAATTTTGGCATTCCCTTTCTATTATATTCATCTCCACAACTACCCTCTGGGATTCAGAATATATCCTTCTCATCTAACAGAAAGGAACCGATGCATTAAGAGGCTGAATGATCTATTGAGGGTGACACCAGAAGTTTCTGGCAAAGCTCTAAGAATCTCACATAGAAGTTACTAGCATTTTTAAGTACAGCATATTTTGCTGCATCAGTTTAATACAACCTATATTAATCCCCAAAATAATAGCAAAAGGAGGATAAAATACCAGATGTACAGCACAGTAAACAGAATATTTGAAGGAAAAATTTAGAGACACAATACCCCATTAATTCTATTTTAAGAAACCAAGTCAGCACTGTCAGATAACATTCACATTCTACCATTGATGTGGTCAGACTTCCTTCGTCATGATATTCTTTCCTCCTTTCTTTCTTTCTGTGTTTTTGTCTGCTTGAGATTTGAAGCCTCCTTGAATCTAGGTACTAGACTTAAAACTGCCTATTCTAAGATTTGAACTATTTCCAATAACAACTACTGTTCTAAGTAAATTATAGAGATTAGAAATAGACCCAGCTGAAAAGGTATGATGTATTATAGGCGAACTGTTTTCAAATGCTTTTGCCTAGTTCTGTAAACTGAATGGGGGTGGGGGAGGAATTGAAGGATCAGGTATCTCACAAAATCAAGAACATCTGTTCCACAGGTACTGGCTTTGTTATTCAATCTAAATAGAAAACTTGCAACCTACAGTTAAAATCCTGGTTTGCAATCTTCTTTGTATGTATGAAAAATTCATGTTAAATAGTCTTAAAAAACAATCAGTGAGCGAGGTCTTATTCCATCACCTCTTTGCAGAAGTCTAAATTCCATACAAGATAGAAACCAGTGAAAAGAGAGTCACTTGTTCACGTGCAGATAAGCAGGAAGAGGCTATTTCAAGGCAACTGAAATGCCTATATGGAAGCCCTAGTGCTTATGGAGGCAGATTAAAAATGCAACTATGGAGTTTGTAAATCTCAACATCCCCCTGTAGTCTACTGCTGAGTGTAGAGAGGAATAGCATTCTGCAGGATGTTTTTGCTTCCTGTGATACCCTGCATTTTAGTCTAGCCTATCTGTGGAAAGAAGTTCAATCAATTCCACAGCTTCAAATGTGTTTTAAAACCAGCATACATGAAAAGGGGAATAAAGGGGAGCTTCTAATTCTGTCTCTTTATGAATACTTATGAAAATATGCAGATCAAAGCCTCTTCCTCTGCAAGTAAATTTCAAGCCTTCTGTAGGACTCAAAGGAAAAGTATTAGAACTCATTTTATATTTCAGTTAGCATAAAGCACATGGTCTCACAACAAGCTTTTCCCTAATTTGCAGGGAACTGCCCCATAAATGGCATAAAACAGTCTAAACAAGGCCCTTCTCCTACCTCCACAACAGTGCAAAAGAAAATAACAAACATTCAAGCTATTTCTGTCATTACCTTAACAACCAGCTCTAGGTACCTTATACACGTGAAAAGGATACTTGAAGAGAGAAACGGCTCTAGGTTAAACATAACCTCCTGAGTGCTCTCCTTGCTAAAATGAACATCAGCCAACCTGGTATATGCCAAAGCCCTTCTGAGCTCAGCTATTGATCACACTGAACATTTGTTCCAATGCGTTGGTTTCAGGTCACAGCTCTTCCCAATCACTGCCATTTCTCCCAGAGAAGAGTTGTTCTGTTGTTAAGGGACTGATCGCAATAGAGAAGTTCTACATTCAGTACTCAGCTGATCTAAAAAGGGTCTGTGAACACAAATACATTGGACCTGAGATTCTCCTCCTGAACTCTGAGTTGCCCAGAACCCAAGCAGTCACCTTACCAGAGAGCAGTCCCTTGGCTACCATGGCCATTCTCCTGAGGGTGAGCTCCTCAGGAGACATTCTGGGCCAGGAAGAGGGCTGCACCAACATGGATACAACAGCTTCCATAGGGCAGCACTAGAAAACATCTCCACAGCAAGGAGGATAGACTGAGGACCATGATGAACCCACCTAACACAAAAGGTCTTTCCTAATCACATACCTGTTAAGAAGTTCAGGAGAAAAGGAAGTTATATGTACAATGTTTGCTCTGTATGCAGGACAGAGCTGCAGTGGCTGCTGAGGTTTGAGAGTGAAGTTCTATTTATGGAGAGACGGAAGTAGTACCACAACAGGATAACCAGGAAAGGAACACAAAAACCTGATTTGGAAATATCTTTTTGGGTTATTAGTTTGAAGCAAGAAAGGAAGATGAAAGAATGTAATTAACTGAGACTTTCTTAAGAAACTTCCTCTTCTTAGGAGGAGGGGAGTTTCTGCTAGTAGTGAGAAGCGAGTTTTGAAAAACACCTGCACCTGTTAACCAGTACTACAAAAGGAGGACAGAACACTGAATTCTGTTGAGAGCTCACCTCCCAGCTTTCAAAACCTGCCCAGGTCCCTGGGAGAGCCACTGTTGGCACAAAACCAGTGCATCTCTTATCACACCTACTCAAATACCACGGAACACCAAAAATTCCAATAACTAGCTAGGAATGTCACAAAACTCAAAGTAGAGTAGTAGTGTGCTTTGAAGTTTGGTGCACACCAGTCCTTTCTTTTCATGTTTACGGACATTTATTTTGAGAAGAAAAAACTAACTAGGTGGGATCTCAGGAGACAGTGAGTGACTTTCTAGACTCAAAGCACAATTTAAACAAATCATTTACTCTTTCGGAGTTTTAGTTCCAGAATTAAGAAGCAGGCAGCAGTTCACTTATTCTGTCATCTCATTTACATAGGCTGTAAATGCTGAAGGGCAGGGGCCATCTCTTCTCATGGATTTGTGCAGTGTCGAATACAATAGAGATCTGAACACAGCAGGGCCTTTAAGAGCCATCTCATATTTGAAGTACATTCAAAAGTATATTGTTCCACGTTACACGCGTCTCACCGAGCTTATTACAGTGAGAGCTAAATAAAGATTCATGGTCACAGAGTATGATTTAGTGTCAGTAATGAAGGGATCAAGTAAAGTATGTATTGATAATTGCCTGTCTTCCCTCCTTCCCTACATAGATCACCAACAATACAGCACATGGGAGAGGGAAGGGGAAACAAAAGCTAAACCTGTCTTTGGTGAATCAATAACAGCAAAAGGTCCTAAGAAATCTCAGCCTAAGTTCTGCATCTCTAAATTGCCAACAAAAAAAGTTTCTGTAAATTGGCATTAACAAAGAACAATCATCTTGTTTTGTTTGCCAGGAAGAGCCACCTTTACTAAGAGAAAGGCACGACAATCTAGAAATCCTATTAATAACATTAGAGTCCTGAACTTTAATGTATTAATGAATGGACGTGCACCCATGCTGTAATCATGAATTTCAGCATTGCCTTTGATGCTTCACTGGGCACAAAGCTCTTACAAAATGTTTGAAGTGTCTGGCTGTGTAATAATGATTTACAATTCTCTTGAACCAAAGCAAAATTTGCTAGTAAAAATCATTTTTGAAATAAAAAATAAATTGTGACTGGAGGGTCTGGGTTTGTTTCAAAAAGAGATCACCCACAAGCAGCAAATTATTTAAAAAGCCACTGGTTCTAGTGTTTTGAGATAGGGAACGTACAACTCAGAATTTCAAAGTAGTGTTAATTAAGATCAGTTTATTAAAATGTCAATCTTTTTAACCAAAAAATTCTCCACTATGAATACTAGCTGCAAGTTCCTTTATGTTCAGCTTTTCATGAAGAAAATTATTTTTCCTCATGCCATATATTCAGCTTTATCCCTTTTCCTACTCTTTCCCCTCCCATCTCTTCTGCCAGGGTTTACTTGTGGAATAAGTGGTCTTTGTATGTCTGTTAGAATACTGCTTCCCCACTCCTCCCACACCATCAGAAAGGCCTCTGAATTACATTAAAATAGCTGTGCTTGGTATTGGGGAAAAAAAAAAAAAATCTTGAAAGTTTCATGAATTTTCTTTCTTCCCTTTCAGCTCAGTCCAATGTCCCCAGAGTCAATGAAAATAATATTTTTTACTTCAGAACAATGTGGACCAGGCCCATGCTTGAAATTAATTTAATAACTTTATTATCATGAGTGCTTCCATTCCAAGACTTATTTCTCAGAAAGCATAAGGAAAAGGGGTGGACAGAAATGAATGTGGCAAGAGCATGTCCTTATCACTCTCAAAACAATTATTTTTGCAAAAATATTTAGTAGCACAGTCCGGTATTTAAAAAGAAGTCTGACAAAGAAAAAAGAATGGACATGGTACAGCTGGAGACATCCCTCTGCATTCCTCTCAGGTACTTCAAGTCAAAGACAAGGGCCAGGGTATGACAGGTTGGAAAAACAACAACTTTCCTCAATTTCTTCCAAGTCCTCACACCAAATAAGGGGTTTTATTTATTTTGCTAAATACTGTCATTCCTTCTTTGAAAACATAGTGCCTTTGAAAGTGTTATTGAGTCAGATGATTAACTGATTAAGGCACATGTTGTGGAGCCAAGCAGAGCAATTCTGCCCTGGTGTATGATAGGGTCTCTTCTGCTTATGCTGGAAGAGGAACTGAATTTCTTCCCAGGTAAG
Organism: Caprimulgus europaeus; assembly: GCA_907165065.1. The sequence continues at coordinate 12,781,678 of OU015539.1, forward strand.
CAGCCTGTAACAATATGCAGCACTCACATGTGGCTATAATCACACCCATCTTAGGTACACCTATGATAAATTTAGCTCAAATTTTAAGAAAAGGAGAAGCCATTTTTTTAGCAAAATATTGAAGCCAAGAGCAAGAAGTCAGCTTCTCTCTTGAGAGAAGCGCCAAAAAAAACCCCACTATCTAAATGAAGAAGTTTGTAAGCACCTGAAACCACATTCTAGGTGTCACTGTTACAGTGGTCAGTTCAAATACAACTGAGACTCCTCTGGCTCTTCTGCAGAGCAATCACATCTATTATTTAAAAAAAAAAAAAAAAGTGGCTTTTGTTTCACTGTTTCTTTTGTTTAAAGCTTTTATCAGGATCTTCCCAAATTTCCCAAAATAAATTGTCTGACTATTAAAGAGTTAAAGCAAAGAGGATATTAATATAAAAGTATAAAATACATAGAACAAATATATCAGAGAACATGTGTGCATGCTAGTTGGGCAGGGAGGGCAAACAGGGCAGTCCTATCCTAGACCAAACTGACCCTGGAAACCTAACCATTCAAAATTCTGGCATGAAGTCTCAGCACTTGGAAAGTGGAGGGAATCTACCCTAAGTTGTAGATTGATTTTAGATTTAGACATTCATTTAATTGTGTTCCTTAAAATCACCTTCAGTTACATGCACCTCAAACTGGAAATAACTACCTGGATTTTTAATTACACATTAAAAATTATTTCCTCACCTTGAAGTGGTAGGCTGCTGTTTTTAGTATTCATGATAAACAATAGGGTTTATTTCCTTTCTCAACCTTAACAAGGAATCCCTTTATTTTTTTTTATTTCGGATGAAGCTGTGTGCTGAAGGGGTTACTGCAAGGCAGAGGCAACAAGCAGTGTTTCTAACTATGCAGATTCAGAGCTGAATGAACTCCAGAAATCCAAGTAGATAACCAAGATTCCCTTCTAGAATACTTGAGCTACTAATGACCCTCTCCCAACAATCATGTGTCTGCCTATATTTTTTTAACTTTGTTATCTCTTAGCAGATTTTTATCACAGGTTTTCTTTAGCAGCTACAATCCAGATTAAGCCGATATGCTATATCGGAGCTGGGCCTTGAATCGTTGGTACACAGGAAACTTAAACCACACACACAGGGAGGGTTACAGCAGGAGTTGCAGACAGGGCACTACACACATCTCTGACAAATCCCAGTCTCCAGTATAAAACTGTCTAGGACTTTTTGCAGGGATCTAGGCATCAACATTGTGAAATCAGCTTCTTGTTATACACAGCAACTTTCATGATGGCACATTTGGTACAGTTATATCCAGGGATTACAATGAGGTAACACTGATAAATCATGTATCCAACTTTTAAACCAGCTTCCCTTATCAGCCTGGGGCCCGCTGTCATTGCCTTATGAGGAGCAGCTGAGGGAACTGGAGTTGTTTAGTCTGGAGAAGAGGAGGTTGAGGGGAGACCTTATCACTGTCTACAACTACCTGAAAGGAAGTAGTAGCGAGGTGGTACGTGTCTTTTCTTCCAGGTAATTGGTAACAGAACAAGAGCCAATGGTCTTAACTTGTGCCAAGGGAGATACAGACTGGATGTCAGGAAAAATTTCTTCACTGAAAGGGTTATCAGACACTGGAACAGGCTGCCTAGGGAGGTGGAGTCACCATCCTTGGAGGTGTTTAAAAGATGGCTAGATGGGGTGCTCAAAGATACAGGTTAGTAGTGGACAGGTATGGTTGGACTCTGTGATCTCAAAGGTCTTTCCCAACCAGGCGATTCTATGTGACTCTGAAGTCTCCTTTGCTGGAAGTTAAGCAAAGCCAAATAATTCATTCTATAATAGCACATTATAAAACATTTTAAAACGTTCTGCTGGATCTCACTGTTTGTGGAGAACACTGATGTTGTAGATTTACACAATCTTCAGGAGCTTTTTCCCCCCCCCCCCAAACTGAAAAAGGGAGGATTGTTCTGTAATGAAGTGAAGAGAGCTAGGAAATTTAAGCAAGGGGCCAAAACCTATCTGTATTGGGTTTGCGTGGCAAGGTTTTGGTGGCAGTGGAGGCAGGACATAGGATGGCTTCTGTAGGAGAAGCTGCCAGAAGCTTCCCCCATGTAAGACCTGACACAGCCAGTGCCAGCCGGCTACAAGAACGGACCTGCCGCTGGCCAAGGCCGAGCCCATCAGTAACGCCTCTGTGATAACATAATTAAGAAAAAAAAAAAAAAGAAGAGAGGGAAAAAAGCTGCACATTTTGCAGCTGGAGAGAGGAGTGAGCAGATGTAAGAGAAAACAACTCTGCAGACACCAAGGTCAGTGAAGAAGGAGGGGGAGGAGGTGCTCCAGGCGCCGGAGCAGAGGTTCCCCTGCTGCCTGTGGTGCAGACCATGGTGAGGCAGGCTGTCCCCCTGCAGCCCATGGAGGTCCATGGTGGTGCAGATGACCACCTGTAGCCTGTGGAGGACCCCACGCCGGAGCAGGTGGATGCCGAAGGAGGCTGTGACCCCGCGGGAAGCCCGCGCTGGAGCAGGTTCCTGTCAGGACCTGTAGCCCGTGGAGAGAGGAGCCCAGGCTGGAGCAGGTTTGCTGGCAGGACTTGTGACCCCGTGGGGGACTCGCGCTGGAGCAGTCCCTTCCTGAAGGACTGCACCCCATGGAATGGACCCAGACTGGAGCAGTTCGTGAAGAGCTGTCAGTCATGGGAAGGACTCACGTTGGAGCAGTTGGTGGAGGACTGTCTCCCGTGAGAGGGACCCCACGCTGGTGCGGGGGAAGGAGACCTCCCCCTGAGGAGGAAGCAGCAGCAGAAATACCGTGTGATGAACTGGCCCTAACCCCATTCCCTGTCCCCCTGTGCTGCTGGGGGGAGGAGGTGGAAAATTGGGAAAGAGATTAAGCCCGGGAAGAAGGGAGGGATGGGGGAGGTGTTTTAAGATTTGGTTTTACTTCTCATTCTCCTCTGATTTTGATTGGTAATAAAGTAAATTTGTTTTTTCCCCCAAATCGAGTCTGTTTTGCCCGTGCCAGTAATTGGTGAGTGATCTCTCTCCGTCCTTATCTCCACCCACGAGCTTTTCGTTATATTTTTCTCCCCCTGCCCATTTGAGGAGAGGGAGTGATAGAGTGGGCTTTGGTGGGCACCCAGCATCTAGCCAGGGTCAACCCACCACACTATCCCAGGCACAGACTCTGGAGGAATGGAGTACTTCACTCCCAAGTCCATCCACATCCATTATCAATACATCACTGTCTAGATGTCAAACTGAGGACAGACTGGACAGAGTTAGCCTCTCTGTGCAGCTCTGAAAAATGAAAAAAAAAACCAAAAAAACCCCACTTTCCCTTTCAAAACAGATACTCTGAAATATAGTACCTTAATATTTCTTTAACACAGATTTCTCAGGTAGAATGCATTGGCACTACGTAAATCAAAGTATTATTCTATTATTACCTATTTAACACCTAGTTAAACATTACTTAACCCACTGGCATAAACCCAATACTTCCCCATTAAGTTAAATATTGCTAATGCACTATTGTTTGAATTAAGCACTAGTCTAAGCAGCAGTAAATGCCATTCACTGTCATTAGGGTAAATTGGTTCCCTGGGCAACATACCAGGAACGCAGGTGTCCTGATTACATGGGTCCTCATTAAGTACAGTACACTACTTTTTAAAAAATGGAACTCAAGCTGATTGTGACAAAAAACTCCCCTAATCCTTTTTGCAGCAAAGGGAGGATGCACAAACACAACTACCAGAATGTACACTCGCCCATCTCCCTGCAGCAACTCCCAGATCCCTTTACAGAACAATGTTTGCCAGTTGTGTCATGGCTTAGTCACAGGCCCTGAGCACAGAAGAAGCTCTACCAAGATAGGGATCTATGCGAGAGCAAGTAGCTATTGAAGCCAGGCGTCCTCCTGCAGAGAGCTCTTTATATTACCAAAACCTTGAAGCAGATAAGGCTCACACAGATGGAAGTACTGCTCCTATAGTAAATTGCAGGACTAGAGTTTGAGATTATAATCACTTGCTATTTATCAAGGATTGTGTCTTCTGTGAAGACCCTAGTATACCTCAGGGGGCTAAATAATAATGAGATACAGTATATCTCACACACCTGAAGTACTACAGATCAGCTGTGATAACACATTCATGTTCTTATTGCATTTTTCACTTACTAATGTGACCAAATAGCCTAAAGTGTATTAGCTTAATAACCATAAAAAACCCCACAGATTTACAAAAATGTTCTACTTTTCTGTCCTTTTTAAAAGAAACACAGGCTAAATTAAGTATTTTTATTTCTGTTCAATAAGGGATTCATGCATTGGACGAGTTAAGAAGTGACAGTAGCACTAAGAATCACAAGAACTGCTTCTGTTAGGCAACTAATTTATGGAACTGAAGAACAGCTAGTGATCCTTACCTTGGGGTTAGCAATTCAGTATCTATTTCAGGCTTTTTTTCTTGACAGTATGAATGCTATACATCATTTACATAATGCAACACACTTGCATTCTTCTGCTGGGCTTCAGAATTTATATTAGTAAGAGAAACATGAGTTACACTGGTTAAACAATATAGATGTCATCCATTAAAATATTAGTTTGACTCATTGTCCCAGTCCAACCTTTTAAATAGAACAAGTTCATCCCAGATATGCAGTTCCTTCCACACAGCCCTTTCTAATAAAATTATATGTAGATTGAATGGCATTCAGAGGTTTATTGATTCTACTTTCTATCGGTAATGAAAACCACAACAGGTCATTCTATGGAACCTACAGCAAAGCAAGAAATGTGACTATCCAATAAACATTAAAGATTTCTATGTTAAGAGTCAACTACAGAAACTAAAATGAACAACGGACTCATACAGGGAATTAAACCATTTCACATAAAGCACCACACAGGTGCAAATTCACTAGCTGTATGAGCATGTGCACATGCAAAGAGGAGGAGCCTAGGAGTACTATACTCCTTCATTAGTTATTCCTGAGGCCCTCAGAGCAGCAACCATCATACACTAAGATGTCAGTGTGGTGCTCCCCTCCTTCCTCATTCCTCTTAACTAGCAAAGCTAACAGTCAGGCAACAAGTTTACAACAAAAATATAGTAAGCCTGACACAAAAGTTTACCTAGAAGCTCTTATATGGGGAAGAGACATAAGGAGAAGGATTCTGAAGATGACTGCTATGAGTAGGTTTGAATTAAGTTCATTACACTTTGAAAGCAGATATATATGGTAAGTCATTCTGCTCAACTTCTACCACTGCTTGAGGTCTACCAAATGTATGCAGCAAAGCCATAGAAAATTTGAAAAATTGCTTTAGTTTTGAATTTTGTCGTAAGCTTGAAAATCATTGTGTCTTTATGAAAAGATTTCCTAAGAGACTCATGAACACCAGACATGCAGTTTTAAGTATGTCAAGACTGAGCAGTGAGTGACAAATGTGCTATTATAGAAGATCTTACACATTTTGCCAGTGTCTTAATATGCAGGTACCTAGATGTTGGAAGAAGTTCCATCTCCCAGATGCTGAGAAATTCTGCTACAAATTTTTATTATCAATGGAACCTATCGTTACCAAACACAAACATTTAGAAATCTTAAGCCAGACCATTATCAGATTGTGAGATTGAACTAGAAATCATGAGATCTGAGATATACACAATACGCATTTCTTCCTATTGACTTTTTAATTTCTAAGATTTACACCACATTGAATTCTCATTTAGAGATATTCATGGACAACAACAAAAAAAAGAAAAAGCAAAAAGAGAGAACAATAGAGGGGAAAAATAAAACTTCTTGCCTCCAGAATTAGAGAGAGCTGAAGGGTAGTAAGTGAAGCAGTAGCAGCTGAGAGAAGAGCCTGTTCTCCCCAACCAAGTGTTTTAGGCTATTTAGCGAACCAACACTACGTTTCAGTGCCTGTACGGGTGCACACAGACACATGGGAAACAGAATGCTGGCAGAAATACACTAACAGGTACACAATAGGCCAGGCAGAAGCATTCAGCCAATAATCCAGCCATGGTTTAGCAAAACAAGCTCAGTGCTGCACCAGTTTCAAAGCCATGGGTACTTGAAAGTTTTTTAGTTAAAATTTATTTTAGCTAAAGATGTGACATATATTGAGTAAAGCACATTCCACTCATTTCTTTTGATTTCAATTCCTTATTTAATTTGGAATAGTCCCTTCCCCCCCAATCTTTTCTTTCCTATGTCTGATCTCAGGAAACTTCTCAGGACAATTACTTATTTTTAACTTAATTTCATTTATTTTTTTTAACGAGGCATATGGAAAACACCTGAGATAACAAGTAGTTGCAGGCACATTTCTCTAACAGAACACAGTACAATTATACAAGGTGGCTGCTGAAATCTAGCAAGCACTTGCAATGTTTCCTATATACTGAAGCCACCCATTGCTGTGGAAGATGCTTGCAAGCAGAGATGTGGTTGGCATTTTGACTCTTTCCATAAAAGAGAAAGGTTTGGTTCAAACCACAGAGTCAGGGACTTATATCACCAAAACATCCCAAAAGCTTAGTACTGATGCAGCCTCTCCTCACAGCAGAAACAAAGACAGTATTGGCAAAATGAAATAACAGTTTATTTACCAAGCAGAATTCTTAATATAAATACAGAGGTAGCCTACAACTTAAAATAGCAGTTTAAGCTCAGATTTCTACAAACTGATGTGAGAACCTACCGAAATGCATTTTCAATCCTTAAAAACAGCACAGGTTTTTCTGAACCCTGACAACCCTCAAAACTGTTCCAATGGCCTCCTCCTGCAACGTGGCACCAGTGACAGTGGTCTGAGCTGTTACATACAACAGTTTCCTGTTCCATAGCAGGGACAGAACAAGACTCCAACAAACAGCAAAGTAAGCGCAAAAGAAAAGGAAAGTGGCTGGATCTGGGCATAAGTACACAGAAGTGCCAGGAATTATACCCACTTCAACATGCTGAACAACTGGTCCTATGTGCTTATGTCCTGTCAAATAAATGGGGACATGGAAGGCTTGTGGTTGGAACATACTGCACTTTGGCTCACCTCAATTCTCATAAGAGAAAGCAGTTCTCTCTCCTATGGTGTGGTCAGGGCTGGCACAGATGAACTAGGAGAATGAGGGAGCCTAAATCAGTCCCCTTCTTCCTTGTGCCAAGCAAACCACAGCAGAGAAGAGAATCTGGACCCTGCTCCTCCTCCTTCTAGAGGGCTTACACCCTGATTTACTAGTTAAAGAAGTCTTGTTGCCTTTCCCTGCTCCTTATGCGACCTTAGTGACTATACAACATCATGCGTGCTTTGAAACCTCTAATTTACTTATTCATCCAAACACCAACTTTGCTCATAGCTTTGTACAACACTCAAGATGAGCTAAAACAGTTACCTGGGAATCAAACACTATACATGACAAAGGAAAGCTGTGATTGAAAAATAAATTAAATTAATAAATAATTTTTAGGTTGTCAACTGATACAAACTCTATAAACCATTGTGTGTGCAATATCACACTGCATGTTTCAGTACTTGAAGTCATACACTATATACTTTACTGATCTATTTGCATACCATATCGATCTCAAGGGTTGTATAATGTGTTTGATTTGTGGCACTTCTGCATAATTTTCTGATTAAGTTACTTATTTAACCTATTGACCTTTACTCTTAATTAAAGAGCCTATGAAAATGTTGAGCTGTAATCAACTTGCACACTACTGAGTGGAATTTACATCTTGTGGAATTTACTTACACTTTAAGGCTTTACACTGACACTGTGTGGTATGCAATGGACATTTTCAACCTTTGCGGTTTAAATTTGTTAAGCATCCTAGGAATCTTACTTTACTTCCAAGAAATTTCAAACAAAATTCCCATAGGCATTTGGTCCTTAAAAAAAACCAAAAAATAAAAAATTCACACAACAAATTCCTACTTTGAAAGCCTAAAAGAGAAAGAACAAGTTAAATCTGTGTCTAGTTTTCTTATGCAGCTAGTCACTTGTACTAATACCTGTTGAACATTCAAGAATTCAGTTTTGGATCAGATGTCTATTGGGTATACCATGTACATCTATGCTGGACATACCAAACAACAAGTCCCTGCTCTACAGAGCTGGCAGTATGTTACATCCAGCATTGGTCACCACTCAAAACTTTAAAGTTACAGTAGAAGTGATTATTTCTCACTAACATGGGATATTAATTTGAGTAAATCAGTTTGTGAACAAAGGAAAAAAAATCCCAAACACACCACAGTCATTGCATTGCACTATATTCTGTTTATTATTGTTGAGAAGTCCAGTTTCGTTTTAATTTATAGCACTTGGTTGTTCTCACTCAGTGTAATACAGTATTTTACTGATTCACTGTAAAGCTAGAGGACATCTCAATAACTCAGCTAACAAATGAGCTGCAATGTTTTATGTGCATGGAAAGTGTTATGTCGGTAGCTTGGAAAGTCAGCAGTTTGACAGCAGACATTAACTAAGTATTTAGAAGCTACAGATACACCTTCCTTACAATCACATATACCTCATCTCTCCCTGCATATACTCCAACAAAAGGATAAAGATTAAATAAAAGATGACAAGATGATGATGTTCAGTAATCATTCTGAGCCAGAGAGTATGACAGCACTATGTCCCTAGAGGCAGTTACTATTGCTCCACAATGAGCAACCAGAAAAAAAAAGTCACCTACTTGCCTAATTACTGATGGCCTTACGATCAAACTATGCCAGTGGTTAGATCCAAAGGATGCAAGTCAAAAACTAACAGGCATAAACATAATGATACAAAACAAGATGGTGAATTGAAGCCAAGAGAGTTGCACTCTATGCAGACTGAACAAAGCAAAAGACATTTCCAAACACTTGAAACTAGACCCCCAACCTTTCAACCAATTACTTGCTTTCCAATAGCACTCTACATTGACGTTAGCTGCGAGAAGGCTGTTTTCACACCAGTCTTAGTTCTCTCTTTTTTTAGCTCAGAAAGCCTTCCTTGACTGGAGATTTTACTTTACTCACCTTGTTTCCATACAGACATCAGCAATCACAGGCATTTTTTTAAACAACCAGTATTCCTCTTATGCCATTATTTAAGCTGCTGCAACACAGACTGAAATCTTTCCTCAGTGAATGATACCACAGCATACTGTTGATCACAAGTGTCCCTGGGGTAAAATCCAGAGAGTGGAGTAAACAAAATGGCAGAAGGAGGCTTAATTCAGACTGAAGGAATCAGTTCTTCCTGCAGTACATGCAAACAAGTCCATCAGCATTTTGTAAATAGAGGAAGAATTTACCCCTAGATTAGAACCAGAACACCACCCAGGCTAGAACATGTGAACTTGCAACAGAGAAAGGATATCTACTAGCCCTTTTTATCACATGTGGATGCAGAGTAGAAATTTGTGGAATTATGTTAAGTTTTCAGTATTTATTCTCTTTCCCCTCCTTTCCACCTTCAGCTTCATTTCCTATCTGTTTCATTTGGCCTTCTTTTAAAAAAAACCAACCCACCAATATCTTAGTCTCCTTAACTGTACACTTTACCATTATTTCCTAAACTAATTAGAATGGATTGTTTCTTGTTATGTTGGCTCCATGTAACTTGTTCAGTCCTAGTGCTGAACAATGCTTCTACCAAACTTTCTGCAGCAACTGTTTTTTTCCTCCATGGCTTCATATATTTCTTAATATCTTGTCTCTTATTGGCAAAAGATGAAGAGACAAAACTACCATTCTTCTACCTCTCACAGTTACTTGAGAGATGTGACCAAGATGCACTGAAGAATGAGTTCAGAATTAAAACTGAATTAAGATTATCTGAACGAGGACAATAATAATCATGAGAGGGCTTTAAAGATCAGTTATTTCTATGAGAAATCTGCTGACCAAATTGAGGTGAAAGAGTCATATGGAACACATGCACCCTTGCTATTGGTGGGAACTGCTATGGTAGGAATGTGTTCCCGTGCAATCCAATGAGATTTATGGAAGTGAAATAGCGTCATTTGCTCACTAGAGCTAATTTGATTGCTTCTTCCCTAAACTGCACCAGAACAAGTATCAAAGTGAAAGCTCGCGTCCCTTTGTCAGTAATGGAATAGCTCCTGGTGGCTTTTTGCTAGCAATGCATGTAGACAATAAGAGGCCTACAAGCCAGTTACCAGTTAGACAAAAACCCTCTACATTTAAAATATTCAGCTTGCACAACAAAGAATGCACCTTGATTAGTAGAGTGTATTAAATTTCACCTACTTAACTTTGCAGCTTGATTAGTGAAGTATGCAGCTTAATCAGCACAGCATGCAACTCATGACAACATACACCACCTAAAACCGAAATTACTGGTAGGACCTAACAGAATCCCCAGTACACATCTCTAAGTAAAAAACATGTAGTGTAGGAGATTCAAAGCAAGCTTTTAGGTCTGTAAAAGAACAATCCAAATGTTCAGTTCTGGCAGCAACTTTGTGGCTTTGTAAGGTGTGTGATTCAGGCTGTAAAGTTTCAACTGTCCAGTAGCTGGAGTAGTCAGGCAACAAACAGCTTCTTTCAGTGCAAAACCAAGCAGCGCCCTCACCAGCAATGCCGGTCACTGACCACAACATCCCTTTACTCATCCATGGGCAGCACATAGCCAAATCCAACTTCCAGGATTTAATTTTAAGGACACCTGAGACAGCATCATTGGTCATCCAAAAAATTATTCCAATACTCCAGGGAGAGTATTTGAAGATAGCAAGCATGTCAGCAATTGAGGTAAACTGTAATTACAATTTACATACTAGCAAGCTAAACATAAGAGTTAGAAAAGGGTTCAACTCTACACAAAGGATCTGGAGGTATTTCAAATATGAACCAAGTTTTTGTTTTAAATAATACAGAATCTTAAGGTTGTTCAGACACAGTGTTTTGGCTTGGACTGCTCTGTCACCCAGAAATAAAGAGAAACTCAAACATAATTAGGAAGTAACTTCACTTTCCTAGATTATAAAGAGATGCAGTTATAGCTGCAGCTTTCTGGAGCTATCACTCTACATAATATTTCCTTAAAGATTCCGCCAACTCCCCCGCCCCCCGCCATGGTTATCCTATATGCTGTGAATACATAAGATGAACTCGGAGTGTTGTCATTTATGGTACAGATTCTAAGGATTCTAAGACTGCTGCAGTTAATGGAAATATTGTCTGTTGTCTACAGGGGAGTTTTGCAGAACATGTGGCATTTACCAGAGCATACGTTTTACCAAGAGGGGTACCGGTACTCATACAATTCTTGACCCACACCCTTCCTTTGGGATACTACACATTCAATAAGGAAAAGAAAAATATGTATGTATCTCAAACTCACAGATACTCATCTGTTTCTCAGCAGAACTGGATGCCGTTCCCATCTCAAGAAACCTAGAGCTATTAATACTCAAAGTTTTGGCCTGGCATCTTCTGCAACACTTCAACACTTAAACAAACAAAAAAAAAGTAATATCAAACTAAAACAATTGTCAGACAAATAAAGAGATTACACTTACATGCTCTGTGCCCACTATCAGTGCCAAAAAAAATCCAAACCCACTCAACAAAAAAAGCCTAAATCTAACCTTTTTAATTCCTCAGAAAGGTTTGCATTTTTAAGAAAAGTAAATACCAAACAGCATTGAACTTCAATTTTTGTGGTTTCATCTTATAGCTCCTACACCACAAATATAAACACACATGCAGAAAAAAATCTTAGTCTTTCAATTAAGAAGTGAAACCTCATGTATGACTGAATAAAAGCAGCACTGTTCACCCATCTTAAACCACGTACCTAAAACCCGAGCATAGTGATAGAAATATGCTAGCATCAATTCAGACCCACTTGTGAAAAGTGATGCTAATAGAAACATGGAGGATAAAAGGCTTCACAGTTTGGGAGTGGGGACTTCAGCAGCCAACCCAAAAATCCAAAGGCTAATTTTCAGATTGCATCATTTCTATCACAGCTTGCTAGACTGGGATTCACATTCCATCATGTTTCTGGAAGTAGCTAAATGTGTATTTAGAAGTCCCATGTTGGTCCATTAAACACTGTTAGGTCGTCTTCTGCTATAAACCCCTGTAGGAAAAAAACCCTTAAATTTCCTTACATCATTTTACTCTAAACATTGAGCCAGCCTGTGCCAGATGGACGGTACTGTCACTGTTGCTTATTGATGTACATCTATGCAAATTATTTCTGCCACATCTTTCAGAAATAGTAGCAGAAACTTTTATATTTCTGAAGGGCTGCCTATTTTAAACATCTTCATTTGAAAAAGAGTAATGTCATACTTTTAGTACCTATATTTTAATTGAAAAGTATTTTCTTTGAACACTCCAATTGGAGTAGCAAATTAAAATAAACAGTGCTCGCTTTCTAAAGCGTTCCACTGATCAGTTCCTGGTATGGTAAAGGCTAAGATGTTAAGTCTTCATTCTGTGAATTTAAGCAGGAGAACTTGCAGTAAAACTTGAAGTGTATTTAATATTAGATTGAGTGGATTAAGAAAACACATAAGTATTATAGGTCTTGGTGAATTAAAAAACACTGTCTACATCATTCCCAATTCAGAAGACTCAAAACTTAGGAAGCCTAAAAACATTAGTACTCCAGCAAAGCAAAGTAGTCCACAGGACAGCCATCTTAGTAGCTATGAATATAGATGTGAAGGAGTTCAAACCTGTATTTTTACTTGTACCCGTTTTACACCATGTTGTATTCATATATCCTTCTTACAAATATACAGTAATACGACTCAGTGAAGAGTCCCAATGTTCTTTTAATCTGGCAGCCAGAGGATTTTGCATAAATTTTTGGTCATTCTGAATGTGAAGGAAAATATTACTGTAAAAAGATCAATGTAATAGCATTATTTGAAATACACTACTTCCCCTATTTGAAACATCGTCAGTTATTCCCTAACCATTCCTGAAACCAGAGACATTAAAACAGCAAGTATCTTATTAACTTCAGTTGAAGTAAAGCATAACTATTAACCTGTCAATCACCTGTGAACCATAGCTGCAGAACTACTGCACTGGATTTTACACAAAGAAGAGAAAAATAATTTGAAAGTTAATTTTGGATTAACAAAGCAAGGTTAGTGTATGTTCTGAACATAAAATTTATCCTTGTTATCCTTGTTGTTGGAAATACCCTTTTCATTTAAAATGGTGTCCTAGACACAGCTTTGGAAAATGTAGCAATTTTCAGCAAGTTGGTAGTTAGCAATGCTGTCTACATGTCCCCTGGAAATCTGCTGTTTCTGTGGGCAAGGTGAAGATGGCATTTCCATCCATTAGCCTATGACTAATCAAGAGTTAGAGGTTACTCTCAGCTGCTCTTTTCTGAAAATAGTCTCTTGAAGTCCTTTCAGCTACCAAAAGCACGACCAAATGCAACACTGAGATCAGCTCAGTTCTGAAACAGAACTGAACCAAGGAATACGTACACACATTTCCTGGTTTGGTTCAGCCTAATCTCCTTCTCATTAAAAATAAACCTCCAATACAATGGTCATTATAGCAGGTGGTACAATTTATCAAATCGTTCTATACAGCAGCAACACGGGAGTCATGAGCAGGGGTAAGAAGACAGGTACTGAACAATGCCTAGTTACGGTTATTGCCTGGGATACAGCAGAACAGGCAAGAGAAGGGAGTTGGGAAAACCAGAAGCATGGACTAATGACAACAGAAGATTGGTCAGGAGCTCATGCAGATTCAAGATATTTCAGATGTTTCCTCTCCCACAGGTACTTCCCCTCCTATTCCAAGAAATAGCTTCAGTACCACAGAATCCACCATGTGGTGTCTGTTAGCAAATGTTGACTTTTTCATGGCGACTGATGTAGGTACATCTAGATTGTGTATTTAAACATCACAGTTTTGTTTTCATTTCTTGTAAGAAGCATTTGACTGAGGTTAATGTTTTATATCAACAGAGTAAAAATAGCTAATTCTGGGCCCAAAGGTCATACACATCAGCACAACTTGAGTTCTGAAGTGCTTTTAACCTTGATTTTTCCTTGTAAGCCAGGTCCTTTAAAATATACACCACATTTAATCCAGTCTCACAAGCGGCGGGGGTGGGGGAATCAAAACAAAAAAAAAAAAACAAAACCCAACGTAACATTTTAACTGTCTTTGGAAGACCATAATAATTTGACAATCAGAGGGATCTGATTGTATTTGAGACAATATTTGCCAGGAAACACATACGACAAATACAGATCACTTTACAGAAATGAATACAAATCAGAAATATCAGCACACTGAAAAAAAGACATCTTCCCCATCTGATTCATTAGATTTTTGGCACCCCAATTAAATTCTGACAAGCTAGTATTCCAGGCACAGTAAAATATTGTTGTTCCACTAGGCTTGCTCCAATGTTTAGTCATAAGATCCATACAATAATAACAGAACAGTGGCCTATCTTGACCAACAGTACATTAGTTATTATCTGCAGCACAAACACCTACCACTTTATACTAACATTTTGGCAGTTAATCTAAACATAGCACTTAAAGCTACATCATAATTTTGAGATCTAACTGGGTCATTTTCCTTCCAGCTGGCACCAGTAAAAAGTATTTTATAACAAAAAAGTAAATGAAACTTTTTTTACGAGGGTTTTTTTTTCATTCTTTAATGGCAGAAGCACAAGTATGATTTCAAGCACACACGACACATTTTTCAAGGCCTGTTCGCGGTGATGCTAGCTGGGTGAATTACAGTAAGATTTATTGTGCAGTGGTGTATGTCTAATTTTCCATCTACTGCTGGGAGCTTCAGTTGGCAGGAACTAACAGAGACGCCCATTATGTACAGCCTGGTTCAAACTGTGGTTTTGGTGCAAACTCTCAGGGACAAGAATTTACTCCACATGCTGGCGAGAGGATAGGGAGAAAGCTGATGAAAAGAACAAGAAGAGGACTTTTTAAATGGCTTCCTAAATATTTGGCGTCCCATCCCTTCTCCAAATTGTTTTGTGGCAAGGGGAGACAGGGGAGAAGTCACAACAGATTTTCTTGTAAAAATTGTGTGATATTCAATGGTTATGAAACAAGGCAGCTAATGACTTATTTTTATTGTAGCAAGGTGCCCTGTTGACAGGATTCAGAATGAACAGGAGCTCACCAGAACAGAGTTCTCAACACTTTACTCCCCTGTCCTTTTGTTCTTTTTTCTCCCTCCACTGCCCTCAAGTACTGGAAACACAAGTCCCTTTTTAAACAACCATCTAGAAACTCCCTTCCCTTGCCTTCCTCTACCTTATTCTGGTTTTCTCAAGTGTTCCATGTGCATTCCCAGCTAGCTGACTTGACATAGCCCATGCAAAGTGAAGGTGAAGAGAGAAAATAACAGAAGGGATGATTAGAGGGGAAAACCAGAACAAATACAAGAAAAAGCAAAGTCCGAGAGGGGTAAGAGAGAAGAGGAGTGACACTGTGGAACTCAGATTGCCAGCAAGAGATACATGCAGAGTATGAGAGGTTAGCAAGGCTGGAGAGAGACCTTGAGGAGAGGAACAGGTTAGAAAGAAAAAAATTAAAATGGAAGTGGAAAAAACCAGTATGAATAATATAGTGGGAGGGTGCAATAACAAACTAAATGACTTATTCAGACCAGAGCTGGGATCCATCTCGCTGAGCCACAAAGCACATCATTTTAATACACTGAGCACTTCATCTCAGAGATGTAGCTGGAGACAAGGTCCATAACCACATCCCTGCTTCCTCAGTAACAACTCGTCAGGGAGAGAGCAAACCATATGATATGCCATGCTGCTTCTATGCCAGAGCAACAGGGGAAAAAAAGATGATTTGTGTAGTCTGCTCCACAACTGGCACTCAGAAAAGGCATTCTGCTTTAACAATTGTATTGGGTTTGCATGGCAAGGTTTTGCTAGTGGAGGCAGGACATAGGATGGCTTCTGTGAGAGAAGCTGCCAGAAGCTTCCCCCATGTACGACCTGACACAGCCAATGCCAGCCGGCTACAAGAACGGACCCGCCGCTGGCCAAGGCCGAGCCCATCAGTAACGCCTCTGTGATAACATAATTAAGAAAAAAAAAAAAAAAAAAGGAAGACAGGGAAAAAAAAAGCTGCACACTTTGCAGCTAGAGAGAGGAATGAGCAGATGTAAGAGAAAACAACTCCACAGACACTGAGGTCAGTGAAGAAGGAGGGGGAGGAGGTGCTCCAGGCACTGGAGCAGAGATTCCCCTGCAGCCTGTGGTGCAGACCATGGTGAGGCAGGCTGTCCCCCTGCAGCCCATGGAGGTCCATGGTGGTGCAGATGACCACCTGTAGCCCGTGGAGGACCCCACGCTGGAGCAGGTGGATGCCTGAAGGAGGCTGTGACCCCGCGGGAAGCCCGCGCTGGAGCAGGTTCCTGTCAGGACCTGTAGCCCGTGGAGAGAGGAGCCCAGGCTGGAGCAGGTTTGCTGGCAGGACTTGTGACCCCGTGGGGGACTCGCGCTGGAGCAGTCCCTTCCTGAAGGACTGCACCCCATGGAATGGACCCAGACTGGAGCAGTTCGTGAAGAGCTGTCAGTCATGGGAAGGACTCACGCTGGAGAAGTTGGTGGAGAACTGTCTCCTGTGAGAGGGACCCCACGCTGGTGCGGGGGAAGGAGTCCTCCCCCTGAGGAGGAAGCAGCAGCAGAAATACCGTGTGATGAACTGGCCCTAACCCCATTCCCTGTCCCCCTGTGCTGCTGGGGGGAGGAGGTGGAAAATTGGGAAAGAGATTAAGCCCGGGAAGAAGGGAGGGATGGGGGAGGTGTTTTAAGATTTGGTTTTACTTCTCATTCTCCTCTGATATTGATTGGTACTAAAGTAAATATGTTTTTTTCCCCCAAGTAAAGTCTGTTTTTCCCGTGCCAGTAATTGGTAAGTGATCTCCGTCCTTATCTCCACTCACGAGCTTTTCATTATACTTTTCTCCCCCTGCCCATTTGAGGAGGGGGAGTGATAGAATGGGCTTTGGTGGGCATCCGGCCTCTGGTCAGGGTCAACCCACCACAACAATGCAAATGAAGCAACAAGTGAAAAATATTCAACAGTCCATAAACCTGATGTTCTTTCTCAGTGGTCTTCAAACACTCATATATCCAATCACAGTATTATGCTTCAAGTTTACAGTACAGAACAATGACCTAGGAATAATATCTTTTTCTATCTTTTGGTTTATATTAGGTACCATTTACTATCCTCATAAAATGTGCTTCAACTATCAAATTTTATGTAATCTTTTTGATTCTCTCAGGGTTGCTAGTACATATCTATAACCTACAGTGTAGTTCTGTAGCCACACATGGGATGGCACTGTTAAAATTAGCCCTCATCACATCTCTCCTCCACTCTGCCTCTTTGTAAGCAGCAGATTCAAAGCAAAGGTACGTTTTTATTCCCTAGAACTGTATTTATCCACCACAATTTGACATCACTTATTTTTATGCCTGGTTACTCAGTTACTATTTTTACTTTGTATCAAGTATGGAAAACCCATGCCTGTAGATGTATTAATGCTATGTTATGATTTTTGGAAGCTTTTGCAGCAGAGAGGAGAAGCAAGCGAATGGGTGCGGTATTACAACGTGCAATGTGGTATTTCATTCTCTCTAGAGATCTGTAATTTTAATGCACATTGAAAAAAATATTAAGGAAAATGTATAGAACATAAGGAACCAATTTTCTTCCTTAAGGAAGAAAAAAAACAAAAACAAAGAAACACCTTTGGGCTGTAAGCATTAAAAACAGCAGTCCAAATGGAACCATTCAGCAAACCAGAATGGGGAATAGAGAGGGTAGGCAGAGCTAAGAAATAACCATTAAGTTTTGTCTGCCTCCTCTCTGCAGCCACATCTCTCTTAATCATCACTCAATTCATTAGCATTCTATAATTGTATGTCAATGTGACCATAAATTGTATATATGGGCAACAGCAGATGGAGGCTCCCTTGTACCACACTGACTCATAAGAGAGGACATGACAAAAGTTTTTTGATGTTGTTAGATAAATATATAGACAGAACAAGGTCCAAAAAGACAGATGAAGTACAGTTAGAGCCCACCTAAAGCTAAGTCGCAAAAAGGCAAGTTTTCTTCAGACTTCTGCTATAACATTCTTGCCAAAAATCCCCTTCTGATCTCTAATCAAGCAATCAGCTCAACCATATGCAGGGTAGCAGGAGCGACCCTATACTGTCATGCAGAAAACAACCTGGTATTGTACAGCGCAACACTGTTCTCTGTGCCAGCATAGAAGCATGGCTCCAGAAATAGCATATACCTGTAGGTGATATTTAAAAAGAAAACCCACACACATGCTTTCAAGGATCTTTAGTACAACATACACATTGTGTGAACTGTAGGCTGGAATAGCATATTATATAATACAGTGCCAGACAGGCCTCTCAGGACTTCGATTCAAAACCAAGTACTAGACACAGTACTTGATGCCAGTGCCTTTTTTGGCCAGCAGGAAGGGATACAGAACCCAATGTTGTAAAAACGGGTTATTAACATCTGTCCATTGAAAGCAGGGGGCTGGAACTGCATATTCTTTAAGTATATCTTTACCTAGTCTTGTATAAGAGCTAATTGTAACTGCAGCCCTCTTCTCCACTTATTTCTCAACTTAAGAAACCTTCACATTATACTCAAGAAACAGACTAATCACATACTGCTGTAGTTGCCACTAGCATAAAATAGCACCACCACATCAATAATACATCCTTCCAGATAAAAGGGTAAGCTTTCTGCTGCCTTCTAGACAGGAAGAAGTTCCACACCCAGAAAAATTCCCTTGAGAAGAAGTCAGAGATCTTTATGAGATACTGATTTGGCACAAGACATGGTAAGGTCATAATTATCTAAAGTGTCCAATGGATACGGAGCGCACAAACCAAAATGGGCAAGCTGAGGTAACCTCAAAGGTTCCTAGCATTGTTTTCTATAGAATGTCACCCACATCCTTAAATCTTTATCCTGTTTCATTTTTTAAATGGATAGTTCAACACAAGAAGCCAGGAAAACCACCCTTCCATGACACTGGCACAAGGAAGTCTGGACACTTATGTCTCTCTAGACTTTACATACCTTGCCCCACGTAGCCTTGTCATAGCCCATCCAGACCAAAAGAGATGGAAAAGAAATGGGTGGAGGATGCTATGCACTAGCAAACTAACTTAGCATTCAGCTGGTTAGGATCAGCATTTTAGGGAAATATTTCCCCCTCGGGAATACTACCGAATTCCACTTCAGGTCTCATAGAGATTTTAGCATGGCTGGAATTAGTGGCCTGGACCCTAGTTTCTACTCATAAAAGAGAGATCCATCAGTATCTTCTAGCAGACAAAAATAAGAGTGTAAACCACAAGTTTTCTTGAAAGCATTCAAAACTCACATGAACATTTTTTTTTTTTTCCCAAATAATATTACATGCATAATTTTTAAGCTCATAAACCAAAAGAAAGTAAAGTTTCAAAGGCCATTAGTCAC
This sequence comes from Caprimulgus europaeus, assembly GCA_907165065.1. The sequence goes on from OU015539.1 coordinate 12,801,251, forward strand.
CAAACTCCAACTGCCACTGGCCTTTGTGCTGGAAAATCTCCACATAATACCAAAGAACATTTCCTCTGCGTTTGATTATAAGTTGTGTGGAACTTCACCACCACAACGCATACTGGTAGAAGTACTATTGCCTTCACATTGAAAATCAGAGGAGCATTTCTTTGGACAAGTTCAATTCCAAATTACTTTGCAATACTGCAAGACTTTGAAGAAATCCTCCTTTCACATGTATTTTTAATAAGTAAAGAGTAATAAAAGAAACAGATGTCATTATGCTCTATTGTGAAGAAAGCAGAATAAAACAATCCAATAAACCAGTTCACTGAGGAAAAGAACTCTAATAACCAGATGGATGGAAGATAAAGAGTATCAGCTTACACTACCTCTTTCTTTATATACATGTGTCTAACAAACTGAACAAACTCGGGACAGAGAACTCACCTAGGATGCCACAGGTTTCAGAAAAGGCAGTGCTTGTAGTAAAGCCTTCTAAGCTTTGCAGATGTAAGCCCTCCTTCCACAAAAGCAAAAAAGCAGAGTTCAGGTTCTCCCTCTACCTCTTTTATAGAAAACAGGTGTGATACCTTCTTAACATGTTTCTGTGTTTGAGACACTGATGAGGATCAGTGGAGTCTTCCAATGAGAGGGGTTCTTTGCTAAACACAGATTGGAGACACCTGTGGCAACATTTCAGTTCCCCAGGTGTGTTCTTCCTCACTCACATCCACCTGGGCAGCACACAGACTGAGGGGGTTTTCTCCTTCCTGAAAAGCTCTCCGCCAATGTAATAGGACAAGGACAGCTTGAGCCCACTTGTACTTTAACATACTAGGTCTGTAGTGTTACTGCAATACCAAGAAGCAAACCCCAGGAATGGCAAGGTAAAGGACTGTGCTGTTTGCAATCAATGCTGATGCAAGCCTTGCTCTTCTTCATTGTTTCAGAAGCATGCAGGTACTCGGCCCCGCTTTACACACGTCCTGCCTTGGATTTACTATGGCAGCTCACTTTGGTGAAGTCAAGGTACAAGACACTCCCAAGCTACTGATGCTGCAGCTAGCTTGTTCACTCGTCATCCAGACCTTTCCAGTCAGATTTTTCATACTGAAAATGTAGGACTGGAAGACAGGCAAGAATCATTTTAAAAAACCCTAAGAATTCTCACCTTGGCTGTAATGTGAGGAGGAGTCCTGCTAAACCAATGGTTAACAGGGTGGGAAGGCAAGAGCAGCAATAATTCTCATTCTAATATATCTCTAGCAGTCAAATTATCCACTTATTAGCTGGCATGTTTCTCTTTAACGAAACTATAAAAAGAATCACAGCCAAAAATGATATTTTATGAAAAAGAAGAAAGTGAGAATGAGATCCCATTTCTGGTATTCTATCACATTTCACTGTAGTGTGCAGCATCAACTCATTATTGATAAAACTAGTAATTTACCAGAATTTTTTGCTTTTCACATATAAAAAGTATCAGGCTTAAGGTGACTCTCTGTAGTAATCAAGCAGTCATAGACCTCAGTATGCAGAGTTCTGTGCTCTGTGAAAGGAAGCAGAAACAGTGCAAGCTAAGGAAAGCCACTCCCAAAAGCTGAGAACTGAAAGTGTTTATTGTTCATTTTCCAAAAACATCAAGCATCTTAAAGCTAGGATTTTCAAAGGGGCCTAAGAGAATTGGGTACTTCTAAACCTACTGCAATTCAGTGGCATTTAAATACCTCTGTTTCTAAGTCTGCTCCAAAAAGAGATTTAAGGTGGGATTTTTCCTTTTAATTTACCATTCTCAAGCTTGGTGCCTTATTTTCAGTGGGCACTGTGAGACATAAAACAGACCACTCAGTCAAAGCCTTCCAGGACACCATGAATTTACCGCTGTGGTGGCTGTTGTAGGACTAGAATTTCTTTCAGCAATTTTTCCATTTTGTTTTTCAGTCATTTCTACTGTAAATTATTGTCTGCTTTCTTGCATTGGGAGGAAAAAGCAAGCATAAGAAAAACATATCATTCAGAAATACAAGCAGATGAAATTCCTGATTAACATGAGGTAAAAATCCCAACATCCATTAGCCTAACAAGAACCCTATTTGCAGTTTAAAAAAACAAACAAACAAAAGTGTGAGAAATTATGCATCTGTTCCCATCAACAGCAGTAAAAGCTAGGAACAAGCTTGCACCCAGATAGCTACATTTTGGGTGCCAATATTATATTAATTACATTAAAAATGGAAAAACAGAAACCCTTCTGCCTCCTTCATTTAGCTCATAACCACATTTTTCCTATTTTTTCTAGAAAACGAGTGTTTTTCCATTTAAAAGGTGAGAGCCACTCTGTAGTTACAAGTGGTACTTTTTGACTTTCTTAATACAACCCTGTGGCTACAATTAACACAACGGATAAATAGCAGATCAAATTAAGGTCTAATCCTGTTTTACTTACAGGTATAATCCTTGCAATAAATTGCAGTTTAAGCTGTCGGAGGTAAATGAGGAGAGATGGAAAGCGTGATCTATGATGCCTGAATTTTAAGTATTCAGACAGTAAAAGCAAGTGTGTGAGGGAAGATAAGCAAGTATCAAGACAGAAAATTTTGAAATTTTAACATGGTTTACTGATTACTGTAAGATACCAAATATAGCCAAGATGCATGTTTTGCACAAAGCTTTAAGAAAAAGTAGCAAATTTTGTATTTCTCTATATAAGCTATTTACTGCTTACTTTTATCCCTCACATGGGAATAACATTTTCAAAAGAGAAAGAGAATGCCATTTTTCTTCTCATTATTTCAGAGTGCTTTAGGTTCATTTCAGAACTTCATTGTCTTTGAAGTTTGGGGAATAAGGGAATGCAGACTGTTTCCATGCATGGCCTTATTGTTGTGGAAATTCACTATTTCATCCCCTTAAAAATGAATAAATAACAGAACCAATTTGAAGTCCTTCACAACCTGCGATTCTTATAGTCATCTTAAGGCTGCATACCGTCTGATCTATTTCGTTTGCAATTCAATCACAAACTCCTTGCAGTATAAAAATAAAAAACATTGTAAAAGAAGTACGTACTGTCTTAAAGCATGATCACTCTAAGGATTTTTAGGGAGGGATTAAATCAAGGCAGGTAGCTTTAGGAATTGTTATCTGAGGCACATAACATCTAATATGAATCCCAAGACTGTATCTGGAAAAATACTGTGCACTTACTGCCAAGCGCTGAACCAACTGTCTGCTTCCTGTAACACAAGTGGGAGGAGGACATACTGAGAACTTCAAAGAAGCAACCTGTTAGTAAGAGTAACCAGAGAATTCAAAATAATTAACTGTCCTTACTGACATGTTGACCAAACAATGTAGTGTTGTAACTCCACTCTTCCCCTCATAATAATATGCTCCAACCTCTGCCTTTTGCTTCTCCTACTGTGAGAAAGGCAGAAAGAACAGTACAAATTACCAACCCTCACATTCTCAGGTAACTCTGACTTCTCTTCACCCAGGCCAGGTTTGTCCACTGAAATCAGAAATGGGGGCATTCAGCCCATCTGGCCTTTTGCATCAGCTCACAACCCAAAAAGAATCACTTGTGCCATGGGCAAGACCCACAGCTCAGGCTGCATCATTAACAGCTTCTGCAGCCCGTTGAAGGCGAGCAGATACATCTAAGACAAGTTCCTCAGCAGCAAAGGCTGCAGTAGGAAAAGTGAAGGGTGGGTCAAAATGTAAAGCTTTAAGCTGAGGCATTACATTTTTTTCTGATCATACCTTGTGACTACTGAATTACACAAGGAGGAGAAAGGTTTCCTATACCCACTCTGAGGCCTTTCTGAAGGTGCTTCTGCTTCCAGCAGCACTGTGAGAGCCACAACACTCGGTCCGTGCTCCTCACGTCCCCTCCCAGTGACACAAACCCACCCCAGCCTCTCGCAGCCAGCGGCCCGCAGCTCCAGTCACCCAGCGCCAGCACCCACAGCGGATGCGATAGAGTTTAACGGTACCTGCTTCCCCCCAGATCAAAGTAAGCCCCGCGCCCAACCTCTTCGCGGAGGCCTGGAGATGCTGGGAGGGGCAGCGGGTGTATTTCCTCTTCCCTTCGCCCGCAGCAGGTACGTCCCGAGGGCGCGAAGAGCCGCGGGCGGGTCGGCGGTCCTTACCCGGCAGGGGCGGCGGTGAGGGCTGCCGGCGGCTGGTCCCCTCAGCCCGGCTGTGCGCGCGGGGCCGCCGTTGGGCCGCTCCTAACGCTTGGCCGCCCAGGGCGCGCGCCGACCGTTGGGCGGCCCTCGCGGAGGCGGCTCAGGGCGCGCGAGGCTCAGCTGTGCCGGCAGCCGCGCGGGAAGGAGGCGCGCGGCGTCGGCGGGCGCTGAGGGACGCGGCTGGTGCTCCGCGAGGCCGGGCAGGTGCTCGCCGCGTCCTCCTTCGACGGGCTCCAAAAAGCTCCGTCACCCGCGTTCGGCTGCGGCTGAAACGCCGGACGGCACCTCAGAAAGAAACGTTCTGCCCCGCGCTGGGCCAAGAACGGCGCAGTAACAACCGACGGACAACAACAACAGCCAGCTTTACAGCTGGCGGAACTGGGCAGTCTCGCTGCCCCTCAGTAGTTGTCCCTACTGACCACAGGAGGGGCCCAGGAGCTGGTGGCTTCTCATAATTATATTAATCTGCTCATCATTTTGTAATTTTAGAGGTCAACCCTAAAGAACTGATAAATTGCAAATACAGCAAGCGATCATTAAGCAATTTATCATGATATAAAAAGTCATTAATCTGTTTTTAACTATTACAGATGTGTACACATATGCATGGCAGAAGTGCAGTGATGCCATTCTTGGTACAGATTACTGCAGCCCAGTGAAATAGCATAATGTGAATATTCATACTTACCCATTTTCCCTGAAATAAGCCCTATTTCCTTAAAATAACTTGAACCTGATAGGATCTCTAGTGCTTCCCCTCCTGTAGTTGGAGTCATATAAAATCAAACCAGTGCTTAGGGTGGTTTTACAGGCTCTGTCCACAGGAGAAGCTATACAGACAAGATTATATACACCAACTATCCCCACTTTTTCTTTCAACCCATATTACAGTTGTCAAAACTAGAAACGCTTGCTAGTATCTACAGTCACACTCCTCAAAATACACAGCTTGTACCTAAAAGTTTTTTCCAAAAGCCCATTTTCCTGCATGATCTCTCAACATAAGGTGAAAGACCTGCACTTCTTTGTGGGTGTGTGGGTTTCAAGGGATTTCTTTTTCCCTCTCCAGCACTTACCCTTTGGTTTTCCAGCAGCTGCAGTTATTCTAGTGGAATTAGCTAAGTCTTGCATCAAGTGTGGATTTCCTGATATTTGAATAAAAGATACTTCATTTTGATTGAGTAATTTGATCATTAAAATTGACGATTTCCAGATTTTCTCAATTAAGTCTGTTTTCACCAGATCCTGCAAAAAAATGGGAGAATTTTAGCATCCTAAATATTTTATATCTTGTGATGGGCTTGGCAATTCAATTGAACATAGACCAACTATTTTGATTCTCTGGTTTACTTCCATTAAAAGGAATACATAGGGCTGTTGCAAAACTCCTTATCAAGGCCCTTCATTGAAAGATCAGGCTGCAAACTTAATTACTAATTTGCCAAGCTCAGATGCCCCCATAAGCCACTATCTCCTATTGCCACTATCGAACACAAAACTACAAGGCAAGGTGGACTAATAATCTAACCTGGTACGACAGTTACAGTGTTTTCAATTTTGTAAATTATTTGTGACTAATTAGTTGTGAAGGTACGGTAGCTATGAAGACATTATTAGCCATGGTAGGGTCTTGGCAGCAGAGATGCCTTTCCACTTGCTGATTGTAGTGTCTTGTGGCCTAGGGTCCTGCTGCATGGCTGTGGATGATAGCACAATATTTATATTTCCTGATTTCCTACTATAACCCTGTGTAGACTGACTTAAGCAGCTTAGTCATATGTCTGAAGTGTGAGGTACCTCATTCATAAAATTAAAGCTGGATATTGTGGAAGTAATGCAAGAGCCAGGGAGTTTTGTACTTCATGCTTACAGGTTTTGAGCTTACATCCCATTTTTGAAACCTAATTTAAAATTATTAGTTAGTTTCTTCATATATCCTGCTAGTAACTAACTAACTAGAAAAGCGGCAAAAAAAAAAACCAAAACAAACCAACCCAGATAATCAATACACATTTCTTTTGTAATTTGATTGAGGATAATTATTTAAAGCTCTAATAATTACTGTTTTTCTTACTGAGTGATCCTTTGTTGATGAGCTACAACAGCAACCAGACCTCTAAGTAGGTTTTAATACAAGTACAGAAGCTTTAAAAAGTCTGTGGTGTCAAAGTAAATTAAAGTATCCCTAAGCAGTGCTTAATACAACTGACCACTGTGATTTCTACAGGGCAATTCTGTTTTACTCTGTCAATCATCCAATAGGCATTAATATAAAGCAGAACAGCTCTGAAGAAATTTGTTATGGACTGTCATGTCAAGAACCCAAACGCTAACCTGCAATGGCCTTCATATTATTAGAACTACTAAGGGTCAGATTCCAATTAATCCTCAGATTTAACAGTCCTCCGCTGTAGTGGGTCTTGATACAATTAAGCAATAATAGATGACAGGAAGGATACTTCCTGGCAGTTAATGACCAATGGTGATATTTGAAGGCCCTTAACCCAGCTGGTCATTAACTGCTCAGAGACACAACCTGAAGCTCATATTTTCTACTGTAAACTGTATATTAAAAGAAATAAATCAACTACTATTTTTTTCCCATTCCTCCTCTCACCCTGTTCCCATCCTGTGCAAGCTGCTGCCATTGGACTACTGAGGTAGCAATCAGTTGCCGCAGGAAAATCCCAGTGCAAGTAAGCAGTGGGGACACAGACCATTGCACCGAACCTTGTAATCCTGAAAACTCCCGACTGCAGAGTTTTCTAAGGGCTCCCAGGGAACCTGCAGCTGGTGAGAAGAGGTTGTGTTCAGAGGCTGCATGTCAGTGCTCAGCCAGAGGGAGAGATGTGTCCAAGGGAAGAAGAATGGACCCAAGCAGCAGAAGTGCCTCAGTTCTCATCTTGGTTGTGCTCTGTCACTGGTTTGGTGCCAGAGAAGTGGCTTGGACTCCAGTGTGGTAGGTCCTTCTGTGATGACTGGAATAACAGCAGTAACTTAGGAGGCCAAGAGGCCTATCTGTTACTCATCCAGCACTGTGCTAGCTTTCTCTTGCAGTGACCTGATGCATACACTGTATTATTAGTAAAATTTCTGAAGGCTACGATGGCCATTTAGAGTGACAGCAAGGCTAGCGCAGGGAAGCCAGCACAACTGAGTTGGTCAGAGCTGCTGTCCTTCAGGGAAGGAAACCAGACAGTGCCTGTGCATGGCCACCTGTCTGTCCTGGGCATGCTGCTCCTCTCGGCACCAGTGACAATATGCATGCTGCTCTGTGGCCTCCAACACACTACCTTCTCCACAAGATTGTATGTGTGGAGACAACACTCTGTCCTGCATGGTAATTTGTCCATATTTTTTTAGACTGACATCTAGAGGTATCAAATTTGTCTCTTACTGCTGCAGGAAGCAGTGACTTTTTGCATGCCATTCACAAAATCATAGAATGATTCCTCAGCTTGCTTTTCATTGTACTTATGTAGCAACCCAACCGACACCAGCAGTGCTTCCCAGATTACTGATCATTATCGCAGCTACAGATTCCAGCAAGAAAAGGAGACAAATCATGTGGTAAGAGGTGCATGTGAGGGAAAACAGAGAAAAAGCTAAGATTTGGATGGCATAAGTTGACTTTCACGTGGAGCAATATGAAAATACAGCAGCAGAACATTGGACCCCATTTCAGATATATTGTATAGAAAGTTAAATTCAATTCCAATGACATGGTGCTTCATCTCCAGGTGCCTTTCACTTTAGTAGCTTTAGCTACTGACTGTGATCTAGTGCCTAACTTTTTCAAACTTATGGTATGGCCATTGCCACATTTTGTCAAACTGCTGTAAATTCAGTAGCAGAAATACAGGCTTTTTCCTCAAGACTGTTTTAGTGTTGCAGTATGATTGAGTTGACTGCTTACCAGAAACAAAAACTTAAATTGCACGCATCAATATTTATGTATTTTTCCATTATAACACGTTGGTCACCAATTTCATTACATCCACTTTTGACCCTGAAGTATTTCATCACATAGATTAATAACACAGTATGTAATTCTTAATAATTTCATGTATGATGCTCTCTCCAGGGAAGTAAGGATTCTTTCCCACTTAGATGTTTCAGGGTGGTTTGCACAATAACTGAAACGAGGCTGAAATCTGATGTAATGCACAATCAAAATGTTCTGTTACATTACAGCACAGTACACTTCAATGTAATTTATTCTTTTCCTGTGAGAACCATGACTAATTACAAAGTCAAAAGCCAACTGTAATACAGAAATGGCAGCAGTTTGCAGGCACGGCAATATGGCAACTATAGGTTTTCTTCTTGTCAAATTTGGTTAGTTACTTCAATGTTATATGCAGTGGAAAAGGGAAAGGCAAAGAAAGAAGAAATGTGAGAACCGTTTTGTCTCATTTCTATGCAGTAAAAATCCTTCTGAGATTATGTTGTGACTAACAGCACTTCCTGCCTACAAAATTGACAATACCCAGTAAATATTATCAAATTAAGTTGGTTATCATGCATGTCTTTTACAGCATATGGTGTTAATGGCTTTCAGAGGCTGATAAATGCCTTTGTGGAATGGAAAGGCATGGAGATAACCTAAGAGCTGGGAGATTCAGTTGCTAAATTTAAAGGAGGCCACCTGAACAGGCCTAGTTGCATTTTCCTGTCCATCAGCTCATCACAGACAATCTTTAATGCTAACTTCAAAGCAGTAATATGGGAAGAAGTCACACACACATCTCATAAAACAAAATTTATCTTTAATTTGTAAGTGTCAACAGCAGTACAAAAGATGGAGTGATGGTGAATAGATTAAGGGTAGAGAGGACAGTCTTGAGGTAAATGAGCATAAATAGGCAGTCTTATAGACACTCCCCTGAGGGGTCTGAACCCCTATCATGGCATATACTGTATCACCCAAGGATGACATGTTTAACATATCAGGAAAGCACCTTGTGCAAAAAAAAAAAAAAAAATTAAAAAAATCCCTCCCCACCCGAAACATGTAGGTAAGGTGCCAACGTACACCAGAACATACTGTATATGGACAGTGTCTTTCAATTTTGTCTTTTCCATTAATAACTGAGGCAGAGGAGGAGAAGACTCTTAAAAGTACCACTGAAAGATTATTTAATATTTAATTTACCTCACGTCAATACTGCACAACAAAATCCAAGAAGTCTGTTTATGCAATGAAGCAGAGCTAAGAATAACTATTCTCTTTTTTAAATTGAGAACAGATTTTTTTTTTTTAAATCAGTATCCTTAGCAAACTTCTTTCTTTTTTTTTGTTTACTGTATCAAGAGGAGAGTGTGAGATGTGATGGCAACCTTTAAGTTCATTTAAAAACTTTACACTGGACTGTACAAGATTTTTTTGATAAACTATTTACATTTTCAGACTTTAAAACATATTCAAAGCAGCAATAGACACTAGTTTTTCCTCTAAACGCCCAAATAAGTACCGGCCATGGGCCCAGGTAGGTACCTGCATTGTATATAGAATTTCTACAAAGAAAACCTGCCCATTCAGTTAGCCAGTGGGTGTACAACGAGCAGCCCTCGCCGTTAAGAGCTGCACCCACAGTGTTGCTATAGGAATCAAAGCATAGTACCTTGACAAGAGAGTCTCAGTTGTCCCAACAGCTCTACACAAACTTTACAATTTGAAACAGCAGCTAGCATGTCAGTCCAGCATGTCAGTGAATTGTGCTGATTAAATTAACATAGAGTACAATCTCACAATATACATCACAAACAAATTACAATGTCAGGAAATAAGAGTTACAGTAAGATAAGTTATGTAGTAACAGCTTATAAGCTTGTCTTAACATAATAAAAAATTTTTTACATGGGAAATACAATAATGAATGAACATAAATGCTAAGCATTCTAGTTTGCTACAAGCTGAAGAAGGGTACAAGAAAAAAAACGTTGCTTTCTAGAAAGCAAAACACAAATGACAAAGGAAGACAAACGGAGAATGCACACTAGCAGGTCTGCAATGTGCAGCATACAAACAGTTAAATATTTGCACATTCCCCATACTCCAAGAGCACCAAGGACCTCACTTGTGGTTTTTAGAAAGCGGAAATTACAAAGCAAGCCATGTCACTAAGTTGCTTTATAGCTTTCATATTGCCATAAATACCAATTTGATAAGTTTTCCTTTAGCCCAGTTCACCCCACCCCACTCCCTTTTTACCCAGCGTGTGAAATCTCAGAATACTTCTTTGTCACCATTTCCAACAAATCTGGTAGTTAAAAAAGGGCGATGGATTAAAATGAAATATATTTGCATATACATTTTTTTTTCCTTCTGTGGCAGGACTTTACAGTATATAAAAAATGTAGTTTGATCTGAGAAAAATCACATATATTAATGGGTTATATTAAAAAAAGGTTTGGGGGCAGTTTTTTTTTAAATGAAAGAGTGTTTTGTAAAGGATCAAATGAGGTCATATAGTATTATTCTTTTAAAAGAACATGCTCAAGTGCCAACTTGAATCTTAAAAAAGCATGCAAAACACCAAGGGTCCAAGCCCATTCCTTAACTTCTCATAAAAACATGAAGAACTCTATCATACATTCGGCTGGCTGCATCTCCAGTGCAGTTGTTCGCACTGTGGCCCTGGCTCAGCAAAGTTTGCCCCGCTTGGTGCCAACGCTTTACTGGTCCTCATGACTGCCCTGGAAGTACTAATGTGCTTACTATTAAGCAGGTAGGTCAGTGTTTTGCTGGGAGAGGATGGGGGTGCCAATCTCATAGTATGTTTTGCTAGGAAATTATTTTGAAATGCCATGCCTTTGATATGACTAAAAAACAAAACCAGAGAGCCAACCCAGAGAGAGGACTATGTTTTAGATTGCATTGGGAAGTGGTCATGTTTGTACTCAAAGCAGGAAGCGCCCACAGCTGACTGCTGTAGGCGGTGCACAAGGTGCCGCATTTATTGTGAATAAAGCTGCTGGGTTTTCTGCATTCCCATCCCGGAGCAATCCCATCTTTTGCCCTCCCACTGCCTCATGCTGCACCCGAGTACGCTGATAGAAACACACTGCATGTATTCTCAGCAGGCCGTTTCACAAGCTACATGGTGATGCCCACACATACAGGCAGACCACAACTGGGCCACTTCGTCAAAGTCATTTCTCCATGTAAACCTGAACCCTGGAAAGCAGTTCTGCTTCCATTAAGACTTCTATCTTCCATTTTTATGAAATGTGAACTGTCCTAGCTGGTATCAGACTGTTTCAGGAGTGTTCTCTTGAAAATAAGTATTTTATAGTTTTCCAAAAAGAAAATATATTGCATTTGTTAATTAAATAAACTGTCTGTTCACAGAGAAAATAGTATTACTATACTTGTGCATTACCTGAATGGAGTTGTTATTTTTTTTAGTTAGAGTTATTAAAGGGGGCTCAAACACAACGCTTAACAAGCAATTCCACAAATCCTCTTTGTGTATTGTGTGAACAATTTCCCCTGGTATTATAGCCTAATGTGACAATAGTATGATTTAATGAATGTAGAAAATAAAGGTTTGATATTATTAAGTCTCGACAGCATTGCAAGGGCCATCTTGGTCATGATAATCTTTCCAGGAATATGCTTTTGGCTTCCAAATGCCATTCTTGTTAAGAAGTAAAATATCTCATCAGTTCTACTTGGATTCAGAAGACTGTGTTTCCTATCAAATGTATCAGAAATTTGGTATGTTTAATGTAGCAAATTTCCAAAGAAGAAGAAAGTATTCTGTGTTTGTGGAATATGCTATTAAAAATCAGTGAGAGCACAAGTGAGGCATCTTGCTGTCCCAGCTACAGGTCCACAATACTGCGCTCACACTGCGGGTGTAAATTCAGCATCTACATGAGGTACAGTGACTTGTCAGCATTTAATATGGACCAACATACACTGATATAGAACAAAAGTAAATACATAACTTATACTTCACTAAGTATCCATGAACAAAAAATAAAATTCTATTTCCTATGTTATATTTACACAATTTAAAAAAATTCTAAAATGAGATGGTAAATTCATCAAAAACTTTGTTTTGAGCTCCGATTAATAAAGTAAAAATGTTGTTTTTTATCCTTATGATTGTCCTTTCTTGATTTCTACTGACATTTTAGAGCCAATGTCGGCTAATAAATAGAATAAAATGCTCATATGCACAATTCAGATTCAAATCTGTTCCTCCCACTCCTCCAGCCAATAAATGCAACTTTTACCAGCTGGTGATTCCTGAACAGCCAGTCATTTTCAAGAACGTGGCTTTAACATACAGAGCATCAGCACTGAGGCGGGGCTGGAGCTAAAACAAAGTGTTCATACATACATGTATTTTGCATAAATAAATGAAATAACAAGACATAAAAATGACTCAAATCCGGCAACTGTGAGGCAGGCCCACACGAGTCGAAACAGATGACTTTTGTTCATGTAGTTTTCGTACAACAGTTTCACATTAGTCAGAAGTGATAAAAAATACCATTTATATCCAGTGCTTATAACACTTACGAAACAACATCTGTGAGTGTGTGTTTTTTTGTACTACAAGCAAAATCAAGTTTCAGTCCTAAAGAACAGTCCTTTGTTCTCCACAAGCCTGCAGAATATTATTTTGGCATGGTCATAAAATTTAAAAAAATTAACCAACTAATCTAAATGTTTGCCTTTGTGCAAAAAAATAATTACATAAAATACAATACTAGCAATACAGCATTCTAGCTATGCCGCAAAACCAGAAAAAAAGAGAGCAAGAGAGAAAGAAAGTGACATGGGGGGAGGGAGAGATACTTCTAACTGGAGAATTATGTAAGACATTAATAAATAGTCATTTTTTAGGAAATAATGGTATCCTCCCCCCAATCTGAGCTGAATGTATTAAAAACATTTCAAATTCCCAAGCAATTATAAGAACAAAACCCACTTTCTATCAGTACCTTAGCCAGCTTAAAGAGGGCGCTCACCAGCTAATGACACAGCATATGCCTTTAAAGTCTTGGCTAGACCAGTTTATTGCTTATTAGACATGGACTAACACATTTAAATAAATATTAAAAATATAGCATTTTGTTCCAAATTACAGAATGGTCAGAGAAATTTGACCATTGTGTTTCTATGCCATTATCTTTATAAATTGTCCTGTAAATTGAACAATCTTTGTCTTGGGGGTGGTTCTCGCACATTTAAATGTGATTCCTACAGTGGCAACAATGGCTATCTCTGCTGAAACAGGTATTAGTGGGGCTATGGGGAAAATGACTACTCCTGATACGGCACCTTGTCATTGCATTTCACATGAATTTCTGCAGGACAGGATGATAGCATGAGGATAGTCAACATTAACACTATACTTCTATTGTCTGGGCCCTCAACAAAGCCTATTCATCTCTTTGGGAAGATTTCCGACGGACTTCAAGAGGCTCTAGGCCCACTCATACCTCAGCCTGAGTCTGAATTTATCACCAATGTGCTGAACACATCCAATTTAAAATAAAAGCTGAGGGAGTTGAGGAGCTTCAGCACATGTATTCATCAGGCTCATTGGATCTGCATATATATACAGTGATGTATTTGTGAACAGAAGTGGAGTGTGAAGGGAAAAAAATAAAGGCAATTTCTTCTCTGTCTCTGAAATCGAATACATTTGCAATCTTTAAGTATCTCTTCCTTGTGTATTTCCCAGAATTTTCTCTAGCAATTGCATTATTTCTAGTAGTAATACAAATTCGAATTTTACTTTCTATAGCACCTTACATCCAAGGATCCCAAAGCATTTGACAAGCGTTCATCAAGATCTGGCTCACATTCCCACATGACTAATATTCAATAAATATTTTTGATGCACTGTTTTTCCAGCTTTGCAAGTCAGATATTTGTGTGGCCTTCCGTCCCCCACCAGGAGTCTCACATATAAATCACTGCATAAATACTTAAGGTAGCAAACAGTTCCTTCAGGTCACAACAGGAACATGTTCTATGGAGCCATGATTCACTACAGGATTCTACAGGCCCTAAGAATTCATCATGGTGGACTCTACAAGCAGTATGGATTTTACATCTGCCTTTGCTGTCTAAGTGTAGAGGTTTATAAGTATAAACACATTTTTTTAGGAATATTTGTACTGTATGTACATACAAAAGTCACTTTATTTTGCTTTACATATAGCAGAGTGTTTCCACATGCTCCTTGAACATACAATGTTACAGGAACAACTGAATTTCCCATTCATAAATGTCATGCTCATTTTAGTAGCCGGTGCACTTTTATTTCATATACCTGTGTAATTTAGGGGAGGAGAAAGAGGGGATTTTTCAAACACTGAATAAGGAATTGTAAGTGTAATGCCACCAACAGTACTTTAAAAAATAAATATTAAGTATTTGGACCCTTGACATTCTGGAATGAATAAATTATTTATCAGAAAATGTGTTAAGACTGAATGCAAGGGTTAAAAGCAAAGGGGTAGAGAATGTAATCAGAGGTGGCCTCACACTGCTAAGACAGGCCTGTCTATAGCTGGTGATCGCTTCTTTGTGCTAACTTAAAATTTCACACTAATGGCACATCAAGAGGCAAAAGCAGTTGGGCACATGCACTATGGCAACCATGTTCACTACTTAAGAATATCCTGTCTCCAGATTCCTGAGTACTTTACCATATTCTGGAAAAAATTAGGTTTTATATATAATTTTTTTAAGATGCCAAAGGATTGTCTAAGACTTTACAGTGTCTCCTTTAAGACTTTTTTTTAAATGTTAAGATTCAAAAGTTATGAAAAGTTTGGCACATCAGAAGTTCAGCTATACATATATGGAAAAAATGGAATTGAGAGACTATTTTTTAAAGATGAGCTATGATGCACAGATGTGCACACTTGCGGACTTGTTCTGTTTCACAATATGAAATCTGCAGTTTTTGTTTTCTAAAATAATCCAGAATAAAAACACATTCACAACCTGTAGGCTGGCACAGCATACCTGAGTGAGAATGTATAACCCCCATCTAAAACAGTAACTTAAACCTTTATCAGCATCCAAAAGGAAAAAGACAAAAGGTAAGACTTGTAAGACAGCTATTGATTCATTTAAGTTTTCAAGTCCTGATGTCTGATATTTAATATATGTCTTCATCTAAATTAAAAACAAAACAAAACAAAACAAAAACAAAAACCCAAGTTCATGAAAAATTAGGGAAACAATCTGTCTCACACATTAAGAAACATTTAAGACCATTCTGCTGATGTAACTGTAGGAGCCACACATGCATGCAGGCTCTTTAAGAACTTTTGTTCAAAAAAACCCCAAAAAACCCAAATGAGTCTGAGTACTTTAATTCTGTGAACACTTCTCAGTTGGCACTGACTGCCTCATGGGCTTCGTTTTCGCTACTATAGTCTGATTTGGGATCATCCTCATAGTCCTCGTACATTTCTATTTCATCCTCTCCATTTATCATTTCATTTCCAGCAAGGCTTCCGCTGTCCGTCTTCATACCATAAGTGCTCTGAATGACGGGGATGCTGGGCTCAGGGCTGGCAGAGGTGCTCGAGCAATCTGATGTCATCTGAGGTGATGGCGTGGTAGTTGCCATGGTAATAGCACCAGGATAGACAACCCCCGTTCCCGTGGTGATTGGAATTTGAGGCTGTTGTCTGGAAGGAAAAACAAGAAGGGAACGTGATTTCCTGTGTTCAGAGGAGGGAAGACCTTCCGCAAGTCCACATGAAAGCAAAGTGGGTGGTTTCCTAGAAAGGCTGCATGCATTCCTCTGGGGTTCACAGTCCGGTCCCGTATGGTATTGGTTCACCTTACCTCCCCGCAAGGACAAACGGAGAGTAAGCTGTTTAGTAACTACCAGACATTGATTCTTTTATGTATTTTATATGCTTATTTAAACGATACTGCAAACTAGCGCTTGGACAGAGATCATCAGAAGGCTTCCAGCACCTGTGTGATGCCTAACTGCTACTGCAGACATCATGCATCCAAAACCCGAATCCTCCAAACTCCTGAAAAGAGCTTCTATTAATGAGGGGACCTCAAGATTACCTGTGCCTAAAAAAATGGCACACAGGTGACTAAGTAGCATTGTCTAACTGTAAGTATGTAATTTTCTATTTAAGTGTTAGACCGACTCCTATGTCATTTAGAAATACTTCTGATATTTTATTGCTGGCTTTCAATTTTTATTTAAATCCATTATCAGAATGCCATTTGTTCTTCAGGATTTAATGTGTAAGACTGAGTTTTTGAAGCAAAATACTTAAAAAAAAGAATAAATGTTCTATTTTTCTATGGTAACCATCAGTCTACAGAAATTAAGACTTCCTCCTGAGGACCCAGTGTCAGATCTGATTTATTTTGACAATGCAAATACAGAGGAAGGCTCAAATAAGGGTGCAATACTTTTGACACATCTTACCTCATAATATCTAACTTTGCACTATGTAATGTTGTCTTTTGCATGTGCGTGTGATTTTAAACATACTGGAGCAATACCACACTTCAACCAGAACAGGCTTACATCGCTGACAGTTAAGCAATTCAGCACAAGCTTTACTGTAGGCATGCACATAGTTGTGCTAAGTGATGCAATGTCTCTTCTTACAGTGATGTATGTATATTTAAATGCTTTGCTGAGTAAAGGTCAGATTGCTGAACCCGTTCCATGGTCAAACCTTTACTGGCTACAAATTAATTAAATCTACTTTTTACATTTGGGTTAATTAACTAATAACATACTTTCCATATTAAAATACTCATACAAATATTCTTTTATTATTTCTGGATCATTACCTTTAGTAAAGCTAAGAGAAAAAAAAGGGATCTGGCTTGTCTGAAGGAAGCGAATCTCCACTGTACTTCAGACGTAGCACTGAATGAACACACTCTGGTACTAGAAATACCCAAGTGCCCTGGAAGATGCTGTTTTAGTATTGACTAGTTACTGAACATACATGCCTATTTGCATAATCTATTTACAGAATCATACATTTTAATGTATACACAACCTTGTTTAGTGCAATATTGACCAAGTATTAGAGAACTATTATATCATTTTAGCAGGAGAAACAGTCAGATGTGTTAGGATAGTCTAATGAATCTATAAATTCTTGACTACTGCGTCATTCTATGCTAAAATTAATAAAAACCCAACATTCCATAAATCAGTCTCTCACAAATCCTTAATCACTGGCTAAATCAATACACAAAATAATGTAAAGCTTATTTACAAGACCCTAAGTGTTGAGTCTTTATTGTTCATTGATCAAACACTCATTTTGATAAATATCACCTTACAGAGTTACTGATAAACCAACATCCTTCATTTGGGAACCAATATAGATAGTCCAATCATGAACACTCTGTGTAAGATAATATTAAAATAGCATGTAGTACTGTCATTGCTGGTATACTAGCCTGACTCCTAAAGCCTCTGCACAGCTTGAGAAATTCAAACATCTGTTGTATAAGTATGGTACACCTGGCTAGCAGCGAGCAAAAACACTGCAGTAATTCATTTGACACAGTCATTATACTCCTGTTTGCAAATGATGATTTGCAGATGATTTACAAACAGCTAGGGATTTTTCACTAAATTTTCACTTTTTAAATGGTCTGATAAATGTTATGTGAAAAAAATTTCCAGCCAATTTATTTGCTTGCAAGTGATTTTCTACAAACATCTTTCAATACTTTATCCATAAAATTGAACACCTACCTCACATGGGAACATTTCTGTTTTAGGATTGCATGTTGTCAGGAGTATAAACTATTACTGTTAAAAACCCACATGTACCTCCTCCACAGCTCTTAGACCTAGAAAATGTTCACATTAATGACTGTGTCCACAAAGCAAAGGAAAAAGAAACCCATACATGGTCACATAAAAATTCTACACAGTTGTCACCAGGCCATACACACTTAATTCTCGCTAATGTGCCCATCTAACAACTGCTGGTACTAATATTTTTCCAATGTTCTAAGAATAGGTAAATTCACAAAATAAAGCATCCCCAAGTGTTCATCAAAAGACACCACAATATTAATGCCAAAAGATGTTTCGAGAAAAGTTGTTTTTATAACTCTTCTAATAAAAGTTATAGAACATACTCAAAGAATGATAGAGCGCAAGCTGCCCTTGTGATACAGATGACACTAAGGATCACAACCCTAATATCCACCCCTACCCTTCCCATCAAAAAAGTTTTCTTTTTTTCAGAAGCAAAGCACCTTTTCATAAGCAGCAAGAAGGAAAAAGGAAAAAAAAATCTGTTAAGGGTAAGGCTGTGAGGTATCTTCATAAAATGATGGTTGTCTGTGTTAAGCCCTAAAGGACAGACTAAGTTAAGAAATTCAGATGTTCTTTCAAACATTTATCAAGTCAGCAGAACTCTTTTGCATACCCACATTTCAATGGGACAGGATATATTTGACCAAGTACCACCCATTTCAAAGTATAAAGGGAGCAGGTCATCTGAGCTTAAGGAAGCAGAATTTACAGAGATACTCTTTACTTGAGAATGCACCAAATGCACAGCAAACTATAGAATGAATCTAACTGGTAACCAACTTCGTCAGCATAACAAGAAAGTTAAAAGGCTTTCTGAATTTTTCATTCATAAACATAGTTCTTTTTTTACATGTTAAGCAAAAATGAGACATGGTGTGCATGCCTGCTGCTGGGTGGGTAGTAACTGTAAGCTTTAAATTACCTGTATCTTACCGTGGAACTGTAAACATGTGGTAACCACCACCTAAATGGGAGTGTCTGAAATTGCTACCCATTTGCTAGTAAAAATTCACTAGCACTTAAACATGGGCCCCCACACACCCCCAGTAACTGGACACCTACTTCTCACTTGAGCGTTGTTATTATTTAGAGCTGATCAGGCTGTCACTGTAAATTCTGCTCAAGTTGCTGTATTACATCCCAGAAAGCCTTATTTTAAGATATCACAAACTATATGGATGGTATATGTTACTGGAGATAAGTGTCATCATTTTCTAAGTAATTAAATTTTATAGGATGGAGAAGGGGGAAGAAATCGGAGCATTTATTTAAATTCTAACCACTCTCCCTGAAAGGAAGAGTTGGAGTTTCTAACCTATGACTCTGGCCATTATGTTTTCTTTTATTTGTAGTTCTTAAAGGCATTCATGCTAAGAGTATTTTTTATAACATTAAATTCCACATGTTTAATCCTTCTATCTAGCTAGAACTTTGCCTATCACAGGAACTTGTAGTGAGGATATAAAAGCATACTTTACTGCAAGCTCCAGGTTACAATTCAGCTCAGTTGCACATGATTAAATCAGGGATGTTTTCTGCCTGGTTAGGATTTCCAGAATTCAACACTGATCTTCCTGTCTGTTCAGATCTGTCAGGAATGGTGACACATGGTTACATACCCTAGCTGCAAACCACTCCTGTTTCCACCATCTCCTCTTTGCCCAAGAAATCTTTATGCAGCCAACTACTACAGCTCTCTTGCCTCTCTACTCTGCCAGGTTTGCTAACACGTCTGTGCAGCCTGAAGTCAAAGACTTGGCCCAAAACAGTTAGGCAAATATAAAAAAGAAGATAATGAAAATTCTTAGACCTACTGACCTGCTCACAGGTTTGTGGCATTAATATTCTTAGGATTTTCCTGGAGAACATTCCACTTTCGACTTTTGCAAAGCTAACTAAACATTTCAATTGGCAAATTACCATTGTTTTCTGATCCCTTCCCAGCTATTTTCTGACAGCTTTCTAAATGACTGAAGCAAAATCCATTGCGTTAAGAAAAATGCTTCTATGCTGCACACCCCTGAAACTTACATTCCCATAAGGAATGAAATAACAGTAAATCTCACAAAAGCACCCATTGTGTACTTACTTTAAGTTCAAGCTACAGGAGTATAATATTACAGCCTTATTCAAAACCGTGGTCTAGCAACATTCAGACTATGTGTGTACAGTAGTTATAAACACTATAAAGGCTTTATTCTAAACAACTTACACTGGTAAAACACACAAAAAAGTTACTGCGTACATCAATTTGCAGAGAAATGTATATATCATATACTTGTATTTAGAGTGCATTAGACTGTAAAAATGACTGAGAATTGAATTATTTTTGTAAGACAAAGCAACAAAAGACAGACACTTAACTTAAAATGTCTGAATTTATGGTTTATATATGATCCATTTGTTAGTTCACATTTATTTATGCATTACAAAAAAAGCACAATTGAAGATAAATTGTAAATCACACAAAGTCTGTTCAGGGATTAACTTACGCTGCAGTTAGCATTCACAACTTCCCATTAATAATTTTATTATTAAAAATAACTCAATTATTTTAAAGAAATAGCTGGCTTCAGATTCAGCTTCCACTAGATAAAAACCAGCAAATTTTTAATATACCCTGTGTTAAACATGAATTATTTCTGCATATTATCTGCCTCATTTAGAACAAACTTCATTCATGTAGGGATGCAACAGAAGGCCTATGCACATTTTAAGTTCCACTCTGTTCTTTTAAAATAGTTCCTAGATTCTTTGTGCTGGTCTATCACATATATAACATTTATCTCAAAACATGAATTTTCTGCTAAATTATTAAAAAAAAAAATCTTCACTCTTTTTCAACTCCTTGGAAGCTTTTCTTTAAAAATCAGAACAGAACCTGGCCATTCCTTATCTTATTTCTCTATTTTATTTTCAAGTCTGGCTAGTTTGTGTATTAAGAGTCTCTAAACAACCTCTGTGCATCTTATCAATGTTTATCAAAGAGCGTGGCTCACTGAAGTAAGTAGTATGAGCTTTTTGCATCTAAAAAGTTGAAGCTGTGTAAAACTCTTTCTGTGTTTGTGATGGGGGGTGTTTTAGTTGTACTCGTGGTAGCATTATTCTGTGCTAGCCAATGGTCACCCGATGGGATCTGGTAGGAACTAGCCTGTACTGGATTGCTTAAGCCATAAATGGGCATTTGGTTTAAGAGAATACCAAATATAAATATGAAAGAATATAATTTTTCTTGTTATTTATACCTTCTTCTAGCCACCTGTTTTGAAAGTCTTTCTCTTCACACATCTATTTATCTTTTTATTCTGTGATAATAATTTTTTGCCATTTTGGCATATCCATTCCCAACTTAATTGGTATGTTCTTTAGAAAAAAAGAAAAAACAGTAGGACTTCAAACAGTATGAAGTACTTGGCACATTTCATTGGGTTCTATTTTGTACTTACACTGAAATATTTACTGTAAACAAAAAGTATATTCAGTCCTAAAAACCACATTTGTCTCCTATTTAATTCTGAAAAGGAAACTGCATCTCAACTCCCACATCTACAGTTCTGAAGGACAGTTTATACTGGCTGTTCCATGAAAACAGTGGAAAAATGATGGGTGTACGAGGTCAGTTAGGAAAACTGTTCCAACTGATGCTTTATGTGATATTTACATTAAACACAAGGAAGAGTAAGTTTAAGAAGCTGATGGGCTCAATTGCTGTGTTTCACTTAATGATAATCTGATTTCAATGAAATGTTGCTTTTTATTACTCAGTAAACTATTCTCCTGAAATAAATGATGCCATGTTTTATGTTTCTGTTCAAAATAACTCTCCTGTTCCTGTTTTTTCACCTTTTTTGCTTGGTCTCTTCCAAGAATTTTAATTTTTTTGTTAGGGAAAAAGGGAATTTGGGGCAACAGCAGGAAGTCACAGAAAAGCATGAAATAATTTTTAAAATTACAGTCTGTGCTTTATCAGTATAAAAATCTATATTCATATTGAGCTGCAACATGGATCTCATTTCGCTTTTACTGAACGCATCCATTAGACATCATACCCCCGCTTTCATCTCTTGCATAACTAAAAGTCATTATTTCTGGTAAAGTCCACTGCATCATTACCTAAGTGCACAAAGGTCATTTGCTCTTACTTTAAAACTTCTTCAACATATATAGAGCATAGGGAAGTGGACTTAGCATAAATATGAATTAGAACCAATCCTTTCAAGAAAATGATTACAGTCTCGTGGTCTTTGTGATCTTACTGTCTGATATATCAGAAAGACGTTATGTTTAGGTTGTACTAGCAGTTTAATTTTGAATAGGTTTTTTGTTGGTTTTTTTTTTTTAAATCACAAATCTTAAATCCTTCCTCCGTATTCACCTCCATATTTAGCCACCACTTCCAGTGTGTAAAATGCTACTGCTTATTACTGTTTTGAATTAGCAAACAATTCTCAAATTGTTCAGACTGCTGTTTTGGCATTTCTTTTGCATTTCTTGTCTAGATGTGATTTTTTCTGGCAATCTGCTTTGGAAGCCATAAGCTAAAGTTTCATTCCCTCAATCTGAATATAATTTGTGATGTGCTGTATAAATTCAGATTTCTATTCAGAGTTCTATGTACAATGTTGATGGAAGCCTATTAGTAAACAATTTCCCTATAGAGTGAAGAATAAAAAACAATGTCAAAACTAGAGACTAGAAGGTTATTTCAAGATATCAAAACCACTTCTATTTACTGATTGAAGAAAAAGCCCACATTGTTGCAGGCTGTACCACAAAATAATTGACTGCAACAGGAGTTCTGCATCCCAAGCCAAAAATGAGGACACATAATCAACGTCAAGGTCAATTATATGGTAGTGAAGTATGCAACAAAAGGAGACTATTGTGATTAGAGAAATAAGCAGAACATTGTGAATTTGGAAAGGCTGGCACTGGAGATAGCTTTTAGACTCTGTAAACCACCAAAAACATTGTGTTAGAGCACTGAGCATCACAGATTAATTCATTAAAAAAAACAAGAGAGAGAAATCAGTTATGGTGCAGTTGTTTCACTGGACTTTTATCTTTCATAGTGCTGCTTTCTCTGCTGAAGGCTAGAGGAAATACTCTCAAAAAACAGACAATATTTTTAAAACTGTGGCAGGATCTTTTTGAGCCATATATTCTGAGTTGTCAATCTACCCAGTCTATCTATACACTACTTGAAAGACTTTTCCTAAAACATATATTTTAAAAAAAAATATTTTTTCCACAGTTCTATATATAGCAAAATGTCAAATAGCCTCATGCTATGATATAATTCATAAATGTATGTTTCTAATGTAACTGCTATTCCTCCTGTCCCTTTCCCCTTTTCTTCCCTCTTCTGACTCCTTATTCTACACTGGAATAACCTTTTTCTCTTTGTTCTTGTCTTAATTTAGGAAATGCTCCTGGAGTCATTACTAACCCAGAATGGATCAGCTTACTAATATCTCACAAAAGCCATGATTCAAACCTTTCAAAATAATGGCAAACAACTTCTTTTGACTTTAAAGGATTCCAAAATCAGTCTCATAATCAGCATTCAGTGGCAAGCTGATAGCTCCACGTTCCATGATATGTCTTATGTTTTTAACAAGGTTTTACAGGTTCAAATCCTTACCTTCTAAATGGCATTAGTCAGTGACTTAAACAGATAAGTCTGTCTGTTTTCAAACAGCATGCTCTGTCTTTGAAAACAATTACAACAATAGTACTTACCCTACAGTAAAAAACTGCCTCATCTCCTGTCTTCGAGACCTCATCAATTGTTTGTATTCACCAATACGCAGTTTCTTCCCATCAACAATGCAGGTACGTTTTGGTCGAGGTTTGTATTTGTAATTAGGATACTTTTCTAGGTGGATTTTACTTAGCCGTGCTTGCTCTTCATAATAAGGTTGTTTCTCCTGATTTGACATGGACTTCCAGCGAGAACCTATTAACACAAAACACCAGTGAGTGCTCAAGTAAAGCAGGTTTAGCTTTACACATACACATTTCAACATGCCTTCTTGCCATAATAAACTAATTTTAAATGTTAATTGAATAAGCTGATCTGAATTTACATAAGCCAACCATATATTGCAAAGCACAACCTGAGACACCCTAAAAGAACCTTGACTTTCAGCTATTGCTGTAGATCAAGCATATGTAAATCTCCATTTAATAGGTGCAATTAAAATTAAGTTACTTCTCAAAATCTCAGTCTCATGCTGCATGACAGACTATTTAATTTTTTACAATATGCACATTAATCTGTGAATAAGTCTATACCTTTGTAATACCATGTACATTATTATGGTTAAGTAAGGTCTACAACCGTATTTATACTGTCAAAAGCTTAACACATTGCCTAGGGATATGTGCTTCTTTCATAGTTTTATGAAGATTTGGTTTATACACTCTTACTAATAAATATCTTGCTATGTAGCAGGAAAAAATATCAAAACCTTATAGATTCCACAAAATTATGAAAAATCTCTTGCTGCCTGGGTGTCTTAAATTACTAATCTTCTGATATAACCTTAGCATAATATTGGCCCCTTTCCATATTTTAAATACTATTATGCATATTATCTTCCAGACAGACGTAATAAATGCACAGAACTGCACTGAGAAAGTTACATTTACCAACCTTATATTTAAAAAAAAAAAGAAAAAAAGAAAAACAGAAAGCACATTGTAATTATATACACTACTTCAGGTACTATAAACTCTCATTGAAAGCTGCACCAATAAAAAAGTTCAAAAATTAACAAAGTGTACACAGGAAGAGGAAAAAGTATTCAGATCTCTTGTATTGTTTATGAGGAGTTATCTAAATACTTGAATAGAGAAGGGAGTTTTTTTCTTCCTAGGGGATAAGAAATGCAGAAAATAGCTTTTTGGTGTCTTTTAGATGAATAAAATGATTACAGCTGTGGTAAACGTGGGTGGAAGCTATTCTTTAACCAAGATTTTTCATACATCAACAAATGGAAAAGTTGTATAAATATTATCCGTAGCCAGCAATACTCTGTGTCAGTTCTAATATTTCAGTCTCTTTTCTCATTGTCCTGGAAAAGTTGCACAGATATTATACGGACATAGACTTATTTGTGGCAGAGCAGATACTGACAGGTTAATTCCACGGTTAACAAACACTCAGTTGCTGGCACTTCTGAAATATTTATGCTGGAAGTTTACATTCTAATGAATACAGTTACTATGCTCCTAATAGTTTTTTCACAGAATGCACACAAATAATATAGATTCCCTACAGCTGCCAACATTGAAACAGTGCAGGTTTTATACAAAACTGAAAGGCTATTCATGTAACTTACTTATATGGTAGACAAAAATATGAGAACTACCAAGTAAGATTTTGGAAGTTTTAGGACAAAGTAACATTTATTTCTATGGATTCTTGCCTTTGATTGAACTAAAATACAACAAACTTTGGTAAGAATGTATTTGAACTCAAAGTTTACAGTAAAATTATTACAGAGGAAACTTGATTTTTACTTTTATTTATTACGAGTTACGTTCGGAATCTGTCTTTCACTTCAAAGACTCAGAAAGCAAATATAAGTTTTAACATTTCACCACTCATTCTCACGTATGTTTCCAATTCTCTGGAGGGGTCTTAAAAAGCAAATCAAAATTTCTCCAAAATGAGCCAATGTATTTGCACAGTGGCAAAATATAATCCATGGTATATTCCCTGATTGTCCCAATCTATACAAATTAAATATTAACTATGGTGTCTTTTAACTAAGCAATATTTTAATTGTATGATACTAGTGCTTCCTCAACTTTTTGAACACTGTAACCTTTTGAATCAAACATCATTTTGCAAGAGAGAAGGTATGCATGTACATGTCTTTGGAACTGTGCTAGGTTTCTTTCTTTGACACTGCACTGTCTGACATAAGCCTTTGATTTTGTACTTTATTAATTTTTTCCCAGTAATTACTCCAGCAAGTACCATTTTGCATTCAGATGATTTAGAGTTCAGGTGATTTCTAATGGGATCTTGCAATTAGACCTTTTATCAGGATACACCCTTGCAACAGATTTCAGAAAGCACTCCTTTTGAATACTGCTCTTTAGTGCATGTTGTGACTCTGATGTTGAAAAGAAAGACATTAGGGAAGGAACAGAGAGGGAAAAGGAAGGAAATGAAAATGAAAACAACCCATGAGTCTTCATTTGTATAATTTTCAATAAGTCCAATTTCAGTGAACATCTCCCAAACACAGTATGTCCTAAAATTAGAGAAGTTGCATATCCAAGAAGGAAGTAACTAGCGTGTGTCACCAATAAAAATAACCTCATCTTTCCACAGCTTCAAAAATAACAAACCTCTGCCAATTGCCACTACTATAGCAGAGCCTTCTGAGCTTCCTGCAGCTTGGTTCAGTCACAGTCCTGGTGTGTTCGTCGCCTTGCACTTACCTAGGATTTTGCTAATGTTGGAGTTGTGCATGTCAGGGAAGGCTTGGAGAATTTTCCGACGCTCGTCCTTTGCCCAAACCATGAAAGCATTCATTGGTCGTTTGATGTGCGGCTCGCTACTGGCTCGGCCCCGCGAATCCCGGTAGACTCGCGCTTCAGCCACAGTGGCACCTCCTGTTGGCCAACAATAATACTGCTGTAGTTTGGCTGCAGAGCCATTCATTGCTTTACTTCCTGTAATGTCAGGGCAGGAAGAAACAAGATGGATGCAAAACATTATTACGTGGATTACACAAGCGCTTTCAGTGCTGTGTTTAGTTTAGCCTCGTTCTCTTTTTCTCTCTCTTTTTGCTGACACATCTATGAGAGAGAGAGCGAGAGAAAGGATATTCAGTGATTTCAGTAGCACTGACCAGGCTCACCCAGCTGAAGGCATCAACATCTGGGTAAGGAAAACGACTGCACTGTTATTACTCCAGTTCTGTTTGGGACTTTAACATAGCATACATGTTCTGAATGCTCAACAAAACTCACATAAAAGTTAAACTCGAGAATCCAAACTCATGTAGACCTGTTCACACATGTAATTTACAATGACTTTGCTGCTTGAGCAGTGAAGTGTATGCCAAATATTTAAAAAAATAAATTATATAGCACACCAGGTACATGCTGCTATTTGTATGCACCTGATTATATTTGGAGCTGAACATTTTAAAGTCACATCTGCCTCAGATGGATTTTAGAAATGTCTTGGAGCATTCGATCACATTATATAATAAAACTGCCTTCAACAGGTACATGGCACAGCATCCTGGCACTTCTGGAATGGGAGACAAGCACTCCAGCTTCTCCGTTCCTGCTGTGCTTTAATGTACCCCAGTGTCCTGTCAGTACCCACCAGCAATTCAACTTGTACAAGTTAACCTTAACCTTTTGGGGTTTTTTTATTTTTTTATGTTTTAAAATGCATCCAGCCTTGCTTCTTGACCACAAATAGCAAAGCTTCATGGGGCTTTAATGTTCACTGAACTGAGTATGAGGTGTAGAGCTAATAATACAGGAGAGAGACCAAGCCTAGATAAGGCATGCTTTCACCAGAAAAAACTTGTGCAATGTGACAATAACATATGTTTTTAGGGTTATACCTTAGCTATAAAGGAAAGGCAAAAAGTCTTTACAGTGGGAGAGTGACATACTTAGTCTTAGGCCTCATCAGACTGTTTATATACTTCAATACCTTGAAAAAGCAATGCACTTAACAACAAATTAGCACGGCAATAGGCCTCCTTTTTTTGTGAACTTACAGCTCTTGACACAAATTTATCTGCCAAAAATCATAAGATTAGTTCTTTACACTAAGTAAAACATGACAGATTTACTGATTTCAGTGACTGACTTTCAAGTTTTTAATTATGCAAAACTCAAGTTTCCTAATTTAGTCTGAAAACTGTGTATGTTAGGTATACCATTTAAAAAATTCTATATAGGACATACATTTACATGAAAAAAGGCTTAAAATAGAGAATGCATAACTAATACACTACCTTTTTGCCACCAGGTCCACGGTACATTAATTTCATTTAAAATGCACTGACCATACAGGATAAATTGATTTTCCTTTATATGTTGTTGACAGCCATGTTTATTGTGCAGTGAAATGTAGTGTAGTTTCAAGCTGACTATATCCATCAACACAGGGCAATATGCTGACTACTGGGCCAGATGAAGACATACATTACTCTGAGAGCAAAACACTCATTCGTATACAGCAATGTCTTCTCCTGAGGATCACCATGGTAATTTATGATGCCTCCAACGCCATTACTTTACAACTGACACCAATTTGGCAATTTGTATACTAACATGCATGTACATAAAAGAATACAGGATTGTGGCAAATGTGAGATGTAAAACTATTTTAATACTATTCTAAGTTAAGTGCCATGCTACAGGTATTTGGCATGTACAGGAGGCTGTAGGTTCAGTCAGCTGTTCATTGCAAAGAAGAACAGGAGTTTTGCTGAGGGCCTGCATGTAGGACCCATTTAGGGCTGTCCATTGTTGTCAGAAGGTTTGGAGTAAGTATATCAAAGATACCATCTTTTGAAAGAGGATATATTTATTGTGAAACTATAATAAGTTACAAACATAGTAAGTCAACACTGAAACATTTATTGAGACAAACAGCTATATAATTTGAGATAAATCAAATGTATCATGTAATGGT
The DNA here is from genome assembly GCA_907165065.1 of Caprimulgus europaeus. The sequence goes on from OU015539.1 coordinate 12,829,939, forward strand.
TGCTCCATCTTTTAAAATACTACTAAAAAATTTGTAACTAGTATGCGGGCAATTAGAAAGTTGGTGACAAATTAAAAAAATTAAATTGTCATTGATGCAAAAGTTGTCATTTATTATTTAGCTACAGCAAAGGAAAGAAGACATACTTGAATTCATAAGATGATTTTCCATCTTTTACTTTCCCAAAGGTACTTATTCACTATGGCTAAGGAGTTTGTCTTTAGCTGTTTCTAACGCAATTTTGGCCTGACCTTTCAATCCTAACACAGGGAAAGAGCACCTTTACTAGTATCTGTGCCTGGGAAGATCATGGAACAGATCCTCCTAGAAGCTATGCTGAAGCACATGGAGGACAGGGAGGTGATTCAAGACAGCCAGCACGGCTTTACTGTGGGCAGGTCCTGCCTGACCATCTAGTGACTTTTTACTATGAAGTAACTGCATCAGTAGACAATGGAAGAGCTATGGATGTAATCTCTCTGGATTTCTGCAAGGCCTGTGACACAGTCTGCCACAATATCCTTCTCTCTAAGTTGGAGAGATATGGATTTGATGGGTGGACTGTTCAGTGGGTAAGAAACTGGCTGTATGATTGCATCCAAATGGTGTCCCTCAAGGGTCCGTACTGGGGCCAGTGCTGTTTAGTATCTTCATTAATGATATTGACAGTGGGATTGAGTGCACCCCCAGCAAGTTCTCTAATGACACCAACCTGGGTGGTGGACGATGCCATCCAGAGGGGCCTGTACAGGCTGGAGAAGTGGGCCCGGATGAGCCTCAAGAGGTTCAACAAGGCCAAGTGCAGGGTTCTGCACCTGACATGGGACAATCCTCATTATGGAGACAGGCTGGGAGATGATGTGTTGAGAAGTAGCCCTGAGGAAAAGGACTTGGGGGGAGTAATGGATGAAAAGCTGGACATGAGCCACCAACATTCATCTGCAGCCCAGAAGGCCAACAGCATCCTGGGCTACATCAAAAGAGGTGTGGTCAGAATACAGAGAGAGCTGATTCTGCCCCTCTACTCTGCTCTGGTTGAGACCCCATCTGCAGTGCTGCATTCAGTTTTGGAGCCCTCAACACAAGAAGGACATGGACCTGTTGGAGCAAGTCCAGAGGAGGCCACAAAAATTATCAAAGCGCTGAAGCACCTCTCCTATGAAAACAGGCTGAGCGAGTTGGGGTTGCTCAGCCTGGAGAAGAGAAGGCCCTGGGGAGACCTTATAGCAGCCTTCTAGTACCTGAAAGATGCCCGTAAGAAAGCTGGGGAAGAACTGTTCACAAGGGCATGTAGAAATACAATGAGGTGTAATGGTTTTAAACTAGAAAAAGGTAGATTTAGGTTGGCTGTTAGGAAAACGTTCTTCAATATGAGAGTGGTAGATCATTGGAACAGGTTTCCCAGAGACGTAGTGGAGGCCCCATCCCTGGAGTTATTCAAGGTCAGGCTGGATGGGACTCTGAGCAACCTGCTCTAGTGAAGATGTCCCTGCTCACTGGAGGGGGGTTAGACTTGATAACCTTTGAAGGTCCCTTCCAACCCAAACCATTCTATGATTATAGGCCAGCTTTTTAATCTGGATATCATTTAAATAGAATGGAAAAAAAAAGGGGGGGGGGGGGGAAGTCGAGAAAAAAACCCATAAATTATCTATTTTCAGAGAAAGGTTATGTTAGAAAACAATTTTTACTTTGACTAATAAATTGCAACCATCCCAAGAAGGCCAAGCAGCTCTGGCTGTATCTGCTTTAAGCAAGTTCATACTTGAAGGATTTGAAAAAGGAGCCAAAGAGTTGATGTTCTTTGTGCTTGATCTCTGGGGAAATATTTGTGAGTTTACCCATAGGCCATCACAAACGCATCTGCAAAATGAATTTCTGCAAATAACTAAAGTAATATAATCTCCATGTTCTTCTAACTATCTCAGAACTACAGAATTATATTCAGCATATAAAGAAAATGCTTCCATTACCATGTGATTCTACGTGGGGAGCCAGAAATCTTCAGTAACTTTTTAACTTAGAAATGAGGTGCTAATAATATAAAAAGCACATACATTCAGTGAGCTCTTACAAGTCGAAACACATAAGAACAAGCTTTCAAACTGGTTGTTCTTAGGTACTTTGTCCAGTCAATCAGATATTTAGACACTATTGTGCCCTATATAAACAATTTCAGCAGGTTTTACAAAGTATGGATTTTTTTTTATTGCAACAATTATAGTATTGACAGAGGCTGAAAGAGATGCTTGAAATTTTCAAACAAAAGATATATACAACTGCAAAGAAGTACGTGTCTTCTTCCTAAAACTATTTTCATAAAAGTCTAATAAATAATACCAAAAATAAAAGATAAAATAAAAATGTACTACTAATGAAGAGTGAGAAGAGAGGAGGAAATTGGTAATTGTCTCTCTATGGCAATTAATGCTTTATCTGCTCGTTACTGTTCAAACTGCAATCGCAGGAGGAGATTTTGATTTTCAGAATTAGGAGCAGCTTGGTCAGAATTCAAAATTATTGTAAAAGACGTACAGTTTGGCTGCCCTAATGGCTTACTTGGCAAAGAAAACTACACTTCGGCCTAAAGGCTGGGGCTGTCCTCAAAGTGACATTTTTAGCTTCTGAGGGTGTGGACTGCCTCACTTCCTAGATGCTTTGCATTTGCTCAACTTGTCACGACTTTGATTTAAAACTAAAACCAGATTAGAGCAGAATGATCGCTTTTTGTGGATATATGGCAGGCAACTCCTCTGTGGAAGCTGGTTTCCCAACTAGACTCTAGGGACAATACTGAGTCAAAGAAAACCACAGAATGAATCTAAAAATGTTACAGCTTCATTAACGTAATTTCAAACAATATTTTTGTTCCAAAACAGACTGATGGCTCTCTAATGACAGTGCAGAGGAAGAAGAACCCCTGTTCTTTAGGAAAGAAAAGAACTTGATAATTAACAGGAAAGAAACATTTTCACATTAATTAAATGTTAAGAAACATGAAGCATCAATTGTTACATTGTTTATTTATTTATTTATTCCTGCTCATTTATCTGAGTTTCTCAGCTTTTATATCAACAACAATTTGAGGACAGGCATGTTCCCTGTAATCTTGTCCACATTAGGGTTAATCCTATTTTCTTTAACAAGATGTTAAAATGTTGCATTTTATACATCATCTATCACAACAAAACCTCAGACATGTTACTAGAATGCAAACAGTAATAAAGGTGATAGAAAGGAGCAAAAAAAGGTTGAGAAAAAGACAAGGAAAGAACAAGAAAAGAAGTGACAGCAAAAAGAAACAGATTTTTATCAGTCACTCTGTTATTCCTTAATTACTCTTCACACTCTGTCCACTGATTCATGTTTGGAGTGATACACTTCTTTGACTCCCATCAGATAACAAACCTTTGGCTACTCTGGGGAATATACTGCATGCCATCTTCCACAGACATATGCCAAGACAGGATACATAGAAATAAAGACAATTTTTCTAGGTTCCTAGTGTGAAAGTGACTGGTTAGTAGTAAAGCTCGTATCATCAGTTATTCATTAAGCTGAGATGACATTTTTGTCTACTTTGGAAAAGACTGGTTGTGGCTTCCAAAATATCTGGCCCTGTCTGTGGTAACACAGCTAGCTCTGCTAGCAGCTTGCACTGGAGAGACTAGAACCTAATGAGCCTGCAAACAGGAGTCACTCTTTTACTACTAGAGATGAGTTACTCATAAACATGGAAATGCCATAAAAACAGGGAGCATGAAATACTAGCTTGGCAGTCCCCCTTCCTGCTCTTAACCTGTGGACAGACAAATGTAGTCTTTATGAAAGATATAGCAGTATTTCAAATCAAATAAAAAAATGTAAATCTGGAAAAAATGACAAAAGCAGCTTTGGAAAGTTTAGAATACAAGAATAATCATTCAACTATTATTTCGAGTTATGAAGTTCAATGTTCAGTTTTGGAGAAGGTTACAAAAATTACTACTCCACTGTAATCTAGCTGACCTAGCAGTGTTAGTGTAACATTCTTCTGTTTTGCCCCTTGCCTGCCTCCCCATCCACATTCAGAAGACTTTCTTATTCATTACCAGCAAGAGAGGCAAAATAAATGGGTATCTCATGAACTATTGTGATTACTGGCATGTCTTGTCATCACTAGGCAAAACTAACACCCACTTGGAAACATGACTAGCTCCGGGACGGGGATGCCTGTAGTCACACAGTGGCATAAATGTTCTGCAGGGAAGTGTCTTGTTTGTCAAGCTGCTTTCATTCCAAATGCTAAACAAATATTATTCAGCTGGGATTTGAGGGCTGAACATTTCTCATAGGCTGCATGTCAGTGAATGAAAAGGGAGGGGAAAAAACTGAGAAAGACATGAGTGATTCATGAAATACTGGAATATTTAAATAGGCTCTAAAATATTTCACCTGCAAGGGTTCTGAAATGTGCTAAGTAAATACTAAGAGGTGGGAATACACTGTAGCACAGGCCGGCCACATCCATGCAACACTCAGTTGTGATAAGGCTTCTATTTTTCCTGTTAAGAGACTTCATTCTCTTTAAGACATCAACAAGAAGAACCAAAAGGGAATTCCCTAAGGTCAGCTCTGAGGAAACATAAACCTCTAATTCAATAACTCCGCTACTGCACTGAAAAAGGCCTTATTATTGCAACATCCATATGGAGTCAATTGGACATTAATGACTAATCAATCCCTCCCCTTTCTATTCTACTTACAGTGTCACAAGCCATGTTTAGATTAGCCCATTTCCTGCTTAGGATCGCTCAAGATGTCTTTTGTTCTTTCAGGGCTGGCCTGATGGAGGCAGCTTAAACAAACACACGACCCAAGTGGTGCAGGAGTTATAAACTGCCATATGTGAATGAACAAAGGGGCCATACTAAAGCCTTTTGTGGTATTTGTTAATGTTTTTCATCTGAGTTTAAAAAGACCTAATGACTTTGTGGTGAGCTGATGCATGTGGCTCGTGGCTTTGCAAAATGAAGGAAATTCTAGCCAGTTATATATCAGCATATATTTTCCAAAGTGCCTTGTTTTCAGTTTTGGTGGCAGTGAGTTTACTTTTTTAGTACATTTGTTTTACATATGCAAGTAAAATTCTTAATCTCAATTAGAACACAGCGCCAGTTTTCACAGCCATCCTCACAACCTAAATATACATCTTTCCACATCTGAAACTCTAGAGCCAAAATTAATAGTGAACTATCTTCTGTGTGTGAAATCAAATCAACTATTCTCTGCTCTGTCAGTGGTAGCAGTTCACTCACCAGTGTTTAAAGCCAAATTGTTAGTTGGGTCATATTAAATACTGCAGCAATATTTCTAAATAAGCTATTAGTACATCCATACTCCACAGCCAGACATGCCCAAATCTACATAATGTAAGTGAATTAAAACTGCTAAATGTAACTACTTTCTTCATGGCTTACACAAACATTTTAGATTTCTTGACCATATTTTACTGCAAAATCATGGAAAACTGGCATGGAATACAGCTAAAAAAATACATTAATATTTCAAATTACATGGAATATCAACTGAATTAATCAGCACTTAAGGCTTAAGCCCTCAGTGGCCTACATAGTCCCACTTGAGCTGTAACGTTAGAGCATGAGAAGTTATTCTGTGAAGACCCATGAAACATCTAAATAGAAATTGGGATGAAAAAGAAGCCTCTACTATAAATTTTGGGAAGTATGTGTCATAAGATTTTGCAATCATGTGCCACTTGCAGGCTTCAAGACCCTTCACAGATAATTAAAATGCTAACAACCCCATTCTGATGTAGATATTATGGATAGAAAAAATGTGAAACATATTTGAGTTATTCAACCTAAGAAATGACAGCAGAAGTAAGGGATTGCCAGTCATCAGGTCTAACTACAATCAACATTCCCACAAAAACTATGGTTGTTTCCCTTTGATATTTCATTTCACAGTCAAATGGGAAAGTGGAGGCCCACAGAAAGGCAAACCATGGACAAAACAGCCCAGCCAAGAGAAACATCGCTAACAGTTTTTAGGTATCTGGCAAGATCCATCAATACTGCAAATTGATTTGTTGGTTTGTTTGGTGGGGTTTTTTTGTTTGTTTCAGAAAAACTGTTTTTCTAACAGATAAACAATTGTTGTTACTACATTAATCATAATCAAAGTCAAAACAATACACAGAGGAATGAACTATTCTATTTAAAATTAAAATGTTCCCATCTTTATTGCCAGTGGAGCAGTTACTCGCATAATTTCAAATTTCTCCTGACAAGTGTCACTTAGAACATTCAGAAAAAATGATACTCATTTAAAACACAGAGGTTATTTCTGCAGTCTTCAGTCATTCCTAACAATTTGTTGGGTTTTTCTAAATATTGCCTGAACAAGGGCCACCAGACTTGATCCATTCATATTTTAGTCAACGCTTTGTTTTAAGATGAAGAAATGACGGAAATTCACCACAAAGAAAAAAGGCAGCCTGACTTCGTATTCGATGGATGCTTTGTTCAAGGTGTGTCTGAGCACTGTTAATAAACAACTTTGCTTGTTCCTATGTGGCAAAACAATGAATTTTAAAAGCTTAAGTACAATATGGATATGAAAGGGAATGGGAGAGAAGTTTACAAAACCATCTCCCTCAAATTATACGATACTATTGAAATGCAGAATACTTTGGAAACAGTTTTAATGTGTCTTGGAATCAGTGCTTCAGCGGCCCATTTCCTGCATTCAATCTGCAATTGAATTTGTCACCTTCTAGTATATGCAACATCATTCTTTGTATCAATATAACTAATTCTCTTCATCCAGTGTTTGCTGTTCTCACTTGTCATATCATATCAGTAATTAGATGGCAAGGACCTAGGGCTAGGATACGCATATGCCATTTCTTCTTGCCTTTCACAAGGGGTGTTGATATAATAGTAATTAATAATGTAATTAGTATATAATATATCATGAAGGGAGGGAAGCAAAAGCAGCATGATCACAGGAGCTGTAAGTTAACAAGTAATAATGAATGTCAGGAAAAACTCTTAGGCTAATTTTTCAAATATGCTGCACCTGTGCATTTGGGATTTGTGACTGAAGCCAGGAAGATGTTTTACAAAGAGGACAATGCCATGTCCAAACAAGTTGCTACATTTACCTGGTTTGGGTAAAAAATAGGAGATTTGCCATGAAATAGGTGCTTATGTGAAAATTTACACGTTACCCTTTTTTGAAATACTGCACTTCCTGTGAAACTCCCCCTGCCAAATTGAAAATATAATCATTTAATATTTGCAGAAGCTGTGAAGATACTGTAATGCCCACCTCACACACATTTTGGACCACTGAATCTGTAAAATTAATTCAAAGTAAAAATTAAGAAAATATTGTCACCTTGGTACTAAGTTCTGCACTAAACACAACACTTGCTTAGATACTTGGCGTATCTACATGGAAGAAAGGTAGATGCTCTTAAGCACTTTTCTATTGCCGAGATACTGATCCCAGATTCCTGATCTGTTGAGTTATTCTGAAAAATTTAAGCACATCACTCAAGTATCAGGCACAATCAAATAGATTAACAGGTCTTAAAAATCGCAACCACAATTAATGAAGGCCACCTCTTAGCATCTGGTCTAATTAACCAAGATAGCAAGTTATTTTGTCTTGAAATAATAAAGATATGCTTATGGGATTTTTTTTTAAATAAAAGATCTATAACAAGAATTCAGGGGAATAAAAATTCCAGTACTTGAGCTTACTGCATTCTCTCTGGAAACACTTCTTTGTTTTCAGACAGCTTTCCCTGTTTTCTGATTTTCATCTTTCCCCTCTCAACTGCCCTAGCAACTATTACAAATATTTATGTGTGACAAATACTGGCTTGGAGAGGCATTCTTTCCTCCAGTATTTATGAAGCACTGTCACTAGAGTAGGTGATGCTTTGCCACGCATGTACTACCTGCTGTTTACACCTCTGCATAGGAGGGTGTTAAACAAGTTACCTCACAGGTTTGGATTGTGTTGGCAGTCTGTCAAGATCGATCTGCCTGCACATAGATGGTTCCCTTTCACCTACCTCTTCAGCTGCTCAAAGTCAGCCTTTCTGGAGTTAAGAAGGAACTGTGTCATCCTTTTCTATAAGCAATTATCTACTAATGGGCATATAGGAGAATGTTGAGGCTTTGAGTATATGCTAGAGGTGCTCCTTTAAGAAAGTGCTGATCTGCTTTTTACTTAATAGACTTGCATAATGTCATGATGTCTTCTCTATCACCAGGTAAGGAGAAAATTAAGATTTGACAGATGGACAGGAATTCACAGTTGGACAAGGTGGCAGTTTCTCATCACCCTTAGATATCAGTCTGGTGGTCTCTCTGTAGCTCCTTTTTCTCATGTTTCTTGCCACATGGCCAAGAAGCTACCTTCTGCATTGCAAAGGCTCCCTGTCTCCCCATTTAGCCCATTTCTCTCCTCCACATGATTCCCCATTCACACAGATCCCACCACATTATTTAAAACTGCCTTTATCTAAACTAGCAGGCATGTACCTATCCTCAGAACTATGGTCCATGCTTAACGCACACTGGTCGATTAGCATCAAAGGAAGGAAGCAGCAAGTGCTAAACACAAAGTTTACAGAATCAAGAAAACCACTGTGTGAGAAATAGAACAAATGAAAACATCAAAACCTGACTCAGAAGAAAAAGTCTTTCTGTATGTTGTCCCAGATGTCAAACTGTGAGGCCAAATATTTAATTCACACGCCCCTGATTCTAATATATTAACACAAATGAGCATGGAACTAAATGTTGAGTACTAATACAGCATTTTCATCTGTCTACATCTGCTTTATAAAAATGAATTTAGCTTTACAATGCATCTGATTTTTCACTTGGGAAAATAGGACACAGATAAGTTATTTCTCTTTTACAAAATCACACAGTGAGGCAGTGGCTAAACAATAAAGTCAGATGTTTTTGCCTGGAGCCCAGGACCCAAGCAAGAAAATGATATTTTAACAGAGTCAGTTCTTTGGCAGATCTTGATGGAATTTAAATCCCTGACTATGACTGCTGAAGGAAACCACACTGCAACCTGAGCTAAGGTAAAATCAGTAATTGTCAACAGGAACGTTAGGTCTATTCTGCAGATTTATATCAACTACAGAAAAAATCTCAACATATTTCCTAAAAATTTCCAAAGCATCTGACCACAGCCACAAAAACAGAAGGATCCATAAACATAGAGCACATTATACAAGCATGAGATCCATAAACACAGAGCACATTATACAATTCAAAAGAAGCAGCACTATCACCAAAAGTGAACATCTGTGAAAGGAAGATCTTTTTTAGAACTTGAAGCAAAAAACCATATTCAGATCATCCAATACTCTCAGATAACTAAGAACTAAACACTTTAGGTTCCCCCACCTGGAATGTAAACAGGGATCACCTATGGCTCCTGACTGTATTCTGCATGCTCTGGTCAGTTGATGTATGTCAGTCACGTTCAAAAAGGGGTTTTAGCTAGAGCTAGATTCAAAGCTGTCTTGGTGTGTCCATGCCAGTTAGCTGTATTTCAGTACTGACAGTCTCAAATGTTCAAAATTATGAAGCCGCCTACAGAAAGAATGCCGTTTCCTTTAAAATGATGAGGTTTGGAGAAAAAAAAAAATCCTTGTTTAGTTCTATAATTGGCTGTTGTTTATAATTTTGCATACCAGTCACTGAACATTTATGAGGCTCTCAAATAATGTTTTTGAATTTTGCTAGGTATAAATGTATCATATATTTTAACATGACAACTGATATTTCCAGGTAATGACACAAGTCTAACAGCTGTGGATTATTCATCAATGGTGTCACAGTCAGTGGCAATGTTTTTGAATAAAGACTGAGCATGACTTTTAATGTAGATAGCCCAGTCCTGCTGGTGGCTAAGGAAGTAAAAGAGATGTTGCTTTATGTCATATTTAATATAAAACTCTTAAAAATTATTTTCAGGCCTCCATTCAGATGACAGTTAGGTCATTATGAGTAACACAAACTTTGAATACAACTTCATATGCTAGGTCATCTCTGAAGGTACGCCTAGTTACCACTAATCTTAAAAAAGGTTTCCTCCACTGGGCAGGGACAAAAAGTTAAGTTTTAAAAGCCATTGAGCAGTATCCTTTCATATTTGTCTTATAATTGCATAGAGCTAAATTTAAAGAATTTCAACACTTATAATTAATGATTTAAAATAAATACACATGTAGCTTCAGCTTCTGATCAATGAGCCAGTACTGCAAGCACTCATTAAAGGAAAACATGATTCTGATCCTGTCAAACTCAGGCCACTGCCATACGTTATAGAAAAGACATAAGGAGTAGAGAGAAATCATTGCTAGATACTATTACAAAGGCAATGCATAAAACACAGAAGTCTGATGATATTTCTTATAAAAAATTACTTGAACCTTATAGGCTGAGTCAAAGCTATGGGAACCAGGAGTACTTCCCAGATTGGGTCTATCTCAGCTGCCTGGTGGGATGAGACAGACATGTACCATGCCTCTGCACACTTTAGTTTCCTATGGAAACGCAGGTGTGCAGGTAAGCAGGGAGTGGAACTGCACTTCCATAGCCCCCTTGGTCTAGATCAGTTAGAGAATCAGGATGAAGCACATACTGCACCTCCCCCAGTTTATGCCCAGCAGTGGGACTAAATTTAAGAGTCCCTGGCTCAGGAATCAATCTGTTACACTGTTCCCCCACCTCCTGCATAAAAAAAAGCCCTCTAGAAACAGCCAATACATTTCTAAATGTAGTAAATTTCATAATTCTGAAGTTCTAAAATTCTGGTGATAGGAGCAAAACCATCTGATAGATCTAACAGCCGCACACTCACTCCGTCACAACTGCACTTAGACCTCAGACATCTGGATGTATTTCTAAGGTAGAAAGACAGGAGGTCAAAAGTTGACCACAAATATGTTACTTCAGAAATCTTTCTTTTCTATATGACTGTTATTTGCATAAAAGCACAAAACAAAACACATAAATATTATCTAAAGATGTCTACAGCAACTTGCGCTCAAATGATATCTAAAAAAAAACTGAAAAAAGTTTAAAAGTAAGTAACAATAACAAAATAGAAAGGAAGGTGCGAAACACACTAAGTCTTCAAAGAATGACTATGGCTATTAGGAACCTTTGATATTCAATTGAGATTATAACCTTGGCAACACACTAACATGCAACAAGGCTCTCTTCTTAGAGGAGGCCAAGGAAGAGCAACGAAGCTGGCGAAGGGTCTAGAGAACAAGTCCTGTGAGGAGCAGCTGAGGGAAATGGAGTTTAGTCCGGAGAAGAGAAGGCTGAGGGGAGACCTTACTGTACTCTACAACTCCCTGAAAGGAGGGTGTAGTGAGGTGGGCATCAGTCTCTCCCAAGTAACAAGCGATAGGACAAGAGGAAATGGCCTCAAGTTGTGCCAGGGGAGGTTTAGATTGAATATTAGGAAAAAATTCTTCACTAAAAGGGTTATCAAGCATTGGAACAGGCTGCCCAGGGAAGTGGATGAGTCATTGTCCCTGGAAGTATTTAAAAGACATGTAGACATGGCGCTGAGGGACATGGTTTAGTGGTGGACTTGGCAGCGTTAGCTGAATGCTTGTACTCAACGATCTTAAGGGTCTTTTCTAACCTAAATGATTCTATGGTTCTGTGACTCTGAAGAATAAGTTGTCAAGTTTCTTAGTAACCCAGTGCTGAAACAGACACATATGGAAACGTAACATAATAGCAACACGCATGAAAAACTTTATGGCATGGCAAATCTAGAAAGATCTGTAATAGTTTCATGACAAGAAGAAAGATTAATATTCTTGAAGATTAACAGAGTCTGTAGCAGGGTTCAGTACATCAGAGGCCACAGTTTAACCGCTGGTACTTCAGCAGCACTGCTTTCAATGGACTTCCATTCTAAATGATGCCACGCGAGAAGTGTCATCTCTTAGCTTGTGTGACAAAGATAAAGGACAAAACATGGGTGATATTTTGAATGTCTTTTTTTTAATATCCAGTTAATATCTAAATTCACCTTGTCTGTAACTAGAAGGACAAACAAGCAGCTCAGTTTTGAACTCCCATCAGCGTTTTTTTCAGATCAGCAGAGGTATTCATCCAGCACCTCTTTTCCAGAGACATCTCTTGGCTGCTAAACAAAGTCTGGAAATCTGAATCCATTAATGAACTCAGATTTCCCAAGTGGCAACACACCGTGCCTCAAACTGCCCCACTAGCTCTGGAAAGACACGTACACTGTCCTTAAACTGGCACACATCATGTAGCTTGGGTTACATATGTCAAAGCTTCGTTCTGCACTATCCAGTAACAGAGGGGGCTGTCAGTACCACGAGGTGTATCAAGATACTAAATTAACGACACTGGAAAGAGAAAGGATGAATTGAAGGAAATGAGCTAAAGCAAGAAAGTTGTCAGGGACTTGATGTCATATGAACCAGTAACTGTGTATCTCTAAGTATTCTGTTGCAACTTTTCATCCCAACTGAGGAAAAAATATCCTTCAACACAGTGAAATATGAGAAGTTGCTGCAGGATGGAAATTCCTTTACAAAGCAGTTTATAAATAACTGATTAGTCAACAAGTACTTCTGAAAGTTCATGTATCTCCCAAGTCCATTTTTCCAGAAAAAAAATCACTGCCAAACACCTGTCTGAAAATTATTTTTAACCTACATTCTGTTCATTATTTTGCTTTTCAAAGACATTACAATAGTGGCCAATCATACGCAATAAAGGATGAATAAATGAAGCTCATAAATAATTGCTCCCTAAAAATGAAAATCTGGAAATTACTGATTTCAGAAGGAACTATTAAAAATTATACATAAATATATATATACAGAAAATCTGAAATGTCTCAGTAAGGTGCTAGCCTCCCTCTGAATATTATTTGTAACACACAGCTGATAAGCTTCTGTCATCATCTTATCTTACTGTTATGGAGACCTGAAATCTTGACTATGTCAAAATACTTTAAAAAAATTTTAAGCAAAAGACATGTCAGCATGTGCTCCTAGTGCATGTGTCAGTTCCATGTGATAAGCTAATTATGCTATTAAGCCAATAAGTAGGAATATTTTGCTGAACTAAATTTGAGACTTAATTATTCCTCTGTATGGATGAGTCAATACAGGAATATCTTGGAACTGAACTTGCAGCTTCTCCATTGTATACAAGTCTTTGCCCAAAATACTTTTAAATTCATCTGTTTTGGTTTGCCTATAGACTGGTTAAAGAACTACATTGGTTGACAAGCAAGAGGAATCAGAGCTTTAAGATGCTTTATCATAGGTATATCATGTACTATCTCTACAGTGAAGAAAAGATGTCATTTACATGTGCTGCTGTTGTCAGACTTCAAAATGAAGGGATAATTCATGAGACCTTACCTGGACCATTAATTTCTGGGTCACAGAGAGACAGCAGAAAATGTGCTCATAGGTATACTTCTCTATATAGAAAATATTAATTCTTTTTTATCAGAAAAATTCTGTCGCAGTATTTCAAGAATCATTTGAAAATAACCTTATTTGTCAACAATCACACGTTTACTGGTCCTATTCTTTTGACTCAAGGAAAAAAGTAAATTTTGAACCTGTCAGATGTTTGGATATTAATGGAAAAATTTAGATTTGTTTTAATCTTTTCCCAAGAACAGCGGCATAACTAGAACTTGTCAGGTTAAAAAAAAGTAAAATTATTCTCAAATAGAAGTAAATTGCATGGGCCAAATGTTGCGTAATATTCTATTTGAATAGTACATTAATCTTAACTACCATGACTGGCAGGGTTCCTATCTATCTACATGTTCTCTTCTAATGTATCAGAGGGTAGAGAGGGTATCAGTGGCATCCACTTCCGGAGCATGCATGGTAACACTGCTAGAGATAAAACTTAGTCTTGACAAACACTAACTTCTACCTGTGGCTTGACACGGTATGCCCGATATGCAGAACTCTCACTGAAATGAGTGCAAATGCACTGGAGGTTTATACCATGAAAAAGACATATTCATGTAGAAAACGTGATATATTTTTCCAGTATCATCTGACAGCTACCTGTCAATAAAACTGTGCTTGCTATATCTTGAATATTTTGTGAGTACACTGGTGGGTAGACTTCTTAAAGAGCTCTAACTTTCTTTAAAGCTACTCAAACCCTAAAAAATGGTAAAAAAAATTATATATACATATATATGTATATATTGTCTTGCTGAGATAATTTTTTCATTGTTCCCTACACTTTTATTAATGGTAAACACTTGAGAGCTGCTGAGGGAAAAAACTGCTGCGTTGCAGAAGGGCTTAGAGAGCTGTACAGTTCTTTTTGTGTATCCACCCTCTGCTATGGACTTATCACAAAATAAGTCCACAGCACAATCTCACAAAACCACACAGAAATTATTCAAGTGTTATCCTGAGATGTAATCTAGACAGTACTGATGACACTGGAAGCATTTCAGCCATACCGTTCTGTGATGCAGTGTTTAATAACCCACAGCCAAAACTGCAACTCACCTTCTGCATCTTCTGGCCTTGTAAGATCGATAACACCAGGGCCCAGTTTTCCATCTTCATTGGGTTTCCCTGTTAACTGTGGGCCTAAATTTTCAAACCTTGTTCTTTCCTGGAAAAGAACAAAAGTAGTCTTAATGGTCCATATAGGTTAGTTCTCATTATATGCCTGTACATATGTGTATGCCCTGATACATGCCTAATTTTTAAAATCTGAACAAATAATGAATGCATTTAATTAGAATTGTATCTCAGGGACATTTTTGCACAGATTCTGAATGTTGGCATTTATGAAAATCAGTTTTAAATGTGAAGCATATAGAGAAACTTTGAGATTATTTTGATCTGCACTGCCATAATGCATAAATGATTGTACATGCAAATACAAAACACTCTTGGCAGCAAACAGTGCCGATCAATGCTGCTCACTTTGCCTTTCCACTTATTTTCTAACTTAAATTGGAAAAGACAATCAATATTTGGGAGATATGAAAATTCAGAAGTTGAAAAAAGAGTTTGTATCAAAATACACTGCTAATTTAATGGAAAGCACTTTTTCCCCACTATGAGATTCAAGTTTGCATTCATATCTCTGAGAAAACTTAAGTCTGAATTTTATGCAAGAGGTTTTAAAAGACAACTATTTGAAAGAAGGAATAATACATGACAGAACTGATATTGTTATTTTGTCTATGAATTTAAATTGTACCTCAGTGGAAAGGGAACCTAAGGAGATTAAAAAAATAAAAAGCAGGGGGGGACGACAGACGGAATGCACACTCCTAGAAAACAGAAAGCTTTTGAGAGCTGGAGACCTCCATAAGAAACCTGGAACTAGAAAGTGGAAACTGAAAGGTATTTTATGTGTTAACCCAGTTCCTCAATCAACTACTGGACAAGGGCACTATAAATGACAGCGTAATGTTGTCTCACAATAGTAGTCTCTGTAGTACTGTGTATCAGTAGCAAAGCGTTCAATGGTTATCATTAATTTAGCATTCTCATTTGAAGGAACATAGCATGTTTTCCCTCTTGCCTTGTTGTTACCTCTTCAGACTAAACTTGGCATTATGTTGTACTTGTGAATGAATGAAACCTTGTTGTTCATTACTATGAAACAATATTAAATGTCATGTCAACTTGAATTTACAGACATGAAATACCGGCTTTCAGCTCTAAGAACAGTTTCTCCATGTTATACTTAATGCATTATGCAAAAGTAGAGTGCTGATTGCTGTTCAGTCTATTGTTCAATGACCTAGTTCTGTGCTGTGCATACTTGACAGAAAAAGAAAACGTTAGGAGTTTCTCTCCTGCAAGATGGTTAGAAATCTGGAAATGTTCTTAAGGACAAAACATACTTAATGGCCTTGACTCCTCATTTGCTCCACCTCTAAATACTTCTGCTTTCCAGTGGGATTATTTTTCTATTGTCATCATCTTTCAGTAATAAAACCCCACCAGATCAACAACTGAAGAATTGTTTTGATTCCTTCAGCTATGGATTTAAAAAATTATTTTCTGTTTAATTTGCAGAGGAAGACAAGAAAGCACAACCTGACACTGGATTTGCAACAACATGCAGCTGAAGCGCTTCAGGTACTAATGCATTCCTAAAAGTTCCTCAGAATCTTCCTGTTGTTCAACAAAATAACTGCATTTTATATTTAGTTAACTTCTTAATTTTCTTCTGTGAAATCTGCCGTTGATGAAGAAGCTTACATATCCAAAGGAATTCACAAGAAAGAGTTACAAATGAAATGTGACTGCAGAAAGGCACTGCAATGCTAGAGGCCCAATATTTTACTGCAAGAGGTTGTGCAATGTAACAATACACCTGAATCATCAGGATGAGATCTGGTAGACAGAATAAAAAATAAGTTTGTCACGGATTCTGCGTTCCATTACAAAGAGCTGATTTGCAGTTGAGATAAAACAAAGATCAGTACTAAGAAAACAGCTTTTGGCACATATATTGTCTCTTCCAAAATATTTGCGATAAAAGCTTTTTCTTAAGCATATAACTACAACACCTGCAGTATGCTTGGAAGAACAGCCTTTAAGTGTGTTTCAGAAGAAGAAGAAATACCTTTCTGCTATAAAAATCAACAGACCCTGCTACATATCAATATGTACATTTGAAATATCTTCCTAGTCATTCATTCTCTTTGATTTTACCAGAAAATATTCTGTTCAAAAAAAAAAGAAAATAAGGAAGTTTCTCAAACAATATCAATATTTTGACATGGAAGGACAAAAAGGGAAAATTAGATTATAAGGTTTGGGAACAGTAAAATGAAAACACTTATATGATAAAACTACCTGCTCTTTTCAAACAAAGGAGATGTACTTACAGTTATTTCATAACCTTCTCTTTCTAATTCACAAAAAGCTGTAACAAAGCTAGCTATATTTAAGTCTTTGAAATGCCTTTTAAAGTCATTCCTTTGCTTGCCTTTTTACTGAAAATAATCTTCACAGTGATCGTAAAAAAATATTCAATATTTGCATTGGGTTTAGACAAATTCAGAGAACTGTAAAAAATAGAAAAATGTTCCTTAATACTAATAATGTTTTTTATCTAGTAGATGCCTTTAAAATTCCATGAAATACAACAAATTCATATGAAATTTATTATTAGAGAGAAAATTTGTCCCACTAGGCTCCAATCCTTTTTTTATATTTTGTCTTTGTTCCTGTCTTGAATTCATCCTAAAGATAATAGTTACTTGCACTAAAAATCCATTAAAACTATACCTTTTTCCTAGTATGAGCAAAGACTGAGAGACAGATTGATGCTGTACACAGTATTCCTATATGAACAAAAAAAGGCGTACCTTCATTACAAGTAAATGGCTATATGTGGCTGCACTAACAAATATATCACCTACACATGCACTGTATTTGCACACATGTACATCGACTACTGGATATACTGCTACCTCCCTAACCTGCACTAATAGAAATGAGTTTGTAATAAAGTGCACCTCTATGGACAGTGCAGGTGCTTTGTTTCCTGTGAAAATGTTTCTGGACCACTATTTTGAACTGATTTTTTGCACTAGCTATGGAGCTTCTACTGTGTAGTCACTTTAATTTTTCCCATTTAGATTTCAGAAAAAAGGTTTTCTCATGACTAGATCAACACAATCAATTGGAGTTTGCATTAGAAAACTGAAAGCTCTTCCGAGCCCAGTTCAGATCCTTTGTGCTTCTTGGTATGTTGAACAAACTGTGAAAGCAATCACTTCTTTAAAATGAGTAAGAGAAAAGAAAAAAGATTCTCCTTAGCAGCCAACTCTTAATTTTCCATTCTGTGGATTAGGCACTTATTTATGCGTTGTCAGTCACAAACATGCAGAAAACGTACAAGTTATTGAAAAAATTAAAGTCTGCTCAACTGTCTTGCAGGACTGTTGGTTCGCTAAGTGCTTTGAAATTATGATGTATGAGGTAGATGTTGCATATTAAATAAAGATATTTAAATTATAAAGCCCCCGTTAGTGAGAGCTGATGAATGTTAAATGTTATGAGCCACAAGGCTGCAGCATCCATCATATTCACATATTATCACAGTCAGTGATGGAGCAGCCCCAGTGATGACAGATACACTGCTAGATAGTTATCCCTTATTTCCAGAGTCGCCAAGCAAGCCTTTCAAGCCCTTTGTCATTATTTTTAGCTTTGCATTAAATTAGCAACTTTTCCGTCACTTTCTGGCAGAAAGTATCAATTCTTTCTTCACATGTGGAAGGTAAAAGAATGATTTAGTGAAGCCAGGAGTAAAGGAAAAGGAAGCAGTAGCCCCTACCTCTGAAAAGGCTGCAAACTTCAAACAACCAGAAACAAATATAAAATAGTGATCCTGTGAAAGAACAGCAATGAAACAGTAAGCACACAATAATGGCTTTTCTCTGCACTTAGATAAAAGCTGAATTTTTGATGTGCACAGTATATTTTCATAAAATTTTATATACTATGTTTTATACACTTATTGGCTATTCCATAATAATGTGTGTGCTAACAGTAAAATTGCTCTTAAATTTATGTGTGTTATTTATACGTTCCCACGTAACAATGCTTTTTGTTGTAAAAAATATTCTGTTTATTAATGTAACTTTACAACCACTGCATCCAAGATCCGTGATAAATTAATGACATTTTTATTATTTTATAGTGTCATTAAATTTTTACTGATCACTCCATCAAACAGAAGCAATAAAGGCCATAATGCAAACTGGGACACTTAGATCAGGGGAGCGGGAAGGCATTCCATATAGTCTGAAGTAAACGGCTTGCTATAAATGATATTTATACCATCTTTAAGGATGTGAAAATACTTGGACAAGTTTGGCAAAACTGTTTCTGTAGTACTGTGGATTGTGTACTTAAATAACAGTTTACTTGCCAGCAAGACAATTTTTTTTCAAACCATATGCGAGAAGATGACTGATTGCATCCATCTCTTGAAAAATAATATACGAAATGTAATAATACACTGGGCACCCCTCCCTTCTGGATTACCAAGACTGATCTGACTATACCCATGCCTCAAATTATTTCAACATGCTTGCTTTTTCCACATCTGAAATGTATGCTTAGTCTGAAATGGAAAATGGCATGCACGCTGATCGTTGTGAAAAAGCTTTAAAATATATGTATTTTTTGCAAACAAATACTTTTTATTTAAGTAGATGTGTTTGGACAATGATGTAATATCCTTTATTTCAAGATTAAGCATGGAAGTAGTTACCAACATTAATTTAAAGAGCCACTTTCTAGAAACTGAATTATTAATATGGGTCATTCACAGAAGCCACAGAGCATATGACTGAAGGGATATTATTTCTTCTGAGGACAGTACTTTAGTTAGAATGACTACAAATAATTAGCACATGTTGTCTTTATGTCTGAAATGTATTTCAATTGAATTATTCCATACTAAATGTTCCAGTAGCTTATTTGCTAACTGTGATCTATTCCCTTCATGTACCATGGACAGTAAACAACAGGCAAACGACTTGCTATATTCATAACATAAAAAGGACATTTTCAGTAGAATACTGAGAAAATTATTCCCAGTTTAAAGAAGGAGGAATCACAAAACCATTTTTTCCCCCCTGGAAAGTCAAGATACAAATGGCCCAAGCTTTTCACCTTCTCTACTACTTTTTAAAGGCTAGGACTGAAAAGTTAAATTACCCTCCACTTAGAATCTTTTGCAACATCCTGGCACAGCAGGAATAATTACAAATTGACTTTCAGCCTTATCTCTGGATATTTTAGTTATTACAGGTGGGAAGTTTAAACATTAACCTTATTACAACAATGTCAATCATCCTACTGGTGTGCAGGCATGCAACTGCTGGAATTCTTTGGATGGCAAAGTAGATAAACACAATAGTGGCATTATTGTTACAATTACAAGCAAGGCCTTTGGTTTTTCAGAACTGTGGTGAATATCTAGAACTTGTTTTCAACTTCATAGCAGTGGCAGCTGCTCCAAGAAACTGAAGAAATTAAATTAGCAAAGGAGGCAAACTTATTGTAGGAATGCTGATATTTTAAGATATTCCAAGATACAAGCATATCTTTTCCAGCCACTGATTTACAGGTTATAAGACTGAAGGAGATGCTGAGTTCTAGGATGTTCACACAACCTGACCTTACTTTATTATGTAAGTGAAATACCTGAATTCAATGACCTCAGGAACCAGAGGGGACAGTTCAGTGAATTTTCACCCCAATATTCTGCTGTTTTCAGTTTTTGAAGGTCCCTGTATTGTTCATAAACTGTTCCAGTACTATCTTTGTATGCTAAACATACATCATGGACTAGCATCCCTGACATAGACTATAAATCTGTGTTACATTCCATTGCCTCAAAGCAAACAGCTTACTTGAAGAGCTGTGGGGAAAGATAAGCCATTAGATCTTTTAAAAAATATATTCTTCCATCTTAAAGCATAACTGAAAGGGAAGAGATTAAAAGCAGATAACAGGAAATTTACACTAAAATCTCATTGCCTAACTGGCAAGCCTCAGCTGGCTTCCACGTGACAATGTGACATATGCAAGACCATCACGAGCAGAAAATACTCCAAAGTTGTTCGGTAACAGAGTTTCCTAGTGCTTGTCATTATATGGGGCTTTCTTCTTTTAAGACCCAGGTTCTGGATTCAAAATTGAAAATTGCAATTTCACACAAACTCAAAATGTCTAGAAATAGACATTGAAACTGGAGGGATAAAGACCAAAAAAAATCAGATAAATAAATGCAAAACTAAACAGCCTACTTGTAAACAGTCTCTTTAGCTAACTATTTTGGAAGTCCGATTTTCAGGATCAGAATTTCTAGAGCCTCTAGTTAGTATGAACAGTAGCTATCTTGATCTCTGAACAAAAATAAGTATTTATATGAATTCCCTGATTACTGGGAGCATTCAGCACATGCTAGTAAGTTAATAGACTTCAGTGCATTGAAGATTGCCTTTAAAAACAACTGTATGAATTTAAAAATATTCTTAAAAAGAAAAAAAAAAAGAACAAGATAGCAAATGTTTCCACCTAAGTAGGATATTATGCCCCTCTATGAAGTACTGACATACCCGTAACTACTGCCACACTTGCAGGCACTCCTAAACCATGGATCTGCCCTGGTTAGATTACTTTCAACAGGATTACTGCACTTACTGAGCCCCCTTAACCAAATGCTTTATGTCTTTGTTCATATGGTTTTAATATGGTTTTAACCAATTGCAAGGTTATTTATAAGTTTGCAACTCCCCAGTAGTTAGAGTTATGAAGCGTTCAGACTTAAGCATATCCAGTTGTGTGGTAACCCAACTACTGCTTTCATGCGGTTTCCAACTTTTTATTCATGCACAAAGGCATGATGCATGGCAGTATCTGAGAACTTTCTGATTAACTCTTTGTTTCAGCAGCTAATTCATACAGTAAAATTACACATCAACTAAAAGGTAAAGATTTAAAAAAAGAAAAATAATCACACGAACTGTGGAATTCCACCTTCGACTGATGAGAAGTCATTAGTGCTTGAAAAACAAAGGGACAATCAATTAAATTAACAGCTGGTAAATGAAAAGCAAACAAAAGGAGTTACCAGTTTACACTCTGCATAATACGGCTGTAGAATTCACTGGAGGTCAGAAAGAGTCCAAAGCTTGGACTGTCACTTGTTTTTAAAAGAGCTGGAGGATTTTATGACTGTTAATAACATTTGTAGTAACACATGCTAAGATAATCAAATCTCATGTTCCAGAGTGTAAGCTGTTCAACTGCCGGGGTCAAAGAGAAATTCCCTTGTTCTCTCTGCTGCTCCTTTCCCTCCTGACCAACATCCACAGATGATTAACTGGGAACCTTCTAGGGAGAGAAGTTAATTTTCTTTTATAACATCAGGTATTGCACACTAGATTTAAGGGAGAACTGGTAAATGGTACAGACCAAATCTATTTACCTTGTAATGAGAAAGAATGTGAATGCAACCATTTTAAAAAAACCTTTTCTTTTAACTGAACACATGCACGTGCATTTTTGAGAGACAGAAAAAAAAAACCCCAAATTACAATTGACATATACTTCTACTAGGAAATATCAGGACTGGGGTTTTTTCTGTCCTGTAAAGTAACTAACGGAAGCAATTCAATAGCCACTCTTGGATCTTCAGAATGGTCATTCACATTTCTAACATTTGAGTTATAAGAAGAAATGCATAAGGACATGGCAAAACAAAAGGTTTTTTTCCTAGTAGACTAAATACTACAGAGAAATAATAGTATACATTTTTCTATATTTTAGTTTAATTTAGCAGCTGGTTCAACCTTGTTAGTTATGGCGTCACTTTCACAAAGTATTTAAAAATGGAGACATTGAAATGCCATAAAAGTGTACAGAAATACTTTTACCAAATTCAGACAATGCCACAATTCTGTATGTATATCTGCATGCTTCCCAAAACTTTTCTGTTTGTGACTAAATTTCATTAAAAGTATTGTCATGCATTAGAATAGAATTTGGAAGATCAAAGATCTGGTTACTAGCCTGAAAACTGTGAATCTTCTTTTCTCTTAATCATTTAGTAATATATTCCAGGCTCAAAACACAGCTTTAGCAAGAAGCCACAGCAATATAACAACCAGCAAAACTATTCTAGGTTCAGCACAACAATTTTTTTGGAATGGAAAAAAAAAAAGGCCAAAAAGAAGTCACCAATTTCAATTTCTTTGCGGTGTTCTGCAAACCTCAACAGCACAAAGCAAATTCAGCTGCCCTCCACACAAGTTGGGAAAAGAGAGGTCTTAAAAAATCCAGAACACACACACAGACATATACACATGCCACTGGTCAAACATCTTGAGAAGCAAAATTATCTTTTTATTAACAATATGGAAATGGAAGCACACGCAAGCAGACACATACGTATGTTTGATTTTAAACCTGTAAAAGCTAAGAGAAAGACAGGTGACGTTCCCATAGATATTTTAATTCCACCATTTCATCTGTGCCTTATGATAGGCACATGTGAGATATTGTGACATGATCAAACAATACTGGAAAAAAAACATGATAAAAATGGATTACATGATAAAATAATCAATTACCAAATAGCAATAAATACACTTTTCCTACTTTACATATGGGTAGTAGTTATAAAGGTTTAAAAGCAAATATTTCAAATACTCTATTTGCAAATATTTTTACAATTGAAGAATTAAACTTTAGGGCAAGTCTGAATCTGAGTTTTGTGCATTTTATTACAGCAATCTTTGGACATGAATAGCGTTGTGTACTGTTAGTATGGATTCCAGTAGCTCCAGGGCTTTGGAAGTAGAGATATCTAATGCAGATACTCTGAATCAGTCACTGGGAGTACCGACCCCCTTTGTTTATCTCTATAAGCAATGCAGGCTTCTTCTGTTCCATCCCATTTTCAGGAAGACACCTGAAGTAATTTAAATTAGTGATGCAAAAGACATTTGGGCTTAAATGTTCATATTCATGTTTAGAATTAGAAATGCAATCAAGGCAGTTAACAAAATCCCACCAAATGCTACTGTTTTCAGGTAAATGCCTTGCCTTGTGCTGGATGTAAATATATAATTGCATACCATGCACATATAGATTAAGTAGGCCTTTTCTGTATTTATCAAGCTGGTTTTATTTTGTAGCATTTTAAATATACTTTTCAAGGTTGCATTTTATGATTGCTGCTTATATATTACTCTGTTTGTACTCAGGCCTTTTTTGTTATGTTCAGCAAGAAAAGAAACATATCACTGAAGAATAAGGATGGGTGACAATGGAACAATGATAACAACATCATTATGCAGTGTTTTGTCTCTTGTACCCCCATCACTGCCATGTTTTTCTCTGATTATTTCAGCCTCAGGAAAATGTGCTGCTTACTGTTTATGTCAGGAAGGCAAGATTACTGTTTGCATGATTACAATATCAAGTATGATGTACGTAATGCCTGCGATAACATAGATGTACCCCTCAACTAGCTCCTGTCTTTTATCTTCATTCAACAGGAACAAAATACCCCAAACAAACAAAACAGTGAGTTGCAAATTCTTGCAGCCTCATACAGACTTTAACCTTGTAAAGTGCTGAGTACTTTCACTTCAGTCCAACTGAAGCCTCAAGGACATGGATAGTCACTACGTAACTCCAGGGGAATACTTACGTGCTTATATTAAGAATGGACTAATGCACTTCAGTGAATCAAGGCCAAAGTGTGTAGTCCTCATAAGTTTATACTGAATCTGAGAATAAAAATTAAACAGCTGCACTCCGGGATGAAAAATAAGGTGTCTCCTTCTTATTGATTACTTCTTTTTCCCTTTAAGACAGGTAGGTTGAAGGCCTGGTATTAAGAACTATTCTTGTTTAGAAATAAAATGGTAGAAACCCAAGAACACGGTCCTGTAAGGATCTATGGAAGTGGACAAGACCTTGCATTAACAACGTCCTAGCTGAAGGCAAAGGAACATCTCCTTATCAGTGAAATTCCTGTATTTACTTACTTATCTTTCTAATACAACCTGAACTAAGTTGCTTATAATTTATATTTTTAAAATTTGTACTCAAGGAAAGAGCAGCCCAAGCTGGATTTATGAACACTATAAATTCATCAAAACAAACAAAAAAAAGCAATGGATAAAGCAGGATAAAGGATCCACTTGCTACATCTGACATGCAAATGCAGGTAAATACGTACTTCCTGGAAACTGGGACAGATTTACATCTCTTGGAAGGAGTAACTCTTCCATGCAAGAAGTATGAATCAAAATAATGCAAGAGAGGGTACTTTAAAAGGGTAACTGAAGGCTATGCATTTTTTTTCATGCAGAATCCAAGAACCCTTACACCTGAAACCATCTTAAATGCAAAATGAATACCTACAGGCTGAAAAAATTATGTGGTTTTACTGCTGCAATATACAAAGACAAAACTGCTAGTCATCTATAGCTAATGCTACTGGCAAAAATCCATTCTCTAGCTTTTCATTTAAAGTAGGAAGATTTTATAAACCTTGTTTTGTTTTTATAATGAAAAGCTTGTTTCAAATTTCCCACATAAGATATCCATTAAAGTACTCTTCAGCTCAACGCAACAATGACAGTTTAGAAAGTGCTTTTATACCTTAACAACCAACCTTGAATGGGAGTTTCAAAAGTAGTGGTTTCACCCACAGAGCATATTAGCCACTTATGTCCCACTTAAGACCTATTTTTGACCTCCTTTTCAGCATAAGCATAGACTGGGTGCTACTACATCTCTCTGCATTTAAAATGAACTTTTTCTCTCTTTTCCCCTACCCTCATTCATCTACTCTAGATGACATACATGGGAAAGTTCATGCGATTCACTGAAGGAGCATTCCAGCACCTCCTTATAGTGGAAGATTTTTGCTGCTCTGTGGACAAATACAATCTGTGATTAAGAGCGAATTTCCTGTCTCATACCTTCCTTACTTCTTTGTATACTTGTATATTTGATAACTGTGGTCATATTTTCTAGCTATGTCTTACAGGCAAGAGAATAATAATGTCCTGAGAAAGCAATCAGTATTTTGGAGCTTTCTACTATTATATACGTAGACAATTGTAACACCTGTCATTGCACATTAGTAGTACCGAAATAATTTCTAAAAAGAGACTGGTAACGGTATCTCCAGGCACAGAGAGGGGAAATGACTATCTTCTGGTTCCCTAGAAAGTCAATGATTAAGCAGAGAACTGAACTCAGGACTTCTGAACATTAGGCCAGTCCACTGGCTGTTATGCCACACTGCCTCTGCTGTAAATCTGTTTGATGAATTTTTCAGTCATGGAACATTAAAGGCTCTGCTCTTGTCTAATGAATGTGTTTAAAGAAAACAGTACAAACAAAAGCAAATGTAACACTTGAATTATCTGAGACGTACTGCTTTGATGTCACATTTGGATAAAGGATTTCCTACTGGAGACCTATGTACACTTATACATACTGAAAAATGTTTTAGCCAGTACCACTAGTTGGCATCCTGGTATCTATTTATGTCTGAAAAGGGAACATAATCAGTTTTAGTTGGTTAAGTACAATCTGAGCCAACTTTTATATTATGACCAAAAGCTTGGCAGTGCAGTAGCAGTGGCAAGTAGCAGAAAATTGCTTACAGTGTTATTTGCCAGATTACTTGAATGATTTACACTAGGTTTTCAAGAGAGTCTGAAGTATTAAAAACTTAAGATTTGGAAAGCCTTGGACTGTGGATTTTTGTTCCTAGTTGCAACAAGATGCACAGGAGAGGGTTATGATATAGTATTACTGACTAAATGAAGCATTTTTTAATATAAACCACCTGAAACATTTATAAGCAGTTCAGTTTGAACTGTTAAGATTTTTTTTTAATTGAAGATTTGGAGAGCCGATTGATTTAGATTAAATGCTCAACCCTTCACATCTACTTGTTTAAGATTCATGTTGACATTGTACTAAATACAGCCATACAGTTTGTATTCCAGATAAATTGATCTGACTACAAGCCTCACTCTTTAGTATGATTCTTACTCCAAGATAAATCAATATTTAATATCTCTTGCAACAGCCCCAGTAGATAATTTTAAACCTTTTCTCCATCCCATTAAGTTACCTTTAAAAATTCTTTATACAAGGCTTCACAGATGACTTCTGAAAAACTAGTTTATGAAAAGCAGTCTGAAATTCATTAATTCAGATGGAAAGGGTTTTTTAATCTTGCTGCATTGTGCTGATCTCTAAATCCATCTCTGTTTAGCTAATTTTCTTGCTCAGCTAATTTGAAGAATAAATAAATACTTCCTGTAAATCTGTAACACAGACTTTAAATATAAAGAAAAATATCCTTCTACTGCTTGCTATATGGGACAAGATATCTCTAGGGTGTGGACTTCTGCAAAAACAGGCTGACCAAGGCTCTGTCTCCCTGAGAGGATGGGTACTCTGCATCGTCAGGTACTGACCTTCACCCACACCAGCTCAGAGAGGCAGAGACAAGCAGCGGTACGGTGGGCTCAGGCATCAGTCGCATCCCAGCCTCCATTCTGAACATTCAAATCTACTCTCTGCTCTCTCTCCCCTCCCCACTCTCCAATCTGGTAGAGCAGCTAGGAAGGAGGAAAAATATCTCTTCCCCCTCCCTCAAACCTCTCCTATGGCTAAGGGCCCCAGTGGTACAGAAGTCTTTGATATCAGAAGAATGCAAACAGCAAGGCTCAGGTTTGTTGCTTCTTAGGGTTTAGAAACAGAAACATAAGAGGAATTTCAAATTAAAATATATTGGGAGAACTGAAAGAGATGATGCCAAAAGGAAGAAAAGAACTATATACTCTGGAGCTATCTGGTTGTATATCCACCGTTCAAGCTACAGACCTTCATATTCCTATCTGTGCTCTCCCTTAGTCGTGTTTCCTACTCCGTGTTACATTCAAAGTGCAGTTTCACAGACACCATATGCAGCGTGAAGCTCTGTCCCATCCCTCACCCTCCAACGTACCAGTTCCCAACACAAACAGTCCACAACCCTTTAAATCTTCTGATTCAGCTATTTATGGTGTCATGCTGAAAACTCAAACAGTGAAATGTTCTAGTTTAATAACAGGGGAGGGGGAACTTTTTGTTTCATAAGTCATGTTTTGCTGCTTTTACAGTAGAGTTGCTCAAATAGTTATGTCCTTGAGGGTGCAGTGAGCTGGAGCAGAGGTTGCTGAGAACCTCTTTGCACTGGAGGGACAGTGTATGGAACATGGATAGCTCTTCATCTCAGGAACTATACCTGCTTTGGTTTGATTCAAAGCACAGCCTAAAAGGGTCTGATCCTAAATGAGTTCTTTCACCACTAACAAAACAGAAATATTAAAGAAAAATAATAACAAGACTGATCAACTTACAATGCAGTTTTCAAATTTATCTCTATTTCTTTGTTACCCTCAAGCAATTCAAAATGTGACAAATTGTGTATTTTGCTTAAGGAAAATGTTCCGTGTTTAGTTTAGTTGTGAACTCATACCCAAGTCAGATTTAGCAACAAGAATGCAGTTGTATAGATAACATACCCACTATGTGAAACAATATTCACTTTTCACATTGTAAGATGGTTAGCTGGAGTTCTACTGTGGAAATGGTGTGCAGTTCTATTAACTAGTTAAGATGTGACAGCATTATGAGGATGTCGTTTTCACGAGACTCTAGAAGAGTCCTGGCAAAAGCACAGTGACAGTAAGCAGCAGAGAGGAGCAGCAGCAGGGAGAAAAAGGAAAGGAGACCTGAGCTAGCAGATCATTACAAACAATGCAAGAAAATGACCCTCTCTATCATGATAAAAGAACGATAGAGACTTCCACTACCTAAACCATAGTCTGCACCACATTCCTAATACCGCAGCAGTGGAATCTCAGAACAGTTCAAGGATGAACAGATAATGTGGGTCCTGATTCAGACAGGCACATGTGCTGAAATCCATCCTTAACACAGTAAAAATCAGGAGAACTTAAATAAGGTCATGGACAGGAAAGGGGGTGCTTTTTTACCCTTTTAACTGGATTCTTTATGTTTTCACAACACACATTCCCAGGTAGCTACGGTAACATGGCATGGATGGAGATAAAGGGAAATCATTTGATAAACCAAGCAAGTAGTACACTTTATCTCCTTCTCTTGTAACTCACACATTCACTACAAATGTCCACAGTGCAGCTCATTACTTTTGCCTATCCATAGTAGTGAGTATACACTGATAAACTACAGATGGCTTTTGCACTGAATGGAGTGGAAATCCTACATAGCAGAGCATGCTATTTAGTGCAGAGGACTGCTAAGGATCCATGTCAATCTATAACCATGAGTATTAGCTAAGCCTATTCCCTGCAAAGAAAGAGAAAAAATAAACCTTGAGTGAAAGAAGGCTGGAGAAAAACTTTGCAGGAAGAGACCTTTCTTGTATTTATAAGCTTTGGGTTTTTTTGAAAGGAAACAAAGAGTTGACATACACTTCATCAATGATGCATTTGTTGTGATGTAGTGTGATTTTTAGTGTGATACTGAAGAATAAAACACAGGAGTTATGCAAAGGTCATGCAGGTAATCCCTTGATCAAGGGGAATCCCTTGGGAGGAAGAGTGCAGCCATACCACCTATCTTATTCATAAGCATTCAAAGATCTTGAGTGGCATCAGGCAAGGAACAGAATCCTGGCAAGGAGCTGGCAACTGAGTAAGTTTTTGCAATCTGCTGAACCCTGGACAGACCAGGAAGTTTTACAGTACATGATGTGTCAGTGACTCACTTCGTGTCCAGTTCTAATGCACATCCTTCCAGTGATGGCTTCTATTCATACCGGTGTCCAGAACAGAGCAAAGAGTATTCCTGTGCTTTAGAAATGGAAGGGAACAAGCGTGGAAAAATAGGATGCACTAAACAAGAATCTATACATACCTAAAAAGACAGTTCATCTGAATAGTCACTTAGCAATTGAATTCAAGGATGCAAAGAAAATGGCCATGAGATAAGAATACATCCACTGCCTGATATCTCAAGAAGCCTTTGGCAAGATAACAGTGAAAGCATGCACCCAGCTACTGATCAACACGGGTTTGACATTAAACCACAAGTGTCCACTTCTCTTACTGGCTGTTTAATAAATTGCTTTGGAACGGGTGAGGAGGAGATCTTTCCAAAACCTTGTCTCGGTGTTCTCCCTCAGTTAATGAATGTCAGCAAGTGGAAGAGAACAGAAACTTGATATGTTTTTCCAGCCTTTCTTATAGAAGCATTTGCAACATGTTAGAGGCCACAGGCATAAAAGTGAAATACTGGGAAATTAATGTTGTCTGTAGATTTTCAGGATGTAAGCTGGGCAATTTCAGCTTGTGGGTTAGGCATACTTTAGGTTTTAAGTAGTGTTATAACAGCTTACTATGACTTGAACATGATTTTAGTACAAGTAATCTGATGTTGAATATCATTTATTGCTCTGTTACACATTTCCAACTGAGATAGACCTGTTTATGGAGTTAGTATTATGTGACTACAGATGGACAAGCTATGTGCAGTGAACAATTTATCCAACAAATATAGTCTTTCTTATTTTTTCAAACTACCCCTGGAGGATCAGCAATTTCTATACATGTATGAATAACATGTCAGTGTTCTAACAATCAAACTTTTGAGTTATGCGTGAACTATGCACTTAAAATGCTCAATAGTTTGCTGCTTGTGATTTATGCTGTAGTTGGTCACCTAAGACAAATTATATTGTTTTCAGTGCCTGACTTAGTGATAAGTATTGCAACATTGCCTTAAATTACCTGAAAAAAAGCAACTGGGAATTCCCTCAGTCAAAAGACCTCCCAGGTAGTGGAAAGCCTTTACTTCTATCTATCAACTCCTGCATCCATTAGCTTCAACACCACAGAAAAACTGATGAATTTTGCTCTGGCACACCATTGGTAGGAAAAAGATGGAAGTGGGAAGGCAGAGTGCAGCAAGGCCTGCAGGACCCCTAGATTAAATTCCTGCAGAGTTCACAAAGTTGCTGTAAAGATCTATAATTAGAATTGACACTGTATCAGGTGCTGGAAGAGTTCCCTGATACTGTGCTCCTCAGTTGGTCAGCATGGAGTTTGAAGTGGGTGCTGCATCAAAGCCTCCATTTCTTACAAACAGGGGGTGAGCAATTTGAGCATAAACAGCAAATGTCTAATTGTGCACAAATGTTCATATGCAAATACACCCACAGAAATAAAAATCCGTTTGCATGAATATTTGTGAAAACAAAGGAACAAGCATGGTCAAAAGCCATTAGTCAAATTTCAAACAAACATTTGCAAATACCATTTTGCATTATTTGCTCAAGTCTTTTCATGAGATAAAAGAAGACAATTTTACCTGCTAGCATGCTCACACTTTTGTTTGAAACAAAATAATTAAGACAGCACAAAGTAGCATATAATCCCACAAACAGGCAGCTAAGTAAATATTCTTCAACAACAGGGAGTGTATTTCAATTTATCATACCTACTGATGCAGCCTAATGATACCTGAGAAACAGGAGACATTTTTAATTTTAGAAAGTAATAAAGTATCAAACAAAGTAATCCCAGTTTATCCTTACTGTACGTAATCCACTGCAGTTAAGAGAGTTATATTAGCAATGCATTTGGTGTTGTGAATTTACTTAAGAGGAATACACAGAGCTTGGAAACAAATGGCTGTTAACTTTTGTGAATGTCTCTGCTTGCATCTAAGTGTGAAAAAATACGCAAATGTATTCTGTAGTTCTCAGGACAACTGAAGAAGTGATATGATAGGATTGTGCAGCTGCCATTCTGACCCACAATTTAAATCAATGAATATATCCCTATAATATATAAATTCCTAGCAAATTTATGTTTGAACAATGATTTTCAACATATCTTTATTCTTTAGTGGAGAAGTAAAAACAAGGAATATGCTTCAGTATATATTTGCAAAGTCTCCTGAGTAGCCTGAGAGATGTATTGTACATAAGAAGATACAATCATTATGCTGTTACAGTCATCACAAAGACACTAGCCTTTACGGCAGAACATCATCCTTTGGGAAAAATTGTCCTTGCTGGTTTGTGCAAATTTTTCAATATTCACTCTTGGGACCCATTTCAACCTAATTCTGTTCCTTTGGGATTTTCTGTTGCTCCAAGCTTTAAGGGAGAAGACCAATACAGGGCAAAGCTTTTATCCTTTCCATAGGTAACACTCCATGCGAGTGAAAAAGCACAGTATTTGGCATTTTTTCTCGAGCTGGAAAGGCAACAGAAGAAAGGGGGCAAATCCCCTTTTTATTATTATTATTATCTTTACTAATGAGGTCTAAAACCTGCACCTAAGCAACCCCTTCAAGTAGCCCTGACAACAGAAATAAAAAACCATAGCTGTGTTCAGTGACCATACAAGCACACTATTAAGCACAGGTAGTGGCAGAAACTGTAGTAGCCACTATTCAAATGCAAAAATAGCTATTAATACCAATAAAGTGTGCTGGTTTTCTTCCTGAAAATAATATTTTATTGCCAAGTGCTCTTGTGATTGAATTGGAAGCATGAAAAACATTAAAACTTCACCTAATATGAGAAGTTTCTTCACTATATAGTGTATGTATATATGTACACACACACACTAGTATATATATATATATGCGTATATATTTATTAAAATAATAATATGTCATACAGGTTCTTTAGGTGCATTTTCTTTTAATTTCTTACATATGTATGTCATTATTGGACTGGTCAGACTTTTTTTTAATTTATGGTCCAATAAAGTTTCCATGAATTATACTTTGAAAAGATTGCATATTTTTCACTTAATTAATTGAGTTTGATAATTTAATCAATAGATAAATAATTTTGATTTTATTTTAACTGGCCTCTACATAATTTGAAGGACTAAGCATTTAACTGCACATCTAATACACTGGAACAGAAATGCACAAACTACCAACTTTTTCAAGCCAATTTTGGAAAGTAAGGCAATCCAGCAAAATGCTGAAAAACAAAGGTCTACACAGCAAATTCTCTCATAGGTGCAAAACTGGATCCATACTAAGCTGGTGCCAAAACTACCTTACGTGTACATTTAGATCACCAGAGATGATATGCCAGAGACTTTGCACTGTTTCTTTTTGTCATTTCACTGCCAGTTCCACAGTTCCACAGTGAGAATGCACTTTTAATGTGTAAATTCCAAATACATTATACATATGTTTTTCTACACATAACATACACAGTAAATCTGGAAAAAAATAATTAGTAGGTATATCTGTAGCCATGATTATGACTTTAGGTGTAAATAGCAGTATTTGAGCAATTAAGGGCTGAATCATATGTACAGACAGACAGTTAACATTTCACGAGCAGCTTTAGTATCTCTTGAGTTTGAGGAACAGACTTGACAAGATTTCATACCCACAGCCTTCTGCACCTGGTTCCCATTATAAACCTGGCCTTGATAATGGAGCTGTGTTCTTCTACAGAGGCTCATGTTAGCAATGGTATTTTCCTCCCATAACTCTTACAACCTGAGTACCAGTGTTATGGCTGTATTTGACCCCTCTGTGCACGTGCAGTTACAACTTCCATCACCTTCCTCACTAAAACACAGAGATCAGGTAAAACATTTCTTTAAGTGCACGTACCATTTCTAAGCCTGATTTTATTTCATGTGATATTTACAAAAGCTAGTGATAAAGTACAGGCTTCAGGGTTGTATTGAAAATCAGATTTCTTTTTTTCCTTGTTTGTTTATAATGGAAACATTTATCTTTAAAAGATAAGGTTGGAGATTCAGGCTTTTTTTTTTTTTTTCCAAAAATGCTCTGCTTTGAGCTTAAATTCAAACTACATTTTAAAGTTCTACTTGTAAGGATAAATTCACTGCAACACTTCTCTGTGTCTGACAGGTACTAAAATCATTCATCTATTTAAAGATGCATCTGATTCCTGATCAGACCTCACAACAGAAAGAAAAAAAGAAAGAAAAAAAATTAAAAAGACAATACTCACTGTGTCCTATTGTTATCCTTTAAATACACTGATTTAGAAAACCAACGCAAGCACATATGACAAAGAAATTAATACAAAAGCAAAAATCATCAAGACCTTGAACTTCTTGAAAAAATAGCAGGGAATTCCCTGGAGTGATAAGCTGCCTAGGAAATCCAGCCGTAACACACACAATACACCCTGCACAAACGTTGCTTGGAATCATTACTTTTTCGCCCCTGTTCATTGTTATAAACTTATACTGATTTCATTATTTATCTTATCCTGTCATGCAATTTCAAATATTGGAAACAACAGCATGAATAAACAGAATTTCTCCAGCTACAAAACTAAATGTTTGAAGTCCAGCATGTTTTCCAGTTCTAATAAAAGGGGGCAGTATTACATCAGCTGAAATTCTGAATTGTCCAAATTATCGTAAGAAGTGCTGGAGAAGGATACAAAACTGCTGAATTTCACTGAAAATAGACTGTTACTGTATACACAGTAACAAATCTGCTTGTCTGCCTTGGGGTAAAATTTTCAGAGCTAGTTCAGTGGGACTTAAGCTCACTCCTGCATTGCAGCTACTTTACAAAATTTTTACTTGAGTCACTATTTTTCTTTCAAAATTATTAAGGAAATATTACAGTTGATATAAAATAAAGGCACTTTTTTAAATAGCAAAAGCCTAAAAAATAAAACCTAAAAAGGAAACTGCAACATTATTGCAGTTTCAAAAAAAAAAGGAACAATTTATTTTTTTTTCTTTTTTTTTAAGAAAAGTTTTTTAGACTAAAATACTGATGCTCAGTATTGTATAATTTTAGGAAGTTAACTTTGAACACCCAAAATAAAAAAAAAACATGTTGCTTATATATGCTATGTATAGCCACAAGCAGATTACCAAATTGGCCAAATTCACATCTGTTTTGTAAGAATTATGTGGACTGCTGGGATTTGTATTTGAAACTTTTCCGTATTCTGGGGCATTTAACTTAGAAAAGTCATTTATCTGTTATGAAATGATAGAATTGTAAAAAGGTTGTTTCTATGCAATGTGTCCTTCTACGTCTCAGAAACTCCCCAAGGAAAGGTTTGTCAACTGAGCAGAATGACATGTTCAGGAAAAACAGTTTCCCAGTTGCAGTGTCTCTTTGTGGAAATCAGATCC
This sequence comes from Caprimulgus europaeus, assembly GCA_907165065.1. Next base: position 12,864,778 of record OU015539.1, read on the forward strand.
TTCATTAGACAGATGGAATACACTCCCACTGAGTTGAATAAATTGTCTATATTCCTGCAAGAAAGTGAGACCACACTAACAGTTCTTGAAGTATATCTGTGCCTTTTTCCTCTCTATACAGTTCCAGAATTTCTATTATAGAATATAAATATATATATTTAAACTTAAATTAAATGATACCTAAGTGTAAGCTATATGGGGCAGGACCTTCCTTAAGCAGCAGTGAGAACAGAACTTGGTACAATGACTATCGAGACAATGCCATAATAAAAGCCATAACTTTGAAAACTAGTCATTTGCTGCTGTTACTGCTATCCATTTTTTGGCCTATTTATGAGGTACTGCCCTTTAAATACAAGAAGAACTAAGATTTAACCAAAGAAATAAGGATTCAACTGAAAATGCTTACAGTTTCTGTTACGTTCCCCAGCAGACCGAAATACAAGCACTGACCTCATATTTACTAGTTATCAATGTTCTTCTATAAGAAACTAAACGAAAGAAGAAAATATAAGGAGCTTTTCCTAAAAGATAAAAGCAAAAGAGAATAAATCTGTCCCTGAAAATCTAAACCACCTATTCATAAAGGTTTATAAAAATCCACAAGGCCCTTATGACCAATTTATTCATGTTCTAAGTTTAAGGGTGGTCATGACTACTTTCAGTGAAAGGAGAAAAGCTAAGAATGTACTGAAAAAGTATTTTCTTAACTATGTGCTTCTGTTTTTAAACTGAGCTGAGAAGTATCTAATAACAAGGGTCCTAATAACAAGGTGTTTCTCTCGGTGATTGTCTGAGAAATATTCTGCTTTTGGAGAAAAGACAAGTGTGACTCCTGCCTCTGCAGGAGAAGTGCAGAATGTATGGGGAGAAAAAAGCTGGTAAAAACCTGTTGGCAATATAATCCAGTACTGCTTGCGTTCAGAAGAAAGCAATACAACGCTGGAGTCATTGCAGGGCTGCAGGCAGTCAGAAGGAGATTATGCATGACTAGTAACTTTTCCTACACAGACTTCCTGAAGTGTTCTTATCAGACAAAGTTTGTACGCATGTGCAGTAGCTTCAAACAAATGATGAAGCGTAACATCTCCAGAGGAGCTGCTACACTCCGTTGTGTCAGTAATCCACATATTTAACAGTCCCTAAATACAGCAGACCGTAACACCTCCAAAGGGGTCGTTACGGCTTATCAAGTCAAATCCAAGTGCCTAAATATGGATTTGATCAATAGACTGTAACATCTCCAAGGGTAAATAATATATGTTTTTAAAAACGTACACATTTTGCATACAAACTGTATTCTATATTAGGATAAATTATGTGGATTCAACTTGTAAAAACTTCGATTTAGAAATAAGAAAGGAATAAAAGGCTCATTATAAAAGGTGCTAAAGTACCCAAATTCCCAGGAAGTAGGCAATGACTCATGTTATTTATTTTGGGGTCTAATTCTGATTTCCTGCTGCAAATACACAGTTGCCTGAAAATCTAGAAAGGGGTGGGAATGGAATATAAACATAAAACTGTTATATTAAATTCTGCTTCCACTTAGATCTCAATGAATATGCTTTGAGGGTAAGTAAATGGGAAGGTGGGGGTATATCCTTGAGTCTAGCAGATATGTTGTGATTATTAATTGGTTTTATGTTCTGTCTTGACTTCATGTTTTACTCCCATGAAATTAACACATTTCTGCCTATATTTTTTCTACAAAGAGTTCCTGAACTGTTTTTGTCAATGTTTTCATGTTTTATGCACAAAAAAGATAGGATCTGGTCCTTTTAAAAATAATGTCAGTTATCTTATAAATTATATAGCATTTTCAGGTTCATTTAAAGCCTTAAATGAAAGCAAGTCTTCTAGGCAATCATGCTAGTTTGAAACACTAAAACAAATATAAGTAGCTCTAGCAATGCAAATTTGGTTTAAGGACTCTTTTTTGTTGAAGGTAAACATGCCTTGACTGGAAAAAAGTCATATCCTCTAAACAAAGCCAGTCTGTGTATGATTTTACTTTTGCTTGTATCACATGGAAAGAGCTCTGTAGCCCATCTTCTCATTTTCCTAATTCTTTCCCCGTCTCCACTGTTTCTGCTTACTCTGTGAAACCACTGCCTCGGTTACTTCTTCCTTTTCCTCAGACTACACCTGATCAGCACCAGGTGGAGTAGAAAAAAGTCAACACTGCTATAATTACTTTTTTTTTTGCCTTGTGTGCTCTCCACTGGTTTTGGCTCAGACAGAGGTAATTTTAGTTTGCATGGCGCTGATTTTTGGATTTGTGACTAAAACAGTGCTGATAACACAGGGATGTTTTAGCTAATGGAAAGCAGTGAATAAATTCCTTGCTTTGCTTGTACGCACAGCTTTTGCTTTATCCATTAAACTGTCTCAACCCATGAATTTTCTCACTTTTACCCTTCTGATTCTCTCCTCTACCCCACTGGAGTGAGCTAGTGGCTGCGTGTTGCTTACCTGCCTACCCTAACCCACAACAAAACACAAACTGAAATTACTCCGTAATCATAGATGTCCACAGAATGGTGCAATCTCCTAACAGGAAGTACAGCCTAACCTTAATGCTTTAGCAAAGGAAAAAGTTGGTCTGTGCCAAAGGGCTGCATGTTTTTGTTTTGGCCTTTCTGATGAGTGAATCTCTATGAACATTTTTAAAGCTTTGTAGGCGATTTTTTTGAACAGCAGAATACAAACAGAGGCAATTTTCAATTCTGTGTCTCTAACCAAATACAAAGCTTTCTGAGATTTAAATGACACGTTTTCAAAAAGGCCCAAGCCCAGGCTTTGAAGCTACGTACATAATTTTTTAAGTCCAATCATTTGCACAACAAACTATTACCAGCTATCTGAACTTGAAGACCAGTAACTGACCAGCACTCAATAGCTTTTTTTTTAAACCAGCTGCACGCAATTAATTTGTCATCTTTTTCTGGTGCTGGCTTCTAGCTACTCATTTATAGAAGTTTAATTACCTGAAGCCAATTTCTGAAAATTTGGTCCTGAAAACATAGGGTTCTGATTCTTCAAAAGAAACCAATCCAAAATTGCAACTATGTTATCAAGGCTTCACTGGGATTATGACAGAAAGTATACACAATCTTCTTGGCATACAATTATTTCAAAATTATATTTTTCTAAGTGAAGTGATCTGTCATTCCTCCTCCCCCCATTTTGATCATCCTGCCCATCATTTTTAGAATTAAAAGAAATATATCATAATGTAAAAATTGAAAGGTAGAGGGTAAAGGGGGAAAGAAGAGTATTCTAGAATTCTGTTTGTGCAAAGGACGCTTCTGGTTTTAATGTATTTTATACTTGCTATAAAATATAAATACATTCCCTTAGTATTAATGACTGACTTAATTCTTTTACTTTCTTTAGGATAGAGAGTAGGGATATATTATTATTTAAAATGCCTGATTTATATCTCATTCTTTTGTAAACCCTGCCTTTTCTTGCATCTACAGAGCAAGGATAACAGACTAACACACAAAAGGTAAAAACAGAGTACATATTACAGCTTCTTCCTGCCTTAGTGTTTCATCTATAGTACATGTTACAATAAATAAACCCAGCAGGATTATATAAGAGCATTGAGAGATTTAACAACAGATTTCCTTGCTGCTGTTTTATTCTTAGGTTTTAAAAGCTGCAAGTGCAACCCTGAAAAGTCTCCCCATAAAACACGGCATTTGAGAATTATGTTTATATTTGTTAAAGAGTGCTAGTTGACTCTGCTATATTTGCAAGTAAAACCCAGGTTTTTTCCTGTGACTGCCTGATCTATAATCTCAATCTGGAAGCTGTATCTCAATCTGTGTATTGCTAGTAACCAGCATGAAAAAGAAATTCTAGATTATTCACTGAAATATTTACTGACTCTGCTTTAAAAGGTGAAAGATTAAATAGAAACTTGCTATACAGAACACAAGACATAAACATGGTACTGAAAATTCTCAGGGAGCAGACCTGATAAGTAAGTGGATGCCAATTTTATACTTATTTTTCAAAGTCAAATCAAATGTTAAGAATTCTTTTAATAGCCCTCATACTGTATTAGATATTTTTAAATGTCAAGCCAGTGAAACAAATAAAATCTATTTTAAAATAAGCATAATTTTATAAACTCTTAATACAGATGATAGGTGTGACATTTATTTTATTTTTATAACTTGGGCTTTAGTACCTTACCTCTTAGTTAAGACAATCACTGACTTTAAAATTAGAGTGTTGTCTGAATGTGGCCTGCTTGATCCACTATTAATTTCTATATTTTTTCATATTATCAATCTGTATTAAATGGGTTTTTCAATGCTGACATCTAAACTAACACTATTAGAAATAAATATTTATTAGTCTCTGAATTTGATTTGTGAAAGCATTGTTAATCCTGTGTGGCACCAGTTTATCAAACCTTTTTAGTAGACACTGAGCCTTTCTCTTGTTTTGAGTACTGTAAAGAACCTATCAAGCAAACATATAAGATGTAGATTAAAAGGTATGTATGGAACTTTGATGGTTCTGTTTACAACATTTCTTTGCCTCTTGGTGCCTTGCTACAATCCACTTACTCACCAAGTATTCCCTTGTGGGTTGTGAAAAGAACACAGGATTATCAAATTCACGTTTTAAGATACAGTTAGCATTGTGCTGAGTCTTATAATCAACCTGGACTAAAAATTCCTGTTAGCCTCTGGAGTAGAATATAATCTTAACTCTCTCCCCTAAGCTAGAAAGAATCTACCCTCTAATAGACAGATATATCACAGAATTTTCATTAATGAATTATAGGCATCAAAAGCTACCTGATGTAATTTTTTAATTTTTTTTTTCAGCAAATAGTCTGAAACACTAGTTGCTTTATAGGCTAATGAATGTGTCAGTTTTCTTTTCATTCACCACTAAATTGCATCATAACTGTTCCTATTTCCCAATGCCAGAGTGATTACTGGGATAATATTTTTCCCCTTGTAGTTGACTGAAATATGTATTGTGGTATGTAACTGGTTTTGTGTCAGTGCTGAAAAATAACTTGTGTGCTGTATTTTTTGCAGCATAAGTCACCTCTAGGGAAGCTAACAGAGAAGCATTCTTCATCAAAAGGGCTGCCTTATAGCTCAGGCAATTACCCGACTCAGTGTTCACTGACTCGTTATACACAGAGACCTGCTCTTGGAGCAGATCCTGTAGACTTTGGAAAGGCTAGAGAGCAGGACAACACACGTACAAAGAATTTTCCAAGAGAATTCTTTGTCCTCTGAGTGGTCCTTAAAGTGTGTGTGATACAAGCTGTTCCTCACCTTTCAGATATGATCCTAGCTTGCTATTTCGTAAACCCGGCGATGTTCTGCTCATGCTGATCATGTTCTCTCACCACTTTCTATTATTTACTGTTTTATTGTAGTGCCCCATTTCATTTTAGTGTTTGGAAACTATCGCCAAGATTCAACAAAGAACTTTGATCTCTTAATTTCCCATTGAAACGAAGAGCCAAAAGCTCTGTTTTGAGCCTAAATATTTTGCTGCACCTGAGTCACAGACTCAAGCACACCCAGTTACATTCAGTAGCATTGGAATACTTGGCCATGTTAGTCCATAACTGGCCTTTTTGCTGTATTTATCAGCCTAACCATTCTCAAAAGCACAGTTTAAAATCTAGTGACCACAAACAACTGTAGCTCAAATCAATTCACTTTCCAAGTTGTGTGCATGCTTACAGCTTAATCACATGAGTGCACAGGTCTGGTTTTTTTAAATGCTGTCATGTAAACGTAGAGAAGTTTGTAGCACAGCACAGTGAAGTGACAAAGTATTTAACATGAAATCAGAGATGGCTAAAAGCTCTAAAAAGAAATTTTGTGTAAAAGTAAGCTATTTGCAGGGAAAAGAATGAATGACAGACTGTGTGGCAATGGGAGATATTACCTTTTCATTCCTGCAGTTGTTTAGACTCATGTTATTCATGGAGGGCAATTTTCCATCGACACCATGCGGCTGCTGTTGCTGCTGCTGCTCCCTTTGGATCTGCTCTCTCATTTTTCGAGCCTCCTGAATGGCTTTCATTACTGTGTCCTGGTCCCCAAATAGGGCAGGTGAATTAAGACTGGAAAGGATATCTATAAACAGAGAACACACTTTATTTAGCTAATGATTCAAATTACAATCCAGGGTAAGCACTCGGCTCTCTTGCAGTTAGAGCTGCACCCAACTAACATCTGCAAAGGTGGAGGAGTGGCAATTGTTGTCTGTTTGAAGGCTGAATTAATCTACAGAAGTGACTGATATGCCTGTGCACTTCTTTTGCTGTTAGAAATACAATTACTGGTCTAAGTGTAGCCTGATATGGAGATATCTGAGCATACTCATGGACTCAAAGTTCAATCTGTGTTTAAGACAACAGTATTTTGAAGCTTATGAAGTATTAATAATAATAAATAAAATTAACAAAGAAGGAGAAAGAAATCTCTTTTCCCTGGCCCTGAAAGTCTTTGTCCATTTTTAGAATTTCTTTATCGCGAGAATCATCACTCCAGACATTTAGCTTTCAATTTCAGAAAGAGTGCCCACAGTTACTTTTGAGGAACAGAGCTTGTCATCACCTTAACATGAGTATAAAGCTCTAACTCAGTAGAGGAAAAAATGGTTTTCTTTCTATCACTCTGGACAGAAAGAGAAACTTTCAAACTCACATAAAACATTCCTGTCGTACCTTAAAATGAATGAGAGGTAAAGATGAGTACTCCAGCTACAGTTTCTGAGACCAAAAGGCAGCAATTAGTTGGTGACTGGTTGTTTTGTGCTGCTGTGATGAAGCTCTAATTTGGTCCACCAGTTCCTGCATGGGAGTATGCTTTGTACTGCACATGGATAGATTTGTGTATATACATTCTAGCTAGGAAATTTTGAGCAAAGTTTGTGTGTGACCTGTATATCTGCCTGACAAGAAAATGTCTTTTATAAAGCTCTGAATTTGTTAGATTTGTGTACTTACTAAGAGCCTACAAAAAAGCCCAAAACAAAACAAAACAAAAACACACCACCAAACAACAGGCTAAGACTTGGAGTTCTCCTTCAAAGGTAATTTTTATATTCTTTTGACTTCATGGAAATTCAGCTGAGTAAAATATAGCAAATTCAACCTTGAAGGATCCTGAATTCTTTTAAAATAAAAAAGGTTGTTAAGACTAAGGGTTTCTCATGCTTTATCCTGGGAACCAAACAGTTGATTTAGTACTGTGGTCTAGATTAGAAGAGATGCAAACTGTGGTGTTTAGATGGAACTGTGATGTTTTCTGTCTGAATAATGAAGCATCTCTCTCCAAAATAAAAGTAACATATTGGAGAATAACTGTTGGTTTTGCTGGGTAAAATTTCCAATGCTCTAAACTAATTCAGCAACTACGCTTCATTCTGAAGCCCAAGTAAGTTGGAAGCCATATTTGCATGACTTGTAATGAGACCTAGACTCCCAATCACCTAATTTATTGCAAAAAAGGAGCAAAAGCTCCTACTTTGCTTGCTGATTTCTGGCAATGTTTCCCTGGTTTATTTTATATTTAAGGATTGAGAGGAAAAGTTTTTATGATTTTACATGAAAAATGTTTATACCTTAGGCATATTTTCTCTAGCTATTTGTCTGAAATGGTCTATGACTTCAAACTGATATGCCACTTTCTAATGTTAGATAGTACACTGATAGCTGAAAATAAATTGACAGGTAGAATATCTAGCTAGATGCAGAAAAAACCTTTCAGAGATCATGATGTTCCCAAGTGTTTTCAGAATGGAACAAATCACAATTTTTATATATTTAATGTATGTATTTAACATATCTGTTCATTATTCACAAGTGTTTCTATATATTTTACAAGTACACTTGAGCTCTAGATTGTGAATAAGTGGTCTGTAGTAAGTATTTAGCCACTGTTAAAATTTACTATTTGAACTTTAGGGGCTGATCATCTACATTTTGCAACTCTTGATTCTGTTTTTTGACTAGTTAAGGTAGTCTTCATACATAATTTTCAGATAAATTTTGTTTCATTACTTAATAATTTTTATTTCTTAATTAAAGAATCTCGAACACAGGTCAAAAATTCCCTATTTGCAATCACACGAATTAACAAAATCTTGACAGATGAGTGAACAAATACTAAAAACATGAACAAATAATAAAATAAACTGGCTGGACTGAAGCCTTTCTGTCCGTTAAAAAAACAAACTAACAAAAAAAAGACTATATTCAGCATATGGTCTCGGTAAGATGAACTTAATACCCAGAATGCAGAGGGATAGATTTCTGTTCTGGGTAAAACTAATGGTATATTTTGTCTAAATAGCAGAAAACCACATTTGGAATTACCTTCTTGACTTGATTCTGGTTTACTGTAAACCATGGAGATATAGAACGTTCCCTGACCTCGGTTCAACAAAGTGCTTAAAAACTTGTTTATTTTAAGGTATGTTCCACTCTTGCATTACATGTACACTAATCACATGAGCCATAACATGCATATGTCTAGTATCTAGTCAGGCTCCCAGTGCATGCAAAGATATTTTTTGGTTTATTTAATCCAGAGGTCAAAATTCAAGTTACTTTTGCATGTGTATACCTACCCAATGTATGTCACAGAATCACAGAATGGTGGGGTTGGAAGGGACCTCAGGAGATCATCCAGTCCAACCCCCCTGCCAAAGCAGGTTCCCTACAGCAGGTTGCACAGGAAAGTGTCCAGGCGGGTTCTGAACATCTCCAGAGATGAAGATTCCACAACCTCTCTGGGCAGCCTATTCCAGTGCTCTGCCACCCATGTCTTTGGGGAAGATAATAATACATATCTTTACATCTTTTATATATGCATTTCTATTTACTAATGTGTATATACTTGTATGTATGCATATTTCTTATATTATACGTTTATTTGCTGTATTTCTTGTAGATGCATATCACTGCTGCATCATTTTGGTTGCTCTTGTACAACCTTAGCATTCAAGAGTTCTTTGAATATCTTTCCTGCATTTTTTTTTCAATTTTAAACAGAAATGTAAGCCCAAATATCTCCTTAATTCAGAAATAAGTGTGCTCAAGCTAAGATTTCAAATAGAAAGCTTGCCAGTTTCCTGCTTTGCCCAGGACAGATTAGTTACCTAAAGAGGATCCTCTTCCCAGAGATCCACCGAGCGGGCTGGGGATGCCACTCTTGTTCGTCGCTGTCACTGGGCTGCTTTTACTTGCTGGGAAGAGGTTCTGTGTTGGAGATGTTGGGGATTTGACAGGTTCAGCTGTTTTGGGTCGGGCTGAAAGATTCAGTGGCTGGGCTGCTTCATCCTACAAGAGTTTAATGTAAATAATTATTAGGAAAAGACAAATGAACACATCATTTTGCAAGCAGCAGTTACTTTACACCTCGAAGACAATACCACATTCTCCAGCAATAATAACAAAAGAAGCTAATTATCTGCCTCCTTTAAGATTCAACGAAAGGAAACCTCATTAATTTCTCTCTGTTATGCTTCTGTTTACATTGACTATGTGGCTGGATCATTCTTTTTGCCAAATTAAAATTTGAATTAGATCACATTACAGCTTAATTTCCTAATGTGTTAGCAGAGATCTAAATTAACCCAGGGCATTTACAAAGAATTATTTAAAATTTCCAGCAGCTCAGTAAGGCTTTTGCATTGGTTCTATTTGAAAAGTTCCTGGCACTATAAAAATAAGTTATGTAGCTTATTTTTAAATGCATTAGAAACTGAGAAATCAGAAGGACTTCTATGAAAGAATCATTTGAAAACCCTGACAGTTCTTTGGCCCACATTTAATGCTGCTTCTAACTTCTACATTCCATGAATCTTATTTTGAGTGCCTGTTTTGTTTAGTAAAATAATCTATGCTGTTCCCCCATAACAGAAGATAAGAATTTCACTGAATTTTATTTTCTACTATTTAATTTTGTATATTTTACACTATTTTATTATTTAAATGTGCCATGTATTTTTTACAGATTTATGGAAAAATCAGTAATTCTTTTCACATAAATGCTATTCTGCTTCTTGTCTGCTTCTGCAATTATTTTGATATTCTGTAGTTATTTCTGCTGCCTTCAACATTTAGTGTATCTATATGTTTGTTTACATAAAGACAAGGAATATTTTTTAAGGACATGTAAATCCAGTATCAGCACTTTTATATCTTTTCATACTTTTCATATGGACTTATGGAAGACATTCTCTCTGACATATATCCCGTTTCAGTGCTATAGGAGAATAAGTCCATCTAGGAAATACCTTAACTTTTGGAAGAAGACTCAATTAATTTCTTTGATCAGGACAGATATCCACAATGTAACCTTCTTCCCATTCTTTGTTCCTTTTGCCTAACATGTTAAGCAAGACAGAGTATTTGGAAAATTGTGAAACACTGATTTTCTGTAATTGAAGAGCCCAGTAAGACAGATCTCTCGTTTAAAATATGCCCAAAGCAGAATTATGCTGGAATATGAGAGAATACTGTCCATATTTTAAAACACTGCATTGATCACTTCAAAGCTTAGAAATATATGTCAGAATACAGTAATATACTGTATTATTTAATCTTTTCCATTCTCCTTACTGTCAAGCAGTGATTTAGCAAAGTACATCTGAACATACACAATGCATTAAACAGGAAAATGTAACAAACAGGTATTTATAATGCCATAATATCTCCAGTATTATACTGTTCCCATAAACTGCATGACATTTTTATTCTTCCTGACCTTGCAGTGTGCACAAATGCCCACACCTGTTCAGAGTCCAAGTGAATGCAGAAACACAATGGTATAAGGGACATAGTCCATTCTTGTGCCTTGTCGCCACGTTTACATGAAAGCTGTTTCCTTGCACAGATACAAAGTGGCTTAAATAAATTTCTGTGAGAGTTCAGAGTCTCTTTCAGACTATGAAGTTCGCCAGACTAGGTACTGAGCACGTACACAAAATAATCTATGCTACCACGTTCAATTTCTACATAATTTTCTCCCTAGTACTGATACTATCATGTGAAAAAAACCTCTAAACACTGCCAAAACCTGTTTGTACTTCATGGAAAGCATTCACTTTTCTGCAAGGCAACTGAAAAGCTGGAAAACATTCTGGTCAGTGACTTAAAAAAACCCAACAAACTACCATTACTTTTTAAAAGATCTGACTCCTGTAAAATAATTCCAGTAGTTCTATAAATAATGCATCTAGTATATATAAACAACTGCTTAGAAACAGAGAAAATACAGAGGATTTGTTAAGCAATAAATGACCATCAAAACTGTCAAGTCTTATAAAGGTAAAAATTCACAAAGACAGCATATAGGTACTAGTTTATTAAAGTGTTTTTATACTAATAATTAATTTCTTTATTAGCCATTGTTCTTTGTCCACACTAAGCACTTGCAGTTTATATTTAATAATTTCAATGCAATAGTGTGCTTAATAAAAATAAGAATGAAAAGGCTTCTTTTTTATTAACATATATTGCAGTCCATTCAAGTTAAATTATGTAGGGAAACCCCCAAGAATTTGCATGTGGTCAAGTCTGTAATAGGACTCAGCTGGCCACAAAGCTGGATGGTATTGGCCTTGGTTCAAGAAGATATGTGCTTGAATTTAACCAGGGAAAATTTTACTCATATATAAAGGTTTGGTTTGGTGTAGATCCATTTGGCTCACTCACTTATGAAATTACTTTTTCACATTAAAGTATTCAGTAGTATATTCTCAATACCATAAATCACTGGTGTTAGGTATCACTATACTAGAGCAAGTTTGCTGGAACAGTTGGGCTTTGCTTTTGGTGGCTTCTGTATTGACCATAACAAACTCTGCATATGTGGTAAATTTCACTGACTGCTCTCAAGCCTGGCATTGGATTTCAAGAGGTAAAATATTAGACTAATAGACATCTACAGTTAAGTGAACGCTTTGCTAAATAAATGTTAGATCTGGCAATAATGGAATAGTTTTTATTTATTAGTACTCTCAGCCTAGCAAAAAAATGTCACGGAAATTTATCAGCCCAGGCAGAAATATCTACTCACCCACAATATAGCACAATGATTGATGATAATGAAAAAACTAATGATATTTTACTCTCATGACAAAAAATTTAAAAAAAAAAAAAAATCCTCACCACAAGTGAGTAAAATCTTCCCAATTTGAGGCTAAGGACTGTGTGCCTGTAAGGTGTTAGCAGCTAGCAAAAAAATGCATTCTCTCTCTCCACAAAGTCTCTATATGCCTTCTTTAGATCTATTTGAATAGTTCTACATTTATAGCACTATCATTCAAACTGGTAAAACACCTCAATGTTGGTGTTTTTTTACAGTTTGAAGTAAATTGTTTCTCCGCATATTTGTTCTCATGAAATTCAGAACAACCACAGGAGAACACAGCAATAAAAGCCAGCCAGTTCCACCCAAAGGTACTAGCTGCACCACAGATTTCAAGGGGTGCACGATGTTCATTTCAAGCTGCTGGCAAATGCCATGTTGTAGCTGCCTGGTTCCAAGCAAGTGAGAATAAGCAGGCACAAGCATTCAGCAATGGCACAAAAACAACAAGGAGCAGCCCGCTTGTCAGCAGCTGTGTGAAATCAGCACAAGTCGAATCAATCTGCAGTGACACAATGTTTTCCCCGGAGTCATGACTTACATCTTATTTTTATGTGAGGCTTCTTCCAAAATTGTATAATAAGTACAGCTAGAGATCTGTAAAATAACTAGAAGATCTAAAGTCTCTCTTGTGCCCTAACCACACGAGCTAGCACCGTATTTTAAGATATTCAAAAGTTCAATGTGAAACAATTCATTAAATGGATGCCATTTATGCACATTACTAGATTACAAACTGAAATCTTGAAAACATCACATTTTACTGACAAATCTGTTGGGTTGCCCGTGGTAGGAAGAGGGATGCCTGATATTTTTGGAAGCAAGGAATGAATGCTTTCTCTTCCCTTCTCTATACTGACAAAAGAGCACTAAAACTGAACATTTTCTTTGAATATCGAAGAACTTCCATGTGGTTCAACTTCCAACTGTAAAACAATTAAATCGATCATTTAATGTCACTGCCCTTTTCAAACACCAACTTTTCTCTTTGCTGAAAAATACCTTAACTTGAGTTACCGGGCTGGTCCCTCTCTTCTCATTTTTCATCCCAGTGGGTGAAAGTGCCCCTGTCGTATTTGGTGGCTGTGGAGTAGATGGCATTTTGGCTCCAGGAGAAACCTGCATGCTTGCCAGCTGAGCTGCATACAGTTGCTGGAAAACAAGAAGATATACAGTATATTCCTGCGAATTTCCTAAAAGAAGAAGCTGCAAATGTACATTATTTTTACTGCTCTGCTGTTTCTTCTCTTAAAGGAATTATAGATTTTTTTCCAGCACTTTCTTGTTTGTGGCTTTTCCCTTCTTGTTATTTTCAAAAAGAAAAAAAAACAACAAACCTCCCACACACCAATATCTTTTTTCTTAATTTGACTTTTAGGTGATTATTTTTTTTCCATCTTGCTAATGATGGTCATGGTAATGAACAAAAGGTTACACTGTGCCTGAATATTAAATCCAAAACTGGCAAAATTATAAGGCTGTGTATGAAAAGCAGGTGTAAACCCTGACAGAAACAACAATGCTTCAGGTCTGACTGTTCTTACTCAAAAATTACCCACCAGCTCCAGAATCTCTATTGAGAGCTGCAATAGGAATCATTTGCTACCAAAAGGCAATGCTGCATCTCCTCTAAACAGCAATGAAATTTAAAATAGGCCACAGGGTATATCTCCATCTTAGTGTACAGTGACTGTTATAACTTCTATAAATGCTAATAAGGAATGCAGGTCTTAAAAATTCCTGTAAAAAGTGATGAAAATACAAAAAACTCTCATGGAACTTTTCAAAAAGTTTAAGTGAAACATAATAAAAGACATATGTTAAAATAAACTGTTCGTACCAATCTAAAGTGTTTACTGAACAGAAACAAATAGGTTTAATTTCCTTCCAGTGACCATATTTAAACCCTCACCTTGAATTAGCATCAGCAATAATTCTTCTACCATAAACAGGGAAGATCCTAATCCCTCTTCTACACATACATCTATATAAACTTTGCCTTATTAGTGAGAAAAAAGCCAGGTGGTTTGTATGTAATTTCCAACATTACTATCATTCAGATGGACAAATAAAAAAAATTACAGTAATCAAAAGCAGACCTTTCAGCACATGTAATTAAATGAAAGCTTAATAAAGAATAATTTGCAAGAGCCAGATGTGCTTATGTCATAATTGTTGCTTTCTTTGGAACAATTTTTCTAATATAACAAGCCTCTATAGAAATGAAAGTTACACAATACTATAAGCTCAGTGACTCAGTGGCTAGACAAAGTGTGAAGGAGAGGCAGAGTCACAACTATGTGTGACAAATGAAAACTCTTGTTTGTTTGTTTCCTGCCACCCTTTTTCAATACCACACAGAGTCTACAAAAGGATCACAGATTAATATTTTGAAATCAATGGTGTTTAAATATTTTGACTAAGGTACTATCTTTTTCCTGTGCTAGAGAACTAGAAGAATTGAAAACAGAAAAAATTTCCAGCTTTTGGTGATGTCCTGGAGAATGAATATGAAGCATTGTATACAATAGTAAGTGCTGGGGTTTCTTCCCCATACTACTGAGATCTTATGTATTTTAGCATATTCTTCAGGTCAGTCTATGCTTGCTTAATAGGAAGCTCTGTTTATATGAGAGTAAGAAGCACATTTCACAAACTTCTGAAAGCCTGCATATTCTCAGCTCAGAAATAATCAGGCACTGTACTATGAAAGAGACAATACAATAAACTTAAATAAAACTGAAAGACAAAACCCAAAGATTTTAATTATTTTCTTGGTGTTCTATACTTAGTCTATTAAAACCCATTTTTTTTTTCTTTTTAAAATTAGGAACCTATTTAACATCTACTTCAACTATCTGGGGGAGATTACTTAGATTTTACTAAAAGCAGACCAAAACTTTAGTATTTAATGCAGTACGTAATGCACTTTCAAGAGCAGGAAAGGAATTCCATGTAAAAACAAATGCAAGTTTATCAACTAAAATTCAAAAGAATTTCCTTCTCCCTTCACAGGTAAGCCATCAAGGCAAAAAAGGTGGGGCATGAGTTATTCTTTCTACAATATTCAGTTTTTCTTAGAGGAGAAGTTAACGGTCAATGATGGCAAGCAGCAGTGTGGTGGGTTGACCCAAGATGGCTGCCAGTCACCCGTCAGCCATTTTGCCTCCCTCTCCTCAACAGGACAGGGAAGAAAATAAGATGGAAAAGCTCAAGATACAGACAAGGAGATCACTTACCAGTTACCATCACAGGTTAAACAGACTTGGCGTGGGGAAAATGAATTGAATTTATTGCCAATTATAACAGAGTTGAATGGTGAGAAACACAAAAACTAAAATCTGCCCTCCCCGCCATTTTCCCAGGCTCAGCTTCACTCCCTCACTGCTGACTCCTCCGCCTCCTCCCCTCCGGCCTGGCTGCCGGCAGGGCCGGTCCTTGCACTTTGTCCCTCACTCACACTACACTTCCTGTACCTTTTCCAGAGGTGCCGCCAGCTCGGCTGCGGGGCTCCGCGGGGCCCTGCGGTGAGGCCGTTGGGGAACGGGCCGGGCCCAGCACGGGGCAGCTCCGCTGCCTCCGCTCCCTGCGGCCGCCCCACAGCGCCCCTGCCGCCAGCGCCCGGGCACAGACATGGGCACGCGCGGCAAACGGAGCTTGTAGCCCGGTTAGCCACGGCAAGTAACCTAAGGTGTGTTTGTCATCTAAAAGCTGCAGCCCGCGGTGCAGCTCTATCGCGACCCTTTTTTTTATTATTTTTTTTTTTTTACAGCAGGAGTACTTACCTCTTAGGCTGCAGCATCTGTGTCTAAACGAATGAATAAAGGTGAAGAATTTTGAGAACTGAATGTTACAGAAGTAACACATAGTGAGAAAAACAGAATGGGCCTTAAATCAACACACTTAAGGGAGATCTGCTCTGACAACAACTTGTTAATTTTGTGACAAGCTGTTTGACTACCTAACACAGAATTACGATAATCATAACCTTCTTACCAGTGCCTTGTCAATGACAGGTTTAATGGAAAAAAAGTTTGATTAGAGAAGATATTTCACCAAAGAGAAAGTGATCAACTGCTGCCCAGAAGAGAGGCAGTTTAGATATACGAGCCCAGGGAGGAAATGGAAAGAGCAGTTGCACTTGTCTATACGAGAACAAAAAGGCAAGGGCTGGAGACACTTCAACTGCCTGTGCTGGTGAGGGAGCATTTGGTCACTGCGGTGGGGGTATAATTCAGACATTATTGTTTGCAGCAGAATTCTGACGAAACTATAGCAAAGCCATGTGTGAAATATGGGGCTAAGAAAAGGAGTGGTTGCAATAGTCAGTGTAGCAGAGAATCAAAGTACAGGTAATGAGGGCTGGTCTAGCACAACAAATTGCAATGGATGTTCTTGGAAGATACCCCACAAAGAAATTTAGTAGAAGGTGGGTTGATTTAAGAAGAAAGAATGGATCTGTCCTAGAAATAGTTATCCTTTTATTTTTTTGCTAAAAGATTTATGACCAAAATGAGAAGACATTCTCCTTTTCTACATTTGTACATTATTTGTCCAAAGGTGCTAGAATTTTTTTTTTTCTCAGAAATGCTGAGTTTTATGGACCCTGATTAATTCTAAAGTCTTCTATAACTAAAAATGCAAGTCCTATGTTACATCTTCAACAAATACATTTGCTACAGTCAATGAAACTGAACAATAAAACTACTGAGAATCAAGTGAGAATCCTTATTTGTCAGCATTTTAAAGGAATTGTGCAAAGCTGAAGTATCTTATTTATAGAGATGAAAGTTCAGCTATTTAGACAATGAGTAATTTGGTTTCTAAAGATGAAAAACTCTAAGGAGTGACTGCAAGTGCTGCTGAAATCCTGCACTACAAGAGGTAATGCAGTTATTTTTTTCCATAGTATATTTAGTACACAGCGTTGCAAAGCTATAATTCCAGAATTTTCCTTCCGAGTCTATAACATGCAATAATACTACTTAGAAATGTCTGATCACAAAGTGTTTTTACAAGCTTACCAAAACCAGCAACATCTTTACTATTTCCAGTGCACATTTATGAAAAGAAGCTACCCAAACAAAAAAATCCCACCTTCAGTAAGATTGCTTATTTTTTATTATTGGTGTAGAGGTGCTTAAAATAAGCTTGATGACAAACAGATTAAAGGAAACAAAGGCCCTGTTTGAAAAAGTTTTTGTTGTGTTTGGAGGAAGAATGGATTAGTGCTCAAACTCATGTTTTGGGTGTCATAGGTAACTATGGAAGTAAAGGTTAAGTGCTGATCTGACCCCAAAGTCACTGGTACAGCCTTCAGCAGTTCAAGCAAGGTAACTTTTTCAAAAAGCAATGCAGAAGTATAAATATCCTACTCAAAAATTTCAAACACACCTTAATCTAAGTGCAAGAACTGTTTCTAGAGTAACATTAATTGTACTTATTTCTTCATATTTTTTCATACAAAAGTCATTTTTTTCTATTAGCATGTCTATTGGCACCAAATCTGTTCCATGACTAACACTGCAGTTGAGACCTCTACTATAGCATCAAGGTAAGAAATGGGGTTATCTTGTATATATGTAATATGGATATATCTTTAAAAAAAACCCCAAACATATGGTTGTTTTCTCTTTGTTTTAAGATGCTTTTTATGCAGATCCTTAGAGTGAGAGGTAGGTTAACAGGAAATGACATCCAGAAACACAAGACAGCCTAAGTAACTCATCAGCAGCTTAACCATGTGACAAACCCAGGGGCAACTTGAAGGCAGCTACTGCCTGTGGACTCTGCCAAGAAGCCAGATGCCATCACCAGAAAAACACCTTCCACAGCTCAGCATCTGTGTCCTAGCAGTGCTCTCCGCACAAAAGGAAAAGGAGGAGGAGGAGAAAGAGAAAGAGAAGGAAAGGTGCATATGAAATTGTTAAATAAAATGTATATACACATGAAAGCAATCCCTATTTGAATTTACAAACCTAAATCTTGGAAAAATCAAAGCTTTTGCTGGTGAAAACAAGATTCCTTGTTTTCAAGGAATGCTTTATGCTAAACATAAAATTTTTTGTTATGTTTTACAATATATTTGTGCAGGTGCTACCTGTTAAAACAGTGCATTTTATAAATCTATTCTGATGAAATTTGGATGTCTCAGTAGTATTTTCTCAGTTTGTTCTAAGAAAAAAGTTAACAAATCAAAATAAGGCAAGTTTTACAGATCTGATAGTACTGTGGGCCAGACCCTCCTCTCATTTTCATGTCTGCCACCACACAGAAAATACTAGCTTACCATTTAAGAATCAAGAAGTATGCAACATCAGCTTAACTCACAGGTTTATGCTAAATAACTGAGAACTATTTGGCTTTACATGGGCATATCTGAAATGACATCAATCTAGTACAGCTATGGGAAGCTGGAGTAACAATTAGGTAAAAAGTGCTTAATTTAGAAATTTAATAAATAATAAGCAACAATACACTGCAAAGATTTATTTTTTCTACAGAATCCAAGTGTCATAATATATGTATGTGGTTTCCTTCTAACAGCATCATTCCTTTCTTCCCTCTGTTTGTACATGCCTGACCTATCCATAGTGGACATAACATTCTGATTTTAAACACCCATATATCACCCTACCGCACAGTCCGCTCATTGTTACAGAGTGTGAATAGCCTCTACTTCTTATAATAATGCACCAAATACCTTTGCAAAAAGGCATTAAGGTGTAACATGAACAGGCAGCTAATCAATTATCATAACTAATGTCATAATACCAAAGATTGTTGCTGTGATTATTTATGCACTTGCTGGCTAATGTGCTCTGAGATTTATTACAGCCCAGTATGTGCAAACAAACTAACTGTATTTGTGAAAATATAAATAATATATTTTGTAGTCATAGATGGAGTTAGAAGATTTTAGTTTCCCCTATATATTCAGGTGTGGACCTACTGAAAAAAAAAAAAAACAAACCAAAAAAACCAATGGCTAAAAGAATGATTTTACCAATTATTCATATTCATCCACTTCAGATTTTTTTTTAACTATTAACACCAGTGATTTCAGTGTCTGTTAGTTGCTATTCCATATATTGTCATGGGAAATTTTTATGTGGCTCTAAATTCTACTCAATTCCTGTCTCCTCATGAGATACACATGCCTGTTTAGCGTCTCTCTCAAGCTGCAAAGTAACAGATACCTCATTTCATCACTGAGTGTCTGCTGGTTCCAACTCCTTTTACTGACCACAAATTCATTGTGCTGGTTCCAAAAACAAAAATCATTCTCAGTGCATCCACTGCCCTGCTGTGGATAATGGCCAACCCATAACAAAAATAAAAGAATCTCTACACATTTTAGACACTGCAGCTTGTATTGTTGTAGTACTGCAGAGTCAGGATCCCCTTATGCAAAATAACAGCTTTATTTTGTTAAAAGGCCTAACTTTAAGTGGACCATGGAATATTTATGGCTCTCAGTAGTCCTTTGAAAGAGTTATCTTATGTTTTTATGCCGATCATGGGTCAGAGGTTCAAATCAGCACTTCTTTCTGTCACTCCTTATATGTTTTACTATAATTTACAGCTCAGCAAGAGGACTCATAAAACAAAAGTGTCTATTTTACTTCAGCAACTAATTCTAGCTAATCAAAGCTTTCCAGCAAAACAACCCAGCATGAAACTCCGCGTGGAAAATATGCAGAGAACAAAGCGTTTTGTCAAATAACACATCTCATGATGTAAACACATATGTCTCTTATAGGAAATTTTATCGCTTCCACAATATCAGCACACAAAAGGAGCATTCTTGTTGCAGACCTGGTGCGACTGTGGAGCCATCGTCATTGGAAACAAGAGCCTGATTAGGTTCCCACACAGATATGAATAGATTTTCTTTTTTTAGTGTGATGCTGCCTTTCTTATTTCTTAAACAGACTAGTAATTGTGGCTGTAAAAACAGTGAATTGTGTTTGGACGACATTTGTGTCTTCGTATTTTTTTTAGCTACCCAATGACACCAATTATCCCATATGGTTGTCCTCTTCTGGAAAGTCTGAGTTAATCCACAGCTGTGAAGATGAAGACGCACCCAGCAGGCTCAAAATCTGGTGGGTCTCTTGTCTGCTAATAAAGTCCACAGTCTGCTGGACAGATGTTAAGAGGATCTGTTAAATAAGTCAGTGACAAAGATCCAGACTTCTGCTGGGGAAAATAATTAGCAAAACCATATCTATTCTTCATAGATTTTCATTTCTTGCCTCCTATTTTAGATAATAAAATTTTAATTACTTGATAGAGAAGAGTCTTGCAGCACATATAATAGGTCCTGCTCAAAATATGCATGGACTAAATGATCACATTGGCATGTGTTCTGAAGAAATGATAGATCTTTTTGTCCTTGTCTTATTCTGGCATGCTGTGGTTCCTGCACTATTATTTTAAGTTTGGTTTTATTTATCATAGTACAGGCTTGTATTGGGAGAGTCTGAATAAGTATTGTCAGCTATAAAATGTCTACTTAAATTTTTAATGTAATGGGAAATGTAAACTGAAGATTAAATTACCATTTGACTAATTTTTCTTTATATGTTATCAACATTGCTTATTGTTAAATAAAGAGATTACAGATAATTCTGGTCCCAAGGCTCATGCTGATGGTCTGGGAGAAAAAAAACCCAAAACAAACCAACCAACCAAACAAACAAGCAAAAAAAGTGGAATGAGAAGATACGTGCAGCAAGATCCATGTTTAGAGACTTACTCACTCATTTTTCCCCATCCCCACCTGTTATCATCATGGCCTGACAGCATAGACATCCAATCCCAAAGTCTCTCTCACAGTCATGTATGTTTGGAGAAACACTACAGAGTTAATATATATGCACCAGTGCAATAAAGAACTAACTTGCCTTCAGGCACATGTGCATTAAGGTGCTCTTAAGATCATTTCTGTTTCACTTGCAAGCTGTATTTCTCGTTCTTTTGACCTCATCCTGCTTTGACATAGTGAAGCAGAAAAGGCCATCACAACAGCTCCCTCTGCTTTCCTGCCTGAATGCAGGCAACTCTCATTTAGGCATTGTTCCTGAGATCGTGCCCCTTAAAAATCAAATGGCTTTAATTTCATTGAATTATGACAATTAAATACAATCTCTCAGCAACTGCCTGTTCACAACCTGTTTACTGTAAAGCTGTGGGCAAAGCCAAGAACGAATGCTTAGAGCTCAAATAAATTATCAATCACTGCAGAGAGCTAAGACAATGTATATAATTTGGCACCTGGCAGTTGCCTCCGCAATATTGTATTTGTTTCCCCTTAGGAAGTAAAGCCATCGGTTTATTAGTTTTACAGCACCTTGACAAGTTTCCAATATATAACGTCACCCCATCACCCTGTGAGGCTGCTGGGAATTTTTAATGAGACAGCATCAAAACAGCGAAAGAAAAGTTTACTCTCTGCAAAAAATATGAATTCAAAAATATATCCTAAAATTTGTATACAATCAAAGGTCGGATGGTACATTAGGTGTCTTATATCACCATAGAATATATCTAACATTGGCTCTATTGAAATAAAATAACTGCTCAGCTCACAAATCTGTGATATTTAAATGAGACTTCCTATTTCTTCCAATGTGACTGAGTCAAAAATCTAACCCTGTAAAAAGTAGGCACTGGTCCTGAGTCCCCCAGAGCGAAAACTGTATTTCTGCCATATCAGAAAAAAACAAAGGGCAGGCCAAAAGCTGACCAGGGGGACCAGAATAACAGCTACTAAAAAAATTTCGAAAAATAGAAAAAGAAAACCTTCTAGAGCAAATACGGAGCTTGTGCTTTCTGAAGAGCAATTCCCTTGTGAAGCCACTGACTGGAGGGAGAGGCAAAAATCCTCACTGACTTGGCGGTTGTGTCTCACCTCATTTCACTCTTTTTTTTTTTTTTCCCCCTCCCCTTTCCAAACAGACTGAGCCTTGGTCTGCTGAGAATATGATGCTAAGCCACTTTTCCTGTAGAGTTTTTAAACTGGGCCTCTGAGAAAGGGTTTGATACAATTCAATGACTGAAGTAATACCTTTGTCCATCTGAGCATTAAATGGCCCATTGAAATACAGCTTAGTTAGAAAGAATTTCAGTAAATGGTGCTTTCTAATTTTTTTTTTATTATTATTATTCCTCTCCCAACAGATTACAGCCTGGATCTGAAAATGCAGTTCAATCACTTTTGGTTGCCTCTCAGGTCAGGCCTTTAGCCAGTGTTAATTAAATATAACCCCTTTAGAATACTGGAGGTTAAATGAGAGCAACAAACTGGTCTTCTTCAAAATATAACCTCAAAAATATTACCTCATGTTCTCCAAAAAGCTGTAAAGTGTTTGAGAAGGTCCTCATTTAAACACATTGGTCTTAACAATGAAAATTTATTGGGGGGGGAGGAAGCCGTGCTAAATGCTATTTTGTTCAACAGCTAGTGATCACAAAACATTAAACACCTATTTCCATGCAATATACCATGTCTATTCTGTTTAAATAACACATATCATAAAGGAAAGTGCTGCAGCAGACAATTTAGGCTGTAGCAGCACATACAGCACAATTTTCAACTTGATAAAGTGAAACTATAAAGAATCAATGCATAAGTCAGACAGCTTCCATACCTAATATTCTTCCCTGCAGCTATTAGAAGTTCACATTTTTGTCTCTAGTAGGCATGAACATTAGTATACCTTCAATTTCATGTCTTCAGTCACATTTTGTTGTCTGTTCCATACAATTCGACCAGACCATGAAATTGGAAAGTAGCTGAAATTGTCTTTTTTCTTCTTAATGATTTTAAATGAGAAAGGGAGGTTTTTCTGTAAGCTATTTGTTTACTGCTTTGTAAAAAGTTTCCTAAAGTATTCATAACAATTTTACTATTAAATTAGTTGAAAGAAAGCTTTTTAATACACAGTAATTACTCTTGTCTTTCTGAACATGACTTTACTGTAAATACTCCTCCTTGATGATCCCTTTGTCCCAAGATTCCTTAGAAGAACGCAACCAAGCGATAATTCAGCATTATTGCTGCTTCAGTGCACTAATCGCTTAAAGAGCAGCAAGGACCCTATGTTTACTGCCACAAGGCTCCTACAGCCTCCTGGCCTAAGGCAGGCTTCCCAGCCCAGCAGCATCCAGATGTCAAGAGGAATATCCAGGTCCTGATGCAGCATGCCGCTCCATTCCAGTATGGCCTAAACATCTGTTTCATCTGCTGGCATACAACCTGCTGAATACACTGAGACCGCCACACAGAGTGGGGAACTGAACGAGGGTGGGAGAGAAGCACTGCGGTTGCACAGCTCAGTGTACGTACCACTGAAAAACCTCTATGCAGACACAGAAACTAACACAAAATGCTTGGAACTCCAAAACCGGAGTCTGATCATTTGCTGTCTCAAGTTGAACTCTCTGGACTAAAAATCTAGACAAATAGTAGGAAGGACAGTGTGATAATTAAAAAAAACCCCTTTCTACATATGCTTAGCATTTTTATTCCTAACACCTTAGCTTCTCATAATACTAATTTTACACTGGTTTAATTATTTATGGCATAAGAAAAGAATAAAGAAGAAAATGCACAGAAGTATGCAACACAAATTGCTTGCTGCAGTTATAACAACAGCTTTTTATACAAAATACTTAAAAACAAGGTGAACTTAGGCATCTATTACATATGTTTAATTTCCTATAGATTGTAACTTGGGAGTTCTAAAACAATAAGCATCTTTGTCTAAAAGATATGTAAACATTGACATTTAATCTTGAGGCATGACAAAAACAGCAAGCATTTTAGTAGCTCTAGATTAAGTTCTGACAAGGAATAAAGGAATGCTAACTGTTCTCATCTCTTCCACTTTGTGTACCTATTCTCTTGTATTTTTTTAGCAACAATAACAGAATAGTTGCATGCTACCATGCAAATTCTTTGAGTTGTTTATGAAAGCAAGATCAAAGCCCAAACTGAGAGTGCATCTTTTTTTTCCGCTGTATTTTTCCTCAAGTGGAGGAGCTAATGAGAGGTAGTTTAACTGGGAGTCTTCCTCTGCAGTTGCAGAGCAGGAGCACTTTCACAGTGCAGTCTCCTGGCTTGCTCTTTTCCTTGGCCAGCCTGGGGACATGGCTGACCGCTGTGTGCCAGAAACAGAAGCACAGAAGGCAGGAAGGACTAAATACTTCTGTGTCCCACCCCCACCTGGGGTGAGCACCTGTACCCAGACACAAGGAAGTCTCCCTCAGACCTTCCCTTTAAACACACGCTCTGTGAACCCAAACAAGGCACCGTTTCCTTTGTGCCACTCACGAAATGCATACACTGTTACTGCGTTACTGCAGTGTCTGAACTAGGTATATCTGAACACGGTCAGAATGTATTCCTACTGAAGACGAAATGTGAGCATTAGCAAAGTCTGCTATTTTAATAAATAACGGAATGTAACTTCATCAAATGTCTATAGCCATTTCCTCTGCAGGAGGACAGCAGAAACCTCAATATAATCTTCCTTTTAAGCACAAAGATTTGCATTCCTTCATTCAATGCTGTCAGATTACTAATATGCTCCTTTTTGATCGCAATTCTCCTGTTGTTTGCCATATACAGGAAAGAACAATATTAACTTATCTTTGTGATTCTTTCAGATCATATGTTGTACTACACAGCCTGGAAATTTGCAAAAAATCTTTAACTTTTAAAAATTATTTTACAAAATAACTGTGACATATTTTGCTTAAAACTATTATATATTTGATATAGAAGTAAAAAGATAAATAAGATATAAGTTCATTTAAGCCTAAATAACTTCGGTAGAAAGCCAGTCACAGCAAAGGACAGTTGCATTTGCTTGAAAAAGTAATTTGAAGTTTCCAGAGGATAGTCTTATTCAACAAAAAATGTGAAATGTTAAAGATAAATCTTTGTGTGATTTTCCTGTTTGCTTCTATTAGAATTTGCTTTTAGTATTTTTATAGCATTTTTATACCTCATGAAATTTTGGGATAGCACTAAAGTTAGCAGAGTAACAAGCTCACCTAGGAAAGCAAGCAAGAACCAGGAAGCATGGCTCCAAAGATACCTGCAAACAAAGGCTCTAGTATTTTAAACTCCTCCTGTATCCAAGGAAAGCAAATAAGCATCACTTATTTAATATAAAAATATAACCAGATTTATCAGGAAAATACAAAAATATAACCAGATGGTTGCATCGGAGTGCAGTTTTTTCATTCACTGTACACTATGATAATATTACCTTCTCTGGTGACACTATAAATCAAATTATTCATAGAAAGAATTTAAAATGTTTTCTGATATTCTTTTAGAAGTTCTTCCAAAAATCAGATTTTTTTATTCCTTACTGATAATATAAAGTATATCTTTAACAATAAATGTGAGAGGTCTATATGAAGAGCAGGTAACTCATGAATTCAGACAGTTTCACACACTTCATGTGTAGAAATGTGTTATGGACTAAAGCCAGTGTAAAAAAAAGGAGCTGCTTAAAGAGAACCCCTGTGAGAAGGGAAACAAAATTATATGATTGAAAAGCAATTAATTACAGTAAGTTTGCTGAATGGACGATAGTTATCAAAGCTTATCAAATTGTGCATTTCAGAATTTCATATCTTTATTTTTGAAAAATGTTAACACATAGATGGGCTTTGTGAGAGAAATCAGGAGTCTCATTCAGGCTCATGTCAGCAGGATTACAAGCAATTATGAGTAACTGCTCGTTGAGCTGTGTGAAATGAGTTGGTGAATGAGTTTCCTAGTAAGCACATGTCCATGTCACTGGTACGACTGCCAGTAATGTAGCAAATCTTAGTTGAAGGGGTCTAAAAACATAATTATTCTCCTAATCCTACAGGGGATGAAATCAATCCAGGACAGAAGATGGTTGTGCAATTCCTGCTTCTAGTGTAGACCTTCTAAGTTTGTCAAGCTGGCAGCAGACAGGAAAACAGAGGCATAAGTAAAAGCAAAAGGAATCAGGACATGGAAAAAATAAGTGGCAGTAAATCTTCTCTAGAAATATTTCTTGACATCTGGCATAGGTTGGTGGGTTCATTCACTGTCTGCCCACCCAGATGGAGAAATTGTCAAGTATAACGATTGCAGTATTTCCCTGTGTAGAACCACACAGACATTCAACAAGAAAACTGGACACTCACCTACCACTGCCAATCATACTGAGAGGCAAAAGCGCTACAATTACATTTCTACAGGCTCCCGTGACAGAATAATGAGACACCATCCAAATAAATGGGTAAAGTCAGGAAAAAAGTAGAGTCCCATTTAAACTACCTCTCTCCATTTCCACATCTGAACCTCCACCTTGTGAGTAGATGCTGAGGCAGCTCTACATTTCAGAGCTGAATTTTTGAAAGTGCTGCTTGGGGTTTGAAGCCGTAAGGTTTTCCTGGTTTTATAAGAGCCAGACAGTTTGTGTGGTAGCTCACAGCCATTCTATTATTTTTATGAGTGAAAATGGACGAAAGACAGGGATATAATAAATATATACTGGCTCTACTGATCAGGAGAAGCTTTATCAGTCAGCTGGGGCACATCTGTGAAAAAAGTTGCTCAGGTGTATCTCTAGCATCCCACTCAATTAACATTCCATTAAAAATGGTTTGTCCCCGTTCAGCCTGCTGCGTTACCTGATAAGTCAACATATTTTAAATGTACATTTAAATGCAGAAAATAGTGAAATGTTTTCTTTTTAAAGCAGAAAACAAGCCCAGTTTACAGGTATTTTAAAGCATTAGAAATAACTGTGCTTTACAGGATGCTTAGCAGATCTCTCACACTGATCTTTTACTGTATATTTAGAATGTTCATGCACCTTCAAGGAAAATTAAATATTTTCCTTAAAGGAAGTGCACACAAAATTATGCAAAGCATATTCAAATGAGCTTATAAAAATTACATCTAAAAAAATTCACATTTGCACCTCAAAACCAGGTAACTGGGAACTTACCATTACAAATTCATTGTAAGCTGATACATTTTACACGAGTAAATGTGAATTTGGCATAAGATTCTCATGCTTGCTGAACTGCAGTGAGTGCGATGATATTTCAACAACAGTGCTGGGACCAGATTAAAGTGGTCTGATCTTAGCCCTCCCTTAGGTGCTGAAGACTGCAGTAGAGATGGCCTGTACTGGATGAACTACCACGGATAGTTCACAGATGTGTTATTTAATAAAGCAGTGGACTAGTTAAATCCAGTGACTTGTTCTCTTGTGTGTAGGACAAATGGTGCAACTTCTTTGAAAGGACTCTTTTGTTTCTCACTCCACTACCAAAATTGCCAGTGGACATGATAACACACTCCCACCATTCCTGCACCTGAAAAACTTCTTCATTTGTTTCCATGCTCAACTATTTGTTGTAATTCTTGCGCAACACCAAAATACATGCTCTGTTGTGTTGATTTCACTAGATTTTGTGCATGATTCCTTTAAGTCTTGAATAATCCCTTAATACTGACATTTAAGCATGATGCATTTTTCTCCCTGTATTCCTTAAGATGCTGCTCCCTCCAGTCTCTTTTTTTTCAGGACTGCCATGCAAGCCTTCTGTTGTGCCTCCAGCCATATGCAGCCTTCATGCTGAGTCTTAAGAATAGACAGATGATTCCAATACTTTCTATGAGTTAGGACACTTTTCTAGTTTCTCAGTCATATGGATTCTAAAAACATCACAGATCAAATACATCTTACACAAGCAGGGTGTTGGAGTCAATACCACTCCTATTTAATCACCTAAAAAGACTCCACTCAGTGATAGCAGTATCTACACACTGATTTGATGAGTTCTATGTCATCTTCTGTGAATTTCCCTTTCTTTCTGAATTGGGTGAGTGGGAAGGAATACTCTCTTGTTATCAAAGACGCTCTGAAATAAGCCAGGTGATGATATCTTTTCCAGTCCATGCATCTTTAAGAGAATCTCCTGCTTCCTTTGAGCCTGTGTGTATGTGTATATATGTCTACACCTAGAAGCTCTTGTCTAACTATCCTTATTCCTAGAACTTTTAATTCAGATGAAAGGTGAGTTACTAAATTTTCTTTTTCTGTAGCAATTAGTCATGAAGGAATGATGATACAGAAGTGTATTATTTTCCTTTGTGTATAGATCTGACTTAAAAGTCATTTTTATCTTTAATTTGATTGCTGCTAAGTTCCTAAACATATAAATATATTAGCACCTTCACAGGATAAAAATCCTTTGTGTCTATAATTTGTAGCCAAATTAAGCAGCTTGCTCTATGGTTATCAGAAGTATAATAAAATTCCAGAAACATATTCACTTGGAGCTAATTCCTGTTAAGGCATACACCATATACACTTCTAGAAAGCTTGAAGGAATCCACTTGCCAGCGCAGAGTATGCCTCACAGCCAGCCTGTTCCCCAAAGGGATGCCACAGTTTTAAAAGAGCTTTAAAAAAATGCGCTCGCCCCTGATGGCACTCTGTAGTACTGGTGCCTCTGGTGCTCTGTCAGTAAATGCAGCAGGAACTTATTTGCTTCTTACTGGCTTCTGAGTGAATACGTACCCCAGGGAGGGAGCTTTGCAAAGCACAATTATTTTAAAATAGAGCCTGGGCTTTCAGTGAGGGGCAGCCAGTGGTTAAGGCAGCGAGAACGTCTTGTTGACGCTGGGGGCTCAGCCTCCTTCAGTCACTTGGGCTCAAGCTTCTGCCTTGATACAGACTGAAGAGACACAGAAAACCTCCTGCGATCCAGGCTATAAGGATGACATCCTTTTAAACATACAAGTTTCCTGATAAGTGAGTTTATGTCTGTGCCATTTATGATCTCAATGGTAAATTCTCCCTGGAACACAGCATAAGGGCCTGGAAGGCAGCTGTCCTGCATGCTAAGGTCTAAAGGTGCAAACAATGGGAATCCTGCCAGGAGCCTGATCCCTCGCTGCCAGACTGAAAAGTCTTTCCTCTTGGGAGAGGAGAGCAGGCACAGGACAGGAGCACTTCCCAAGGCAGAGGAGGGGTTGGTCATTGGAAGAGAACAGAAACAGAGAGCTGTGCCAGACTGGGTGACAGTTTGGTGGCTGGTGTCCTCTCTGCAGTGGGGGGAACACAAGCCCAGGACTGGACTTAGCCTTGCCACACCCAAGACTAGAACTGCTACAGACTATAGAAACAGGCTCTTTCTTAAACATTCCTATAAAATTTTTATTAAATAATGTGACACTGTTCCATTAAGCAAGACATGCTGTTTAAAGCAGCCATTGGAGATGCAGGGCATTAAATGGGTGAGAAAAGGGTCTTGCAGCTGCAATGCTGCTCTGCTAGGCTGATTACTCTAGCTAGTGGTTTTGTTTGTTTGTTTGCCCATTTTTACTAGCTTGAAGAGAATAGGAAGACTCCCTCTCACTTCAATCAGGGATGCCATTACTGCAGGAGCTAGGAAAATCTTCCTGGCCAAATTTCATCAGAATTTATGTTTTACTACAAAAAGTCTCAATTTTGATGGGCTATCTTTTCCTAATGAAAATCACTTGGCCAGATAATTCAGGGCTGAAGATGAGAAGGAGCAGGGGAAGATGGAGTATTGAGAAATTCTGCAAAGAAAGGAGGTCATATGGTAAAATAATGACTCAATGAGATCATTTTCATTGATACTGCCATTGATATAATTTAACTTGATAACACAGATATAACATACAGAGACATAAACATTCAAGTAGGGAAAGGCACAAGTATAACTATTTCATTGATTTTAATTAAATTTTTCTAAGTATTGCAAGGTTGGCATATTTTAAATTTTATTTTCATTGAAGGGCTTGCTTGGTCTCTCAGAGCCCTAATAAAATCTCCTTTCAACCTCTTTCCTTCCTCTGCTACATCCTAAATTTCTTCATAAGAAAAGGACCAAAATATTTAATTTACTACTTCCCTATACTGAAATTTGCACACACCATTCCCTTAATTTAGGCCACTATTCACTGTATCATAATAAGGAACATTCTGTTAAAATATGCCTACCTAGATCTCAGTAGTCTTTGAATGCTAGATAAAATCATTCAATAAGGCTAATGAAGACAGAAACTCTGCCTGTAACAATATTAAGTTTGTTTTCTCTAGTGATTCGAAGAAGTGAGCAATCTGTCACTAATACATTGAGGGAAATTACTTGTCTTGTAGGAATTCCCGCTGACAGTCATTCACTCACAGTGCTGACCCAAACATCTACCCGCTGACAAACAAATTACAGTGTCTAACTTTGAAAAGGTAACTAGCTGGTTTTAATTTTGATTGGTCTCACCAAATCTCTTCCACATTTACCCAATCCCCATTCTTCGTTGTGTTAAAAAAAAAAAAAAAAAGGAAAACCCTGTGGCTTTTGCATTTGAAAAAATTATTATTGCCTACATCCGAGAGTGTTATGTCAGATAAAACTGTTAAACTGTGTCTAACCAACATTAAGACTGGCAGCCCTGCCAGTGACTGACTGGGTGAGTGAACACATTACTGAGACAGCATTGTAGAAATTAATTTTCTTCAATAAAGTGATTTTTAAGGCTCATATATTTCACAATCTAAACATATGTCACTGTTTCATAAACAAAATAAATGGATTAAAATAATATATTACCAATATGCTGACACATGGAGATATTTTAATTAGAAATACTTAAGCTGTGTGATATTTAACTGCTGTATTTGTTGAAGAGGAGCATGCATCATTTAATAAGACGTAAGGCAGGTACATCACTTTGCATGATGTGGTACCAGAGTGGGACCAAATCACCTCCAGCATGAGTTATCACTATCAGATCATATTAGCCCCTCTAAAAAATTGCTTTAAAGTTACAATGTATAGAGGAAACTCCGTAAGAGCAGCAGTCCACTAAAACAGCTTTTTCATTGAAATAATAATTCACCAAGATTCTAGTTCCTGAGAATAATATTTCTTCATAAAAGGCCGCATTTAACATCTTAGCTATTTAAAGGCCATATTTACATGACTGTCGCATTACATTGGCCTCTTTCCTGTACATTCTTCTTGACTTACTTTAAGGAGCAGCACTAAAATAGCTGAGGAAAGCAAATGTCAACTATGTCCTGAAATTTATATGTGTGAGAGAATTGGAATAAGTAGAAATGTAATATATTGTTTACTGTACCAAGTGCCCTCTGTTCTCTAAAGGTCAAAAGCACTGTAACCTTAGAGTTACAGTTTCTGATTGTTCCCAGGGTTAAATACATTATCAAAATTAATGGTTCAAACCCCTCAACCTTCAGATATATGAGTATTCATGCCTCCATCTGCTGAACTGTTCAACTAAAAATAGCATTCTTTGGCCTTCCCTCTACTAATATTGCGCCCCTGAGGCAGACTATGCAATGCTTCAGCAGCACACTGGAGCTGCACCCAGCAGTATAAAAAAAGGTCATTTATTTTATCTGCAATTAAAAGACAGTATGGAGGAGTAGGATGAGATGGGAAGGGAGAAAAGAAATAGACAAACATGTTTAGTTAATTTTTTTTTTTAAATGGATTATAAAAACTTCAGACTTCAAGAACACAGCTGCAACTATAGTTAGGGCTTGCCAAGGTTCATTAGTGCTATAAGTGATAAATTTTGAAGGACAAATTACAGAAATAGTTTGGGAAAAGAGTTATGAACGAGAGCTTTTTTGTTTTGCTTCTTTTCCTAGAGCTTGCTTTGTTTAGGAATAACTCCAGCTAGCATCATTGTAGTGCTTCCATTTCTATCAACAGTTTATCAGTAGTGGTTGAGAGAGTTGCGACATTTCCTTATTTACCTCATAGACTGCTTTGTAGAAATATCTAAGAATGAAGGCAGATTTTTTTAAACAATAAAAAGCATGTAGTAACATTCCTTGTTTGAAAGTAGGGACATATAGGTGGCACCTCTGCCACCAGTGAGACTTCCCAGTAACTAGGTTGCTGCTACCAGCACAATGGGAGCTGGTAAAATCCATTTCATGATCAAGTTCACTTATTTAGCACAGTATATCTAGAATCAGTTAATGTCAGTGCAATCGTGACCACTAGGGAAAAAATTCAGGGAAATAGGAAAGGGGAGAAACTCCAGAGAAAGTGGGTATAAAAATGAGGACTAAAGGGAAAATTATGGACAGGTTTTACTGCTCACACTGATTAATTAAAGCAACACGCTTTTGTTACACACATGCATCAGAACTGGTTCACACACCACTGTGCATACCTGCTACAGGTGTATTTGGTAATATATCTGTAAACTATTTAGCAGAAGGTTGATTTGACAGGATTCACTCACAGTTGTTTGAAGCTGAAGGGGTGAACAGAAATAGCTTGGTCCTTCTTCTTAGACCATATCTAGAGAACTGTTCCCTCATCAGAAAGAACGTCCCTCATGCCTAGACTCCTAACAAGGCATGTAAATAATATCACACATAGTATTTAAATCCTGTCCAAGTTGTTGAGGAAACTGGTGAGATGGGCCTGAGCTGTCAACGGGAAGTGTGGAACACAGAGTGTCTTTTTGTCAAAACCATAATCAATGCCACTCTCGTGAGATCAATATACAGATAAAAAGAAGCTATCTGATATCAACCAAAAGCAGAGCAAGTCACCACTTCAGGAACACAGAATGGCATAAACATACGGCAATTATTACTTGCTTTCAGGATACTCAAAGCTACAACTAATATTAATGGTATTTTACTACTAGATGATGAATGTGGTGCAAAATCTTAAGAGTAGATGGGTCAAAAAGGACTGTTGCTGAAGAACAACTTAATATTTTTTAATTATTTTTTTTTAATGAGAGGCCCATAAGAGTGTGACTTGAGAAATTCCTAGATACGATTTCTATAAAGTTCTTTAACTCACGGAAATACATAATCCACTGGTAAACACAGAATGCAGAGAAAATACATTTTGATACCAATGCGCTAAACAGCTTGAATAAGATGGGCAAATCATTAATTACAAATTGCCCACTGGAGCAATATCCTCTGTGGAATAATTGTTGTCATTACATGATGTACCTGGGAGTAAATTGTTTTCTGTGCTATTAGATTCAGAGCTTCCATAGAAGTTGCCCTAACACATAGAAAGATGAGAACACAAAATTGCTGCTAGCTCCTACCTGAAGCATGATCATCTCAACAATACATAAGAGAAAAAAGTGGAGAGATTTTAAGCTTGAAGCTGACAGGATTTCCACTGCAGCTCGATATGGGTTATGGAATATAATTTTGGAATAGTAATGCCCCAGTAAAGCTGAAATGTTACAGATGCTGTAAAGCTTTTTTAATTGAAATAGCGTTCCCTCCCCAAGTTCTCCAAACGTAGATATCACACACACGCTCACATGTAGCAACAAAACCAAACCTGCAAATGAATTAGCTATTTCTCCCACTGGTTGAAAGGAACAAAGATTAGTTTTGTGATCAGTATTTTTAAGAACCTGGAAAATACTCAGATACCATGGTCACAGCATTCATGTAAATAAATAAGTGGGTGGGGTGCATGAAAGAAAGGAAGCAAAACAGAGAAAGAAGGGGGAAGGGAAGCAAAGATGGAAAAATGAGATGAAATGTTACACCCCTAACAGTCTTCATGACGCATCAGGTATAACAGCAAATTCCCTCCAACAAACACGCCCAAATAAGTGCTCATTTAGGGAACACTTAGGGAATTTACACAAAGATAATATTAATAGTAAGAGGAAATAAAATTTAGTTTGGCCAAT
This sequence comes from Caprimulgus europaeus, assembly GCA_907165065.1. The sequence goes on from OU015539.1 coordinate 12,898,708, forward strand.
TTGATAATCAGATGAGCAGGTATCAACTGAAGGTTAAGTACTCTATTACTTAAGCTATTATGACCATGAAACATTAAAGGCTTTGAAATCCCATAAAAGTGAAATTCACATAAAATAGAAAGGGGAAGAACAAACGAAAAAAACTATTTTCCAACAAATATGTCTGAAGGGAAATTCTGTCCCCTCAAGCACTCAAACAGTTCTCAATTTATTAGCACCACTTTCTTTGCCAGTTGCTTTCTTTTCTCTTTAATTGTGCTCGTCATGTTTAACAGCTCAGTCTATAATTTCTGCAAATTAATGAAATTGCACTATTGCTGTAGGTTCTGATAAAGACTGATGTGCAAATAGATCTGTGAGTCAAGCTACAAATGGATCTTTTAAAAGAAAACAATTGGGAATGTCTGTGTTTTGGATCCTGTTTCCTTTGCAGCTGAACAGTTTTTATGCTTTCCTGCCTTACAGTCTTGTGTAGGCTCACTATTTGTTGTACGGTATTTCAAAGGTAGAAAAACAGTCTCTCTGTTCACAAAGCTGATTTTGTACTTTTCTGAAGTATTTTCTCAATTAAAGCTAATGAGACTATTGCTTTAATAAGTATTCAAATACATATTTTCAAAGGAAATTTGCTATTTTTCCTTTTGAAAAATTGCCCTTTGGTTTGAAGCCTGTCCAAGGTACAGTCTTAACACAATACTATCACGATCCAGCAGTATTTTGGGGAGGTCTTCCCCTGCAGTGTCAGGGTGCTCTCATTTCAAATTTTGATTGTAGGTTAGGTCAGACACAAGCCCAAGGGACACTTTTTTGCCAGTTCTGGACCATCAATGAACAGTGAGTTCTGGTCCCATTCTCATTTATCCTAAGTTAACTTAGCAAGAAGAATATCAGCATTGGTTAAAGACGAGAGGGTTTTTAATTTGCTTTGGTCCCTCTGGAAAATGATGTAAGTGCAGAAGGGTAAGGAAAGCAGATACTTGGATATTAACATGGCAGTACTTTGCTATTCTAGGCACAATTTATCCCTACTTTGCATCTGAACCCAAACCTAACCTAACTCAAACAGAGGTTTCAAAGGTTTACTTGCAAATAGTTACATGCATCTTTAATGGCCTTTCCTCTCATGTTCACTGTCACTTCCTTTCCACACATTTTAACTCTGAAAGCTTTTGACTGTTTCTTCATTATTTATGATATTGTTGTGTCTTTTCTTGTGAAATTAAAAACTTCTTGCCACAAAAAGCTAGTGAATAATATGGAACATAAATCTTTCTTTCTCAACATTTCATTCTATATATGCCAAAAATAAATAAATGACCAAACCAAGGCTCACAACTGTGCTTGGCATCTGACCAGCTTAATGCATGGGAAGGTTGAGATTACCTAAATACAGAAGCTAAGAGAGTTTTCAATTTATTGTATTGTCAGCACCACACTGTCTGAAAAAAAAAGGGAAAAAACCCAGTAACACACATTTGTTTTGATATACTCACTGCTCCAATTAAAAGTAGTGCAGCTACAGGAGAAAGACTAAATGAAAACAAAGTACAGAAAGATCTTTGAACATATCTCCCATCAACTGGTCATATAATTTTAAAAATACCATTAACTCTGCCAATACAAAACACACAGAACAATGTCTTTCACTCGCAGTATCAAGGTTGACAGCACGTTGCTATATTTGCAGTACCGTAAGTACATAAGGTGTTAATCCTCCTGGGCTGTGCTCAAAAATTATTTAACATTCAGACTATTATTTAGCATACAGCTGGTTACCAGTTTTCCCCTAAAATGTTGGCTTCAGTCCCACATTTTTTTGTTCTGGCACATACCTGGAGCTGTAAAGGGCTGAGTCCAGAAGCAGCAGCAGCTGCCATTGTTGATGGAATGAACTGCACAGGGTAGTTATCACCTGTCGGGAGAACAATGCGTGCAGGTTCAGACAATGAGCAGAGAATAGCAGCAGACAAGTGCAAACACGGACCTAGGATTGCCTGTGCTCCACAGCACTCCTCTAAGCCTAAACATCTGCAAAAACAAAAGCCTTCGCTGGGTGCGGGCTTGCCATGCTCCCTCGGAACTTTTTTTGTTAGCAGATAGCTGGTAGGCAAACTGGCAAAACATAAATACGATACTCGTGATTTTCGTTTCCAAAAGCAAATGTGCAAATCAAGCGTCTAAGTTTGGGCACAGAATGGGCCTTAAGGTCGCAGACACACAGACAAGATACCCCAGGAAACTCTAGTGATTCCCAGAGAAAAAAACCTGTTGTTGCCACATGTTTCTTAAAACAGGAGAAATTTGTCATAACCCCCCAAAAATCATCTCTCTTTAATGCAAGGTGATTTCTTTGCAGTATCGAGTGGGTCTTTCCTGGGAAAGCTTCCTCAGCACAGGCTGAGGTGGTTTCTTGTTTTGCTTTTAGGTTTTCTGTGTTGGGACAACTCCTTTAAGGTATCCATAGAGAAAAACAAAAATTAAATCACTTTTTAAAATAGCTCAAAATATAATTTTAACTTTTTCTTAGACCTGGTATCCTACTGAAGTTGATAGATTAGATAGTGCAGCTACATGAAGTTTCAGGCACTAAAATGTCTGTGTTCTGTTCACCGAAATCTGAAAATGTGTGCTCTCTGCATTGAGGGGACAACAAATACTCCAGAAAATAAGAGATACTATCGATCCAAAATAAGCAACATTATATCTTACAGTATCTATGTGTGTTCCCACTTCTAAGTCACTGCCACAATGCATCACACAGTGCTGTTGAGCCTTTAATCAATACAAAGAATGAAGGAAGGCTGAAATAATTTAGCAGTGTAATCTGTAATATAAAAATTAACACAGTGATGGATAAATTACACAGTAACTGATTTAATGGAATATCAGTTTCACTCAAGCTACTTATTTAAAGCCAGTGTTATGTACTATCTGTAGGCTACATTTTAACAGGCTGCTCCTCTGCATTTGAGATTTACAGTAATCAGTCTGTTTCACATGAACTTTTCCACACTGAAAGCAGAATGTAGCAATGAGGGAAAATACAGAAATCCAAAATAATATAATCAGGACATTCCAAGAGTTAGATTTTTTTTGTCAACCCCGTCAATTAAATAACAATAGCTGAAGTCTTTGCAGCCACTGGATTCCTCAGAACTCTCTTTTTTACCACCTGAAGTGCTATTGTATTCAGCTCAGTTTAAATATTTGGTTGTTTCACTTTTTAAATAAATTGTACATGTCTAATCCACAAGGTCTCTTCACATCATATCCATAATACCTCATCAGACCATTGAGCACAGTATGTGCTTGTACACAGTCCAGTAACAATTGGATTCTGATTGCACATGGAGCTCTCCTACAATGCATTCACTAACACTATATTGTACTGGTGTCCTACGGAGTAATGTTCAAAATACCTCCTCTTATTTTCCCCTTTCCATGAGGCTGATTTTAGTTTGTAGCAATGTTGGGGTTTTTTTCCTTTTTTTAAAAAAAAGCAACGAAAAAACCCTAGCTCTTTTTCTTGAAGAACTAAAGATGTCTCCTTATGGTTAAATAATTCTACTCATCCCTTTGATATTTATAAAAAATTATCTGAATAAATAAGATCCTAATCTAAGTTAAATAATGTTTCTTTCAAAAATATCTTACAAGGTTTTAAAAAAATCACAAAGATGTTGAATTAATGATGCTCTAAATGGGGGGGAGAAGTAACCATCCGAGTTATCAGCATGGACTGCCTTGCAGAACATTTTGGAGGCATTCTTTCTTTAAATATCATGAATTATTCATTCCTGTTCCACACAGCCATCTCTTCTTTCTCCCTCCCCCTCCACATACACTTTTTAAGTTCAATACCAGTTGCTTTATTTGTACTAAAACATTTTCCATGTCAAACATATTTTTAAAAAAATCAAACTCTAAAAGAATTCCCTGCGGCACTCCTTTTTCACAGCTGTCATGCTTCTATGGTTTGAAATAGATGGATATTTTATACACACACACTCTCACACACACACGTGCGCACACACACACACACACAGAGTTTTTTGGCTTCACAGTTAATTTAATAGTATCTCTACCACACCCTGTAGTGTTCTCTTGCTCACCTGCTGGCTGCAGTTATTTCTTTTGTTATGGGAAAAATAATTTTACAGTTATGTCATTTAGTTGTTATTAAAACAGAGGACTGTCCCTTTCCCCCCTAATTTTAACATGTTAAATTATGGCTCAAGTCCTAGTACGTTAGTAGTATCTTTGTGCTGAGAACAAAAATTAATACTCTTTCAGCTCCGGAGTACTGTGCTGACATCAAGACACTTTTTTTCTCCCTTGAGGAAAGTAAGCATGCAGGAAGTGGACTGGTTTTAATTTTTAATTACAGAAGGTACACATTTCCCCCCCTCTCATTTTCTCAGTGCAAGAATGGCTTAAGAAGCTTCTCAGTCGCTGTTTTGGCAAGAAATCAGTCAATGTATTGTGGCATTTTTTTTTTCAAATTTGTTTCTCAATTTGGAATGCTTGTGTGAGGATCCATTCTTTTAAATTTGTACCAAAGGCAGCAGAACATGTTCCAACAGGTCTGCTTTAGGTACTGGTGTGTGCTGGCCTTTGATAACCAGGAGTGAGAAGAATGCTGGAAGAAGAAATTCTGTCATGTTTTGCAAACTGATCTCTTCAATCTCCTTGCTGCGCTGATCATCTATTTACATTTGGCTGCTGTTGTTTATATATAAATTGGTGTTTACAAGCCATGGAAAAGCATGCCAGACTTCTGTTTCATTTGTCAGGTTGAGCAACATTTCCAAATGAATAAAAGCAGTGAGCAATTGTACCGTGCTGTTCTACACAGAAATAATGTAAATGTTTCTTTTTGCCTTGGATGAAGTGACGAAGCTTAGTGGACTTTATTTGTAGGATGTACGGACTTACTTTCCAGATCAAGGCTTTGTGAGCTGTGGGGAAAGAAGGATGTCTGGCTCTTGTGAGATTCAGAGTAGGGGGAAAGGTGTTGCTGTATTACCTATCTTTCCTAAAACACAACTGTAAGACATAAGTTGACTCTCCTCATCTGCCTTACAAAGTTTTCAGCTTGATGATGGTTTCACCATTTGGTGACTGTAAATTACAATCTGTCTCTTCACACATGGACCTCAAACTGCCACTTGCACATTCTCTATGTGTACTCATAGAATAACAGGAAATGGAGTTGGAAGAGATCTAAGAGATCACAAACTCCAGGCCCTACCCTCCCAGGCATGATGAACAGACCAAGGAAAGTGCACCTCTCCTCAGGGTGTTGTCAGAATACAGCAAGGATATGGACGCCCACCCCTGCAATATTCCCACACAGGGCATGCATTTTGTTTGTGCAGGGACATTAGGATTGAGGAAGAATTTAAGAGGTAAGTGGCTAAGGCAATACTATGGAGACCCGAGTTCTGCTTTTGCTCTGAGCAGGGTTTGCTGCAACATAGCCTTATTGCCATCCTCACGTTGCAGCAGAATCAGTTGCCTCAGGAATTGTTTGTCTGTGGGTAAAGTGCCAATCCCGGTTGAAAATATTTAGGAGTGAGGCACATATGGATTGCTACAACAAATCCTAAGGTTACAGATTCTTTGTTCCAACCAGTAAAACCCAACAGGGAACACATGACAGATTTTAACCCAGTCCTGGGGAATTTCCATTGGAACCAGCCTCATGTAGCACCTCTGTCATGCAAAGATACGCAGTCGATTTGATGCGTGCTTTCTGTCCTCACCTGCCAAGAGGAACAGCAGCCTCCTGAAAATAGGGTACTGTGCTATGTAAAATTTAAAGCGCCTTACAGCTGTAGGAAAACACTTCTGAAAGGCCTGTTCTAAATGGAAACTGCAATGATGGATATCAATGAAATCCAAGATGATGTTAGTTATGTGGATTAGGTACTGTAATCAAGGAGTTTAATTAGTTTGATGACAAATTTCTCACAGTATTGGAATGTTTTGAGGTCCATCCGGATGACAATAAGCCTGACAGTTTTGTTTGTTACATTCATTGATTTCAAAGGAGTTACTGCTGATTTGCCTCAATGCAAGTAGAAACAGAATTAGGCCAAAATGTTGGCTCCATTGCTCTCTATTTTTGACACCAGCCTAGGAAAACAGTCACCATTTTCACATTTCATTGTACTGCCAGCGTAGCAAGATCTCTTGTAAATTATTTCTGGGTATAAAGCAGAATGACTCAGGTAGGCAGACAGGAGTTGGGCTTTAGTCATTTTAGTCATATAAATGGTCTTTATATGCTTTATGTATGAAATATGAAGAAATGCTTTGAAAATACACTGCAGCATATCACTCTACAAACCCTTTTAAATAGAGGTTTACAATCTCCATATCTCAATGTCTCTATTTTCAATAATCTTTTTCAGAGATGCTTTCCACATCTGGTAAAGAACTGATATAATACAAAATATTTGCCAAAGGCTATCAAGCAAAAGTCATAATTCATTTCCAAGTCACATGAACTGCTGTTATGCAGCCAGCATGGAGAGTGGTCCTCCCACTCTCTGCTCAGAGCAAAGTGTAGCTCTGTTTGAGCTCAAACAGAGCTCAAAGTATGGTCTGGCTCCTGCCCAGCATTACTCTCTATCTTTACTCCATCATCATCCTACCTCCCCATTCCCTCTTAGCCACAAAATGTGAAGGAAGTAATACTTTAGGCACTGCAAGATGGAGGAGGGAATCGTCTTCCTCCTTATCCCACTAACTGTCTTCTCTTGACCCAGGGCACTAATGGGGACACACTAATCACATTCAAGGACACTCCAGCCCAGTAACTTTTCCTGGATGCATGTGGTTGGTTAAGTGAAGGGAAATTTGCACTGGGAGAGGAGGTATAATGGTACTTAAGTTACCCACCAGTTCCAAGTAGTAAGTGTAGTGGTCACAGTCAGAAAGCCAGTGCAGTTGCTTTGCTGTACTTGGAATGCAAAATAATTATATTAACTGCATAGCATCTCTGGACAAGTATTAGCTCCCTAACAGCTGCCACTCTCAGCTTCCCACTGGAATAAGTGGCAACCCCCACAACCAGGTACTGTACGAGGCTCGTCAAGTGCCTGCAGGTCAATAGTCACAACAGTCATTTGAGATGCACAGCGCCCTAAAGTTTTAATTAATCCAGTATACAGTATAAATACTGAAATATGTATAAAAAATTAATTAGGTGGTCTATGCAGCTCTGATTTCTCAATTAGTACTTACCATGCCGGAAAATTATATTACATGACTTTGAGATACATAAGGAAGCATGGGACTTTGGGGATTTTTTTTTTTTTCTAATGTAATTATTACTTGTCATCAGCAGTTGCTAACTTTGGCCTGTTTCACCTCCTAGAGCTCCAAAATATGGGGGGAGGGTTAAAGCCACCTCATCTTATAGATCCTGCCAGGCAGCAGGAAACTCTCTGCTGTCAGGCTTTAACACAAATCACAGCTGTATATCAGCAATTCCTTGAGTTTTCTATTCATAACGACTTTCTGAGTTCAGGAGCAACCAAGGCATATGCTGGAAGGGCCTCAGAACCTACTAAATTCTCCTCCCTTCTTGTGGTCCTTCCATTGAGGGCATAATCTAGTGTAGTTTGTTACAGGAATACCATTTTCTTACTTCAAGGCACAGAGGTTAACTGTAGATTTGCAACAGCACTTGGTAACTGCTATCTTGGCTTTGAACTAAACAGCCATGAAATTGGTTCCCACTTAGCTTGTGAAGATATATCTGCATGGACATGTGCACATAATCACACCCCTGCTTGTACACCCAGGCAAGACTTCTCGTCTTGGCTGCACTGTCACACTAACACTGACACGCCGCTTCCAAGTCGGAGCTGCCTTATATCTAGTCCATCTCGCAGGCAGAGCAAATTAAGTGACTGCGCACACAAGGTTTGACATTCCCTAAATGACACAGTCACTTTCAAAAGTACTCAGTTCCTACAGCTCCTATTATTGAAATCCCTCTCACTGTACTTTCTGAATGTCAAGGAAAACTGGCAGTGTCAAAACTCAGTCTTGCCTACATCAAACTAGACTAAAATGAAATAGAAACGAAACAGGCAACCAGAAAGAGAATGGTAAGAATTGGAAGGGTTAATCCATCTCCCATCTTTCCTCAGAAGTATATGCGAGTCTAAACTGACAGATCTAGAGGTAAAAGTTTCATTTCTCACAAAAGTAGAAGAGTACAGGTAGTAGCAGTCAAGTTCATAAATATTCCTCAGAAATTACTTTGAAGAACCCTCTCTATGAAAGAGTGTAGCTTAATCTCCAGTTTCATTAATTCCTTAACTACTGTGCTGAGAGTGCCAAAAATAGGAATTCATCAATAGCAAGTGTAGTTACAGTGGTTTTTTTATCATGATGTCTCTCCAACAGAAACTATCAACCTGCCCAGCAACCTTTGCCACATATGCTGTAAAATTTAATAAATATATTAAAAATATAAATATTCTAATTTCTTGCAAACCACTGGGTATAATCAGATCATTGTGACTTCTGGTCTTTACTAGCATCAGCTAGATATAAACCACTAGCATACTACCAAACAGCTTAGCTGTATTCTGAGATACCTAGGCCTTGATTTCTGCATGCACTTCATTCTTCTAACATTTGTTATAGATCTCTCTTTCTGCATTCTGTCAAGTAAAAAATGCCCTAAAGCTGTATCACCTTCTGACATGAGGTCAGTGGGATCACAGGTAAAGCAGCAGAAGTGCGATAAAGTGTTAAGATAGATACTGTAAGGAACACTTTAGAGTAAGTGCAAAAATCTGCTCTTGTGCAGGAAATCATGCTGGTACTCTTCTTCCAGAGTCATTATTGTACCAAGTAGCCTACAGAGCCAAAAATCAACATGATGGGATTTGACACATCACCTTTTAGGGGGAAGCACAAACAACAGCTTAATCAGTAATAGTGACTATTCAGAAAGCTTCTTGGATTAAAATGGGAAAAGCAAGGAAACTAAAGCACATGCTTTCTCTTGTTTGTGAGAGGAAAGGTATTATCCAGGGTGTTGTAGACAATTTACACAACTGGCAACTCATGTCTTCAGGGACAAAATATTCTTCATTTTGGTCCCCAACTGTTGTGAGGTGGAAGTGTGTGAATAACCACCATCCTGTGCCTTCTAAAGCTAGCTGCCTTTCAGAACTCCATTAACTGCTTCTTGCATACAGTGTGGCAGTTTGTCAAACTGGAAAAGAACTTTGTGATTTTTGAACTTGAAAATAAGATAATAGCTGAACAAAGATTCTGTATTTAAAGAGGAATGTCTCTAGACTAAAGAGACAGAAGGGAGTGAGTTGGACAAACGGAAATGCTTGCTGAAATTCTGCTTTGCCTCACTTCATCTAATATTAGTAAACTTGCTATAAAAAATTTTAAGTTGAACCTGGCTTTTAATTAGTATGCTGTTTACATCATCTGTTATGAGGCTTTACTTTGGATTTGACCCTGCTCCTGCTGCAGTCAACTGCAAAAACACCACTAACATCAGTGGGAGCAGGATCAATGCTTTACTTTGTACATTTCATATTTAATGTCAAAAAAAGAAACTTGCATTTATGTTTTGTAGTTATTAGTTATCAGGTTAATATGCTAAAGGCAGCTTGACAGGGAATACTATTAATGAGCAAAATAAGGTTGCTGCTTCTGGACTGAGGTCACTTACAAAGAATGTACAAATGAAAATAAGGTTGACTTTTATTTACTTAACTATCTTCCTACATTGAATTCCTTTGGCAACGTGTCTTTAAACATTTAAAGCCCTGTTTACAAGGAGGCTCTGAAAGTAGCTTCAAACCATTATATCCCTAATTGAATTCCCCAGGAGTCCAGTAAACTCAGAGGAAAAAAGAAAGAAATCATAACATTTGCTAAATCATCTCAAAACATATTTCACTGCAAGGTTACGTGACCTGTTACAAGTCTGAATGATGACTGGGATTGAACTACTGAAACCTTTTATTATTCAGACTGAAATCAAACAAAAAGTTGCCCATTTGAAGCCTGCTAATTAAATTATATTGCCTCTGACTTTTATCATTAATTAAGAGTAAGAATTGTGGCACAAAAGACAAGTACACTGAAGATAACAGAATTAATTAAAGATACTTAGCCTTTGTATAATGACACAGGGCAGACCAGATACAAATTACCAGGCAAGTGGGCCAATATATTTAGAGCAAATGATTTTGTGGGAAATAAAGGTAAAAGTACCCATGATGTTCAATAACCAATACTTCATCAAACCAGAAGCTTTTTTTTCAAGTGGAGTTGCAAAACTCCACATTACTTCCAACCAGCTATGCCTGTTGTGTAACATCATTGATAGGAGATAGATCACCCAAGAAACTACAATTAATATCTTAAAACGTTAAATAGCTTCACATCCCTGTCAGCTTACCTGGCTTGTAAGTTATTCCTGGGGGAAAGAGGAATCCCTGCTGGGCTGCAGCAGCCGCTGCCAGTGTCCGCTGGTCGTGTGGAAAAATTGGGATCATGAGCGGAGGCATGTGACCCTGAACCTGCTAAACAGAAGAGAGCCTCTGATCAGAAATAGCACAAATTTGTCTTGACAGGTATTTCTGCAGTACTGATAGTGTTCTTGTGTTCACACAGTCGCACAGAACCTTTGCCTTAATGTAATCCCTGCCAATTTCACATTATCACATCAAAGCCCTCACTAACATTGTTTTCCCTCAGTGTCAAAGGTTTAACAGTCTCAGTGTACTGCAAGTTTTCCTACTTCTTCCTGGTTGTCTTTTTTTGTTTTTTAATTAATACTCCCTGTCCTGGCACAAGGTAAAAAGGTAGGTACAAAACCGTTCTAATATACCACAGGTTCTTTAAAAAGAAGGGTGGCACATATTTCTATTAATTTTTCACAAGTTTTCTCATCTTCGGTCACAGACAGCAGACTGACAAGCATTTTAGAAGTAAACTAACACTGCAGTAGCTACTTTGATGTTCAAATTTTAGTATCCTTAGGGCAATTTTAATTCTGAGATCTTACAACATTGTATTGTTCACATATATACCAACAACTCAGGGATATTATTTCAAAATCTCACCAAAGTATTAGTCTTCTAGTCAACACACTAGCTCTTAAGATTTAAGGCTCCAACATCTTGGCTCCCAATTAAACTAACATCCTTTGCCATATACTTCTCACTACAACATATAAATTGCTTGTCTGTTTTTATAGCTTAATGCACTATCATGTTGCTTAGTAATTATGGAGCTGTATTCAGAGATCATTTCAGAATAAAACCCACTGTATTTAATTTAATTTGACCTTAATAAACGTATAAAAAAGCACAAACATGCAAAAGCAAAAAGTTCTTCACCTTATACCTGCATTTGTGTTCAACATATAGAAAATGGGAGATGTGATAGAATCATGTCTGTTAAATCCACGTTAATTTCCTAGTTCTTTAATTTATGCTACATGTGTTTCAGAGAGTGGCTAGGATCCCAAAGAGTTTTTATTCATCATTCCTTAACCCCAGAAGTACCCAAGGGTTTCGCTATGATTATTCTGATTAGCAGTTAAGCAAACATATAATGGTTTCTATATCAAAGCTGGAAAATGTAGGAAGAAATTGGGTTTTTAGGCAGAAAAAAAATTTGCCCTCATCCTACCATAAATCGATGACATTAAATACCATTAAAAAGTTAAAGTATACTTCAAGCAATTTTTTTTTCCCATTTAATTCTTAAAAAGCATTTTTGGTCAAATCCCATATGTTGACCTATGACATTGTTTAAATAGTGCCAAATTTTCTTGTCATATCCCCATTACCTTCACAACCATTGATGCAGTGCAGAAATGCTACTGTGAGTGTCTATGAGGGTTAATTTACCAACAACTCTTCTCTTGGGAAAGCCCTAAGATGTAGGTTAATAAAGGTCAAGCAAAAAATAAACACTTTACAGTATTTTTTTAAAAATCCATTTCTCAGGAAAATCAACTTATAATAAAAAGGTCTTTGTGCAATTACTGCTATGGCACTGGGGCGTGAAAGAAACTAGCTTTGAGCAGCTATTTCTCTAATTTTAGCTGAGGTAAGCCTGGCTGTGCATTTTAGGATATGAGTAAAACTTGGTTAGATTGGAGTTGATCCCCATGTGCCCAGCACAGGCATTTACCTCTGATAAAATGGTGCTAGTTTTGCTGTGTGGTGTTCCTTCACACTAGTTCTACAGCAGCACAGCAAAAGAAAACCACTGTCTTTGTCTGATAGAAACAGCTATAGGATATCTTAGAAGGAATTCAACATAATACAATTTACAATCATTTTCAGTAGTTCCCAGCTACAGTCTAATCAAATGAACCAAGGCTGAAGAAATATCCCTTTCAATCACCACAAACAGAAAGTATTTCCATGGGTTGCAAAGGTACAAGACACCAAACACAATCTTCCAAGACACAGAGAAGATCAGAGTGAGTACTGTGGTTAGAGTGATGTCACACACATACCCATAGCAATACTTCACACCACAGTGTCATGAAAACCATTTTAAATGTATAATGACCAAATCCTACAATGGTCATTTCCTGATGCAATCCTGTAGAGTTGGACCCATGCCACTATATCAAAAAAAAATTTTTTTTTTTAAACTCTCAAATGAAAGCAATTCTGTAAGTGTGGAGAATTACCATTGCTTGTTCTGGCTATCTGCTATTCTTCCTTGAAATACTACTCTGAACACTGGATTGGGTCCTCAGTCTCTGTAAATCAATGGAACTTTGGCTAAAGGTGGCTTACATTTAGAGTGTGAGTTTGAGTTGACACTTAAGAGAGTTATACAGACTGAAAAAAGCCCATACTGAGTGGCAACCATTCCCTTCCATAGGTCTTCCTTCTTGCACATATTAAATACTTTTCCTAGGTAAATGTTGGTTTCACACAGAATTACTATATACAAAGGTGTCAATTTTTAGCACAGGTCAACTGAAAAGCACAAATAAGCATTAAAAAGGAAGAGAATGTACAAGTACCAGCAATCTTGAATTCTTAAAGATGTAAAATTAATGCTAAAATACAGCAGACACCTTAGTTTTGGACAATCTAAAAATTATTATTATTTTTATTTTACTGAGGGGGGAAAAATTGGGAGGGGGGTTGATTGGTGTTGTTCACAAAATCGGCTACATGCCCAGAAATTTTAATTGCTGAGATGTTCCTCAGGTCTTTCTGAAAACCAAGACTGTAGCAGATGCCCGAGAAACGCTGCGACTCTGTCTCTTCCCCTTCGTAAATATAGCGTATTGTTGGATCGGCATTTTCCCCTTTTGTCTCCTCTGTGCTAAGTTGTTGACGATGCCATTTTTTGCCATCTGCCCCAGAGCTTCATTAAAGATACATGAATGGACTAACTGGGCTGCTATCTTGTGAGGAACAGGTGCTATTGTTTGTCCCCAAAGACTTGCACTGAAGATCTCACTCAGAATACTTGAGAAAGAGCATCTGCAGCAGTCAGTCAGAGAGTAACTTGGCAGAGCCCGTACTACGGGCTAATATGCAAACAGTAACACTCAGGGGGACTCACTTTCTCTTTCATGAAGATTTTTTTTTTTGTGATGGGTAGTAAATGTTTGGCTTTGAATAATTCTGTCAGTCTATAACTTTACCTGAACTGTACAAACCCTGGAGGAAACCCGAGTATATACTTTTCAAAACTCAGTCCTGCAACCTTGAGTAAAATCATCTCTTATATAAAGCTACCTCATAAAATTAATCCTTGTTTCTATACAACAAGCTCAGGTTTAACTGTGTTAAACATGAGAAGCCACCAAGATTAGGGAGCTCTTAAAAAGTAGTGTACCGTTTCTTTAACATCCCATCACAACTCTGACGGCCCTAGGGAACTGATTACAGCACTTCCTTGCCTGAGATCTAAGTCAGGAAGCAACTTTAGAGCAAATCAGCCCTGATTAGTTCAAGAAGCAACTTCCAATTTGATTCACCCTGAAATAATAAAAGCTGGTGGCCCGTTTGATAAGCTGGGCAAATCTGCAGTGCTTTGTCCCACAGTCATGTGAATGCTAATCTCAGAAGTTGGCTGGACAATCCTCCTTGTTAAAAAGTCACTGATGGTTAGTGTTGTGCCTGAAAAATGGAGGCCAAAGTGATATGTCATATAAAAATAATGCCTTGAATGAAAATGATCTGCCTCTTCTGGATAAGGAACACAGCACATTTAGTGAGACTGAGGAAAGGGAAGGGTTCTGTCTTTAAAAACTGAAGCTGCCTCTACAACAACTAACATTGCAGCTAGAGAAGCAAAGGCATTCAGAGAAAAGGATGGCAGCAGTGCAAGCAAAAAAGCAGCTCACACATTTCTGCTTAGCTGCAACGATCACAGCTTTCAAGAGCCGACGTAAATCCCACCCTATAATGGCATCTGAATTCCTTGCAAACTTTTCAAGATCAAACTTGACAAGTTGCCTCTCTGTTGCACAGTTTACTTTGGTAAAGGGGAGAATAAAGTGCCATCTTTTTGAGGGGCAGTAAGCACAATCTTTGTAATATATATATATATATATATATTTTAATTATGATCAGCACTAGTCTAAAAGAGTGTGATAGGCTAAATATGCTCTAATTGCCTAGAATCACTATTTAAAGCCACTGCACCCCACTTCTTCCACCAACAAAATCTCTGGATCCTGTTTTCAACTTGTAGAAATTTTGAGATTTGTACTGAATCTAACAGACTATTACAATGCCAGCCAAGAAACCAATCTTTGAATTAACTGAATTGCTTTTTTTTTCTTTAGTATAGGATGTACAGTATCTTTTCATAGTTTAAATTTTAATTTCTACCTAAGATTTTTTAGCCTGTTGAATAATTGGTATAGCTGGACAACTTCACCTGTCTATGCAGTCATTAAGCTTTTAATTTCCATTAAAAAACTAGTCATTTTAAAACTGCAGTGTAACAGAAGGGTTTCCCAGGTAATGGCAGTGTATTGAGTAAGAATGTGCATTTTCAGAATGCTCAAAATATGTGTTTATACGTTAGATCATAGTAGCTATAACGAATAAGTCAACAGGTTACATTTTAGATTGATTGATTTTTAAAATCTCAATGGCACAGAAAGTGTTTGTGTCTCTGGTACTACTAGTGTAAGTTTTAAAATATCTTATCTGCATTTTAAATAGGCTCTATACAATACATGGCACTATTATTTTTATACCACCATTGAAATATTTATTTCAATAACTAGTTTTGGTTTTTGTTGTTCTTTGTCAGCCCAAAACTCCTCCCCAACTCTGCAAATATTGTAATGAACGCCTCCCATAACTGAGTCCTTTTCTAGTCCCAAAAATTATTTATTTAGACAAAGTGTAGAATTGTACTGAAAACTAAAAAAGTCTCTTTGATTATAATTGAATAGTCTGGGTGCTTTATTTGTGATGTTCTGATGAAACAAAGTGACTATAAGGCTGGGTTAACTGACCAGTTCCAAAAGGTATGGCTACTTAATGTGTGAGTGGTGGCTGGGCCTTTTGTTCTGAGCTCAGAAATGTAACTGCTGAACTCTCAAGGCTCTGAATTAATGCACCATCAAAGCCTAGCATTCTCTCATGTAAAGGTAATACGTGAGCGTGGACCCAAGCGCTTAAGTGAGAAACCCCTTCGAGCATAAATAATCCCAGGGAAGCCCCTGTGACTCCACGTGAGGAGGAACAGCACTTGAAGAAAGGTGGGCTCCGACAGACCAACAGCGATCACACAGGCACTGCGTCGTAGCTAAGACACTGACAAATCACATGGACATAGCTCCCACACTGGAAAGCATTCAGAGACTCCTTTCTGCTCCTGATAGCAATATAGAATCACTGGAGCTATATCTATATAGGGAGGTATATTATGTTCTAATTTATCTGCCATCTAATTATCTACAGTCTAATTGAAAAATATTTCCTCTCAGTGAAAGTACATGAGCCACAGAGAAAATGTCTGCCAATGAGATCCCAGGGGAAGTGTTGGCAAATAAACTGTAAAAAAGATACCATAGACTTGCAAAGTGAGAACATTTCATGTGGGAAATACTATGAAAAATACGTAGCCCACTTCTGAATTTGTAAATGGATTAACTGCTATTTTCTTTCCTTTCCTCTATCATTTTTTCCATTTGTCCAATGGTTCAGCATCATTTGGAGATTTAAGTCTACTGCAGTAGGCACAAAATGAATGTGAAAATTGCAGCCATGATCACAGAGCGAAACAGAGCATCCTTATTGTTCATTATTTCTTCCTCACTACTATGAAACTTTAAATGAACTAAACTTAAATTCCATGTACTTGGGAAATAAAGAAGGGAGCAAAAGAAAAATATTACCAACCACAATGAAAACACAATATTTTGAAACACTAGTTCTCATTTAATTTCTATTAGTTTCTCATTGTGATGACCAGCTTTTATCTATCTCCTTGACTACCTGGAAATACAGAATTCACCTAAAGATGATCTCATGAAGTTGAGAGTATGATAAATGGTAATTAAATCTATTTAAATTGTCTGTATTTTAAGAAACTCTCACTAGGAGGGATGGAGAACATCTCTGCCATAGACAAATAAATAAAACATGTTATGCAAAAGTGAATTTATAGTTCATTTGGAATTAGAGATCTACCACCTTTCCAATCCATACAAATGCATAATCTTGTCAATTAAATATTATTGTTAAGGTCTAGTAGTATGTTAAAATCACTTTAAAGTGCAACTAAGGAAAATTCATGTGTGTTTATTACTCCTTAAGGGTCTATTAGTGGGTATTTTATTCAGATTTGTGTTGTAAAATCTGCATAAACTCAGCATATTGTTATCCCCATGTGTGCATTTGTTTGGTTAAAGCATAACAGCAAATCCTTATTTCTGCAACTTCTGGAAAAGTCAAGAGAACTGATACAGTCCTAATTTTAATCAGATACAAACAGTTATTTCTACAGAAGTGAAGAGCTGACTATTATGCAAATTGTCACAGTTAGTGGTCACCAAGCCATCACAGAAGACTGAGCAAGTCAATTATTTCAGATATTTCCAAAGACTAGTGAAGATGTATGTTTCTCATTTGCACCTTGTCTTGTTCACGCCAAAATAAGAAAAATATTGCAGCCTAATGATACTTGTTGATATTTTATATATGGAAGTTCCATTACTTGAGCTCAAATCTAAATATAAATTATGTCAGAAATTCCTTATTAGCTTATGGTTTTATGGTGACATCAAAATGTGCAAGATTTTTGGAGCACATTGAAATTTCCTATTGATGGAAGAATTTAGAGCAAAAAATGCTGTAAAATTTGCATTTCATATTGGTGCTTTCAAGCAGAGTTTCCCCCCTGCATCATTTCAAGACAAGAGTTCTTTTTTTGAGTAGTAGCCATCACTAGTTTTTAACATGAAACTTATTCCCAATAGAAGGGCTTGCAACGTTCAATATGAAAAAATAATCTAACGCCACACACTGATAGTTGCTAAAGGAAGGGTTGTCTTTCACTAAAGAATAGCTCCAGCAGAAGTGGGAACAAAACCAGAAACATCTTTCAGTGCCTCTGATCAAAACTCATTCTGCCTTACAGACGTAAAAAAGGTACAAGAAAAGAACAGGTTGGGTTTTTTGTATTATATTAAACAAATACAGAATATATCTGAAACCCAGGGGTCACTGATGCTCACAGTTCTGCCATTTACTTTGCTATGCAAAGAATTTCTTCCCGATCAGCATGTTATTTTTAAAGTTTTCTATGTTTTCACCAATATTCCAAGATTTGTAACTACATTGTATTGTAACTATATAAGCACTTAGAGATTTTGAATCCTTTACAAATATAAATTAAATCAAACTTAAGGACTCATTCAGAGGATGGTATTATGTCTTTGGTTTACATATGAGAACACTCAAAGAGGCCTTGATTTCTTCTCCAGATGCAGGTGTGACAATGCATAGTGGATATAAACTAATTCCATTGTGATCTGCTGGTGGTAGCCTTTGCACCTTACCGCACAACTGAATAAAAAGCTTCCCAAAGGCAGAGCTATGGCTAATGAGGGACGTGCTCTGTTGAAAAAACAGGCTGAGGCAGCTTTTGAGCAGGTACCCGCCAGCGCCGCACAGTTTAGCCCTCAAGTGCTTGTATACTGGCAGGAAACAAGGGTGGAGGTGAGTCACAGGTATGAAAAAGAGACACCTTTCAAATCGCACCCAGTCCTACAGCTGATTTCTTCAGGAATTTATTCCTCTGTGAACTCACTCTTTTTTTATTTTAGAAACAAGTATTGATATTTTTTTCAAGCCTAAATGGATAATATTCAAGAGGCTAGGTCAAAGGTGGTATTCACATCTAACGAGAACACTCTTGCTTCTGTATATTTTTGAAAGAGATTTAATGCAGAATAGTAACCTAGATAAACTGCCAGAAATCACATTATACTTACAGAGTGTCTAGATGGAAACACAAAGGGTTATCAAAGGCAATTATGTCAAGAACTAGTTTAATGCAGAAAACTCCTGTGTCTAGAGATCAAAGTCAAATCAGAATCCTGATTGCATGCAAAAGTTAATTTGTTCCATCTCTTCCTAGGATTTCTTAGATTTTGACATGATCTGACCATCTTCACTCAGGAAAGGGTCCAAGAAACCAGTGTGTTTGCATGGTATGACTGAGGTGATTGCCACCACTGGGTACACAGTCATTACTGCAGATTTGGGAGTAAGCAACGGAGAGTTTCTAAACTTCCAGCAACATACACACAGCCTGCTTCCTTCCTACACCAACTGTGTCTGGCTCTAATCACTTATATTGGCTCCTCAACTTCCTACAGCATTTACGATTCATCTACAAAAACATTTTGAAAGAATAAAATCGTTTAAAAGGTAAAATAAGGCAGAAAACCAGGAAACTCTTAAAACGAGCATTAGGTATTTTCTACCCAGTTTTGGGTGTTAAAATTCCAGCAACAGCTATACTTCAGACATAAATTCACACTGCTGTGCTGCTTTTTCTGCAGAGGGTTCTGATATTCAAGAAGGAATACCAGTCTTCCCATTTTCTGGCTTTCCCAGATTTGTCGGAACTCCGGTGTTATTCAAAGCTCCCTTTCAGCTTGCGAATAGATCCTTGCCGTGAATCCTATGATCACACTGACGTTAGAGTGACGCTGCTCTCAAAGTTGGGATATTTTCCTCAGTTGCTCACGACAATCGGTGGGAATCAATGGCACAAAGCTGAGCTGCAATTCCCTTTCTCTCTGCCGGCAGAACCTGCAGCGAAGGGCTGGCTCCGCTGCAACCGGAGCGTGCCGGAGTTGGTGTGATGAAATGCAGGGGCAAATCTACATAGAATTAGGGGGCAATAACAATGGCCCTTTGTCCAGCTGTGGCTGCTCGCCCCTCTGCAGCCAGGCCTTATCTGCTCAGGAAATGCCTGCTTTAACTGACAGGTAGGAGATTAAATCTACAGCTGCCGAAACACAATCTCTGCTCTGTTAGATAGGCTTTCATTGAAAAGCACTACAAACACATAATTTGTTTATGTTGTAGCAGCAATCTTTGACAAAGCAGACTGTCTAGCTGAGACAAATGTGGTTAAACCCATTTATTGTATTATTTCTGCTACACAGAACAAGCTCTTAAAATGTAGAAACTAGACAAGGCACAAAGCTCTAGCTGTCTAAAGAAATCAAGAATAGATGACTTCTTGTTACACTAGCCCCCTTTACACAGCATAGCATGTTCCCTCCTGGAAAATATCCACTGTGATTTCTTTCTTTTCCTTTTCTTTTTCTCTTTCCCTTCCCCCCCACCTCCTTTTTTTTTTTTTTTCTTTTTAAAGTGGGTGGTTCAATGATGTTTGTGTTTCCAGGTTTTAAAGTTTCTTTTGTTTTCTCTAGCATCAATAGATATAAAATAACTAAGTCAGTCAAAGGATGCCTTCAGATTTAAGAAACAAGGGAATATTTCTGAGAGACTACTTCTCAAAGAAAGAATAATTTTCCAGACAGACTGTCTGGTCTTCCTGACTTAATGCACGCTCAAATAGAAGTTTTGCCTGACTAATGAATGCTGGACTGACACCCCCCCACCCCTTCTCTCTCTGTTTTTTAATCATCAATCACATATTTCTCAAAACATTACTTCATTTTTGTTACACCTTCTGCCTTATTTTAAAATAATGTTGCTGGCTGTTTATTTCAAATGAAAGGCACGGGGAACTGATGAATTAAGTGTTTATAAATCTGAGTTTTCAGATTGAAAACAACCTTTTTCATAATGCAAAGGCTTTATAAGAAAAACCTGTCTTTTAGCTCTAGTTTCTTCAGGCTATATATTACTCCTAGTAAACTCTCTTACAAGAACTAAACGGTTACTATATGCTGAACACAAGAAGGGCAACGTTTGTCTCTCAGGAGGAGACCCTCAAAACCAGCACCTACTTCAGTGGAGCAGGACACGCTCCCGAGAACACAGCGTGGCCCATACCAGCCTCTGCCTTCTATATTTAAGACTCCGTTCTCCGGCTAATCTGCATATGCAACTCCAGTTAATGTTACTGGGAGTTGTGTGCACACACAGATGTGTTCAGCAACTGGCATATTATAACAACCCTTCACTCTAATGAAACTTAGTAAATGAGTTCTCCCAGTGTTGTTGTTATAGATGCTCAATAAGAAAGATCTTGTAAATCACAGAATTGTTGCTCTAATGATTAACCATAATTAAAAGGAAGAGAAATAGGAAAACTAGTCAATATCTTAATGTTTTATCACTCGTGTTACTTCTATAAGCCTCTTGCCTCTCCTGAGGCATTCTTTTACATACCCTTCTGCAGCATGTTGGTTTCCATATTATTTTATTTAACCTTAATCACAGCACTCATGTCTGGATTTGAGAGGAAGCTGTACGGAGTTACCACACGAGCTGCCACTCAGAACATTCAGTTTGGCATAAAATTAAAAAAGTATGCAATAAACTGCCTGAATCCATAGGGAATCCCTCAAACAGCATGGATAATGAGGGGAATCCATAACAGACATAAACAAACCCAGAAAGATGTCTGGGGCCAACATCATTATGTAAGATATATGCCCAAGATGTATGGGCATACGTTTGAATGTTCAACTTCAAACTCAGCCTGTATTAGATTGATTGAATCTCAGCATGGGGTTCAGTTAATAAACAAACCTTGCCTTTGGAAAATATATGGGGCTGAAATCACGTATTATAGCCAGGCACCTACTACATGTGGCACTAAGATGCCCTCCTACCTTAAAGCTTTGTTAAAGCAGGATGGTAAAGAAAATCAGAAATCCATACTATCAGAGGAACAGATGCAATTTTCAGGTTAAGTGGCACAACTCTAAAGACAGTTGTTATCCACAGACTGTATTTCAGTCTATGCACCAGGGGCATATGAATAGAATTCACATTAAAAATTAGAGACCAGTTTGAATCTTTGGGCTTTGATTCACACTTCCCATGTTTTTTAAACATGTTACCCATATTCTCATAAAGGATACAACAATAATGCTAGCAAATCTTTTTGGTAATTATTAATTTCACTGTAGAATAGCTTTTTTGCTACGCTTGGTTTGTTAAAAAAATGCATTTTGCTCACCTCAGGGTACACCATTAGCCTGCATATTTGCTCTTTTCCTTTTTTTCCACGTTTTGTTTAAAAATTCTTCTTAAACCTGTATATTAATCACTGCTCAGAGGGTGAAAGAATTTGCAGGAGCAGCTGAAGTGCTGCTTTTTTTCCAGAGCAGGAACTAGTTAGTGCTGATGCTTTTTACATACATTGGAATAGAAATGAAAGAGACACAGAAAAAATAAGAAAATAAAAATTAAGAGTAAGGATGAGGGCTGACTTGGTGGTACAGTGTCCAACATATCAGTCTAACATAATAAAAACACCTTGCAAAACTGTGAGCCGCAGTGGCATTCCCTAGTGACAGCCAGATCCAGAAAGTAAGTTACCCTTGTCATCGTTTTGGTCATTGGTCTGGTAATAAGAAAACAAGAAAAGGAACTCAGCAAAAGTGCCTATCCGAACAGACTTCCAAAAGCAGAGGAGAAGACAAAAAGCTTCTTTCGATATCTCTGTTCAAAGCCTTACATCTGTGTCTACCTGTAAGCCACTGTGCTCCGACCTGAACCTCTGGTTTAGGGTTCAGCTACCTGGGAAACAACCGCACAGTATTTCAGTGCAGGTATTTGCAGCACGGCTCTTCTGCGCTACGTCCCCACGTGGACAATGTTCAAGCACACTGAAGATGCCTTTGTGGAAATTTGTTTGCTCACCAAGAGGAGATTACTCTTAAAAGGTATGTGCTATGGAAGTGAGTGTGTAGTACATGCCATTGTAAAGACACACGTCTTAACAAGCAGAAACCTTCCTACTAGATATTTTCTTAAAGTGAAAGTGATACATAGAGTATTTCTTTCTCTATATATAGATGTGTGTAGATATATATTTTATATTATAAAGAGAAAATCATATTCTACATATATACACATATATAATATACAGATCTGTGCATATCTATGTAGAGTACATTTACATATACATATATTTTCTATAAACACTTTCAAATATACATATATACACACACACATATACATATATGTAGAATATGCTTTCCTCTTGTTTTCAAAATCCCTCAACTTGGATTTCAGTGTTCTTAGACCCATCTGGTTATACAACTTGCTTGCTGCACTCCTGCATAGTCACCATTTGAATTACTTTCTTGGACATGTAAAACCTGTGTTTCTTAAATGTTTACTCTGGGAAGAAAACCTCTATCTTTGTAAAGACTTACTTTGAGCACGATACATTTAACAGGTTTGCTGCAGAGTGAAGAAGTCAGCAAGACAGCTGGGCTAATCACAGTGACAGACAAGTTGAGTAACAACAAAAAAAAAAAAGTCATTTGGAAATTGCCCTATCACTCACATCTATTATTGCTGGAATTTTTTTTGTCTCTTCTATTCATCAAATAACTTTTTTTCTCCTTCACTTAATCTTTTCACTCCTCACCTTCAATCTCCTTGTAAAACTCCTAGAATTCACTCTCACTTCACCTCTTTTGGAGAATTTTTTGTGTATCTGGCAGCTATCTGGCAGTAAATTCTCCTTTCCAGGCCACTAATACCAATAAAGTCATGCCCAGAAGTTGTCAATAAACTTCCATCATCAGGAAGGAGAACATAGTGAGGTATATTTGGCTTTCTTGGCTTTAGGAAGGTAATTGTCACAAATACAAAACTATCATCATATTAAGGAAATGAGGACACTCACAAATATCTATTTTTTAAGACAGACACATGCAGCTGAAACAAATTTAAATCAGGCTTTTCTAAAGCCTCCTAGTGCACTCAAGGGTATTCAGAGTAAAAAATGCTCCTCCCCAAACTACCGGTTTTGTTAGCATGTACTTCTCTCCACTGTCTTTCCAGGTAAATAATTTTTCATTTCAGTTTAGATGCATTTTTCAAAAAAAATTTTTGGTTATTAGTTTTGTTTTTTTCCACTGTAAAAGTTGGTCTAACTCTGAAATTGCAACAAAAGCAAATACAGGAAAATATAATACTAATGCAGGGTTTCTGAGATGTGAGGGCAAATGGGTTGCACAGGATTAATGCGAGATGCACAGATCAACTAATCTGTATGTTTATTGTGGACCACACTGGTACTGTATTTTTAAAGGAAATGGAGAGGAGAGGTGTGGTATTACATTTTAAGGAGAACAGAGGAAGAGATTTTGCTTACTGTTAGGTCAGTAGTGTGCCTAACCAATTTAATGCTTAGACCCTGAAGTCTACACCCATGCTTTTTTGAATAGATTGTATGTCTGTGTGATAGCATTGCTGTCTGTCTGCTTTATTTTGTGGCTGAACAGAGTAATGCCCACTGCATTTCCAGCAGTACGTGCACCCCTGATACCACTGCCCCAAAGTTGGCTGGTGCATGTGGTACTGTACTGCTTGCAGCTGTTACAAACAGCAGAGTGTACAGCTAAGTCATCTCAGCATTCATATTGTATTTTTTCAGTATACATCAACCTGATCTCGATTCTCTCTCCTGGAAGTCTGGACCATGTTCAAATCACTCATTCGTTTTCCATACTCACTGTCTGACTGGCTTTTGCTGTTACCAGTCGCTGCTATAACCTCTGTGCTATGCATAATAAAAATCTTTCCCATCTGAGTCGTCTGCCATGGTTACTGGAAATCTGCTGTATGTAGCATTCCCAAGAGCAGGGGAGGAAGGTACCTTTACTACAACTGGATAAATATCGCCTTTTCTTTGAAAGGAACATCCACCCTCACTGAAACCACATCTAATGGTAACTGTTATCTACCCCCACCCCTCCAATTGAATTAATGTTAATTTGCATTTTACTCCTTCTAGTGTTGACATCATAACTAAAGTACATATATATTCCTCTTCACTTTTCAACCCTTGCATCAAGTTAAAAAAACCAGCTCCCTAATATTTCCCAACTTCACCAGAAAATATAGCTAGGGTAAAAACTATCTGATCACTGCCTACTTATGATGCTTTTTAACTGAGTTTGCATGCTAATTCATTGCATGCTTTGTTTGTAAATGTGCTTCTGAAATAAATGAAGCATTTACAAATATGATTAATCTACAGATTCAGAAGCACGCAATAAAGAAACAAATTACTGAGTGCCCTTGTACTTTTACACAGAAGCTAAAATACAACTTCCAAACATCTAAGACTGCCTAGCTTTATTTTTTCTTTAACTAATGTTGTTTTGAAAGGAAGTTTTCAGCAATCAGATTTTCTGTAAGTTCCTGATTCCAGTTTCATTTATAGCATTTATAGCAGCATATATAACTCAGAAGCAACTGCAACATATGTTGTAAACCCACACCAGTGTAAACATTGTGTAGATGAGGTCAAAATAAGGCTGTTATTGTATGATTTTAAGTGTTCATGTAGATTAATATTCTCCCCTGTTAACAGATATAGGCACATCAGCATGAATACAGAAATGCAACAAGTTGAAAATTCAAAGTACGTTTACTAGTGTATTTTATGCCACTCACATTTTCAGTCAGACCACCCAGAGAAAAGAAAAGAAAAAGCCACAACAAAAAAAGCCCTCTGCATTGTTTGCAATAATATGGAAGGAAATTGAGTGTATATTCTCTTCTTCCTGTATTTTCCAGCTAGATTAAGCTGTTGTCTTCACAATTGCCTCCCAGCTGCTGTGACTTGTGAAAACAACAGACCCTGCTCTGTTGTCTGCAGAAAGCCTGGATTGTTATGAGTAACTTTATTGCAGGCACATGAGTGTGTTAAGACTTTAAAACACGCTCAAATGTCATGTGCACACCCAGTGACGGGCAAGAATAATTATGAAAAAACAAGAATTCTATGTCTACGAAACAGTGTCAGACAAAATGGGCCATTCATTGTGTTCCTTTGGGAATGCTTGGACTCTCCAGCCAGAAAACAAAAAAGGCACTTTTTTCCTGCCGTAGGCTGAATACTTAGCTTTGCCATCTGAGCCCTAAGAAAACATGGGCCCCCTCTCTAACTACTAGCTGGCCCGCACACAGTAGAAAGTATTAATGCCCCCCTTTTTTCCAGCAGTTCCCTCTGTGTAGGCTGCGGCCAATGTAAAGTCAATGCAAAGACAAAACAGTTTGCCTAACATTAGTAAAAAAAACATAACTCTTGTACAGTCTGAAAATCCCTCTGACACACAGAGGTTTTATTCTAAGGCATATCCCTCTATCCTTCGGCAAGTTACCGTAGCTACTGTTAATGCTTTTAGCAGGTAATAACTGCTGCCTGCTGCTTGGCTTCAAGCTTCCTAGGAGCCTATAGACGAGCCTGATTGTGTACAATTGTTAAAAAATATTATCCAAACGCTCAATTTACTACCGTCCCTTCTCACGATTGGTCTTCCTAATCAGAATCCATCTGTCCCCAAAAGCATTAATACAAATGAAAACATAACATGGCTTAGCTCAACATCAGGTCATTTTGATATCAGTTTTTTCCTCACGGGTCTCATCTGAATAGTGATAAACTACAAGTAAATAAAAAGCTTTTCGTGTTATTTTTAATCATAATTTCTGTGTTAGAGACTATTTGACTAACATACATTTTTAAGCTAAGGAATCACATTTCTCTGTATTTTTTGACCTGGCATCTATTCAGCACATTCAACTAAGCTTCTACACATCTTTAAATGAGGTGACTGTATCAATTCTCTCCTGAATCTGAGCACTGTTTTACTAAAATAGAAACAACCCACCATGACTGGAAAAATCCCTGTATGCTACTCAAAAAGACAAGTATTGTTTTTTATGAATTTGGCCCAATGTCTGCATATGGATTTTCAGGTTATTATTTAAGGCATCGAGCATGGAGTTTAACTTGCCATGCCCAAAGCAGGCTAAGAAATGTGAAAACAATGGAACAATAATTCTTGAAGGGTTCTGGTGTGCCTGGGAATTCATATGGAGCAACAGAAGGAAAAATGAATTGTACCACCAACATTTTTATGGGTTGCTATTTTTTTTCACCAAGCCTTCTTACTCTGCTTAGATAAGTAGATGACATCTGCAGCATTAAATGGGTTTTGAAAGGATATAGTGCTTTCATGTTTGCTGCTACCCTTCTTCAGGGCACAAAGAATTGTCCCTTCTTATTCGTACAGTATATAAAGAGCACCTAGCATAATAACACACTGATCCTGACTGGGGTCTCGACCAACTGTGCAAATATTAGTACTTGTAATATTATAATAGGAGGTCATTATGGTTAATACTGGGCCATCCCAAGATGTCCCAGGGGGATACATCAAAGATGAATGTGCACAGGTAAATTATCTGTCCTTTTCTAGAATCTAAAGGAGAAAGGTTTCAGACTGCTTCTTGTCACTCCTAATATGAAAGTACAGGGTTACCCTGAAACAAGTATTTAAATCAGAAACATACAGTGCTATGAAATGAACCATCAGGCCATCCATGAATTTGTTTTAACAATCCAACAACATCACCATTTCTCATTCATCCACTTAGCTTAATTTTCCTACCATCACTTTCATTGCTGAGGTTGTCTCTATTAAAGTCATTTTTTGTGCATCATTAACTTTTAACCAGGCATCGATAGCTTTATTGTTTAAATTGCGTATGACTTTATTTAACGTCAGCATTTCTTCTGGCTCCTGACATGAAGTCACATTTTATAACTAATTAAATTGATCCCTGGGAAGCAAAAGCCACTAAACGGAATTATTCGTACCCAAGTGTCAATATATTAAATCAAAGGGCTAATGAGTTGGGTCACTGCTTCTTTTATCTGAAAGCTACTGCAGAATAGAATTCATATCAACCTCTACTTTCTGCTTTAACAATAAATTTTATTCAAACTAAAGGTAACTAATTAATACATTTTGATATAGCTGTAAATAATACATTTAAGACAGTTTTTACCACTTGCACATGTTAAGGTCACTTTTCTAGGTGGAAATAATTGCTTTGTTGATATAAGATGTCTAAAAGTGTATTTTTTGAACTCTCATGTGTAAAGAACATTACTGGTAGGTCATAGGAAGCTTCCAAAATGACCTAAAAGGTGTTTTGTAAGTAAACAGTTTTGAGAACTCTTCAATGTTCAGCCATTTCTATTATAGGCGTAAATCAAGATGAAAATTTGCCTCTTGGAACTGACAATACTGCCTAACGAAAGTGATTAAGAAATGACTAAATTTGTCATGTCAGCTTTTCCTATAGCTCTTGCAGCTGCTGAGTAATATTTTGGATGCTTTCACTATTTACATCTGGACACTACTTTTAAAATTCATCACCTAATAATTCATACTACTCACAGAATTAGTCATAGTTCAGCTTTCGTTGACAAAAGGCTTGTAGATGGTTCAAGAAAGCTATCTACTGAAGTTGTTCAACTCATCTGTTTATGTCCAGATTGGTTAAAAATACATTCTGAAAATCCCTCATGCCTCAAAAACACATTTTACCACTGATTTGTTTTGCTTGAGATCCAATCAACTTCTCATATTTTATAACCTTTGGAGAGTTCCACACAGGCAAGCACACTTTGACACTTACTAATATTTGTAAGCTATTTAGAACTGATAATTATGCTTGAAGTCAAAGGGTATTAAAAAGAAAAAAACCTAATTAAACAAAAAGGGCTTGAGTGTCATTGCCTTCTCTGCTTGAGTTGGGAAACAGGGATGGGTAGAAACACACCTTCTTGTAGTAGCACTCTCAGATCGTGACCTTGTGCCAACTCCTGCAAATATGCAAGAAGGCAGAGGGCAAAATGGAGACTCTTGGCTGACCCAAACAACTAACTTTTTGACACAGCTTGCCATACGCATAAGGAGATCAGAAAAAAGGATGAAATAACACTTTCTCCCATTCATTCATCCTCTTGTCCACAGCAAATAGGGAGCAGGAAAGGAATGTGACCATCCAGCTCCCTAATCTACATCTAGGGCTTCACCCCTTACACAAAACAAACTGTAAAATTATAAACTGGTTTAAAAGAAATACCTGAGCAACCATTGAAAGCAAGGCTGTGATTGTTCACTTTAAACTAATGGTTATTTTAACACATAATGGTGAATTAAAAATAGGATGGCAGCAATGTCCCTCTAAAATTCGGTTTTGTTGCTTTACCACTAAGATCAAATGCAACACAAGGAACACCACAGATGTTTTTAAAAAAATGTTATGTTCTAGTACCCACACATCATTTGCTTTTTCAAACAGTAAATTAAGGGTTTTCAGTGGGCACAGTGGTTCCCTTATAAAACAACTTTAAATAGTCACTTTTATCCATTTATAAATGGATATGCTTTGGAGGGTCAAGTATGCGCTGTTGTTTCACACCACAAATGTTTTCTTTCATTTCCAATGGTTAAATGTCACGAGAGCGCTTGACCCCACTACAGAACATCATTCAGTATCTGGGCGAAACCACAAATATGGCTCTACCTGTGGCTGGCATGAGATCATTTAAAAAATAAAAGATCATTTAAAAAGTGGGTTTTGTAATAGTGAGACATTTGCACCTACAAATGTTGATTAAATATGGACTGTCTTCATATATATTCTGTAGTCTTGATTCTTCTCTAATCATTCAATTTTTAGAAATACATAAAATAAATATTTGGAACTATAGCAACACTGTCTCCTAGTCAGATTAAACTATGGGATAACATAACTGGTCATTGAATATATGTAGATTTTTTTCTCCCGTTTAGACTTCTTGGAAAAAAAAAAAAGTTTTGATACAAATGGGGAAGTTCTACACAAGTATTCATATCTTTGGGAGAAAGGAGGAGTAATGTTTTTAAAAAAGACTTAAAACACAATGATGCTACAACTCTGTCAGCCACTTCTTCCTTGCAAAGCACAGAGGGGTTTTTGTGTGAAGAATGTTTCAGAACCATGTTATAAAATTATGTTGTTGCTTCAGCTCACTGCAAACAAATTTCAGACGTGATGCTGGAGATGCACTAGAAATAAATGCTTTAAGATTGACAACTGTAACAAAATCTGCCCATACTGGTCCAAAAATCATGCTGTAACTGCTAGCACCAGCTGCATTTAAAGATGGTTCACCACAGTTGAAACAAAAAAAGAAGTTTAATTTAGAAAAGGTTCAAAGTCTTATCAATTACATTGGCAACAACTGTCAGCAAAACCTGTGGGTACCTGAGAGGAGGAGGAGGAGAAGAGAGCATTGTTTTCCCAAAGCAATACAGTTCACTGCACATTACCCAGCTAATGTCGTTCAGCCAGTATTATAGTTAAATCATGAAGAAATCTGTTTCTTAAACTAAGCTACCTAGCACAGATCCTCATGATATATTTGAGGTTTGATACTGCCCATGAGAAAACAAAACATGGGAAAATGTAAAATCTACCACTAAATATTTAGCATTGGCCAAATAGAATTATTGGGAAACATATCTGTCATCACATTCAAAAATTGGTTTACCTTACAGGTTTGGAGAGTTCTGCAAAAATATAAAAGAACGGCCCTTACTAGAGATTCAAATTCTTTTACACGCTCCCTTTCATCAGTGATTGCAAAGTTATCTAATTAATTTATTTAAACTTGGAACATTTTTCATCGTTTTAGAAATGAGCAACCTGGAACATGTGATCAAGAAATACATTTAATTTCTAATTGTTTAAAAATAAAATTGCTCTTTTTTATCTGATCTCTTCAGTTTTTTTGGGGAAAAGGGTATAAATACTACTGCTAAGTAACTTACATTTTGGGTGTTAGTATTAGAAAAAATTACTCAGGACCACAAGCCTATAAGGGAACTGGAGATAGACACATAAAATCCAGTTACCACAACACCAGTTGTTTTTTGGGGAGAAAAATGGGAAGGGAGGGTTTGCAGATGTTAAAAGCAAGCATACACATTAATAGCCATTAAAATGGAAAAAGAATTGCTCACTAACATGCTAATGCCAATACTTTAAAAGAATTTTCCCCCTAGTTTTTGCCAGTGATTTCACTGTTATGCCATTGCTGTTATTATACCCCAGTGGAAAGTGATTTGTTGATATCCCCTTAGGTCATTCCAAGATGTATGGAGCCTACAGCAATTAGCTGCTCATGTTTCTGTCAGTTTTCTGGTGCTAGACCTTCCTTTTCATAAGATACTTTTTTCCCCTCTTCATTTATACTAGATGCTTGCGGTTCTCTTGCTCTGAGCTACACAGATAACAATTAAGCTAAAACGCTCAAGACCAAGACAGTATTCTTTGTACTCTAGAGTTAGCACAACAATTTCTGAAGGCATCTAATATTCTGCATGAAGTCAGGCAGAAAAAATGTGGTAAGAAACACGAACTATTTATGCAAATTTTTATGATTTATCTTGGCAATTTTTTGCATATGATTTTCTCTAACTGTGAGCTCTCAGTTGCCTACATATACGGACAGAACTAGCCTACGTGTGAATTTCCAAACTGTTATTACATTCAAAACTGTTGATGCAAAATGCTAAAGGACAGAATATCTTGATTTCCTCACTCCTTTGGAATCTGTATTTTAAATTCTGCAAATCTGTGTATTTGTGTGCATCTATTATATTTTTTCTTCAAATTTAATAAAATAAGTTTTTTATTATGATTACTTAAAAATGAATAAACTTTTGAGATCCACATGCTGTAAGTGCAACAGAATGCAGGTGCAATTTTTTTAACCTACACAATTTGCTACCTCATTTGCAGGTCTACTTTTGGATTAGATGTCTGAATGATTTCAACTTCACCTGAAAAGGAATGGTTGGAATAAATTACTCCTGCCATAAATTGTGCCCTGAAAGTTGGTGGAGTAAAACCAGGCCAGTCTGAGAAGTATTGGGTCCTTAAAGTATGTCAGGAAGATGCTCAAGAAATTTTAATAATATTTAGAAAGCAATAATTGCATCGTATTTCTGTGGCAAGTTGAACATATATCTTTCTGAAATATACATAACAGTTATCTTACATGAAATTTACTTTCAACTGTTCCATGAGTGAAAAGAAAGATAATTAAAAAGCAGCGCTCTAGGAAACTTAGTGATTTCATTTCACCAGGATTTGTACAACCACTTCTTTATTTTTGTGTTGAATTACTCAAAGTGAAGCTGATCCCAAGTCAGAGATCATGCCAGCCTCACATGAAAATCAGTTTGCAGACATTTAGATACATTCTAGTTAGGTTTGAAGCATGTAAATCAATCTTGCTAAGGGTGAAATTAAAAGAATTCCAGCAACAGATTAGTATTACTGGCTGAAAGATAAAACATTTCTCAAGTATTGCAGAAAATATAGAAAAGAACTGAAGGGTTAGACACACTTACTAACAGACATTAATTTGGGATTTTGATAGTGGAAACAGGCATGCAAACAATTTTTCCAGGCCACTTTCCAACAGTCTCTGGGAATACAGCCTTAAGTGAGTAGAGGTTTTCATGAAGGATATCCAACTGACAGCCTAAGAGCTGGAAAACCTAAAGGCAGGTACTCGGTAAAAATACTATTGCTAGTGGAAAAAAATAAATAAATGAACCAGCAATACCAAAAATTAAATGAACTGGTGATATTTCATCTCTGTGATTATCTCTGTAGCATATGGCTTTTGTACTTTGCATGAATCACAATGAAGCATCAAATCCAAAAGTCAAGAGGCAAGTTCACTATGTACTTAAAAGGAATTCACAAAAATTACTCTCTTTCTGTCAACTGCTCCCATTCAAAGGCCTGAATGAACACGCTTTATAAATAAGGGGTACTCATGGAAGCCTGCACAGCCAAGTATGCCTGCAACCAGATATTTCCTATGTGAATAACTAGACAGGGAATTTTCAAAGGCTTGTAGTAAGCAGTTTCAGCAGCAAATTCTCTCAGCCCTTAGTCACATGTTCCTTAAAAGGAAATCATTAGCAATCTAAAAACTCCCTTTCTTTAGTGTTTTCCAGTATATGCTCAGTGTACTGAGACACTCTGTAAGTGATATTAAGCTATGCCTGAAACAGCAACCAAGGAGTTTATACTCTCCTATAAAATACCATATACGTATACTGAAGATATATTATGTACCTAGCATGTTCCCCAGCCCATATCTTCCACATCGTTCAGACCCTACTTACTAGATGAATGAAGCCACATTCTAAGACATTTTAAAGTGTTCTTCTGAGCCAAGCACTCAGGCTCAGGTTATCTGTGTTCAATTCCCAGCTCCACCCAGGCTTCCTGTGAGACTCTGAGCAAGTCACTTAAGTGTCTGAGTTTCTTGCCTGTAAAATAGGATAAATAAAAATTCCTTTCTATAATCCTCCTTTTGAGCCTTATCTAGCAGGATTTTTTGATTCTTTAGGGAGAGGGACATCCCTTGCTTCTCAGAAGCAATCATGACTGAAGAGTCTAAGGTCATTCATACCATGACAAAACCTCCAACACATTGAATGGGGTTGACTCTACTCCAATACCATTCCAATAGCTTAAAACTTTCAGTTCAGCTCTCTCAGTGCCTTGCAATTAATTGTGGTCAATATCTGATATTTCAAGGGGAAAAAAAAAAAAAAAAATCCAGGAAAGCATGGATGACTTTTTGCTAAGCCTTAAACAAAAGGATTATGTGTTTTAAAATTAATTCAGTTGCTAATTTTAGCAGTGAACTGAATTCATCTCCCATATTTCCTACCTGATGGCTCAGGTTTTTTAGTATATTGAACAAAAATCACCAACCTTTGTTTTTTGTGTCTCTATCTTTCACTGGTACCCACTTGCTACAAATAACCAGCAACACCAGAACTATACACGCTGTTAAACTGTATTTTTAATCTTGTTTTTCTGCTGACATGTAGAAACCACATGAATCTCTCTCTTCCTCGTGGTTTATATCGTCACGAGCTATCCCTGATAAAAGCATGGTCTGATACAGTACAGCTGGGCAGAGTTTATGCAGTGTGTATGTATGAAAGCCATAAGAATGGGACTAGACGTGTAGTTATACCCAGGCTATCTGGTAGAACTAAACTGCTGGAATTTGGAATTGATTGTATAAATTAGTTGTAGCTACTTTTTAAAATGAAGAAATACATTATGCAATAAAATTATTTCAAAATGAAAGATCATTAACAACTTATCTTTTCAGAACATCTCCACTGCATAGAGACTTCAGTTTCTTCAATATAATACTTAGATCTTCGATTACACTTCTGATTTTCAAAGTACTTTTAAACAATGAATGAATTAAACAACTGATAACCATCTTCCATAACCACAGCTATGAATTTTTACTTGATATTAGTGCATGTGCTGAAGTGGTCGTTCTCAACAGCAAGTAAAAAATGAAAGGAGTGGAAAGAAGAAAATAAAGGAAAAAAGAGCAGAACAAATAATGGACAGAGAAGAGGATTTTTCAAAGACATCCACAGACAGAGATTTGTCGTGCATATATACCTATTTCCCACCTTTGCGCTGTATCTCACACTATTTTACTTAAAATTTACTTCCTAAATAATTACATAATTAGTCATAAGAAACTCATGCTCTTGTAACCATACCAGACTAGAACTAATCCCCAGTAAAAATTTCTTTCAGCATAAAGGAATGACCTATATAAATACTATATTTTTTATTATTCAAAACTTCTTTAATTTTTCCAGTTTTTCCCACCACTCTACTTAATATTTCTGCATGCTTTTTTGCCAAAACAAATTCAATATCTTTGATGGTATGATGTGTGTATAATCCACTTGTGATTTTTCAGTTAAAGAAGCTATCCCAAACTCAAGGGTGTTAAAACTTTTTTCTACTGCTACTCCATATTTTTATTTATACCCCTGTGCATTCGCATATGCATTTTAAATGCTTCTCTAAACCACCAATAATCCCTCTTTGAAGTACTTGAATGGGAACCAAAAGAGCAGACATTTTCAGTTTGTGACTTTCCTTTCACTGCAGGAAGCACTCAAAGATCATAATTTGACAGAAATTTCCCTTGTCCTTCAGTCCTGTATTATTTTCTGCACCAAGTTTATTCCAGGTAGGCAGATTTCTTTTGGACCTGCTCTCAGGTTCATAGATCAACCAACCAACGACAGTGAATCTCCACTTCACTCCCTTCTGGAATACAAACTCTTAAAATAATGAGTGATACCAGAAGTTTCACAAGTTCAAGGGCAGATACAGCTCAATGGATTTGTGACTTCCAGGCGCTTGACTTCACTGTCTACAGAGGTGAAAGCTCGAACTGAAGCTTTTGCTGTGATTGGGTTATATACAAGGACTCTACCCATTTTGGATTCTCTCATTCAACAACAACAGCAACTTTTAATGTAAAGGTAGAGGTAAGAAACCCAACCTATCTGAAGGACTCTGGAAAAAATCCTTCACCTCAGTCTAGCTGTTTGGTTTCACAAAGATTATGGGAAACTAGTTTTCTTTGAAATGTCTACGTTTCCATCAAATTCAGCTGAAATCAACCAACAGACAGAAAAGTTAGTGGCATACACACCTTCACACATGCAACATGGAGTTGCAGAAAACTCATTTCCAGAGGCAACCAGGCTAACAACACAAATTTGATATCTTCCTTTTCTGCTCAAATTGCAAGGCTGACAGGTCTAGAAAGTGAAGCTTTTTTGCCATTGTTGCCATGTACTTCAAGGTCTTTTCACAGTACAATGCCACAGACATTTGAAACAACAAATTGCACAGGGAAAAAGATTAGAGCTCCTATAATCTTAAACTCCACTTTATAGTGCAGCTTGCACAATGCAACAGCTCAAACCTCAAAGTGTAAGGTCTTTCTGCCTCAGTCCTCCCTTTTTAATCCCTCTTCTTTCTCCTCCCAGGCACCCGCTCCCATGCTTGCTCTCTTGGCAGCTCTGGTGCCCCGTTTTCTCTGAACCTACTTTACTCACTACACTAGAATTGAATCGTATGGCTACTGATCTCTTCACTTTCTGCTGAGATGAATGAGATTTCAGAACTGTAGGGCTTCCTGTTGTATTGAAAGATGGCTCTGATCTGTGAAGTATCAGTCCAAAAACCATGGAAAACAAGACATGATAAATGAGTGAGTGCTGAGTAAAACAGTGACATACTACTTTAAGTCAGGCCTTGTTAAAATATGAGTGTTAAAACGAACTGCTGTGCCTCTGTAAGACTGAGCCTATGCTCACATGTTTCTTACACAGTCCTGGATTGAAAGGGCATCCAACTAAGTATGGATCCCATATCAGGAGGGGACTGGGCTCTGCTCTACTCCTCTTACATCTAGGTTTTTCTTCCAAGAGATTCCCAAGGAGCTGAGCAGGGTGGAGGCCATGGTGCACAACACCACACTTCCCTCAGGGGGCTAACACCACCACCAGGCTGTGGAGCACACCTGTGTTTAGGCACACAGATGGGATACAAGTCCTGAAAAAGGACCGGGATGTGCATCACCTCAGCCAACAAGAGAGTCTAGAACTCTTGGGCCAAAAGAAGCAGCAAATAAGTAGCTTCCTCTGAGGGTTACAATAGTTTCTAAGATCCTTTCATGGCATTATATCTTTTTAATTGTAACGAAGAATGAAAGAGAGATCCCCCAGCCATTCCCCAAGCGCACCACACCTTTCTCCTCTTATACCTCTGGCTAGGAAGTTTGTCCAGTTTCCCTGCTAGAAAGATCACTGGATGCAGGTGAGTCATTATGAGGAACTGTGCTGATGTGGTTATACAACTAGGAAGCTTTTTACATTAGAAACAGGGTTGGTCATAAACCTATCAATGAACACATGGGAAAAGAGTATGAACTGTCAGGAGAAAATTATGGTCCAGAGATAAAAATTAATAGTGAAGTACCTGACAAAGTGCCAGACCTTGTCCAGATCCAGGTTATACCTCCTTTCTGAGATACACAAAAATAGCTCTCTATATTTTGAAGGCTAATTGTTTCTAGCTGTGAATTACTGAAAAATAAATTAAAATTTATGGACTAAACATGAAGGCTACAGATCTCTCTCAAACTCTCTTTCTTTAGTGATACCTGAATGAAATAAAGCATTTCTGCTGTTGGTAGGTTGAACACTTGATCCCAGAATACGGAGCAACATGAAACAGAATAAATGAGGTGAAACTTATTTCCAAAAAATATAATTTAAAGTTTCCATGCATCTAAACCTTAATTGTTTTAGTGAGTTCCATAAATTTAATTTAGATAGAACTATTGTCAACAAATTTGTAGTATTGCCACCAGACGTTTAGAAAGCATTAGTTTCACACAACTTCTTGTGGATGAAATGGAAAATATTTTAATTAAGCCTCAACAGTGCAAACATAACAAAGGGAAGAACCTGAGAGCTACAGTAGGTGACAGACTGGCTGTTACTTTAGAGTAAAATCTCCCAGTAAGATCTTCCTTCAAATTATGTAGCATATTCAAAGTAAATCACTGCAACTTCAGACAAAATTCTAACTGGTGAATTTGCAGAAAACATGTAGGGTAAACTGAAATCCATCACCAGAAATTGAATCTTTTCCATTCTGTTTTCCCTGACATGTGCACACCCTCTGCAAGAAGGAAAGACAGCAGTGTTTTGGTCAGTGCTCGGGGCTCTATTTGCATGGGAAGTGTGTGTATCCAGAACAAAGAGTTCAGTAAGCAACATAATTTATGAATACTTGTTTTGCATGAGATGCAAACTTGTTTTGGTTCTCTGCTGTCTTTCAAAGTATAAGCTCAGATCAAACCTCTTCCTAAAGTCAGGGCATTTTAACACCTCTTTCCCAAGTACATTCTTCAGATTCTAATATGGGGAGAGCTTAGACTAAAGCCTTCACTTCCAGGGCAACCTAAAAGGTTTTATTAGGGCCACTAACTTTCATGAGACTTAAATGAGTGCAATAGCTTTTAGGCTACTTCCTATAACTCCAGTGCAGATATCTAATTACCTAGTGTGTCCCAAAACTATTGAGGTATTCAAAAACTATTCTAACTCTGATAGACAGACTGGCAGCACAGTTATATAAAGTCTTTTCCTTACAAAATCAGCATTAAAAGTGTTTTGGTTTGTGGGGTTGTTTGTTTGTTTTGTTTTCTTTAAAACTAAATGCTATCACAAACATGGTAAACAGGCAGGTTAACTGAAATTTGCATTCACTGCTACCAGTTTATGGAAGTAAGCTGCAAAATAGTAAGGAACCTCCCACAAGACAAAGGTGGCTGTTTGTAAATATAGAAAAAGATCTAAGAAGCAGGGAGAAGTGTAACACTGAGTTAAAGCATTCAGGTAGCAAGAATGTGAGAGAGAAGTGATGATTATTCCTTCTTTCTTCGGCAGACTGATACGCTACTTTTACATGATTAACATTTCATTCTGGTAACCAGACAACAATGTAGCAAAGGAATAAAAGTTCATTCTTAGCTGGAAACAGTGAGCATGAGTTCATCTTTTTTGTATTGTAAAAAAAGCTAAGTTAAGTACTGTGGAGCCATGGTTTTAATACTCTCCTCAGCTCTTCACAAAAGCGTCAGTGAAATCTGGGTCCTGTCATAGCATGACAAGAAGATAATCTGTGTGGGACCTTCCTTTCTGATTAGGCGGTGCTTTCTCTTAATCAGATGGAAAGAAAGTCTCTTGGTAAGGAACCCCTCCTCCTCCAGAGAATGGAAACAAATCTTTAGAGAAAGGCTTAGTCAGAATCTGCATGGAATCCAGGTTAAACCATTTTCCCTGAGCCAGTAACAGTACCAAATGCCCCTGTATATATGTAGCTCCTTAAATTCATCCAAAGCAGAATTTTAATCCAGCCAAGATTTCAACCTGCAATATAGGCCTTTATAGCATTAACATCTGAATGTTCCTGGAAGCTGCAGTTCATCAGGTATTATATACTTTGTCATCTCTAGGGAGAAAGGAAATAAATGGGTGACTCTAAGCCTTTACAGCTGTAAATCTATTACCAGGATGAAGGTAGATGTACTATTTCTACTCCACGGAGTTATTCTTGATTTGCACAGAGGTAAGTAGGCTCTGTGTCAAGTTTGTGACTTCTATCCAATCAGAATTCCTTTATTTAGTGAAAAGGAACATAAGTTTATTTACTTAATAATGACTGGAAAACAAAACAAAACAAAACAACCCTCTTAACAAATCCTAAGGAAGTTTTAAACCCCCTCCTATTACTATTATTCTCTTCAGCATGAAAAATCAAAGGCTTGAAAGGAAAGAGGAGATAAATCAAGAGTCCTACATCCCATTCCAGTGATTCTCCATCCATTCCATTCTTCTCAGAAAGAAAGAATGGATATTTTTCATTTAAAATAGTCCCTCTAAAATATTTAATTCCTCATACTGATGGAGCACTGTCTACTCAGGTATGATTTAAAGCATTTAAAAGTTTGAACTAGTTTCATTAGCATTCTGCAACCTGTAGTTTGTACATTCACCATCTTCCTATGTTTGCAATGGAATCTCAAAGAATAAAACATGACTATTTGCTCTGCTGTTTCTATGAGGATACCTATTTATGTTGCCTAGATTATGCAATGGATCAGAGACACTGAAATTAGGAAAAAAAAAATATTTCTCTGAGAGACTATAAGCTTCACCTGAAATTTCCAAAATAATTCTGATAATTGTAATAATTATATTGTAAATATAATAATATATATCATATCATATAATAATATATTGGTTCTAAAGTTGGCCACTTGAAGTAAAAATTTAAAATAAAGCTATCATACAAAAATTACACAAGGAAAAACAAAACAATCCTTAGTTTACCATCCTAGCCTTGGAAAGATTAAGTCTTGCTTGCAATGCTAAATGTATAACTTCATGAAGAAAAAATAAATTTGCTTGGTTCAGTTTTGATTTGAAACTGCCTGAATATCAAACTACAACACTGTTAAAAACAAACAACCAAAACCCCAACGCAACACAACACAAAAATCCCATAAAACATGTAAGAAGGATCCAAATAAAAAAAATAAATATGTACACCTGCAACATTAGACAGTGAGTAATGCCACAAAGAGTGCACAGGGCCTATGCCAAAGGGGTAACATCTAATATTACCTGCACAGCCTCTATAATGTTGGAAGCAGCACTCCATTGGACACACCAGTTTCAATTTTTCTAAATTTTATCCCTTTCACATTCAAAGGCTTGTCTTGATGCAAAAAGGAAGTGCTCCTGCTGAGGCCACTTTATAATTGCTACTGTTGTCTCAGTTTTCACAAGTGTACGTGCACAGTGTCCTGAGCAGAGGCCATGATCTTTGATGCCACACGTCCACAAGCCTTCTCCTACGGCGTGCTGAAGCCCGCCTAGCCCATGGCCCAACTGAGCAATGGGAGAATGCTTTTTTCCACCTGTTTGGGTTCTGATTTTAAGAGGATCAGTATGTTCTGATTGAGAAGAATCAAATGGGCTGCCTGTTTCACAAGAAAGTTTCCTGTTTCTTCCAGAATAGGAAATGAGGCTGAACACATGTAGTATTTCTTGACAAAGTGGTTTGCTAATGGTGACCACAACATTTTCAAACCTGTTGCACTGGAGTGGCTCATCTTTCTCTCAAGATAACAACAGAGTTTGGCAACACTGTTCAAAGAAAATAATTGTGTTTTTCACACTTAAAATAGAGTTACATCACTCTGCCAAATGACTGGCCTATTCTCCAGAGAGAATGCCAACTGCCAGTAACACAGGAGTGACCCAGGCCCCACATTAGACAAGAGGAAGGGAAGTCCTACTTCTTATATGGAGTAGCATCACTAGACTACTTAAAAGGCACCAGAAAGGTCAGCTGAGTCTAAACACATATTTAAATGTGTAAGGATAGGCTTATAAAAAGCACACCACACTAGACATGTAATTAAGTAAATATTATTATACTTTACATATGCTGAACCATTTACCTGGACAATATTAATTATCAGATTTACACGAACGCAGTAAGCACTGAGGACAACTCCTATTACTATATGTGAGA
Organism: Caprimulgus europaeus; assembly: GCA_907165065.1. The sequence continues at coordinate 12,939,291 of OU015539.1, forward strand.
CAAGGTAAGACTGAGAAAGAAGATGAAGACATTGGAGAAGCAATTTCTCTGCACCTTTTGGAAAAAAAAAATCTTTCCATGAGCTTAAGAGATTATGGCTTTCACTGCAGGCCTGAAATAAAATGAACACACTTATTTTATTTTTGGTCAGTAGGACCTTTAAAATGCCTATTTCACAAAGAGAAATAACACCCTTGTAATTTTAATGTATGTTTATGTAAAATGAAAGTGGCAGTTCCGTGTTAATAAACCTTGCTTAGGAAAAAGAAAAAAAAAAATCAGTTGCTGAACTATGGTGAGTAATTAGCCCCTTAGCATCCCCTTTCTCCAGGAATGCTTCCTCCTGAGCTGGCTCTTTTAAATAGCTCCAGTCCTGGCTGCCTTTGTTGAGCTTGGAAATTGTGCACATATGAGAGAAATTAAGCCCTCATTTAACGGGGACACATGCCTGTCAAGTCCAGAGGAACAAAGGCTTGTCCCCGGGGGCTACTCAGCTCCCTGAGGCTGCCACTCATTCTGTTAGCAATGCTTACCCTTTACAGATTGTGTATAAAACCCAATAAATCATTTCATCTGCTCTGGTTAATATACACATGAGCCTAGGACTTTCTTCAAAGTATTTTTTTCTTTTGCTTGCAACTCCATTCATTTATTAAGACGTGACCTATGTTTGCTAGAGTGTAGCCAGGTTTTTACCTTTATATAACATTAATGTCTGTGAAGTAAACCTAAACATTTACTGTCAGAAATAAAGACATTTGATGCTACATCTGTTTCACACAGGAAATGTTTCATTACTCTTTAATGGTCAATAATCATCAGTGTCTATTGTATAAATTACTAGTATATTTGGTTCCTCCTAAAGTTACATCTGAAATCTATGGATATTTAAACTGATAGTAAAACAACAAGATAAATAAAATGACAAATGTTTAGCCCTGCCTAGGAAGAGAGTCTTTTCTCAATTAAAACAAATCAAAGAGGAAATAATATGATGAAATCATTTTAGTTTTGTTCTTTACAAAGTGTTATCACAAAGACACATCTATGCTATCCTGGATAAAACAAAAGGAAAAGGACTCTGATGATTTAAAAAAAAACACCCCAAAACTGCACAAAGTGAAAACTGAAGTAAACACATGCAAGACAAAAATATTGTTATACAATATATCAGCTACCTCCAAGCTCTCCAGGGTGGAAGGGTGAAATTATCCCCAAATATAAATGCACACACAGAGCAGAGGAATATTTTACAGTGAATTTAAAAAAAGCAAATTAAATACTGCCATTTTCACACGCGCTCTTTTATTTTTTAAAAAGAAAGCCTAGCTCTGTACTTCTAGTATTAGACTGACATAAGTGGAGAGAAAATGAACACCACTAGCTGAGGAAATGGCACCCTGCACTGCATGCAATGAAGCAAAACTCTCACTAAGTTGAGCATGAGTTTTTCCTTACACTTGAGTGTAGGATCAAGCCAGTGAAGATAAGTTAGTGGTGTAGAATAAAAACAAATTAAAATGCAGAGTTGTATCTCCTTTCCCTGAAATGGTGAAAGCAATATTTCAATGCCTGCTATTAACAGGGATCTTTTTTGTTTTGTCCACTCGGCAATTTTTAACTAACACGTTGAAAGCACGCTATTTCTCAAGCAACAATATTACGCTTTGTATTTAAACCACAAAATAGAGAGGGCTGACTGTGACTGTTCTGACAGCTTTAATCCTGATGATACTGGGAGCCCCAAATAAAAAGAAACTGGTACAGCATGGAGTTTTCCCTGCTCAGCAGGCAGAGAAAAAGCAGTTCTGGATTTGATAAGTAAAACCAGATATAGTTGATGGTTATAAGCTAAAGCCTTGCAATTAATGTGAAACATCAATGGTCCAACGAACTTGCGTACCAGTGGGGTCTTTGAGAAGGCTTTTTCTCCCACCTCCCTAAAAACTCATCTACTGTACAACAGCTATACCTTTTTTTGTGTAAAGAATTTTGTGCGCTCCACCATCATCAGAGGTCAGAAGTGATAAGATATCAAGACTCCAGGTTCCATTTACCAATAATAAAAAAAATCCTGCATGTTGTTGTTATTGATATATTTCACTGCCAAATTCTGTCAATGTAGCAATGAAAAGCACCTGACAGGATCATGACCTCTATATGATAAAGTACTTTACAATTACAAAGATGTGGCCCCTTGTCCTGAAAGATCTAACAGTCAGAAGAAACTATTGTAATAGCAGTCCATCCTAGTTAAAATAGCCACCACAGTTCAAAGATGTCCAACTTTAGACTATACTCAAAGGCTACAATTTAGTGTATACTAAACCCAAGATATTAACAAACAATTACCATACAAGTACAAATTCCTTTAAAGAAAACATTATACTATTATAGCATGCCCCTGCAATCCTAAAAGTGTCTGAAATGCCATAATTAACGTATTTCTTAGGAATAAAAACTATACAATGTAATGCACATATCTACATTGCTCAACTCAATAGGAAGGTACAGCTTCTCCTCCACCATATATACATAAAATGCATTTCTGAATAATTTACTGAACAGAAATCACGAAGGTACGAGACTGGCTCTGCTATGCAGTTGTAACAGCCAGGAATGATTCTCCAAGCAACTGAAAAGTAAGCCCTTATCAGTAAAAATAAGTAGTCGCCATTCTGGAAAGAGTCTGACTAAATCTAATTTGTGTGAATAAGGATGGGATCCAAATTCAAATCCCTGGTGCAAAAGTCACAAAATTAAGAGTTTCATTTCAGCAGAGTTTGTTTCATTCTTCAATACACAATTTAGATTTACCTAGTTAACAGAAGATCTGTTTCTAGAGTTGGCCATAAGCAAGCATTACCCAGGCTGTTTTTTCCCCTTGAGCAAAAATGATCAGAAACTCTGAGCCATTTTATCCACCTACTCTTTACAGATTAAAATGCAAAATGTTGCCGTGAAAACAAGGGAGAATATGCAAAGGTGTTATATGCTATGTATGCCACTGACATAATACTTTAATAGGATATGCTGTAATTTCCTGCAATTAATATCTTAGCAGAGCTATAAAAGCTTTTTTCCAAAATTATACCATTGCGTTTACAACACTAAAATTAATGTTGTGTCAACCTTTCCATTATAAGCCCCCTTCTTCAGAGGTTTATAACTTGGCTGTAAAAATATATTCTGGCCTAAAACATGGCATGCAAGATCTCCATTTAGAAGCAGCCATTTTGATTAAATAAAAAACTGTATTTAATGGCTGTTTCAAGTAAGTCTTTTGAAGGCCCTACAAAAAGTGCAAGAGACGGCCAAGAAACCTACGCAATCTTCGAACAAAAAATTTTTTCTCTCCATAATAAGCCACAGTTCAAAGGATTTTTCACAACCATGGAAGGTGCTACATATCTGTAAGGAAAATACATGGATTTGGGAAACTACAGACTTCTTCAGTGAGAGCAGTCTCTCTACTCGCCTCTTTCTGTATGACAATGGCTATACGTGGTCAGCTTGAGCACAAGGGAGACTAAAACTAGCTGAAATGGTTTTCATTGAGGCAGGAGAGTGGATGAGAGGAACAAACAAATATTTCTCTGGCTGAAGTGGATTCATTTTGGATAAAAGCTCCATCAGAGTAAACTAAGGCGAGTGATAAGTTGACAGAAAATCATGATAGAAAAGATGATCAAGATGTTAGAGAGCCACCCTACGAATTCTTAAACCACAGATTTCAGGTCTGTCAAATTTCATATAAGAACTGGATCAAGTCACTTAGGAAATTTAACTTAGGTGCTTAAATTAGGAACCTCGTTGCCTAATCAACAGAAGGTAATTCACAGCACCTGGTCTGCTTTATATATGGAGCCAAAAGTCCTAATTCAGTTACCCAAATTAGATATCTAAAATTAGATGCCCCCAAATATCTATATGCTTTTTATTCTGCCTCAAAAGAGTGTTGTGAGGATAATACACTTCAGCTTATGAGACACTCAGATATGCAGTTACAGAGGAGATGAGTATCCTGAAAATATATCACCAATAAAATTCAATGAGATGGAAAAGGCAAAGCTAGAAATGTGACAGTAGAGTTCTTCATACAAATCACTCGCCAGAGCAAAAAACAAGTGCCATATCTCGCCCTCTGAGAAAAGTTTGATTCCATATGTATATTATATAAATTGCTTTGTCAAATAAGGAATCTCAGTCTCTGTTTAGGCTATTAGGTACACATTGCACTATCAACTTTATTTTGTTAGCTGTAGCAAGTACCCACACTACTCATTTATCTACCTGATCTAGTTTTTAAACTAACTATATGTTCCTCCAACTGGTTAACCTCTCATTTACAGAATAAAAGTTGCTAATATATTACTTTAAAATAAAGTTCCCTAACTCGGAATTGCCCTTACATATTGTGGGGCAGTGATGTGTCTCAAGATGGATTTCACACTCCACCATCAGCTGTGAATTTCTTTGCTTTTATTATTTGGTGTTACAACTTTAATGTTTTCTTAACATACTGTCATTCTGGGTGGGTGAATAAGATGAATTCAGCATTTCATAATGCACCATTGTATACTGTTTACATCATTTATTTTCTTTTTATTGAATGATTACAAACTTCAATTTAAAATTAATAACATTTTGTGGGAGTTACTGCATGTGAACTAAGTATGGTGATGTCAGTGCATCCCTCTGGAATTTAAAAGATATTTCCCTGTGTTATATCATGTGCCACACAGTATATCAATTTTTATTTCCCATCCCTCAAGTATGGAATGCACACTGTGTAACTTCTTAGGTTCTCAATATAGACATAATTTACCCAAGCTGTGCAAATGCCCAACGTGCTGAAGATGATATATACAAGATTTATATAAAGGACTAGTTCTTTCAAACAAGCAAAAGTCTTGCATACAACACAAGCCACTACTTTATCTAATTATTTGGGGGGAGAGGTTCTAATGCAATAGACAAAAGGAAATAGGGTGTAAACTTTGGACATAAACTAGGTTTTCTTTACTTTAATGACAACTAAAAATGAGATAGCTAAATTCCAGGCAAGACCATTCATCCTTCCTTGAGAGTTACGCTTTGATATTTTTGCGAGTGTCTTGATCAGCTGATTGCATAAAATAGTGAATATTAGAAATATTAATTCACTTTACTTTTACATATATGCCATCAAATATATACCAAATGTTAAACAGCATCTGGTTTACTCATTTAAGGGTTTCCACATACTACTACTGCCTTTATGTGAATTCATAATCCCCGAATCCATTCAGAGAGCAATGCACTTACCTCCTCCTTGCTGTCATGACTTTAAATATATTTGAAATAAGTTTTTATGCTCAATTGATTCAGTAATACACTTGTATTCTGGAGCATTCCCACAGTTACAACTAAAACACATTTTGATTCTTTGGTAAGGATTTAGTCCATCTGGTAAATTTAAGATTTTACTGTAAGATTTCAAAAAGTACTTTACAACTTATTTGCTAAATGCTTTTGGCCTTTTTATGTGGGGCTGTACTTCATCATTTTCCTCCAAGTACCTGCTTCTGCAGACAGAAATTTTGACCTCTGATATCATCACATTCCAGTCTTGCCTGTATATCTGAATATCTCCATAAATCAAGTCATTTCAATACTAACATTTATTAAGTATTTTCTTTATTCAGTATTTCCTGATAAGTGTGTCAAATAGTGTGGGTTTTGTTTGGGGTTTTAGTGGTTTGGTTTGGGTATTTTTTTTAAGGAAAAAGTAATGCAAATCCTGATTGTTTTCCCTCTTGGCCATCACATGGTTGTCAATCACAAAAATCAACACTGAAAAAGTAATTAATTAGAAATGAAAGGCCAATATCTTAAGCAGCTTCTGTGAGTCCTGGGATATATTTCAATGTAACGCTGATGTAAGACCTGAAAAAGAGCTGGTGTGCCTAAAAGGTTGCCTGTTTTTTCCAACAACATCTATTTGTCTAATAAAACAAATTACATCCCCTAAAATCTCTGCCTCATTTATATCTGTGATGTTCCAACCTCAGTACTAATATTCTAAGCCCTTTCTCATATGAGGTGCTCAATTCTGCAAAACCTACTTACGGAAGTAGCACTTAGATATACAAGTCACCAAATATTAGCTAGGCAAGTATTACTCAAGCAAACGAGACTTCAGAGGATCAGCCCTGCTGGTAGGCTGCCAGTTGGCTCAATTTCTGTTCCCAGTTATCCATTTTAGCTTGTGCACATGCTCCTTAGGACGGAAACTGGTTTTCTGTGCTGGTGCCAATACTGCATTATTATAGCATTATTATGAATATTGCAATATTGCAAATACGACATTGTGCAGACTGACAGAGGGGGTGATGCAGACCTGTACTACCAGAGGAACAGCACCAGAGGGGTTAAGAGGGGCTTCATCTCTGCCACTCCCTTTGGGTGCTAGACCAGGGTGTGTGGATCAGCAAGCACTGAGGCTGCCACAGCATGTCGCTCCACGCTTGGTTGGAAAGCTCAAACCACCAGCTGAGTGACCCCTGGGCAGCAGTACAGGTGGGTAGCAAATATTTGCTTGATCATCTGCTGTTATTCAGGAGCTGGATATAATTTGCCCCTAAATTAACAGGGCTCAAATCTGAGGCCCTTCTGTAAGCGAAGGCTGTAGAACGAGTGTTTGGGCTCAATAGAATCACTGAGATTTTAGCCCCTGGCTTTGACAGAGGCACAGCTGAGAACAACTCCTTAAGCCACTGGTGAGATTGCAATGCAGCACGCCCAGAGCGAACAAAGGAGCTGATCTTGAACTGGTGAGTATGGATGCCTGAGCCTTCATTTCCAATTTTAAAACAGACGTGGGAGAGGGAAAGTGGGAGGGCAGCTACTATCATTTTCTGCACCAACATGAGCCTGAGAAACAATGACATTTACTTCGGTTTAACTGATTTCCACACATCAGATCATGTTCAGCACCCGTGTGCCAAAGTCCTATTCTTCAAGTCTGTTGAAATATCACTTTCCGAAACATGTGTGCTAACATTTGGCCAACACCACCACAAGATCATTTTATTAACTTGTAGCTCATTTCATAGACTGCTGCTCATGTTGCTAACATATGCTATTCTACCATTTACTGCTCTATAATTAGAGAAGTCATATGAAAGAGATACACAGTCTTAATTTTTGCATTAAATACAATTTGTTTAGGCTTAGGCAGGCGAAATAAAGCTATTTAAAAGAAAAAGAAACATACAGTGAATTAGAAAACTGCAGTAAAGCCAATTTAACTCTTTGAATGTCACACTAAAAAATTTTAACAACCCATTCCCCCACCTCAAAACTGCATACAGTTTTAAGTATTGTGTTAAGAGTCAAATCCAGAACCACTTTCTGCTTTGCCAGGATAAACTTTGTTTCCAGAGGCTGAGGGCCTCAGGGGCAGAGCAGCTAGCAGGATCCTTGCAAATGGGGGACTAAGGTGCAAAACCAGAAGCTTAGGAGTAGCACAGGAAGGGTGAACATTTAGCACAGTGTCTTTTTGCTCAGGCCACCACCATGCTGTCATGCCAAAGCATTTTTAGTATGGATGAGGCTGAATAAAGGATAGGAAGCATCACTGGAATATTTATTAAAGCATGGGCTGCTTGGAGAAGGTAAGGATCCTACATCACTTCTCTTCCCACACAGCTGGCAGAGAAAATTCCAAGCCAGCCAGCCACGAAGATTGCCTTTGTTAGAAAAAACTGGCCTGCAACAGACCTTTTGCTTGGGTAATTACCACATAAGGAGTTTAGAAATCATTAATAAGCCACTATGTAATAATAAATAAAACATGAAACATTTGACTTTGATGTTTGCCATATTTGTCTTTCTTCCATTGGATCAGTTTCCATTTTCGCTAAGCAAGTTAGGAGCTGGACAGAAGCTGTGATGCCACACCTACAGCAGAGCCCCGTGAATCTGATTCCATGATTTAGCAGCCAGCTACGAGCTACAGGCACATAACAGCATTTCTCTCTTCCATGTGTACACAACTGCATTGCAGAAGGCAGTTAGACATGGATTTTTTTAATACTAAACTGTTTTAAAAGAAAAAAAAAAGGAAAAGAAAAAAGATGCCAATGACAGCTGGGAATGAATTAATAAAAAAACTGGAATTTAAGGGATATATATCCTTTCTACTGTAAATTAATAAACTGCAGCTATAGTTTATTAAGCCACTACAATAATTTACATTTTCTACTGCAATAATCTTGACTGCTTATAAATTACAGTAGTTTTACCTATTCTTTAATCCAGAAACATCATTATTAAAATGTTTGATGCAGGCTACAGTGCATCTATCATTACTTGTAAAAGTTAATTAGATTAGATAAAAGAAATAATTAGATTTGCATTTTTATCCTGGTTTTAAACTTCCAAAGAAGATCACAACAGTGTGCCTGTGGGCAATTAAAAACAGCATACAGCAGTGAAACATAAAGGCAAAAAAGGTCTGTTTTTCCTGGCTAATTCATGATTGAAGATACAATTACAAAATATTTTAAGGGTTTGCTGAAGCTGGGGGCTATTCCTAGACTTCTAAGCTTTGTTTATAAGTCTCGCTCTCTTTCAAGGGAGTATCTGATCTGTGTACCCTGCGAATAGAAGTATCAAATTGCTTTCAATGGCTTTATTTGGTCCTGTTCAGAGCCTGCTGGAAGGGGATCAGTTTCATGATCAATAACAAAAAAAAAACCAAACCCAAAACAGAAAAGAAAAAAGGTGGGGGAGAATATTCCCTAGTGCTGGAACAGCAGCATTGCAACTGCTTTTTGCTTGTCAATGCTAAATACAGTTTACAAAGAAACACAACCTCAGAGAATGTAACTGAACTGACAATAACTAGGTTCCAGCTTGTGCATTTTCAGCAAGCTCACTGCAAGGAGCTTTAACCTGTCTCTAGAAGGCAATAAATGAAAGATTCAGCTCTTAAAATTGGAGGTCAGTTACATACTTAATGATGAAGCATATCTTTAAATCTATTTCTACTATTATTATCCTAGCAAAAAATTAATTAACCAGGTCAGAGAGGCCGTGAAGGCTAATGTGGAACGTAATTATTCCTGATCTTTAGACATGTACTTCACATAAAGAGATAGTCCTTATTCAGCTCACCAGGTACCTGAATTGTCAGTAGTTAATCATGGATAAGAGGAGACACTCATTTGCTCGGCCTCCTAAGTTTTAAATGTAACTGAAATGGTTCCTATTCAAGGACAGTTTAAATAGTTGTAATTTTTATGTTACTGTTCTTTTGTTTGTTTACTATCACAGTAATCACAAACATTATTGGGAAACTACAACAGCATGAATGTATAGATGAATACTTCTTATTAAAAATATAAAAGTTTCTTTAAAAGATCTAAATCAAGTTGGAGACTGATCTGTGAGCTCTTACTTGCCCTACAGTATTTTCTCAACCTTATTTCAACTAAAAGCAATGATTTCTCTGCATAGCTTTGGAGAATGAATAACTTAATTTGGCATACTAGGTTTCCTCTATGGACTCCTCTGTAGAAGAGTGTTTATGAGCATTATGAACATTTGAGCTGAAAAGTAATAATACACTGCATTTATTTGAAATTTTTCATTTAAGGTTCTCAAAACATTATGTTTGATTTGAGGAACAGGAAACAATTTGCCAAATTTCAGATAATCAGAGACAGAACTGAGAACAACTCCAGATTCCCATTTCCTTTAGCCAACAGACAAAACTGCTTTGCCCAACATGCACACCCTGAAAGTAACATTAGCTTCACTTAGAAAACATGAGATGATTATGCAGAACATTTGATGACCTCAGTACTCTTGAAATACCTAAGTTGTTTTCATATGCTAAGCCTAGCTAATGTCCTCTTTGCTCATAGATTGTTGACAAAAGTTTTGGATGTATAACTAGTCTGGAGCAAGGTGCTCCAGTAAATGGATTAAAAACAAAACAAAAAGCAACTAAACAAAATCAGGTGGTCATTTTATTCAATAAACAAATAATTTTAAACAATGTAAATAATAAATACCAAGAAATGAAAATTCTCAGTAAATTAAGCCAGTAGGTATCCAGGGAAAGATGTGTTTTATTTAATATGGATTATTTCCTCTTTTATATCTGGTTGACAGAAATCTAAAGTAATTTCTAATTGTTTAAAAGGTTAAATTAACTGGATGCACTTATTCTCAGAAATTATTGTTCAAGAACTAACACTGTAACTCAGAAGATGACAATGGACACTGTGTATGTCTCGTGTGACGAAAACATTGCATCAGCAATGCCCCACTCCTGTATCCTGGAGAACACACTGTACTTATTTCAAGTAGCTGTGCCATGAATAGGCCCATGCCCAGATGGAACTGGCACCTGTGCTACTTATATTTCATAATCTTTTCAAAACAGGAGTGGAAGGGAAAAGTACTATTGTTTTTCCATGCATACAAACTATAGATAAGAATCCACACCATTTTATATGTTACCACTGTTTCCTGAAAAGGGTTGATCAAAAGTGACTTTAAACAAATGCACCTTCTGAATAAAAATTAAGTTACTGGGGACACAGTTCTGAATTCTACCAAGCCCAAAAACTAAACTGAGAATGCAAATGTTTATTAGCAAATTGTTTTTTCCCCTCAAGCCACAGAAAGTGTAATTCACCTCATCCAATATCCTTTATAGTTAATGGAGAGTAACAGCCATTTTAGGAAACAATTCATCTGACATATTTAAAATGTCTACTTTAGGACAAGACTAATTGCATCCTAAAACTATTCACTCTGCTTCTCTCTGTTCCCTATAAAACCAATCTGGATAACTAATTGAGACAGAGTCTACACTGCAGTTATCTACTTTTGATATGCTGAGTTCCACCCAGAGTCACCACTGCGACTTCAGTATCGGTACTGAGGTTTCCCCAGAAAATGCTGGGAGGGGACCTGGGAGAGCTAGCACAACACGGTATCTCTCGCCTGCCTCCTGGTTTACCTCCATCCCACCTATAGCCCTTAGGGAGCTACAGGTCTCAACAAAGTGCAACACTTGTAAGCAATTCAATAGCAACAAACCTATTACAGACTGCAGAGGTGACTTAGCAACTGACTTCTCTTCCAAGCAACTCCTGGCTAGCAAACCTGCCACAGAGTTCAGAAAGAACAAACAAACAAAGAACCGCTTGGCTCATAAGCAAATGGACTGTGTAAGCTGGTGTGTAGCCTAGGTAACAATCTCCTAACAAACTTTTTTTCAGTAATCTCTTCATAAGATCAATGTATGTTTGAGATGGCATCTGCCCAACATGCCTAGTGCTTCCTACTAGAGCCTACAATGTTCCTTGGGCAATGAGATGCCCACTACCAATCTGGCTAACAAGATGGGAGAGGAAATTGTCCTCACTGCCTCAAATACACTGATTAGATTAATGTAAAGATAAGGATAAATAAAGAGGCCAAGCTACTGGTAAACTGTGGAATAAGAGTAGATTATGTTGCAAGAATTTTGAAACAAATATGAGGAAGGACCATCAATAAATTTATATATGTTAATTACACTCCTTAAAGTAACTGAAATTGTATTACAATATTTGCAAAAGCATTTACAAGCATTCCTTTGGTATGAGGGAAGGGTAAACTTCAGTTTTGGCACCTAGTAACATGGCAATCAGCTGATTAAGAAAAAAAAAAAAGACAGTCCAAGCTTATAAGAAATAATTGGCAGCAAAATCATCTGTCAGACCAAGCAAATATTTAAATCAAAGAACAGGCCCGTGGAAATGCTTTCAAAGTGGGAAGTAGAGAAGACAATACAGACACATATTTGTGCAAAATTAAAGCAGATTCTGAGTACAAGTATAGACAGTTGAACACCTCCACAACACTCCCAGATCCAAGAAGGTACAGTTACTCCAAAGGCCTGTGGGACGCATATACCTGTGGGTCTTTGTACATGAGCAGACTGGTCCCAGGGACTTAGTACTGTCTCAATGTCTATTACCCTACTCAATAGCTGTTTGCTTTAGTTAATGAAATGGAAAACATTCTTCTAAACTTCTTATAAAGCCAATTTTGCCTTTGTAGAATAAGGAATTCTATATACCATGATTGAGACTCTGCTTTTACTTCATACAATACAAGTCAAACTGATTGCAGATTTTAGAACTAAATGACAAGATTTAAGAAATAGTTCATAACTGTCAGAAGAAAACTCTATTAAAGAAAAGCTCTTTCCTCCAAAGAGATGTTTGACAATAATTTTCTAAGACACAAAGACCCTCCATAAAGAGCATATTTACTCAGGCTTGTTAGTAAAGCATGTGGCTACTTTATTTTAGATCCTTCCTTCTCATAAATGGAATTTAAGTATAATCAGAAGAGAGCAATAAAACACACTGACCTGAATTTGCTGCTGCAGTAGATTGATTTTGTGCTGCTGTTGCAGAAGTTGCTGCTGTTGTCTTGCAATCTATTAGAAATAAAATTTCCATTAAATTAAAATAGTAATATTGAAACGTCAGTATTATGAGTGAAAAACATCTTATTAGTTATTATAACTAACAACTAATTAGTTATTATATTTTTATTAGGCACCATTTATTTTTGTAAAAAAATGATGGATACTTTAGAGGTATCTGTATATGTGACATAAACATTTTAAATTTAAATACAACATAAAAATCTAGTTAGTGAGAAGTATGTATTTTAAGTACTTAGGCCTCAACTCTGCAAAGCATAGAAACACAGGTTTAGCTGTGTGCATGTGAATAATCTCATCTCTATTCAGCAAAGCATTTAAGCCTGTGGTGATCTTTGATTATGATGCATTACTGTTAGCTACAATGGGAATGGAACACATGCTTAAAATTAAGTGCTTTGCTGAATGGGGATGGGATTACTCAGGTGCTTAAGGTTAAACACGCATTTTCCTGCTTTGCTGAACTGGAGCCTTAACTAGTATTTATAGGTGTTTTGCTATTCAGCCCAAGCTCCTAGGGCAAGCTTCTCTAACTTCATTCACAATGAGGAGCACATTACTTCTCTTGTAAATCTCAAAGTCTTCCTTGGAACTACTCAAGGAGGTAGGGTCTCATTCTGTGTAAAACAGTACCTGATGCTCAGTAACTCATCCTCTACACAGCCTTGTGAAATACGTAGATATTCTTACCCTCACTTGGTAGATTCAGTAAGAGATCTGGAGGGTAATGGTTCACTATATCCCTTCTCTAACACAGATGAGAAGAAGCAAGCGGTCAAGGCAGGGAGTGCTAAGGGACTAAGGAGAGAGAACCTGCCCCAGACACGCCCGCCTCCCTGATTCCCTCAAACCATCCAAAATCAGCATGCAAGAGCAGAAGAAAAATAGGATCCTGCCCTCAGACTGCAGAGCTGCTCCCTGCAACAGGTAACATGGACAGCAGCTATGGTGGAGAAGCCACAGGGAGAACAATGGGACTTCTGCTTTAGAAGGATAGCTGTGCAGCAGGCTGAAACGAGGACAAGATTTGTGTTTCCTGGAACCCTGGCCTCAGCATTTCTGCTACCCTTAAGTATAATTTCCCCTCCTATAAATATTTATCTAGAGCAGAGGAACCACATGAAACAGCAAGAAGTTGGTGACAAAGGCAGCTTGGTCACTCAAGTGCACTGTTGTGATTTTGGCAAAAGCCCTCCTGGTCTCCTTCCTCACTGTCTTCTGAGCACATTTACTCTTTCCATTATAAACACAGAAAGCTAAGTGAAATGTTTTTATGATAAAAAAATTACAGAAATGTAGCAAGGTTGATTTGGAAATAAACAATCACATAGTTTTAGTGTAAACTTTTTCAGATTAACTCATAAGGAATCTGCAGTTACATATTAACAGGTTGTAATTGTGCACACACAGAGATCAAGTCTGTAATTTCCTTAATCTCTCACTTTGTCACCTGGAAATACCTTTGTTGTTTTTTTGTTTTTTTTTTACTGCCACAGTTAAAATTCACTTTTGTATGGGAGACCAACACAAAATCCATACATATTTTAAGACTTGCATATGGCTCAAAGAGATAATTTGAGGTCTATGTGATTCTGGTGCTGGACCAGGGCCAAGTGCCACACAGAAAATGAATCAAGCAACTATCATAGCCTGCTACACTGAGGCTTGTAACAGGGATCAAACTCCCTTTATGAGCCTGGTGTTCAATATTTCTGGATAAATCTCCCAGAAAAGTCACTAAAAATAGGGTGGAAGAAGGCCCTAGTCTGCTAGTGAAAAAGGTAGTTCAAAGAGAGCTAGCAGCCTGTGTGCCCAGGTAACCCATAGGCAACTCGTAGGACCTCAGGTCATCTGCTGTCAGATCAGTGTCTATGCTTGGAAAACTGTGCTACACAGAATAGTTAAAAACCTAGATGAGTGCTCGACTTACTACTACACCAGTTGTGCTATTCCAACTTAGAAGTGTAGTGCCTGTCACCAAAGATAAGCTCTGTCAGGATTATGTCCACGTTGTCCCTGCTGCTAAAATCTCAGTGAAGGTAACAGAAAGATCATCATGATATTCAGCTTCAGAAAGGAATTATTTGTAATTTCGTATTGAAATCACATGCTGCATGGAGCTGCATCACGGGATATTCTTTCGGAGTGTGGTATCTTTTTTCACAGATACACAGTATCCTGTGTCCAGAAACGTCTGGAGCCGCTGGTGACATCGCTGCCACTTATCATGGTAAGCTATAGCCAAGGCAAGGATGAGATTGTCATTTACACATGCAAAGGAACTGCTCTGCTGCAGTTCACACCGCTTGTACCTGTATGTACAATATAGGACCACTTGAATAGGTGTTTCCTGATAAAAAACAGAAATATACCATGAAACATCTAATGTCAATGATTCCTTTTAGATGGGATAGTCCTCTTACAGAAAATGTATCCAGTACCCTCCAAAGCAATTACCATAGCATAGTCTTGATGTATAGGCTTGACACAGTAAAGTAGGGTACAGAAGCACCATGTGGTTCAAATTCTGAATTTTATTTGCCTATCGGTTGAGCTACATGCTCGCTTCATTGAGCATGACAACCTAGTTTTAAGTGTCATTTAATTTTCATTTTGAAATATAATTACAAAGTGTTCACTGTAAGATATCACTCGTCTGCAAATGTGTCAAGATTAATTTGTGCTAGCTTATTCACAAGTGTCAATAGTTAATTACTGTGTCATCTCTGGATGGCTAAATGACATTCTAACTTCTGATTTTTTACAGTGTTCCTTTATGTTATTTTCCATTAGGGGATGAGTCCATATTCCTACATGTGGGCAAATACTCAAGCACATAAAATACCAGACGTCACAACTCATTAAAATCAACAGAGCATATATTGCTGTATATATCCTATAAAATACGTTTAACTGAAAAGATAATTCTAGTAATAATGTCAGATTCCTAAAAACCACACATTAATTTGGATCTGTCTGATCTAATGCCTAGGGGACTAGTGTACGGGATCACTGTTGTCACACTTTTGTACAATGATACAAGGACAGCTCTTTAGACAACTGCATCTCTAAAAAAAAACCCCAAAACCAAACAACCCAAAACCAGAAAAAACCCTCCACACGAACAAAACCCCACAATACAAACAAACAAATCAAATCTTACTTGTAGAAGACACTTAAGATACTTGAAGGTTTGGGGATGCTTAAGGTTTTTTAATCTATTATTTTCTTGTCAAAAAGAGAAAGAGTTAAATAATGCTTACAGTCCAGTTTATTTGTAACTCCCAAAATTGCATCTCAGTACAAGAAGCAAGAATTGTGAAATCTATCAAACGCCATTTATTTTAGGAAAGAAATTATTTAAATGCCCACATCCATTGTTTTTCTCAGGATCCTATATTATTTCCTTTTTCTGGAAAAAGATATAATTTCTGAAGATCTTTAAGCTCTTTTAACAAAAAAGATGAAAGAAAACACCAAACAGAGCAGGGTTTATGATAAGCATTCTGCATGTAACATTTTCCCAGGTTTCTTTCTTGGAGCCTCACCTGTTCTTGCTGTTGGCGAGCAAGGTCCATTTGCTGCCGTTGTTTTTCAATTTGTGAGGCTGCCAGCTTTTTCTGTTCGTCATGGGCAGCCAGGAGCTGCTCCCGTAAGCTGATCAGCTGGGTGATCATAGTAGAGAGCTGTCGCTCTTTTTCTGCCAGGCTTTCTGGTGTACCTAAATGTGCAGGAAAGATGTACCGTAAATATGAGATAGACAATAGTTACCAAGCAATATTCACCAAAAAAATGCCTGAATCACCACAGACTCATTTCAAGTGGCAGCTTGAATATATATTTTACTAACAAATCCCAAAAGAATCTAGCACATAGCTTTGTTGTGCTCTAAGCAGTGCAGGATATATCAAAAAATGGAGCAGAAAAGATATAGAGTATTTCTTTTTTTCTGGCAGGAGTAATTAACGATGCACTGTGTCCAGATCTCTATATCTTTTCCATCTAAATCTGCCCAGTGTGATAAATACATTCACAGTTTATTAGACATAATTTTCCTTCACTTTATATATTTTGTTGTTTTTTTCCCCAAGTATGTACAAATGCTGAAAAAAAAAAAAAATAAAACATGCTGTTCAGTGGAAGAAGCAGTTTAATAGTTTATTGATCATTTCTCTCATACCATATATCTGGTAGGTCATTTGGGTAAATGTAAGCTTTGGTTATGGAATGTGTATTAAAAAGGAGCTCTGCTTGTCCCTAAGAGAAATGGCTAACCTGAGAAAATGGCTTAAAAATTTTCATTTAACTTTCAAAGTTTACTCTACAGAGAGCACTTAATTAATATGAAACTACGGTACATTTATTCTTTGCACTAATGATGCTTAATGGTCTGTTTATGGGTAAATTGCATGGGTCTCCTAAGTAGAGAGTACAGGGTCCTTTTGCAAATCAATCCAAAAATATCTCATCTTATGTATGAAACAATTACTCTGCCACAAACAGCAATGTTAGCTTCCATATTTGAGCCATCCACTACATTGCCTTGTGTGAGCGTCTCAGACTCACAGCTCTGTAAGAGGCAATATAACTACAGTAAGGTAGCACTCCAGGAATACTGGAAGAGCATCTGAAAGAGGTCTACAGTTGGAAGCAGGATAAATGAAGCAATTTTATGTTGTACAGGAGAACTGAGCATTAGAGAAGAAGTGAACCAAATCGAGAACTAGTCTGCTACAATGATATGAGAAGTGGCACAAAAGAGAGGGTATCACATCCTTCCTTTCCTCCCTTCACAATAGAGGACTGTGATAAAGAAGTCACAGGACTTCTGAAGAGGAAGAAAATGTGTGAGGAACAGGGCTTGGGATGGAGTGGAGAAACTGTCACCAAAATTATTACTCCACCTTCTTCCCAGGAGTATGATGGATATCTTCTAGGGAAGAGAAGAAAGAAATTGACAGGTTTTATAAGGAGAAGGAACACAAAACAGACTTCGGCCAAGCATGTCACGAACCCAAGATGCTCTGCTACTCACATTGTGCTATGATGGGATCAATATTATTCTTAAACAGAATTTTATTTGCAAAAGCAGCATACAAGAAAACCTGTCCATAATTGCTTTCTATGGGAAAAGAGACTGCATGGCTTAAGTCATTCACCCTAAACAAAGCAAACTTCCAGAGACAAAGGGTACCTGTTTTTCTGTACATTTCTTAATTGCATTTAACAACATAAAGTACTGAAAATATTCAAAATTTTAGCCACTATTAACAATCTTAGTTTTAAAAGAGTCTGCAACTAACTGATGTTTTAGTACCCTGTAATACCAAATTTTAATTCAGTATACATGTGACACAGGCCTCCAGACAAAGAAAAACTAATAACTTCTGTTGTCACAGGAGTTTTAGAAATGGTTAACTTTTTTCCTAGTCACAAGAAATTTGATGGATGCACAAAGTTAAAGCTGAAGGAAACTCTACTATTGAGACCAACTCATTGCAAAACCTTAGCATAGTAGGTGCAACTGAAGTGATAAGAGTTCTGTGCAAAAAGCTATTCCAAAACAACCAAAAAAAAGTTCTGCAAGTGAGCTTGGGCAGGTATATGGCCAGAAAAATGTCTGCACTGAAGGTATTGCCTTGCCAGGATCCATCAGCTTGTACTGAGCTCCACACTGCTGACATCAGTTCAATTATCTGCAGCTGCAGTATCGACTTATCTTAACCTCCTTTAACTGTATTCAGTCTTGGAAACCTTGCACCATGGATTAAAGGTTATTTAGGTGGTTTTGAAGATGCATTGTGTACTGAAATTCAGTTTCATGGGAAAAAAGGCTATTCTGCCAAAGAAAAACTCCCTTGCCCATCGTGACTAGAAGAGATCAACCAATTCACCTATTTTAGAAAGCCAATGGGAAGCAACCTGCTGCCTCAAATGATACTTATTGCCATGCGCTGCCACCTGGGAAACCCCAGCTTGAGATTTTCACATCTGTCAAGCAGCTCTGGCATTGTAATGCAGGCCCCTGATCTTCCAGTCATAAAATATTTTACACACCCAAAGCAGATATTAATCTCCTGCTCCATTTTCATATTATTCTGTATACTTTGTACTTGCTTCATAATATGAGTAGAAAGCTACCACAGAGTGCCTGCTAAGGCTACAAAAATTGATTATTTTGTTATGATCAGTTAGAACCATTTGATATAGTTGCAGCAAATTTATAAGGTCATTTTTTTTTCTTTTTTTTTTTTTCTGAATTTTATACAATAGCAGGCAGAAGTAGCTGTTTTTATTCAGGAATTCATAGTTATTGTTTTTCTTTCCTTTTACCCCCAGAGAAACACATCTGAAATGAATGACCCCATTTAAAGTACTCTACTCTTTAATTTGTACTCTGCTATGTAATCCAACAACAGAATAGAACTGATGACCACAAAATGTACACTGTGCTCCTGGAAAATAACAAGACCTCCATGAAGCAGCAAGACACCTAACCGAGCACTGCTCAAGTCAAGAAAAAACACAAGATGCAGAATGTTGTATGAACAGTGTGTGGGGGAGGTATAATTTAATTTTAGAGTGGAAAATCCCAACCATTATTTTACAGTTTAAATACCAATAAAAAACAACTTGCTCAGAATGCAGACCAGATTGAGCTGATCTGGCTGGGCCAAGAGAGGTCATCAGTAGCTGTGTGCCATCATCATCTGTTTTGCATCCATTGCTTACTGCAGCAAGCAATGAGATTCCTGAACTCATTACCAGTAAATAAACAACTTCTGCTGACTAAAAATGTCTATAAATAAAATAAAAATACAGCTATCTGTAAAATGTATTTGCCATAAAAAAAGATAAAACAAAAAGCTTTGTAAAAAGCATACAGTAAATATGCCAGCTTCCATAAAATATTATATATCACAGCTCTTTCTCTGTTGAATCCTCTTCTCTTACTCCAAAGACAGCAGTGTGGGGTTTTTTTGTCCATGGGGTCTTCCTTATCCCCAAAACACATCTGTCTTGAGTTTCTCTCAGATTTGTCAGGTGGATCAGTGCTCCCCAGGGCCTGCTCCATCTGAAGTATTTTAATTTGACTAAACACCTGATTTATTTTATCTCTCCGATGAGAAAGGCAGTTTGTCTTAATAGAGCCTGTCAGCCTACAGTCCCATTCACAGCAATTTACAGGCAGCCAGGGATGCTGGAAAAGAAGAGTGCTGTGATTCTGTATTTTATCCTCCTCCAGAAAGCACCTAAAAGCAGCTATTCACTGCTACTGCATGTGGCATTTTAGAACTGAATTAGCTTTTTATTCAAGTAACTACACTTGTTGTGAATAGCTTATCTGTAAAATTGCTACATTCACTACTGATTTTATTAACCTTTGGCTCTATCACAAAATGGTCTTCAGTTAGGAAAGACCTTTAAAATTGACACATTTTTCTTAGGGGCTTTTATTTCTGTGACTTCAGATATACTGAATTTGATCCATTGACTCCCTTTACCAGCACTATTTAAAATGTTGAGTGTTGGTGGGAAGTCAATAGTGTTTAAGGACTTCTTTTTAAAATGAACTTCTTTTTAAAATGAAAATATATCAGTCTTATCAAAAGTCCAGAAAAAATAGGTATTATTTGTCCTTTGATTATATATTCTTGCCTTTGTGATTATAATCATAAGCTGCAAGATAATTTGGTTGTAGCAATATTTTAGTTTTTCTGTGTGTGCTTATTGTTTTATCCTTTATTTTTGTATGGATTTAGGCACAAATTGAGGTAAAACAGTCAGATTTAACAGAACTAAGGCATCAAAGAAAACTTTTGAGAAATTCTGGTCATAGGTCAATCTAACTGGGAGTGAGAAAGTAAAAAGTAGCTATAAATCTGCTGAAAAAGAGAGAAGAGTTCAACTTGTGATCTAAAATTACCTTTAGAAAGAATTCTGCTTGTGGCAAAAAACTACCTTTTAAAACTGATCACAATACCACAGAAAGATCACCATATATTTTACAATAAAATGCATTTAATAAAAATCATAAACTCACCTTGCATGTTATCTACCTAGATTTCTTAAGCATTGCAAAAAAATATTAAAAATCTAGTATCCTGTAAGTACAGATACATAACTATAGTTCCTGTGTAAAACTCTGGTCTACCACCCTAAAACACTTCTGTTACCTCTTACTACTTGTTCAGTCTATATAGAGATGTAGCTGCATGTCAACAAACACAGGAGGCTTTTCAACGTCAAATTTGGACCTGTCTTTGTGGCAAGTTGTCATGAGATAGAGGCAGAGTAATAACTGCTGGTGAGGGAAAAAAAATAAGCAGGAATAACAAAAAATAGACTTCTAGACTTACATAGTATAATTTAAACTAATCTCTAACACTCAGCAAAAGAAAACAGGATAAACCCACATATTCTATCAAGTGAAGAAAAGACAAAACCCTGGAGTCATAAATAAGCCAAAAATTTATAGGCATGATCCGAAGCTTGTCGAAGTAGGATTCTTAGCTGTGACACTAAATTACTGTGGGTTCTTGAATGTGTTTGCCTTAGTTTCCCAACATATACACAAAGTAAAACACTACCAATCAGAGGTTTTTATGCCTGGTTAGTTAATGCTTCTGGAGTGCTTTGAGATCTTTGCATGGAACCTCTACACAGCTGCAAAGTATTATTGGTTCTCTTGAATTCTGTGATTAGTGTAAAGCATGACAAATATCATCCTTGTTTATGCACTGCATCTAAACTAACTTTTGCCCCATATACTTACAGGAAATACAAATTAATAAATCACAAATGATTGCTCCTGTTACGGTTTTAGAATAAACACGTAGTGTGACTTTTATGAAATCAAGAGACAGTAATGCAAGAAACAAGTGCGAACTTTGCCAGAAACTAAGAAGGGCTTTAAATCACGTATCTGTAGTTCCAAAACATCATCAACCAAGCAATTCAACCAATAATTAAAAATTATTTTGAATTAAGTTAAGCAATTTCAGCATTTAAAAAAATAAAAAAGAAAAGCCTCTATAAATCAATTCCTCCTTTTTTTTTTTTTTTGTTTTGGATTGGGTTGGTTTGGGGTCTTTTATGGACATTGTGTGAAAAGAAAGCAAAAACACAATGCTAGACATAAAAGAAAGTGTATTTGATCTTAGCTGCCCAGAGATAACCTGGTTAAACCATTCTGTCTAACACGGCAGTCTGCAGCAAACATCAGATAGGCTGTGATGTCTCTACTTCACAGGCTCTGTCCAGCATTTAGCATTTACCCTTTTTTGATTGGGTCACCTTTTAAATGCCACAAAATAGGGCAGCAAAAGTCAACAAAAATAAACAGGGAAAACAGAAGAAAGTAACAATCTAATGGAAGGGCTTCGGAGATAAAAGTCACTTTGTGAGGGCTGCCTGACTAAGGAGCCCCCTTGCCATTGCACTAGCATCTAATTTGAGTTCTAACTCCAATGGCAGTTTAAAAAGCTTTCCACTCTAAAGGGCCCCAAGTGCATCATAAAGATAAAGCATTTCAGTAGAAAACAGACACAAAGACCTCTATTATCTTATCAGTCTTTGGTTACAACAGCTGAACCAATATGACTAAGTTCTGAATTACTTTTTTTTCCCCTTCTTTTTATAACGCTAGAATACTGGAATTTCTTTATTTCATGATCAGTTAGCAATTGTTGATGTTCCCATATGCTACTCTCCAGTCTTTAGTCAATAAAAAGTTTTATAAATGCTTCCATTGTGCTTTGTAGCATCCCAGTGCAGAAGGCAGCACAGTAAACATGTCCGGCATGCAAACCACACCAGATAGCTTCTCTTCTGGAGGTGTGAGATTCCCCCCCCACACACCTCCCTTACGTCTCAAAATGATTCTGTGTTTTAGGCTTTGAGCAAGGAGAAAATAATACTCTATGTCCACGAACAGTAATGGGAATTAATATTAGGATCTACTGAAACTATTTTGTAGAGTGAAATCTGTTTGTCAGGTTTAGAAAATCAAAAGATGGCTTAAGGTAGCTGTGCTTATGAGAAGGATGAAAATGCTTTACTGACAATCTGCAGGATTCATCCTAGTTTCACATACTAAACCTCAGATCCTTAAGCCATTTCTTAGGTGGGAGCTGAAATGAGTGCTACGATTCACAGAACACGAGAGTTTTTTAATACAGTCCTAAACTTATTATAGGCCAGACTGCCTTTCCTAGACTAGCCTTAAAATGTCAGAGAGCAGAATGAAAATGAAAATTACCTCAGCGAGGTCACGATGACCCTCCATTTTCCCACGGCAGTGTGCCCTCAGACAGGTGAGGGGCAGGGCCAGGCCCCAGCCTGCAGGGCCTACCCGCACCCTCAGGCCTGCAGGGCCTCACTGCACTCCCAGGCCTCGCTGCACCCTCAGGCCTGCAGGGCCCAGCTGCACTCCCAGGCCTCGCTGCACCCTCAGGCCTGGCTGCACCGCCCTCACCACAGCCACCTTGCTGGCTCTGTGCAAACAGAGCGGCTGTCACGGCTCTCAGCAAACATCAGGGTCCTGCACCCACCGCTGCGGGGCTTGGATCATACCAAGCTCTCAGATCTCTCCCTGAGATTGGGCGGGATAGAGAGGAGTCCCTGGGCCTAAGCACCCGCACAGGTCCTCCCTCAATCATTGCACCTCTGAGCGGTCAGGTTCACCTGTACCCTATCCGAGCCTTTAAAGCGACACACTCAGTTGTTTTTTCCCTTCTCAAAAGAATTTGAAGGATTTATCCCGTCTTCACAAATCACAGAACAGTTTATTCTGCATTGAGAACAAATAAGTCACAGCAATGTATATATTGATCCAGGTGAATATTACCTCTAAAGAGCTGCCATCTCCTAATGCCATTTCCCAGCAAATGCTTCTACCTTAGCTTTGCTCCTGCAAATAACCACCTCTTCTGAGAAAATGTTTCTTGGTGGCCTTTAACATTTTTTTGATCTCATGTGTTTGCTGGTCTCTTTGCTCTTGTGTTGTTTATCTAGCAATTCTCAAGTGTTTCCTGAGGAATATTATATATTCAGAGGTTTTATTCCTTGACAGTTTTCCACAACAGTTCTAATCAAAGTAAACCAATACATTCAAAAGAAAGACACTGCAGTGACTGGATCAACACAAACTGTTCACAAGTTACTACCAAACAGCTCCAAAACTGCCCAAGTCATCTGCTAGGCCAAAAATTTGATTGAGTGGTGCCTGCTCAGCTGATGGAGCAGCACAATGATACGTTGCCCCATTTTTAGGGATGTGGTGAATCCACAGTTGAGTCCTAAAATGTAACCCATGCCAGGAATGTAGGAAAGAATGTGATGTTAGCCAGAGCTTCAACCTCCCCCTCCTCCAAACTGGCGCCCAGCAAAAAGCAGAATTCCAACAAATCTTTTGGACTCCTTACTTTCTGTAGCATACAGGAAAAGAACTGTATCTGACATAAGCCTTGGAGGACTTTAACGATGTTTAGAGATTTTGTTACTATCTCATATATATAAATCTACTTTAGTATTGCTTGCTATTTGGAAAAAGAAAGAAAAAACTACTTTAGCCAGTTTCTTAGAATTACTCTTGAATTCGAGAAGAACTTGTCACCTTACATTCTAAATAATACTCGAAGTACATATTAAGTGTTAATTCAAGTACATATTAAGTGTTAATTCATGCATGTGCATGTGGAAGAAAGAATACAATTTTTTGAATAAATTATTCCTAGGGGTTTTCAGCAGCAAATAGAGATTCGGTTATGAATGCTTTAGTGCATTCAGTGGGTTTAGAAATGCTTCATATAAACTCAATATGAGCTGTTCAGACTCTATGTAGGAAAAATGTGATAATACTGGATATAAACAGAGAAATACATATTATAAATTGCAACTAAAAACTCACAGCCAACCTGCTCTTGCTGAATTAAAATATAATGATATAGCAGAGGCCACAGGCTGTGAGTAATCGGTACAGTGATACAATCACTAAAATGTGATGTAAAGAGAAAAGAAAAATGACTAGTTTTAATTTGTTAACTGAGAAGACTGTAGCCCAGGGCATAGCACACCAAAATAAAATGAACATGGCGGTGTTATATATAGAGAAAAATCTGTATTATTAATATTATTATTGACTTTAATGCTCAATTCTAAGGCTTTTAAAGTAAAAAGAAAAAAGAGAGGAGGAAAGATGGTCCATCCATTTAAGGTACTCACTCAGGACTTGAGAGAGCTGAAAAAATATCCTGACCTTCAGTTTCAATTTTCACATTTAGATACAGATGATAGTACTTCCCTAGATCAGGGAAGAGGAGGAAGATGTTTTCCTAAGGATAACAACAATAAAGATTCCAAACTGTATCTGTAGGCCATACAACAGAAGGAAATAGTATATTAAAAAAAAAAGGATAAAGGAGGTATTGGAAGTGAAAGGAATTGATGAACAGAAAAAAAAAATAATCTAACCATCATGTAATTATATAACAGTTCCTCTTCTGTAGAAAAAGCACGCTCAGATGCCAGAAACTGTGTTAATAAGGACAGCAGAAATACTTGAACATCACAGTAGGAATAAACTTTCATGAACCTTCTCTGTGCAAACATCCCCATGCAGATCATGCTTACCAGGTTTTTCTGTGGAAGTTAATATCTTAATTTAAAATGGCACAAGATTGGTTCACTTTTCCCTATCAGAGAACATATCTTAAGCACAAAAAAATAATAGCAGGCCAATATTATGTCTTCCTTAAGGAGTCACTTAAAAGGTTTGAAAGTTAAATCCTATAACTTTTCTCATTTGCAAAGGCTGTACAACCAACTCCGACCCAATAGCCTAATAATGCTTTAAGTTCTCACATGACAAAACAGGGGAAGTCTCAGAGGGAAATGGAGATAACCTAAGCTTTTCCTTCTGAAGATGGGACACAAGTACCAAATATCAGAAAAACCATGTCCCTCAGTAACAACGATGTTTACAGCACTAATAGCTTCTTCATTACACTGGAACTAACAACTCAGTAGGCCTTCACATTATTGTCTCTCTTCATATTATTTACACATACACGTAGAACCAGAAGCTTCAGTAGAAATATCCTTTATTCACAATGGTATGAGAACTGATCCCCATGATCCCATAAATAGTAAGTGAAGCCAGTTGTTCACCTTCCCTATCATTTTATCTCTGAACCTGACTCAAAACACATGGATTCTTTCATCAGCTTTGGCTGAATTTTGTAATTGTCAGAGGAGCAATAGCAGACATGTCAAAGAGAAGTCCAAAAATACTCTTCACTGAACATTATGAAATAACATTGTTTTAAAGATTATCTATCTCTCACTATCTACAAAACTCACTATATTAGGTGTGTAGAAATGTTAGTAAAGAAGCCTGTAAGTAGATATATATTCTATAGCACCATCCTGGTTTTAGGTCCGAGACTGCTTTGTCCTGATAGCATAATTTGACATACAAAACTGTACATAGTATTAGAAATTTTAAATGCACTTTCTTTTTAAATTCCTAACTCTCTGCATGAGCAGCTTATAGCTTAATGTGAAACAATAGATGTGAAACTGAGAATGAGGTGCTTACATAGAGAAATACTGCCTCACCTTTCATACCAGCTTCAGACGGACTCCAACACAGTGGCATTTTGTCCTAAACATTATTTTGCTTTCTGGATAATTCTTTCAATTTTTTATTTTCCTCTTCTGATTCATAAAATTTACTGAATGGAGTACTGCTGCACTAGTAGTGTCACTATACCTTAATTTAGTTAATTAATGGCTTAGACATTTGGAATTAATGGAATTTTCATTTCCAGAAAAGAAGAAAAATATTTTAGTTCTAGATGAATATTTGCACCTGTGCCTTGATGCAGAGGAATGGATGGGCTGACATACGAATGCCAAGCTATCCTTAATATTCATATAAAACATTGCAGTAAAAAGTGCAAGATACTTTTTTGTAACTTTCTCCTTTAGATGTGAAATGATATTTTGTTTTGCTTATATACAATCATAGGTGGTGTCTTCTTTGGACTTACAATGTGGAGAGTCACAACTGATGACAATCTGGAATATGTAGGACCTTATCAACCAACACAAAAAGATTAACAGTTTGCTGAAGAAAAAAATATAAATGGAGAATTCAGAACTGATTTTGAAATTGCTCCATTTCATTGATTGTTCTTTCATAACAGCATACAGCTGGATAAAAATAATTTTGTTTCCATATTCAATTTTAACTTTAACAAGTGATTCCTGGGAACCATGATACTCTTCAAAATGAATCTTTTTTTTTTTTTTTATGTAAACATGATCCAATTCCAAGTGATCCATACAATTTTTAATTCTTTTTAAACTAGTATTTCTTCCTGTCACAGTGCAAGTGCAAAAAAACACTTGTTTGGAAGGAAGAGCTCTCCAATTAAAACTTGTATCTTCAATCACAGGGATGAACTGAATATCTGTTCTATCTAATCTTATTCTGGAAAGAGAATTGTATATGTACATGCATAAAAATGACTAGAAGGAAGCTGAGTTTAGAGGAAGTTAGTTTAATATCTCATTTGATGAGTACAGCTCACATGAATTAGGTGACATTAATTTCTCTGTACAACAGGACTCAGTTACTTATTTCTTTAGCTGATAATTGTCTTTCATTAAAAAAGTTCATCACGTAAAAGAAGTTCTGCTTGTTTCTTCAGCATTCTCACACTGTATAAACTATGGATTAATAATGAAAGATGAAGAAGAATCATATGTTTTAATTAGGTTTTCAATTTCAAACAGCATGCTACAGAAAAGGAGGTTTTAAATATATTTTTATCTGCTTTTTGTCACAGTATTTGCAGAAATAATGTGATTCTTCTCTTTGAATAGTGAGGGATGCTTTGCACTATAATGTCTATAAATACATATATGGGGTGATGGTAAGAAAAGGTGACAGTTGAAGTCCGTACAGCTTTTATGTGTACTCCTGCAGTTGGACATGTGCAAATCAGGTGAAAAAAACATATCACCACCGTATCTTCCTGTGATGCTAATCTAGTTTTAAGGAGAATGATGTGGTACCTTGTATTGAACCTGTGCACCTATATGCTAGTAAGGTCTATGAGAACAAGAACAGGAATGTACTTTTCTCTGTGGTTGCAAGAAGGGAAGAGATCCTTTCCATAGGTGCCACTGCAGCTTTTTTATAAAAAGGCTAATTGATTTACATATTAGGATTCAATTATTGGAGCTCATTTGCCTTAAAGCTAACACTGAGGATCCCACTCCAAAACACTCTAGGAATCTTGCCTCTCTTCCTATACTCAAAACTGTAACCCAAATGCATTTCTTCTACTGCATCCAGAATGCACAATATACACAGGAGATGTGATGTGCCCCTGTGAAATGTACTCTGACTTATGATGTCTTGCAGTTAACTTTTTATATCTTGTTAAATAAGTTACTTCCATGAGTTTTTAGTTAGTAGTTATTAGCTACACCACTCAGAAATCTCTAAATATAAATATGAGGAGTATTAGTACTGCAAGATTTATATACTTTAAATATAAATTTTAATTTTGATCTTAATTACATGTTCATCTTTCATGTCTTACAAATACAAACAAGTATATCAATGAAAAACTTATATTTGCCTCTGAAGATTTTTATTGCCTCTGGTGATAAGTAATGAAGAAGCGAAGTTTATTGCAAAACAAGGATATTAGCATAGCCTGTCTATCATGGAAGCTGTAAAGAAGAAACTTCCTACTTCATCTGAGAAGAGACAATTTAGTCAAAAGCCTTTGATATGTATAGAAAAGGAACACTTTATACATTTAGAATGTGCCCACAGAAGTCAGTTGAAGGATTTACACTTATTTCAGTGGGCTTTGAAACAGGTTCATTGATACGTTCATTAATAACAACAATAGGTGGTCAAAACTGGCAGCTTCAGGCTTGTAAATCTGAATATTATTTAAAATTTCTTTCATAATCAAAGTTATAAATTGAAAGTGCTACTTATCTGCTACACACAACCTAGTAAGCTCTAAAACCAATTCAGCAGAGCATGTTAATGCTCCAAATATGAATTATCTTATGTCTTTTGAAATAACCACAACCTGACTGTACGGGTATGAGAAACAAAACCCAAACAAGTAAACTATGCTTGTTGTTCCCTCAAGGTTTATTTCATAAATAAATTTAAAAAATAAATGTAAGACATTCATAACAAATTAGAATTCTATAACCAGCTTGTTGTGCCTCCATGAAATATGCTACAAAGTCTTCTAACTGCAGAAAAACCTCCTAAATGACATTAACCAGAGCACAAAGGAGGTGTCCTACATTTGCAGACTGAAGTTCCACACACATTTTAAGAGTGTTCTGGTATAATTATACTCTAACCACAAGCATGAGTATGTTTAGCCAGATGTTTCTCAGAAGCAACTAAAAGTACAGTTGGAAATTTTCTTAATTCAATTTATTTGTATACCTAGTTGATCACAAACCAAAACATTTAACACAGCCCTTCGCTATGGAATCACTGCTAATGAAATTCTTCACAGTCCCTAACCAAGAGAGGTATCATGTTATTTTTGTTGTGCTTATGTAGGTATTCTACCACTCAAACAGGATCACTCAGTATGAAAACATAAACACTGCCTATTCAGAAGATTTAATATAATTTAATACTCAAAGGCCTGAACTAAGGGGTACAACTTTAAGCAAAGTCTAAAGATAATTCAGAAGAAATCTTGAAGCACTGGGAGCATGTAGGAAACACACCAAGAAGTTTTGAATGCCATTATAACAGCATTCTAATTCAATATACTATAAATAGGCCTGCGATATATTTAAGAAATCAGGATCCCCTAATTGTTCCTCTCTTCTTAAGACAATAAAACACTGTCCAAGTTGCATTTTCATTAATTTATTTCTACAGTGACTGCAATTTCATCGCTATTTTTCCTTCATAACAAGACACTAAAAACTAAAACCACAAATGAAGAAGAAGCAGAAGTAAGAAAAACAGATTTCTACTGAGACTTCTCTCATTTGGTTTTGAAAGTTAATTATCTTCCTTTTAAGTGTCCTATTAAAAAAATTAGCTATGTCTGGAAGAACATACCTACTGCAACTCAGTGCAATGTTTCTGACGTGTTACTCAGAAGTTACATCAGTGTAACTGTAATGCTGAGGTACTGTCCACTAAGATGAAGGCTAATTGTGAGTGTAAAACAATTTTGCACTTAAGCAATGTATTTTATGGTTATTTCCTCTCTATGAATTTTAAATATACATCAAAATTTCAATCTGTCTGCATCTTTAAAGGTCTCTGGTATTTTTCCAAGGGGTTTCTTAGATTTAGGTTTCTCTGGGCCAGTTTTTTAAAGGGACTTAAAACTCTTGCTATTGCAGATAATTAGCCCATCAGACACAGCATTTGATTTTTTTTTTTTTTTTTTGAGATGAGTTTTCCCTGTATAGGAATTCATACCTATGAGTCAACCAACTGTCTTTCCTTAACGTAAAAGTAGTTTCATTTACTTTTCTGATGTGCAACATCAGCTAGTGGACATGGGAACCTGGATCTGTGCAAAGGTGTATATACACAGGCTTAGGGCTGACATGTTTCAGTCAAAACCCTAAGTTCCTCACTTGGAGTTTCACATAGATAATAACCTTAGCACAGAAGAGGTTTTCAACTGCACCCTTACAGCGAAGTTCTAACATATAACCATCAATACATTATGTTATAATCATAATCACAGGGTATCAAAATAAACACAGTCATAAGTGGAAATAATGTTGGAGAACTGCTGAAGGATATGGAGTATGTAGATATCACTTCCTAGAACTCAGTAGCACTTCAAAGTAGTAAGGACTGCATTCACTTACAAATTTTCAAATTCCTCCTTGAAGCTCTTCCATTATTGACTTGGCATTTAATAGCAAAGATGAGATTTTTCTGCTCTTGTGTATGTTAAGTGTTCTGCATTTAGGGGACCTCAGCAGCTTGCAGCAAAGCTCAGCTTGCAGTAAGCTTTCAGTTATATCACAGACCCAACATATACAGACAAAAGCGCGTAAGACAACCAGCCTGCATAAGAACAAATACCAACTGACATGTGAGGACAATACAGAAAATGCATTTATAAGGCAACACTCACACACACTCATTTGCATTTATTTCCCTATGAAAAAAAACCCAAAAACCTAGCTCAAGTACTCAGTACTGCTTTAGATATTAATTTAGTGCACATACATTAAGAGGAGTTACTTTCTCGGTTGCTTAACCAGCTCCACAACTCTGCACCTGCTGTCACATGGCTAACACTGACAAAAAAGTGCACTACTGTAAAAGCCTCAATAGGCCTGCATGGTGAAAGCATTACCTAGTTTCCCAACTAACCTTCTGATTCTCACAGTATCATTTAACCATTTCCTATCTTCTACCTGTCAGTCAAGAACGCTAAATAAGTATCATATATCTTGAGTTCCTAAACAACAGCAAAGAACTCTTTCAGAACTTCAATGCAAAACGGCATGTTAGCTTTCTTTAAAAAAAAATACCCACCTCTCAGAGGTTGTTAAGGAGCATCACAGAAACAGAGTCTATAAATGTTACCATTTTGGATAGTAGCCACAGTCTCAGCCCTGGCACTGGTGATACCAGCTGGTCTATAGGATCTGACTTTGACCAGTGAAGAGTGATGTTCTCTTTTTACAGATCATACTGCAAGTGTTGGAGTGGGCCTATTGCAAGGAACACTTTTCTTCTTTGTGAAGACTCTTTCATTAAAAAAAGTTAAACAATGTTCATTTTCATTACTTGAATCTTCAGTTTTCTTTCACTTCCAAACTTGAACTTTATATTATAAATTCCTATGTTTTAATGCATTCAAATTTCCTAGAGTGGATTCAGCTGATGTGCAATAAACACCTATATTTTGTCACAGGTGATTTGCTGATTATCACCACTGCTCTTTTCAGTAGTTGTAACTAAAATTCAGAAAAGTGTTTTCCTTAGTATTTGTTAGCACAATACACATGGAAAGGAACAGGAAAAGGCAAAGTGAGAGAACAGACTTACCTATCCACAAAGTTAACTAAACTTGAGCTATGTGTGGAGACTGACTATGGTTTTTCCACGTCAGCAGACGGAGAATTCTCACTATGGCCCATACACAGCCAGTTCTTAGCACCGAGTGTTCATATATGTCTGATGGTGGGATATGTTATCTGAGAGCATGCAAAGAGACCCAAACTGCTTTTGTCAATCACTGTTATCTTGAAAAGTGGCAGACTGTAACCTGATAGGCTAAAGTATTTCTTTTTTACACTTCAGAACTGGGCACCTTCATCTATGGCTAAAGTCTGTGAGACCCAAAGTTACACTATAAGACCCTTAGAAGGTGAAGAAAGCAATAAAATAGAGAAGAGGATTAATTAATTTATGAATACATCCTGGCACAGGGACCCTCTATTCACTACTTTAAAAGAAAATCCACAGTCATCCTGTGACTGTTGCAGAATCTCAACAATACATAGGCAAATGGATCCTGGAACCAGAGTAAAGCAGCGAAGGTAGAAAGAAGTTCTTTCAGTTACAAGTTAAAAGGAAATCTATGATTCTTAAAGAATCTGAAATAACAAACTACAGAAGTTATGCCCATTTCATTTTCTTTACCTTCCTTAGTAAATCCCTGTTTGTATTCCTTTGATGTTGCCAATCAAAACTTGAAGTCTGTATAAGCTTTCCCACATTTAGAAAAATTTCAGTTGTGCAAACCTACATAAAATCTCTGTATAGACTACACTGACTTTTGAAATCCTGCAACTTGAGCACACCACCTGCATTTTAACAGTAGATTTTGTTTTAGTATCTTCGCTGGAAGTATTCCAGCTTCCAGAGAGAACTACAATTGTCTGGTAAACAGCTACATCGATGATCAAATCCCATTGCTAAATTTCAAAGTATGATGAACCTTGCCTATAAATAATTTTCTGATCTTAGGGGTTAGAAATATGATCTTATTTAAATGGAACACATTAGGGGCATATATCAATCTACAGTATTTCCAAGTAAAAAATACAAATGCAAAAGATGTATCTTCACATATAGTAGTGTGTTTTAAAATGTTGTAAATGTCAAGCACTTACATACTTTCATATTATCCCTAATTAATACAAATTACATTTAATTTCACATTTAGTAAAACATATGGCTGCCCAAAATAAGGAATATAATTTTTATCAGCAATTATTATTACTGATGTATCAACACAATTATTTAAATTCAATGTATATAGAGGCAGAATCCATAGAAGCATTTACAGTTTTTGTTCCCTCTGTGCTTCTTCTCTAATTTTTGTGGCTTGGAGCTCCTCCAGTTGCTGTCTCTAACTTTGTGGTTTTGTATTTGAGATCACATCTCCTGATTCATAGCATTCCCTGACTGACAAACAGATTCAGATATGACAACAAAGAGTTACCTGTACGTAATCTGCGCCTGACAGCTGCATTGCTAAGTTTTCCATTCATGGTGAACCTACTGTTTCAGATTTTACCCACTTCTTGAGTCTCTGAGTCACTTTGTTTACTGAGCTATACGATAACTGGTGACATATGTGATCTCCACACTGCAAGTTGCACTTCAGTTACAGAGGATTTTCCTTTTTTCCCTCCCCCTTCATAAACTAAATTATTTAAAAAACAACACAGGGTTTTGTATTTCTAAACTGATCTGCCTCCTAATTGAATGCAGAACACTTTCAAACTATTTTCCATTAGACTCCCACTTTTTT
Organism: Caprimulgus europaeus; assembly: GCA_907165065.1. The sequence goes on from OU015539.1 coordinate 12,972,606, forward strand.
TCTGATTTTAATGCACAGTATAATACCTTCATTGGTAGATTAAAATTGTTTGACTAGAAGTAAAACCTATTATTATATGCTTTTTTAGTGGTTTTATCTTGTATAATGTTGGATGAATTATGTAAAACATAGCAAGCAGGATACTTTACAAGCTGCTACTTGCATGCTGCAAACAATCACAGTTTCACTGATAGACTGGGACTTAGCATCTTAAAATTCCTGTGGAAATCAAGTGCATTTTAAGTATTGGGTTTGATTATTTAATCAGACAACTTGCATTTTGCCCTGGCTAATTTGGAAGGCTGATAATATTTTACTCATAAAATAATTGTGCACCTGTTGTGATGGAAACCTATTCAAACAAATCGTAATAGACATAGGATACATTCCCAACAGGCATGCGTTAGCCTCTCATTACTGCTATCTACGGGGCAACAAACCTTCAGCAGCTATTGAGGAGGCCTCAGCTTAATCTTGTTTAGTTCTTAAAGAACATTAAGGACAACATGACTAACATTAAACTTTGTGAATTCTTATCGATACAGACCGAAGTAATTATTAGGATATGTGGGTCAAACTAACAGTAATTTAAAGAAAAAAGGGTAAGAAAAAAATATAATAATGGGATTTCAGTGTGAGAGCTGATGCCAAAAACCCATTTCTGATCAAGCTGCCTGGGTATAAATCTATTGATTTGATTAACACAGAGGGTAATACCTGCAATGAACTCATGGAATCAGGACAGGCTATGGCCTTAATAGATTTCTGTTTCTGTTTCTTCTGTTCAGACAAATTTCCTGGGGAAACTGTTTCAATATAGATCTCTCAATTTGCTTTACAATTTGTACATTCCTATTAATTTATGAGACTTTATCTTTTTGTTGGTTTTGAAAATTTTCTCTAATGGCAAATCATGCCAGAACCAAAAAAAATTCGGAGGGAGTAGAAAAGAGAGATATTATTTACTTTAACCCAAAATAAATATTTGGGGGAGAGACAGAACGCAGACAGTGAATTGAGACCAATTCACTCACCAAGTAAGGGGGTGGTGTGGTGTCATAAATGATCTGATGGGAGCAAGGGGATCCTGATTAGCCTGAAATCGCTTTAATGTTGGCAGGAGGAGGTGAAAACAAGGAAAATGAGCCCAGTTTGGCTAGATCTGCCCTTCGGCAGAAAACTGTCAGATGTCATTGGTCAGATCTGAAGTGAGGTGACACAGTTAGACAAATCAAGATGTCTTGAAAAAAATACTGAGTTAACCTCTTCCAAAGGGTCAACTTGTTTAGAGAGGACAAGGACAACCCTTCTTGTATTTCTTCTTCTATTCCTCATTGAGCTTAGGCTTTTGAGGCAGTGGCTGTGTCAGGTTGCACAGTATGTTCTTGCTGTTCTCAGTTGCATGTGAGTTTCCTAAATGTGCTTGTACTTCATTTTTCCCAAGTACTAATGCTACATCTCTTAAGTTTTACAGATGACATTTCTGAGTCACTTCTGGGTCCACAGGTTGTGAAGTTCCCAGTAAGGTCTTTTTACACCTCTCTTAGGGGAAAAAAAAAATAATAAAAAAAATCTGATATCTTTGATATTATCAGGATGCTCTCATTACCACACAGCATCTCTATTTAGAGAGAGAGCTTAAAAACCAACTGAGGTGAAAAGGATTGCCACAAAGGTCCTTGTTAATCAGTGCCAAAGTTTGATGTTGCTCAGAATAGGGATACTTTGTGCAAAAGGTTTATTTCCAAATAAACAGCAGAGAAGGGTGATAAGGGTGACCAAAGTGCAGAACAGCTTTCATATAAGAAATAAATAAATATATATTTTATTTTTCAACTTGGGGAAGAGATAATTGAATGTATTGTAACAGAGAAGATGAACAGGAAACAACCATTCCCTGTCCTTTAAAATAAAAGATCTAGGGCACACCTGCAAGGCACTAGGTTCATACATACAGCATATTGTTAACTGCTGAGCTTATCCCCGCAGATTTTCCAGTTGTCTATTAAAGGGTTCAAAAGTGACTGGACATGTTCTGAGATGATAATTCTATCAAGGGCCATTAAACCCAAATGTACCACCTCTGAATCAAGAAACCCATTAATCATATTTCGTTGGAAATTGGAAGAGTATCTTGAGGAAATATTACTGTATGTTTGCCCTTTCCTTACACCCTTCCTCAGGTTGCTCAGTACCCACAGAGACACTACAGGATAGTATGTTCTTTATATCTGATGCTTAAATCAAAGATGTCCTTAATATGAAACTCTTGTAACAAAAGACTGATAAAGTACATCTGCAGGCTTCCACAGCATCCAAACTGATCAGAAAATTTCAGTTCTTTCAGTACTGTGTCTATATGCATTTTCTAGCTAAACACATTCATTAATCTGTTACAATTTTACTTTATATATCTACAGCAACAAAAAGCCAAAAGCACTGAAATATGATGAAACACAAGAAATGATGTTTCCATTCTTGTTTTGCCAGTGCAAACTCCTACATATGCACCTGCTTTTTCATATGAAGTTGTATATTTGTCTTCGGGGGTTTTTTGCTAAAGGTAAGTAACATCATTGGTGACGAAGCTGGGACTTGAGTCAAAAGGAAATTTGTCAGTGACATCCACTGTCAGAAGAGAAAGCCTTAAGTTCCAAGTGGTGACAGGCTTCTTCAACACAGAAACCTTTTGACTACTCAGTATTTATTAAAGAAAACAATTACTGATATAATAAAAATTAAATATATATAAAATATCAAGACAACCTACAGAAAAAGGCAAATTTTCAAAAGAAAAGTGAAGAAAACCTACTTGTAATTTTTAGTTCATATTCAACTCTTTTTCTGCTAAAAAATTAAATGGCATTTGAAAATAAATACAATTTAATACCATACATTTTCTTGTCACTATTTGTACAAATGAAGAATGGATAAAATTCCAGAAGGCAGTCTTTTCCAGTGTGCCAAATAAATGTATTGCTGTTTCAAGTTCCTTATTGTGAGCATTATTATCCTTCTTATTCCTTTTTCTTGTGAGCAGTTGATGGTATTTCTAGTACACTATTTGGGGGGCAGTACCACAGAACACCACATACGAGTGACTGTCCCACTGATTTCAGTGTAGTACAGAGTTTATATAAGTAGCCCTGAATTTTTAAGCTTAGAAATATACCCATTTAAGGTAAAAAATATAGAAATATATGTGATTGCAATAAGCAACAAATTCATTGTGTGCCTGGAAATATACTGCATGCATCCTGGTTGATATTATTTATAAAATATATTCAACAATATGGAGAACTTGATTTATGTGAAAGGTTGATTACAATGTAATTTATAGTTGTGGAGTTTTAAGAACTAGAAATGGTAATAGTCATTAACTTTTCACATTAGAAGCAGTCATGATTGTGATAGGTGCCACTGAAATACGACCCTCTGACCAAAAGACCAGAACAACAAAAATGTTTACTCCTTTTTCTTTTTTTGCACTAAATATAGCTTCAATCCTGCCACGACTTACATGCACATATTTTAAACACCAGCACTATGTACAGTGAGCCATCACATTTGTTTCCCCAGAACTACCCTTTGTCTGTACAGTTCGGGGCATGTCTATTTAAATGCAGAATCTGGAGAAAAGTATTTCATATTAAAAAAAAAAACAGTCAAGATGTCATAAAACCATATAGTTTAACCTAGTTCAAATTACCTTTTCAAGCAAATCAGACTAAAATGTATGGAAATATTAACTGCTGAAAGTACTTACAAAATATTCAGTCATTCAAACATCAAGGCATCACTCAATTTAGAAGGTCAGCTTAGACCTGGAAATGCAGCTTTTGTAACATACTACATAAAATGCCAAGAATGTGAGAAATGGCAAAGCAAAAATATTTCTCTGATTTGGAAAGCTATAACATAAAGCTAAATGTATCATTTCACTAGGGTCATGGTAATAAATACATTATAAGAAACCTTTATAGCCTGTGGTATATTTCTAATCAGGACCAATTTCTTAAGGATTTGAGTGTCGGGGTTCTGAGCTGCATTGTTTTGTTATGTTTTGTTGGATGCTTTCATTGGTTTCTCTAATTGGAACCAGTTGATCCTTTTTCCTGTGTATTGATTTTTTAAATCCTAGCAGTTAACAATGATTCTAATGTATCATAACACTTTAGACCTTAATCATATAGTGGAGCTTTTGCTTGTAGCTTTTGTTTGAGTTTTAATTAAGAAGACCTTGTGTCTCAAAGTCTGAGCTGGGTTTTTAATTGCTAGTATGTATATCACACAGACTTCAAAAGAAATAAAATATGTTTATAACAGAGAGCACAAAGGAGAGCTTTGAAATGTCTATAGCCATACAAAGTGACATAATTAAAAACCTCTGAGTGCCTCTCTGATATAAGACTTATATATATTTATTTATACATATTTATAAGGCAGACTGTTATATACCCTTAGAATTCATGAGAAAGAAATTTCAGTAATTATACTGAGAAATAATTACTGCAAATCCAGACTACAGTGTTGGTCAGGGCTACAGGAAAACATCAGATTTATTTCCCTCAAAATGGTCTTCACTTTTGATATAGTGCACCAAGAAACACCCAAAAGCTTGTCTGTGAAGACAAATTTTATAAAACAGAAGCAAAAATAGCATTTTAAAATGTTTTCTAAATCATGCATATTTTAAGAAAAAAAATTAATTCACTGTAAAAACACGGAAACCATAACTTTCTCAAGGATTCATTCATGCAGAACTCTCTCCAAGACTATTCCAGAAATGGACAGTGTTAAATTACTAGATTCAAACAGTTGTGCCTCACTGTTCTCTTGCAGCCATTAACGCAGACGCAAAAAATTGCTCCTAGAAAACACCTCTTTCCATCTCTCCTGTGTTCTAATACCAGGGACAAATATCATTTGCATTATTGTTTTTAGTGTATCTTATCAGGTGGGTGAAGTTGCTTCATTTTACTAAAGTCAACATTTCCTAGGAAACAGGAATGCTGCCTGCCAGCCTATCCTAATATTCTGAGGCAATTACATGTGTACATGTTGCACAAAATAGTAGTTTTAGGCTCTTTTGAATAAAGTAGCAAATATAAAAGAGGAAGAAATAAGCACAGGAAACAATGCAAACAGTCTTCTGTAGTGCATAAAGCTATGGACACCAATCAGTACCCTCCTCAAAATAGAGTCTACTGTACAAAGACAGCATGTGACATTCAAGTCACAATGCCTATAAATATCGCTAGTTCCAGCTGTAAACACCACCAATGGCAGGCAGAGAGCTAACCTGTGCCACAGTAGCTGGTGAACCAGGAGTCACTCTTCTATAAGACTGCTAGACCAATTCTGACCCTTTCACGATAACATCGTTGCTTAAGTTACTTAAAGACTGACCTTTCTTATTTGATCTTCAAAGACCCTGCATGCTGAGAAAGACCATCGCGGGCTATTTCAGTAGGACAACTGCCTGATGCATGCAAGACTGTGCTATTCCAGAGATTTATATTTGGAACAGAAACAGAAAACTTAAAACAGACTCTGTGTAGTGATAAATGATGCTACTCTGCCTAGCTGTGGCTGCTGAAGAAAAACTAGATAACTAAGCAACAGAAATGCATGCAGTGAGGGAGGGTGAGGACAGCACGCTGGACACCCAAATATCTGGAAATTTAGAAGAGAGTCCTGCACCACTTTGTTTATCCAAACACATGTTAAAAAAAAACAGAATGAAAAGTATTTCCGGATCCTAATTTTTATACAACAAACCAACACTGCAAAAGCCGGACATAAGCTTAGCAAATTGCTTGTATACCTCAAATAAACGGATTTGCATGCACACACTGGCAAATAGCATACAATCAAATGATTTGCATGGGCAGCTGTGGGGTTTTTTCCAGGTGAGCAGGTCATTTAACTCAGCTCAACTGCTTCACAGACCTTTGAAAATTTGACCTATGTGTTTCATTTATAAACATATCAAATGAACGAGCAGACTTATTTAACCACTGGAATTTGGCTACAAAGCATTCTGCCAAATGCTCCTCTGAGTTTCATGCAACCTCCCTGAAGTCAATGGCTTGATTGGCTGGAATTCAAGGAAGAATCTGGACCATTATCAATAACTGAAATCCTAATAAAGAACCTCAGAAAAAGCAGTTTTACAAATGAAGCACACTATGCAAGAGTAATTGTGAACAGGAACAATTCCACTTAGAGAAAAAATAAATTATTCACTATTTGTTACTTTTGTGTTGGCTTCTATTGTTTGAATTAATACATATAGTTTATAATTATATCTTGATTAACACTATTGTGTTCTAAATATAGAAGGAAAAGCAAGAAAATACCATTTTTATTTGTTTCTCTCAGCCAATTATCTTTTCTTCTCGTCTGTTTGCTTCCCAAACATGAATAGAAACAGTTTGTGTCAGTGGTACATTTTTTTTTCTGCTTTCATCCTTTTTTCTGGCACTGATTCTTAGTGAACTGTCTTCCCACAACCAAGATGCCAGTCTTTCACTGAAAGGGGGAGGGCTGTATTTGTGCAGACACAGAGGAAGAGTGTGTACTCAGGTTATCCTTTGCAAGAGCAACACCTTCTCTTTAAAATAAAGAACTCCCAGTAACAGTGCAAAGAGCAGTTCCTCACAGGACCACACCTCACTTTCTTATAATCAAGATTTTTTTTCCCTAATGACCTCCTTTATTTATTTTTACTGCATCGCTTCGTGTCTTTAAGTTAGGCCCTCAGTGATATGAGCAGAAAGTCTGCACAAAAGCCAAAAATATCAGCCAGTTTAATAAATTTATTTAGAATCTAAGGGAAATTAAGGAAAAAGATATTTGACCTCCCAAAGATGACACATTTTCAAAAGCAGTTCTTTCAGACCTCAGCATGCCCTGCCAGCTACCTACCTGGAAATTCATTCAGCACTATGATAACGGACTTCATGATCTGGAAATCTACCACCTCAAACACTGAAAAGATTATTTTTTTTTTTAAGTATGCTTCTTTGGCAGATTAAAAATTCTCTCTAGTTCCCCTACTTTACTTTATTTCCTTCTTGCAATCTGGTTTTCATGCTACTGTAGGCTAGATTGTTGTGTTGTTGTTTTTTGGTTTTTTTCTTTCTGAGGTGATTTAAGGCACCCAAATTCTAATATGAGTTAATACCAGGCTATGAGGCAGATAGCAACTATCAGCTAGGAGCTAACCAGCCTGGAGGCAGTGGCTACACCTCCGGCTTGGGAGCTCAAAAGGAAACTGGGTTTATGGTAGGACTAGATGATCGTAACGGTCTTTCCAACCAAACCACTCTATGAAAGGAGTCCTACTTCAGACCTGCCACTGCTCCTGTGACGGAACTCTGCATCCTGGTTCCTCTTCTAGAAACTGACACTAATGTCTTTGTCAAGAGGTTTGAATACGTCCTCGATGAGAGGACTTTATATTAAACAGATTTTTGGGCTGAATACTGTAAGTGTGAATCATGACATAACAGCAACCACCATTTATCTTCCACGTCTGTGTATGCTTTTTTGTATTTTTGACTGTTCATGACAAAATGTCAAATGCAGCTGCAGTTTCAGTACCATGCCTTGCTGGAAGTCAACTAGTAGCAGACAGGAATACTCATTAAGACCACTTAAGGATAGGTTTCTAGGGATGAGACACAGGAAGTAAGATGTGGAAACTAACTGAATGACTGTCAAGACGTAAATGTCGTGAGCCTAACCAGGTGATCCTTTTTATACAGCTAATAGGCTATACCACCAGAAAAAGGTAGTTGATTGAGTTGAAAATTCTTGCAAAGCAGAGTGAGAATGCTTTGTAGGTAGATGAGAAAAGGACTAGGAGCAAGAATTGTACCCGTTCACTCTGCAGTGAATATATATATACTAAGAAAATAGGGGGAATAATATAAAAACAGAAAAACATACTTATTTTTTTAACAAATGAAAGCTTGTGAAAAAGCTTTTTGTGCCTTATAAAAGAATAGAGAACATTATTCTGCATTGTTAGTGATCCCACCTCTTTTAATTCTTGATTCACTAATAGCATTCAAATAGTTTCTATTTAAAGACTAAGTAGCTATACTGTGAAATTAATGGACAAACTAGCAATGTTTTCCACACTTTTGAGACAATATGGCTTTAAATAGAAAGTGATTTCAAAACATAATTTTGTTGGGTTTTTATTACAATCAATTTTAATACATTCCTGTAAAACTGCATGCTATATTTCTGCCACTGACATGAATATAGGATTTCTTACCTGTCTAATATATATGCATTGTCATAATTCTACCACACAAATCCAACAGGAGAATCCAACAGATTTTGATCCTGAATCAGCTGAAGGAACTAATTATAACTTATTTAATTAAAAAGGGCCAATCTTTCTTCTGTTAGTATAATAAAAAAATTGAAATATCTTAAGTTTCCCTGGTGGAAATGTAAAACCCTAAGCATCAACTTTCAGCAAATAGTGTCTTTTTTTTTAATGCTAGCAAAGATTTATTAATATGATTCACTTGATTATTTTTTTCCACATATTTGTATTTGTAATTTAATAAAATATATATTTTTTCATTATATAATGAAAAGAAATAAATCTTAGGTACCTTGTGTACTCCTCAAACATGCCTTATGACCCCTTCTCACAGCACAAAACCCACCTTTTTAATTTGTTGCTTAATCAATAACACTGAATTTCTTCTCACTAAGAAAATCCATGGGAGAATTGATGGGTAGGAAAAAAACACTTCAAGTTTTCTACATAGTACTTAATTGTCAAGAGAATTTCATTTTTACAAGATTTCTGGTTTAAAAAAATCCTGGAAATACTGGAAATTACTTTCTGTGCAAGAAAACTTGTACTGATTTCAGTAGGTCCTGAATTTCATCCAAAGCTGCTCTTTCTCTGCAGGAATAGCATGAATATAAACCAATTATCTCTTTTTCCCCCATTTTTTAATCAAAGATTTAGAACAGTAATCATACAATTACCCCTTTTTATAATCTGAAGCAGTTTATGCAACTGGGAAGAAACTCCTTGTTTTCAAGATGTTTGTTCCTCTTCCTCTGTTCACAGAAATATATCGCTAATGTCAATGAACTAATGTAACTAACCTGGTGTTTGTGATAACATCCTTAATACTGCCTATAACTGATTGTGACATGCTCTTAATTTATTTCTTTGGCAGACACATCCATCATCTCAAAGATAAACATTAAAAAAATAGGGTGAGTTGACTGGGAAGAGGAAAGCACCCTCTAGTTATTAATGTTATTTCTACTATTTTTTCTGAACTTTAAAAAATCCTCAATCCTCTTTTTAAAATATATGCAAACAATTAAAATTTGATCTAGTGAGATACCTTTAATCTCTCCAAGGAGGTCACTTGTGTTTAATTTTTCCATCTTTTCCTTCCAGTCTTTAGAAAGTAGCTTTTCCATGCAGGATGAATCTATTTTGAAAAAAATAAAAAATAAAAAAATCAGGTACATTCTCAGAGATCAGGAATACAGGTGTCACCTTCATTTTCAAACTGTTCTCCCTGTTCTAGCTGCACCATAGTTTCAAAGGGAAATGAACTTGTAGCCAGACAGAGTTCTCATTTAACCACATTTTAAATCCAAAGTAATTCCACCGAGGTTAATAGAGTTACTATGGATTTAACAAGGGTCTAATTGAAAGAAAAACTTCGTTCAGGATTTATGCATGCTAACTGCCAATTTACATGCATAGACTGCCAATGTATATACAAATTCTGTCTTTTTCATTTGAGAATGATTGTACACTTGAAATTATACATGAAGATTTAGAAGCTTTTTTTGGAAATTTGGCACACAGTGACATCTGAAACCCATTTTTATATCCATGTCAATGCAAAAGTTATTCATATAACGTCTCTGCGGAATTCATAAAAGCACTCTACATATTGGATGTTCACAGTATCAGAAATTTTCTCAGTACACTATAAACAACATGCAATGATTAGAAGATATGCTTTCATAATTTGAAGTTCAGAATACATTTCAAATCCTTGCCCCAATCTGGGAGGCTTTCTGTAGGCAAAACTGTCACTGAAGTCATTACACTTAGGAGAAAGTAGAAGATTGGCCTTAGTAAGTTTCACATGATCAAACCCCAATTCCACTAGAAAATTTGATATTGAGCAAAACAGATATAAATAAAATCTAAAGGTTTTTTCAGTTCCTAAATTAAACTAATTGGCTTTGAAGTATAAATTATACATAACCTTCCAGACAGATAACTTACAAAAGGTGATTTTTATTTTTTTTTTAAGATGGGAATTCTTAAGACAGATGTTGTGATCCAGGTTTTTATAACTTTAAAAACTGCACTTCAGATTTATAAACAAATATCAAGAAAACTTCACACACAATTGAATACTTATTTTCCCTTCCCAGTTAGCAATAATAGAAAATCCATTCAACACTGCACATTTACTTTCACTGGTAGCCAGACTCATCAGTAATGTCCTTGCTGAACTCCTTGGAAACCCTAGGGTTCAGTTAAGCAAGATATCAAAAAACATTATTTAAATGCAACTTTATTCCTAAAATAAATCTTTGCAAAGAGCCTTCATTATAAGACCACATATCAGTCTGGGTGGTGCTGAGCACGTTGTTTCTAAGTGCTTACAGTGGGAATAATCATTCACCTTAGCTTGTCAGAAACTCTCAGAGCAGGCTGCCGTTGGCTTCAGAGGAGATCAATTCACACAATGCTTTCTAAAGAACTAATATTGTTCCAATTTTTGACATTTGCACTCATCCCACTCCAGTCCCTTAAGAATTAACACTGGAGTGTACAAGAGGCAGAATTCAGCCCAACATATCTCCTGCTAAGTTACGGGCAGATTAAGGCCAAATCATGGCTTCAATTCTCATGTCAGCAGTCCCATCAGAAGCACTCACACAAGTGAAAACAAAAGCAAAAAGCTCAGATTAAGAATGGCAACACAGATTGCATCAATGCAACTGGTAACAGTTTGTTCCACCTCAGAGGATTCTAAAAATACTCAGAGGGAGCAGAAGCATTCAGAGAGGTCACAAAAGGAAGAGTTAAAGATTTAGGGAGAAGTTTAAGGAAGAAAAAGGTCAAAAGGCCAATCACATTTTAGGGGGCAAGTAGTTTCAGCCTAAAAATTCACACTAGCATCACTAGGCATTTGAAACAAGCAAAAAAAAAAAAACCAACCAAAAAAAAACCTGAAAATGAGTTGAAAGTAAACCACACTGTAACTACCAAAAGATCAAAGATCAGGTTTTAATTGCAACAGAATTTCACCGTGCAAGCCTCCGCAGAAAGACAACACAGCTCGTAAATGTTTTTGAAGTAATATTTCAGTAGAAAAGCTAATTTATTTACTAATTATATCTTTCTATGAAAGAAACAAAATTAAGGAGCTGTAAGTTGCAATATGCAGTGTTAAAATACTTGTTATATAATAACAATTTACTTTTAACAATAACAGGCACTTATTACTTTTATGAGTTCTGGCCTGATAATAGAAGAATCAAGAAATAACCATCAATTATCAATAGAACATTATAATTTGTCCTTTTTTGTGATATCATCATTAGTTTAAAAAGATGTTTCTGTGTTTCTCCCCTGCCAAAATTTCAGACCCCTCATCCCTGAAAAAAAAGAGCTTTATTTTGATGTTTGCTATAAGCTGTGTATTCTACTGCTTTTTAACTGAGATATTTTCCTCATGTCATACAAAGAAGGAAAACAATTTCAATTAAAATTTAAAAAAGAAAAAGAAAGAATTAGGATACCACAGGAGTTGATAAAATACTTTCCTCAAAAGCACATGCTTTGTTTCTACTCTTCTGTTCTTAAGAACACCGATATTTATGTGTAGTGTTCTTACATATCATAAGGGCAAAAAACACATTTCTAAAGACAGGCTGAGAAAGAACTGGAATGGAAAAGAGGTTTATCTGTGTGCCTTCATTTTGATATAATCACATTGCTAGTTACAATTTTTATCTCTACAAATGACTGAAAAATTCCTTTAGAAATTTTTCTTTAAACATCCCTATTTCATTCAAACTATGTTATAGATCTGAACACACAATTTATAGTTATTGTATTTTGTTACTGGGAAGATTACAAAAACCACACAATGAGCCTTTTAAGAAACTTTTTTATAATAATGTAGAAATAATTCTTTTGAAGTTCATGTAAATTTTCAATTAGCTGCTTTAAACTGCATAATTTGTAGAATTTAAAATAATGATATGTGTTAAAGCTCTCCGGAGGTCCTCTGCATTAGACACAAAACTAAATATAAAGGGTTACACTTGAAAGGCATGTCTCCCTTCAAGTTCTGTATTCTGTGCTCACAAACACACATTTTGAAAAGGTTTGTGAATCAGAAAAGGATTTTTTTCTCCTTTCTGTAGTGAAAATTAATTTTTACATACATATAAAATCTACAAAGATATCTCCTGACATCAGTAAAATGTCTTCATCCATATTGATTCGTTTTCTGATTTGATTCATTATAGAAACAAAACATCGTCTCGGAATCCAGCACTGAACACTGAAGAAGCCCAAATTCACATCTGCACTGCCTCACCCTCCCTGCACTGAGGCTCTGCTTCAGCACCCTTCCAAAACCTTGTGGATCCCGACATTTTCAAAATTCAGGGGGTTTCTTGTTAAAGACAATATAAAAGAAGCAAAGAAAGAAATTAGCATTTATACATTTTTAGCAATTCTCACTGACTTTATAAACCACAGTTGGGCTTATGCCGCAAAGTTGCATATTTTGTACTGACACATATAAGATCAAACTCGTGAAGTTGCACTGGAGCAATTTATTATATTAACAACACATAGCTGCTCATCCTTCAGATTCTTCTCTTGTGAATTAGGAAAAAATTTCTTTCAAGGACAGCAAACAGGTTAAGTATAATTAGACCGAGAGGACTAAATGAAATCATTGAGTATTATTTAATATCACGGTTTATTACATACTTTGTTAGCAATTTTAATTGTAAACTAAAGGAGTTTAAAGTACTGTGAGAATCTTGTTAGACATGACAGTTTTGCAAAGGTGAGTGAGAAGAGGTTGTTAAAAGATAAATAAGCAGGAAAAAAAAAGCTGAGGGAGAAAAGCCTAGGTGTGAGATGAAAAGGATCTCTCCACAATGACAAAGCATTGATGAAAAGAATTAACATTTGTCCATTGGGTAATCAATCAGTCATGGAATGGATGGAATCCAGCTCTTTGTTGCACAACCAGTGATGAAGAAAAAGTGTGTTAGATATCACAGCCAAGCTCTTAAGTTCTTCTGACTGAATGAAAGTCATCTTGTTCCTATCAAGGATAGCTTTTGTCTCTTGTTTCTTCCTTATTCTAACTTTTTTCCTCTTTTATTTTTTTAATTTCACCTTTACAGTCTTCAACAAGTTCCCAACCCTGGCTATATCTTACACGAACACTGCATGACCTTACAGTGGCCTGCACCTATCCTCATCGATCTGGGGGGGTTGTTCCTTTTTTTTTTTCTTTCTTTTTTAATTCACTGAAGTAGCCTCTTATTACTTTCTTTGAAATACAGACAGGAAAAAAAAAAGTGTTCATGCCATGTGTGTGTTTTTGTTTTTTATAGTAAAGTCATACATAAAAGAAAGCCTAAATGTGAGAGTGCAGCAGCAAAACTTCAAAGCACTGACTGTCAGACATTATTATTTCAAATCAGCTTTGACTTTCTGAGACTTAATAAAACACTATAGTACAGACTGGCATATTTATAACACCTATAGCAATGATCAACTGAACTGTCTTATTCTTGCTACTGTGCAGTGCCTTGTTATTTCTCTTATAATAAGATTCCCTCAAAGCATGTTGTAACAATACTGCAAACTGATAATTATTAATGATATGAGTTCTAAAACATGACTTGTTTTGCATACAATTCTTTTTGAATATGTACATTACTTTGTGACAGAAGACAAAAGCACATTGATTTATTAATAATGATTGCAAATGCAGAGCAAGTTCATAAACAATAGAGAAATATAATTCAATCAAAGGTATAGGTGACATATTTCTACATGCATCTGAACTATTACATCTCAAGGAAAGAGGCACTGGGAAAGACAAGTTAGAGGAATTAGAAGATAAATCAGGCATAATACAAGAGAAATTGTTCTAAAACGTGATCAGATCCTCAGTAGGAGGAGGATGAATTTCTTTTCTGCATTTTTGAAGAACAAAATGACAGAATTAGTGGCATCTTTGTCTCTATTTCAGAACTATAGTCTATAGTTTCAGCCCAATACAATTTAGTTGCTATTGCTAACCACAAAAAGACTACTTTGCAAGCTTTGGGACTACATAACAATATGCAAGTTCCCCTATCTCTAGTGTTCTTTATGCACTAAGCTGCTCTCACGACGCTTATTTGCCTTCAGCTCCACAGGAGAAAAGATGTCCTTTGCATCAGCCTTTATCAAATGAATTTAAATGTCTCATCCAAGTTTATATCATGAGAAAAACAGCACAAGTGGAATTACCCTTCTGCACCTATGAAATATTTGTTAGAGAAAAAGTGTTGTATGAGGTTTGTTCTTTTTTTTCTTTGAAAGAATGTTAAATGAGACTATGGGACAGACATTTGTGTGCTTCCGAGGCCTACCACATTGGATTCCTACCACAGAAGAGCTACTTTTCCCCCCAAAACCAAATAAGCTGCAAATAAACATTACAGTGGCTCCCATTTCATTGTCCTGCTCCCCATTGTACTTCTGCACATCTCACCCCACACCTCAAGTGTAAATGTGGTTTTTTTCAAGTGGGTGAAGCTAAAGGATCTGACATCTAAAATAACAATACAACCCATCATGCATCTGAAAGGGGAAGGTTTGTTTCAGTATTCTTCATAGAATATTAAATCCTATTCAGAGGAGAAAAAAATAAATAAAATCAGTACTCTACAAATATTCCTGAATAAAAGTCAAGCATAATTTACATTTACCCTAGTCAGTGTTTATTACTTACAATTAAACTAAAATGCTGGGTCCATTGGTGACATTATTAGATCTATTCATTAAAAATGTGAATTATTCAGAAAGTTAAGTATTTTTTTTAATAAACCCAGTGATGAGTTTTAATATAACTGTGTTGGGACCTTTGATTAACTGATTCATCTCTGAGTGCATGACAACAGCTTGATTATATGCCTTTTGTGAGTTCACTGCCCATCAAATTTCCTCAAGGTAAAGAACAACCTAGCATAGATTTATATCATAAAAATATTTCTTAAATTTCATGTTTCACATTATATATTTTAAAATTATATGCAAGTTCTAACATTTTGGTATCTAAGGGAAAGGCAAAAGGTTAATTTAATTAACTTATAAAACCCCACAATTTTATAATCTTCTAACAATTCAAAATTAAATTAAAGTCTTTACATTTACATTCCTGATTTGAGAAATAAAAATACAATTTATCCATGACTATCAGAAACTTAACTGCCAGTTGGTACTATCTATTATTTTTAAGCCAAAGATGTAAAGTCTGTGCAATGCTACTAAAATAGATTCTTTGTTGCCATAGTTACTTTTTTTCTTCTTTCTAACACAAATTATCCTTTTTATGTTTTAATAAACTTTAAATAAAATAAAAGGAAACAGCAACAATACAAAACTAATCAAAAATCAGCCTGAAGGCTTAACATCCATAGTTGCAATGTACTGCCACTGTCGGTTGCTCATAAGCAGCTTGGCTTCAATCTTGCTGTCAATGGAGAGGCAGGTCAGGGGAGTCTCATCTCATCCTTCTCAATTTCCATACTCTTCTCCTACAGTAATTAATTGTTGTGGTCTAACAGAAAATTAAAATATAAGGCACCTCAGACACGTTGTTAGCCAGTGAACTGATTTCTTTGGACAACTTTTCAAGATTCTCTTGATTTAATAAGCTTTCAAAAGCCAAGTTCTTGAAAAACAAAAATACAACCATAACACAAAAATGAGCAACATGACATTTAGAATAGGAAAATCTGCTAATTCCTTTGCTACATTTACTGCAAATCACCAAAAAAAAAAAAAAAAATCACTCCTAAATTCTCTATCTTGCTCCTGCTGTCAAATAGCCAAGTAGCCTGGCCCATCACTTACTCCTTCCTCTCATATTGCCTCGTTTCTCTCCACCTCGTTGTCTGCCTTGGCTATTGAGGTTGTGACGTTTCTGACACACCGCGTATCTCGCGAGGGTTTTGTTGAACACCTAGCACATTTCTGATCATGAATTTGAACCTAGTTCTGACTCTCAGTGCAACCTGGAAGCAGTATTGCAAAGCAAAAAAGGAAAAATGGAAAACAGAAAAAGGGCAAAGAAGCCTTCCTAAATACAATATATGCAAGCAGCAGTCAGCTCCCAGTAGATGTTTTCTTTCAAGAGCAATAAAGGAAATGCAACTGAGATCTGACTACCTAATATTTCAGTTTTGTTTAGGATAGGGAACCAAGTAAATCTGCCAACTGCTGTACATTTTTTTCACAGTGACAAGATTTCCACAATATGATAAAATTAGAACTGTAAGAGCTTGGAGAGCTCTCTTAACTTTTAATTAAAACTCTCCAAGCTCACTAAAAATAATTAGGCATTAAAATGTTCTGGTTTTCCTCTGAATTCATTTGCACTACTTGAATGGTCTAGATCTTGCATGAAACAACAGACATTCTAAACAGAAACACTGGAATTCAACTGGGAGTTATTTCCAGACCTGCTTTCTGTGATGTGGCTAGTGGGAAAAACTGTAGAGTCTGAAGCTTGTACCAATCCTGCCTAAAATGGCTTGTTTCAACAGGAATTCTCTAGTGCAAAGAGCATTTGCACTAAGCAGAATGTATTCTGCTCAGTGCAAAACTCTACATAAAAAGGAGTTTGAATTTCATGGAAAGAATAACCCAAGATACAGTTCTGACCTTTATTTTTATTTATTTATTAAAAAGCAGAACCTTTAACCTTGCAAATGTTTTTGTTCTCTTAAAATAACTCATACAATGCTATATGCCACACTATTTTTAGCAAAGCAACAAGAGAAAGCATGCTTTTCCCATACAGCAGGGCACTGATATAAACATCAACACAGATGCTCTGTGAGAGAGAGCTGGACTTCTCAAGCACTTGATCATTAAGGAATGCACCAACTGTTTTAGATAATCTTGTGCCAGCTCCAATTCTGCTCCACACTCCCCTTTGGGAGTGGCAAATCTTGTCCTGCTCCTAATTTTTCATTTTCCTCACTCCTCCATTCTTTTTTTTTTTTTTTTTCCCTAGAACAGAGGGAAAAAGGCATTGTGTGCCAAGCAATGCAAGACTAGAATCACTTCCCCAAACAGAGCAAAACTTTCAGACAATTAACCCTCCCCTCTTCTTTCAGATAAATTACTAAGTATAAAATGCAATCTGTTTCCTTTGTTTACTCAATATGAACAATTTGTAAATGACTCAAGGATAAAATTCAGAAAATGTTGTGCTAAATTAGAACCATTATAAACATGCTAATGACTGCTCAACTAAAACATGCAGGATCAGTGTGAGGAAATATATTTAGTTCCTGTGAAATACAGTTGTATTGCCTCAGAACTATTTGGTCACTTAATTGTATATGATTACTTCAGGAAAATGTTAATTTCATGAACACTGCACTAGACGATACACCATGTATGTCAAAAGGAGCGTTCTCAAGTGTCAGTGAAATCGTTTGGATTCAATGTTTTGGCATATTAGCAGAAGAGAAATATCTTTTAAGTCTGCCAAAATTACATGTACATTTCATTCCTGCAGTTAAAGTTTCCTTTCCATTATAAGCTACATTTTACTGTTAGATTGTCTGTATTTGTTTAAGTGCACATCGTTGCCTTATTTTCATTACAATGACAGTATACCATCTATGATATTGTATGTAATCATCTAGTCCCTAAGTATGTGCACCTCTAGTTACTTCCCAAGTGAAACTAGAATATTGGCAAAAGAGTGTCTTGGGCTTTAAACAGCAGAAATCAGGAAAAGGGGAGCACAATTTGCTTGCAATCCCTGGCCAAAAGATTACATAAACTGATATAATACAGGAGAATGATACACTTATTTTCCTGTCTCTTACTACGTATCAGTAAAGTAACAAAATCAATACGATGATTAACAATATTTGTTAATTTGCAAAAGAAGCAAGTTGTGTTAATGGAAGCAGATCTCAAAATCTTCATTATTTTTCTTAGCTTCTGCATCTTTCTGCATTGACCAGCTCTAGAAGATCGAATTTCAGAGTGGAAAAGAAGAACATAGTGAGCCAATATCTTAGCTAGAAGTCATCAGCATAGCTCCATCAAAGTCTACTTAATCTTAAATAGACTTGAAATTTCTCCCAATATTTGGCTTACTTATTCTTTCTCTTATTCTTATATCTCTGTTCATTGTTATAATCCTTTTATAACCCTAAACAATTCACTTTCATCTTTGGTATCCACTCTTTTCAAACACTTGTGAGTTGACGTGGCATTCTTCTCATTATTACTCAAACGAAGTATTGAGAATTTAATCTTTAAATCCTTCTTTGTTAAAATTTGCTGGAACAAATCATGTATCAAATGGTCTCTGGACATGTAGTATCTTTCTTTTACAAATGAATTTCCCTAGTAGCTCAAGAAGTTGCAGATTGCATGTCAGCCTGTGTTCAGCTACATACTAAACCCACTCACTGGACTCACCTTATTCAAGACACAGGGGTAGATTTTATTTTCTCTTAAAATTGCACAGCTCTCCCACATTCTCGTAACAAGCTGAAGCAAGCAAAGGATCCCATCTCAACTCAATAAACTATCTGGCAGCACAAATAGGCATTTGTGTCATTGCGTCTTCTCCCATAAAGCACAAAGCCAAGTAAGAACTGTATCATTTAACAAAGCAGAAATTCCATAAAACGACTATGAAAATACTAGTGGGAGTTTTGGAGAGTATAAACATCTCAGACAAAAGGTAACAGAAAAATACAGGTGTATGTAGCCTCCTCCACCCCAGGTTAGTTTGCAGGCAGTTAGGGTGTGAGGAGACTTCCTGAAAAGCAAGAAAAATCAGTTACTATTAAACTGATTAATGTTCCTCAGAAAATTTGTGACACCAGATGATTTATGAACAAAACAGGGATGATTCAAAAGACCTCTATTTTCTTCCCCCAAATCATGTTCTACTCATTATCCTAATAATGCAGTAATAGACATCTGTTTAATGATTCAAAGGCTTCTTAATATTGTGTATAAAAATCATAACTCAGCTCTTACATAAAATATTCTGAAATTGAAACAATTGTATAACAAAAATATTTTTCATGAGAAATCCTTAAGCATTTTCGTATGTAAAAGTGTAATACAAAGAAAGCAAAATAATATGCTCTTGATTTGAAATGACTTCAAACGAGGATGCGAAGGAATGAAAACAATAGCTAGAATCTCCTCTCTATTTACCATTTCTGAAGGTCTCTGTGGTGCATGATGCAGCCTTTTCCAGGACACTAAAATACACTAACAAAATCAGCTCTACAGCCTCCTTTATGCTAAGAAAACTTTGACTTAAACAATATATTCTGTATAAATATAAATATAGAACAAGCAAGACTTTCCTGAGCTAATTCCAGCAAACAGAGCTTTAAAAGGTTTACAAATCTCCCAAGCACCTTGAGCACTTGCTATGGACATATATTTCAGGAATAATAGCTAGTTTGTTACAAATCTGTGAAAAGATTTAGGAAAATAATGCACTAATATCTTCAAAAATAATATATTAAAATTTTCATTTCCCTATATACATAAAACTGAAAACTAGACATCCATTTTTTTTCTTGTAAAAGAACAGTATTGATTTTGTAAAGTACTGAAAAGATAGAGAAATGCTAGAACTAAAGCTGTCCAGGAAATCCTAATTCAGTCCCTATGTGAATAAACATTACCATACATTTTAAAAATAAAAACTCCCATGCAATTAAAAAAAAAAAAAAACAAACCCCAAAAAACCGTGTACACTTTCTTTTTCACAGGCTTCCTGCTACATTCAGCACAAGGGCCAACCCCCGACAAAAGCAGACCCTGGAACTGCAGAGCAAAGGAGGCTGTTGCCCATACGATCGCTGGCCACGTTTCATTGCAAAAGTTCAAAGCAATGAAATGAATGAAGGATGGAACTGCAAAAGGAGAAACCATGGGTCCTGGTTTCATTTTCTGGGAGCGCAATTTAAAATCTTGGGGGTGTATTTGAGGAACTGCTGAACATTCACAGCTGCAGCTGTGTCAATGTAAAGTCAATTTAAAGATTGAGGCTATAATATATATAGCTATATATAAACTGCTGCACAAAGTTAGGTCCTCGGGAAAATAATCAGAACCTAAACACCTCAAGCTGAAGAACCAATAAATCAATGATGTTTTTAAAGTCACACTCCTAGTCTCACACCCATGATGTTGGTATCCTGACTACCCTTTTTTCCTCTTTACAAAGACTTTGAGAAGATAATTTGTTTGTAGCACATTTACAGAATATGCTGAAAAACTCCAGCCAATTGTGTAATATCCATGTCTTCAAAGCACAACTTGAATAATAACTAATTAATAGACACTAAGGCTTCAGATTGACCAGTAAGGATATAACAAGCTACTGGATAGTTTCACATTCACAGAGGAGGATCATCCTGTTAGTGAACTGGATTAATCAGAATTCTTTTTGAGGAAAAAATACTCTTTAATCATGCAAGAAAAATGATACTTATCTAAATGGAAATAAAGATCGTTTTCATTTTAAAACATTTTATGTTCTGTTGGGTAACTGAAGAAAGCTTTCCCCAGTTATGCAGACATTCTGCAGAATGAAAACAGTTTTAAATCTGTGCTTATATACAGCTCAGACTTTTATAAATTAGATTTAGTATCCAGGCTTAGAACAACGGCGATTTGAAGGGTACTGATCACGACGAATTAAAGACAGGGTGAACAGCAAAAGGACTTCGGTTTCTCTGCACTGCACTTCACCAACTAAAAGCACTAATGATAATAAAAAAGTGCATGTTGTGCTCTGTCCTAGTTTGGCAAAACAGATCCAGCCCCCTTTCACTCTCCTGGCAGAGCAAATCTTGCCATCCCTCATGCACAGGCTGACAGACCTGTACAGGTTTCCCTGTCTGCTTAGAGCAAGTGATGGCATAGTGTGATGTGCTGCTTCACCCATTAACCCATCACGTGTTTCTCAGTAGAAAATAATTTTTTCCCCCAAAGCTGGTGCACAAATTCAACACTAGATACATCTTCCCCAAATATGTAGCATAGTAATACAATACAGCTCAGAGCCAAGACAAGGAAGGTCATTCGGAAACATCTGAGAGGAGATTTAATAATACTTGGGAAGTTCTCATCCCAAAATTTGCTATCCAAAGATGTAAATTTATATTTAGTACAATTAAATCTTCATAGCTACAGAGAACGCAAACCACAGTAAGCTCATGCTACCTGTTTTGAATTATTCTTTATTTCCTATTCTGCTACTAAATATTCTTTCTCTTCAAGAATCCTACTCACTACAAGCAAGAAATAGGCAATGGAGCTCTAGAGAACCATGCCATAACCTTCACTAAAAGTTATTTTGCAGGTAACAGAGATAATTTACACAAATTCTGTCTTAAACACTTAGTCTTCTTGCTTTTGTTGATTTAATCCGGACTCTACAGTTGTAACTGTTTAAATTAATGAGCTGAATTTTAGCTGCATAACTTCCCAGAAAATTTAAGCATGCATGAAATTCTACACAGCTACTTTGAAATTGTAGATTAATGTTGTTTTATTATATAGTCTTTACACAAATGCAAAAGAATCTAACAAAGACTCAGTTATTTAGAACGATTTTTCTCATATTTAAGGCCAATAGAAAATTTCAGAACAATGCCTACACAAAAGATTGCTCAATTATAAGTTCTGATTTATGATCTTACAAGTACTCGCTCCAGAGAAAAGGACAGGTAGGAAATATCTTTTTTTAAATCCTAAATGACACAGTATATTGGAAAATTATTATATTGCCTTATTCATTTAAATATATTACGAATTCAGTGCATGAGTAACAGGAGATTTTATTCCTATTGCATTCAGTAGATCACAGGCTAATGCACTTCATGCACTTGTACTCCAGGAATAACAAAATTCACAGCAGGATCCATCTATTTCTTAATTGTAAGCTATACTTCCTGTCCTTCAGAGTATCTTTGGCAAGGCCACTGCATGACTTCTAAGGCTAGATCCTTTATATACAAGGTTGTATGTATGGGTTTTGTACAGAAAAAGTAGTGTGGCCATGATGGTTTGAACGTGCAATGCAAAGGCTTGTTACTATCAAGCCAAAGGCAGAAGTTTGGGCTACTGCCAGGTTCTCACGGTTTGGTCCATCTAATTTGTGTTTACATACATTAAAGTTGAGATTAATCTCTTACTCTTTGGTTGCATTTTCATTGTCTTTACTCCACATGAGAATTAACTTACTGGGTTTTTTTATCTTGACGTTGCCCACAAAACTCATTGTATTTAGACAACCGTACAATCTTTTTCGTCAGCTAATCACTTCTCTAATCTCTGGGCTGCAAACCTGCCTAAACCCTACTCCTGCATTTGCACTCACACTATTAATATAATCATAAGCACCAGGAAGGCTGAGTTTCAAACATCACAAGTTACACATCTCTGGTTCCTTAAGCTTTTTTTAACCACTTATTTATGGGCTAGGTATAATTTACACCACCTTATGTATGGCTGGGCAGGTGGTACACTGTCACTGCTGCTCCTTATATCAAATACGCTCATATCATTGTCAGGGGTGCCCACTTTGCCCCAGCAACCATATTTTCACCTGTTCTCTCTCATCGTAAGATTTGACTGAGAGCTCTCTGGGACAAGGTCTGTTGTTTGCTTTTACTACTGCTATATGTACAGCACCTAATACACATCCTGACAGACATTCCTGGAAAAAATTGTAAGGTATCATCTTAATTAATCATTTCAAAAGATTGATGACGACAGAGATCCGGGCTCTAAAAGTGAAATCTTACACTGTATTAAATAGCTGATCAGATAATAAGAACAAATATTAACAACAAATGTATACGAAACCATGATAATTGTTTACTGCAAAGTTACATGCAGGAATCACCACGCTGGATCAGGCCACATAACAATTCCTCTCTAACAACTGTAACTATGAGCGTGTTCCACTTATGCTCAAGACTGCACTTTTAAGCAAAAATACTTTTCTCCTTTCAAGGAGCTTCCATCCCTTTATACCAGAGACAACAAGGAGCAGTGTTCCATGCAAAGGGTCACTGAGTTTGGCCAAACAGAAAACCACACAAAAACAACTTGTAAACCACCGATTTTGCATCCAAAAAGATCTGTTATCTACATGGTCAGATACACATGTTTTTATCAAACAAAATTCAGGGTTGTTTTTTTTTTTTTAAACACTGCTTTTACAACCTCCTGTTCCTTGTTTAGATGATACATTCTAATCTCAAAGCCTAATTTCTCTTGTTTTGCAGGTGTTCTGGTTTCAATTCACCATATCACAGCTCTAACAGGCAAAGTTATCCATGACGGCTCCCCAAAATCAGACAATTCCTATCAGCTACCAGATGCAGTCCTCACATCGGAAAACACCAAGTCAGCCAACACCAACAATATTCTGCAACAACTTGCCAGGACTAAGGTGCCAGGTGCCCCCCTGTACTGGACCTTCTCAAAGTCTTGTTGCCCAGGGGCTGTGACTCCGACAGTACTGTACCGTAAAAATCTGGATTAAATCTACCAAAGAAAGAGATCGTTTCTAAGTCATCTGTGGGTACATTCTGTCTTTGGTGTGTGGCTGAAACTCCCACTAACACTAACTGGAGCTACACAGGCCTACTGATGGGTGAATTATACCCCTCACAGAAAAGTGGTTTTTTGCTCGATGGATTTTCTTTGATGAATTTGTTGGCTACTGCACACTCATGTGTATATATTTAAGTATTTCTCTGTGTGTATGCATATGTATATCTCTACAGTGATGATGTCAGTTTGACTAAAAATGCAGATAAAGCATTTCTTAAGCTAAAATGGGCCAAAGCTAATTTTCCCCATATAAACTTTGGTTTGGCCCTTATTTATCAAAACCAGACAAAGCCTGACAGAAAGGGGAATCCAAATTGGTTATCCCAACAAAAAAATAGAAGTTAGGGCCTTTCTTAAGACTTACTTTATAAGAACCTTATGCACAACTTTCACTTTCTAGAAAGTGGTTTTCTCTTGAACACACATCAGAACCATTCATCATCATATAATTGCAAGTTGTCAGTCAGAGCCGCACCCTTCATGCAGTGGCAGGCCGCCAGCACATCTGTCAGAAGCACTCACAAGCTTCCGTGTGTTATTGTAATCCTCTACAAAAGGAACAAGACCATTCATCCAGTCCACATTTTCCAAATCGAATGACAACTGTAAACCCTGAGCCTGGAAAAATAACAGCACTTACCCTAAAAATGCCACACTTGTCAGGTGACCACAGGCTAAATGCCAGAGAGCACATATGAAATAACTCCAACCCCCATATGTAATGCGTAGGTTTTAGGGAACTGGGCTCTTCATGCACGAAAGAGGAAAGCTGAGTTATGTGCATACAGCAAAGTGGTCTCCAATGGTGAAACAGGCTGCAGGGATAAATTGTCATACCCTTTCTGCAGACACTCACTTCTTGCACTGTAGACTCAATTAGGAAAAATTTCTCCTTCTTCCTTAATGTTTCTATTCTCTTTTTTGGCTTCTTCTATTTCTTTTCTCCTTTACCTAGAACCACTTAGTCTTTATGTTAACACATCATCTTTTCCCCTTTTCCTCTTTTCTCCTGTACCTCTCAAAAGACACATTCTGCTCAGAGAGGTTCCAGAGGTTGCACCTTGGGGCCAGCCTGAATTTAGTGAACCTGAGGGCTTGGGCAAATGAATCCAAAGCAGGCAAGATTCTCTTCTCAGAAATGTTGTTAAGGACTCTGATAGAGAATTAAACAGCTTGCAAGGAAGTAAATTCTGCTTTACATAGGGTTTCAGAAGCTTATTTGCAGAGTATATGCATAAAAGAGCCACAAATACTTTGGAGAATGAGTGGAGTAATAAGCTTTACCTCTCGACTTCCACTCTTTTACATTCTCTCTCTGCAAAATTATGGACAGTTCAATGTCCAGAAACACTGAGTGAAACACAATGCCATTGCCCTTTGAGGCAGCAGTGCAGCCACATGAACCCAGCAAGACCTTCAGAGCAGCTTTGCTTGAGCAGGTGAAGCTGTGGAAGGAGCCTAATGCTTCCCTCTAACCTTCCAGATCTTTATACGTGCTTAGATAGAGAGATGAAGCTATGACATCTCTGTGACCCCCATTCCAATAATTTGCCCCCTGGAACA
Organism: Caprimulgus europaeus; assembly: GCA_907165065.1. The sequence goes on from OU015539.1 coordinate 12,998,137, forward strand.
TTAAAGGAGCAGGAGCAGACAGTCAGCATCCATGCCCAACTATAATGAGTGGGTTGGGAAAGGCTTTGTGCACTCCACACTGCTATTGGGCAATTTTATCAGCCCTTGATACAGGCAGAATGCATATTATATATATAGACATGTACAAACATACATTTCTGAAACAATTTGAAAGATATATGATGGCTGACCTGCTACAAAATTTATTTCCAAGAGCAAATAGAGAAAGCATTACTCCTGAGTGATACAGCCAGGAGTAAATTATACCATCTCGCTGCACAAAGGAAGATAAATATCATAACAAATCAACTCTCAGCTGTGCTGCACACCTATACTTACACAGTGGTGTTGCTCAAACTAGTGTTAAGGAAAATCTAACAATTCTCAGACTATCTAAAAAAAAAGTCTTCGAGTACTGTAAAACTACCACGCAAGCATGAAGAGACTGCAGCAACCGGTCTGCTTACTCCTGGATGGTCATACAGACTAGTCTAGCTGGTCTACCCCACTAGAATGAAGCAGGAATATAGGAATATCAGATTTTACCATCACACTGCTGAAAAACATGCTGCTTTTCAGAAAATCAATCCCTCAATCCTTTCATGACTCAGTTTCTCCAAAAGGAAGAAGGCCTTTTTCTCTTGCACAACTACTGAAGAATTTAATTCTTTTGCAAATGGTAATACAAGCATCTTTAAGCACAATAGTATTTCTTTTTCAATTACATTATCTTAACTTTTACATGTTTTCAAAGTTTACTTGACAATGTTCATTTTTTCAGAACCATGCCATACTAACTCTTAATTTCTGGCATGAATGAAGACCAAACTTCACTAAATCTGAATGAAATTGATTCTAGGCTTGAGACATCATAGGGTAATAATATCTGCTGTAAATTGGGTAAATCGAGATAAATGAAGGCATTCTCTTTATATATATATATATATATATATATATATATATATATATATATATATATATATATATGTAGAAAGAGGTGATACTAAATACACATAAATATAAGTACAACATATGGTCAACAAGAAATAAATAAAACTGAAAACACTTTACAACTGCATGGCAAGTATCCAAACTAAATTTCAGGTAGCAGATGGCATGAATAGGATACATGTGAGAAACAGGCAATTTCAATTATCTCTGAATAGTTCATAAACAGGAAAATTTGGCAAACCACAATTTTTTAAAAAATTACTTGAAAAATAACATCGGGTAATAGAGATAACTGAATTGAGAACACAACAATGCAAGGTTATTAAGCTCATCCTGACCATAATTTCATAATGAGTATTAAATGATTACATGTGGCAGAAAAGAGCTGCCCCAAATACTCATGCCTGGAAAATGTAATAATTAATTATTCGAAGTAGGGCTCAGAATTTCATTTTAGTTATTATCATTATGCAAAAGTGGCCAAGTCTCACCAAGTCCCTTCTTAGCTTTTGTGAAATCTACAGATAAAAGAAACCACAAGTAGACTCTGGACATGGTCATTTCTTTAAACAGTTATTCAGAGAAGCTTCAGAGGGGTTTATTCAGCAGAGGTCATGCAAAAATCATATTGTTTTGAGTCATACAGTGAAATAAGGTGCAAAAATAAACTATGTTTGAAATCTTTTCTGATTCATACCAAATGAGAATCTAGCCTTCACAAAAGAGTTTGCTCTCCTTTTAGCTTATCTTTTGGAAAAATCAAATGTGTCAGGTGGATCTCTGAAATTTCAAAATATGACAAGTAGGACAGAGGCAAAACATTTCCTAAACATTTCATTGAGATGCTTACAAATGCTGTGTAGTCAGCCAGGCAAATCACCTAGGAATCAATTCATCAGACATTGTACTATTGCTTTCGTACTCCCCTCTCTAATTCCCCTTTCCACATTAGAAGTGTGTCAGACATAAAGATCTATTAGCTCAAATCCCTGAAGTTATTCAGATATCTAAATACAATTTAAGTGCCTAATTGCCGTATGTGTAATTGGGAGTTAGATAGCTAAACAATAGTTTGGGTGTCTTTATTCTGCTGAGATATAAGCTTTTCTGTTAATGAAACTCTCAAAAGTGGTAAAAAAAAGCCCTCAACCATTTCATTCTTAAACTAGATTAAAGACAAAAAACAAATAAAAGGAAAAAAATCCTGTCTGCATAAATATAGGCAGAATAAAGTGTCATTTTCTCTGAAATAAATATAGATTTTTATTTATCAGATTTGCTGTTAGCAGACAAGAGAGAACCTCCAAATACTGGGAAAGAAAGGAAGAGTTTACTGACCACTGTGATTCCAGAAACATTTAGCAAGAACTGGAGAAGCTTTTATCCAGTTCAAATGATAAGTATTTCTCTTTTTTCATGCTAATAAAGAGAATTTGATCCCTGTTAAAACAGAAGGTTGTTCAGAAGGCTTTATCAACAGCACCTTCAGCCTGGCATAATAGAGGCACAGCAAAATCAACAGATGCTTCTGAGCATCTCAATAACCGAGGTCTGGGTCTTTGAAAGAATGACTAGTCTGCCATTTCATAACTGTCATTTGAAAGAGGAAAAGTGTTGTTTAATGACAGCTGGGTTGTACTGCCCAGATGAATTGGAGTAATACATACAAGCCATGTATTTTATGTACATTGAATGCTTATGAAACTTATTTATACATCTGTGTGCTTGCAGCTAGATACAGATACATACACAATTGCAGTATTTAAAAAATGGCCAGAAGTTTTGTATACAGTGTTTGAATCAAATTATATCTTATTTTCAAAGCTGGTGGGCCCAGTAGTTTTGGAAGTTGAAGTTTTAAGTGCTGAATGTATCTGAAAAATCAGTCCCAGTACGTTTCAAGTGAGGTATCAGAAGTCAGTAACCACAACTGATCATTTGAGTCACTGGCAAGTACGTTCCAGGATACACAACTAGAGTCAAGACCCCACGAGCTAAATACCACCTCCCTCAGAATAAGGGGCTGTTCTGTAACACCCCTCAGACAAAGCTGTACAGGACCCATCCGCTGCAAATATTTTTTAGAACTCAGAGCCTCCCTGGGGGAAATCAGCTACTTCTTTTGGGGAGCTTAACCCTTTCTCGTCATACCTCAGGCAGCCCTTTCTCAGGTCCTTCTACCACAACTCACAAAGCCTATGCCATACCTCCTATCCTGGCAGTCTGGTAGACAACAAAAGCTACTAAGGAGTTGTCAGAAATGTCAGTGGCTACCCCATACACTAGGAGCCCCAGTCAAGCAGAGATCTCTTGAGTCCATGAATCCTGTCCTCAGTAAGTGCTGGTAACCATATAATAATCAGCAGCAAGTCTGCAAAGTTCACCAAGCTCCAGGTGGCTCTTCATTTCAAAATGAACATGGTTCTGATTTCAGAGTGGTTGTAGAGCAGAGGCTCAGTAGACTTGAATTTAATGCAGTTTTTCTTTCCCTACTTTTCCATCAATTGACAGCCCTACAAAAGAACAGCTACTGCTCCCATCCTTTCCACGCTTCAGAGCACAGGCTTTGTAAAAGAAAGATCCTGTATTGAGAATATTCCTTACTCTCTCTGAAATGTATATAAAAAAAAGACAAAACTTTCTAAACTTTAAAAGTGCAGTAGATATAATTTAAACTTAATAGAAATTAAATGAGTCTTAGTGTCCCTGCTACTGGTTTCAAACCAGTAAATCAAGTATGCTTAACGTCAGCAATTGATAAAGCAGAAACACATGCTCTGCTTCACTAATGGCATAAAGAACATTCTCTGATTGCCGTTTGGTTGAAGCCAAATGTTTATTGGTTAAAACAAGATTTATTTTACAAATATTAATTTTCAATACCATGAAAACTGATTTATTTTCTACTAAAATCTATGAGATTACTTCTAGTTTAAAAAGACTTCCATAATAGTTTCTGCACAAGACCTATCAAATTATATTTCTTGGCCCATAACAGTCATCTATCCTTTCTCCTGGCTAAGAAACCTTCCTACTGTATATTACAGTGCAATATGTGAGCTACTGTGTGAGACGTTACAGCTTATTTTATCAAGCCATAGATGTTCACTACAGCTACTAAGTGGTGCACTCCCTTGGAACAAATAGATCAGTGTTTTCCTTTATTCTGTATTTTCTTTGTTTGAAAAGAATACTAGATGCTAAGGTAACGACATATCAAATATTCATTATGGAAGCTGCTAAGCTTCCATTTTTCTCATGCATTTACACCAAGAACCAAGTAGTTAGATTTTCCAGAAAGTTAACTCTCTTTTAAGCACTCAAAAGATTTGAACAATTTCTCTGACATGTTCTTGCTATTCTCAGCACTCAGTTTTAATGAAAGAAACATTTTTTTATGTGACTAAATAAGAGCTGTTTAACACTAGGGCTGTTTGAAAATCTGGTCCAGTGTGGGTACCTCAGAACGACAGGAAGTCCAACTAGCATCTTTAATATAACCATTTGTTGCATTTGGGGCATAACACTGTATTAGCTAAGCAAGAACTGCAAGATCTGTCCCATAAATTGTAAATTTTACTTTTTCAAATTGTGACCAATGTAATTTTAAGAAACCAAATAATTTCAATGTCTCAGAAATCAAAGTAAATAAATGGCTTCATGAAAGGGTCAGCTGAAAGTATACAGCATGCAGTGCGTGACAAAAGATTAAAATGCAATCACACAGGAAAGAAATCATGCATTCTTGAAAACATACTTAATACTAATAGATGACATACTTTTACTTGAGTCTGGATCATCTGTCCTCATGACTCGTTATGTATTTGAGTGTGTCAATTATATAATAAATAATTTATATCATTACAATGTTCTATGGTTTAATACATTTAAAACTATTTTAGACAGAGGAGGGTCTTGCACGTCCCACACACCTCAACAGACCAGGATACTAAGTGAAACTAAACCTTCTTATTAATAAGTATTAATACTTTTTCATATAAATAATTGAATTCAAAAAATATCAAATCATAGTGCAAAATCAAGTAAGTGCTAGAGTCTCCAGTTTCCAGACAAGGTATCTGGAGCAGAAAGGTTAACATTTTTGCCCAAACTCAAAGCGAGTCACTGCAATCGTGTTTCCCTCCAGATTGTGAGCCAACTCCTGGAATACAACAGAAAGCCTACCAAAACCAGAGCTTGTAGGAAACATTCCCTTAACATACAGCAT